>OX031014.1:14955651-16198453 GCA_943736025.1 Tenthredo mesomela | reverse complement strand
TAATTAAATTTGAGTTCCCACACTACAGTTATAACATAAACATGAACAATTTAAATGCGGAAAATAAGTTACTTTAATATTAAACCATTTTAAATCAAATAGTTCGGAGTAAAGTCGATCAACTTGAGGGTCTACAGGTTATGACAATTTGTACCGCGCGAGGGGAATATTTCAATTCAATCTCGAATTTAAATTTAATATAGTAGACCTTAAATTTAGAACAACTTAAGCAGTATTTTCAAATTCCACGGCTAGAAAATAAAACCCAAGTCAATCACGATTCAATTAAATTCATGCAATCAACTGAACTTTAATTATCACACGAAATCACTTTTTGTAGGTCATCAGAAATTACGAGTAATTTGATTACCCTGTATTTTGCAGACAAACAAATTAAACATGCCGTTGACGAAATGTAAGGTTAACGACGCATGGCTGGATAGAAAGGACACAGCAGGATATCGAATATCAGACTGGGCCAAAAAATATAGTAATACAGAAATTTTTTGTAAAATTTGTGTAAAAACTCTGAATTGTGAAAAAAAGGGATACCAAGCCGTGCAACAACATTATGATTCAGCAGGCTATTTGAAGAATGCTAGAACTAAATTAAATATTTTTCAACTCCGCCTTACTACAACTTCAGATTCCGATTCATCCACAAATCTGAATAACCAACCTGAACCTGTAAATAGTCATCCCCAACATCAAGTCAAGTTATATTCTATACGTACTACAGCTGTGAGAGCAGAAATTATATGGTGTCTCAAATCTGTGATCAGCAATTACTCTTGTGCGTCCTCACGAGGTATTGCCGAAGTATTCAAAGAAATGTTTTCAGGCGGCGTGCCAGATACGTTTAGTCTAAATCCAACAAAACAGGGCTACTTGATTACTGATGGCTTAGGACCATACTTTCGACAAGTACTTCTTGGCGACTGTTCAGCGTCATGGTATACGCTTAGCTACGATGAGACTACAAACAATGAGAGTAAGAAAGAGTTGCAAATGGTAATTCGTTATTGGTCTGATCTTGAAAATCAGGTGGTCGCTCATCATTTAGAGACGTTTTTTATTGGTACAGCTACAGCCGAAGATATTGTAAAATGGATACGAAAAGCTCTGGACAATGCTGATCTGCCAATTCAGCGACTTCTTATGCTAGCCAGTGATGGCCCGAACGTTAACAAAAATGTGTTTAGATTAATCAATGAGGAAGTGAAGTTGACGAGAAACAAGGCTTTACTGGACATTGGAACATGTAACCTACACGTCGCACACAATGCATTTTCCAAAGGATTGGAGGTATTGGGACAAAATGTAGGTCTGCTTGCCATTAAAATATATTATTATTTCGATGGATGGCCGAAACGTTGGGAAGATTACACTAAAGTCCAAGAGGAGTGCAAAATTAAAAATCATAGGTTCATCAAACACGTTCCATCAAGATGGTTGACGTTAAGACCAGCTGCTCTTCGGCTTTTTGAACAATGGGCAGCTTTGTGCCGGTTTTTTCTGAAGGAGATGCCTAAAAAAAGTAATAAGCCCACGAAGCATGGAAATGAAATAATAGCGATGTTGAAAAATCCTGTAATGGTCTCTGAAGTTTGTTTCACCATAGAATCAGCTGAAATATTCCAAAATTTTACGGTTTTGTATCAACGCTCCGAGCCACTCATACATCTTTTATACGATGAATTGAAATTGCTTATCTTAAGAATTGTTGGGCGAATTTACAAGCCAGATGTTTTGAAAAATTTTCTCTACAAAAGCGACCCGTTTTCGAAAGAAAATTTGTGTTCTGCAGGGAACATAATATGCGGTACAGAGCTCACGACTGCTATAAAACAGCTCCCTGAAGCAGATCGGCTACATTTTCTCAAACGAGCACAAGACCACTACCTCACCGCAGCAAAATATCTGTACGAAAAGTCGTGTCTGTCTGTTGGTAATATTTCGAAATACTTCAGATGTCTGAGTCCTACAGAAATTAATAAAAAAGAATCAGTCCACAGCATACAAAGAGTGGCTGCTTCATTGCCCTTGAAGATATCAACCACACAACTGTGTGATGAATGGAAGCTTCTCACTTTGGAAGAACTATGCTTGAAAAATAATCAACGCATTGATCACTTTTGGAGGGACATATTTAATCTCAAAAGCACGTGTGGAGATCCGAAATATCCTGTCTTAAGTAAAATTGTTAAAGCTGTACTATCACTGTCGCATGGAAGTGCAGATGTCGAGCGAGGGTTTTCAGAGTCTGGCAGAATTATTACTGACGATAAGGCGTCTATGTCTCTTAGAATGCTCAATGCAAGACTCTATATTAAGGATGCAATGAGGAGATATAAAAACGAACCTCACTTGGTTCCTCTGACCAAAGAACTGATCGTTGCAGTAGAGGTTGCTTCGCAAAAGTACAAACTTTTTCTGAAAACTGAGCGTCAGGAGAAAGCGGATCAACTAAAAAAAAAGCACGAGGAAGAAGAACAAATTAACAAGAAAAGAGCATTGCAAGAAGAGGTAGAAGTATCAAAGAAAAAACTGAAAGTCCTGGAAGAAGATTATAAGAATGCTGAAAAGGAAGAGGAAAAACAACGCAAAATTGCAGATCAGTTGTTTGAAGAGGCCAATGAAAGGTTGAAGCAAGCTGTTAAGAAGCGAAACATGGATGATATCAAGATAGCTCAAAGCATGCTAGAAAGTTCCAAACAGCTTAGAAAGGAAGAAGAGAAAAAAATCAAAATTACGAAAGCGATATCTAAGAAAGTTGAGAAGAAAAAGTCATTTCTTTTGACAAAAATATGCAAAGACTGAGTCACTTTATATCAATGAGTTATATAAATAATATTTAATTGGTTGTTGATCTTGTTAGTACAAAATAGATATTAATTGAATATATAAGATAGATATTAAAGTTCAAAACGGTTAAGAGAGGACAAAGAGGAAGAAATCAATATTAAAAAAATAATATATATAAGAAAGTTGAAAGGAAAGTCATTTCTTTTAACAAGAATATGCAAAGACTGAGTCACTTTATATCAATGAGTTATATAAATGAATATTTAATCGGTTTATATCACTTTATATCAATGAGTTATATAAATAATATTCAATCGGTTGTTGATCTCGTTCGTACAAAATAGATATTAATTGCATATATATAATAAGATGGATATTAAAGTTGAAAACAGTGAGGAACAGACGGAGAGGCACAAATCAATTGCCATGTCTCATTTGGTAAGCGAAGTATACCTGATGTACACTTGCCCTCGGTTCAACCATTTATCTATATCTATATATATAGATATAGATCAATGGCTATCAATCTATATATATATATATATATATATATACTAGGGGGGCTCCGCCCCCCTGCGCGCTGCGCGCGCCAACCCCCCATATTCTAATTTGTATCAGTTGTTTCTAAAACCCAAATAATCCGTGGATTTTATGTTCTTCGTATTCCTCGTTGTCCAGGTCCTTCGCCAAGTATTTCTAGTAGTCCAGGTCCTCGGCTTCGTAGTTCTCGTTGTCCAGGTCGTTCAGTGAGTATTTCTCGTAGTCCGGGTCCTGGGCTTCGTAGTTCTCTTAGTCCAGATCACTTGCTAAGTATTTCTCGTAGTCCAGGTCTCGTACTCCAGGTCGTTCGCCAAGTATTTCTAGTAGTCCAGGTCCTCGGCTTCGTAGTTCTCGTTGTCCAGGTCGTTCAGTGAGTATTTCTCGTAGTCCGGGTCCTGGGCTTCGTAGTTCTCTTAGTCCAGGTCACTCACTAAGTATTTCTCGTAGTCCAGGTCCTCGGCTTCGTAGTTCTCGTTGCCCAGGTCCTTCGCTTCGTATTTCTCGTTGTCCAGGTCGTTCGCTAAGTATTTCCAGTGTCCAGGTCTTCGGCTTCGTAGTTCTCGTTGTCCAGGTCGTTCACTGAGTATTTCTCGTAGTCCAGGTCCTCGGTTTCGTATCTCTTGAAGTCGTGTGTAGACATTATTAAGATATATCGCCGCCGCCGCCGCCGCCGTGTCAGACATTTTGGGCTCCCCTCGGCTATCCTCGGCTATCTTCGGCTATCTTCGGCCGATTCGAGCGTGGTCGAGGAGGCCCAGGGCAAGAGGGGGGCGGGGGGGGAGCCGAGCGGGGTCAAGGAGGCCTTGGAATCCGACACGGCGGCGGCGGCGGCGGCGGCGGCGGCGATTGAATTATATAATATATATATATATATATATATATATATATATAAATCAATATAGATATATTTATATATATCTGCTGTAAGGGCAAGTGTACGAGGGTGTACATTTACCAATCGAGACATGGAAAATATGAGAAAAAAATATATCTAAGAAAGTTGAAAGGAAAGTCATTCCTTTTAACAAGAATATGCAAAGACTAAGTCACTTTATATAACTAAGTTATATTTTTTAATCGCTGGTTGATCCTGTTTGTACAAAATAGAAATTAATATAAGACACTGTGACATACCTTAATATAGAAATAAGAACTATTTGTTAAACTATTGAACTTTTAATAAAGTTTACATATTTTGTATTTATTTCATTATTTTCATTCGCTCCCTTAATTTTTTAAAAATAATGATTTCTCATTTTGTCATATCGAAGGCATGTTCGGTATATGCATCTCTGAGCAATCAGAGCTCTTCTATCTTTTTTTGTAACATGCGTTAACAAAAGACAGAAGAGCTGCGAATGCTCGGAGATGTATATACCGAACGCAGCTCTCGTCTTCAGCTGGCTTCAGGCTTTCTGGCAGTGCTTTCTGGTCACTATTTCTTCATTGGCTGCTCAAACTTTTACTCATTTTTGCTCGTTATCAACCCTGCGATGCACATTTTCACTCACTTTTCACTCACTTTTTACTCACTTTTTACTCACTTTTTTTGTAATTTTACTCACTTTTTTCACTTTTTTTGACCAAGTAGTCGAGTGGGAGCCCTGAAACTGCCGTATAAAGACTTTATACGGCAGCTTTGGAATGCGCACTTCGAACTGCGCATCCAGACTGCCGTATAAAGACTTTATAGGGCAGTTCTGAAATGAACCGTATAAAGTGACACTTTGTGGATCGAAAACAGGCGTCAAAAAGTGACTTTTCAATGCTTTTGCCGAAAAAATTAAATTTAATGGTTAATGGAAATATTTTCCATTAAAAAATTAAATTTAATGGTTAATGGAAATATTTTCCATTAAAAAAATTAAATTTAATGGTTAATGGAAATATTTTCCATTAAAAAATTAAATTCAATGAGTTAATGGAAATATTTTCCATTAAAAATTTTACAACCCTGATACCCTTGTTTTATTTCCTAATAATCGGTGTTTTAATTCTGATAACGGTTGGTTCCGGCCATAGACATAGTGAGTTATTAGAGCGGTGAGTGTCGATTAATTGCGGCAATTGACTTATAGTCCAGCAGCCACCGTATGTTTTTTTGAGTGATTAACATCAGGCTGAATCTCCGTGAGTAGGTTCGGTTCGACGAGACGCCCAAGTTTTTCCAAGTATGAATTCTAGATTCAGGTAGCTAATTGAGTGCGCAGGTGTGAAACATGTCGCTCCGATGGAGTGTAAAAATTGTCGGAACATCAGTCAGTTTTTTATGTAAATGTCAAGATAATTGCCTAATACACTCGAAAAAACAATTGTCCTACAAAATGGATGGTCTGGTTGGAGCGTCCTCCACTACGAATATGTTAAAAAAACGAGGTCATTAAAATTATTAACAACCAGCTGAATTTTTTTCTGCGGCCTAGTGAATATTTGTATAATGCAATGGCCACATAGTCCTACAAATTTGGTGGTACGTTTTCCCGGTCCTACGCTTGGAAGTTGTCGATACCACGGTAACACTATTTTCATTAACATCAAGCTAATTTTTTTTTAAATATTTTGTGAATAAAGTGTAATGTACCGACCCATTACTTATTGTATTCTAGCGTTAATTACTATATTCTGTATTTTCCCATTTTAATTTAGCAAAACCTATTCTTAGTTATAATCATTGTTTATTTTAATACTTCATTCTTCATTCGCCTAATCCATACACACAATCCCAAACAACCTCTATTTTATGACCAGCACACTCTTCCTACCTACTTGGGTATTTCCCGGTATTTCCTAACTACCCCAACCCCACAATAAACCATTTCCGTTCCTCCAACTCAAAATCCATAAAATCAACAAACTGTCCTTTACCGAAAACCTCACCTATCCTCACCCCTCAATTTAACCCTAAAATCATTGGTGCCCTTCCACAAAAAGACAACACCCACTAACTCCTACCACCTTATTCAAAACCTCACATTCTTACCTCCACCGGAATCCAAAAACACTTCTATTTCAACTTCCAATTCGAAAACTACTAGCTCTGATCATTTCACTACATCGAAACTCATACTCAGTTATATTTAATAAAGAATTATATTTCACTAAAAATCATCTTGTACAATTTCTTCGTAGTCCATTACATAAAATTGGTGTCAGTAGTCAAAGATCATCCTGTTTTAAGAAACGTAAAAAGAATTCATTCGTTGAATTTCTACGCTTTTTACGGTAACTTCAATAGAAACAACGGAAGAACGACGCAATAAATAGGGCACGCAGTCGCCTATTGCTGAACTTTCATCACCGAGTGTGTAGAGCTAAAACCCTAGCTACGTATACTAGCACCTCGAGACTGGACTCAAGTACGAAGACAAGATAAGTGAAATCTACCAAATTTACTATATCTACCAAATCAAAGAGAATCTGCAAATCTACGAATCAACAAAATCTACCAAATCAAAGAGAATCTGAAAATCTAGGAATCAACAAAATCTACCAAATCAAAGAGAATCTGCAAATCTACGAATCAACAAAATCTACCAAATCTACTATATCTACCAAATCAAAGAGAATCTGCAAATCTACGAATCTACAAAATCTACCAAATCGAGAAGAATCCACAAATCTACAAATCTACCGAACCAACAAATCGACGCAAATTAACGAACATCTATTGAATCCACAAATCCACGAGAACTACAGGCTACACTCAACGTAAACGCTGCATCAAAGACGACTCTTCAACCACTACTTCCACTACATCTGCGTTCAGATGCAGATCGTGACAATCATCGTATGCAAATTACTGTAAGTCAAAGACACAACTAATTTAAGCCCATCGTAGCATTTTTCAAGAAATTCAAAGACTTTAAGCTTAAGTAACCAAAATGGCAGTTACAATTAAGATAGAACTAGCTGAGAAAATGTTAACAATCTTCGACGGAAATAAATCTAAATTGCATAAATTTTGCGACAATTGTGACAAAGCTATTTCACTAGTAACCACTGAAATGAAACCAGTTCTTTTCGCAATCATAGAAACAAAAATTACGGGAAATGCAAGAGCCTTAATTCGAAATCGTTCATTCGATGATTGGAAATCTCTTAAAACGTATCTTTTCGAAGCATATTCAGAAAAGCGATCACATGGCCAGTGGCAATTAGAATTATCGTCCTGTAGACAAGCTCATAATGAAGACGTCATTTCTTACGCTCAGAAAATCGAAAATTGCCTTATTAAACTAACAAACAGCCTAGACGACTCCCTTACTCAATCAGACAGAGCAGCATGCATAAAATTATTACAAGATCAAGCCCTTACCGTATTTATGATGGGTTTACAGAGAGATATTTCCATTATCGTAAAATCACAAAAACCAGGAAGTCTAGAAAACGCCGTACAATATGCAATAGCTGAGGAAAATGAAAAGAAATCACGAAGAGAAATAGAAAGATTCCAGAATTTGAATTTAAAAGATACTAGACACTGCTCGAATTGTAACAAGGCGGGACATACTACAATCAACTGCTACTCGAACAGACCTACAAACATTCCTCGACGCATTAATCCTCAAATCAAACAAGAACCAAATATAAGACATTTCAAATCAAATGACCAAAGACTTCCAAGAAATCCTAACACGTCACAAAATCAAAATCAACACACCGTAAAATCTTGCAATTATTGTAAAAACTTAGGTCACACGATTGACGAATGTAGGAAACGCGCATTTAATAATAACAGACGACAGAATCACGGACAAAATCGGAATAACGATAACCCGACTCGACGAAATAATTACTCCCAGAATCCTTTTTCCAACAACAGGTCACAAAATTCAATTTCCAATCCTTCCAATAACGCGAATGCTTTAAACTCGAATCAATCCCCGGTGGCTGCCGCACCGAGGAACATCCACAACTTAGAGGCAGAACAAACACAATAATTCAAGGTGTAACCACATACGTTCCGATCGAAATCGCAGAAACCAAAGAAAAAACTATCGATCTACTTTTGGACACAGGTGCCGACGTTTCAATTATAAAAATCTCAAATCTCAAAGGAAACACCCCTTGCTACGAGGATGTCAAATTAAAAATACGAGGTCTCACTCCTGAGCCTTTCGAGACAGTAGGATACTGTTACCTACACATAAAAATCGGTCAACAAACTCATAATTGCATATTTCACGTAGTAAAAAACGACTTCCCTATTCAATTCCCCGGTATCTTAGGAAACGATACTCTCATCAATCTTAAACTCAACGCTGATTACAAAAACAATTCGCTTCATTTTCCGAACGGTTCTATTCCCATGTTACACATAGAAAAACCACTATATCGAAACATTGAATCTCATGGAAACGCACAAGATCAAACCAGTCAACTCGACACAGAATCGAACGTCACACAAAAACCTAATGACATAAATAATGCTTATGCAGACGACACTTTTGACTCTATTACCATTCCTGCTCGAACCGAAACGATTGTACCTATCTACGTAATAAATCCTATATCTAACGAAGGCATTATCCCAAGCAAAGAATTAGCAAATGGTATATTTCTATGTCAAAGTATAGTAAAAGTCAATTCTAAATCAGAAGCAATTACCTCTATCATAAACACCACAGGTTCAGATGTTACTATCAAAAGACCCCAAGTTAGCTTAGAACTATTAGAATCAGATGCATTGAAAATATGAAACCTAGAAATCGATACACCTACAGATATGCACGCTAACAAACTAATCGATCATAGATCGGACCGACTAACTCAACTACGGAAAAATCTAAGAATCGATCACCTAAACAACGAAGAACGCGAATCACTTACAGAAATCTGTGAAGAATTTAACCATATCTTTCATCTCGAAGGAGACCAACTGAGCTGTACTAATACAGTAAGCCATGGAATAACGACAACTACTGAAAATCCAATCGCTGTTAAAACTTATCGTTATCCAGAAGTTCACAAAGAAGAGGTCAATAACCAAATGAATAAAATGATAAAAGACGGCATCATAAAGCCTTCCATGTCACCATGGAATTCTCCACTTTGGGTAGTTCCGAAAAAACGCGACGCATCGGGAAAGACTAAATGGCGAGTCGTGATCGACTATAGACGGTTAAACGACGTCACAGTCGGAGACGCATATCCGCTACCTAACATCGCTGATATTCTCGACCAGTTAGGTAATTCAAAGTACTTCACCACTCTCGACCTCGCTTCGGGTTTTCACCAAATAAAAATGGATCCGAAAGACGCGGAAAAAACAGCATTCTCGACTCCATTAGGGCATTACCAATTTGAACGCATGCCATTTGGACTAAAAATCGCTCCTGCCACTTTCCAAAGGCTGATGAATTCAGTGCTTGCTGGTATACAAGGAATCCGTTGCCTCATCTACCTAGACGATATAGTCATCTACGCCGATTCTTTAACAACTCATTCCAAAAAGTTACGCGAAATATTTCAAAGACTATCAGATCATAATCTTAAAGTTCAACCTGATAAATGTGAATTCCTACGCCGTGACGTCATGTATCTAGGTCACCTAATATCCGAAGATGGTGTCAAGCCTGATCCATCAAAAATCAAAGCTGTATCAAATTATCCAGTTCCAAAATCACCTAAAGACATAAAATCATTCCTAGGACTCTCAAGTTACTATCGACGCTTCATAAAAAACTTCAGTAAAATATCCAAACCACTAACGTCACTTTTGAAGAAAGATTCACCATTCGTATGGACCATTAGTCAACAAGCAGCATTCGAAGAGTTAAAAACAAATCTCATTAATGAACCGATATTACAATATCCTGATTTTACCAGAGAATTTATCCTTACCACCGACGCTAGCAACTTTGCTATCGGTGCTGTACTATCTCAAAAGAAAGACACACACGATTTACCCATAGCTTACGCCAGCCGAACACTAAATCCAGCAGAATCGAACTATTCAGTAATCGAACGCGAACTCCTAGCCATCGTGTGGGCAGTAAAACACTTCAGATCGTAGCTTTTCGGACGAAAATTTATCATATTCACGGATCATAGACCTTTAACCTGGCTATTCAGTTTGAAAGAACCCGGATCACGATTGGTCCGTTGGCGTTTAAAATTGGAAGAATATGATTACGAGATCCAATACAAACCAGGAAAGATCAATTCTAACGCAGACGCTCTAAGTCGAATTAATGAACCAAAAGGAATCGAAGAAAACATCGAGATAAAATCAATCGACGCTAATACCGCGAATAATTCCTACGCTGATTTCCTCAAGGATATTCAAAATTCAGTAATAATTTATGACAAAATCGAGGAAACAAAAGAATCAATATTCTCCACAACCGACAATTACGCTGTTTGCATCTCCAAAGATCTAGAATTTAATGACCGGACCTCTAATGAGTTTAAAACTCGTTTCGACCACCTCGAAACACTAAGATCCCAAGATATCCAAATATACGATGTAATAACTGTAAAAAACGAAAACCATTTAATATTCTACCTTGTCAACAAAGATAACTATTGGGACAAAGCAAGTTACGAAGATCTATATACAGTGCTAGTAACTCTAAAAGAACTTCTAATCAAGAATGGAAAGTCATCAATTAGCCTTCCACGCATAGGGACAGGATTTGATAGACTCAGATGGGAAAAAGTCAGAACAATATTACGATACATATTTAGAGGAACAAATATCAAAATCAGAATCTGTCACGACACTATATCTGAGCCAACCCCTGATCAAGTGCTTCAAATTCTAAACGAATATCATTGTGCTCCTTCCGCTGGACACTCCGGTTTTCACAGAACTTATAAAAGAATAAAACAAAATTACAAATGGACAACTATGAAAAAGGATATATCGGAATTTATAAAAAACTGTCAATCATGTCAATCGAACAAACTAGTCCGCAAAAAGAACCACAAACCCATGCAGATAACGTCAACCTCTTCAAAACCATTCGAACGGATAGCATTAGATATCGTAGGACCACTACCATTAACCGAAAACGGAAACAAGTACGTCCTTACTCTACAAGACGACTTGACTAAATTTTCTCAAGGTTATGCAATACCAAATCACGAAGCTATAACCGTTGCTAATAAACTCACCACAGAATTCATATGCAAATTCGGAATACCACAATCTATTTTAACTGACCAAGGAAAAGAGTTTACCTCATCCTTACTAAGAGACGTTGCTAAACTTTTCAAAATCAAACAAATACAAACAACTGCTTATCATCCGCAAACTAATGGTGCACTGGAAAGAAACCATGCCACCTTAGCAGATTATCTAAAACACTACATAAAACCAGAACAAACCGACTGGAACAGATGGTTAGATTTTGCAATGTTTTCCTATAACACCACAACGCACACGACAACTAAATTCACACCTCACGAATTATTATTCGGAAACACACCAGAACTCCCAAGCTCATTGACCAGAGAACCAGAATTCAAGTACACATACGACGATTACATAGACGATTTAACTTTAAAATTTCGAAAGTCACACGAAATAGCAAAAAATGATATAATAAAATCGAAAGAAAAGAATAAAGAGTATTACGACAAAAGAACGAATAATATTGATTGCAAAGTCGGAGATAAGGTTTATCTATTAACCGAGCAATTCACGAGATCGAAAAAGTTAACTCCAAATTACACAGGTCCTTACTCCATTATCGAAGTTAACTCGGAAATAAACTTAACTATTTTAGTAAAACGAAAAAAAATGATAGTCCACACAAATAGGTTAAAGAAGGCGCATGGAATGTAAGAAAAATCGAAACTAACTTCAAAACCCTTTTACAGGTTCATCACATCAAGTTACGGAGACGATTTCAAACTCATTTATATAATTAGCAATCCACTAGTATCCGATCCAGTATTTCATCTCTACTCCCTCATACCTTTACCAATTTTACAGAACGACGGATCTTACTTATTTATTCAACCTTCCATCAAATACCTTGCTATGTCAACTACGAAAATTCAATATACCTCGTTGGACGATTTGACGAATTGTAAAATCACATCGGAAAAGACATACGTATGTAAGCTAACGAAACCGATCCTTTCGAGCCATGTCAGAACCATTTGTGAAACTGAACTTCTATTTTCCAACTCTCGCATTCCTCCAAGTTGCGATACACGAATTACAAAAATTACGAACGAAATTTGGCAGAAACTAACAAACAAAAATCAATGGGTTTTTGTTTTACCAAAAAGAAGTGATGTAACAATTACATGCCAAGGAAGCCCTGAACCGCATGATGTTGTATTAACAGGAACAGGAACCTTTGAATTATCACCTAATTGTAAAGCTTACACAGCCACGGTTATTCTAATTGCAGAAGGGTCATTTGAAAGTAAATATTCATCCATAATTCCAAAATTCAATATTTCCGAAGATGATTGTTGTATCCAACGTAAGGCTAATATAAGTGCGATACCTATGTTAAAACAAATCCCAATATCGAATATTAACTTAGATAACTTAGAAATAGCTAGCCATAAGTTAAATACTATCTCTAGAATGACAGACGACATTTTGAAATCTAAAGAAGCTCATAGAAAAATTTCCATCTTCACATACATTGGATACGTAGTATGTGCTTTTATTTTATTCTACGTAACTTTTGCAATAGTAAGATTTTGTTGTAAAAGAAAATCAGTAAATACACACGGACAGAACCACCATGAATCTAATGATTGTTGCACCAAATTAGTGAATTGTTTAACTTTCAAGATCGAAAATGACCATCCAAGACCACGTAATAGGAAATCAATTCCAAAAGAAACAATAGAATTAGCTGAACCTCAGATTAGAAAACGGAGTGTAACTCCAAATCCAATCATAGAAATAAATGACGAAATCTCTGACTCTGATGAGGAAGAAGAAATAATGTTCGAGAATACAAACCCTCGACCTGCACATAGAGGAGGCAGTATTCTTAAAGATAAATACTAATAAATTAATCATTATCTTTAAACTAATAGGGGAGGTGTAATGTACCGACCCATTACTTATTGTATTCTAGCGTTAATTACTATATTCTGTATTTTCCCATTTTAATTTAGCAAAACCTATTCTTAGTTATAATCATTGTTTATTTTAATACTTCATTCTTCATTCGCCTAATCCATACACACAATCCCAAACAACCTCTATTTTATGACTAGCACACTCTTCCTACCTACTTGGGTATTTCCCGGTATTTCCTAACTACCCCAACCCCACAATAAACCATTTCCGTTCCTTCAACTCAAAATCCATAAAATCAACAAACTGTCCTTTACCGAGAACCTCACCTATCCTCACCCCTCAATTTAACCCTAAAATCATTGGTGCCCTTCCACAAAAAGACAACACCCACTAACTCCTACCACCTTATTCAAAACCTCACATTCTTACCTCCACCGGAATCCAAAAACACTTCTATTTCAACTTCCAATTCGAAAACTACTAGCTCTGATCATTTCACTACATCGAAACTCATACTCAGTTATATTTAATAAAGAATTATATTTCACTAAAAATCATCTTGTACAATTTCTTCGTAGTCCATTACAAAAGTGTAGAACACAATTTTACTACTGTCCTACACAAAAAGTGGTATGTATTTCTTGGAATAGGTGTTTTTTGTTAAAAACTCTAAAAATACTGTTAACATGTCGCGTCACTAATGCCATAAGCTCGTAAGCGCCAGAATTTTTTATTTTAATTTTTTTGGTGGCAAAATCTTTTCATGCAATATAACATCGTTTAGGCATTTCCGCAAAAAAAAAAAAAAAAAAAAAATAAAAAATTTGGCGCTTACGACCTTATGGCATTAGTGACGCGAATGTGCATTAACATGCAAACGAAGTTCAAAGTTACCGCTGAAATGAGATTCGTTAAATACGTGTATGGGGCATGCTATTGTATACATGCATGCCCCCTACACAAACACACAAAGTTCGGGACGCCGACAGCGTCGGTTGCCCTTGGGTTCCCTTCCCAAGCCAGTCGGTCACAAGTGTCTAAACAGCAGAGGTATTTAAATGGAAGTGTCGTTTAAAAACTTATACCTCAATAATACGTGAATATGGAGTGCTTTTTGTGCAATTTACTTAGTGAAAATCCGAAGTTTCGTGAGAAAAGAGAAGAAACAAAAAAGTTTTCTAAAGAAATTCTGCTGTCTTGCAAACAGTTGTTAAAGGTGCGAATACACCACACGCACAAATATGCAGATGCGATACTGCCCGACAGTTGGGATGACGAGATCCTTGGATATCATTCCTCTTGCTACAAGGAGTTCAGAGTGAAGGGTAAATATTTATCCTATGAAAGGTAAGACAATCAAAATAATATTTTTTAGGGGGTATCTGATCGAATCAATATAAAAAATCGCCTGCATTGCCCAAAAATCTTGCTGCGTACGTTCGATAAAATCCGGAAAATTGTGGATGGGCCTTGATCGATGACAAATACCATTATTATTGGTTTGATGGCTCCCACAGTCTATCTCTTGGAGAATTGTCTTCTGATGTTCAAGGTACTCTATTGTTACTTTTCTTACGTATTGACGATTATGCTGCAATTTGTTAATTTTTATTAATTATTTTGTTGCAGAATCAGATGACATTTATTCGGATTGCGACGAGGATGACGTTGAAAGCGAATCTGATGAAGCGTCGACATCGGAATCCGACGAAGATTAACCTTTTCTTTAATTATAGTTGTATATTTGTATTTTATAGTTTTATTTTGGCAGGTCATTTACTACTTCATTTACTGCCTTTTATCATTTTCATGCCAATATATTCTTCCAATGATTCTCTACGTATCAATTATAAAATGAATCGTTAAGAATGTTATTTCAAAAAGATAACAATTTTTTAAGTTCGTCAAATATTTTAAATCGGTTACATTTCCTACATATAAAAGCAGTAAAGCCATTTTTTAGGCATTTTGATTAATTATGATCTGAAATTACACTTAAATGACTTTTCATAAAGTCATGTATTATATTATTAGTCATTGAATAATTGTTATGAAAAAATAATATCATTAATTTAGTTTGAAAACATCAGAAATTTAGATTTCAGTTTTCTCTGATTTCACTTTTTTCACTTTTACTGCCTTTTACCTAAGCACGGCATTACAGTGCATGCAACTACAGTTTATTATTTAAAAAAAGTAGTGATTCTGCTTACGAATAAATGTGTCCCAAATTACCAACACTACAATTATAAGAAATAATTTTATTTTCAGTATTCTTGTAGGACTAGCAATACATACCAATTTTTTGGTAGGACACTGTTTGATTCTGGCAAGAAATGCACTAACTTAACTTGTGGTATCTTAGTCCTACGGATGTTAATGAAAATAGTGCTACCGTGGTATCGACAACTTCCAAGCGTAGGACCGGGAAAACGTACCACCAAATTTGTAGGACTATGTGGCCATTGCATTATACAAATATTCACTAGGCCGCAGAAAAAAATTCAGCTGGTTGTTAATAATTTTAATGACCTCATTTTTTTAACATATTCGTAGTGGAGGACGCTCCAACCAGACTATCCATTTTGTAGGACAATTGTTTTTTCGAGTGTATTAGGCAATTATCTTGACATTTACATAAAAAACTGACTGGTGTTCCGACAATTTTTACACTCCACCGGAGCGACATGTTTCACACCTGCGCACTCAATTAGCTACCTGAATCTAGAATTCATACTTGGAAAAACTTGGGCGTCTCGTCGAACCGAACCTACTCACGGAGATTCAGCCTGATGTTAATCACTCAAAAAAACATACGGTGGCTGCTGGACTATTATAAGTGTTGTTAATACGTAGTCGGCCTTTAACTCTCTTTGTGACGTCTAATCTGCTAGGTGTTGTTAGACGAATCTGGACTAAAGGCCAACGCGCACTACGCGGAAGCGAAGCGATCGGAAGTTTTCATTAACATGCTTTTCCTATGTTTTTTATGAAAGTATGCACGAACACTCCTAAAAAAGCATGTTAATGAAAACTTCCGATCGCTTCGCTTCCGCATAGTGCGCGTTGGCCTTAATCCGGCCGGCTAAGTTGTCCACTGTCTGAGAGTCGCGTCATAATATCATAATATCTTTCGTCGACCATGCCAAAACCTATGTGTTCGTTGTGTTATACGAATGTTGATAAACCTGCGGACTTGATTACCACCAATGCACCGTGTGGTCATTCCTTTCATGTACGATGCTTTGACACGCGGTTTCTCTTGGAATCTCGTGAAGATGCGGCAGGTTCTGTGAGCAATAGCTGCCCAGTATGTTCGGTCGAGGCCAAGCAAGATCGCTTCCTTGATGCTATGAACATCAAACTCGCGAAGCTTGATAAGCTAGATAAGCTTGACCAAACAATAACAAAGGTTGACAATCTTGCATCGGAGGTCTCTGCTCTTGGCAGCAAGGTGGACATGCTGCTTTTGGACAGTTCGGAACTGAAGGATGATATGTCGGTGGTTAGGGTTGCAGTAGACGCGGTTAAAAAAGATCTGGCTGGAGTTAAGAGGGATCTGGTATCGCAAGATACTCGTTTGCGTGCGGTTGAGAATCAACTCGCTGCTGGGTCGTCGGGTGGAGGTCTATCGAGTGCAAGTGAGGCTATGGTGCTTCGGGCCCTATGTCAGAGCTGTGCTACGCAGCTCGTAATCACTGGTATGCCGGAAGCTGATTCTGGCGGTGAAGATCTGGTGCGAATGGTGAAAAAACTGGCTGACGCGCTGGAAGAACCATTGGCCTCCTCCGACATCATCCGGGTTGAGCGCATGGGTAGGAAGCCGTCCGCCAGCAAGGGCAAGAAGAATGATGCGTCATCCGCAGCTGATAGGCGGCCTGGAACGCGGGCCATTCTGGTGGAGCTAGCCACCAGATCAAAATGTGATGCCATCATAGCAGCAAAAAGGCTGAAAAAAGACTTAGTTGTCGCTGATTCTGGTAGTGGGTCACAAGATAGGGCTGTATTCGTTAACTATCGTCATCCTCCAGAGCTTGTCAAATTGCGTCATAGTGTGCTCAAGAAGTTCCCTACTCTAGCGCCAAGATCTGTGTGGATTGATGATGCTTCGGTCTTCTTGAGGAAAGATGGGAACTCTAGGCCAATCCGGATCCTGCCTTCGACGGATCTTTCTCAGCTGGGAGCGTGACTTGGAGTTAAACCGGGTGCACTGTCGTCGCGGTCTGTCTCTTCGTCTAGTGTGATTATTAATGTGTGTTGTTTGAATGCTCAGTCTTTATCTTCTCATATTGATGAGTTTCGGGATTATTTTGCGCAAAATCCGTACCATGTAATTGCCGTAACGGAGACCTGGCTAGACGACAGAACTTTAGACAGTCAGATTTTACTCCCATCTTATACGGTACTCCGGGTTGATCGTCGAGGTCGGAATGGTGGAGGTGTAGCCTTGTTCTTGCGAAGTGGCATATGTGGTAATATGATTGCGTCCTCAGCTTCGCTGCAGACTGATGGGGTCCCCGAGTATCTGTTTACTGAAGTCTGGACGCCTTCTCGGCCCAAGATACTCATTGCTGTCGTTTACAGGCCACCGAAAGTGGGCTTTTTTAACTTATTTGAGAATGAACTTGTGTCCTCTGCTCCGCGTTATAAGTTTGTGTGCGTGCTCGGAGATTTTAATGCGGACTTGCTTTCTAACACCTACGACTCAGGTCATCTTAGGGACTTTTTTGCATCCCAAGGTCTGCATATTGTGCCGCTGCAGCCTACTCATCACACCAAGACCTCGGACACCTGGCTCGATGTATGCGCTGTGAGCGACTTATGTCGTGTAGACTCGTGGGGCCAGTCTGCTCAGCCTTTTCTTTCCGGACATGATCTTATATACCTCTCTGTTAAGTATGTGGCTCCGCCACCGTTACCTAGGACATTCCAGTATCGGACTTGGGATAAGGCAGACCTGGCGGCTGCGTCGGATGTCATTGCTTCATTTAATCCTGCGGCGCTCGCTAGTCAGCCTGACATAAATTGTATGCTATCTGTATTTAATTGTTTTGTACGTGATGTGTTAGATCATGCGGTCCCGCTGCGCGAGGTTACGATGAAGGGTCAGCCTGTGCCGTGGTTGTCCTCCGATTAGAGAAAATTAAAGCGTGTTAGGGATGCTACTTATCGGTCAGCCAAGCGGGCGGGGTCTCGGCGGCTGTTCGCGGAATATGTGCGTCTTCGTCGTGAATTTGAAAGTAAATTGGATTCCGCTAAATCAAACTTTTTGATGTCTAAATTTGAGGCATCGGGTAATTCTCGCAGGTTTTGGAGGGAAGTAGATAGGTTGGGGGTCACGTGCGCCGTAAAGCATGTGGTGCCTGGGCACATCTCTCTGCAATCGCTTAATGAGCAGTTCGCTTCTGTCTCCTCTGGGGTCCCGCTCTTGGACTGGGTACAATGCCTCGATCGCATTGAGGAATTTAGTGTTGGTGATACTGCAGGGGTTGACAGTGAGGAGTGCTTCGGATTTAGAGAAATCACTGAATGTGACGTGGAGAAGGCTCTTAAGCGTGTGGAAACGAGAGCACAGGGTCCGGACTACTTACCGATCCAAGCCTACAAAGTTATGTGTATGATCATACTTCCACTGATGGTCTCTCTGTTTAATTCGTCAATTACGAATGCCGGTTTTCCTGCCATGTGGAAATTCTCTTTCGTGAACCCGTTACCGAAGGTTCGGGCTCCCGTAGCCTGTTCTGACTTTCGACCGGTTTCTTTGCTTTGTGCACTGTCGAAGGTGCTAGAGCGTTTAGTTTATGACCAGGTTATGACTTTTCTCCGGTTGGACAACTTGCTCGATCCTCGTCAAACGGGCTTTCGTGAAGGGATGGGGTGTGAGACTGCTGTTTTGAGGCTCGCTGACGATATAAGGCAAGGCGTTGATGGTCGGATGATAGCTGTAGCGGTGTTCTTCGATTTCACCAAAGCTTTCGACTGCATCGATCACCTTCTGCTGCTTCAGAAGCTCCATGCTCTTGGTTTTTCGACTGGTGTAGTCAAATGGTTTTATTCTTACCTCCGCGGTCGTGTTCAAGCGGTTAGTGATGCCAAAGGCGGCCTATCGGGTTGGCTTCCGCTCTCGTCTGGCGTCCCCCAGGGCAGCGTGCTTGGTCCCCTTCTCTTCTCGTTATTTGTTAATGAGCTGCCGCAGTGTCTGCGACATTGCTCCTATTTATTGTATGCGGATGATTTGGTAATCTACCGTAGTTGTCGCCCGGCTGAGTCACGGCATTGCGTTCGGCTGCTCAATGATGATGTAGATGCGATCGGGCGATGGAGCATTGCTAATAAGCTTCAATTGAATGCCGCAAAGACTAAAGCGGTGATCTTCGGTAGTTCAAGGTATGTCAATGATGTGCTCGCGGTTGGGCTGCCGGATATTTTGTTAGGCTCGTATACTATACAGCTCGTTAGCTCGTACAAATATCTCGGTGTAATTTTTGACAGCACGCTAGCTTGGACGGAACATATGTCTCATTTGCGTAAGAAGGCAGCCGGAGCACTTTATCGAATCCGCATGAATGATAGCAATCTTGGTACTGCTTTGAAGCGCCGATTGATCGTTGCCTTGGTCTTTCCTATTTATGATTATTGTGCGCCTCTATTTACGAATCTGACCGAGGAACTGGAACGGTCTTTATGTGTCTCACTGAATAACTGCGTGCGTTTCTTGCTCCGACTGCCGCGCGATGCCAGGATCTCTAGCCATAGGACGCGTTGTGGCTGGCTTCGGCCTTGTATGCGTCGTTTACAGCTGATTGCTATAGCTTTTTATAAAGTGCTCTGTCTATGTGAGCCGAGTCTTTTTGGAGATCGGCTTCGGCTTCGAACTAATCTGGCGTCGCGTCGCAATCCGGAGAGGACGGATACGCTTTACGTTCCCCCAGTCAGGACGGCTACCATGCAAAAATCTTTCTTGGTCACCGGCATTGGATTCTGGAACTCATTGCTGCCAGATGTGACGTCGTCGCCTAATCTATTAGAGTTTCGTGTGCGCTGTTATCAGCATCTTTTAGCGCTGGAGGAACGTGAGGTGAATCCGTCCACTCTCAGCCTTGGTCGGTATCGGCAGTAAACAGCGCTGCGTGCGGCTCCAACTAGTCTGTTTTTAGTCTGTTTTTATTTTTATTTTCATTTTATTTTATTTTCATTCTATTCTACAGTGTTTACCACATATTGATTGTTTATTTCTGAATTCTTATTCTTATTCTTTTTACTCGAGATGGGGAGCTCTTCTCATCTCTTCTCTCCGTTAGCAGAACAGGACTCTTGTCCTTGGTCATATTTTTTCGATCTTAGTCTATTTTACTGTATTTTATTTTACACTTCTATTTTCGTTATCTATCTTTATTGAATTTTATTGGTTAGCTTCGGATGAGTGTTGATGAGCTGAGACTTCTATTTCTGGTTTTATTTTCGTTTCGTTTCATTTTATTTTTATTTTATTTTTATTTTATTTCATCTTTATTCAATCTTAATGATGTTATTTCAATTTTATCAGAATCTTAATTCAGAATTTACAATCTATATTTCTAATTCTCGTGTTTATTGTCACACACTTACTTCGCTTACTATTTATTTATTGATTTGTTCTTATGCATCATTTACTGGATATTATTTATACTATACAGGGTGGTCCATTTTAATTGATGCAGGCGAATATCTCGAAAACTAACAATTATAAAAGAAAAAGTTTTATACAAAACTTGAAGGGTTTCGAGGGGGAAAGATAATGCTGATATGTGTTGACTTGTGGACTTCGCCAATTCCCAGATTTCGCAAGCAACTTCGGATTTTAGATAGGGAACACATGTTTTGGTTCGGGGCATCTGATAGCGCGATCAAAGACTCATTCAAACACGCAAGCCAAAAAAAATTGGAAAAAAAAAATTTTGCAAAAAAAATTGGAATAAAAAATTTCGCGAATTTTTTTTTTTTTTTTGCAAAAGATTGCTTTTTTGTCCCTAGCTTTCGAACACATTCATTGTTTATCACTCTAGCTCAAAATTTTTCTTGCCAATTTTGAAATTTCAAAGTTTGAATGTACCAGATTAGTAAAACAAAAAATCGTAGATCAATAACGCAAACAACTAACCGCCTTAGTTCGTCCGACATAATTATACTGACAACATCTTCCAGCTTATGTCGGACTTGAGCCTCTACACCAACGTCAAACCTGCGGATATGTAAAGGTTTTGTTATCTTTTTAATTTCAATTTTTAATAAATTCTTTTTTTTTTCTTTATCAACGTTTTTTTTTTTTTTTTTTGTAACAATACTTCGATTCAAATGTTTTTCCTCCAAAACTTTTCGAAAAGAGATTTTCTACGAATCTACGAATTATTTTTTTTATTAATCTGGTACATTCAAACTTTGCAATTTCAAAATTGGCGAGAGAAATTTTGAGCTAGAGTGATAAACAATGAATGTGTTCGAAAGCTAGGGACAAAAAAGCAATCTTTTGCAAAAAAAAAAATTTTCGCGAAATTTTTTATTCCAATTTTTTTTGCCAAATTTTTTTTTTTCCAATTTTTTTTGCTTGCGTGTTTGAATGAGTCTTTGATCGCGCTATCAGATGCCCCAAACCAAAACATGTGTTCCCTATCTAAAATCCGAAGTTGCTTGCGAAATCTCGGAATTGGCGAACTCCACAAGTCAACACATATCAGCATTATCTTTCCCCCTCGAAACCCTTCAAGTTTTGTATAAAACTTTTTCTTTTATAATTGTTAGTTTTCGAGATATTCGCCTGCATCAATTAAAATGGACCACCCTGTATATTATATTTATTTACTACTTGTACTGTCTAATTGTTTACTTATGTATACTCATGTGCCTCTGTATCTTTTCTCCGGCCATAGGGAGCGCATGCTCCACGGTCGAATAAAATATCTCTCTCTCTCTCTCTCTCTCTCTCTCTCTCTCTCTGCAATGGTAAGTGCTGCACGCACAGTTTTAACGCTCCTGCTTCTTTTATCTTTTTTGGCTGTCTTGCTTGTTCTGGGTTTTTCGTTTGCAGTGCAGATTATCGGATTGTGCTCCCTGCTTCATGTGAGCGCTTCCTTTGGCCGTTGCCTGGATTCACGGCGCTCCGTTTTGAAGTTGAGTGAGTTAAATATTTCCACTGTCACCTTTGTTTTGGTTGCCATCTTGGTGATCCGTCTTGTCACTGCCATTGACGAATCTGAGCGCCTCTCGTGGACTTCGTGGGATCTGGATCAAAGCCTGGTATCTGCTGGTATTTACTTTATCACCTTGGTCATCTTACTGATCGTGTATCTGTCGGTAATCATACCCGCTATCTGATCACATTATCGACAACATTGGCAGTACCACTTTGAAGCTACTGTATGCTCCTCTGTAGCATAATGTGCTAACTTGAACTTTGGACTGTGGACATGTGTATGTTAGTGAATTCGCCGGTGCACTGTCTCGCGCGTTAGTGTCATATTGTGTTACGTATGTCTCGAGAATGCTTCAGGTGTCACCGCGCTATTGCCGGAACTTTATCTAGCTGCTCAGGGTGTGGACGTGAGTTTCATCCTGGCTGTTTTACCTTATACCTTGCTTACAAAACTGCTAACTCGTGCTGTCGCCAAGGCGTAAGTGCCCAGGGTACCAGTAGTCCTGTCCCTAGCTGTTCTACTGCTCATTCTGGTCGTAGTGAACTGTCAGCGATGGATAAATCGTTGATAGAGAGGATGATCGCCACCTTGGAGCGAGTGAATGACACTAATAATAACCTTGCCGCCTTAATCACTAAGCATACTCAGACTAATTGCGATATTATAGACAGGTTAAGTTGTCTTCCTGATTTGATTGAAAAGATCGATAAACTTGCTGAGGGTATTGCGCGTCTTGAGGCTAGTAACTCTCAAATTGTGCGTGACACCGAAGCCATTAAGGCTGCGACAGCTTCTGGACCCGTTCTCGGGCCTGCTCTTGAGGCCAGTAACGCTCGCATCCTTCACGACATCGAATCAATCAAGGCAGCCACAGCTTCTAGACCGACTTCTGGACCTGCTCAGGTGGCTGAGGTCATCCTAGCTGGTATACCATCTTCAGTCAGCGATCCACCTAGAACTGTCGTTCAGAAAGTCCTTGCGGCCCTTCAGATCCCTGATTTCATCAACGATGTTCTGGACATTCGTCCAATGGTTAAGAAATCTTCAACGCCTATAGTTAATCAGGCTGGCGGATCGGGGTTGGCGGTGGGTGATAATGTGAATAGGAGTGCCTCCTCAGCTGCATTTGTCTCTAGATCCTTAATTGTGACTGTCAGATCGGTTATGGTGAGGGATCATATTATTGCTATGAAGCGCGCTAAAAGGGATCTAATGGTCGATGAGGTTTTTGCAAGCCGCCTCCCTGGAAAAATCTTTGTGAATGAGTTCCTTCCGTCTGCGTTGCATGGGCTACTGCGTCGTGCTAAGGCCAAAGCTGCTGAATCGGGCTACAAATATGTCTGGCTTAGATCTGGAAATATCTGCGTGCGCAAATCCGATGGAGCTCCCGTGATCACCGTGAAATCAGATGAGGATCTTGCGAAAATTATTTGACTAGCAGCCGACCAGCCAGTCTCGCGTTCTCCCACGCTATCGAACATTAAGATTGCGCAGTTCAACGCGACTTCACTCCTAAATCATTTTGATTTATTTCGCGCGCACTTATCGTCGAATTTTTATCACATCATCTCGGTTTCCGAGACATGGCTTAAATCAAGAACCTCTGATGATCTGGTGCGGCTTGACAACTATTTACTTATCCGTAATGACAGAGAGGGCAAGGGAGGTGGGGGTGTTGCTTGCTATGTGCATAACACACTGAAGGTTAAGGTTTTAGCTGCTTCTCCAAGTCTTTTCACCAACTCGCCAGAGTTTTTAATTCTAGACATTCGTTGCGGCGATTCCCAACCTCTTTTATTCACGACTATGTACAGGAGGCCCAAAGGGCTTCTTTTTAATGATTTTATCCTCTCTTACTGTAGGCTAGTTCCGGCTTACAATAACGTTATTATTTCAGGTGACTTGAATTGTAACCTTCTTAGTACAAATGTTGAAGCTACGTTCCTTCGCGAGTTTGTTCTGGCGCAAGCATTGCATATTGTAGAGTCAGACGCCACGCACCACACGCAGACCTCTGATTCTTGGCTCGATGTCTTCATCGTTGATGACGTAGAGAAAATCTCAGCCTTCTCCAAAACTGACTCCCCGTTTATTGCTGGTCATGATTTGATCGAGATCACTTACAAATTCAATGTTCAGTGTCCACAGCGTCGTGAAATTTCTCGGCGTGATTTCAAGCGCTTTAATTTAAATGCTTTTCTAACCTCTCTTGCTAATGGGCTACATGTCAACGTTCCGGATATGCCAACGCACAGCTCCGTGGCAGATGATATTGAGGAATTTGTTGGCCAAATGAATGATGCAGTGGTTACTTCGGTCGATATACATGCGCCCTTACGAACCTTCCTCGTTAGGAAGCCTCTTGCGCCGTGGCTAACGGATCAACTCAAACTCAGGATCAAAACTCGTAACACCATGTACAAGCGAGCTCGACGCGCGGGTAGCCTCCTTGGGCTAGTCATGTACCGTCTCTATCGGGATGAGCTCACGAGAGACTTGCGGCACGCAGGCAGTAGCTACATTTCACTCAGACTCTCCACCTTTTCTGAGCCTGCGAAGTTGTGGAGGGAGCTTGCGAATCTAGGTTTAGTAAAGTCTCGTCCTGCTTCTCCGCTCAACTTTTTCTCGGCTGAAGAGCTAAACGCTTCATTTGTGGCTGTTGCCAACGCGTCGCCTCCGTGTAGTCTTGATGATCTAGCCGGATTGCTGTCTGGCATGCCTGCGCTGCCACTGAGTCGGATGCCGTTCGAGTTTTCGCCGGTTACTCCTGCGGGCATCTCTCAACTTATTAGTTCCACTAAACCTTCGCATGCTACTGGACCGGACGCGATATCTCTCTTTGTCATACATCAGGCTTGTCCTCTGCTTGCTGTGGAGCTTGCTGCACTGTTTAGTCACTGTTTGAGGCTGGGACACTATCCGTCTCATTGGAAGCGTGCCTATATTCGTCCCCTCCTGAAGACTAGTCGACCGCGTTCTCCGTCCGACACTCGTCCTATTGCTAATCTCTGCGAATTGGGTAAGCTTTTTGAAAAGGTTGTTCACCGGCAGATATTGTGCTACATTAACGAGCACAACATCTTGGACCCGCGTCAGTCGGGTTACCGTGCTGGGTTCAGCACTCAAACGGCGTTGCTGCGTCTTTGCCACGATGTCAGGCGGGGTGTCGATGAGAGATGTGTCACGATCCTGGTCCTTTTTGATTTTAGCAAGGCCTTTGATACGGTGGATCACCTTCGCTTACTTGAGAAGCTCAGGGGGACTGGTTTCTCTGAGGGGGCCCTGCGCTGGGTTTTTTCGTACCTCGTCGGTCGCTCGCAGGCTGTCGTGGATACTCAGGGTGCATGTTCGGCTTGGCTTGACACGTCATCTGGAGTCCCTCAGGGGTCAGTGCTTGGTCCCCTCCTCTTTTCTCTCTTCATCAATGATATCGGGGCTAAGCTTCAACACTCTCAGCACCTTATCTTTGCTGATGATACGCAGATCTATTTATCTTGTCCTCCCTCTGAGCTTGTCGACGGTATTGCGAAGATCACCCACGACGTCGGGGTCATCGCTGATTTCGCTAGATTGAATGGGCTTAAACTAAACTTGTCAAAGTCTAAGGTCCTTATTCAGGGAAGTGGTACTTTTATTAATCGGATTGACTTGGCTAGCCTACCACCTATCTGTATTGCTCAGACTACTCTCCCTTATGTTAGTAGCGTCCGTAACCTCGGAGTTATGATGTGCGCTAATCTCTCCTGGCGCACTCATGTTATGACCATCTCTAACAAGGTTAATTTCTCGCTTTTTCGCCTCAAGTATCACCGCAATGCTCTGTCTCGCGAGTTAAGATCTTCTCTGGTCGTCTCTCTCATCTTCCCCCTGCTTGACTATTGCTGTCTTGTTTTTAACGATATGACGGGTGAACAAAACCTTGTTCTTCAGAGGCTTCTCAATAGCGCGATTAGATTTATTTTTGATTTGCGTCGCGATGAGCGCATTACCACT
Source organism: Tenthredo mesomela (assembly GCA_943736025.1). Taxonomy (NCBI): domain Eukaryota; kingdom Metazoa; phylum Arthropoda; class Insecta; order Hymenoptera; family Tenthredinidae; genus Tenthredo; species Tenthredo mesomela. The sequence continues at coordinate 16,171,945 of OX031014.1, read as the reverse complement.
TACCGCAGACAGCTGGGATGGCTCTCAGTGAGATCGAGGCGTCAATATTTCCTGGGCATTATGGTCTTCAACATCTTGCGGGGTGCGTTGCCGACTTACTTGTCAGACCTTTTTATACCACCTAGGTCAAGCAGCTCTCGTCCTTCGCGGCAGGCCTCTCTTGCGGTTTTCCACACGCCGGTGCATCGTACCTGTGCTTTTAGAAATTCCTTTTTTCTCACGGCCGTTTACTTTTGGCACTCTTTGCCGCCAAATATCACTTCCTCTCCGTCCATTGGTACGTTCAAGAGTGGCCTATTCCAGTATCTCTTTTCGCTTGATACTGAATCCGCCTAACTTGCGCCCGGCTGGCTGCGATCGAGTGGAAATGAAATTGTTTATTTAATAGTTGTATGCTTGTTTATTAGTTGTATGCCATGAGTGGAGATTGTAGTAGTATCTTCTTTTATACTTCATTGAATGATGCATGAATGCTTGTATGCCTTTTTATCTACTATTTATTCTACTGTATTTTATTTATTGCTTTATATCTTCTATTTCGCATTCCCATGCATAAGTTTATACACGTAGTTTATATTTTGTTTATATATTTTTATATTTTATTTTATATTAATCTAAGTGCTAACTACTGCTGTATCGTCTGTATCGCATGCTTATTTGCTGTTATAACTTTTATCTATCCACACGATGTGAAATTTGCCTCAAGGTTCACCAAGGCATAATAAATTTATCAATCAATCAATCAATCAATCAATCTCTCTTAAGCTATACCTTATTTTTATTTTTATTTTTATCTTACTATTTATCTTTATTTATTTTTATTTTTATTTTTATTTTTATTTTTACTTTGTTACGTCCTACTCCACGTTCCTCTCGCCAACCTGCTATCATATCTCCTTGGATGATACCTTACCTCCTGCCTTCCTACCTTGCTATCTTTCTCACGCTAACCCGCTGGACACGGCACTCACAAGTGCATCGGTCTGCAATCCTCTAATCCCCACCTTTACCTCAAGACCTCACGACTAACGAATTACGATTACAATAAGACACTTCCCAGTCAACCTTCATCTCCTTTACTTTTACTCTCCTTTTATTCATACATTCTTCCTAACTGACTTCCTAACCAACCCTCTTACAAAAGACTCCTAAATTACTCAACCTATTCTACCTGTACGAATTATCGACACTCATTACTTATACACCTATAATCCTAGACAGTACTTATCAATAAAGTTATTAGTTCTCTAACCCTGTCACGTTTGTTCCTCCATCAACAATCCCTCAGTTATACTCTAGTATTTAAAACAGGGGATAAGATCCCAATTCAGACATAACAACTTCATCTCTATTTTTATTTTTATTTTTATTTTTATTCTTAGCTCACCTCATACTTTACCTGTAACTCACGTTCTCTTCAATTTCATATTCTAATTTTAATCACCTCACTTGTTCTGGCTTATACTCTATTTTATCTATACTCTATTTTATCTACGCTTGCTTTTAACTATTCAACCCTATGTTCCACTTATGCGCTTTTTATTCTATTCTTTCATTTTTAGTGTATTTTTATTGTATCTTATTGGCGCTCTATTTCATTCCTATTTTGTCTTTACTTGTTCCGTTGTACTATATATATCAGCATACATTTATATTTCTTTCCGAGTTGATCTTATGCAATACTATATATCTGATGCCTTTACTTTACTTGCATGTTAGTCTTATCCCGTTATATTGTATATTGTATTTTTTTTTCTTGTAAACTATCTTTTGATTTTTTTGTATTTTCTTATTGGTGCCTGCGGCCTGAAGGAGTTCGCTCCAAGGTCGAATAAATTACTTCTCTCTCTCTCTCTCTCTCTCTCTCTTTATCACTTAATTGCAGTAACTGAAACATGGCTCAACGAAAAAACTTAGATGTATCTCACGATTCCTATTAGCCTCATCTTAGCTCTATTCTTCTATAAATTTATATTATTACGCTTTCGGTTACTGTCACTATTTACCACCATGTATTTCTATGTCTAAGCCAAATGTATATATCCTCTGCGGTCCTGAAGGAGCTATGCTCCAGAATCGAATAAATCTCATCTATCTATCTATCTCTTTTTTTTGCGAGTGTTTACTTTTGGTGGCTGACGTGTGTGCCTTTTCAGTCCGGTATTTTATCTTTTCTAGTGGGTCCTACCCCTTTTTCTGCTTTCTTTAGCTGCCTGTTGTGTTTTGTAGGCCACTAGGTTGTCCCGCTTGAAAAGTTTTTGCCTCTTGAGCACCGGTTTTGTGTAATTTTATCTTAATTGTGTTTTAATTTAGACTTTATAGTGCCGTTGGGATCTGTCATAAACTTTGTGTTGACAGCTAGATCGTCGGTGGATTGGATTTTATTTTGCCTCTTTTCGGATTCGCGCTCTGTAAAGGCGCCTTGATGTTATTGTGAGCTGCTGAAGTTGCGACGTCGTGCTATTGTAGTGGGTCATTACCTCTTCGGCAGGTTGTGTTTACGTCGTGCTGCCCATTGTTGGCGGGTGAATTTTGAACTTTGGACTTTTAAATTTTAAATCTCCGCGCGCTGTGACTTTACTATAGCCAGTGTCTGGCCTATACTTCCTTAGCCTGTGACTTTAAACTTTCTTAACATGTCTGGTAAAGTGTGTTGTGCCTTATGTTTTGGGGAGGTGGAAAAGCCGAGTGAATGTGTAACCTCCAGTGCACCTTGCAAGCACAGCTTCCATGTTTATTGTGTTCGCGTCAGACTTTCATTGGACTCCTCCAGAGCTGTCACCAATGCGATCCGTGTGGCCTGTCCTGTGTGTCAGGGTTCAGCAGAACATTTATCAGTGTTAAAAAGCATCAATGAGCGCCTCGCTAGAATGGATGTGACTGCTGGTAAGGTCGACTCGCTTGTAGGGGATGTTGATCGGCTGGTGACGAACTTGGACAGCTTAAGCCGTAAGGTTGACACGCTGGCTGCCGATCAACTGTCTGTTAAAAAAGACACCTCGGAGCTTCGTGGGTCAGTAGACGCAGTTAGGAAGGACTTAGACCATGTAGTCACAGACGTCTCTCAGTTCAAAGATCGTCTGCAGGCTGTGGAGGGTGCCATTGCTACCGGCTCCTCTGGAGGCCTGTCGCAGTCACATGAAGCTATGCTCCTTCGTGTTGTGTGTCGGGATATGGAGTCTCAGGTGTTAATAACTGGTGTGCCTGAGTGCATAGACGGAGCTGAGGACTTGCAAGGTTTTGTCCTTAAGCTTGCTCTCTCATTGAAGGTGCCGTTGGCTGGCTGGAACATCGTGGCAGTTGAGCGGATGGGTAGAAGACGGACAGGTGGTGCTGGTGGTGCTGCTCGTGCCATTTTGCTTGAACTTACACCAAAAGCCAAGTGCACTGAACTTATCACGGGAAAGAAGCTTGTGCCTGATCTTCGTACCCCTAGTATCATCTCGACATACCCTGATAGCAAGGTGTATGTTAATCGTCGTCAGCCTGCTCCGTTATACCAGTTGCGGGCCCGTATTCTGCGGAAGTTTCCTGCGCTCAAGCATAACCAGGTCTGGATCGCGGACGGTGCTGTTCTTGTTCGCAAGGATGCTGAGTCAAAGCCTGTCAGAATCCTACCTTCTGCGGACCTTGGTCAGCTCTCGATCTGACTTTTTGGCTCGACCATCCCAGCCTCTCCGGATGCCTTACCTTCATCGTCTGCTTCATCGGCGCCCTCATCCAGCAACTCAGTTTTGAATGCCTGTTGTCTCAATGCTCAGTCTTGACATTCGCACATCGACGAATTCCGCGAATTTTTTCGGCTTAACTCTTACCATCTAATTGCGGTAACCGAAACCTGGCTAAATGATTCTATCTTGGATAGCCAGATTGCTCTTCAGTCATACACTGTTCTTCGGGTAGATCGCAGGGGGCGGCATGGCGGCGGTGTTGCTCTGTTCCTTCGAAGTGGGGTGAGTGGCCGTATTGTGACTTCGTCTGCCTCACTGCAGCGCGATGGTGTGCCCGAGTTCCTCCTTGCAGAAGTCTGGACTCCCTCTCGGCCTAAGATCCTGATAGCCGTAGTGTATAGACCACCGAAAGTGGGCGTTTTTAACCTCTTTGAGAACGAGCTCGAATCGCTGGCCTCGCGTTACAAGTTTGTCTGCGTCCTCGGCGATTTCAATGCGGACTTGCTTCTGGACACCTACGACTCTGTTCACCTCAGAGATTTTTTGTCTGCTCAGGGGCTGTGTATCGTGCCGTTCAGTCCTACTCATCATACCCAATCGTCGGACACTTGGCTCGACGTCTGTGCTGTGAGTGACATTCGCTCTCTGGATGGTTGGGGTCAATCTGCTCAGCCTTTCCTTTCGGGTCACGACCTCATCTACATTACGATTAAGTATTCTATTGATCGCCCTGTGCCTAGGACCTTCTGTTACCGTGCGTGGGATGACGCTGATACTGAGGCTGCAGCTGAGGTTATCTCGTCGGTCGATCTGTCACTGCTGGCAGCCCAACCAAGTGTTGATTGCCAGCTATCTGTTTTTAATTGTGTTGTGCGTGATGCGTTGGATCGAGCCGCTCCTCTGCGTGAGGTTACGGTTAGGCGGCCACCAGCCCCATGGTTATCTGAAGAGTTGCGTAAAGTAAAGCGTGATAGGGATTCCTGCTATCGCGCCTTTAAGCGGTTGGGGTCAAAACAGCTTTATGATAAGTACGTTTGTCTTCGTCGTGATTTTAAAAATAAGTTGGTAGCTGCAAAGTCTCGTTTCTTACAATCCAAATTCGATGCGGCTGGTAACTCACGTGCCTTCTGGAGAGAAATTGACAGTCTCGGGATTACGCGCGCTACAAGGCACGAGCTTCCTATGCACGTCTCACTGATGTCTTTGAACCAGCAGTTTGCTGCTGTCTCTTCTGGAACTCCACTCCCAGATCTCACGCTCTGCCTCAATGATATTGATGTTGCTAGCCGGTACGCACATGATGTGGGTGCTGGTAATGTGAATGACGATTTTGTTTTTCGGTCTGTTAGCGGAAGTGCGCTGGGAAACGCGTTATCGCGCATAAAAACTCGATCGCAGGGTCCGGATTATTTGCCAATCCAGGGGTACAAAGTTTTGAGTCCGCTGTTGTTACCGCTTATTCTAGGCCTATTTAATGCATGCCTTGCGGATGGCGTATTTCCATCCCTGTGGAAGTTCTCATTCATCTGCCCGTTGCCGAAGATCCGTGCACCGCTTGAATGTGCTGATTTTCGGCCGATATCTCAGCTTTGCGCTCTCTCAAAAGTTTTTGAGCGGCTTGTTTACGATCAAGTTATGGCTTTTCTCTGTGAGCGCAATTCTTTAGATCCGCGTCAAACCGGCTTTCGGGAAGGGATGGGGACCCAGACCGCGGTCTTGAGGCTCGTTGATGATGTTCGACAAGGTATTGATGAACGAATGATCACTTTAACCGTGTTTTTTGATTTTACTAAGGCCTTCGACAGTATCGACCATCTGATCTTGCTCCGTAAGTTGTATGCTCTAGGTTTTTCGGCTAGAGTTCTGGAATGGTTTCATTCGTATCTTCGCGGCCGGGTTCAAGCGGTCCGGGGTAGTGATGGCAGTTTGTCCGGGTGGCTTCCTTCAACGTCTGGGGTTCCACAGGGCAGCGTTCTGGGTCCCCTTCTTTTCTCGCTCTTTGTTAACGATTTGCCACGGTGTTTGCGTTACTGTTCGTACCTTCTGTACGCTGATGACCTAGTAGTACACCTCAAGTGTCCTCCTTCAAAGGTCGAGCATCACGTTGAGTTGCTAAATTCTGATATTGAGGAGATACGACAGTGGTGCGTGGCCAATAAGTTGCATATCAACCCTACCAAGACCAAGGCGATGTTTTTCGGTAGCTCCAGGTATGTTAATCGACTGCGTTCAATGGGTTTCTCGGAGATCTTGCTAGGTGCTTCTCCTATTCAGATTACTGGTTCGTACAAATATCTCGGGGTGGTCCTCGACAGCACGTTGGCCTGGACGGAGCATGTCTCTTTAATGCGAAAAAAGGCAGCGGGCGCGCTTTATCGCATTCGCATGAATGACAGTAATTTAGACACTGCTTTGAAGCGCCGATTGATTATCGCCCTGGTCTTTCCTGTCTACGATTACTGTGCGTCAGTACTTACTAACCTGACTGGGGAGCTAGAGCGCTCGTTATGTGTTTCGTTGAACAATTGTGTGCGTTTCTTACTTCGTTTGCCGCGCGATGCCAGCATTTCCGCGCACAGGCGTAGCTGTGGTTGGCTCAGGCCCTCTAGTCGTCGGTTGCAGTTGGTTGGATGTACTTTTTACAAAGCTCTTTGTCTTGGCCAGTCTGGGCTTTTTGGGGACCAGCTTAGGCTCCGGGCGAATCTGGCATCGCGCCGTAACCCAGCGCGTACGGCTTCGATGCAGAATTCTTTCCTGATTGCGGGTATCCGCTTCTGGAATTCTCTACTGCCCGAAATAACCTCTGCGACTTCTCTTGCCGATTTTCGCTTTCGCTGCTACTGCTACTTGATGGTGCTGGAGGAGCGGGAGGCGGGTCTGTCTCGCGTTAATATGTAATGCGCCTAGTTTCCGGTCTGGCTTGTACTATTTGTGCCATTTGTAATTTGCACAACTTTCTTCTCTTTTTCATTTTTGACTTATTTGTACTCTATTTTTATGTTCTTATTTCACTTCTTTATTTCTATGTCTTGCCTGAATTTCTGAGGACTCTTATCTCACTCTGCTTATTTATACTTTATTTTTGTTTTAATTTATTTTTATTTTTATTTTTATTTTTATTTTAGTTCTAGTTAGCCTAATTTTAATTTATATTGTTTTCTTATTATTTTTTATGTTAACTTTTTCTTTTATTATTTCTATCTACTCCTTTTTCTGTATTTTACTGTACTTTTCCTGTGACCTGAGGGAGCATCGCTCCAAGGTCTAATAAATACCGCTCTATCTATCTATCTATCTATCTCTCTCTCTCTCTCTCGATCTGACGTTCCGCCGGTCTCAACACGCGGTGTCTCGTACCGTACGCAAAGGCAGACTGATCTCTTTTCCGCTAGGGCTGGTTATCCTCCTTGCCACCTGTCCGGCGAGCATTGACGACTATCGGTCGGCTGCTAGCAGACGCATGTCGTCAATATGGCTCCGCGGGACACGGCGGCAAGGGTTTAAACCACGGAAATTGGTGTTTTGGCACTCGGTACTTGCGTAAGGCTGGTGAGGAGGAGGTCTTAACGTTTTGCCACGTTACAAGTTCCACATAGAAATCAAGGGCACGGACTTTAAAATTGGTCAGCTCTTGAGCTTCAAGATTTGCTGTACCTATCAGTACTTCGACTTTGGCCCCAAAGTATATTCTATCTAGAGGTAAAAAGTTGCGAGGCCCGCTTGGAGATAGTTGGTCTTCTGAATGAAATTTCCCAGAATTGTTCTCAGAATTCAGATATTCGTTTATTAAGTGACTGTATTTTAGGTTTGTCGCTTTGAAATTCTAGATTCAGCTTATTGACTGAGTCTAATACATATGACAGAAAGCTGAAATATATTTTTCCCAACCCAAACGTAGAAATAGGCGAGTTTGTCGCTTGTTGAAAATGAACAAAACACGGTATTTCTCAATGAAGACGTGCGCGTTGGGAAACGGCGAACCATTTCTCCACTAGTGGGCAAAAACAGTTTTTGCCCACTAGTGGAGAAATGGTTCGCTGTTTCCCAACTTGCACGTCATTCATTGAGAAATATCGTGTTTTGTTTATTTTTAGCAGGCGACAAAATCGCCTAATTCTACGTTTTTGTTGGGAAAAATAGTATGTGGAACTTGTGGGCAATGACGATTTGAGGTGAGTGTGATATCCGCACTCGCCTTCGGCTCGTGCAGATAACTTCACACTCACTCAGAATCGTCATTTTTGCCCACTCGTTGCACAATATACTATTGTAGACCGGATTTTTCAAGCAGTTTAGTATGTTGTCTGCAGTATGAAGATTGTCCTTAAATGCAGCATTGGTGAAAAACATAATCAGGGCATTCCAATTTTCCAGAATACGATTAACTGCAGCCTGCAATAGAAATTTGTCATTGAGAAAATCTTCTAGTATTATTAAATATGGGGAAATCCACGGAACCTTTAAATTTGTTGATACTCGGTTGTCTACCTATGAAAAGAGAATTTAAAGTGGGTATCAAGTACGTGGGCCTTCATTTCAGTTATATTACTAGCCAACTCAATGATATTCAACGGTTGAAAAGTGATCCACATATTTCTGGGAGACTTTGAAAAATAAAAATGCTGAAAAATTGCACATTTTCAAGCGATACTCTGAATTCTTTTTTTCATTTTTTGCCTCTAACTTTATGAGGGGTTTATGAATTGATTTGAAAATTTGGGGAAATCTTCGTCTATCTATGACTTTTGAAGTTATTGATGTCATATGGGTGTGCCATTTGACCATTCCCCATGATTCGCACTCAAAGTAGCGATACTCCATTTTTGGTCGTCGACATTTTTTTTACCTTTTCGTTTATAACTTTTTGAGGAATCTGAAAGTTGAAATTTTTATTTCACGTCCAGATAGCTTCACAAGAAACAAAAAAAAGTGTGGTTCCAAAATTAATGTGCCATCAAAACTGCTGAAGCTAGAGGTCGAAGTATCTGAAGGTGTACCCGCGTAACTATTTTTTAAAAATCATGTTTTTTCGTTGGCACAGCTCTAATTTTATTTTTTACTCGTTCAAACGTCCTGTAATTCGTAAACCTTTATTGTAGGAATCTACTACGAAAATCCTCACACTGAACTTTCGGTACTTCTAATATTATGAAGTTTTATTTGATCAATAAATATTCGGATATTCGTGTGAAATGTTAAAAATAGCGTTGAAATGTGCAATTTTTCGGATTTCATCAATACAAATGCGTATTCGTATCGTAAGTGAAAAAAAAAAAAAAAAAAAAAAAATTAAAAACAAATCAAAATTTTTTTCTTTCAAATTCAACATTTTTTTTTTTTTCAATGAAAAAATCAATAAATAATCGAAAAACAATGTTATAAGTTATAACGATAAAGTTGAGATGAATGAAAAACCATGTTATAACGATGAAATTAAGATAAATGAATCTTTTTCGTAAAAAAAAAAAACGATTTTTCGATTTTTTCACCGTAACTTCTTGAGGGATCGATAAAAATGAGTAACGCGAGTATATTCTTCACTTATAGTCTACAAGAGACATGCCAAAAAAGGTTTGAGAAGTGTGCTTCAAAATAAAAAATGAAGTTACACCTTTTAAAAAAATCAAAGGTTCCGTGGATTTCCCTATATATCGATAAGTGAAATTTTATTCCTGAACAAATTGAAACTGCCACAAGCATTGAATTATGTAAAGAATGAATTTTCATAAAATTTGTTTTACCTGAAGAGATAACCACCTCGTCTGACTCGGTCTAAGAATTTTATGTGGTTTTAAATCAGTGAAGATTTGGTATTGTGCCAGTTCTTCTATTCTCTTGCTGCTGTTTGAGAAGTAGTTGTACACGCTTCTGACAAAATCTTCTATTGATTTTGGCAATTTGGTTGCAGCTGAAGATGCATATAGATGAAAAGAATGGCATACACAACCCATGATGAAAATATGGGGTATTATTTCTTTGAATCGATCTTGCACTCCTTTGATGTTACCCATCATTACGGATGCATTATCTGCCGCAAAACCAATCATTTTATCGATTGAAATTCCCACTTTTTCTAAACATTTCATGACTTCTTGGAAAATATTTTCGGCAGTAGCGATTTTGATCCTGACTAACCCTAGGAAATGATCGACTACTTCTGCCTGTACCTCGTCAAAGAATCGTATCGCTATAGCCAGTGATTTCTCGGTACCAATATCAGTTGTCTCGTCAATTATTAATGAGTGAACATTATTATTTAAACGACGACATATCTCTTCAATTGCCTCAGAGGCCAAACAATCTTTTGTGATAGCTGTAGCTTTTGTTCGAGAACAATTAATTCGTTTGGCTATTTCTGAATCAGGACAAACATTCTGTATTAACAATGGTAAATGTTCCATGATCAAAAAGGGCAAATTGTGTTCATGTAAGAACATTACAATTTTTAATTCAGCTTCTTTCACGCGTCTGTTGAGCTTGGTGTTTTTACCATCCTTATCTATAATGTTGAATATTTTGGGTGTATTTTCAGTCTTTTTTAAATTTTTCACGTGTAGTTTTGTCACAGAATGTCGTTTAATATGAGTCACGCCACCTTCTAGGCGTTTGGCACAAACACGACATTTTGGCTTCCCACTAGGGGAACGACATAACCAAGTTCCGAAGTTTATTAGCCAATCTCTGAATTTCTGTTTATATTGTTTTTTGTTCGCCCCTTTCACTGGTTGTACTTTAGTTGAGTTCAAGTAAACCGCTTCATTCGATTCTGAACAACACGAGCTATTATCAGAATCCACAGAATCCATTGCGACTGGATCGCGTCACTTTATTTTTAATCGCGAGGCGCAAACGGCCTCAATTACGCGGAAGTTGAAATTTGAATGGCAGTTTATTTTCTCTGTTGTCCAACCAAACCATAAACTATGCTATTGCAATGAGTCTAACTCACTGATATATATGTCTAACTAGTCGAAAAATACTAGATGAATGAAACACGGAAAAATGGAACGTAAATACAGAAAATTATAGGCAGATTAAAAAAAAGTACTAGATATCATTTCGTCGTACTAACGTACTAACAGGATCCTTAAAGTACTAGGATCTAGTACAAATGTACTAACACTGGCAACGCTGATTGGTACCCTAGTGACTGCGTTTGCTCGGTTCTGTACCCTTAGCACTCCGTCTTTGTCGATCCTTGGCGTGAGCTGCAGGAGTTCGCTTTTTTGGCCGACAGATTGGCCTCGTTGTAGGTCTCTCAACTCTGTGGCAAAACTATCTCTCTGGGTTTGTTTGACCCATAGTGTCTCCGCTCGTCTTAGATGTTGTGTGGTTAACCCCGTCTTCGGTCCTCGTCTGCATCGTTCGATGAAGTACAAGATCCACGCTGTACTCCTAATCAGTCTCCGCCAAGAGGAAAACCTTTCCAGCTCGGGTAGTGCTACGTTCGGTCTTTCGTCCTGCACTGCTACGAAATCTGTCCTTCTTTCTATTTCTGCGTCAGCGTTGATGTCCTGCGTTGGCGACGATGGTTGGGCCGGCCAGTACAAGCGCCTTTTTTGTAGGAACGGTGGACCCTGAAACCATCTCGTGTTGTAGTCTAGATCGACCTTGGCTGCCCTGGTTGCGTCGTCCGCGGGGTTCTCGGACGTGGGGACCCACTTCCACTCGATTGCGTCGGTGAGTTCGTCTATTTCTCCCAAGCGATGAGCTACGAATACCTTGTATGTCCAAGGCACAGTGGGCCGGGCGACCCGATTCCGTGGCCAAAAGTCAAACTGTTATCAAAATGGCATAAAGATGTAAACTTCGGAGTTTTTGGGGTCGATGAACCCGAATTTGTCATTGAAAATTCATAATTCAAAATGCTGGACACAATATGTCGGTTGAAACTGTAAAATTCACTGGCATTGGCACAAAAATCTCTCTTCCGAGGTTTTTGGAGTCAGTGAACCCGAATTTGGCATTGAAAATTCAGAATTCAGATTCGGAGCCAATATTGAATATCAATAAATAATCGGATATATTAAGTCATGTCGAGGTGCTTCCGGAGTGAGTTTCCCTAGCCTCTCACATAACATGTCAGGGTGCTTGCTGAGTGAGTTGAAAAAAACCAACCGATATTTAGTAGTTACGCAGCTCAAAATAATGTTATGAAGACCCGGGAAGTTTTATAAAATATATGACCGGGAAAGTCTATTGAGTGTTCGGCGCTCAGACGCTGGCTCCATTAAATGCAATTTTTTGGGCAATTTATGAAAAGGAGCAAAAGTGGGCACCTTTACGTTAAAGTGAAGGTTATAAGGAACACTTCGGTGCGTGTAACTTTACAATAACTAGTGGACCGACGCGGAACGATTAAAGAGAAGTTGGTACTTTGCTGAAATACTGATTATTCGTTATTTAATCAACACTGATAACCTCGACTAAAAAATAATTTCTTGAATACTGTCACCATATTTTGATATTGTGCGTATCTGAGTATGAAGAAGGAGAAGCAACAATGTCGAAATTATGAACTGAACCAGAAATATCACGAATATTTGAATGGAAATAATATAAAAGATTTTAGCACATTTCGATACTTTGGGAAACTGTTAATGGAGCAGGATTTTATCATTCGTCAAATAATTTATAACATAGATACTTCAACTATCACTGATTACAATAGCTCAATTTTTGTGTACATATTCAAAAGGTGAAAATTTCGACTTTTGGCCACGGAATCGGGTCGCCCGGCCCACTGTGGGTCCGTTCTGATCCAACTCAGTACCGTACGCGAGTCCGTCCAAAAGGTCCTGCTGACGGCTTTAAAGTCGTGCTCGGCCACGATGGTTTGCGCCAATCGGCTCGCTAGTAATGCCGCTTGTAGTTCGAGGCGAGGGATCAAGAGTGGTTTAAGCGGTGCTGCTCGGCTCTTGCTAGCGATGAATTTAATGGTCGGAGGTCGGTCCCGATGTTGTATCCTCCGGTAGGCGACCGCTGAGTATGCCTTTTCGCTTACGACGCAAAATGTATGCAGTTCTATTTCGATCGTACTCTGGTCTTCGTTACGACGCTGTAGTTGGCCGCAGGTTTCAGCCGCCAGTGGCGCGAAACCCAGAGACGAATAGGGGCGTGGGGCCCCTGCCCGAAAATTTTTAATTCTCGCATTCCGGCACACCTCTGGTGGCTTCAATGTTTGAGTCAACATTATGATTCGTGACGATTTGGGATGGATAGTGAAAAAATCATCAGGAACGTAGTTATCTGACGGTTTCGAGCGTTTGCGGTTTTGACGCCTTGCTTCGAAACTGCAGCTTCGTTTGACCTTTTTTTTCGGGAGTAATACTTCGCGTTACCTGACCAATTTTTTACCACTATCTCGGGGGTGTAAGAGAAACATTTAGTAATTTTTTCAGATTTTTACCACCTTTCCGAGTCATCAGCCGTCACTTTGAACTTCGAAAATTCGCCCATTTCACGATTCTAGCGGTTAAATTTTTTTTTTTCGGGATTAATACTTCGCGTACCTGATAAATTTTTTACCACTATCTCGGGGGTGTAAGAGAAACATTTAGGAATTTTTTGAGCCATCTCGAAAAATCATGAACTATGTATCAAAATAGCACTAATCAACTGTAGGAAAACTGAGTCACTAGAATGTTTTCTCAGAGCGTAGCAGTAATTTGAAAAAAATTATTCTAAAGGTGTACCATGCTAAAAATTCCCAGGTAGGACCTTAAAGGTCTTGCATGGAATATGTAGTAGGGTGGAGCGATAAACCCTTTTTTCTTTTTCCGATGGTGTTCGGGCGAGAAAAATGTGACATTAAGGTTAGAAAAAAACCTCGCGCAGAGCCAATGTCGTGCGTTAACGTCTTGCGGGTCCAGTCTTCGTTTGAAGCGGATTTCTCAAAATTCAGTATAAAAAATTCTCCAGATGTGAATATTCTGCAGCTCTCAGCTAATTTCGTTGTGAAATTACCCAGAACTCACCACGAGGAGATGGTTGCAACGCGAGTTAAAAAAAAAAAATTTAAATAAAATAAAGTAAAATAAATTCAGAAGTAAGATTTTTTTTTTTGCACCTTAAAAAAAAAGCTGGCTTACATTCATCTGCAATATATAGCGTGCGTTTTATTTGCCACTTCCAGCAGCTTCCGGAAGCGAAACTTGGAAGCAAAAGTGCGGGAAGTTTGAGAGGCAAATAAAACGGCCTTAAGCGAAAGAGTGGGAAGTTTGAAGGGCAAATAAAACTGCCTTTCCGAAATATGAGGGAAATCGCAAAGCCAACACCTTTCGATCTTTTTTTCGACAGCTGACGGCGCGTGATTTGTTTAGAAAAACTGGTAACCCTCACGAGTTTGAAAGAGAAGTTATAAAAATAATAATAATAATATACATATAATGGACGAATTGATAGAGTAGCGGATGAGAAACAGGAAGATTTTTCAATTGATAGGGATAGTAATTACCGTTCTATCGTTTTTAAAAATTAGAGGAATTGTTTATTTACAATTATTTGAATCTTTCAAAAATTTACCGGCTGGAATAATTCAGACATTTTTAGCGAGGTAATTAAATTTTCGTACTATTCACTACATGATAAAATAAATATAACATTGTAACGTGTCCGACCGTCACGATGGGGGTCGGCTATGATTGGTCGGCGTAAATACCGAACAACTAGACAAATTCAGATAGACGAGCGAGCGACGCTTGTGACGTCACAAGCGTAAGCAAAAGAGTATATAAACACGCGTCGACAGAGCTCGACAGCGCACTTGTGGTATAGCACCCAGGCGACTCACTAATATAAAATCAAACCAAGCGCACTTGTGGTATAGCACCCAGTCGACTCACTATATTAAAAGCTAACTTAGCGCAATCGTGGTATAGCATCCCAGGCGACTCATTTGATATTGAACTAAGGGTCTTCCGAAGGCAATAAAGTAGAATCAGTAAATTCACTATTATTTAGAGAAATCAGAACATTCTTTAAAATCATATTCTAATATCACCTAACTGGGTTTAGAAGCATAATATTATATTGAGCATTAGCTATAGCAGCATTGTTACAAACATTTAGTTGAAAGGAGATAAATACGGATGAAATAGACTTTAACGTAGAATAAGATAGAATAAGATCTTTGTCTTATTTTTGTTGATATTTTATTTTTGGTTTAACAATACAGGGAATCAAATAACTACTGATAAATTTTGCCTGGTATTTTCTTATCATCCTGTTTGACAGTAATAAATACCAGAATAAGCCGAGTAGTTACAGCTTTGGCGAACAACGGAAGAAGCGAACGACATTGGCGTAAAAACCTGTGTTCGAGGGCCAACCGTTGGAAACCCGAGTCTGATAGGCAGTCTTGGTGTAAAAACCCGGATCTGTAGTTAGTCAATAAAATCATCAATAGCAGGCGAGACAGGCTTGGCGTAAAAACCCGGCTCTGTAGTGAGAATTCTGAATCTTAAATTCAGAACCAATACGGCTTTGATAATTAAAACTATCCGAGTCCGGTAGCTAGCGCAGGGAGATAAAATCTGAATAAGGTGGCTTTTGCATGGTATACCCATCCTTTTCCTCACCTTTCAGTATGAGGAGTCCATAATAATACTTAATTCATTAAATTTCAGAAAATAGATCATTTCGAACCCGTAGCAACCGACTTTTACTATAACCAATAGGTTCGTAAAAGCCGAAACGTTACAACATATAACAATATTTATAGTTTACAAGAAGAGGGAGTCCGCATTACAAACTACGTCGAAATAATTGTACCACAATTCAACGACAGACAATTCAGAGAAAATTTTCGTACGTCGAGAACAGCATTCGAAGCACTCCATCAGAGAATAGGGGGGGCTGAAGTTTTTAATAGTACTGATAGTGGGAGACCTGCGGTCGGTGCTTACAAATCGATTCTAATATCGGTGTGGACTTTGGCGACACCAGAAAGCTATAGAAGCATCGGTGAACGTTTTGGTGTAGCCAAATCGACGGTGTATACATGTTTGAAGGACGTTGTTCAGGTGCTATTATCGGATATTTGCGTAAATGTCATCAAGCATCCAGCCACTGAGGCAGAGCGTGCTATTCAAGCAGGTATTTTCGAAAGGCGAAGTGGAATCCCACAGGTTCTTGGTACAATTGATGGATGCCACATTCGAATTAAAGCACCTCGCCATAATGCTCCAATCTATTTCAATCGCAAGAAGTTTCCTTCACTCATTCTACAGGGAGTTTGTGATGCACAATTATTTTTCACGGACGTTGATGTTAGGTGGCCCGGTAGCGCCCACGATGCCAGAGTATTGAGGACGTCAGATCTTTACCCTCTTGGCCCAATTATATGCTCTAATGGATATTACTTTTTGGGAGATTCTGCCTATCCATTAAAGTCGTGGATTATGACACCGTTCAAAAACGGAGGCAACTTAAACGAACGACAAATTTTTTACAATCGTAAGCTATCATCTGTCAGGCAGGTGATTGAGAGAGCGTTTGCTTTGCTGAAAGGTCGATTCAGACGTCTCCGAGAACTAAATATGGCACGTATTGAAAATTCAGTACGCACTATAATTGCATGTTGTGTCATGCACAATATTTGTTTAATACACGACGAAGAAATTGCAGACCTGATTCGTGATGGAATCAGAGATGAACCAATCTTATATATAATGGACCAGCAGGTAGATGACGGACTTGCTCTGGAACAGAGGGAAAACCTCGTTAAATATTTGTGGAACAATTTTCACTAAAGAATAAAACATTGCGACATAGATTTGCGGATAATGCTCTCTTTATTTCAAATAAACTTTACCAGCTAGCAATATGAACAAGATTGATAAAAAAAAAAAAAAAAAGCTAGAAATCTTTATAAAATATATAGTTAATATATATAGTAAATACTATATTTATATTATTATTAATATTAGTATATTAATTTGAGATTTATAGTATAAAGTATAGCTGTTTTCCTGCAAAGATTAATCTCTGCTGATTTGGTACGCTTCCTTCATTGTCTTGGATTTTTGCCTTTACGTTTTCAAGTGTGTCGGTCATAGTTATAACAAAATTCTGCATTCCAGCTCTAAGAACTGAATGAAGTGTAGATTCCTTCTGCACGTTGTAGTCAGATAAGGTGCGTCCATCTTCTGTTTGTTTACTGGCAAAAATGAGAAGAAGATAGACTAAGATAAGATGAGATAAGACAAGATAAGCTGGAAGAGCTAGGTATCTGGAGATGATAGAATATCTGGAACTTCAACACTTAGGAATCTGAAGAAGGTAGAATATCTAGAACTTGCATGTCTTTGGATCATTACCAGTTGTGTTGTTGTTATCCCTCGTTGTTTTTCAGTTCTGCCGATTCCGACTCTTACACTGTGCCTTTGTATAATGATACCTATGAATCAGAAGCTCATTGTACACAACAATGTTTGAGAGTTCAAACACTATGAAATGTTATTTTCTTGAATCTCACCTCTTCGACAGCGAGCTTTTTTTTAAATTTCCTCCCGTTTTGCGAGCTTTTGGGTTCGTGGATCTTCAAACGCAGTTTTCAGCTTTTTGTGGAGTCTGATCAGCTCTTCCGTCTCTCTGATCCCCATGTGCCTACGAATTAAAGCTTTCATATCAATATACCCAGGCCACATATGGATTTCATTGAAAGCATCATCAATGCGAATCATAACCTGCCCGTATCACATTTTCTTTTCATTCATGCCTCATGTTACTCACAAATACAGAACATATTTACAAGCAGTTGCTGGGTTCGGTGTATACATCTCCGAGCAATCGGAGCTCTTCTGTCTTTTGCTAACTCATGTTAAAAAAAATGTAGAAGAGTTCCAAGTGCTCAGAGATGCATATACCGAACGCAGCTAAAATAGAAAAATAAAAGAACTTGTACCTTTCGCAACGGCAATAGGAGATTCATTCAAGTTATTTCTTCTGTCAGTATTCTGGTTGGGTAATGTTGATTCTTGTTCGGCTGAACTCTGACCGTTCAAAATGTGTAGATCTAAATATTCTTCAAGATAATCAGCATCGTCATCGTCCCTCAACAAGTCCTCCATTGTACCTGAAGGGAATTCATCATTTTTTTAACTGTATAATACTACACCAGGCTCCAGGAGACCGATATGCGAATATTTGTTGAGATTACGTGCATGAAACAGTTCTTAACGGCGCTGACGTAAATCTCGATTTTACGCCTACGAATTATTAAAATTAATAAATAAATTAATTAATTAATTAATCAATTAATTAATAATTAATTGTGAGTAACATGAGGCATGAATGAGGAGAAAATGTGATACGGGCAGGTTATGATTCGCATTGATGATGCTGTCAACGAAATACCTATGTTGCCTAGGTATATTGATCTGAAAGCTTTAATTCATAGGCACATGGGGCATCAGAGAGACGGAAGAGCTGATCAGACTCTATGAAAAGCATAAGGCCTCGTTTGCAGATCCACGTGTAAAAAATCTAGCAATATGGGATCAAATTTCACAAAGCTTGCTTTCGAAGAGGTGAGTTGCAAGGAATAGTACTCTTCGTTACGAGTGCAAAAATGTTGATTAAGTGTGAAGTTTTTCGCACATGTACCGGACTTTGTTTTTCAACACAACGCGTGTTAAGTTGAATTTTATGCATGCAAAATCGTACTTTACGCACAGCGTGTTGAAAGTAACATGTCATGGTGTTTGAACTCTCAAATATTGTTGTGTACAATAAGCTTCTGATTCATAGGTATCATTATACAGCAGTCCATACCCCGGCCTCACTGTGCTCTTTGGAGCAGGCCCCGCTCTAAGTGACAATTAGTGCGACCCAAAATCCCCTCGGTCTACCTGAAAACGGTCACTCGTCCTTACCTGGAAGTGCGATGGTAGGGGCAGCGTTCAGTAGAAATAAAAGGAACTAAGGGGTGTGCGGTCTATTTGGGACGGCAACAACTGCGTTACCTGCATATCCCCACTCATACCTACCAAAATCCAAGAAATGGCGTTAAAAGGATTAGTGCCGGTGAACGGGTTAATAGGATTAACAGCTTAGCTCTTTCGACTAATGAGTGTGCCGGGGTATGCAGCAGTCCAATGTGAAGGGCGATGGAATACCCTCTGGCAAAACTATAAAATTACCAGAGATCACAATAACACAACCGGAAACGACGCTCGAACATGCAAGTTCTATGATGCAATAGAAACTGTTGTTGGACGGCAGCCCAATGTAAATCCCGTGGCTGCTTGTTCACCCCATAGACCCGAACAAACAAGTGCCGTCAGTGATTCCTCAGGTATGCATGATGATTTGACTATTCATTCAATTGAGATGGAAATATCGCAATATTCACTTAAAAAACATGGTTCTGTTTTCTAATAATAAACAATGAAGACGATATCATGATCCCTACCCACTCATTAAAAAGAAATGAAGACCCTATCATTATCCCTTCCCACACATTGAAAAGAAAGGCTGCAAGTAAATTCACACAACGAAGCAATTCAAATGGAATAGTAAACAAAGATTTCGAGAGCAAAACAAAAAATTCAAATAATAGTCAAAGAGTAGATGATGTGCCAAAAGCCAAGCGAGTTAGGAAAGTTGCTAAAAAAACAGAGGTGATGGAATACTTAAAAGAAAGGGATGAGAATATGGTTGAAATTGAGAGAAATAAATTAAAATTATTGGAGAACAGCCAAAAAGAGTCGCAGGAGCATTCTAAAAAAATTGAAAACATTTTGACATCCCTTATTGAAGTACTGAAAAATGTTGCGCAGTAGAACGTCAACCAATGTGAAATTAAATGGTAATCAGAGGCCTGTGATAAACCAAATACATAAGTTCGATTTGAAAAGAAGTTATAATAAGTTCTATCTTCGGAATCCTAACTGTTCAAGTTCTAGATATTCTACCTTCTTCAGATTCATAAGTGTTAAAGTTCTAGATATTCTATGATCTCCAGATTCCTAGCTCTCCGAGCTTCTCTTTTCTTATTCCATCTTCTTATTTTTGCCAGTAAACAAACAGAAGATGGACGCACCTTATCCGACTACAAGGTGCAGAAGGAATCTAATCCAAGACAACAAAAGAATCTCACCAGATCAGCAGAAATTAATCTTTAAAGGAATACAGGTAGAGTACGGCCGCACTCTTTCAGACTACAACATTCAGAAAGAATCATCTCTTCACTTGGTTCTTCGTCAAGCTTATTATATACAATATTAGTATATATAATAGGATCGTTTTTTTTTTTTTGTAGACTATTTTTTTTTCTTTGCTCCTGGCCTGAAATTTTGTTGGAAATGCCAAAACAGAAATTCCCTCCAAATATAAGCCCTTAATATTAATGTTAAGTACTCACCCATAACGAGAGAAGATTTCACATTTAAATAACATGTAAATTTCGATTTTTTTTTCTTTCAAATTCCTATAACTCAGCGGCATTTTGTGTTAAAAAAAATAAAAAATAAAAAATCTAAATTTACATGTTATTCAAATTGAAAATCTTCTCACGTTCTGGGCTAGTACTTAACATTAATATTAAGGGCTCATATTTGGAGGGAATTTCTTTTTTGGCTTTTCCAACAAAATTTCGGGCCGGGAGCAATGAAATAAAAATGGTAAAAAAAAAAAAAAAAAAAAAAAAAAAAAAAAAAAAAAAAAAACCACCCTAATATACTACGGACAAATATTCTTCTTCTCCTTCAGGTTCATAGCGATTGAAGTTCTAGGTATTCAATCGAATTCAGATTCCTAGCTGTTTTAGCTTATTATTTATATGTATATCTAGATATTCAATCTTCTATAGAATCCTAGCTGTTTCAGCTTATTATTTAAATATCTAGGTACTCTTATTCTTCAGCTTCTTAGCTATTAAAGTTCTAGGTATTCAATTTTCTCAAGATTCATATCTGTTTAAGTTTATTACATACATTTAGATCTAGATATTTTCTCCAGATTCCTAGCTGTTTCAGCTTATCATTTATATATCTAGATATTCAATCTTCTATAGAATCCTAGCTTATCATTTAAGGAGGTTGAGGCGTTAGGCAATAGTAATGAAATAAATCCAAAATAATTTTTTTTCGACAGATTATTTAATAACAAAATTTTCTGTGAAAAAACCAAGGCCATTAGGAGACTCATCAAGTTATAAATGTAATAAAACTGTTACATGTAGTCTTATGGAAAACATCTCAGCTCAACATGCAATAGAGACATTTTGTTTTATAACAAATGAACAAATAGTGTCAGCAGTACGAAAATCAACTATGTTAGGCATTGATATTTCACGATCATTTTAAAGTTTTTTCCAACTCGGTTAGGAAGCTTTTAATTGACGAAAAAAATATTAAACATTACTACTTTGGAATTATCGACTATATATCCTTAGCGAAGCGGCAACGTTGCATTTAGAAATGAGTGGCGGGAAATTCGAATATTTCACATATTATCATTGTATTAATTTTCAATTTGGATAAATGAAATAGTCATATTAATTAATAATTATCATAGTAATCATTTATTTTCCAACTTTTGAATGTAATAATAACTTTAACATGCAATAAAGATACGAACCAATAATTTTATCAATTTTTTTTTTTTTTTTTACTCTTTTTTATAAAAAAATGTCTTAAAATTTTATAACCGTTGTGAAATGATCAAAAATCGGTAATAACACTCTCATTGACTTAGTTACTCTCACTTTATTATTTTCATCTGGACCCAATAATTTCTTGATTCCTAACTGTTGCTGATGACGATAGGTTTCTACTAGTAAATCATAAGAAATATCTGCTTCAGCCATTTTTTTCCGCATAGCGAGTGAAACACGATCTTTTAAAGGTGCTAACGTTTTTAACACTGATGCACTTTTCTCAGATCGAGCTTCGTTAGCAATAAACGTTTCCCAAGTTAGATTATTAGCAATTAAATCTTCCTCTGGAATTTTTAATGTTTTAATAATCTCTTCTAGCATCGCAACATCATAGACGGCATTATGAGCTCCATCAGTTGGGATTTTCAGGCCTGAGGCTAACGCAGTTAGAGTATTTTCCCCTTTTCCTTTTTTACCCGTTTTTTCTCGAATCATAGGTAATGTATCAACAAACCCATAGATTATTGCACTAAAATTCTTAATCAATAACTCTAATTTTACTGCTCGCACTAACCGAGTTGCATCAAATTTACAGTTATGGGCACATAGTATACATTTTTTTTTAAATTGATATAGGAATTCAAAGAAATCATGTAATACTGTTGCACGAGGTTTTGAGTCAACTCGCTGTCCATTCAGCATTAGATTCCCATCAATATTACTGAGTCCATTGGCGTTTGTAGCTTATTTAGCAACTGGTTGTTTGGGATTGATGTAAGCTGAAAATGTGAAGTTACCACACTTTGCAGCGATTTGCAATATATCAGCAGTTTTAGAGAAACCAGATGTTTCTAAATCAAAGAACACTATGCAAGGTGGTGCATCTAAGATTATTAAATTAAGGTCGCTGTAATTTATTTCAATAGGCTGAACATTGAAGAGTCCCATGTTGCTGCTGTATGAAGTTCCTTCCGAAACTTCTACACGGTTTCTTAACATCGTTTTATTTTTTTTGAGAAGCAATCGTCGTTTTTTAAATTCTGGATTCTTAGCACGTAAACGTCGATCATTTACTTGTTTGGTAATACTTTTAATATATCGATCAGCATGTTCATCAACATTAAAATTGAACTTGCTTTTTACTTCACTGATATAACTCCCTCCTATGTTTTTTTGGTTAACTGCACAAGCATATCTAAAATCTGCTGACTCAGATAAACTATAACAACGAGCCTTTGGTGCTTTGCTGGCCATAGTATTATTTAAACTTTCATTAGCTTGACTAGATGCACCTGAAGCAAAGCGATCAACATTTGCAGCTAACTTATTGAATAAAATTTTCAAGTCTTCAAATAATTCTAGGTTTCTAAAATACTCATGAGGTTTATAGTTTAAAGAATTTTGCTTAAATTTACACCAACTACCACATTCATCGTGATAATTAAAGCAGTGAAATGGTATATTCCTTATAGCTGCAGCCATTTCAACACTTCGGTTTTTGTTTTGTTCGACAGCATACGTAAAACAACGTCGAAGTTTGTCAATCACTTCTCCAGTTATATCTTTGTAATCTTTTTGGAGCTTATACAATTGCTTTGAAACTCCTTTTGTTGTATGATTTTTATCAGAATGCTTGATCACTTGATGATCACAAGCATTCCGAACAGCTGCAATAGTCGAGCTGTCATCGTCACCTATAAGGACACCAACTTCTAAATTGCAGTTTTTTAAAATAGTACTTTGGGTTACAGCTTCTACTGCTCCACTGGGTTCCATTGCTTTGGCACTTCCGGTGAAATTCTTTCTACAATCATGGTCACTTTTGGGATGACCGTTATCACACATACGACATTTTCGACTTCTTCTTATGTACTCTAAAACACAACCAGTGTACAGACCAATGATGGACGCATGTCCAAACAGACTATCATAACTTCTACCGGTACCTCGCGTGAGCCAACCCATATCATAAGAAACAATAATTCGCACTACATCATCGAATGTAGTTTTTGTTTCTTGTGATAATATTTTGTGACGCATTTCTTTCATGATTGTCTCGGTGTTGTTCGATGAATCATTTATCAGCTCACTTGTTAAAGATGTAGATGCGAAATTATTATTATTGTCAGCTCCAGGATTAGTTGAAGAGTTTTCGTCAATTTTTTCATTCATTTCTACTGCAGAAATACTTGTATCACAATAATCTTGGTCGTTGATGTTTTGTTTTTTTTTTAATTATAAAATCAGACTCTAGATCAGGCGGCCTGAAAGAAACGACAGAATCCATATTGCTCCTGCTCACATATAGATATACAAACATTTTTAATTGCAAAAAATTTTAGTTTTATTTTATAGATATACATGTGTTGAACAAAAAATTGTTCATTAAAAATTATTTACAATTGTGGTAAACTTAATGCAAAATCACAATTTTTATTAATAATACTATCAATTGTAGATGAAAGTGCTAAATTACAATTTTTTACGTTGTATATAAACTATTGCTGTATGTTATCGTATCCTCATTTCAAAATAGACAATTTATTTTTGGACCTGTACATAATATTACTGAAAATTGAAATAGCAAAATTTAAGCAACAGCATATTTATAATATATAAAAATCCAGACGAAGTAGCAGTCATGATTATTTAAAAACACAAAAAAAAAAACCTAACATCTATGAAACCATGTGATTTTATGTGACGAGGAAATTAACAGTGTGTCCTTATGCTTACAGTAGAGTCTTTATATTCTCTTCATTCTTTATAGTCAATTCGCGCTCAACCGCAGCCCATTTAGTGCAACTTTCTTTCGCAACCTTTTCAATAACTGGTCCAACTTCTCTTTCGTGTCGTTTGAATAGCTTTGAATCCACTGGTGGTACATCAACGCAAGCTAATAATTTATTCAAGTGGCTGTATCCCATTCCTGCATGTAGAACTCCTAAAATAGATAAACTTAACTTTATAACTTGACATGTTGATTTTTTACATATAATTAATCAATTAATATTCAAGCACAATCTAATTTAATAATTTATTAATCAGTCAAAATTATAATTACCTAGTGCGGCTTCAGAATTGACATTAAAATGTTCTTTGTTGTCTTTTGTCAAATGCTTCTTGTCAGTTGACACTGTGTTAAACGTAATACATTTATTACATTTCACAGTTAACAACGAAGCAAGACCACTTCGTTTTTCATCCGTGATATCACATAATGAAAGTGTATTATTACATGAAGAACATTTTAAGTTTTTTCCAAGAGCCTCAATGTCAACAATTCGTCGACCACCAATGCAGAGGTTAGGGGACTCGTTTATTCTACGTCTTCATTTACCAACTATTTATTGACTCAATCTTTGATTATAAACTGCTTCTGTTACATGTTTTCTCTTCCATATGAACATTTTTTTTCCATTTTTATCGCAATTTTTCGATTTTTGTACATCGCTCATTTTAGGTTACAACTGTCACAGCAGCTGACTTAGGCATAGCGAAATACTATATCTATATATATGAGAGTCAATGCAGCCAACTCTTCAATTATACGCAACGTTGCCGCTTGGAAACTGTTCAATTCCCTCGTTCTACTTGACGATTTTTGATTAATTTTATGATTTTTTAATCATCAAATCAACAAGATTTGATTTTCCTATTTTTTTTTTTAATTACTTACTTCAAGAATTGTTTAAGAATCGTAAATTGTCGTAAATTTTTATTTTAAATATTTTTTCTCCTTCAAGTTTGGACAAAACATCCAAAAGTAAATCCATCGACTTAAAAAAATAAAATAAAATAAAATAATTGATTTATAATAATCAAAAATGATTTAGATATGCATTTATCACAATGGTAATAAATATTCCAAACGTTACAATCATTTGTAATAATTAATAAAAAATAGTTCTGACTGAGAATATGATTTACTTTTGGTTGGGACTATCCCGCCTCAACCTCCTTAACTATCTAGGTACTCTTATTCTTCAGCTTTTTAGCTATTGAAGTTCTAGATATTCAATTTTCTCAAGATTTATATCTGTTTAAGTCTATTACATACATTTAGATCTAGATATTTTCTCTAGAGTCCTAGCTTTTGAAGTTCTAGATATTTAATTTTCTCAAGATTTATATCTGTTTAAGTCTATTACATACATTTAGATCTAGATATTTTCTCTGGATTCCTAGCTATTGAAGTTCTAGATATTCAATCTCATTCAGATTCCCACACGGAGAGAATTAGTATAGGAAGCACTGTCATACTGGTATAGGGCGATTGACTTATCGCGGACTTCTGAGGTCTTCTAGTCTGCGGACTTATAGTACGATAAGTATGGCAACCATTCTTACAAGTGTGGCAATGGTTACCATACTCATAGTACTAGACCTCAGAAGTCCGCGATAAGTCAATCGACCTATACCAGTATGACAGCGCCTCCTATACTAATTCTCTCCGTGTAGCTGTTTCAGCTTATCATTTATATATCTAGATATTCAATCTTCTATGGAATCCTAGCTTATCATTTAAATATCTAGGTATTCTTATTCTTCAGCTTCTTAGCTATTGAAGTTCTAGATACACCGAAAAAAATTTATTCTTATTTCTAGTATGGTAACATACTAATCGTATATACTAATCAAATCCTCTAAATGTTGAGTATATTTTCATGTAGAATGCTAGAGTATTAGAATATCCTCTTAAAGTTAGTATGCGGTCTATTAAGGTGTGACCACGTGATCAAAACTTGTCGCATTTTGCATATGGCCGCGTCCAGGTCCTGCATCGTGTCGTGTTTCGCGTCGTCTTTGAGTGTGAGTGATCAAGTTATATTTTTCATTCGAAAAAATGGACGAAGTCGTGAAGTGGCTCATCAAAAACGATCCAGGCGAACTGGTCGAAACATTCGAACGTAAGTAAACCTAAAATTCTGAGTATAAAATAATTTTTTCAAAATTACTTCTACGCTCTGAGAAAACATTCTAGTGACTCAGTTTTTCTACAGTTGATAAGTGATATTTTGATACAAAGTTCATGATTTTTCCAGATTTTATGGCCTCCGCTGAACATAAATTCAGTCCATCGAAGAAAAAGCAGTTGTCGTAGGATACAGGTTGCTGCGTTGGATGAAATTTCTTCAACTTTTAAGGAAATATTCTGTATGAATGTAATTTCCTAAAATTGTTGAACATTTTTTTGTCTTTAATTTAATTAATTATCTCATATAGTTTTGTATGATTGAAAGGTTTATAATATAAATAATAAATAATAAATATACATATATATTATAAAAATATAAAAAAATATATGAATATAATATAGTTTACATATATAGGTACATAAATATATTATACCAGGAATGTAAATTATGAATATAAAATGAAAATAAATAGATTATTTTATAATGTCACTGATTTCTTGTTCGGAATGCCTCCTTTACCAGCGTTCAGAGGAAATAATTACAGAAAATGACATACTAAACTTAGATTAGAGGATATTCTTAAAGCTAGTAGGTATGTATTCACATTAGTATGTGTTTATTAAATTATTCTCCTCTAAAGATTAGAAAATATACTTACCGCCTATTTTAGACGGAAATATACTAAGTTTCAGTATATTATACTAACTTTAAGAATAAATTTTTTTCGGTGTATTCAATTTTCTCAAGATTCATACCTGTTCAATGGTGAATTCGACTCACTGCCCTGGGGCACACTGAGTGCACTTTTGTCCTCTTCTATCTCCCATAGTAGAGTGCAACGGAAGTACACTCAGTGCACCACGGGGCAGTGAGCCGAATTCACCATAAGTTTATTATATAAATTTAGAGCTGGATATTTTATCCAGATTCCCAGCTATTGTTTACAAGTTTCAGCCTATTTGTAATATTAATAAAGATAGCATTATCCGCAAAGTCATGTCGCAATGTTTTATTACTTAGTGAAAATTGTTCCACAAATAACTTTTAATTTTTTTTCTTTCATTTTATCTTTGTTCATTGCTCTTTTTATTAAACAAGTATAAATATATATTTCAGTATAAGTATCGTACAGTATATATATATATATTAGGGTGGTTCTTATTTAGGGCTTGGTGGAATTTAAGGGGGTATCCCCACCTTTAAATGGGTCAACATTCTGAGAAAGAGATTGATATTTTACAGCGAATTTGAGAGTCTGATCAAATCCAAAAAAATCATGAAGTTGAGGGAGGGTTTGACCCTCATTATCCATACTTAACATTGGATATTACTTTGAGTCTAATAGTAGTTACGCTGAATATAGATAAATACAAAATTACTCGGTTGTCGCAAAGAATCAGTAGTACCGTTGGATCGATTCTGGAATTTTTGGTCCTCAATTGTTGAGAAGAGATGCCTCTATCATATGAACATAGAACTTTTTGATATCGCGAAAATTGCCTGACTCGCTTAGTTTTTACTGAGATTTTTCTAATTCTTCAATTTTTTTTCTCCATTTTTTCTATTATCTCAACCAAAAATAGTCATATCAAAAAGTTCTATGTTCATATGATAGAGGCATCTCTTCTGAACAATTGAAGACCAAAAATTCCAAAATCGATCCAACGGTACTACTGATTCTTTGCGACAACCGAGTAATTTTGTATTTTTCTATATTCAGCGTAACTACTAATAGACTCAAAGTAATATTCAATGTTAAGTATGGATAATGAGGGTCAAACTCTCCCTAAACTTCTTGATTTTTTTGGATTTGATCAGACTCTCAAATTCGCTGTAAAATATCAATCTCTTTCTTAGAATGTTAACTCATTTAAAGGTGGGGATACCCCCTTAAATGGGTTCGCCCCCCTAATCGATCACAAATCATTAAAAAAAAATCACTCTAAATTTTGAGCTCTTAGTTTTAACATTAAGCCATGCCGACAAAGGCTTTTGTATTTTTTTTTTCAATTTTTTTTTTTTTTTTTTTCTAATTTTGTCCAACTAAACATGTAATATTGGGTTTTGTGCATTTCTAGATCTTTTACTTCTGCGGCACTCAAATTCATTCAGAAAACAACGGTACAGAAGTAATGTTTGTTCATAAATCTCATGTTTATTCTACTTTTGAATACATTTTTTTTACAAATTTTTTACTACTACTGCTTTGTTGGCATTTGGATATTTTTGGCGGTAGTCTTTCACGATTTGCAAAATATACTGCTTCTGATCTTCGTCTTTTGTCAGAATATTATTATAATCTTCGAATAAAGAAACAGCTCTTTCCGCGGTATCGATGTTTCACAAGGTTTTTAGTGCCGCAGAAAAAAAGGTCTAGGAGTGCACAAGACCCAATATTATATGTTTAGTTGGACAAAATTAGAAGAAGAAAAAAAAAAAAAATTGAAAAAAAAAATACAAAAGCCTTTGTCGGCATGGCTTAATGTTAAAACTAAGAGCTCAAAATTTAGAGTGATTTTTTTTTAATTATTTGTGATCGATTAGGGGGGCGAACCCATTTAAATTCCACCAAGCCCTAAATAAGAACCACCCTAATATATATATTAGTTTGCAGCAAAAGGTAGGAAAATTCGATTACGTCGCTAATAATGTCTGAATTATGCCAGCCGGTAAATTTTTCAAGTTAAAATAATTGGAATTAAACAATTCCTGTAATTTTTACATACGATATAACACTGATCAGTGATCACTATACCTATTAATTGCAAACCCTTTTGATTATAATTTCTAATCACCCGCGGTCAGCTGTCGAAAAAACAAAACTCGAATGGTATCGGCTTTACGGTTTCCCTCATATTTCGGGAAAGGCAGTTTTATTTGCCTTCAAAATTCCCACACTTTCGCTTTCAAGCCATGCTTCCGGAAGCTGCGGAAGGCTTTCAGGCTCCATCTTTCAGAAGTAAAAGCTATTAAATAAAACGTTCCATATAAAATTTTGCTTTCGGAAGTTGCTGGAAGTAGCAAATAAAACGCACCCATAATTTCATAACATCTGCTCTGAAACTTCAGCTTTCAGTGCTTGTTTAACGAGTCAAAACAAGCTAATTTCATGCGAATGCCGTGAAAAGCTGTGACGTACGCTGCAATCGCGACTTCGATGTTTTAGCGATCTGAAAGCTGCGTTGCTTAATTCGTCCCATGGGAAGAAAGCAACTGCTTTCGTCCCTTTGGAAGAAAGCATTTCAGACCTGAAGTTTCTTGCAGATGTTATGAAATTATATATTGCAGATGAATGTAAGCCAGCTTTTTTTTTTAAGGTGAAAAAAAAAATCGTACATCTGAATTTATTTTATTTTATTTAAAATTTTTTTTTTTTAAAGTCGCGTTGCAACCACCTCCTCGTAGTGAGTTCTGGGTAATTTCACAACGAAATTAGCTGAGAGCTGCAGAATATTCACATCTGGAGAATTTTTTATACTGAATTTTCAGAAATCCGCTTCAAACGAAGACTGGACCCGCAAGACGTTAACGCACGACATTGGCTCTGCGCGAGATTTTTTTCTAACCTTAATGTCACATTTTTCTCGCCCGAACACCATCGGAAAAAGAAAAAAGGGTTTATCGCTTCACCCTAATATGTAGGTCCTGTGTGGGTACCTGTAGTAACCTATGATGGTATCATAGGGCGTTCGAAGGACCTGCAAGGTATGGTATAGGTCCTACAAATGTACCACAAAAATCCGCGTGGGTGCTTTACCGGACCTGACAGGACCTATACTCCGTTCACGGAGAGACGATCCACAGATGGAAACAGAACTCGTCCGGTTCGGTCAGATCCCGCCTAACGCTCCGCCCATTTTACCCTCTCCATGTCGCCAAGCAGGTCCTAGAGCTGAGCAGACCCGGCTACAGCCGACAAAGGGGCCCCGCGTCAATTTCGAACATTCGAACACTAACTGTGGCGAAGTGCCACAGTGCCGGAGGGACAAAACGTATCATAATTTAGATACGGCGCTGAGTTGCGAGCCCCACTACCCCCACCCGACTCTCAGGCCGTTCGAAGCTGCGCGACGGCTGGATTGTCTCTCCGTGAACTGAGTATATACAGGGTGTAAATCTTAACTCTGTACATACTTATAGGGTGTGTAGGGGGTGCCAATACAAGCATTTTGAGGTATGACACCCTAGGTCGGAAACTCATCCTAACGGCTGTGGAGGGTTTCGAAGGTTCTAGTACCGCGCGCTTTTCGTAGTGTAATGAGTAAGATGTAATTATTTTTGACCCA
Source organism: Tenthredo mesomela (assembly GCA_943736025.1). NCBI lineage: Eukaryota > Metazoa > Arthropoda > Insecta > Hymenoptera > Tenthredinidae > Tenthredo > Tenthredo mesomela. Next base: position 16,141,467 of record OX031014.1, on the reverse strand, counting down.
ACATTTTATTCAGCCGTAGACAACAGTACAAATGATCTTGTGTGGAATCAACAAAACGATAAACTTGGCAATAAAAAAATAGCAAAACAATTTCCGGTGCTTACAAACAGATTTTGAAAAAGTTATGGAAAACTATTGGGGTTTGGCACACTTGGGCTTTTCGTTTTCCATAACTTTTTCAAATTCTGTTTAAAATCACCGGAAATTGTTTCGTTATTTTTTCATTTCTAAGTTTATCGTTTTGTTCATTTCACGCAAGAACATTTGTACTGTTGTCTACGGCTGAATAAAATCTTGGGTCGAAAGTGAACACATCTGATTCATTAAACTGCGATCAAGCGTGCACGGTACCATATCCTTCAAAGCCCTCCACAGTGGTTAGGATGAGTTTCCGACCATGGGTGTCATACCTCAAAATGCTTGTATTGGCACCCCCTACACACCCTATAAGTATGTACAGAGTTAAGATTCACACCCTGTATAGGCATCCTACGTTGGCCTACAGGACCTGTAAGGTCCGATATGTGTTCGCAATAACCTTTGTAGGTGTTTCGTAGGCCCCAGTAGGACTCATATGGGTATTCTACGCTGACCATACAAGACCCATGAGGTTCGATATGCTTCCGCAATAACCCGTCTAGGTGTTTTTCAGGACTCATTAGGACCCACATAGGTGTTCGTAGTTGGCATACAGGACTCATAAAATCCGATCTGTATTCGCAATAAACTTGGTAGGTGCTTTGCAGGCCCCTATAAAACCCACATAGATATCGTACGTCGGTATGCAGGACTCCTCAGGTCTGATATATGGTTGCAATAACCCATTTAGGTGCTTTTTAGGTCTCAATAAGGCCCGTAAATTCGCCGTACATACGGTGGTAAAAATGTCGGATAGGGTATTATATACATATTGTGTAACTGGTGGATACGGCATTTTTCCTTGCATACTTCAATACATATACCCAGGTATCTGTACCCACATAGGTCCTAACAGCCATATATCTATCGTAATTTGGGACAGATCCGTATGGGAATATACCATACAGGTGAAGGACCTATGTAGGACCCATACCCGTATAGGTATGGAACCCATATCTATATAGGCGTGCCTACATACATGTCCTATTAGGGTGACCCTTATTTGGGGGTCGGTGGAACTTTGACCATGACACCCCCTAGATCAGTTCCAAATGAATAAATAATAATCTGGGTGAAATTCGAGCTCTGTAGCTCATTGGGAAAGGGTGCCTGTAAGCCCGTATTTTCGCCCATTTAATTTACATAGGATTTTTCATCGAAAAAATTCATTTTTTTTTCACGTGCCTGTAGTGCGCTGGAAAAATCCACTATTCCGTCATTTTAGAGTGTCATAGTTAGTTAGTATGTACAAATTTTTCCAGTCCTCTAAAACCATATTTCACATAGTAGCCGCTGCCGATAGATTCTGGTTTTGGAAAAAAATCGAATTTCTTATAGCAATGAAATAGTACATTAAGCTCATTGTGTAGTGACTCTATCTAAATAATTATGATGCACTTCCGTTTTTTTCGGTCTATCTGGAGATTGCACTCTCTATATAGAGGTGAGCTTCAGTTAGAAGACTTAAAAATTTGGTTCGACTGGTCCGATAAATTCACATATGGTATGAAGTACATTAAGCTGTTAGGGAGAGAGGTGAGCGATTTTGATGAGGGTGAAGTTTGCTGCACGAGCGAAGCGAGGGCAGCTTCACCCGAATCAAAATCGCGTCTCTCTCCCGAACGACTTACGATACTTTTTCTCATACATGCATCAAACTAACCCCATTTCAAGCATGTCTTACGAGAGAGAAGACTCACATATCTCATTCGGCCGTAATATGTGGTCGTCGCATGCGCTTTCACGCGATTTGGTTAGGTATGAAGCCTAAAGGCCAACGCACACCATTGCCGCTCGGCGCCGCACCGCGCCGCCCGGCGCGGCACTTCTGCAGTATCGCGGGACTGCATGCAATTAGGCGCAGAATAATATTGTCCATTCGGTTTGAAATCTCAAAAGTATGTGTAATAGTATATTGTGTAACAAGGGATGAAACAAGGTGAATGCAGGCCAGGGTGAAGTTGTCTGCCCGAAGCCGAAGGCGAGGGCAGACATCACCCGTGCCTGCATTCATGTTTCATCCCGTGTCACACACTATGTTTTTCATGACATTTGCTCTGGAACTTCTACTGTCAATTTCAATAGTCTGAAATCTGCAACAGGGCAGTTATTTCTCTTTGCAATCCCAAGGGATTGTAATAGACCCGTTTTGCAATCCCAAGGGATTGTAATAGACCCGTTTTGCAATCCCAAGGGATTGTAATAGACCCGTTTTGCAATCCCAAGGGATTGAAAAACACCAATTCACACCGCTGATTCATTGAATTCGCGATTTGACAACTTTTCACGGCATCATCCTGAAATCAGCCTCTTTCAACTGACAAAACTGGCAACGAAACTTGCAGTTTCAGAGCAGATGTCATGAAAATAAATTGATAGAATGCGAGTATTATTTTGTCATGAGTAATTTCGGCATCACTTATAACTGACACGTTTACGATGTCCTGGAATTGCTGATGGCGTTGGTTCCGTCGTTCAGGTCCTCCAGGTTATCCTTCTCGTGATCCAAATCATCCGCTTCGTGGTTTTCGGTATCCAGGTCGTACGCTTCATAGTTTTCGTCGTCCAAGTCATACGCTTTGCAGTTATATCTTCGTCCAGGGCGTTTGCAGCGTGGTTTTCATCGTCTAGGTCGTGCGCTTCACAATTTTCGTCGTCCAGGTCGTACGCTTCGCAGATGTCGTCGTCCAGGTCGTGCGGTTCACAGTTTTCGTCGTCCAGGTTGTGCGCTTCGTAGTTTTCGTTGTCTACGAGGCGCATAACCTGAACTACGAACACTACCAAAAGATTAATAGAATGCGAGTTTTATTTCGTCATGAGTAATTTCGGCATCCAGGTCGTACGCTTCATAGTTTTCGTCGTCCAGGTCGTGCTCTTCATAGTTTTCGTGATCCAGGTTGTGCGCTTCGTAGTTTTCGTCGTCTACGAGGAGCATAACCTGGACTACGAACACTACCAGGCGCACGACCTGAACGACGCAAACTGAAGCGCAATTTAGTTTCGCAATCGTGTCGGTCTCTCGTTGAACGCAATACCCCATGTAGGGTTTGCCAATGTTGACAACAGATCCAACACTTGTCCTACTGCTGGCCCAAGTCGCTTGGCAACTGACGTTCGACCGAGGCTTCCCCGGTGGTCATGCCAATCTCGGATCGACGTCGTTGTCCGGAGATTGGCACAGCACTGTGCAGACAACGGAGCCAACGCTTGTGCCAGTACTATCATATGATTGTCGGCGACAAGCGTCAGCGCAAGGCTCCCAAGGTAGTCATGCCAATCTCGGATCGACGTCGTTGTCCACAAATTAGCACAACACCGTGCAGACAACTGAGCCAACGCTTGTGCCAGTACTATCATATGATTCTCGGTGACAAGCGTCAGCGCAAGGCTCCCAAGGTATGGTCATGCCAATCTCGGATCGACGTCGTTGTCCAGAAATTAGCACAACACCGTGCAGACAACTGAGCCAACGCTTGTGCCAGTACTATCATATGATTCTCGGCGACAAGCGTCAGCGCAAGGCTCCCAAGGTATGGCCATGCCAATCTCGGATCGACGTCGTTGTCCAGAAATTAGCACAACACCGTGCAGACAACTGAGCCAACGCTTTAACGCCATCTACCACGGCGCGGTCAACTACAGCAAGCGCCATATTGTCTAAAACTTCTCTCGCTAACAAAGTAACTCCGGGAATTAGTTATCTGGGCAATAAAAATAGTATTTGATTAGAGAAAAAACTATCACTCTGGATATAGCAGAGCGACAAGTAGCGAGGGTGATTCGTCCTCTTTGCCTGTCTTCTCATCCTGGCATATCTATTGCATTTTTAAGAACACGGCCTCAGTAATCAGTAAAGTCCTTATATTTTTTAGCAAATAAATTCTTTCTTTAAATATTCAATCCTCTCGTTAACATATAATACTGGCTGGCTAGCAGCAATAGGCATGAACCAGTACTGATATCCAGCGTTGGTTCAAAGTTTGGCGCCATAATGCAACCAGTGTTGAAAGTCAACCTTGGCACTGTACTAGATGGCTGCGTTGGTTCAACGTTGGATGCCATAATGCAACCAATGTTGAAGGCCAGTTCTGGCACCGAACTTAATTGCAGCACTAGGCCAACAATGGTCGCCAGCGTCGCTGCCAACGTTATATGCCAAGCGTAGGACCCAAGTGACCACTCCAACTAATTGCCGGTGTCGAGCCAGCGCTGGCGAACAGCGTCGTCACGACGCTGAAAGATCGGCAGCCAGCGCTGACCCGGCGTTGGGCCGATTGTACAACCCTACATGGGACAGTTAGTATTGATGAGCAGAACCCTGATTACGTATCCCAATAATAATTCATGACATTTTTGGTGTTATTTTTATTTTTATAAAACCGCCAGGGTGACAAAAAGTACGCTTTAAATGTATGTAGATATATATTTAAGCTGCTTATCTGAATTTTTCGCAAGAGGCTGTCATTATTAATCATACAGATAATTAATATTATTAATACGTAATTAATAATCCATTTATTGATAATGCCGTGAAAAAACCGTGACTTCAACAAGGCCTGGTTATTTTTTTTTTTTTTTTGTATCCTTCATTAAGAATTTTTCTGGCATCCTTTTTATGGCAGTGTATTTCAAAGCATGAGGGAAATATCCGATTTATTTTGAAGGTCGAGTGGTATTTGACGGATTATTTTTGGCATTCGGATCTGGCCAAGCAAAGAGCGCCGGGTTAGAAAAAATTAAAAACTATTCACGATATTCTCTGACTTTTATCACGGTATTTGACAGTTATAGTTTGTTATAAAAACAATTGTAAAGCTAGAGGTAAATTGGTGAATTATCAGTATAACAACGAATCGAAATGTACTTCAGGTCGTCAAATACCGCGCCCTGATTGCCATAGACTAGCACCCGGCCAGTCCCCTGTCAGGCATTTTGACGAAAATAGTACCCGGCTAGAAACCTTGGTGTAGCCGGGACAAACCGGGAAATTTCCACACGGGAACACGATTGCGAAACTGAGTTCGTAGATTTTTAGTGCTGTAGCTAAATTATCGAACATTTGGGCCCTGCACGGTCTAGGTCGTGCGCTTCGGTTTGCGTCGATCAGGTCGTGCGCCTGGTAGTGTTCGTAGTCCAGGTTATTCGCCTCGTAGACAACGAAAACTACGAAGCGCACAACCTGGATCACGAAAACTATGAAGCGCACGACCTGGACGACGAAAACTGTGAAGCGCACGAACTGGACGACGACAACTGCAAAGCGTATGAACTGGACGACAAAAATTGTGAAGCGCACGACCTAGACGATGAAAACCACGCTGCAAACGCCCTGGACGAAGATATAACTGCAAAGCGTATGACTTGGACGACGAAAACTATGAAGCGTACGACCTGGATACCGAAAGCCACGAAGCGGATGATCCGGATCACGAGAAGGATAACCTGGAGGACCTGAACGACGGAACCAACGCCATCAGGAATTCCAGGACATCGTAAACGTGTCAGTTATAAGTGATACCGAAATTACTCATGACAAAATAATACTCGCATTCTATCAATTTATTTACACATACTTTTGAGATTTCAAGCCGAATGGACAATATTATTCTGCGCCTAATTGCATGCAGTCCCGCGATACTGCAGAAGTGCCGCTCCGCGCCGTGCCGAGCGGCAATGGTGTGCGTTGGCCTTAAGAAGCAAAAGTGCGCGTAGGCATGATAATATGAACGCATTAGTACATGATGCTGTGAGGGTGACATACGCGATTTTGATTCGGGTGAAGTTTGCTGCCCGAGCGAAGCGAGGGCAGCTACACCCGAATCAAAATCGCGCCTGTCTCCCTGACAGCTTCATGTAATGCGTTCATATCATGCCTATGACGCGCACTTATGCTCCCTAGGGTTGATAAGTAACCAAATCGCGTGACTGCGCATGCGTCGACAACATATGACGGCCGAGGGAGATATGTGCGTTTTCTGTCCCGTAAGACACGCTCGATATGGGGTTATTTTGACGCATGTAGGATAAAAAGATAATATCATATATCCAAGCCCTTTGAGATAGAAAGAAGTATAGTTTTTCCAAAACTAGAATCTGTCGGCAGCGGCTACTCTGTGAAATATGATTGTAGATGGCTGAAAAAAATATGTACATACTCACCAACTATGACACTTTAAAGTGACGGAATAGTGGATTTTTCCAGCGCACTACAGGCACGGAAAAAAAAATTATTTTTTCAATGAGAAATCCTATGTTAATCAAATGGGCGAAAATACGGGCTTACAGGCACCCTTTCCCATTAAGCTACAGAGCTCAAATTTCACCCAAATTATTATTTATTTGTTTGGAACTGATCTAGGGGGTGTCATGGTCAAAGTTTCACCAACCCCCAAATAAGGGTCATCCTAATGTCCTATATAGGTTTTCCTCCTATACACACACACCCATATAAGTCTCAATCCTATATATATATTAGGGTGGTCCTTAAAAAGGTCATTTCAGAATTTTGACTTTCTCGACCCCCAGATCGGTTCCAAAATGATCGAAAATAATTTGAAAAAAATTTTGGCTCTCTGGCTTGACTGGAAAGGGCGCCTGTTAGCACAAATTCATTTTTCGTTCCAAATTTGGGCAAAACTTAGTATACAATATTGACGATGAAAAATTTATGTGGAAAATAAAAATTACTTACCCATTTGAACCGTACTCGCCGGATTCCGAAAAAAACAAAACAAAAATTATTGTTTTCTATGTGTGTGAACGTGTGCACTAGGGTCTTTCAAAAAAGGAAAAAACGAAATTCAAATTTATTTTTTTGACCGCTGAATGTGTGTATCCTAATCTCGAAATACACCTTGCGAACAGAATCCACCGAGAGAAATTTTCGCGATGTACTCGATATTTACTGATAAAACTAGACACGGATTGAGCGACCTCTTAGGATGGTGGTTTGTCCGCGCTCTCCTTTTGCATGGTGCATTGTGAGAGGTAAATCTAAGGTTCAAGCTTTGACGAAGCGAAGAAACATGATATTTCCGGAAAAAAATGAAATAGAAAAAAGTTTGAAAATTTAAAAAATAGGTATACGATAAGTCACTACTCAAAAAAAAAAAAAGTTTGTTTTTCATTTTTTTTCAACATTTGAAAAAAAAAAAAAAACTGGAAGATGATAAAAAAAAAGGGTTTCATTTTTCCTTTTTTTTTTTTTTTTTTTCAACATTTGAAAGAAAAAAACTTTTTTTAAAAAATTTTCTTCCAGAAATATTGTGTTTCTTCGCCTCGTCAAGGCTTGAATCTTAGATTTACACCTCACAATGCACCATGCAAAAGGAGAGCGCGGACAAACCATCCTAAGAGGTCGCTCAATCGATATCTAGTTTTATCGGTAAATATCGATTAGTACATCGTGAGAATTTTTCTTGGTGGATTCTGTTCGCAAGGCGTGTTTCGAGATTGGGATACACACATTCAGCAGTCAAAAAAATAAATTTGAATTTCCTTTATTTATTTCAAATACCTTAAGTACGCACGTTCAGACACATAGAAAACAATAATTTTTGTTTGCTTTTTTTCGGAATCTGGCGAGTACGGTTCAAATGGGTAGATAATTTTTATTTTTCACAGAAATTTTTCATTGTTAATATCGAATACCGATTTTGACCAACTTTTGAACGAAAAATGAATTTGTGCTTACAGGCACCCTTTCCAGTCAAGCCAGAAGGCCGAAATTTTTTTCAAATTATTTTTGATTATTTAGGAACCGATCTGGGGGTCGAGAAAGTCAAAATTAAAAAATGACCTGTTTAAGGACCACCCTAATATATGGGTCATTCTTTTACAAACCGAACACTTTTAAAACTTGACATTTTAAAATCGTCTGAAATTTTTTTTACAACTTACATACATCAAATTACTTCACACGTATTTCAGGATTTTGCTGGAAATATATTTTTTTTTTTTTTTTGAAAATATCCGCATATGAATTTTTGATAATTTGCTGGATTTTCTCCCATCTTCTCCTACTTCAAATTCATTATCTCCAGTTGTACCGATCGGATCAAGGTCGGCCTGGTTTCATTTTACACTCTGTTACGTGAGCTTTCAAAGTGTATTTAAAAAAAAAATTTTATTGTAAACAAATTATAATTATTAACAATTTGATTATTTAAATAGTCTAAACATGCCCTTCCCCCACCTTGAATCCATTTTGAAACATATGATTTTGTTCATTATTCTCTCATCTACAAGATCCATCTTTTCAAAAAGTGGGGTCACCGTTAGATCGATAGATATTAAATAAAAAGTAAAAATAGGTGCAAGAGTGTGAGATTTTGATTGCACGCAGAGCGCGCTGCGTGACTTGCGCTCGGAAATATTTAATATCTTCCGATCTAACGGGGATCCCACTTTTTGCAAAGATGGATCTTGTAGATGAGAGAATAATGAACAAAATCATATTTTTCAAAATGGATTCAAGGTGGGGGAAGGGCATGTTTAGACTATTTAAATAATCAAATTGTTAATAATTATAATTTGTTTACAATAAAAAATTTTTTTTAAATACACTTTGAAAGTTCACGTAACAGAGTGTAAAATGAAACCAGGCCGACCTTGATCCGATCAGTACAACTGGAGATAATGAATTTCAAGTAGGAGAAGATGGGAGAAAATCCAGCAAATTATCAAAAATTCATGTGCGGATATTTTCAAAAAAAAAAAAATATATTTCCAGCAAAATCCTGAAATACGTGTGAAGTAATTTGATGTATGTAAGTTGTAAAAAAAATTTCAGACGATTTTAAAATGTCAAGTTTTAAAAGTGTTCGGTTTGTAAAAGAATGACCCATATAGATATATATACCGGGATGGGCCCTAGTGCACTGTACCGACGTAGGTCCTATGTACTCTTTTAAGTTGTACTCCTGTAGGAACCTATCCCAAATTTCGATACGTATGGTACCTATGTAGGTCCTGTATAGGTTCCTATGTGGGAATTTTTACCAGGGTATGTACCCCCTTAATTGACAATTCTGTATGTAATTTATGGTAAAATTAAACTTTGTAATTTCATATTTTTTTTTATTCAATAAAGATTGATTTCAATACCTTACTTTTTTATTTAAAGTTTTGTCATACTATAACAAAGTTTATAATTTTATATCTCATATATCTTATATATCTTATAGTAATAATTATAAAAATTAAAAATATGCAGTATAAATCATTTAATATTCAAATAAACCATTAAAATACTCTTTGTACCACAGTCAGTAGAATAACAAATAAACGAAAAGTACTCTTTGGACCTCTTCTGATGTTAAAATAATTTTTTTCATCCATCTTATTAACTAGATATCTCATTAATTAACTCCGGTAACGCGTAGTTTACGAAACAATCCAACACGATCGTTGGCAGTTCCATTACTTTTTTTTAGTTAACTTCAAGTACGTAGCAGGTAGAAGTAAAAATTTTTGGCCCTCAAGATTACTTCTTTCAGGAATATTTCGTCTCGAAAAAAAAAAAAAAAAAAAACCTGTCTGAATCATGTTCATATTTGACTGAAAATAATCAAAAGAAATTTTTATAATCAACAAATTTTTAACCTAAATTTTACGAAAAGATAGAATTCTTATAATTAAAAAAAAAAAAAAAATCACTATCATTTTTTACAAAATTCAGATCAATGTTCATAATAGTACATTGTGCACCAAGAGGGTAAAGTGGCACTTTTAAAGCCCAGTCATTAATATTTTAGCTTTTATACTATTGTAACTATTATTTATATTACTTTTATCGGCTCACATCGATCCATTAAAAAAAATTGTATTTTATATTCATTACAATTATTTATACTTACTTCATTTGAACACTATACGTCATATTTATTAGCCTCTTTCAAATGTGGTATTTCACTTATATTTTTTAGCTATGAGAAAATTTTTATCTACTTATTTATAAATATTTGTCATTTCTCCAATGGTTATAGAGCATGATTTAATGTACCCGTCAGATGTCGGTATCGTCGCGCACCCTGCCGTATAGAGCGTTCGCGCACATCTCTGCGCAGGCCGTGAGGAGTGGGGCCCGCTCGCTGCTCAGTTACCGCGGCTCGTCGGTCCCCGGGACTTCACTACCTTACTACCACAAACCAGGGCCCGGCAACTCTATAAGGGGAGGCGTGAGGGTATTCTAGTAATAATAACCAACTGAAGGGGCGCTCGTGGTACTCCGCGCGCGCGCCACCCTGCGTGATATTTCGGCGTTATTTTGGCGGCCATGACGCCAACGGTGACGCGGTCCGGTGTCCGCCATTGTTAGAGAGTCGTAAGAAGTGTCGAGAAGTGTTAAAAAAGTTCAAAATAAAGTGCGTGGCTGTGCGTGGCTACGATGGCGCCGGTTCGGAAAAACACAGCGTTGGGGAGATGTGTGGTATTGAACTGTGAGACGGATTGTCAGAAATCAACGGCTCACCGGATTCCGAAAAATGCAGACAAAGCTAGCCTCTGGGTGAAAAATTTGAGTAATCCTGAACTCTGTAGCCTGGGGGCGGCCGAGTTAAACAAATACCGGGTATGCAGCAAGCATTTCACCAGCGCTGATTATTTGTGGCAAACTCGGAGACCTACTCTGAAAGAGGGAGTTGTGCCGAGTTTGCGGCTACCGATCGGTGCTGGTGTGTGTACCGGCAATTTTTCGGAATCCGGGAGGCCAGAGAGAACCGACAATTTCGCCACGGTTATCAACGAAGTTCCATAGCAGTCTGCACCAGCGGAGCATGGAAAATCGGAAAAAAGGCCCTACGAGGACGCTTCCCCTAGTGTTTCACTGAAACGGATGCGTCCTCTAGGTGCCCACGTTTCGGGCTTGTCGAGACGAGAAAGGTACCTAACCAAGAAGGCTCGGCAGTTACGGTCTGCGGTTACTGTTGCCCAAAAGAGGGGTTCCAGTTACAAAAAAAGACTGCACGAAGCAATGAAGCTTTTCACTAACAAATTCGGTAGCGGTAAAAAGGTAGCGGCTTTCAAAGATCCTCAAGATAAATTTGTAACCCTTATGTGGGATGAAGTAAAATTAGATGTCAATTTACAATATGACCCTAAATTAGATAAAATCATTGGTTTCGAGGATTGGGGCAATCGTAGAACGTCAACTCTTGCCGATCATGCGCTTGTTTTTATGGTTCGTGGAATTAAAAATAATTGGAAGATGCCCCTTAGCTTTACATTTTGTGCCTCTCAGACAAAAACAGCGCAATTATTGCAATTAATTAAATTACACATTAAAATCCTTCTAGAAGTTAGTTTGTCAACAGTTGTAACAGTTTGTGATCAAGGATCTTCGAATGTCGCTGCCATTCATCAATTTCAGAGAGAATCTCGTGCATTTAACTTGAAAAATAATTTACCAACCGATCCCACAGTTATTTCAGTTTACGGAATAGAAATTATACCTATTTATGATCCTCCTCACCTTTTGAAATGTCTTCGCAATAACATGCTCACTAAACATCTTGAATTTAAGCCTTGGGGTCTCCCCGATAATCAACGTCATTTTGCAGATTGGAGTCACCTGGAGCTGCTGCATAACCTGGATTTGTATGCAGAAACAGATAATCGGAGCCTATGGAGACTTACGAAAGGCCATGTAGATCAGAGGTCCATCAAGAAGATGCGAGTAAAGTACGCTGCTCAAGTCTTCAGTAAAACTTGTGCGACTTTCTTAGCTATGGCCGCTCGATATACAGGGTGTTCCAGACCTCGCGACGAATATTTCACAGGGTAAATCTTGATCAAAAATGGGATCGAAATTTCCTCAGCCGATTTTTTCGGAGATGCATGGATTTTCCGTTATAATTCATTCAATTTCAGTCAATGACGCGCGGCTTACGAACGGCCGCGCGTCGGTGTGCTTACCGCTCGGTTGTGTACACTTTTTTCGTGGCGACAATAGGGCGAGAGACGCGCACACAACCGAGCGGTGATTACACCGACAAACGGCCGTTTATAAGTCGCATGTCATTAGCTGAAATTAAAATAATTATAACGGAAAATCCATGCATCTCCGAAAAAATCGGCTGAGGAAATTTCGATCCCATTTTTGATCAAGATTTACCCTGTGAAATATTCGTCGCGAGGTCTGGAACACCCTGTAGAATAGAATAGAATATGTGTTTATTTATCCATAGCAATATTGGACAAGCCTATCCTGTATTTACAATTCAGTATACAGGGTAGGCAGAGAGAAAGCTTAACCTAATACTTAATACTAGGTAGAGAGCGAGAGGGTACATAGTACAGAGCAAGCAGACAGGTTGTATATATAGGCATATAAATATACCTATATATATAGAAACACCCGCATTCGCACGAGAGACAAGGGAAACCGCCGAAAAACCTTGTCCAGGTGTAGCCGGATCCAAGCTCAAACCACCGTGAGTCAAGTCGCGCCTGAACGGCGTGACCCGTCTTACATTTTTTGTAGGCTGCCGTTTAGGCATTCCTAGACTCGCTTGGGGATTTGAACTCAGGTCCTCCCGCTCCATAGTCTCGAGTGCTAGCACTACGCTACTACTGTCGGTATATCGGATACGGTATGTGATACAAGATATCATTCATTGATAAACGTGATAATTTAATTTGTATCATTTTTTCACAAATTATAATCTTATTATGTTTTCCAGGCTCTAAAACAACAGCAGGGGCTACAATGCCTAACGAGGCAGCCGATACCAGTAAAGTATTAGCTTTTTTTAATGATTTATTTGATTCAGTTAACGGCTCTTCCAGCACTGGGGAAAGAAGCACGAATCTACGCAGCGCAGTTACACTCACCTCCGCACATTTAGGGTTTTGGGGGGATGCTAGAAAGAGATTAAGTAGTATGCGATTTGTAAGAACCGATAATTGTAGGCCCGTTAAACTAGTTCCGTGTTTAGAAAATTGGAACCGAACATTAGACGGATTCCAACATATTAGGAAGCGACTGCTCGTTAAGGAAAAATTTAAATCTTTTGCCCCGCGTAACATCAATCAAGATTCATTAGAAAATTTTTTTGGTTCAATTCGCAGTCACGGTTGGCGCAATGTGAATCCCTCATGCAAGCAATTCACTGCAGCATATCAATCAGCATATCGTTTCCTCATTCACGGGAAGCGAACTGTGAGGACGACCAATGTGATATGCTCCAAGATTTGAGCTGCATGATGGAGAATCAGAGCGCCGAGCCAGTCACTGATAGTTCAATGGATGATTTGCCTTTGCCTGTAGAAAATTGTAACGAGCAGTCAGTTCCTAATTCTATTTTTTATGAACCTATGCATAGTCATGCTGCGAGTGTTGTAGCTCAAAAGTTCTTAAAATTTGTAAATGATTGTGCAGAATGTGAAAAGTGTATGTTAGCAGAAAATTGTGACCCATTTAGTAATGATCATCGAATAAGTATTCCAGGTAGCCAAAACTTACGTAATGTCAATTCAGTCTTTGTAACCCCGGGAAAAAATGCTCAGATATGATCATATATGTTCATGTATGATCATACATGAGCTTAGATATGATCATACATGATCATGCATGAGCTCAGATATGATCGTACATGGTCATATATGATCGGATCTAAAACTGCAGTGAAGGATTATCAGTAAAAAAATACTCAGATATGATCATATCTATTCATGTATGTTTATATATGAGCTCATATATGACGTCATGTATGATCATATCTGCAGCTGTATACGGAAAAAATGCTCAGATATGACCATATCTGTTCATGTATGATTAACGTATGAACTCATGTATGATCATGCATGATCATGCATGAGCATATCTGCAGCTGTATACCGGAAAAATGCTCAGATATGATCATATCTATCCATATATGATTATATATTAGCTCATATATGACGTTATGTATGCTGCCGTGCTAAGCACAAAGGTGGTAACTGACTTTTTCGTCAAAAACGAGTTAGGACTCTCAGATGGTATAATAACAATCGACGAATATTTTCATCATATTATTAAACATTCTAATTCATTTTTTCATAATAAAATTACGCTATTAAAGTTACCGTATCTTCGTTAAAGTTGTCAATTACTAGGATAATTAGCCGTATTTAACAGTAATATTAATACAACAGTAACGAATAAGATAAGCTTTTATCTTTTCGATTCAAATCAAATTTTAAAATCGTTCGACTTTGAATATAATTCTTAATTACTGTGAAAATTGAAAATTGAAAACTGTCAATATCTCAAGATGGCCAAAAATGCAGTTACCACCTTTGTGCTTAGCACGGCAGTATGATCATGCATCATTATGTATGGAAATATCTGCAGCTGTATATACGCAAAAAATGTCCAGATATGATCATATCTATTGAGAAAAAAATGAAATAAAAAAATATATATAACGTATAAATTTAACTGTTATACATACGAATAGTTTTGCATGCATGTGCAAATATTATAATGTCCGGGTGCATAAAGCTAAAGTTTTTAAATGCCATGGTATTAATAATTAGTAATTCTTTTTGCTGAAAAAATTAGAGTGGCCGTATTGCCTCACATTCCCTAAAATACAAAAACAGTTCAAGAATCGTTCGATCATCATGATCAATATTAAGTGCATCGTTGAGATTAATTAAATTTTCGTGACAAATACATATAGACATTCTGAAAATTTCAACTATTAAATACGTGAAGCAGCCAAGTGGTAGAAGCTTCGACTGATACGCAGAAGGACCTGGGTTCGAATCCCCGTAAGAAAGTGAAAAATTTTTCATCCACAAAAAAAAGTTAATTTTCAGAAATACCCATGATTGCCGATCATTGTGACATATAAAAGATATAAAAACAATAGTTTATGTAATTTTTTAATTTAATTAACTGTTTTATTTTAATTTGTCCAAAACAAATGATCAGATCTGATCATATCTGATTATATATAATTTTATGTACGTATGCAATTATATATGGCTATATACAATTATATATAGCCAGTGTTGTGAAAATTGTAATTAAATTTTTTTTAATTACTCATTACTTTCGTAATATGTAATTGAATTTTTATTTAATTACACATTACTTTGGTAATGTGTAATTAAACTCGGTTTACTCGGTTATTAAACCGAGTTTAATTATCCATTACTTTGGTAATGTGTAATTAAACCAAGTTTAATTACACATTACCAAAGTAATGTGTAACTTGGTTTAATTACACATTACCAAAGTAATGGATAATTAAACTCGGTTTAATTACACATTACCAAAGTAATGTGTAATTAAACTTGGCTTAATTACACATTACCAAAGTAATGTGTAATTGAATGAGTAATGCCATTACAAATGTAATTAGTGACTCGCAACACTGTATATAGCCATATATGGTCATATAGAGACAAATTTCGTTCATGATCATGTATGATGAGGTCATATATGATTATTTATGTTCATATACGACCCATTTTTTCCCGGGTCAAAACTAAGTGAGAATGAAGCTGTGACTTGGTCCACTTGTACAAAGCATGCCTCGGTTATAAAATCGAAATTCATCCAGATATCGATTTTGTCTCAGGTGCATGCTTTTTGTGGCAATGTTAATAGAATTCTTAAAGGTAAATACGATAGCTCACTGTACTGTAAAAATGTTGTATTTAGGCAAGCTAGGACTTATAGATTTAAACACTCGCAGCATAAGAAAAATGTGTAAATATCATACGTTTCTTAGTTTTTAAGTAAATAGTAAAATCAATTATTTAAGTTTTTGATGTGCAGGTCAATGAAGTATCTAAGTATTTAGTTTGTAGTGGAATCAATTATTCAAGTTTTTTTTATGTGCAGATCAATTAAGTATCTAAGTATTTAGTTTGTAGTGGAATCAATTATTTAAGTTTTTTATGTGCAGATCAATGAAGTATCTAAGTATTTAGTTTGTAGCGGAATCAATTATTTAAGTTTTTTATGTGCAGATCAATGAAGTATCTAAGTATTTAGTTTGTAACGGAATCAATTATTTAAGTTTTCAGTTTCTAGTAACGCCTGGTAAATTGTAATGAATTGTTCAAGTTTTGAGATTATATTAGAATTACGTATATATAATTACGATTAACAACTCTCTGAGTGATATATAGATTTTAATGATTGTTAGCAAATAATTTCATTAATGTGAGCTGGATGTGACTTTAAATATTGGATCACCTTAGGGTTTTTTGCCTTCTGCTTTTTCCCAAGGTTTGTTATTCATAACTTGTATCAATTTTTTTCCGAGTTCAAATGGGTTTTTTCGCCTTCAGCATTTTTCCCATTACTGCCTTCATGTTCCCAAGGGTTTTTTTTTCAATTAAGTTTTTACCCTGATCTTAAAATCAATTTAAATTTCTTGTTTCAATTTTAAGCCAAAAATAAACTAATAATTTAACCAAAAACAGATGTGTTCTTTGTTTTATTTGATTGTACACATATGCAATAATCAAAAAAAGCGTTGTTTCATAACACGTTGTTTCGATTATTACAAATATGAATAAAATCCCGCCACCTAATCAAAATTATCACTTTCGCAAAATAGAGAGAATGCCCGTACCAATATATCAGTTTGAACAGCCCGCCATGAAGTTTAGTGTCTTGAGCAAACTATAGAGGCGCGCGCGAAGCGCCACGAGCGCCCCTTCAGTTGGTCATTATTACTAGAATACCCTCACGCCTCCCCTTATAGAGTTGCCGGGTCCTGCCGCAAACGTACTGCTATCAAATAGTCACTCTGGCACCCACCTTGACATGTATGAATTGAAGGGCCGGATCGAATAACGCCGTTCACGTTCGAGCCGATCGCACAATGTAACATCATGAATGAACGTATGCAATCGCGGCTGAACGCGGAGCAAACTTTTAGGATAAAAAAAAACATTAACAAATCTTATACTTGTATTAAACTGTCAACGAGGAAGTTGTTTATAATAGTTCGAAGTATATGTTTGGTAAGTAATAATAATTTTCATATTTTATTTTCGGAAATATGGGAAGTTATATTGCCGGCTTTATTTGCGCCGATTATAGACCAGCCACTTCATGCAATTTTAGGGCCTCAAATGACACTAATTGTGGAATGCATGAAAAGAATACTACAATGTAGCGATAGACGTGAATAATATACCGTACCGATTATGACATCTAGTTTTCACTCGTTTTCGAATAAAAAATAAAAAATCTCGAAAAAAACACGTTCCTGTACCTTTCGCATCGAACGCTGACTAAACGAAGGCAGACAGTCATAGTCCATAGGTTGACTTGACCCTTGTTTTCGAGCGTCAAATTTTCTACAAAAAAGTTCGTAACGGAATGTATCTATAGTTGATATCCGATGCGTTTGAGGCGATGCAAAACGCATCTACGAAACGACGCTTTTCCGTCGACTGACAGTAACATGGCAGCCGTTGCTATGGTCATGGCCTGTAACTTCTCACATTTCCGAAAATATAGTATGATAGTACATTGTGCACCAAGGAGGTAAATTGGCACTTTTAATGCCGAGTACTGAAAAATCGTGCAAGGCGTTGAAAGGCCTACCTCCATAGCGCACACTAGGGTGCTCCTTAGATGGGGTAAAAAAAAAAAAAAAATTCATGTCGGATCCCCCCGAATCAACTCCGAATAATTTAAAAAAAAAATCCCTAATTTGTCCAGATTTTTATTTTATTCCCCTAGTCTCCCTATTTGAGCGGGAATTTTCAAATGATTCAAAGACATGCTTATTCACTATATTTCATACTAAATTTTATTTCATTGTTAATCGTGGGCGAAAAATTCATATTCTCGATGATTCAGTGAGATTCATCTTCTTTTCAGTTAAAAATGAAAGAATCATAAATTGGGTATCCCATGAGAATCGTGTGCTTTATTAGTATTTTTTTTTTTTTTTATTCAACATAACAAATGATCAAATTAGGCAAAAAAATCACCGCAGTTTTTGCATGTTATCGACTTTGATGTTACATGTCGGTTATTCAATATTGAATATAATGATTTTGAATGATTTGAAAATTCTCGCTCAAATAGGAAGACTGGGAGAATAAAATAAAAATCTGGACAAATTAGGGATTTTTTTTTTTAATTATTCGGAGTTAATTCGGGGGGATCCTACATGAATTTTTTTTTTTACCCCATCTAAGGATCACCCTAGTGCACACGATACTTTATAGAACGAAGCCAAACCTTTTGGGATCTTTTTGATTGGGAAGCTGCCATGCACGCGGAAGCTGTTTGCTATCGGCACTCGGCGGGGTCAAAGGGCAAAGCCCCCCCGGAAAGTTGGGGGGCAATAAACGTAGACAATAGACGTGGTTTTGTCAAATGCATATTCGAATCATTTATCGCGCGTATTTCACAGGTTAAAAAGTAAAAAACCATACCTGATAATGATTCTGACGACAAGTAATTAATTTTATTGTTTAGAATTTTTTTTAATTTATAGGAAAGAAATAATTGTTGAGTATGAGTTTTGAAAGGATGAATACTTCATTTTATTTATTGTAACACAACGTGAAGAAAAAAAATATTGAAAAAAAAATTAAGAAAAAATAAATAAATGAATAAATTGAGAAAAAAAAAAATGAATTAATTAAGAAATTTAAGTCCTAGTATACAGCATTTTCAAGTCCTAGGACTTAAATGTGCTGCTTTTTAGGTCCTACACAGGGGCATCAAAAAGCAAGGAAAACATGCTTGCGTTATATAATAATACATTACGATACGAGTGCGGCAAAAAGTTTTTTCGTCGAGTATAGTACAAAATTTTACTTCATAAGGTCTGAAAATGGGGATTTTACACACGCGAAGCATGGGTAAAACGTCCATAATCACACTGCGTGAAGTAAAATTTTAATTCATAGGGTCTGAAAATGGGGTTTTATCTACGCGAAGCGCCAACCGTGGATAAAATGTCCATTAACACACTGCGTGAAGTAAAAAAATTATTGTAACTCACCAAACAAATGGGAAATCCCACGTCAACTTGACCAATGAATTTCCCTCACCATTTTCGATCTGCTTCAAAATGTTTTCTACAATTGTCCTACCCAACTCCAAAACGGTTTCCGGAATTTTCCAATTTTCGGATTGACCTGTTATTCTTTTATGAATTTTTAAAGTATCAAATATACAGGGTGAGGCGTTTAAAGTGACCCAGGCAATTTCCGTCCAAACGAAGAGAGATATGAAAAAATGTTTCAGACACCACTTACATGGTTTCAAGGGGGACACAAGATAGTGCTTTCGAATGTTTTCCAAAGTCGAAGTATCAAGGTCATTTGAAGGTCAACTCTGGTTTTTCAAATGGAATGGTGTATTTTTTTTTACGGAAATTGAAAGAGCATTTAATTCCAGTTCTAAAAGTACTCGTATACGTATGTCTTAAATTCAAGGGATCATGGGATATTCATTGAAAAAGAAAAATGAAGCGACATGGATTGTTTCTCTCAAGGTATCGTCCCGCGTATAAAATGCACACTGCACAGGCGTTTTTTTTTTTTTTTTTTTTTTTCAGTTTATAAAGAAGTACCGACGATCCGCGAGAATATGCGCCAACGAATCATCGATGCCTGTGCCAGTGTTAAGGAAGAAACTCTGATAGCCGTTCAACGTTCTTTTATTGGACGCTATCAGAAGTGTATCGACACAACTGGCCATCATTTCGAACATTTGCTGTAGAAGTTTAATGAAAGAATCGTGTCCGCGCAATGTCTACGCCCTTGATTTCAGGTAATGCACAGAACCGATTTATTTTTCGTTTTCAATGAATATCCCATGATCCTTTGAATTTAAGGGGAGATATCAGTGTAAAAAAAAAAAAAAATCGATTTTTTTTTTTTTTTGCTTAAATAGATAGTTTTGACCTTTAAGAATATGCCTACAAATTTTAAAAACAATATTCAGCTTAGAAGTATTCGAAATTATTGCCACGAAATCGACCGAAAACGTATCGAGAACGCCGAGCGCTACTCAGCAGCAAACACGCACGAGGGACGCTTGAGTGCTATAAACTGACGTAAGGATGAGGAAATGTTATTTCTGGACGCAAATGAGCTGCTATATGGTCCAGGGATAGCAGACTAATCGGTAAGAACTTGTATCAATATTTAAGTTACATCATTCAATTTTATCCTCTCAAAACTTTAAACGCGTTTTTCTCGAAACCATGTTTTTTGACCTGGTTGACAGCATAACTCTGTCAAATTTTGTCCAATCGACTTCATTCAAAAACGATTCTCTTCAGAAAACTTATCGCTATCGTCGCATGGTAGAGTTTTTTTTGAAATTGTTTACTTTTTTTTTTATTCACAATTTACTGCAAAATTTTTGCGTGAAATTCGATTTTTTTTTAAATGGCCGCCATTTTTTTTCCAATCAAAATTTTCAAATTTCCTACGATGCTGCGATAGCTATACTATTATAATTCAATAATCGTTTTGAATTTTTGATTTCAGATGCTTGCTGTGGCATTTATGTTGTCAACCGTCGCGAAGTTTTTTTTTTAGACGCCATTTTGCGACCGCTCCTCGGCTATATAAAATGCACTAAAAAAAAAAAAAAAATTTCTTTGTATACTTCAATACTTAAATAATAAATACACAAAATCCCAAATAATTTGATCGAGCCGTTTTTTCAAAAAAAATTCCCAAAAAATACCTCATTTTTCAGCCTGTCACACTGATATCTCCCCTTAAGACATAAGCATACGAGTACTTTTAGAACTGGAATTGAATGCTCTTTCGATTTCTGTAAAAAAAAAAATACACCATTCCATTTGAAAAACCAGAGTTGACCTTCAAACGACCTTGATACTTCGACTTTGGAAAACATTCGAAAGCACTATGTGTAAGCACTTGTGTCCCCCTTAAAACCATGTAAGTGATGTCTGAAACACTTTTTCATATCTCTCTTCGTTTGGAAGAAAATTGCCTGGGTCACTTTAAATGCCTCACCCTGTATATATTTCCACCTTCTTCAATCATCTCGAAAAGTTCACAAAAATCTTATGATTCACAACGAACTTTTCGCCACTAATCCCATGATGGTGCGATTTTTTTGGCACCTTTTTCAACATTTTTATCAATTTTTTTTTTTTTTCATCAAGGTTCATATTAAAAACTTTTTAAAAAAATTGAAAAAAAATTTGCGCCATCATAGACTTAGTAGCGTGATGTTCGTAGTGGAAAATGAGATTTTTGAGAATTTTTTGAGATTTTTCAAAAGTGTCGAGATATTTGGTAGTTACTATTGGAGGTAGGAGAGGGGATGGAGGGAGGGGGGGCCACCCGCCCACCCACTTCCCCCCTTCCTCCAGGGGGTTACTTGGACTAGTTCCAAGGTAGTGTTATAATCAAATCATTGCTATTCAACGATAAATTCAAATTCATAAATTTATAGACAAGATCGGGATGTCTCGCCTTCTATACCGAAGACAAAACATCGCGATACCGATAATTCTCCATTTCGTTATTCTTATTAATCTCCAGTTTCTGCGAACTACAGTGGAGAGTAGTTCAAGATTAGACACCTTGCCTTTTGCGCTCATGCCTTTGAGACACTTTAACGGCGTCCTATACGCCTATGCTAAAATACCTTGCGTCAGCATCTCGCTGACCGATGGGTAGCAACGTAAGTTGCCACATTCGGATTTTCACTCTTATTCTAACCGCCAAACAGCTTATATCAATAATAAAGCCCCATTCAAATTGACTTCAAAACCAACTTATTTGTTATAAACCCGTCCCCACACAACAGTGGTGTCAGAAGCGAGATATTGGATTGAAGACAATAATTAGAAAACAGAGGCCGTTGTAATAAATCAACGTTAACAAAAATCACTGTGCGTGGATTAACACATAATTCACCGTTGTACGAAATCAACGTTAACAAAACCCTATCCGTTGTTATACATCAACGTTAACAAAATCACTGTGCGTGGATTGACACATAATTCACCGTTGTACGAAATCAACGTTAACAAAACCCTATTCGTTGTTATACACCAACGTTTACAAAAATCACTGTACGTGGGTTGACACATAATTCACCGTTGTACGAAATCAACGTCAACAAAACCCTATTCGTTGTTATACATCACCGTTAACAAAATCACTGTCCGTGGATTGACATATAATTTACCGTTACACGAAATCAACGTTAACAAAACCCTGTGAAGTGACCGACAAACCAAAATATACCGAAGTTACATTACGTGCCCTATATGAAGAAGCGCTCAAGAAACCTCAAGATCCGTCAAGACATAAACGCAAGAGGATTCCAGTAAACCAACACTAAAGCAGCCAACTACGGATCCGACGGTACAGCGAACTCGAGCTTTCAACACTGACAGGGCCGGATTTAAATATGTGGAGGCCCTGGGGCAACGAAGATGTGGTGGCCCCTAATTATTTTTTAAACAAGCTAAACAATTCTCCTTTTCACAGTATTTTAATAATTTATTGCGAGACAAATGAAATCTTTTTAACGAACATATGTGGATATTCTAAAATATAAAGAAACAAAATTAAATTATAATGTTAGGCAAATGGAACTTTGCGAGTTATCTGTTGCTTGTCACTTTTTTTTCGGTTTCGGGATCTTACCCCCTCAGTATCTCATATACTATATGCCATAATGATGTGGTATGAATTTGAGCTGTGTCGGATTCTTTTTAGAGGTTCCTCATTGAGTTTTTCTGGTTTCCATTCAGTTAACACAGGAAATTTTGCGACCTTGGACATAATGCCATATATCTTTTGAGTTTTTCTTGTTAATTGCGACCACTATGCGGGGGATTGTTCAGATATATCTACACGATTTTTCGCACCATCATTTATTTATTTGTTTATCCATTTTTTTTTCAATTTTTGTTTGTTCAGTCATTTTATAGTCATTTATTACAGAGCATAGGTGAAGAAAAAAAAAAATTAATGATGGTGCGAAAAATCGTGTAGATATATCTGAATGATCCCCCGCAAAGTGGTCGCAGTTGGCAATAAAAACTCGAAAGATATATGGCATTATGTTCAAGGTCGTAAAATTTCCTATGTTAAATGAATGGAAAACATAAAAACTCGATGAGGAACCTCTAAAACAATCCGACATAGCTCAAATTCATACCACATCATTATGGCATATAGTATGAAATACTAAGGGGGTGAGATCCCGAAACCAAGAAAAAAAGTGACACACCCTAATGCACATGCAACAGAAAATTCATCGTGGTTGGCGTTTTCCATCAATTTTGACAGAAATACGCTTTGAAATATTTTAAATAAAAATGGCTTATTAAAGTATAAGAACTTTTTTTTCTTTGTCAGAACTCTAGAGTGATTTTTCCTTCAAATCTTGCATATCATTCATTAGCAAATTTTACCTAAACATTGATATTGTGGAGGCCCCTCTCGTGTGGAGGCCCCGGGGCTTCAGCCCCTGTTGCCCTCCCCTAAATCCGGCCCTGAACACTAATAACGTTATGCATTGGCTCACCCTACTGTTACTGTAAGTCTTACGAACTAGCAATAGTAATATTCGAAATTTGTAATTGAAATCCTAGAAAATGCCAGTATCAGCTGAAAAATTAGCCAAACTCCTTCCCGTATTTACCGGAAAGGATATTAGCGTCAGAGAATTTATCGACAAATGCGATCGCGCGATCAAACAATGCATTACTACAGAATCAGACGAACTTTACGAATATATACGTATCAAAATCACTGGTAAGGCATATGAAAGGATTCAAAATAGGGAAATTCAAGACTACGATACTCTGAAAAAAGAGTTACTACTGTTTTATGGAGCCAAGGGAACAAATAGACAATGGGAATTGGAACTAAGTATCTGTAGGCAACGCCCCGGGGAATCCGTCGATTCCTTCTATCAAAGAATAGAAAATCTGTGCATAAGAGTAGTAGAATCTGGTCCGGTAAGAACTAAGGCAGAGACTGTATTTTATGAGAAAAACATTACGACAAAAGCACGAGACTGTTTTGTTTACGGACTTAACGAAAAACTACGTGACATCCTAAGATTAAAAGACCCTAAAGACTTAGTTCAAGCTTACAATTGGGCCACAGAAGAAGAAAAATTGAGGGCAACCGAAAATCAAATAACCTATTTTGCAAAAACCACTGCTACTAGTAGAAATGACCTCGTTTGCCAAAATTGCAATAAGATCGGGCACACAGCAAAAACCTGTTTTAGGAAACAGAGATCCGAACCAATAAATACCATTGAAGCAGGTTATAGTTCAGAATCCGATCAGTACTCAGACTTAAACCACCAATCAGAAAACAGCTGCTCACAAAACTGTTCCGAAATAATAAATGGCTATGATTCTATAACAGAAGAGATTACATGCGACGAATGCCAGCGAATCTATCCCATCGATAGTTCCAGAATTAGGTGCTTCTTTTGTAAAAATCCCGGCCATATAGAAAACAATTGTTTCAAAAAGAAAGCTATGTTAGCCGCGAAAACTAATCAAAACCAGGTAGGAACCTCGAATTTTGGGGAACGGACTGCGTCGACGAGCGGAACGAAGTCCGTAATAGAGAACCGCTCAACACAAACGGCGGAAAAATAGAAATACCAGAACATAAGATAAATTTAATCGGCTCACCAAATAACGTAATTTTCTCAATACCCGAGTTGAACCAACCTAAAAGCTTGTTGATGTTAGACACTGGAGCCTACCCATGTTTGATCAAGAAGAAATTTATCATAAATTTATCACAAATAAACCCACAAGAGCGCATTAAATTAAAAGGTCTAGCTAGCGACTCACAAGCATATACATTAGGAACCATTGAACTTACACTCGATGGCGGAGACGAAGTTAGGCCGATAAAATTTCACGTAGTAGAGGATTCCTTAGACATAACGCAAGATTGTTTAATAGGCAACCACCTCTTAAGGGGACTAGGCAGCGAAAATAGGTCAAAAATGGGATAAAATTAAAATTGCATTTGTGAAGAACCGAAACAACATACAAACTTTTCTTTTTTTTCTCAGTTTTCACTAGAGTTTTGGCTATTAAATTGATTGGTTGCGATTTCAAAAATATGAATATTTGAGGGAGATATGGGTGGATAAAGAGGACCGCGCGTCTCATGCACTGCTCCCTCATTGCCACGATTCCGAGTTGCTGATTGAAGTTTTCGGCAATTTCTGGACGCCGTTCTCTTCAGGGGATGTTCCTCTACAGATTGAACCGACATTTTTTGAAAAAACATGAAAATCAAAAAAATGGCGGCCAAAATTTGAAAAACATCGAAAAATGGACGACATTTGTTGGAATAACAATAATGAAAATTGTTTTTTTTTACATAGTCGTCGGTTCACTTTGTAGAGAGAGTTGATATCTTGATTTCAAAAAAAAAAATTAAGGTGATATCTTCAATCGTTCTAGAGTTATCGTGGCAAAACTAGTACAAAATGCTGTTTCTTTATCCACCCATATCTCCCTCAAATATTCATATTTTTGAAGCCGCAACCAATCAATTTAATAGCCAAAACTCTAGTGAAAACTAAGAAAAAATAAAAAAGTTTGTACGTTGTTTCGGTTCTTCACAAATGCCATTTGAATTTTATCCCATTTTCGACCTTTTTTCGCTGCCTAGTCCCCTTAACCCAATTCAATAATGTGCTGATCAGTTATAGATGCAGAGGCATGGATAAGCCCGAGTTGCTATTAGGTAGCCTCAAATACAAATTGCAAAATCAAAAGCAATTCACTATTCCCGCCAGGACAGAAATTTTAGCAGACATCCCAACCATCGCCGAAGATTCCTTAAAAGAAGGCTCAATATATAGGGTCGAGTTACAACCGGGAGTCGTAATAAGCGAAAGCTACGTGACAATTAGACCCGATAACACAGCTATCACAAGCATCATCAATCTAACAGACACGGATCATACTATCCATATCGAACCACAAAGAGTTTACAGAATTCTAGAAACTGACTCTGAAACTGACGAGATACATTCAGTTAATTGTATAAACGAAAATACTTCAGCTGACAGAATCAAAAAATTAAAAGACGCATTAAGATTAGACCATTTAAATTTAGAAGAAAAGGAAAGTATAGTAGAAGCTTGTACCAAGTTTAACGAATTCTTCTATTTAGATGGGGACACATTGCCAGGTACGCAAGCCTGTACGCAAGCCTGTACCCACAAAATTAAAACTACCGATGACACACCGGTCCATGTTAGACAATACCGGTACCCTGAAATCCACAAAACAGAAATAGATAAACAAATGGAAGATCTCCTAAATAAAGGAACAATTCGAAATTCAAATTCACCATGGAACTCACCCATCTGGGTGGTACCAAAGAAACTAGACTCATCAGGGATTAAGAAGTGGAGAATAGTCGTAGACTACCGAAAATTGAATGATAAAACAATAGGGGATGCTTACCCGCTACCGAATATAGTAGATATCCTAGACCAGTTAGGAAGCTCTAAATACTTCACCGTACTCGACATGGTCAGCGGGTTTCACCAAATTCCAATGAATCCCGACGATATGCATAAAACCGCGTTTTCCACCCATAAAGGACATTTCGAATTCGCATTCATGCCATTTGGGCTTAAAAACGCCCCAGCTACATTCCAGAGATTAGCGAATACCGTTCTATCGGGGTTACAAGGATTGAAATGTTTAGTGTACTTAGACGACCTGATAATTCACGCCGACTCACTTCAAACCCATACAGAAAAACTTTGGGGGTTATTACTGAAATTGAAAGAATATAACTTACGATTACAACCAAATAAATGTGAGTTCTTGAGAAAAGAGGTTGCTTACTTAGGACACATAATATCAAAAGACGGAGTTAAACCTGACCCAGACAAAGCCAGAGCAGTCAAGGAATTTCCTACACCCAACACACCTACGAAAATAAAATCATTTCTCGGGCTTGTAGGTTACTATAGACGTTTCATAAATAATTTCTCGATGATAGCTAAGCCATTGACAGAACTTTTACGGAAAAACGTACCATTCGAATGGACGTCATTACAGCAAAATTCTTTCGAAGAACTAAAGAATGCCCTAATATCCGACTCAGTCTTAATATACCCTGACTATACACAGACATTTAATCTAACGACAGATGCCAGTAACACTGCTCTAGGGGCCGTCTTATCTCAAGGTGTCCCAGGTGACGATAGGCCTGTTGCATATGCCTCGCGAACTCTAAACAAAGCAGAAAGTAACTACTCCACAATCGAACGCGAGCTGCTGGCAATAGTATGGGCGACCCAACATTTCAGACCATACCTGTTCGGGAGGAAATTCAAGATATCATAGGCCCCTGACTTGGCTGTTTAACATCAAAGATCCAAATAGCAAATTAGTCAGATGGCAATTAAAAATCTCGGAATTCGACTACGAGATTTGTTTCAAACCCGGAATAAAAAATCAGAACGCAGATGCGCTTAGTAGAAATCCTATTGATCCACCAACTAATCATGTGTTCAAAATATGTCCTATCAGAGTGACGAGCTCTCTCCCATCGTACCTAGAATACCTTAAACTCATAAAAACAACGATAGTGCAAAACTCAAACATCGTAGAAATCCACGATGACCTTTTCAATCGAATCGATAACTACGCACACACTGTTCCCACCGATCTGGAAATGAGTCAAGGAATAGCATTAGAATTCAAAACTAGATACGGCAATGTTGAGAACTTGAAGGAATCAGCTGAACTATACACGACTGGTAAACTCACCTTACGAGACCATAACGTTTATTACATAATGACGAAGCAAAACTACTGGGATAAGCCTACATATGAGGATTTATACATAAGTTTGATAAAATTCAAAGAAAAATTAGAAATAGACTCGATCAAAACAGTTTCCATACCCAGGATCGGTTGCGGGATCGATAATTTAAAATGGCATAAGGTTCGGACGATGTTACGATTCATATTTAAAGGATCGGGAATTAAAATAACTGTCTGTACGAACATAAAAACCGATCTCAATCAAAACCATATTCAAGACGTTATCAAAGAATTTCACGACAGCCCTTCAGGTGGACACCAAGGCGTGAGTCGTACTATGACGCGACTTAAAGAAAGATACCACTGGGATTCAATGAAAAACGATGTAAAAACATATATTCGTAATTGCACGACTTGCCAAAAGAATAAAACCGATCGACAAAAGACCAAAATGCCAATGAAGATTACGACCAGCAGTAGCAAACCATTTGAAAAGGTTTTCTTAGACAAAGTTGGGCCCTTATCGACTACAAAGTCAGGTCATAGTTACATACTGACGCTACAAGACGACCTAACAAAATATTCCCAAGCCTATCCACTCCGAGCTGCCACCGCTGAACATACCGCAGAAGCTTTCATACGAAATTTCATATCTAACTACGGAGTACCACTATCAATCCTTACAGACCAAGGCACAAATTTTATGAGTGACCTGTTCACCCAAGTCACAAATTTTATGAGTGACCTGTTCACCCAAGTCACAAAAATACTGAAAATAAAAAAGTTAAATAGTACTGCATACCACCCGCAAACCAACGGGGCACTCGAACGCAGTCACGGCACGTTAAAAGATTACCTTAGGTGTATGTCTACTACAGACGACTGGAACGAAACACTCCCAATTTATATCCTCGCGTACAACACAACACCTCATACTACCACTAAAATATCACCTTACGAACTTATATTCGGACAAGTGGCCAGAGTACCTTGTAGTGTGCCTCACGATCCTAAGGAAGAAACATATAAAGAATATGCTCAGAAACTCTCTGAAAAATTGATGAACAGCCAAGCCCTCGCGAAACAGAACATAGATAAATCCAAAGAAAAATCCAAGGCCTATTATGACCAAATTACTCGACCACAAAATTTCGAAATTGGGAACTTAGTACTGATGAGTAACGAAACTGCCGGACCATTAGACCCAAAATTTCTGGGGCCATACCCCATCACTGATCAAATTAATGAAGTGAATTATGAGGTAAAAATCAAAGGGAAGAATAAAATAGTGCATGCAAACAGATTAAAACCATACCACAAGTCAATTGATCCAATAAAACCGATTCAAATAGAATATGGATAGGGATCATAGAGAATAAACATACGTTACACACTCAAAGAAATTTACATGGAACTCAACAAAATATTGGTGTGCAACCATGGGAATTTCTTTCAGTGCACTCTATTTGTTCTTATTAGGAACAATTATGTGGCTATATAACAGCTGAGGAAAGCTTTGTAATCCTCACCTGGAATATTGATTTTCAATATTAAGAATAACTATATGTAATCAAATAAACGGCTGAGAAAAGCTTCTATAAATTCTCATCCGCACAGAATAATATTGTATGCGTTCTTATTAGGAATAATTAATATTAAGAATAACTACATGTAATCAAATAAACGGCTGAGAAGAGCTTTTATAAATTCTCATCCGCACAGAATAATATTGTAACCGTTCTTATTAAGAATAATTATATGGCTATATAACAGCTGAGGAAAGGTTTGTAATCCTCACCTAAAATATTTATTTTAACCGATGAATATTTTGCTTCGCTTCACATTCATTCTTAAGGGGGAAGGTGTTATAATCAAATCATTGCTATTCAACGATAAATTCAAATTCATAAATTTATAGACAAGATCGGGATGTCTCGCCTTCTATACCGAAGACAAAACATCGCGATACCGATAATTCTCCATTTCGTTATTCTTATTAATCTCCAGTTTCTGCGAACTACAGTGGAGAGTAGTTCAAGATTAGACACCTTGCCTTTTGCGCTCATGCCTTTGAGACACTTTAACGGCGTCATATACGCCTATGCTAAAATACCTTGCGTCAGCATCTCGCTGACCGATGGGTAGCAACGTAAGTTGCCACATTCGGATTTTCACTCTTATTCTAACCGCCAAACAGCTTATATCAATAATAAAGCCCCATTCAAATTGACTTCAAAACCAACTTATTTGTTATAAACCCGTCCCCACACAACAGTAGTTTGAATGTTTATAAAAAAAAGAACGGGTCGATCGAAAAATCTGAAAAAAAATCAGGGGACCGTTTTAGTACTCGGACAATAATTGTAGAATTTTTTTTGAACCAAATCGAAAATGGTGAGGGAAATTCATTGGTCAAGTTGGCGTGGGATTCCCCATATACTTCGAAGCATTATAAACAACTTCCTTGCTGACAGTTTTGTACAAGTAGAAGATTTGTTAATTTTTTTAATTCTGAGAGTTTGCTTCGCGCTCAGCGGCGATTGCACACCTTCAAGGGCTTGTCCGATCGTCTCGAGCGTGGAAGGCGTTATTCCATCCGGCCCTTCAATTTCAAGTTTCCTTTTCTCACACGGGTTCTGTACTGCGGAACTTTTATTATTTTTCATTTCATTAATTATTTATCAGGGTTTAATAGGTATCACTTTATGTCCGACAATATTATGAAAAGAACAAACGTGATGTAATCCGGAATCATCATTATATTATTGTCTCAAAATGTCATCACAAGATGAGCGGCTCGCAAACGTACTGCGTGATCTCTGCCCTGAAGCGAATCCACGTGGATTGTTGAAAGAATTACTGGCTCTGTCGTACAAGACCAAAGACTGCATATGGCAAAAAATTTGCAGTAAGCTTATGGCAACCAAATGCGTGAAAACAATCGCAAAACACAAACCGAGGTGGTACCAAAGATTTAAGAGAAACTACAGAGTCATAGAAGAATTGATTGTGATCGGAAATCCATCGGATAGACCGTGTGGAATTAGTCCAAGTAACCCCCTGGAGGAAGGGGGGGAAGTGGGTGGGCGGGTGGCCCCCCCTCCCTCCATCCCCTCTCCTACCTCCAATAGTAACAACTTGACGTTCATTCACCCAGCGAATTGAAGCTTCAACTTCTAGATGCCGTGCAAGATAAAGTCTCGGAAGCTGGGAATAGAAATGATGCACCAGACCTAGGTATCATACAAACAATTTCTAGCGAGAATAACAGCAAGTTTAATCTGGACAAGGATAACATGATTTTTTTACTGAAATTATGTGCACAGTCAAAAAAAAAAAAAAAAAATGGCCCGGTAAACATTGTCCCGGTTACATACAGGAATAGTACATTGTACAACAAGGGGGGGAAATGGGTAATTTCTAATTTCTAGTCAGATGATGTTGCACGAGTTGGAGTCTCAGGCGCCGAAGGCCGAAGGCGCCTGAGACAATGACGAGTGCAACGTCATCACCCGAGCTTGAAATTACCCTCCCCCCCCCCTTGTTGCACACCGTAATTTTTTCAACGAGTGCATGTATAGGCCCTTTTTGGCGCATGTACGGCGGAAATTTTGGAAATTTCTAATAATTTTGGAAATTTTTGAAAGTTTGGAAATTTTTGGTAATTTATGGAAATTTTTGGAAATTTATAGAAATTTTCGGAAATTTATGGAAATTTATGGAAATTTGTGGAAATTTTCAAAATGTCGAAATATTTGAAAACCTTCGAAACCCTCTCTTGGAAGGTAGCAATAGATCTATTACCTCCCTAGGGAGGTAATGAAATCCACGCTAGAAATGGGCGATTTTCTATTCGTTTTACATGCAAGAAATAGGGCCTATTACATACACATGTTGAAAAAATATCATTACAACCCTTCTACGTTATTTCTTTTACTGAAACCGTATTGCGGTACGTATCCAAATTGAAACCGCCAATATTTCTGTATCTCGACGCAACTGGTTAAATCGTGAAAAATCCCCCGGGAATCGATAGTCAGATTCTTTATTATTCTCTGATCATACCCGGTTCAAAAAATTACGGCCCGTTACCAGCAGCAGAGTTTTTTTTTATCTGTGCAGAGTACTTTTTATATAACCCGGTGTATCGGAACGGTAATGCGACAGTTGAAAAAATTTTCGTCTCGACGACCACCTGTTGATAAGATTGAAACAGATTTCAGCCTCGCTTTAATACAATCTGTAATGCAAGGTTGCAACGAGATGTCTTTAGCAGTATACCTTCGTATTGTATAGATGCTGGCAAGCCTGTAGCGACAGAGATGACAGTTCTCCACTCCGAATATGTCCAAATAACGAGGTCAGAAAAAATCATTAACATCAACCTAATTTTTGTTCGTTCATTTAGGGAATAAAGTGTAAGACACAATTTTACTACTGTCCTACACGAAAAGTGGTATGTATTTCTAGGAATAGGTGTATTTTGTTAAAAACTCATTCGACGCATTTCTCGCAGTTTGAAGTTTTACAACGAGCAAATCGCCAAAATACTGTTAACATGTCGCGTCACTAATGCGCCATAAGGTCGTAAGCGCCAGAAAATTTTTTTTTTTTTTTTTTTTTTTTTGTAGCAAAATCTTTTTCATGCCATATAACATCGTTTAGGCATATCCGCAAAAAGAAAAAAAAAAGAAAAAATTTTGGCGCTTACGACTTTATGGCATTAGTGACGCGATGTGCATTAACATGCAAACGAAGTTCAAAGTTACCGCTGAAATGAGATTCGTTTAATACGTGCAGTTTTGATAGAAAAAAATTTGCCAACACATGCTTTTTTTGTACAAAAATTACCATCAAACGTAAAGGACTACAAATATATTGTCGCATAATGAAAAATAAAAAAGTGTTCCTGGACAAAATTAAAACGTATGCTACAGAACTTGGGGAAATAGATTTCTTACGAAGAATTCAGGAAGAGCTAAACTCTGAAGATAGTACTTGCTTATGCTATCATAACCATTCCCGGGAAAAAATGCTCAGATATGATTAGATATGATCATACATAATCATATCCGAGCTCAGATATGATCAGATATGATCATACATGAGCTCATACATGATCCCACATGAACAGATACGATCGTATCTGAGTTCAGATATGATCATACATGCTGTCATGCATGATCATATCTGCAGCTGTATACAGAAATAATGCTCAGATATGATCATGTCTATTCATGCATGATAATATATGAACTCATATATTATGACCCCGTGTATGATCATGCATGATGTCATATATGGCCATATATGCTCAGATACGATCATGTATATTTATGCATGATAATCTATGAACTCATATATGACCCCGTGTATGATCATGCATGATGTCATATATGGCCATGTATGCTCCTACATGATCATATCTGCAGCTGTATACAGAAACAATGCTCAGATACGATCATGTATATTCATGCATGATAATATATGAACTCATATATTGAGACGGTCTGAATTAGGAGCATGTAAACGGGACGGCCCGATTTGAATTTTGATTATTACGCGCCACGTAGTTCACCGGACAAAGAGTTCGATAGGCTTCTATTGAACATATTAAAACAATTAGACAAGCAAATGATCCGGGGTAATCGGCAAATGATACTTTGAGCTGATGTTCGTTTACTGATAATTACCCCGAACTAATTATATATGTTTAATTGTTGAAAAATAGCCTATACAGGTACTTAATTCTCTAAGCCACGTGTCAATGTTCGATGAGCTTCGATGGGCATAAATTTAGTAATTATATAAAGAAATAATAAGGGAGTCCAGTTAGGACATCATAGAGATAGCTACCTAACCAGTCATAATAAGATAAATTACTAAATGTTGTAAAATGATAGTTAGAAATAAAGCAAAGCTATTAACGCCTATTGGGATCCTTGGAATGGGCGTGGCTTTGAAATTTTAGCCTTCTTTGAGTAGTTCTATTTTCGTCACTAGTTGGCGTATCGAGGTTCTAAGCCCTCTCATTGGTTACTGTAGCCTTGTTAGAACAGTTCTATTTTCTGCCACTAGTTGGCGTATCGAGGTTCTAAGGTTCCCAATACGGACCGACAGGCACGAACGACGCCCCTCCACTCCGAGACGAACCGTATAAGAAGACCGGCGGACCAAGCACCAAGAGGCAGTTTGGCTCACCGGACCTAACATAATACCCGATCATTGTCGAAATCCTAATAGTTAAATAAAGCAAACCTATTATAATTATTTGAAATCTCCATCTATATATGAGCCATATCCCAGTACTGATCCTTGATATACGCCGACTGTCTCACCAGGTTCAATCACGGCTAGGTGGTATTATTAAAATACTTTCAGTCTGTTATTGACCATACACACACACACACACACACACACACACACACACACACAACACATACCCACCAAAACAGAAATATACACTACGTGCACTTACTGCAAGTGTACGAGTGCTTATACACGACACGAAGTCAGGGGCGGATTAAGCCTCACCGCCGCCCTAGGCTTGCGCGCAAAAGCCGCCCCTTTCACGCAGACGTGGGTAGGTGGGTAGGAGGGTAGGGTAGGTGAAATGAAATAAAATACCTGACAGATTAAAAATGGTTATTATTAGTTTTTTTACTTAGTACTTAAAAAAATGTCGCCTCTGAATTTTGCCGCCCCCTGATGTCTGCCGCCCTAGGCTATAGCCTACTCAGCCTATTGGGTAATCCGCCCCTGCACGAAGTATACGTTACACACGTTTATTACAAACGCGTGGACAGTTATACACACACACACACACATGCTGACAACACACAAAGTATACACTACGCGCATCTATTGAAAGTGCGTGAGTGATTATAAAACACCACACATACAATCCACAGTACACAAATATATATTACACGTACTTAATGCAAGGACGTGGGTATTATACCAACACAACTTAATTATAAGACCTAGATTAAGATAATTAGATTCAAAATTAAATCAAAAAAGGCTATTCTCTGATATCCGCGGGTCCAAATATTAGTTCTTTGAACACGAACCCGGACGACTTACGGACACAGAAAAACGTAACCGTCACAATATGACCCCGTGTATGATCATGCATGATGTCATATATGATCAGATCGGAAGCCGTAGTGAAGGATTCAGCTCATAATGGATATTATGTATATATTAAAAAAAAAAAATAAAAAAAAATAATGAAATACCTATATACAGGGCGACCCAGAACTCCCGCACCAAACTGAACAGGCAGATTCCTTGTCGAATTCTAAGACGAAAATCCATTTGCGAAAAATTCCGCAGATTAACGGTGTCCGAGTTATCGAATTTCCAAGTTGGCCATTCAGAGAGCCCAACACTGGCCGAGATAGTGCCGGCTCAAAAGTCAACAATTGGGGCAGTGCCCGCCGTCGCATGTCTGATAATTTAGCTAGAAAATCTCATTTTTAATAATACGTAACGGATAACGGGTGGACTTTTTACTTTGACACTTCCGCTTTTCAGTCTTTGACAGCCAGGTCGTCTGCTCCTTAGTTATCGGCCGTCCAGGTTGACCGCTCCATAGTTTTCTGCAGCCAAGTCATTCGCTCCATAATTTTAGCGGTCCAGGTCATTCGCTCGATAGTTCTCGGCCGTCTAGGTCGACCGCTCCATAGTTTTAGCGGTCCAGGTCATTCACTCCATAGTTCTCGGCCGTCTAGGTCGACCGCTCCATAGTTTTAGCGATCCAGGTCATTTAGTCCATGGTTTCAGCGGTCCAAGTCATTTGCTTCATAGTTTTACCGATCCAGGTCATTTGCTCCATAGTTTTAACGGTCCAGGTCATTTGCTCCATAGTTTTAACGGTCCAGGTCATTTGCTCCATAGTTTTAGCGGTCCAGGTCATTCACTCCATAGTTCTCGGCCGTCTAGGTCAACCGCTCCATAGTTTCAGCGGTCCAGGATCGCTAAAACTATGGAGTGGTTGGCCTAGACAGCCGAGAACTATGGAGTGAATGACCTGGATCGCTAAAACTATGGAGCGGTCGACCTAGACGACCGAGAACTATCGAGCGAATGACCTGGACCGCTAAAACTATGGAGCGAATGACTTGGCTGCAGAAAACTATGGAGCGGTCAACCTGGACGGCCGATAACTAAGGAGCAGACCTGGCTGTCAAAGACTGAAAAGCGGAAGTGTCAAAGTAAAAAGTCCACCCGTTATCCGTTACGTATTAATAAAAATGAGATTTTCTAGCCAAATTATCAGACATGCGACGGCGGGCACTGCCCCAATTGTTGACTTTTGAGCCGGCACTATCTCGGCCAGTGTTGGGCTCTCTGAATGGCCAACTTGGAAATTCGATAACTCGGACACCGTTAATCTGCGGAATTTTTCGCAAAGGGATTTTCGTCTTAGAATTCGACAAGGAATCTGCCTGTTCAGTTCGGTGCGGGAGTTCTGGGTCGCCCTGTAGATGTAAAATCTCAAATATACCATAACCAATTATATTATCATTTTCCACTTTCTCCTTGTTGTAATAAATGTACGGATATACTGAACTATAATGGAGTTTATTTATATGAAATACAGATTATTGTAAAGGACTTATAGCTAGGTATATTATTCCTATTGGCGACGCCGGGCGATACTACCACTCAGCTGTCTGACGCGACACAGCAGCGCGCCCGAGCATCTCCGAAGGCATACGGAGTTACCCGAGGTTCATGCCGGTACACTCATATCCAACACTCCTCCACGTCTCCACGATTGCATATGTAGGGAAAAAATGCTCAGATATGATCAGATATGATCATGTATGAATACTCAGATCTGATCAGATCTGAAATAAAGGTACTGTCTAATCATGTATGATCATATATGATTATACATGGTCATACATGCTCATACCTGATCATGTATGATCAGATCTGATCAGATCCGAAAAATGGTCCTGCAAGATCATATCGGATCATACATGATCAGATATGAGCATGCATATTCATGTATGAGCATTAGGGTGGTCCACTTTTGAACTTTTTTTTTTTGATTCTGCGGGGCACCCCTGAACATTGTTCCAAATCACGTAGAAAAAATCTGTGTAAATCATGAATCCAATCGGAAAATATTTAGAGGTCGCTACCGAATATTATAGTATTTTCTCGATTTAATAAAGCTTTTCCTGTATAGCTTCGCTTCTGACGCGTCGGGAGCTTCTAAATCTTAGTGATACGACTCAGTCTTACCGCACGAGGTATTTCTTCAATTGATATTGTAGTATGTTATACAGGGTGATTCAGAATTCGTAACGAATCTCTTGAAGGGTTAATACTTGTCAAAATTGGGATTGAAAGTTCCTCAGCCATTTTTCCGAAAAAATGATTTTTTTTCTTGGAACAAAACTTTTTCCGACAAACGATTTTTTCCAATTTTTTTTTTTCTTTCTATCATTTGTCAATTTTTTAAAATCCCAAATGATGTCAATGATTTTTTTTTTCACAATATTAGAGAGATTTCTCGCTGACAGTTTCTTATTTGGTGGAAGATGCAAAAAAAAAAAAAAAAAATGTGTTATAGTTCCAACGAAAAAAAAATGATTTTTCGAAAATTAATTTTTGAGAAAATAATTGTCTTGACTAAATACTTTTGCTTATATAGTTGCAAATAAATGTTCAATTGATTCATCTCAATATCATTTTCGGTACAAATGAATGTCACCTAAAATCAACCAACTTTGAGTTGTACCGCCACCCATATTGAGATGAATCAATTAAATATTTATTTGTGACTATATGTAGACAAAAATATTCAATCGAGTCAATTATGGTTTTTTTCTTTACTCATACAACATACTACATTACTACAATATTAATATAGAAGAAATACCTCGTGCAATAAGACTAAGTCATCCAACCAAGGTTCAGAAGCTCCCGACGCATCGGGAGTAAAGCTTTACATGAAAATGTTTAAAAAATCTAAACAAATACTAAAATATTCGGTAGCGACCTCTGAATATTTTCCAATTGGATTCCTGTTTTACACAGATTTTTTCTACCTGATTTGGAACAATATTCAGGGGTGCCCCGTGAAATCCAAAATAAAAGTTCAAAAGTGGACCACCCTAATGAGCATTAGGGTGGCCCTTAACATGGTCCAAATCGGGCACGCCCCCCAGATGGGCCCCAAAAAAACAGAAAAAAAAGATGGTGCCTTTTTTTTTTTTTTAGCGCAACTATAAATGGTGCCGGTGAAGCTGAACTTTTTTGGTTTAATAATAGTCATTTATGTATCAGGTCCTATTAGGCGAGCGTTAAAGTGTCAGAAAAGTGTAACTAAGACGAACACAGCTATTGACCATGAATTTCCCGCTGAGTTTGAATTTTTATCGTTGAAATGCGAAATTTAAAAAAATCAACATTGAGATACTCGTAAAAAAGTTCAGCTTCACCGGCACCATATATAGTGGCGCTAAAAAAAAAAAAAGGCACCATCTTTTTTTTCTATTTTTTTGGGGCCCATCTGGGGGGCGTGCCCGATTTGGACCATGTTAAGGGCCACCCTAATGAGCATATATGATCGTATTTGATCTAATATCCACATATGATCATGTGTGATCATACATGATCATATCTGATTATGTATGATCATATACGATCATGCAGGACCATTTTTCGG
Source organism: Tenthredo mesomela (assembly GCA_943736025.1). Lineage (NCBI taxonomy): Eukaryota > Metazoa > Arthropoda > Insecta > Hymenoptera > Tenthredinidae > Tenthredo > Tenthredo mesomela. Next base: position 16,102,881 of record OX031014.1, on the reverse strand, counting down.
ATCTGATCAGATCTGAGTATTCATACACGATCATATCTGATTATATCTGAGCATTTTTTCCCGGGTTGTAGTCTCGATTATTTTGGTAAGTATCGGAATAAGATACATCGCCCACCAACTACAGATTGGGCCTCAAAAAGAGATTGCCACGAAACTGCAAGAGAAAGATTGATTGGCTACATTGAACGTGAAATAATTGAAAATTAACGGGTTTCATCAATGGCTCACTTGAACAATTGTTTTTCCGATTTTTTAACCAAATTATACGCAACTGCAGATCTTGACGCTAACATATTCAGCACTACTGCTCTTCAAGACCACATACAAAAGCAACTGAAAAATAAAATTTCAATCGTCAAGATCTATCAAAAACTATTTTTTCACCACACCTGCACGGAAAGTACGACTTTCGCTCCCTTGCGTGAGCGGGAGGTCGTTTTTCCGATGCAGGGGGTGGTGAAAAATAGTATACCTCACACGGGAGTGAAAAAGGCCATCCAAACTGGGTTTTTGTCACCCTCGCCTTCGGCTCGGGTGTCAATCTCACACGCAGTTTGAGTTAGCCTACTTTCCTTCCCTAGGTGAGTAATATACTATTCTTAACACATGCACCGAAAGTCCTCGTTTGCGCACCGTCTACAGGCACCGAAAGCAGACTTTCGCGCACCCGTGTGCGAGAAAAATTTCGTACACCGCTAGCAGTGCGCGAAGGTTTTTCCCGCACCGCCAGCGATGCGCGAATATTTTTCCCGCATGGGTACGCTCAAACCTGCTTTCGTGCTTGCAGACGGCGCACAGCGAGGATCTTTCGTTGCATTTGTTAAGAAAAATAGAGTTTGATACATGAGCCCAAAGCAGCCCGAATTGCTGCTTCGCGCTCTTGTATCGAAAAACACTATTGTTATGTCTGCGCAAATTGATATTGAGACAGTTGAGGACGAAGAAATTGAAATATATTATTAGTCATTCAATGATTGTTATGAAAAAAAAATAATGTCATTAATTTAGTTTTAAAATATCAGAAATTTAGATTTCAGTTTTATCTGATTTCACTTTTTTCTCTTCACTGCCTTTTACCTAAGCACGGCAGTACAGTGCATGCAACTACAGTTATATTATTTTAAAAAAGTATTGATTCTGCTTACGAATAAATGTGTCCCGAATTAGCAAAACTACAACTACGAAATAATGTTATTTTCAGTATTCTTGTAGGACTAGCAATATATACCCATTTTTTGGTAGGACACTGTTTGATTCGGGTAAAAAATGCACTAACTTAACATGTGGTATCTTTGTCCTACGGTTGTTAATGAAAATAGTGTTACCGTGGTATCGACAACTTCCAAGCGTAGGACTGGGAAAACGTACCACTAAATTTGTAGGACTATGTGGCCATTTCATTATACAAATATTTACTAAGCTGCATAAAAAAATCAGCTGGTTGTCAATAATTTTTTCTGACCCCGTTATTTGGACATATTCGGAGTGGAGGACGCTCCAGTCAAACCATCCATTTTGTAGGAAAATTGTTTTCCCGAGTGTATTATCCAATTATCTTAACATTTAAATAAAAAATTTACTGTTGTTCCGACAATTTCGACACCCTACCGGAGCGACATGTTTCATACCTGCGCACTTCATTAGCTACCTCTATCAAGAATTTTCACTTCGGAAAACTTGGGCGTCTCGTCGAACCGAACCTACTCACGGAGGTCAGCCTGTTGTTAATCACTGAAAAACACATACGGTGGCTGCTGCACTATAATGAATATTTGAAACTACATTCGATTCATCTTTCGCTCTTCATATAATGCTAGATATTGGTCTACTCTTGTTTGGATAGAATTATATTATACAGTAGTTTCAACTTAACCCTAGAATGGTAACCTGGGGTCAAAAACGACCCCAGGCGACTTTAAATCTCGCGCCCTTTCTCCCTCCGTGACTTCAAGGACTCGGGACCCTAACCATAATTCAATTCCATCCTCAGAGAGTCTCGAGAGCCGGGCCGCCTCAGTTACGCACGTCTCTCCGAGCAGGAAGCGTCGAAAGTGCGGCTGGGGTCGTTTTTGCCCCCTCGTTACCATTTGCGTTAGTTTTTTGTCAACATTGCAATTTTTTATTTTTTTATTTTTTAGATGCCAGCGATGTAAAGCGGCCGTGTGCCAAGAACATAAGAACCTCTTATGCACCATTTGTATTCAACGAGACGTATAAATTTTGTTATAATTATATAATAATATTTATAAGTCAATTTATACGTTAAATGGCTTTGTAAACGGTTTCCTAATTTTCGTATGACAAAATAAATTTAACCCTAGAATGGTAACCTTATTTTTTTTCACCTATTATGGTAACCTAGGGTCAAAAACGACCCCAATTTTGAAAAATTCATATCTCCGGTAATATCCCACATGGAAAAATTCGCTTAGGTTTGGATAAAATTTTTGTCAAATTGGCTGTACAAAAATTTTGTTAGATATTGGCTATAGTCAATTTAATAAAAAAATAATAAAAACTTGATAAAACACAAACTTATTGAAAAAATGATGAAATTTAAATAGACCTTTTTATAGTCACTAAACAGAGATCTTTATAAAATTAACTTTATTTTCATAACCTTACTTATACATCTTATGCGTACGTATATAAGTAAACAATTAACGTAAGTCAAGAATTCATGGATTTAAATTGATAATTTTTAATTTATAATTTGTTAACACGCAACGATTGAACTCAGTCATGCAAGTTATGTGATTCAAAACTATTTGAATTGAATAATTTAAACTTATCTAAGAATAAATAACATTTTATGAAGTACGATTTGCTTTTTTCGTATATATTTTATTTCTAAGAGCTTCTGGCGAAGGCTGGTGACTTTACCCGTATCTCAATTGGTCAAATTATTCTTGACATATGTGACAAAATGTACAATTTATAAAATTGATTAGATATTCAAGTCATTTCATTTCATGCATATTTGCAGGTAGGCATAAATAGTTTTCGACTCGCATCATTTTTCCTCGTATGCTTTTAGTAGGCACGATTCGCTTAACATAGGTGTCTCTAAATGGTATGAGGTAATTTGAAAAGTCTAAATTCAATGATCTGATACTTATCTTAATCGCTCTATCGTCGTGTACAAGTTCTCTAATCATAACATATGTCTTATATTTTACTTCTAAATAGTACATTACGCATCCTAAAGTTTCATCATCTAAAAATATATAAAAATTATTTCTTTTTTTCTGCCTCTGATAATTTTCTGATGTGACTATAACAGAGTCTATTTTGACTTTCAAATAAACTTTCAGAGTGGCAACATTTATGCTGTTATCCAAACAAAATTGATGTATCAATTCTAATTCATCTGCAATCAATGTCAACTTTTGATTTTTACCTAAACAAAATACATCTGACTCGTCATAGTCGCCACAATCTCGAACACGATTCAACTTATGTTTCAAAATCAAGTGCGCGTTTAGTATTTTGAGAGTATTAGCTATTTCCATATCTAGTTTATTCGACCCATGAACCATTTTCTTGATGAAGCCGTTTTGATCTTCAAAAGGAAACATAGACCATGACGGTAAAGGGCCCCACAATCTTACGAATCGAGCTAAATGAATTAATTGATGTACATTGAAGGTACATTTATTCATGCCATAAAACCTTTCATGCTTAATTACAAAAATTTGAAGTAAAATATCTGCAATCTCAACTTCGCGAATTGTAATCTTTGATTTTATTAGTGAACGAATAGCGTAAACAAGTTGCAAATTGTGATCGTAATATCTTTGTGGGAGTTTACCTTTGAGTAAGATAGGGAAATAATTTATAAGGCATTCTCTTAGTTCCGATGCTTTCCACTGAGCTATGTGTTTCAAGTTCCGCGGTGTACGTGTAACGTAATCTGGAGGAAAAATTTGTCGAAGAGCAGACTCGATTTGTTCTCTAACTGATTTTTTAACGTAGAAGGGTTGGTCTCTATATTTAGGATTAAACCATAAATCGAAAAGCGTGCGCGCGACACCAAGTAAAACAGCGTGCATATAATCTGGCACAAACGATTCAGCAACATCAAAATGCGGTATTAGTGCTGTGACTGATGGGCCCTTTACACCCATAACATGTTCTAAGTCCCATGAGGCTTCTGCTTCTATCGCTTGAGCATACATACGCTCTTTAGTTCTCAAAGTCGGATTTTCATTGGTACTAATGGGAAACGCTCTCATATGGCCGTTTCCAGATTGACATGTTTGTCCAGAGTGTTCACAGCTCGAACATCCGTACCTGCCATTGAATTGCATCACGCGTTGCACAGAAGCTCGAGCTGGTGCATCAAGAGTCGATATAGGAGCTATCGCTGTAGTATGGTGCTCGTTACTCAACTCATCTTTCCAATGTATACCATCTACGTGTAAATCTATAAGTGAATTAACAAATGGCCATAAGAACGAAGTCATACATGGTTTTTTTTCTACGCTGTAGTATATACCGCATACAAATTGATAATTTCTTCGATTTTTTTTAGGTATGTTCACGATTTGCGCTTGTACAAGCCAAATTTGGGCATTTGAACTCTTTGAGACTGGTACACCGTCCGTATTCCATAATAGACAAAGATCATATTTTCCTTTAATAATTTCTTTCTTAAACTGCTTGTATTTACTAGCAGAGGTTATATCGCATATAACATTTTCGTCTACCTCATTGCTCTCATTAAATTCATCTAATAATGGTTTTAGTTTTCTACATTCTAAAACATCGTTTAAAGCCGACTTTAAATTATATTCCACAAACAGCCCATTTATTTTTGAACTATTGCAAGTCGGACAGTAACGATTTTCTAATGAATCCTTCCACTCCCCTAAATACTCACTGCAATTTTGACACAGACGATGTTTTATAATAATTTGTTCATCTTTTGGTAGGATAGAGTCGATAATTTTAAACAGGAAATATTTTGTTTTAGGTAAATTGTTAGGTACTGGTAAAAATGAGTCTACTGTTCCGAGTAAACTGTAAAGAGCCCCTTTTGTTGTAAAATATTTCAAGTAATGATCTAATAACTTATAAACCGCTTCGCCTATAGTCATATCCGTTTCAGCATGCAACTTTTTATCTAATTCATGTTCATTGATTGTAGCCTCTTCGACAAACACGTCTAAGCTCTGCGATTCATCGTCCGTTATACCCGAGTCGCTGTTTAGTAAAGATTCTAAGCTCGGCGCCTTCGAAGCTCCGGAAGTAAAGCTGCTGTCGTCTGAGTCACTTTCCACTTCTTCTTGAACCTCATGTTGTATCTTATATATGTCGTAGGCGTTTAGAAAAATCAGGCCGTTAGCTAAAAGCCTAGGCCGTTAGCTAAATGCCGGCTAATAGACGAATTCTCCATGTCAATGACGATATTCGTCTAATCGCCGGATTAAGTCAGGCCGTTGGCCTAATAGCCGGCCATAGGCCTAACGGCCCAGCGGACTTTGGGCTGTTAGAAAATAAACGTTGGTCCGAGGATAAACGTGAAATAAAATATCGCCATAGATGTTGAAACTTTGAAACTTCAATAAATTATATAATTATCCATGTTTAACTACATTCTATTTATAAAATTTTAAATATATTATAATATGTTATAATATGTTATAAATATGTTGTAAATATCTAACTACATTCTATTTATAGAATATAAAATATATTATAATATGTTATAAATAGGTTATAAATAAGTTATTAATACATATGTTAATCAACTACATTCAATTGGATGTCAAACGGAATGTCGAGATGCACAATTCATATAATATGAGGTAATGTACTTATTAAATACCATTCATTCGTTGCAACAAGGTGCACTCAAATGGCAACGTGAATTGCATAGTATTCCAGCTTTGAAGCATGCACACCGTTTAGTTCGGCACTGATTTTTTGCTGGTTTACAGTTGCACTTTTTGTAACCTTGTCCTCCGCATAGTGACTGTTTTGCTGCAGCTTCTCTCAATGAAATCAGCGTTTGTCTCGGTACTTCATCTATTGAAATTACGTCTGTGCCCGATTTCTTTATATCAGTTCTAGGGAACCAACCTTTTATCAAACCGTCTTGACTTCCGATCTGATAAACATCATTTTCCACACCTATTATAACACCGAAAATATTCGGAAAATCTAATGGCTCTCGATCTACTGTTGGCACTGATAAAGTTATTGATTCACCAACATTCAAATCTGGAAACGTTTCCTTCGAAAATGAAATCATTTTTTCAGCTTCTACCTTTTGTCGTTTAAAACAGTCGTTGCGATTTTCGATGAGACGTTTTCCTCTGGCACATAATAAGCAAAATATTTTGTCTACGCCCTCTACTTTACACAATTCAGCGCATTCAAAGTGCAGTCTCACACTGCACTCACTACATAAACTGTCATTTTCATTAAAACTTTTATGACAAATTCCACACGTAAGTGTTACGTCTTCTTGAGTCTCAATATTTTGGAGAATATTGTATTCGTCAAGTGCCTGTTCTAGATCTTCCTCAGTGTCTAAGGTATTCAAAATCTCATCTGGAAGAGAAGTATTTTTCAAACCACATTTAATTGGTCCCAACACAGCTTCATATGGAGTCCTATTTATAACCCTGTGTCGAGAAGTATTCTTTTGCCACTGGAATTAAAATACAAAAGAGGATGGACTTTGTGGATTACAGATGATCATCAACGTCGAAATATTGAATATTTACCTGCACTTCGTAACATCCACGACTCCAATTCGTTGAGTTATGGTCGATCATCCATGCCCGTAACATGTTCTCCACATCAGCATTCGACCTCTCGACACTCCCTTGACTTTGTGGGTGTCGAGGACGTCCGTGAACAATTTTACAGTGTGGCCACAGAGCTACCAGTTCATGAATAACTTTTGCAACAAACTCGCGACCGTTATCACTTTGCAAAATACTAGGAGCACCCCAAGTGAAAAAAATTTTGCTCAATTCATCTGCTACATTTACTGCATGTTTCGTCTTGAGTGGTCGCAAGTGCAAGAATTTTGTCGCGTGATCTTGGTAATTCATTAGAAAATTGTATTCACCGTCATGACACGATTGAAAATCAATCAAGTCCACTTGTCGTCTCATGTTGAATCCATCAGACTTGATTGGCTTAACAATAATACCGCATTTCGGAGCTACTCGTTTTCGATTGCATGTCATGCAACATGATGCGAATAAATTACACGCAAATTTAGGTATGCGCCATTTACTTCTAGCATAATAAAGCATTTTGTCTCTCCCTCCATGACCCGTTTGAACATGAGCTTCCAAAAGTTTCTCATACAAATCTTCAACTGGCACCATGAATATCAAAGGATCAGTCGCTGTTTGTCGTTTCAAAATGATTCGCTCCTCATCTCCTATTTTCGCAATCTCGTATTTTCTTCCATAATGGTAACGAAATACATTTTTTCCACTGCACTTATCGTCAACTCCTTTCAGTGCATTGATGACACTTTGCTCCTGATTTTTATCCCAAGCTACTCTATTACTACCGGGTTGTTGAGAGCGAAAGGCGGTTAATTTTCGTTCGAAATCCTCGCGATTCACAATAGTTTCCATGTTTATGTAGCACAGCAGTAACACTGACAATCCGAAATTTTCAACACAATAAATGTCGCGCTACATGCTTTGATCGATTGTCGATGAAAACATTTACGTCCATCCGTAGATCAGCGTTTATTTTCTAACAGCCCAAAGTCCGCTGGGCCGTTAGGCCTATGGCCGGCTATTAGGCCAACGGCCTGACTTAATCCGGCGATTAGACGAATATCATCATTGACATGGAGAATTCGTCTATTAGCCGGCATTTAGCCAACGGCCTAGGCTTTTAGCTAACGGCCTGATTTTTCTAAACGCCTACGACATATACATAAATATTTATAAACATTTGCACTCTTATTAGCAAATGATATGTTCTAGAATTCGTACCAGAAAATCGAGTTATTTTTATCAAATCTAACACTGCCCTTTCGGAAGAATTTAGATGACTTTTTACCTCGTCCAAATTAGATAAATCGATAGGGTCGGGAACATGATCTTGTATAGGTTCATCATCGCTACTGTTTACTTCTACATCGTCCGCAACCAGCCTTTGCAACCTACGCCAGCGCCGAAGTGTTGAAATATGAATTTCGCCAATCTAATGAATGCAAAAAACTTATTCACATCTCACGAATTTTGAAAGATACATATTTATCACCACTGCTTATGATAACGAACGAATTAAAATATATACATGTATTGACCTAAGTTTGTATAAAAAGGATAAAACATTGACTTTGACTTCGTTGTTGTGTTATAATTTTTATATTTACCCGATTATTATTCCTGCGATAAGCTTGGTATCTCAACATTTGTATTCATATGTCTTTCTAAATGAAAAGACAAGCCACGCGAGATATGCGACAGCTTTCTACTGTTAAAAATGGAACGTCGTGGTTGCCGACGTAACCATAGGCATTACCTGCATTCACACTATTGAAAAAACAGGTCAATCCCTACGCAGATTACGTTGGCTAATTGACGTGGTGCATGAAAAAACTAAGAAACCGTTTCGTTTTATGAGCAAAAATATGGCAAGCTTGCAATATTTGATCGAAGGCAATGATAAAACGTGGAGCATTGTCTATGGAAAATCGATAGTGAAAAACCCAGCTGTGAAAAAGTTGCTTGTTGGCAGTGAAATAACTTTTCTGTGGCCTGAAGACTCACGAAATCCGAAGACTTTTTCAGGAATCATTGTGGAAATATCAAGTAATTCAATAATACTATTTTAATAATTTTACCAATAATTCCGAAACGTAAAAAAAAAAAAAAAAAAAAAAAACCGCATGCACGAATACTCATGAAAAAAGAAAGAAACTATATCATATATCGTATCAGCGATCTTCTCATTATTATTATTTTGTAGGAGACGAATCGGTTCTGATAGATCTGATGAATGAATTAGCTGCTGAAGCAAAAAAAAAAAATAAAAAAGGGTAAAGGACCAAAAAAGAGTAAACAAACTGTAAGTATAATTATTAGTTCGAGGTTATATGCAATTATAACATCAACTTTTGATATTTTCACAGGCTGCTCCTAAATCCAAGGAGGCACGCCTCGAACAGAAAGTAACGAGTTTGCTAGAAAAGCGCGCTCTGACTGAAATGGAAGCTCAAATTATTCATACAAAGGAGACACGAATGGCAAGTGAAGAATCGCATAAGAGCCCTTGCAAGCCTGTGATTAAACCTGACAAACAGTGGCTGATTGATGAAATTGATGACTTGGCTTCTCACCTTGATCAGTGTACATCTTCCTTGAACTTGCATCAACAAAATATGCGAGCTTTCGAAAAGGTTAGTTCGAAGAATGTTTCTCAAGTAATTATGTTAAACAGTTTAATGAATACTTCGTTCAAATTCATTCCCTAATAAAATACTGAGTATCAATAATATTGTTAAATAACAACTTACTGATTTTCCATTTTTTTTCAGAAAATAAAATTTTTACAAGAAATTTTAAATTCAGCGGAAAATACGGAGTTGGCCATTGGCTTACAGGGACCGAGAGAGGAAGAAGCACTTCCTATTGTGGATGATGATTCGCAAGAGCAGCGCAATATTAAGAGGCGCTCTTATAAAATTACCAGCGAAAGCTCCGTTTCCGATTGTAGCAGCAATGACGATTTTACCTCAATAGATGTAGAAAGGGTTCCCGATAAATTTGTATCGAAGAGGCGTTCTGTTAACATGGCGATTTGCGAACGAGAAAATAGCCACGATGAAAGGACCATCGATATATTTGATGTATGTTTGGAATATTATATTATATATATATTGTTATATTTGATGAATTCACCCCTATATATTACTTTCATACGATCTAGATCAAGTAGTCTATATGATAAAAGACATCTCTCAAAATATATGAATCGCCGTTGCCGTATCAATAAGTATTATTGTAAAACAAATTAGTCTGTCTTTAGCCTCGTACTGAAGCAGACCTGTATTTTCTGAATACATAAACCTTTTGCCCAATTGATTATATTTCATCTGATTCACTTTATTTCCCTCGGGAATCCATAAATATTAACTTACTATTACAACAAATATTAAAAATATTACAATATTATAAATATTTCCATGAAATATTTTAGATTCCAAACATACATTTTTTCTTATTTTACAGCCACCTGAAATTGTACCAACGGGATCATCTTCACATTTGAAACCATCGAATGACGAAAATCGGAAGAGGACACATACGATTATCCCTGATTCTGACTCTGACGACGACTATACCGACTTTATCAAGAAATTCCCAGCCTATTCTTGTTCTGATGAAATTGTAAGATGAGCTGGAATTCCCCAACATTTTTACAGTTTAATATTCTATAAATAATCTTTTGTTTAGAATAAAATTCTGACTTGCAGATGAACAAATTTGACGAAAATGCGTTCACAAAAAAAGGAAAAAAAATAGCAAAATATGATAACTCCAACGAAAAAGCTGTTGTAAGAGTAGAAAAGAATAATTTTTCTGAGTTGCCTGATGATAGCGCAGAGAGCAGCCAGGCTCCCAGTACGTCATTTAATCCCGATTCCTACCCGAACGCAATACATTCAAGAGCTTGGACTTTGAAATACACGCAAGCCGATGAAAATGTAAGATTTATTCAATATTTGGTTAAATTTAATAATCCAAACGAAATTTGTAATATTTACAGATAATTGAGCTAACAACAGGTTCAAACATTTTTGTCAACACATTTGAATTAAAAAATGTAGTTCGCACATCTAACAGACAGAATGTCTCAGCCAGAGCTCTACTTGAATGCGTTTTTACAGAAAAAGCTTTAACAAAATGTTGTCTCAAAGGCAAAAAATCCGAAAATATCCTCTTGCAAGATTTGTCTTCAGATTCAAAACTTATTGATGTTAAGCCTGGTCTTCATGCTGACGGCGTCCATGCAATTCTGAGTAAGACTCGTACGTACTTGCAATACGTTATTACTAACTGCTAATACCTTATTATTTTTACAGGATACACTAAAGCATATGCTAAGAAGCATAACCTGACGCCCATTGATGAATCGAAGATAGTCATCAGCCTTCGCCAGAAGCTCTTAGAAATGAACCACACGAAAAAAGCAAATCGTATTTCATAAAATTTTACTTATTTTCAGATAAGTTTGAATTAATTAAGATTAATTAATTAATCTTAATTAATTAATTTTTTGATTAATTAATTAATTAATTAATCACATAACTTGCATGACTGCGTTCAATCGTTGCGTATTAACAAATTATAAATTAAAAATTATCAATTTAAATCCGTGAATTCTTGACTTACGTTAATTGTTTACTTATACGTACGCATAAAATGTATAAGTAAGGTTATGAAAATAAAGTTAATTTTATAAAGATCTCTGTTTAGTGACTATAAAAAGGTCTATTTAAATTTCATCATTTTTTCAATAAGTTTGTGTTTCATCAAGTTTTTATTATTTTTTTATTAAATTGACTATAGCCAATATCTAACAAAATTTTTGTACAGCCAATTTGACAAAAATTTTATCCAAACCTAAGCGAATTTTTCCAATTGGGATTCTACGAAAAGGGTTCAACTTAGGCTCATTCTCTTCGTTTTTTAATGCAGAATCACGTGAGCCCATGGCAATTTTGCTTGGAGTCGGAGAAAGTAGTAAAAAATGAGGTAAAACGGAAAAAAACATGAAAAATTCGTAAAAATGACTTTTTTGATTGAATTTGCAATATCTCCGTTGATTTTTAACGAAATTGAATAAAACCAACGGCATTATAAAGTGAAAATATACAGTTTTGAGACGGGTAGGTTAGTTTTACTCGATTTTCGAAAAAGTCTATTTATTCCGGAAATCGAAGTCTGGAAAGTTAGGAAAAGTCGAAATATTGACTTTTATCGCCAAAATTGGTGTAACAACGCCAAATTATGTGCAAATCGAATGAAACCAACTCCATTTTCAAGTGGAAAGGTGATTCTAAAAGATGTGTATTCATTTTTTTTTTTTTTTTTTTAATTTATTTTGTCGTACGAAAATTAGGAAACCGTTTGCAAAGCCATTTGGCGTATAAATTGACTTATAAATATTATTATATAATTATAACAAAATTTATACGTCTCGTTGAATACAAGTGGTGCATAAGAGGTTCCTATGTTCTTGGCACACGGCCGCTTTAGATCGCTGGCATCTAAAAAATAAAAAAAATAAAAAATTGCAATGTTGACAAAAAACTAACGCAAATGGTAACGTGAGGTCAAAAACGACCCCAGCCGCACTTTCGACGCTTCCTGCTCGGAGAGACGTGCGTAACTGAGGCGGCCAACCGACTCTCGAGACTCTCTGAGGATGGAATTGAATTATGGTTAGGGTCCCGAGTCCTTAAAGTCACGGAGGCAGAAAGGGCGCGAGATTTAAAGTCGCCTGGGGTCGTTTTTGACCCCAGGTTACCATTCTAGGGTTAAAAAAAAAAAAAAAATGAATACATATCTTTTAGAATCACCTTTCCACTTGAAAATGGAGTTGGTTTCATTCGATTTGCACATAATTTGGCGTTGTTACACCAATTTTGGCGATAAAAGTCAATATTTTGACTTTTCCTAACTTCCCAGACTTCGATTCCCGGAATAAATAGACTTTTTCGAAAATGGAGTAAAACTAACCTACCTGTCTCAAAACTGTATATTTTCACTTTATAATGCCGTTGGTTTTATTCAATTTCGTTAAAAATCAACGGAGATATTGCAAATTCAATCAAAAAAGTCATTTTTACAAATTTTTCATGTTTTTTTCCGTTTTACCTCATTTTTTACTACTTTCTCCGACTCCAAGCAAAATTGCCATGGGCTCACGTGATTCTGCATTAAAAAACGAAGAGAATGAGCCTAAGTTGAACCCTTTTCGTAGAATATTACCGGAGATATGAATTTTTCAAAATTGGGGTCGTTTTTGACCCCAGGTTACCATAATAGGTGAAAAAAAATAAGGTTACCATTCTAGGGTTAAGATAAAATTTGTTATTGAGACTTAAAATCAATATTTTATTTGAAAAACATTACCTGCAGTGCATGTTGCATAATAAAGACTTTTATCTTCAATACGGTGATTGCCTATTTCAATTTGAAATAATAAATTTAAAATGCATAATTCTTTATATTATTTCATCATAACTTTCAATGAAGTTATTCATTTAAATCCCGAAATTTACAGTCAAGTCGACCTTTTTCATTTTGTCTATGTCAATACTAAGCGGTAATAGAACCATCATGCATATGCAGAGCTTGTTTTTGTAATAAATTATTGTCATCCCTACTGAAAATCGCGGGATGAGATCTGATGTCAGATCTCAGATAAGATGTGATGTGAGATCTGATATCAGCTCACGTGAGATCTCACCTGCAGCTCACATCAGATTCTGGTAACGAAATTGAACTGGGTTTTCATTCTAGATCTCATATATGAGTCTCATGTCAGATCTCTTGTCGGACTGAAAAAGTTTGTAGGAAAAAAAAAGTTCCTGTGCCGCAGGACTTGAACTCAGAACCTTTGACTTCGTAGACTCTTACCTTACCACTGCGCCACGACACTGCTTACAACATGAGAAATTTTTCACCTATACATTGAGCTACTAATGACATTACCTTTAGTTATTTCTAGGTAATAGTCGTAGTAACTTAATATATATGAGAAAAATTCTTCATTTTGTAAGCAGTGTCGTGGCGCAGTGGTAAGGTAAAAGTCTACGAAGTCGAAGGTTCTGAGTTCAAGTCTTGCAGCGCGCAAACTTTTTTTTTTTTCCTACAAACTTTTTCAGTCTGACAAGAGATCTGACATGAGACTCATATATGAGATCTAGAATGAAAACCCAGTTCAATTCCGTTACCAGAATCTGATGTGAGCTACAGGTGAGATCTCACGTGAGCTGATATCAGATCTCACACCACATCTTATCTGAGATCTGACATCAGATCTCATCCCGCGATTTTCAGTAGGGATGTATTACACACAGATATGCATGCAATCATATTTATTTAATTTCTACAGTCCATGAAATCATATTTCTCGCATAGGTAATGGCGTTACAGAGGAGACTTTTTTTTCTATGAATGCTGCACTGTTATCAAAAATATTCAGTGATGATCCAGATCGTTTGCTGAAGTTCCTTCCACTTTATACAATTGAGAAATATAAATTGTTGCGAAAAAATCCTTCTGCTCCAAATATTGATATAGAAGTTCACGAAAGTTTATCGAATGAAGATGTAATAATTAATAATAATGATAATAATATGGAAGTGGACTCGCATGAATTGTCTTGCGAAGTACAAAATAATAGTACTTGCGATAAACCTATTAATGCAACAAATAATATTGAAAATGCATCATTAGCTGATATGAGTATAGACTATGCATCAGACGTTTTTGGGGACGATAATGATAAAGTTAGAAACGTCAGAAAATTTGAATATTATTATCCAGATATTGGAGGTATAATTACTTTTATTTGTGTTCAATATAACATTTTTTTGTTTCATTGAGTTGACGTATCATTTGAATAGACTATATAGTCAAAAATTGAATTTCTGACAGAATTATAATCTTATATTAATAGTATATTATGTGGCATGCCCGTAAACCAAGTGTTTTTCGGCGAGATTAATGATTTCAGGACGAGCTAAAGGCGAGCCGAAGGCGAGCCGGAAGCGAGTTCTGAAATCATTATTCGAGTCAAAAACGGTTTACGGGTGCGCCCCATACTGTATTTTTTTCGAAATAGGCATGAAAAGTCACTTTGACGCCTGTTGAGATTCACTAGACGAAGATAGGGTTATGGTGCGATCTGTCGCGCACTTCGAGCCGTGCATCGAAACTGCCGTATAAAGACTTTATATGGCAGCTTTGGAATGCGCACTTCGAACTGCGCATCCAGACTGCCGTATAAAGACTTTATAGGGCAGTTCTGAAACCAACCGTATAAAGTGACACTTTGTGGATCGAAAACAGGCGTCAAAAAGTGACTTTTCAATGCCTATGCCGAAAAAAAAGTATTTTCATTGCATAGATGAACGTTGGAAATTTAAAAATTATTTTTTTGAGTATTTTCAGATAATTTTGAATTCACCAAAAATATACTTTATCATGAATTACAAGATAATGTCATTGGTCGCATAATTATTGGAAAATACAAACATGCCAAAATTTTAGACGTTGATAAATTAAAAAACTTTCTTATCCTTCGGAGACTAAAAGCAGATATCAATTTTAAGTAGGTTTGAGTTTTATAGAAGTTGAACAAACTAATTGAAGACTTTTTTTTGTAAAAGTTCATGATTAACTGTATGTACGTATAAAATCGAGGGCAAAGTTTTTGATGCATTTCACTTTAATTGCATATTTAACTTTAATCAATTGGAGTCAAATATGCATTGAACTTTAACCGATTTGTACAATCTCTTAAATTTCATTCCAAATTTTCATTTCAAGAAAAGTATGTGATTTTATATTGCATGAGTGCTTGCTTCTGCATGTTTTATATTTTATTTACAATGATATTAACTATAATTTATCAGATCCTGCCATAATAACAGTGAAATTTATAAAAATATGTACAGCATAACTCATTACATCTTAATATTAGGTACTGTTGGTATCAGAATGTATGCTTTTTTTTTCATTTACTTTCCATTTCTCTTTAATTACACGATGAACAATTTTGAAAATGAAATCTTATACACCTTTCAGGATAACAACTAACGAATTTCTGGAAGACATTGCACTGGTAAAAGAGTTGTTCCCCCATTACGATACTGATTTATTATATAGACCTTATCGACACAATGATGCAAAAGAGGCTCTATCGATCCAAGGTCCACTGTATAATCGATATAGGTTTTTTTTTTAGAGGAAGGTAGAAAAGCAAGATTAATTTCTGAAGTTGCAGATAGAAGCAGGAAACGACAACATGAAAGTAACACTAATGAAGGTAAACTTCACAAAAATTAAATTTCATTCTTCATAACTTATTTTTTTCCATATTGTTTCTTCATAAAGGAAACTCGAAATGACTTCCAAATTATTATATTATACATTTTCAAAGATCGTCATTTAGTCCGATCAAATTAGACAATTTCAAGCGATTTTTTTTTGCAAAATATGGACTAGACGTTTGAATTTTATCAATTGATTTGAATTTATTGTTTCTATAGAATCCCCAAGCGAACACTTAAAAATATTAACTGACAAAAATCGTGAGTTAAATGAGATAAAGGATGTCATGGATAAAAATCAGTTTCAAAATAAAAATCAGTTTCTTTAGTGAAAAACTGCAAGCTTTCAGATAAAAATATCAAATTTGAAAAAAAGTTTGGGGAACATTGAAAAAACACATTTTTTCTCAAAAAAACGTGTTTTTTTTCACCATTTTTGAGAATCTAGCTCAAAATGAATTAGATATTCGGAAAGATTAGACATTTTTAGTTTGACCAAAAAGTTTGGGGAACGTTGAAAAAACACATTTTTTCTCAAAAAAACATGTTTTTTTCACCATTTTTGAGAATCTAGCTCAAAATGAATTAGATATTCGGAAAGATCAGACATTTTTACATAAAAAACACGTTTGATCAAATTCTCTTTTTTGCGATGGAGATGGGATAAAAATTCGAATGTAAAAGTCAATGTGCTCAAAGTTGAAAGACTTATCAACGCGTCTCTCCTAAACGGTAAGGCTTAGAGGTCTAAAACTTGGTGGATTTTTACATCTCAATACACACTATGAGATATCAAAATTGCAGACAAATCGAATTTTTGACCCCGGATCGTTTACCTATAATTGGTAGACTTTTCCAAATACACTCTTTCAAACAGTTTGGCCTGAAAAAGACAAGTTATTTCCTAAAAATTTTTATAAAACTAAGGAAGTAAACAGTTTTATAAGTGCGAACCAAGGGATTATAAAGCAAGGTATATCATGTTTTGAACTAATTAATCTCTCTACCTATCGTTTAGTTTAATAATTGTCAATTTCAAATGATTAATATTGATATTGCAGTGGATGCATCTATATTGGCTTTGATTATGTTGCCTTTAAGTTTAACTGGTTATACTAAAAAGGTGAAGTATTCTGAATCTAATGACGATACCAGCGAAACAATAACGCTGTCCAAGACTGAGATACCAAAAAATTTTATTTTGCACATTGAGGTACCCGGGAAAAAAAATGTTCACGAAATTTTATGAAATTTCACGAGTTTTTATGAAATTTCACAAAATCTCGTGAAATTTTATGAAATTTCATAAAATTACATAAAATTAGAATCGCGTACAAAAAGTATTGCTTTTAAGAAATTTGATAAAATCTCATATAATTTTACAAAATTTTGTAAAATTTTACAAAAACTTGAGAAATTTCACATAATTTTATAAATTAGAATCGAGTGCAGACAGTATTGCTTTCATGAAATTTCATAAGTTTTTATGAAATTTCATTAGTTCTTATAAGTTTTTATACATTTTCAAGAAATTTTATCAAATTTTACGAAGAAATTTTTTTCCGGGGCAGTACGAATATACAATAAGGTTTTGTAAAATTTGATCGAATTTCATTTGTATGAAATATATTTTCGGAATAATTAAATTAAATTCTCCCGGGAAATAAAACTTTCATGAAGTTTCATAAAATTTTATAAAATTTCATAAAATTTCAGTATTGAAATTTCATGAAATTTTATGCTGAAAATGGCCTGATGAAATTTCATAAAACTTTGTGAACTTTTATAAAACTTCATGAAATTTCATAAAATTCCAACAAATTTTTTCCCGGGTATAGGATTTATTGAAATTTCATAAAATTTCGTGCTGAAAATGGCCTGATGAAATGTCACAAAATTTTGTTAACTTTTATGAAACTTTATGAAACTTTATGAAATTTCATAAAATTCTAACAAATTATTTTCGATGTAAAATTTCATAGCATTTTACAATTTTACACTGAAAATGGCCTGATAAAATTTTATAAAATTTGACCAGGTCATTTTATGAATAAAAATTCATACTGAAAATGGCCTGGCGAACTGTAATTAAATTGAATTAAATTGTATCATATCTCCAGTTGTACATTTGAATAATGGATTTACTGAATGAAAATCATGAAACATACAATATATGAAGTTGATTTTTTCAAAACGGTAGTTATGTACACGGAGAAAAATCCTGCTGTTCAGATTACCGTTCTCCTCCAGTAAAATTTTTACGGTAAGGGGTACTCTAGTTCGGGTCACAATTACAAATGTATACAGTCCCGAGTAAGTGCGTGGAAGTATAATCCACGAAAAATCTTAGGTAATGCCTACTGATGCAATTGCAGCAGATCTTACCGATTTTCTAGTATACTATACTTGGTCATAATTGAGTGTACTGTTTAGCGACGAGCGTATGCTTTACCAATCCGTTCGGTAGGTTCTACCACCCTACGCGGCGAAACATATACCAGCATCGTCGGTAAGGATACTGATGGATCGGTATAATTTGCATGAGCCTCTAGTGATCGTTAATAGTTCGTACTTGTAACTCGCTTTGGCGGGAATATTACCGAAGTGCATAGTGATTCGCACTAGCTTCCTCAGTAAGGAAGCCGTACGGTCGGTATACGTCGCATGCGTCTTTAGTGACGGTTCATTCTTGTAACACGTTTGGCGGTAAAATTACCGAAGTGCATGGCGATTTGTACCAGCTCGTCAGTACAAGTACCGTAAAGTCGGTCGAATTCGCATCCCACTGCAGCGGCAGTCACTGGTTCGCGCGTCCTAACACGTTTTGGCGGAACAACTACCGAAGTACCAGTTTCGGTGGCCGGCGACTTTAGTTATTCGTACTCCAATCGTCAGTGACTCGTCGAACTATTTCTCGGCATCATGAGTGTCCACCATAGTGCAGAGTTGTTCGGAGAGTATAATCCACCTGTGCAAATAATAAATGGCACAGAATCGTTACCACCCTGTCAAGATCAACCTATAGTGCCGGATTATGTGACATCATTCATGCGGTTGGGATCTGGTACGTAATTTTATTAATTATCTTCGCTCTCTTGCTTGTTTTCTGCTTTCGGTCTCATTGTTTATATAATTTTACGATACAGGCCAGTTTATTCTGCCGCATCAAAATATACAGCCTTCGCATCATCCCCCATCCGTGGAGCTTTCTGAACTTCAGAACCTGCATGTACTGAAGCAAATTACCAACGAAAATCCAGTGAGCGACACACCACAACCAACACAGCCACAACCAATACAGCCACAGCCAGAACCAACACAGCCACAACCAACACAGCTACCAAAAGAGCAAAGTGCGGATACGGATGTTTGGGCTTACTTGGCGTCAGTGTCTCCTGGCTTCAAAAGCAATTTAAAAGAATTGCTTTTAACTGATCGGAGAGGCCGCGAATTTTTATACACATACTGTACTCTCAAAAAAATTTATTCCGCTCTAGTGTCGAGTATATTGATCGACAGTGAGCTAAGCGACGATCCTGACAAAAGGTATACTTGTACAGCACTCTCATAATCAGTTCATCAGTTATTTCAACACTTCTAATTCTTTGTTTCGGTTCTTTTTGGTGCGCAGAATTCCGAGGAGTTTATTCCTAGATTGGGCTCACGATTTAGTCCTTTTGCTCCCAATTAGTGAGCAGGATCTATGGTACAGGGCGTACAATGGATGCAGCGATGGTCGTCAGTCAGCTGGTGGTATCTTATACCAGAAGTATAATAACAAAAAGAAAACGTACCGTAAGATTGGTTTGCTGAAGTCCGAAAAAAATAGAAAACGTCCAGGTAAATCTTACTTTTCTACTATTATCTAAGGGGCGGGGGGGTCTTCTTAAGGAGCCCGAAATAAACCTTTTTTTCGAGGAAAGCAAAACAAATGAATTGAAATAATATTTTACACTCCCGTTATCATGTGCTGATTTTTTATTGCATATCCACAGAATTTCTTTATAGTGTCTCTCGATTAGTCATACAAACCTACATAGGGCGATTCCTCTTTGAAATAGAAAACTATTTTTCACAAAAAAAAAAATAAAACAAACTTTAAAAAATGACTAAAAAAAATCCTAAAACAGAAATTAAAACTTAGTACCTATCTTTATTTATTTTTATTTATTTTTATTTTTTCTTTCAAGTTTTTTCTATCATTTTTGCGAAAATATTTAGGTTTGTATGACTAATTGAGAGACACTCTACGTACAGTATAAACAGATTTGATGCAAGAGCAAATTACATGTTTTTGCCACGAAATTCAACAGAAAATCGAAGAGCAGCTAATCCACTGACCACACAGACTGATGATGTCAAATGGTTGGAGAATAATCACGAGCCACGAGACGACGTGATTAGTAAATGGATGGTGACTCAGCCTTGGAGGTTCGATCAGATAGACAAAATAGGGATCCAAGAATATTTTCAAAAATTTAAACCATTGCAGCGCTCTGACGGATATGTATTGGTAAATAATATTTATTTCAAAATTAATTGTAGTATAATGTTAAGCACAACATATGCAGATAATTCAAATACGAATTTTAGCTTGACATTGACTTTGATACCCTGCACCCTGGATGCAAAAACGCCCTGTTTTCCAAGTGGGAAGGAATTGCTAAAGGCCTGATTTATATTGCCCAAAAATCTACGAGCCCTGAAGTGCTGAGTTTTCTTCATACGCACCGCACGCTGATCGACAACGGTATGCTGGGATTAATCATTCATCATATTGTGACAAGTGTTTCGTAATTGAATACAATTTATGTAATCATTTCGTTTTAGGTAAAGTCGAGGTGCTCGCATTCCTACTTCTACCTCGGCTACTGGGGTCAATAAGGATCAGAAGTTTGGCAGGGCATCAAAGGCCTTCCAGGATTGAAATACTCAATTTATTCATCCTTCATATTGAGGTAAATACCTAATACGTTTTGTGTGATTCATGAGTCAAGAGCGGCTAAATCAAGAAAGTATGTTATTTTTTTCATAGTGCATGACAAATAGTATATAGTATATACAGAATGTACATAATTCAGTAATATTCAAATTGGTACTGTAACTAATGAACTATTTAGTATAATAAATCATTGTCAACTTGTACGATTTCAGACTCTTGAGGATCTTCAGCCACAGCTGGAAATACGAACCAAAAGTATAGAGGCAAGTAAGCAGACCAGTCAACCATTTCCTCTATTGATTGGCCCCATTGATAATTTGGTAAGCTCAGGCATTTTAATAAATAACACGGAATATGACCTATGCTCTCCCACGAAGGCGATAGATTCGTACTTCAAATCTTTTTTTGCGCTCAATGCTAAATATCAAGAAGAGTCATCTCACTGTTGGCTATTTATCGAACAATATGTATATGGCATCAATCGAAAGTGCAAAAAGTATGCATGTGTGAATAAACTAATTTGTTCACTCAAAGCATAATTTGCGAGCCGTGAATAATTTTAAATGTGTGTATTCACCATCTGTGATTGTTCCTATATATATTAAGACTCAAGTTTTCCATAACTATATTTAACATACTAACTCAAGCAACACATATAATATGTGATTTAATATTCTATAACATTAAACATACCTGTGATCGTCCAAAGGTCTATCGTTCCTATATAAAGACTTTTAAGTTTTTCGTATAACTTTATGTAATATTCTAACATAATGTGATGATAACACATATAATGTGTGATTTAATATTCTATAACTTACCTCTAATCGTCCAAAGATCTATCTAGACCAACCAATAGAGAAAAAAGAGAGGCTATTCTCACACTTAAATATAGCAGCAAATGACCTTTACCACCTTTTAAAATTGTCATTTTTCTGGTTTTTTACAAATATCTCAAAAAGTGATAGAGGAATCGTTATACTCTCAATAGGACTTTTGTAGGGAATTGAAAAACCTACAAAATGGTTTTTTGTGCAGCTAGATCAGTGCATTTCCCACTGAGAAAATCCGGAAAAACCTCTAAAAATAGACCATTTTTCGAAAATTCATAACTTTTACAAATTTAAAGCTGGACAAACGACCTTGCGGGAAATTATAGATAATAACATGTAGTTTAACTGTACGCAAGATGGTTTCTGTCCGATGTGTAGTTTTTGCACAATCGCGTTATAAACAATTTAAGGGCTTATCTTGTAAAATGCGCGAATTTAAGGGAAATTGTCGTATTCGAATTTTACAAACGGCATTTGAAAGTAGAGATCAAAATCTTCAATTTGTATATTTTGGATTTTCACCTGGGATGTGGGAAATGTGTCTAAAACGTCCTTGAAAGTTCCTCCAAACGCTCGAAAGTGCGTTCGAGGCAAAGTCGGGTACCGGTAGTGGGGGAACGAGCCCCTAGCGCGGCGGGCTGCTAACACACTCTACTCCGCTGGCTCGTTCCCCCACTACCGGTACCCGACTCTGCCTCGAACGCACTTTCGAGCGTTTGGAGGAACTTTCAGGGACGTTTTAGATACATTTCCCACATCCCAGGTGAAAATCCAAAATATACAAATTGAAGATTTTGATCTCTACTTTCAAATGCCGTTTGTAAAATTCGAATACGACAATTTCCCTTAAATTCGCGCATTTTACAAGATAAGCCCTTAAATTGTTTATAACGCGATTGTGCAAAAACTACACATCGGACAGAAACCATCTTGCGTACAGTTAAACTACATGTTATTATCTATAATTTCCCGCAAGGTCGTTTGTCCAGCTTTAAATTTGTAAAAGTTATGAATTTTCGAAAAATGGTCTATTTTTAGAGGTTTTTCCGGATTTTCTCAGTGGGAAATGCACTGATCCAGCTGCACAAAAAACCATTTTGTAGGTTTTTCAATTCCCTACAAAAGTCCTATTGAGAGTATAACGATTGCTCTATCACTTTTTGAGATATTTGTAAAAAACCAGAAAAATGACAATTTTCGACAGTTTTTGTTGTTTAAAAAATTCCACAAAGCGATTTTGCTGGGGCCAACACCGGGGTTTTCATCTACGTGCTATATTTCAAAAGGTGGTAAAGGTCATTTGCTGCTATATTTAAGTGTGAGAAGAAATCTCTATTGGTTGGTCTAATCGTTCCTATATGTATAAAGACTTGAGTTTTTCGTATAACTTTATGTAATATACAAACCTAATGTGATGATAACACATATAACATGTGATTTGATATTCTATATCTTACCTGTGATCGTTCAAAGATGTATCGTTCCTATATATGAGGTATTCCACGCCGTTTCGAACGGTCAAAAAAATCACCGCTTCCGAAAAAATCGTAATTTGGTCCTCGAACACAACTATATCGAAAGAATTTTTGTGAATTTTTTCAGAATTTTCGGATTGCATTTGTGGATTTTTTTCAAACTCCAACTTTTTCTACAAACTTCCGTATCTCAAAAGTATAAGATCCTACAAGAAAATTTGTGAGACACAAAAGTTGCAGTTTCGAATCAACTTTCTGAAAAAGATTTTTTGGTAATTTATCAAATCCCAAAAATACCAATTTTTATCAAAAATACACAAAAATCGATTTTTCAATCAATACGTCACCTTCGATTTGCCTCAATAAATCACAGAAAATACTCTCAAGTGTAGACAACAACCCTGTATTTTGGTTGAGATGGGTGGCGCAATCGTTTGGAAGATATACTTTATTAATTTTTTTCTCAGAAGAAAAAAAAAAAAAAAAATTCAGAAAAAAAAAATTAATAAAGCATATCTTCCAAACGATTGCGCCACCCATCTCAACCAAAATACAGGGTTGTTGTCTACACTTGAGAGTATTTTCTGTGATTTATTGAGGCAAATCGAAGGTGACGTATTGATTAAAAAATCGATTTTTGTGTATTTTTGATGAAAATTGGTATTTTTGGGATTCGATAAATTCCCAAAAAATTTTTTTCAGAAAGTTGATTCGAAACTGCAACTTTTGTGTCTCACAAATTTTCTTGTAGGATCTTATACTTTTGAGATACGGAAGTTTGTAGAAAAAGTTGAAGTTTGGAAAAAATCCACAAATGCAATCCGAAATTTCTGAAAAAATTCACAAAAATTCTTTCGATATAGTTGTGTTCGAGGACCAAATTACGATTTTTTCGGAAGCGGTGATTTTTTTGACCGTTCAAAACGGCGTGGAATACCTCATATATATTAGGGTGTTTCATTTTTAGGGAATATTTTTTTTTTTCGATGGCATACCAGAGAATCTTATACTTTATAAAAAATAAAAAATTTTGCCGCCTGGTAAAAGGTTTTAGGTCTAATAGTGGCTTAGCTCATTCAAAAATTCGATTTCCCACCTAAATAACACAGGAAAATTTTTTTTTTTTTGTTTAATTGAATTTTTCGTTGTTAAAAATTCTTTTTTCGAAAAAACCTTCGTATAGCTTTTGAAGGAAATTAAATTCTCTACAAAAATGTCTCTGTGGTCGAAAACCGTACAACCAGTAGTTTCGGAGTTATAGCGAAAATTGTTCATGTTTGACGCGCTATAACTCCGAAACTACTGGTTGTACGGTTTTCGACCACAGAGACATTTTTGTAGAGAATTTAATTTCCTTCAAAAGCTATACGAAGGTTTTTTCGAAAAAAGAATTTTTAACAACGAAAAATTCAATTAAACAAAAAAAAAAAAAATTTTCCTGTGTTATTTAGGTGGGAAATCGAATTTTTGAATGAGCTAAGCCACTATTAGACCTAAAACCTTTTACCAGGCGGCAAAATTTTTTATTTTTTATAAAGTATAAGATTCTCTGGTATGCCATCGAAAAAAAAAAATATTGCCTAAAAATGAAACACCCTAATATATATATATATGGGGCATTCCATGACATCTCGATCAAGATCTGGCGGTGACATTTTAGATCTGCTTAATAATTTGTTATTTTAAACTACTTGTCAAAAAATACATACACCATTTTTTACAGATTTTTTTAAGCATCCGTATCTGAGATACGATTATCGAAGTTGAAAAAAAAAACACCCATTTTCTAAAATCTGAAAAAATTCAGGAAAATCTAATTAAATATTACAAAATTTTCGCGCGCTATTAGAAGATGGAGGTTTGATTACAGGAAAAGGTGACGTTGACGAAATGCCGAAAATAATATTTTAAAAATCGGAATGTATTTTCGACATACAAACAAACGAAAAAGTCCTCTATCATATGGGTCCAAAAAAGTATATTCTCAGAATTACAGGTTGATCAATCTTTTCAATAATATTATTGGGTATTGGTATTGTAGGGATTATTATATCGCGTTACTAACGCCATAAGGTCGTAAGCGACATTATACGACCTTCTGGTTCTATTAAAACCAAAAGGTAGTATATTTTTTTTTCTTCGGAATCGCGATGAAACCAATGAAAAACACATAGATCTATCGAAATTCCCGAGAAATTGTTTTTTTGGCGGATATACGTCCTTCTGACTTCAATTTTCTCGATTTTTTCCTGAAAATAAAGCCAGAGGGTCGTGTCCGCCAAAAAACAATTTCTCGGGAATTTCGATAGATCTATGTGTTTTTCACTGGTTTCATCGCGATTCCGAAGAAAAAAAAAAAATATACGACCTTTCGGTTTTAATAGAACCAGAAGGTCGTATAGTGTCGCTTACGATCTTATGGCATTAGTAACGCGATATAATAATCCCTACAATACGAATACCTAATAATATTATTGAAAAGATTGATCAACCTGTAATTCTGAGAATATACTTTTTTGGACCCATATGATAGAGGACTTTTTCGTTTGTTTGTATGTCGAAAATACATTCCGATTTTCAAAATATTATTTTCGGCATTTCGTCAACGTCACCTTTTCCTGTAATCAAACCTCCATCTTCTAATAGCGCGCGAAAATTTTGTAATATTTAATTAGATTTTCCTGAATTTTTTCAGATTTTAGAAAATGGGTGTTTTTTTTCAACTTCGATAATCGTATCTCAGATACGGATGCTTGAAAAAATCTGTAAAAAATGGTGTGTGTATTTTTTGACAAGTAGTTTGAAATAACAAATTATTAAGCAGATCTAAAATGTCACCGCCAGATCTTGATCGAGATGTCATGGAATGCCCCATATATATTAGGGCTAATCATTTTGGGGTGATATTTTTTGATTTCCCCTCGCACCCCTCAAAATGTGTGTGTATGAGGTCAGTAGTAGTACCTATCAATATGACCACGGTGCGATTTTTTTTGGCGTGGCCCATTGCAAAAGTATTTTTCCCATTCAAATAACACGGGAAATGGTTTTTTTTTTATTTGAAATTTTATTCCAGTCTAACGAATCATCGCGTTGTAAAAATCAATACATATTCTTGTAGGAAATTAAACGATCTCCAAAAAAGGTCTGATATGATTTTTCGCTAAGTCCACTCGTTTAAAAGTTATTGAAGGTTAAAGTTCGACCTCAAACGGTATTTGACGACTTTTTTTTCGACCTAACGAAAAATCGTATCAGACCTTTTTTGGAGATCGTTCAATTTCGTACAAGAATATGTATTGATTTTTACAACACGATGATTCGTTAGAACGAAATAAAATTCCAAATAAAAAAAAAAAAAACATTTCCCGTGTTATTTAAATGGGAAAAATACTTTTGCAATGGGCCACGCCAAAAAAAATCGCACCGTGGCCATATTGATAGGTACTGATACTGACCTCATACACTCACATTTTCAGGGGTGCGAGGGCAAATCAAAAAATATGACCCCAAAATGATTAGCCCTAATATATATATTAAGACTCAAGTTTTCCATAACTGTATTTAACATACTAACTTAAGGGGGGAATGGGGTATAAGCACTTTCGAAAAACCGATATTTGTTTTTTTGCATTTTCTTATAGTAAAATATTTCAAAAATATCGTGTCAAAATTTCAAGTCAATCGGAGCAAAACTCTTGAAGTTATAGACCTTTAAACCGAACCTCCTCATAGACCGGAGCTACTCTTGAAAATATACCTACGCGCAGCTGCCGCATAGGTATATTGTTTAGATACACGGTGATGCTTTTACGACGAAGCTGCTGCGGGAAAAGTACTTTATGGAGCTGGAATCGATGATTCAGTGTAAGTTGAAAAAATTAATTTTTTTCTTCACTTTTTCGGTGTTCAAAACTTTAAACGCGTTTTTCTCGAAACCACTTTTTAAAAGTCCGTTCCAACGATTGTACAAAAACTACTGAACCGATCCTTTTCAAACTTGGTACACTTTTTCTACATATAAAAATCCTCCCCCCAACGATATTTTTTTTAAAATTTTTTTATATTAAGGTTGTTTTCCACTTAAAAAATGACGAAATTTTTCGTCAAAAATCGCAATTTTGACTTAAAAAAATCACAACAAATTTGAAAATAAAAAAAAAAACCTAAAAATGATCGTTGGGGGGAGGGAAAACTTATACTTTAACTAAATATCGCAACTTTTTTTATTTCGGATAATTCGACGTTGAGATATCGCTGGAACCGCATATCATCTTTTTGAAAAGGTGTCCTCGAAAATGCTCTGTCACTAGCTCATTACTCAATATTTTTCTAAAAAAAAAATACCGAATGTGGTTCGAATGATCCTTTGTAATATGCAAAATATTTAAATCAATTTACTTTAACCAGATGTCTGAAAAAAATTCACAAAAAAAGCGTTTTTTTTCATGCATTATACCCCATTCCCCCCTTAAGTGATGATAACACATATAATATGTGATTTAATATTCTATAACATTAAACATACCTGTGATCGTCCAAGGGTCTATCGTTCCTATATATAATAGTATATTGTGTAGCAAGGGCGTAAAGTGGGCTTTTTTAGACCGAGTATGGAGTTTGCAGTACTAGTCGGAGGCGAGGGAGCACGAGTCGAAGACGAGTGCATCCGCGAGCCGAAGACGAGTACTGCAACCGCACGAGGTCAAAAAGCCCACTTAGCCCTTGGTACACACCATATTTTTTGTAACGCATGTATTGATTTCTGCGTTTTTTGTGCTTATGAGCGGCATATATCTCTCTATATTATAAAGATATATCGCCGCCGCCGCCGCCGCCGTGTCAGACTTTTTGGTTACCATGGCAACCTAACCCATTTTGGTTACCATGGCAACCTAACCCATTTTGGTTACCATGGCAACCTAACCCATTTTGATTACCATGGCAACCTAACCTATTTTGGTTACCATGGCAACCTAACCCATTTTGGTCACCATGGCAACCTAACCCATTTTGGTTACCATGGCAACCTTACCTGACCTAACCTTACCTGAACTAACCTTACCTGACCTAACCTTACCTAAACTAACCTTACCTAACTTAACCTAACCTGACCTAACCTTACCTCACCTAACCTAACTGGACCTTTGAGGTGAGGTTAGATTAGGTCAGGTCAGGTTGGGTTAGATTGCCATGGTCAGGATATAGTGGGTTAGGTTGGGTTAGGTTGGTATTGATTTCTGCGTTTTTTGTGCTTATGAGCGGCATATATATATATATATATATTGTTACGTTTCGGTTCTTGAGCGATACCACCGGTATCGCGAACCGAGTGTAATTGTGAGTTCTTTGCTCGAAATTAATGTTCTAGACCTTTATATCAATAATTTAATGTTCCCTATTACGGACTTGAGTCGCCGTGCAACTAAAGCCGCCTCCCCACAGACCTGAACACGTAAACGCGCTAAGGCTGCACTTTACCCACCTAACCTTTTGATTTTAATTTTGTTAAAGTTAGTTTATTCCCAATTTTCTAAACAATAGAAC
Organism: Tenthredo mesomela; assembly: GCA_943736025.1. Classification (NCBI taxonomy): domain Eukaryota; kingdom Metazoa; phylum Arthropoda; class Insecta; order Hymenoptera; family Tenthredinidae; genus Tenthredo; species Tenthredo mesomela. The sequence goes on along the minus strand of OX031014.1, from coordinate 16,074,027 downwards.
CTGCTGTGCCAGACCTGAGTGCGTCAGAGACACACTAAGGCTGTATCTAGCTTTGGTTAGTTTTATCGATGAAGAAAGACCTGGAAATAGCGGATAAGGGATCTGCATAGAGTAACTTACTTTTTTAAATAATCAAGAATTCGATTTATTATATTCTACTATAACTAGCGGTTGCTTCAGATACTTATTCTATATTTACAGAGATCCTTACTTACTAATTTCTAATATGAAGACTATTTTTGATCTTTAAGCGATGATTGACCGTTACGTCGTTTTCAAATGAATATTTCGTTAATTTTCTTTATAATTTAATTTTCTAATATTCTGAATTATGTATTTTCTTTTCTGATATTTTCTTTTCTTTTATTTCTTGATTCTATTTTATTTTTGTTGAAATTTGCGATTTTTGATAGAGCGATATAATATCTGAGTGAAGCTACAAGTTCGCAAGGCGCTATGCCTATTGCGACTGATCTGCAAAAGAGCTGTGAGTCAATCCGGTGCTATACCGTAGAATTGCTGGTGATGAGAGCTGTGTCTCGACTTATATACTTGCTATGACGTCACGCGGCTTGTCGCTCTCGTCGAATGTTCTAGAACGTTCGATGCTAGCAACGGTTGATGTTTGAATTGCTAACGGTCAGGCCTATGTTGTCTGATCCGTTACATTGCCCCCTTCGATCATCGGATGGTCGGATGATCTTTGATGATACGTCTCGGCTGATGATCGACCCTGATGTTTGATGCGGTTTTTTGATGATGTGATGCAATTTTGAATTATCCCCTCTTTAATCCAAGTGGATCTGTGGGATCCATGAGTATGGGAATCTCCACAGTGTCGTTGGTCGATGACCGATGGAGATTTCTGCGGTAAACAGCTGACGATCTGATGGCTGACTTCGCCCGTTGTTCTTGTAGTCGCCTTAGTGTCATTTCCTCTCCCTCGTCATCTGATAAATCTAATGTCCCAAAATTCCGGAGCATATTTATCAGTTCTCCTGTCTTGCGGTTACTTCGCCGATCATAATCCGCAATGCGGTTTCGTTTTGAGCCGGTCGCCGAAGTGCTTTCAGTGACCTTGTGGAAAGCTGTTCGTCCATTTTTTTCTCTGGTCGTTGAAACGTCACAGGACCTGTCAGTTATCCGAGGTATTTTAAACTTTCGGATTTCTGGCTGATTAAACTGCAACTCCTCGATCTTCCTGACGGTAGGTGGAATTTTGTTGCTATCTTTGGTTTCAGATGTTAATGTTTTTTCTTTCAGTTCTTTTATTTCAGATATCTTCAAGCGCGGAATGCAGATTTTTAACACCCGGTTGTTGTTCTGATCTGACGTAATTTGTGAGTCTACCTGGTTCTCCTGCACAACTGTCTTTGGATCGATGCTGGTGGTCGGCGCATCCGTGATTGCATTCACCTGCTCAACCTTAGCTGGTCGGCTGGGTTGAATTACTTTTCGCCGGCGATTCAAACGTGATGGATCCATGAGGTGGCTTGCTGTTTGATATCCTCTCCCAATTACATATCTTCCAGATCCTGATTTAAACTTTCCTGAACTAATGATGATTTTATCTTTTTCAGATATACGATCGTCATCGTCGAAGGCTTGGGTTTGCGTACCCTTATCCTGCACACTGATGTATCCGTATTCGAACATGATAAACGAATGTGATGACTCATATTCGACCTCGAGCTTTTATATCGTCCTCTTCGTCTCATCGAACCAAGGTACGTTAGTAATTCAAACACAACCGCTGCCAACGATGACAGTCAGCTCCCCTAGGTGCTAGCTTCGTTAAATTTTCAAATTTCAGGTAACACATAGTGCTTCAGCATGTTTGTGTGAAAACGACCTCGCTCTTTTCGCGTGTTTATATTTTCTAGAATAAATGTAGCTTCGCCAATTCGGTTACAAATACGGTAAGGTCCCTCATATAAAGCTAGAAATTTTGCCATTGTTTTATTTTTTGAATCAGAGACATTTAAAGCTCTTACCAAAACCAAATCGTTTACTTTAAATTCTGTCATTTTATGACTTTCATTGAACCTTTTGGCTCTGCTACTTCCATTCTTCCTAATATTATTCTTAACTAAACTTAATTTTAATTCTAATGGTATATCTTCTTTATCTAATTTGAACCATTTCTTCCAGAAACGTGTAGGCGGTTCACCGAGCTGGATCTCGCACGGACAAAATCCAGTCGATTCATGGTACACCTCGTTCACGCAGCTTTCGATAACTTTCAACCAATCAACCCATGAGGTATGTTTTCCTGTCAAGAAAGTTCTAAAAAACCTTCCTAATTCACGATTTACTCTTTCGACCATATTTCCCTGAGGATGTCTAATTGATGAGAATATAGGTGTTATATTTTCCTCTTTCAGTTTCTTTAACCATAGCGCTGACGTGAACTGTGTTCCATGATCGAACTGGATCTTGCTCGGCTTCCCAAGCTCCGGTATGTATTTCTCAAAGATGCATCGGATTGTGGAGCGCGCGTCTGCAGTTTTCAATGGATATAAACGCACAAACTTGCTGAATGTGTCAATGGTCACTAACAACCATTTGTAATTTCCTTTACTCGCGGGTAACGGGCCTAAAAAGTCAATAGAAACCAATTCCCCGACCTCACTCGGTGTGATGTTTTGCATCCGAGCGTAGCTGCAACGATTAGGTACTTTACATAGCCGACATCGCTCGCAACTAGCTAGAATTCTTCGAATGCATCGCGCGAATTTCGGAAAGTAGAAGTTTTCATTCAACAATTTGTAACATTTTCTAGCCCCAACATGTCCGTATGCCTCATGTGTCTCTGTTACTAATTCTTTTATCAAATCCGACGGAAGATAAGCTCTCTTAAAGCCCCCTGGTTCCCAGTGGTACCAAATCCCTTGTTCCAATTTTAATCGTTTTTTATCCCTTGTTAAATCCTCATCGACGAGGCGTTTAATATGCGGATCATCAGCTTGAAGCTGTCCGAACATTTTCAATTTATTTTCTAAATTTTGGTTTATATTTCTTGCTAACGGCGCAATTATTTGTAGTTTGTTTATTTGTGGTATTTCGTTGATCTTGTCAGGTGGATATCGGCTAAGCGTGTCTGCAACGATATTGTCCTTGCCTTTAACGTATTCAATCTCGAAATCGTAAGTTTGAACAAACAATATCCAACGCGCCAACCTTGAACTGACTAATTTGCATGTCGTCATGAATGTAAGCGCATGATGGTCGGTCCGAATTGTTAATTGAGCACCGATAATAAATGTCCGGAACTTCTCCAGCGCAAAGACTATCGCCAAAAGCTCTTTTTCCGATGTAAAATAGTTAAGCTCCGCCCCCTTAAGCGTACGACTAGCAAAACCTACAATCAATTCCTCGTTTTTGTCGGATAACTGATACAATACGGCACCGATCGCAAAGTTGCTTGCATCACACTGCAGATAATACCGTTTTTTAGGGTTTGGATGATGAATGATCATCTCTTTACAAAATAATTGTTTTACTTTATTGAAATGCGCTATCATTTCTTCGTTCCAATCCCACTTGACATCCTTTCGTACTAATTTTAGCAATGGAGCTGTTGCATCTGAGTAATGTCTTGCAAATTTTCCATAATAATTCGTCAGACCTAAAAATCCTTTCAATTGTTTAACGTTCTTTGGATCGGGAAAATTTGTTATTGCCTCTATTTTTTCTGGTTGTGGCAGAATTCCATTCTTGGTAATCCGATGCCCTAAGAAATCGATTTGTTCCCGGAAAAACTTTGATTTACTGAAATTTATGGTCATGTTGTGCTTCCTAAAAACTTTAAATAATAACTCCAGGTGTGCCAAGTGAGATGGGAATGAGTCAGATAGACACAATATGTCATCAACGAAGTTGATGGTAAATTCCTCTGTTTCCTTTAAGACTAAATCAAGAGTGCGGATGAGACTTGCTAAGCTGGTGCTTAAGCCATAGGGTGTCACCGCGAATTGATACGTCTTCCCCTCGTACATGAACGCCGTATATTTTCGTGAATCCTTATGCAATGGTACTTGCCAAAAACTCGCAGTTAGATCAAGGCTGGACATAACGGAATTGTTTCCGCACTTTTGAAACAAAACCTCAGTAGATTGCGCACAATCATGGTCAGGTACTATTAGCTTGTTAATGTAACGCGCATCTAATACCAGACGAATGTCGCCTGATTTTTTAGCTACCACCACTATAGGGTTTATATACTCGCTGTATGATCGTTCAATGATACCAAGATTTAACATTTTATCAATCTCTTCTCTGACTTTATCTCTGTGCATAATCGGCACGGGGTATGATCGTCTTATAAAAGGTCGATCCTCATATATTTTAATCTTATGTTCGTAAATAGTGACTCTACCAGGTACTTTTGAGAAAATGTCGCGATACTTTTTTAACAAGTTTGAAAAAGCGTTAATCTCACAAGCTTCTAGTATCTGACATTCTGATAATTTGCTATTAATCTCATCATCGGTTAATCCCGGATTATGTCCAGACTGATGACTATTAATTGCTTCGATGTTTGAAATTGTCTCTTTATCCTCGTTCGTGTTTTTACTTTCATTCATTGTATTTATCTCAACTTGATCATGTCTTGTATTTATTTGAAGTTGTAATTTATTTGAATCCAAATCTAAATCGGCTTTCCATTTATGTAAGGTGTTAATCCCTATTATGGCATCTTGCTTTAATCCGTGTACGATGAGAAAACATATCTCATCGGATGACGACCCGATCTTGATTCTGGCTAATATCTGCTCTTTTACCCGAGTAGGTTTGCCCCCTAGCACTCCCGATATCTGAAAGTTCACTACAGGAAATTTTGCGCAGTCTTTTAAAGATGTCTTATGTCGATCGTACCAGTTATTCGACACGCACGTTACATGACTACCCGTGTCTATCAGCGCTTTTACTTCGACATTCTCAATGCGCAAGAGAACCTCCGGACATTGTACTAATGGCTGACCTTCTCCTGTATCCTCTTTGATAAGATAATTAAACGGATTTTCGAATAAATTATTTTCTGTGTTGTTTTTATTTGATCTTACCGCCGAAACGCTTTGAACACGCTGTACTAGTGTCGGTAAGGATTCTTCTTCTAGCACAGCGCCTTCTAGTTTCCCGCAATAGTTGAATTTACATCGTTTACCGACTGGTCATTATCTGTATTTACAACGGTCGCTTTGACTTGGCGATTTGTCCAGTTCGACCTATTGTTATCATGTTCGCTTTGTCCATGTTGATGTCGCGTCTCATGCTCGTTGTTTGTCGGTTTGAAATTCTGACTAGCAATGTCATTCCGCCATGACACTTGTTTGTCTCGGTTTTCATGTTGACGGTTGACGGTTTGATACTGTTTGTTCGCGTACGTATTTCTCGGTCTTGGTGCGTTAGATCTACCACCGAATTGCATTTCGTCTAAAAATTCTAGTAGCGCGTCGATGTCAACTATGTTTCGGCACCTAGCAGCTTCTATTATCGGCTCGTCGAAGTGTCGTGTAAGGTTACGAACAATTTCCGTTTCTGACATGCACGGATCTAAACCCACGGCTGATGCGAATATTCTATTTGCATATTCAGACCACGTTACCCTCGCGTCTGGAATATAATACCCGAACTCTATGTCTTTTCTTAATTCCCGCTGTGTTTCGATTCCCCAGTATCTTTTTAGAAATCGTTTTTTAAACTCGTCCCACGAATTGATTACTTCGCGACGCGCGATCCACCAATCCTTCGCATCCAAAGTGAGACTCTGTCCTAACAGTTTTAAACAAATGTCATCGTGCCGAGCATCAATGACGGTAAAATACTCTTCAATTTCTTTTATGTAGTTAGCCGGTCTTTCCCAGCTTTTTCCGGAGAATTGCGGCAGTCTAATATGTTTGGAAATAAAGCTATTGTAGTCACCTCCTTGATATGAGTTATTCGATTTTACACGTCTGATTTCAGCGTTCACGCTTGTTTGGAACTTTTCCTGATTTTTCTCGATCTCAGTCAATTTTTCTACATTTACCTTTTGGTGTTTCTCTATCTTTGTTTCCAAACAATTTAAACCGTCGCCAAACTCTTCTCTTATCGTATTATGCTCTTTAGTGTATTGTTTCTGACTTTCTTCTATTTTTTCGTTGAATATTTCGCTATTTATATCTAATTTCTTATCTAATGCTTCTAATTGTTTTCTATATTTTAACGCTTGCTCTTCGAGTCTTTTTCTGAAATTATCCTCGCTTGATATTATATTATCGGTATTTACCGCTTTTGATTCGACGATCGCTTTTTCTAACCTAGCATATTTTTCATCTATTCTTTTATTTATTTTTTCTAGTGATTCCATCACCGAAGACTGCTCGACGACCATCGGCCTTCGACGCTCTGTTTCTTTATCTTTTTCTGTATCAATAAATGCTTTATCTAAATTTGCTGCGTCTTTTTCTCTATTATGCCGTCCTTGATTTCTGTCACCTAACCCTAGCTCTGTAACCGAGTTGATGCTAGATCCCTTGTCCGCCATTTGCCTGGTCGTGACACCGGACTTTGACATAATCCGCAAAAATGACTCTACCAGCAATGAAGTTAAATTTATTAGTGCAACGAAGTTAAGTTAATTTGAATAAATGACTCTAGATATCTTTTAAGTAAGTTTTTTATTAAATATTGATTATAAAAGCCCCTCAGTTGGGCGCCAAATGTTACGTTTCGGTTCTTGAGCGATACCACCGGTATCGCGAACCGAGTGTAATTGTGAGTTCTTTGCTCGAAATTAATGTTCTAGACCTTTATATCAATAATTTAATGTTCCCTATTACGGACTTGAGTCGCCGTGCAACTAAAGCCGCCTCCCCACAGACCTGAACACGTAAACGCGCTAAGGCTGCACTTTACCCACCTAACCTTTTGATTTTAATTTTGTTAAAGTTAGTTTATTCCCAATTTTCTAAACAATAGAACCTGCTGTGCCAGACCTGAGTGCGTCAGAGACACACTAAGGCTGTATCTAGCTTTGGTTAGTTTTATCGATGAAGAAAGACCTGGAAATAGCGGATAAGGGATCTGCATAGAGTAACTTACTTTTTTAAATAATCAAGAATTCGATTTATTATATTCTACTATAACTAGCGGTTGCTTCAGATACTTATTCTATATTTACAGAGATCCTTACTTACTAATTTCTAATATGAAGACTATTTTTGATCTTTAAGCGATGATTGACCGTTACGTCGTTTTCAAATGAATATTTCGTTAATTTTCTTTATAATTTAATTTTCTAATATTCTGAATTATGTATTTTCTTTTCTGATATTTTCTTTTCTTTTATTTCTTGATTCTATTTTATTTTTGTTGAAATTTGCGATTTTTGATAGAGCGATATAATATCTGAGTGAAGCTACAAGTTCGCAAGGCGCTATGCCTATTGCGACTGATCTGCAAAAGAGCTGTGAGTCAATCCGGTGCTATACCGTAGAATTGCTGGTGATGAGAGCTGTGTCTCGACTTATATACTTGCTATGACGTCACGCGGCTTGTCGCTCTCGTCGAATGTTCTAGAACGTTCGATGCTAGCAACGGTTGATGTTTGAATTGCTAACGGTCAGGCCTATGTTGTCTGATCCGTTACAATATATATATATATATATATGTAGATATATATATATACAGGGTGGTCCATTTTAATCGATGCAGGCGAATATCTCGAAAACTAACAATCATAAAAGAAAAAGTTTTATACAAAACTTGAAGGGTTTCGAGGGGGAAAGATAATGCTGATATGTGTTGACTTGTGGACTTCGCCAATTCCGAGATTTCGCAAGCAACTTCGGATTTTAGATAGGGAACACATGTTTTGGTTTGGGGCATCTGATAGTGCGATGAAAGACTCATTCAAACACGCAAGCAAAATAAATTGGAAAAAAAAATTTTGCAAAAAAAAATTGGAATAAAAAAATTCGCGAATTTTTTTTTTTTTTTTTTGCAAAAGATTGCTTTTTTGTCCCTAGCTTTCGAACACATTCATTGTTCATCACTCTAGCTCAAAATTTTTCTCGCCAATTTTGAAATTGGAAAGATTGAATGTACCAGATTATTGAAAAAAAAATCGTAGATCAATAACGCAAAGTGATGAACAATGAATGTGTTCGAAAGCTAGGGACAAAAAAGCACAATCTTTTGCAAGAGAAAAAAAAAAATTCGCGAAATTTTTTTTTGCAATATTTTTTTTCCAATTTTTTTTTTTGCAAAATTTTTTTTTTACAATTTTTTTTGCTTGCGTGGTTGAATGAGTCTTTGATCGCGCTATCAGATGCCCTCAACCAAAACATGTATTCCCTATCTAAAATCCGAAGTTGCTTGCGAAATCTCGGAATTGGCGAAATCCACAAGTCAACACATATCAGCATTATCTTTCCCCCTCGAAACCCTCCAAGTTTTGTATAAAACTTTTTCTTTTATAATTGTTAGTTTTCGAGATATTCGCCTGCATCGATTAAAATGGACCACCCTGTATATTATTGTAGAAGCGGGCAATAAAGAATCCATTATTGCCCGCTTATTGAAGAAGCGGGCAATAATGAATCCATTATTGCCCGCTCTTTTTAAGCGGTCAATAAACGGCTACTTTTGACCCTATTTTTAGGTCAAAAAAACGCAGAAACCATGCATGTGTTACAAAATAGTATATTGTGTAGCAAGGGCGTAAAGTGGGATTTTTTAGACCGAGTGTGGAGTTTGCAGTACTAGTCGGAGGCGAGGGAGCACGAGTCGAAGACGAGTGCATCCGCGAGCCGAAGACGAGTACTGCAACCACACGAGATCAAAAAGCCCACTTAGCCCTTGGTACACACCATATTTTTTGTAACGCATGTATTGATTTCTGCGTTTCGTATATATATATATTATTGAAGAAGCGGGCAATAAAGAATCCTTTATTGCCCGCTTATTGAAGAAGCGGGCAATAAAGAATCCTTTACGCCCGCTTATTGAAGAAGCGGGCAATAAAGAATCCTTTACGCCCGCTTATTGAAGAAGCGGGCAATAATGGATTCTTTATTGCCCGCTCTTTTCAAGTGGTCAATAAACGGCTACTTTAGGCCCTATTTTTAGGTCAAAAAAACGCAGAAATCATGCATGTGTTACAAAAAGACTTTTAAGTTTTCCATACAACTTTATGTAATATACTGATTTCATATTCTATATAACCTACCTGTGATCTTCCAAGGGTCTATCGTTCCTATATAAAGACTTAATATACTAACTGTGATGATAACACAAATAATGTGTGATTTAATCGTAACTTTATTCAATTTGATAAGATGGTCAACTTGTGGTCAACTTTTGTCTCTGATGTGATAAAAAAGGGGGCAGAGAGTTCTTCGTTTTTCTTTCCTTTCAGTCTACATACTTTTATGAGATAGCTTCAATAGAAACTAAAAAGTAATTGGTTATAATTATATGGACATTGTCCGGTGTAGATAGTAAATATACTAGGTATTTGGCAAAGTATAAACATGAATTGCTTCAAGTATGCTTTGCAATTCCAAACGTCAAATCACTTGATATTACATCTCAAACATGATCACCACCTTAAACCTAATGATTATTACGAGTGCAACAATAATGGATGTGATCGTAAATATCACTCACTCAATTCTTACCGTAAACATTTAAAGGCAGTTCACCGTAGTGAACTTGTCGCTCATATTAATACCACCAATGAAAACCAATCCACTATCTGTAACGAAGGTGAATGTTCTCGATCTAGTGAACATATACCTGAACCAGATATTGAAGAAACAAATTTCAATTGTGACGAATCAAAAATAAGCAATGCGACTAATATTCTGCAGCTAGAAGCTGAATCTCTAATAATGAACCTATATAATGAACCGCATGTACCCAGGAGAATTGTGCAGCTTGTAACCGAAAGTGTTTCGTCATTTTTCGAAAATGCCGTTATTCCAGGAATTAAAGACAAATTACACACAAGCCTTCAGCTTCCGGAAAACTGTCAGCCAACTGAAACACTACGCCAAATCGATAATGTCATAGATTCGGTTGAAAATCCGTTTAAAGAATTGACTTCCGAATACAAGCGGTTACAGATGATGGGGAACAAATATAAATATATTCCACCTGGGACGTACACGATTGCTGAAGTCGTGTCAGAAAAAAAAACAATATGGAAAAGAAATGATAAAACCAGTACTTGTAACTGGTAAAGTAATCTCACTAGGAGCTCAATTGAAATCTATTTTAGAAATACCAGGGTTGCTCGTAGAAATAAAACAATACGTGCAAGATCTACAGAATGATAAGTCTAAACTTAGTAATTTTGTTCAAGGTGAATTATGGCAGACAAAATTAAAACAGTTCGATACCAAAACTGTGTTCCCCCTATTCATCTATTTTGACGAATATGAGACAGGCAATCCACTGCGTTCGCATGCTGGTGTAAATAAATTAGGCGCTGTCTACGCATCCGTTGCTTGTATGCTACCGAAGTACGCGTCCACTTTACAAAGCATATTTCTTGCATTACTTTTTCACGCTCAAGATCGGAAAGAGCACGGTAATAGAGCCGTGTTTAAACCATTAATTGATGAATTATATCTATTGAGGAATGAAGGAGTTATTATCGTTACAGAAAGTGGTGAAGAAATTGTATATTTCTGTCTCGGCATACTTTTGGGGGATAATCTCGGATTCAATTCTATGCTCGGCCTCACCGAGAGTTTTTCGAGCCGAATTTATTGTAGGTTTTGTACAGCGCCAAAAGAGGAATGTGAAAGTTTGTGTACAAAGAAGGCTAGTTTACTGAGGACTAGAATTAGTTATGACAGTGATTTGGCACTGAATGATTCGAAAAAAACCGGAATCAAAGAATCTTGCATATGGCATTCTCTTGAAGATTTTCATATGTGTGAAAATATATCGATAGATGAGCCGCATGATTGGGGAGAGGGTATTTTCAAATACGTAATGTCAGCAGTTATCAATTCGTTGATCTTTGAAATGAAATTGTTCACTCTTGAGACTCTGAATTTTAGGATGCAAGTGTTCGATTACGGACGCTTAGAGTTATCAAATAAGCCACCTTCCGTTATTTTTCAAAAAGCGAAAGAAGTTCGTATAAAAATGTCTGCGGCTGAAAGTTTATGTTTTGTCAGATATTTCGGCTTTATGGTTGGAGATTTAGTCCCTACAGATAACGAATTCTGGCAGTTGTACATATTATTGAGACAAATCGTGGATTTCACCACAGCCCCTCATCTATCACCTGTGCAGATAAATATCTTGACTAATTTAATTTCGAAACACCATGAGCTGTACTGCAGTCTCTTTCCTGGAAAAAAGCTTACACCTAAATTTCATTTTGCGACTCATTATCCGCGCGTAATACGAGCAGTGGGGCCCCCAATGCATTATTCATCCATGCGGTATGAAAGTAGGCACCGTCGGTCAAAGGAGACTGCGAGCGTTTCTTGTAGTCGTGTCAATATACTGCAAACCCTTGCTATCAAACATCAATTACAAAATTGTAATTTCATTAACAATTTTAATTGGTCTTCAACCACAAAAATTGGTCCGTTACGAGACATTGATACAACGACATACGATAAATACTTCAAATGTATTGGCCCTCGAAAGTCAGTACAGCGCGTTTCATGGATTGATATTCACGGAACTAAATTCTCAAAAGATTCGATACTGATCATCGAAAGAACCTCACTGTTTCCTGTGTTTGGGAAAGTGACGGATATTTTTATGGCTGTAGGAGACAACCCTTATTTTCTAGTTACTAGATTACCATCTTGCAAATTTGATCGCCATTTTTGGGGTTACGAGCTAGTTTACTCCGCTAATATGAATTTAGATATAAGCCTAATCTCTTTTAACACCTTACCTGACACACGTCCGAGCAGCTTATTACTTATGAAGCGAGGTAAAATGTATGTCACTACACGTCATCGTTTGTAAATTTTTGTAACACAATATACTATCATATAATATATAACATATTATATATATATATAATATATTATTACTACCATAGGTGCTTTTGTTGTTTTATATGTACTGAACCGTGTGAATAATACATGTTATACACTGAATAAACGTAAACAATTTCTATGATTATATACAGCGTTATTATTTGTGTGTGCATCTACCCCCTGCATATTACAGTTGATATTTACAAGAATTATGGTAAATTTAACCAAACTCGCAGGTGCCTATATGGATAGTATGCCTGTACAGTAATTGGTACCAATTATTTTGGCGAAAGGAATACATAGATGTGACTACATTGACCGGTAATTCAAGATACAGGCACTGGTAAATTCGTCGTTAATTTTTAGTAGCAGTGACCGCATTGACTGGTAACCAAGCTGAATAAATGTGCCGTACAGTTTGGTAACTTCAACGGCAGAAGCTAGCTCTGTGAACCAGCTCCTGATGAGTATTTTGAACTACAGGCACTGGTAAATTGATCGTTGATTTGCAGTAGCAGTTACCGTATTGACTAGTAACCAAACTATATAAGTGGAGTAAATGTGGTGTACGATTTGGTAATTCTGACTCTTGGGACTGGCTCCGTGAATCGGACATCAAGTTCTGAGTTTACCAAACAAATGAAGTAAAAATTACCGTCCAGTCGCACTATCCATATAGGCACTAGCCAGTTCGGTAAAAGTTACCTTAATTACAGTATTCTGGACAGGGGATTTTTCTCCGTGTAGAAATGAACTCTCTTTCGAAAAATGATTTTATCAAATTATACGAAATTTTATGAAAATGTAACCATATTTTCGGAATAATGAAATTGAATTCTGTGAAATTCGTATAAAGAAATCCGGGGCATACAATAAGATTTTGTAAAATTTGATCGAATTTCATTTCTATGAAATATATTTTCGGAATAATGAAATTAAATTCTGTGAAATTCGTATATACTTCTTCTTCCTTGGTTTGACTTATCGCCCTTTCGGGCATGTAGTCTTAATTTCGTATATAAAAATATACGAATTGTATCATATCTCCATAGAAATATACGAATTTCACAGAAATTCATTTCATTATTTCGAAAATATATTTCATAGAAATTAAATTCGATCAAATTTTACAAAATCTTAAATTATTGTATATTCGTACTGCCCCGGTTAAAAATTTGTTGTGATGAAACTTTTTGAAAATGTATAAAAACTTATAAGAACTTATAAAATTTCATAAAAACTTATAAAATTTCATGAAAGCAATACTGTCTGCACTCGATTCTAATTTATAAAATTATATAAAATTTCCCAAGTTTTTATAAAAATTCACAACATTTTGTAAAATCATATGAGACTTTACAAAATTTCATAAAAGCAATACTTTTTGTACGCGATTCTAATTTTATGTAATTTTATGAAATTTGATAAAATTTCTTAAAAATGTATAAAAACTTATAAGAACTTATAAAATTTCATAAAAACTGATGAAATTTCATGAAAGCAATAGTGTGTGCACTCGATTCTTATTTATAAAATTATATGAAATTTCTCAAGTTTTTGTAAAATTTCACAAAATTTCTTAAAATTATACGAGATTTTATAAAATTTCATTAAAGCAATACTTTTCGTACGCGATTCTAATTTTATGTAATTTTATGAAATTTGATAAAATTTCTTGAAAATGTATGAAAACTTATAAGAACTTATAAAATTTCGTAAAATTTCATAAAATTTGAATACTGAAATTTTATGAAATTTCACGAGATTTTATGAAATTTTATGAAAACTTATGAAATTTCATAAAATTTCGTGAAAAAATTTTTTCCCGGGTAAAAGTTAACTCTTCTAATATTGAGATAGCCGTGCAGGTTCTTATTTGAATAAATTAACTTCCTCGCGCTCAATATTTTACTATGTTTTCGAGCTTCCTTTAGATTATACCCCGGCCTCGCTGTGCTCTTCGGAGCAAGCCCAGCTTTAAGTGACAATTAGTGCGACCCGAAATCCCCCCGGTCTACCTGAAAACGGTCACTCGTCCTTACCTGGAAGTGCGATGGTAGAGGCAGCATTCAGGAGAAATAAAAGGAACTAAGGGGTGTGCGGTCTATTTGGGACGGCAACAACTGCGTAAGACCGTCCAGGTCTTTTCATACTTGCATATCCCCACTCATACCTACCAAAATCCAAGAAATGGCGTTAAAATTCTTATCAGACGCTATGAAAAAAAAATCGAAAAAATGCACGTTTAGAGTTTTGAAAAAGCCAAAAATAGCGACCTAGTTTTTTTCATTCCCATGGTTTTTACGGCTGTAATGACGTGTCAAAGTTTTTATTTGTCGGATGTCTGAGAACTTCAGCGTCGTAAAAAAATATAGAGGGTGTTTTGATCCACTTTTCACTGAATCACAGCAGCATATACATAGAGGCTATACTATTCAGAAACTCTCAGTTGCGATATTTTTTCCAAAAATCATATCATGATTGAAATTTGTTTTCAAGTATGTAGAGTTCATTCCTGCTAGAAAGAATCAATTCAGGAAAAATGGTACTTGCAATATTCTAGAATGGGCCCCACAGATGTATAGGCTTTGCATACGCGTGCTAATTTTAAATCCTCATCTGAATTTGAAATGGGATCAGGTATTTGTGAAGTGATGAGGCTCATTTAAATTTTGACAGATTGTTTTTTTTTTTTCTGATCGATAAGCATAGAATAGTACATTACGATACGAGTGTGGTAAAACTTTTTCTAACGAGTGTGAGGTTGCAGCACGAGCCGAAGGCGAGTCTAGTATAGTACAAAATTTTACTTCATAAGGTCTGAAAATGGGGATTTCATCCACGCGAAGCATGGGGGGTCTACTCGATTTTTACCGACCCCGTCTATTGCTCGAATTTCTCCGAAACGGGGCTGTCTATCGACTTGTCTTTTTAGCAGCCGATGTTTGACGAGTAATGAGTTCGAACTGGCACGGGTGATCGGATGAGATCCGATGAAATCGGGATTCTTTTTTTTTTTTTTCGATTGAAGAGTGTGGGCGTGCCATTCACTTCGACTTATAACAGTCAACGCATCAAAAATGCAAAATTGGCCTCTGTAGCCCGATTCTATATGAAATTCCGGACACAACCATCCAAAATAGTATATTATGCTGCAAGGACCGAACGACAGTGAACTTCACCCGCGTCAAAAATTACTGTCAATCTGTCCATGCTGCATACCATACTTTTCATAACAAGCGCACAGAAAGTGGGGTTTGTCCTCATTTAGAGCGGAAAATCAGTCTTTGAGTCAGGATTCAGGTAACCCACTAATATATATTCTAAGTGGATAACCGATCGACCAAAATCGACGTCACCCCATGGTGGCAACGTTCGGAGCTGGAGGACAAATATTTTCATTTTTGACCAGCATTTTTGTCCTAGGACCTGAAAAACTAACGAATTGGATTCTGACTCAAAAAGACTTATTTTCCGCTCTCAAATGAGGACAAAAAAACCCCACTTTCGGTGCGCGTGTTATGAAAACATCTTTGTTTTGGACAACGATGAAGGGGCAAAACGTAGTCCACGATCTTGTTGTAATTTTGGCGCTTTCCACGGCTGGAAGCGGCAATTACTCCAAAATCGTGGAATACGTCTTGCCCCTTCATCGTTGTCGAAAACAAAGATGTTTTTAGATGGTTGTGTTCGGAATTCCATATAGAATCGGGCTACAGAGGTCGATTTTGCATTTTTGATGCGTAGACTGTGATATAAGTCGAAATAAATACACTTTTCGACAAAAAAAAAAAAAACCCGATTCCATCCGATCAAACGTACCAGTTCGAACTTATTACTCGTCAAACATCGGCTGCCAAAAAGAGAAATTCGAGAAATAGACGGATTTGTAAAAATCGAGTAGACCCCTCCCCTTGAGTTTTATAAAATGATACTATTAATTTTTTCAAAGAAAGATATTCTAAAATTAAAAATAAAATAAATTGAAAGTAGCACGTGTGTACCGGAAACATATTCATGTATAGACAATGTTAAAGAGACGACGACAAAGTGCCGTGGACAGCGCGAGCCGGTCAACACATGTTTTAATTTGCAAAAAAAGCAGGAGGAATCGCGCGAGTTTATTACATAATTTTACATAATTAGATGTTACATTCGAATAATGTAAAATCGGTTCTTAAACTCTATTTTCGCACGAAACGAACATGTTTTTGGACGTATGCGTTCGGAATTGAATGTGGATTTGCGCTACACATTTTTTTTTTTTTTTTTTTTTTTTGCGTTATTTACGCCTAGACTCGGATAATAATCGAAATGTATCCTTTTTTGACCAAAAGGACGTAGGCGACTAGTAACGGGTCTTAAGAGGGCCCCTGCTCTTGATTTAGCCCTGGGCCCCGCGAAGTCTTAATCCGGCGCTGAGCTTAGACTCTTTCGACTTATGAGTGTGCCGGGGTATGCTTTAGATCCTACTTACTTTATTCACTATTTATATTATAAACTATTTTTGTACACCCATTTTAAATATAATTGTGGAAGCTCAAATACTACATTAAATACAAATGTATTCTAGGATCTAAATAATTTCAATAAGGAGAAAAATGACTTTGAAAATTCGCAAAAAAAAAAAAAAAAAAAAGACGTAAATACCTATCCATACGTGATTTTTGTTGGCCCACTCATTAACATTTCTGCCGGTTACGTCATTTTTAACGGCCATACGTATGTGTATGAAAACCCATTAGAAGCGATCGAAGTTTGCTTCCAGTTGAATACAGCTCTTCATCACTGGCCTAATTTAGTGGATTACGTATGGCAGTTCATTACAGAGTTTGTTTATGGAATTAAGACACAAACCCAATTTACCGCAGCTTTTGTACCTAAGTCTTACATTCCAATCTTTTGCTTTGTGAGCAAAATTAACTCTGAGAGTAGTAATTACTAACTCACGTTTCATTTTTAAATATTATATTCATTTTTAAATGTCATAGAATGTATATATTCTGTATTGTCGTAGAGTACCTATCTGATTAATTAATTGAAACTGTCCTTTTAAGTGTTAAAATTTCTGTGTTATCTGAATATGTTCCTGTACCCGGGAAAAACGAATCAGATCTGACCTGATCTGAGATATAATTATATCTGGTCAGATCTAATTATATCTGGTCAGATAAGACATTTTAGACATGCTCGGATCTAGTTATATCTGATCAGATCTGGCCAGATATAACTATATCTGGGCTGAAAACTTCACCAGATATGATTAGATCTATTTATATCAGGCCAGATCTGATCAGATATAACTACATCTGGGCTGAAAACTTAACCGGATATAATTAGATCTAGTTACATCTGGCCAGATATAACTATATCTGTGCTGAAAACTCAACCAGATATGATTAGATCTAGTTATATCAGGCCAGATCTGATCAGATATAACTACATCTGGGCTGAAAACTTAACCAGATATGATTAGATCTAGTTATATCAGCCCAGATTTGATCAGATATAACTACATCTGGGCTGAAAACTTAACCAGATATGATTAGATCTAGTTATATCTGGCCAGATATAACTATATCTGGGCTGTCAACAGCATCAGATCCAATCAGATTTTATTATGTATACTCTATAGAGTCATGCATAGCTATCGAAAAGCACAAATAACAATAGGTCTAAAATTCTTATTATTCATTTATTGAGGAAATTTATTCATTACACATTTCTTAAAATTTCATTTATGTATAATAGGTATTTTCAAGAAGCTTTCGATGAACAAAATTTTTTTTCTATAATTAATCACGAAAGATACATAAGGTGTAAAAAAAAAAAACAAAGATAAATTATAATTTATTTGATTCCAGAATCACCCAACAACTCGATAATAATTACTCTTTTCAAGTAACAGATCTGATTATATCTGGCCATATCTGGTCAGATAGAGACAATTTAAAGATCTGGCCAGATCTGATCAGATATGATCTGTTTTTTCGTTGTGTTATATCTGGTAAGATCTGATTATATCTGACCAGATCTCGTCAGATAGAGACAATTTAAAGATCTGGCCAGATAATTCGTTTTTCCCGGGTAGTTACTCTTGTATCGTACTTTGTTGTAGTGGTCTGATATAAAATAAGCACTTTTTAAACCCCATATTATTCTTGGATTTGCGTATTTTTTGCATTTTATATTCTGACAGTTATATATTTTTTTATTTTATAAAATGGAGTACTCGGTAATATTAAATTCACTTTCGAAAATAATTTTGATGTTATATGGTGATCCACGCCTGCCCAGAAAAATAGTTGATACTATAATACATTCAATTCATGATTTCATCCAAAATACGTATTTCCCTTCTCTTGAGAGAGACGTGTTAAATGCTATAGAAAAAAGTTTTCTGAAACGAACAAAAAATGGAGCTGATGACAGAAAAATCATTGAAGAGATAAAAGTTAGGGTTCACAAATGTTTTAAAGAGCACCATTCTGTTTTTAACGATGTGTCGACCGAAAGTAGGAGATTACGCATATTAGAACAAAAGAGATACATGGAACCTTTGAAATATAAACTTGAAAGAGAGTGGGAAGAAACAGTTTCTGACAATCGAGAAGTTTTTCAGCAAGAGAATACCTTTGGTGTTTATGTACCCATGAAACATTCACTGAAAGTATTTTTATAACTGCCAGGAATGTTCAATAAAATTTTTAATTATGTTCAAATTTTGGCGAAAGGTAATAAAATTATTTCAAATGTGATGCAAGGTAAACTGTGGTTAGAAAAATATGCATTAAAATTCAAAAATGATATTGTGTTCCCATTGTTTATGTACTACAATGAAATACAAGTTCGAAATCCTCTTGGAAGCCATGCAGCCGTCAATAAACTTGGAGCTGTATATTTTTCTATAGCATGTTTACCGCCGGAAATCGTTTCGAGGCTCACCAGCATATTATTTTCAACATTAATTCACGCGGATGTTACGAACGGCCCTTTTTCACATTTTTCCAAAGTCTCTATGCTATTGCAAGTAGGGGCAGTCAGCGCATTCCTACACGCGCGCGCTCGATCGGAAGCAGAGCAGGAAACGAGTCAGGGGCGCAATGACCCCCGAAACCACCTATTCAGCGGCTTGCAGAAAACCCCGCCGTCGAGCAACCCGAGGTTTCTTTATGGAAACCGAGGTGATTGCTCGTTAGTCGTAAAATACCGAAAGCTGAGCAAAGTGCTCACGCCTCCAAAGCGCGCACCCGAAACCACACCTATCCGTCCACAACGATCCTGCAACGGCCTGTGTGTGAAGCAGACCAGGGTACGGAATAGAAGAAGGTCCTCTATTGTCACCCTCCAAGGAAAACGGTCATCATTGCGCCTAGTCAACAAGACAGCTGACTCTCATCGAGCGCCCGGCATAAGCTGCACCAGGATCCTAGTGAAGGAAGTCGTTTGGCGGTGGGTTCTTGGAGTTGGTTCGGGTGACGCCAGGAGTAAATTCGGTGGACTCATTTTCTTCTCTGCTATCCATATATAATATTCTTTATACCTTATTACTATCATCCAATTTCAACCTATATTCATGTCGGGAAAAAATGGGTCGTATATGAACATAAATAATCATATATGACCTCATCATATATGATCATGAACGAAATTTGTCTCTATATGACCATATATGGCTATATATAATTGTATATAGCCATATATAATTGCATATGTACATAAAATTATATATAATCAGATATGATCATTTGTTTTGGACAAATTAAAATAAAACAGTTAATTAAATTAAAAAATTACATAAACTATTGTTTTTATATCTTTTATATGTCACAATGATCGGCAATCAAGGGTATTTCTGAAAACTAACTTTTTTTTGTGGATGAAAAATTTTTCACTTTCTTACGGGGATTCGAACCCAGGTCCTTCTGCGTATCAGTCGAAGCTTCTACCACTTGGCTGCTTCACGTATTTAATAGTTGAAATTTTTAGAATGTCTATATGTATTTGTCACGAAAATTTAATTAATCTTAACGATGCACTTAATAATGATCATGATGATCGAACGATTCTTGAATTGTTTTTGTATTTTAGGGAATGTGAGGCAATACGGCCACTCTAAATTCTTTAGCAAAAAGAATTACTAATTATTAATACCATGGCATTTAAAAACTTTAGCTTTATGCACCCGGACATTATAATATTTGCACATGCATGCAAAACTATTCGTATGTATAACAGTTAAATTTATACGTTATATGAATTTTTTTATTTCATTTTTTTCTCAATAGATATGATCATATCTGGGCATTTTTTCCGTATATACAGCTGCAGATATTTCCATACATAATGATGCATGATCATACATAACGTCATATATGAGCTAATATATAATCATATATGGATAGATATGATCATATCTGAGCATTTTTCCGGTATACAGCTGCAGATATGCTCATGCATGATCATGCATGATCATACATGAGTTCATACGTTAATCATACATGAACAGATACATGAAATGATCATGCATGATCATACATGAGTTCATACGTTAATCATACATGAACAGATATGGTCATATCTGAGCATTTTTTCCGTATACAGCTGCAGATATGATCATACATGACGTCATATATGAGCTCATATATAAACATACATGAATAGATATGATCATATCTGAGTATTTTTTTACTGATAATCCTTCACTACAGTTTTAGATCCGATCATATATGACCATGTACGATCATATCTGAGCTCATGCATGATCATGTATGATCATATCTAAGCTCATGTATGATCATACATGAACATATATGATCATATCTGAGCATTTTTTCCCGGGATTTCTTTATACATTTCTATATAAATTACTATTATCATTGAGTATATCTTATTTCACGTAGTCTCTAGTATAGTTTACTGTATTTAATAATCTACTTAGTACCCGGGTAACAATTTGAAGTGGCAGCCGTATGGCCGCTACATGGCCAACCGACCAAGCCAATGTGGCCGCCATGTCAGCCGACCCCGGTTTTATCATGGCTAGTACCTGGCAACGACGACCAAACTATGTCGCTCCTTGATGGCAGCTAGGTGGATAAACAGCATGGTTTACTTATGGTTTCGACCTGGCAGCGATATGGCGGCGCTATCTCGCTGCCATGTGGAGGCCAACTAGTTGCCAGGTAACAATCCAACGCGGCAACCATACGGCCGCTACATGGCCAACCCACCTAACCAATGTGGCCGCTATGTCGGCAGTGGTCGGTTTTATCATGGCTTTCACCTAGCAACGACGACCAAACTATGTCGCTCCTTGATGGCAACTAAGTCCATAAACAATATAGTTCATTTATGGTTTTGACCTGGCAGCGACATGGCAGCGCTTACTCGTTGCTATGTGTGGGCCATCTGGTTGCCAGTAATTTTGATACCTCTCTGAAACATGAAAGCCATGAAGTAACCATGAAATTTCCACAGTTAGCTGTCATGTGACAGTCACTCTATTTTGGAACGAGTACCGCTCCTTGAGTTCTATTTTACTTTTAAGTATATATTTCATTCACACAGTAGTCATTCCAAAAGAACTGTTATGAACTATACTACCGGGTAGGCGGTATGAGTCGCTTGACTCGTAGGTGAATTATGATTGTGGTCGGCCGGCAACGGGTAGGTGTAGCCAAGCCGACGTTACTTTACTTGCGAGCGTTGTCGCTCATCTACCGGCATAACAAGGTACTAAGGTAGGTGGCGACGCATTGTATAGACCAGGTAAATGCCAGGCTACCTTAAGACATGGCCGTGCCAGCTTGCCCCACGTAAAAGCTATATGGCAATGCGAGGTGGCGGCTAGGTAGTTGCCAGCGGTCGCCAGTTAACGTTAAGACACAGCAATACCAGGTTGGCCCACATAAAAGCCATATGGCATCGCGAGGTGGCGGCCAGGTAGTCGCCAGTTAACGCTAAGACACGGCAGTACCAGGTTGGCCCACATCAAAGCCATATGGCATCGCGAGGTGGCGGCCAGGTAGTCGCCAGCGGTCGCCAGCGGTTGCCAGTTCACGTTAAGACACAGCAGTACCAGGTTAGCCCACGTGAAAGCCATATGGCATCGCGATGTGGCGGCCGAGTAGTTGCCAGTTAACGTCAAGACACGGCAGTACCAGGTTGGCCCACATAAAAGTCACATGGCATCGCGAGGTGGCGGCCAGGTAGTCGCCAGTTAACGCTAAGACACGACAGTACCAGGTTGGCCCACATCAAAGCCATATGGCATCGCGAGGTGGCGGCCAGGGTTGCGATTCTGTAACTTTCCGCTAACTCGCTAACTCGCTAACTCGCTAACTTTTCGCTCTAAGACCGTTGGTTGGCTGAGGAGCGTCCAATCGGAGATTGTTACGGGCCGCAACGATCTCCGATTGGACGAAGTTAGCGAGTTAGCGAGTTAGCGAGTTAGCGGAAAGTTACAGAATCGCAACCCAGGTAGTCGCCAGCGGTCGCCAGTTAACGTTAAGACACGGCAGTACCAGGTTGGCCCACATGAAAGTCATATGGCATCGCGAGGTGGCGGCCAGGTAGTCGCCAGCAGTCGCCAGCGGTCGCCAGTTAACGTTAAGACACAGCAGTACCAGGTTAGCCCACATAAAAGTCACATGGCATCGCGAGGTGGCGGCCAGGTAGTCGCCAGTTAACGCTAAGACACGACAGTACCAGATTGGCCCACATCAAAGCCATATATGGCATCGTGAGGTGGCGGCCAGGTAGTCGCCAGTTCACGTCAAGACATGGCAGTGCCAGGTTTGCCCGTATGAAAGCCATATGGCATTGCGAAGTGGCGGCCAGGTCAATGCTAGGTAGTGACGGAACATCGCAGTGCCAGCTTGGCCCACATAAAATCGATGTCATGGCGCAAGGTGGCGGCCAAGATGGTGCAACATTGGTAGCCTAGCTTAGTTAGCCATATTATCGCCATGTGAAAAGGCCATGTTGAAACCATATAGCCGCCGCATGGTTATCGAACATTGGCCTGCTATGTGGCTGGCCGACAGCATTGCCGTGCTCATGCCACATGGCATTAATGTGGCTTGTGGGCTGGCCATGTAAATTGTTACCCGGGTAGTAATTTGCTTTTCCTGTTATTCCAAATAAAACTATATTTACTTCATCCGTCCCTCCTAGTTCACTCACCGATTGCACAGGTGTCCTTAGGACTTAGTTCAAGCGAACCTACGAGAGTAATCTTCAGCCGCTCGGGGATTACTCTCTTAAAATTATATAAAATATTGACACCCGAAGCCTTCAGCTCGGGTGCCCGTAACACGGAAGACCCCAAAAAATGTACCAATAAGGAAGTTTTTAGAAAAATCATAGATGAATCAAATTATCTATCGACACATGGCATTACTATTATTGTTGACGGAATTGAAAAAATCGTCAAATTTCAATTAGTTCTTATTTTGGGTGACAATCTAGGCCTAAATGAAATTTACGGATTTACGGAATGCTTCAGATCAGATTATAATTTTCGTTTCTGTAAACTTACGTATGAGGAAGCCTCTAAATAAACACGTGAACTTGTAGTGCGTTTTCGTGATAGACATAATTATGAAGTTGATGTACAAATGCCAAATGTTTCTAAAACAGGCATAAAAGAGCAATGTTGTTTTAATGACGTATTTGGATTTTTCATAACAGAAAACAAATGTTTAGACTTTATGCATGATGTTTTAGAAGGAGTTTGCACTTATGCTTTAGGAAAGATGTTATATACCTACGTTCATTTAAGTTAAAAATTATTTTTCAGTAGATTGGCTGAATAGTAGATTAAGAGAAATTGATTTTGGTAGTGAAAGCAATGAACCACTTTCAATTAGTGCTAATCGCCTGAAATCTAAAATTAGTTTAAAAATGTCAGCCGCAGAAATGTTATGTTTCGTTAAATATTTAGGTTTGATAATAGGAGAAAAAATTCTTTCATGTGACGAACATTGGCAATTACATAAATTATTGAGACAAATTATTGATATTTTGATGTCTCCACGTGTTGATATAGGAATGTTGAGAGATTTGAGGGATTTTGTTGAAGAGCTTCTTGCCTTATATGTAAATTTTTATGGTACATTAAAGCCCAAGTTCCATAACTTACTACACTATGCTAGATTAATGGCATGGCTGGGTCCTTGCGTCAATTTCTGGTGCATGAGATATGAATCGCGACATAGAAATCTAAAATCTAATGCTCAAGCTACTTCTAGCAGCAAAAATTTATTATGGAGCATTGCTAAAAAGCAAGTACTGAAGATGTGCGAAATGATGCATACATTTAGGGCTGAAGATCCTACTGTAACTGGACCACCGTCCGAAGATAAAGATCGAGAAGACAGCCATGAGTTTGTAAAAATAAATGGAGTAATTTATAAGCCAGGAACATTTATTATCACCGACATTAGTGACGTTATAAAGGAATTTGGAAAAATTAAAAACATCAAAGTAGTTGACAGTAAAATAGTTTTCGAAATTGAGTCATACGAGGAAATGATGTTTGATATTCATTACCAAGTATATCGTGTATGGCACAACGAAGAGAAAGATAGAGAAATCATTTACGATGATTTACCTCTAATCGAACAACCTGTTTTTATAGAAATCACTGTAAATAATGAACCCTGGCAGTGTGTTATTCCACACTACGCTTTGTAAAACTATTTTAAAACGATTTAGATATACAATTTCATTCAACAGCATAATAATAAATCGCATTATGAAATTGTAAACTATGCCTTGCTCGTTATTTTATCCTTTCCTCTTCAGTTCCTCTTCAATTGTATTTCAAAGAATAAGTCATCTTTTACTTATAGCATTACACACTTTTTCGAAAGTATTTTTAAGAATATTTTATTCTTCCAAAATGTGTTTTTTTTTTTTTTATATTCTATTTTTAAAATATTTTCAGAACTAAGAAAATTTGATCTAATTCTGATGTCAACCTTAAGGTAAAACACCCAATACCTGAACGTCGTAAAAGTTGCTAAGCAATTTCACGTATTTCTTTATTTTGTTGACATATTTCTATGGGGTTTTTTTTTTTTAAGTCACTGGTATAATGGTATTTTATCATTCAATAAAGAAAATAAGCAAATTCACCTTGTATTTTCATTATTATTAATGATTTATCAGTTCTATACACTTATGCTATTACCTGAACGATAAAAGGTAGGTGTGCCATCGTTCCGTTTTGACTGGTCCAGTACCTGAACGGAATTATCAACAAGGGATTAAATAATAAAAAATTACGAATTTTTATCGAACAAAATATATTAACGTATTTTCACTATAAAGAATAATGAATACTAAAGTTTTTGTAGTAAGAAGTGTAATACATTATTTTTTTGGGCTTTTTTTTCGACAGCTAGCTAGCAAAGCTTTTTCAACATCGTCTATTGGGAATAACCACTTTTTTATTTGCAATTTTTCTTTTTTTTTTAATAATCTTATTGATAGCGTCGTTACTTTTCTTATGTTTTTTCTTTTCTTTTCTTTTCCCATTTTTTTTACTCAAAATCTGAACAAAATTAATTTTACTACTCAAGTTCTGAGTTAAATAAATATTTTGAGGTTAGAAATTCATTTTACTACCAACAACGAGATTTATATATTTCAAAGTAATATTTGATCACTTTTCACAAAACCGGACGACTAATTTTATTAATTATTTAATTACCTTTTTTACTTATCCAATTGTTTATATCACGCCTCACATGAACATTAAATAAATTTCTAATAAGAAAATGTGCTCCGTTCAGCTTCTGGGCCACGTTATTTGGCTCCAGGTATCTAAAACCTGAACGCCGTTCAGATTTTGGAACGGGCTTGGTTTTACGTCCAAATACGGAACGAACTTAAAAATAATTTGAAAATTTAGAAATGAGCTTATTTAAGTCAAATCAATTATCAAATCATTGAAATAAACACCGTAGATTATGAAAATACTATTCTGAGTGAAAAAATATAATATTATAAGTTAAAGAAAAGCTTAATCCGAAGCTGTTGTTTCTTAGCAAATTCTTAAGAAAAGGGAGAGAAGTGGAAAGTTTTGAGGTGGTTCTTTTTGGTAGTAATTTTTCAATATGAATAATTGAAATCACGGACTAAAATTTGATCATTGTACAATCTTGAATAGTTAAACTTCGATTTTGAAGTAGTTACAAAATCCTGACATAATCGGTCCTTGTTTTTTCGCAAAATATAATTGATCGTTCTGCTATTGGAACAAATTTTGTGAACGTTCAGGTATTGGGTGTTTTACCTTATTTACTAATTTCATACACAATAACATAAAGTTCAAATAAATATTTTCATGTTTCTATCAATTTTTGAATGTAAAAAGCAAGATAAGAGGAAGAAGCAAGAAAGAAAAAACATTTTTTTGTTCATATTTACAATAACTATTAAATTATATTATATACAAAATATACGATAGAATCATACGACAATTATTAATAACAAGATATCCGCACGCATAAATTTGGTCTCACTCTCTTATGCGATGACTGCACGCTGAGTTTTCATATGTTATACATTGAAAGCTCACTCACTCACTCTCTGCGATGGCCTAGCTCGCAGAAGATGCGACGGCCGCATGCGAACGAGTTTTAGACGGTTGGGTTCGCAAAGTGCGATGGTGGGGCGATCGTATTTGTTAGTGTGCTACCGTACCGCTAGAAAAAGATGGTGCGAGCGCGGTGCGCGCAATTTTTTCTCCGTGTATAGAGACCTGGAAGGACACAAAGAAAAAGGGCAAAAATAAATATTTCGCAGTCTCGCGTTTCCTGTCAAACAACGGGAATAACACGACTGCGCTGAATACTGATAAGACAGAAACACCCAAAGATAGTGAGACAGTTACATTCGAGGACCATGAGAGAGAGAGAGAGAGAGAGAGAGAAGCGAAATTTATTAGACTCTGGAGCGAGGCTCCCTGAGGGCCACAGGCAATACATTTTTACATTAAATATAAGTATAAATTTGAGTATACATTTTTACAATCAGTTCAGTTCCAGTCTGGATAGCAGTATGAAAAGACAAAAATAAAAATAAAAATAAAAACACATAAAAGAAGAAAGAGAGAAAGGAGACAGAAATATAATTACAGGCTAGACTCAATATAGGTATAATTAATTATGTTAGTTAGGTTAAATTCTATTCAGCCATACATCCATTCACATAAAGTCCACACGCACACGCACACGCACACGCACACGCACACGCACACGCACACCATTCCCGACAGGGGGCTTACTCGACGGAGAGACCAGCTCCACGCTCCTCATCGGCCAACAGGTATCTAAAACAGCTGGTACGAAATTCAACAAGAGTTGAGGCCGAAGTGATTGCAGGCGGCAGAGAGTTCCAGAATTGGATTCCAATCAAGATGAAAGACTTTTGGTAGGCCGTGGTACGGAAATGAGGAGCGTAGAGCGTGTCTGTCCGCGACATATCACGGTGCATAACAATATTCGACCTAAGTCGGAGCTGATCCGCGAATAAGGCCGTTATACCAAGGCATAGAGCCTTGTAGAATATGCACCCAATCAGTAGGCGACGACGATTATACGGCTCGAGCCAGCCAAGACTACGCCTATGTCGCGAGATGTGCACAGTACGCGGGAGTCGCAGCAAAAATCGGACACAATTATTCAATGTAACCAATGTAGTAACCAATGTAGTATAGCGGCACAATAATCAGCGAATGAGAAAAGGCAACTACTAAGCGATCATTCAAGCGTATGCGATAGAGAGCACCCGCGGACTTCTTACAGATTTGAGAAACATGCTCAGTCCATAACAGGGTACTGTCCAGAATTACCCCAAGGTACCGGAAGGTAGGAACGAATTCAATTGGTACCCCCTGCAATACAAGCTCGGGTAGCTCCAATGAGTTAGCCGCATTGACGTATCTCGAACTGCCAAATATCATTGCCTTGGTCTTTCCTGCGTTGAGTTGTACTTTATTAGCTGAACACCACCCCACGATTCCATCGACATCCTCATTTAGTAGTCGCATCGACTCAGCGAGTGTTTCGAGAGAGCACCTGAGATAAATAACCAAGTCATCGGCATACAGCAAGTGTACCGTGTGACGCAAGATCTGCGGCAGATCGTTGATGAAGAGCGAGAAGAGGAGGGGGCCGAGAACGCTACCCTGCGGAACACCCGACCCGAGCGGGAGCCACGCAGATATACTATCCCTAGGACCATAGACTGCCTGCATACGGCCACGTAGATAGGATCGGAACCATCCAAGCACGGCCCTCGAGAGGCCAAGGGCCTGCAATTTGGGACACAGCAGGCTGTGGTCTACAGTATCAAACGCTTTGGAGAAGTCAAGAAATACAGCTACTGTAATCATACGTTCATCAATACCAAGACGAATGTCATCCACAAGTCGCAGCACAGCCGTCTGAGTCCCGGAACCTTCCCTAAAGCCTGTCTGTCGCGGGTCAAGATAGTCGTTTTCTGCCATAAATCGCGTGATTTGGTTGAATACTATTCGCTCCAAGGCTTTAGATAGCGCGCACAGCAGTGAGATGGGGTGGAAATCAGAGCACACTGTCGGGTGGCGCGTCTTTGGCAACGGAGTCACGATAGAGAACCTCCACAGTGCCGAAAAAACACCATCTCTTAGAGACGAATTGAAGAACGACGTAATCAGCGGCGAAAGTAAGGACTGGAATGCCTTGTAGGCCTGAACAGATATCCCATCCGGGCCATGTGCACGCGTGACAATTCTCGTTAATACCTCCCCCACACATTTCTCATTGGTTTCTGTGAAGTGAAAACGCTCTGCGCC
Organism: Tenthredo mesomela; assembly: GCA_943736025.1. Classification (NCBI taxonomy): domain Eukaryota; kingdom Metazoa; phylum Arthropoda; class Insecta; order Hymenoptera; family Tenthredinidae; genus Tenthredo; species Tenthredo mesomela. Next base: position 16,045,176 of record OX031014.1, on the reverse strand, counting down.
ACAAGGAGTAAACGGTTCCGCGGTAGCAGCACCAGACGTTACTAACGTTTCTCTCAACGACACCGAAACAAAGTAGCTATTAGGTGAGCTACAAGACAAGTCCGCGGGAAGCGCATGACTTGCGCATGACTTGTTATATAAAACTGATTTTATAGTTAATTATGAAGCTTGTATGTTTATAAATGGCCATATAGAAATCTAGATATATTCGGATACAATACTATACATTGTCACATATAACTGTATATAACTATATATAATGATATATAGTACTGTATCTGAATATATTTGGACACATATAATTGTATATAATTGTATATGATTGTATCTGAGCGTCCCATACGAAAAAAAATGATTAAATCTGGTCATAACTGATTAGATATAGTGCATTTGTTACCTCATATGTTCATATATGGGCATATGGGACGTCATATACATTCGGATACAGGATTATATATGGTCATATATACCAGTATATAATTGTACATAATCATATATGATTCTATCTGAACATTGTATGCGATTATATATCGAAATGAATGGTTATATATGATCATATATGTTTATATATAATCATTTTTTCTCGGGAAGTCTAAATAGTCTTGTATCGTTCACTCGCTACGCTCGCTTACTCGATCGACTTGATAATTGCAGAAAAAAAAACAGGAAAAAAAAATTTAGGAAGTGGTACTTGGCGGGCTATTATAGCAATATGTATCGAATAATTGATACATAGACCTAAATGAATACTCTTTTACTTACTCATAAATGGCCCGCAAGTACCACTTCCTAAATTTTTTTTTCCTGTTTTTTTTTCTGTAATTATCAAGTCGATCGAGTAGGCGAGCGTAGCGAGTGAACGATACAAGACTATTTAGACTTCTGTTCTTCAGTTGTAAACTTTTGTTATACAGAAGACATGTACTTGGCAATTGTATCTGATTTCAATCCTTTTGTAAGTAGACATTTTTATAGTACCACTTTTGTTAAGGAGGAATTTTTGTTGGTGGATTTCTTTGGGGGTGGTGAACACATTAATGTACTTGGCGAAAGGTTTTTGCACCGGAGGGGCTTTATGGGGTTGATATCACCACTTTTTGTACAATTTTGCTTGACTACCTAATAATTGTGCTCGCTCGCTACGCTCGCTCGATGATTGGGTTTTCCTATATCCTCGCTCAGTTCTCAGTTGTCATTCTGCCAATTATTTCTATGATCGTCTCAATGCATGTACGGTGATACATTTTGTATCATCCGGATCCCTCGAAAAGCAGCAATGTTAAATCTGGTAGTATAATTTCAAATAAATAAAAATAATGTTATAATTTACACGTATGCTCATACTTTTCTGTGATGATCTCTTATTAAGTTCTACGAATTGTTTCGCTAGAATCCGGTATAATTCTATATGCCTGCAACGTGTAACCTTGCGCGCAGCCCTCCTTCTGTCTCATCTGGGCTTGGGACCGGCAATGACGGAGTTACTTGCACGCAGGGTAATAGTTGCTGCTCACGAATAAATTGTAACATTGCATGTTACCACAGGCTCCTTACCCCTTAGACGACCTTAGCGGAGTGTCTGAGAGTAGTATGAATGATTAGGGTGGCCCTGAGGCCTGGCAATAATTCCGAGAGACGACCGTGACCGACTAAAATCTGTAGAACTCCTTATTGATTCTTTTGTTTTTCTTTACGCATTTTCTCTGGCATGTGGGAGACGAGGCCTAGACGAAGGCTCACATTCACCCCGAAAGAACGAGTAGACGCACCTACGACGCCCAAAATCGAGCAGAAGGATCCCTGATAAGGAACACCGCGTGAGCTCTAGGAGGTAGTACTGGCCAGGCTACCTCCACTGCGGAAATAGAGGACACGGGGGAATGCCGAGGGCATTCTGCAACGAGGGATATCGGTGGCGGAAGAGATTCCCGCCGCCTAGAAGAGCCTGCAACCCGTGTTCCTTGGATGTAAGGAGCTACAACCACCGCGGTGGATTTTGAATATTCGCGCGTAGCGAAACTAGGGATCTTTCGGTCGATGGGAAATCAATTGTCGATCGCCTGATATGTGCGCTGAGTACCGGCGCCATGCGGTCTACTCACTCTGCGTTAGATTAGCATCGAAGACACTAGTGTGAATTGCCTTTTGCGTATTTAGCCTAAAATCCGTATCGTGAATATCACGTTCAGCCTCGTGGGCTCTTTAAGATAATAAATCGAGCGGTTGTTGAGTGAGTGTGAGCGTTGACGAACTTGTGTCCCCGAGAGAATCTAAAACCGAGGGATGGACTACGTCCAGGAAAGAGGACGCTTCGTAGCGTGGCTGGAAGACGGTAAGCGTTAGCCATTCTTGCTCAGGATAATTCGTATCCGGCAACGGCTATCCGCCATATTGCCATAGATTAGGCCACGAGGCTAATTAATATTTTTGGGATCGAATTAAGCCGATCTCCGAAGGGTAGGCCGTCACCAGTGTCCCTTTGCCTTAGATTTTGTAGTTCGAGTCTTTATTTTTTTTGGAGTAATTATTCGCGTAATTAATAATTGAGTCAAGTGCGTACCTGTAGTACACGAGTACGACAGAGGCAGAACGAGTCGGTCACTGTCGCTCTCTCTTCCTCCTGCGGGGAGAGACGTAGCTCGAGGCTTAGCCGAGAGTAGTTGTTGTTCTCCGCGTTAGAATTTAGGGTTCATTATTTAACTTTCGTAGTTAATAAATTCAGTAAATTATCCGCAGAGTTAGTTTAAATTAGTTGTAGGAAAAATCTGTAAATAGTTTGTAAATAATAAGCTCATCGGAGCACTTGTATAACGGGAAACTTCGTTTCTCGGAGACGAGCTAGTCGTCGTAGTACGACCTAAGACTGAGTAACTCATAATTAGTTATTATTTTACGATTGTTATTAATCAGTCATCGATTCGGCTCGTAGCCTAGATTTAATAAATTAGTCATTTAGTTAGATTGTCCAGCGAGGACTTGATTTGACGAGTTATATATTCTTTTTGTTGCATGAATTCTTTTTATTTGTTATCGCTCTCCTACGTGGAAGCTAGTAGTTTAATTTTTATTGTAAAACTCGCCAAACGTGGCCAGGTCACTTTTACACGACCTGTAGCCAATTTATACCCGCTGGGGAGTACCCCCGGGTACTAGTACTATTGTTTCTATTTTTTTTTTTTTTGCTACCATTTTTCTTGAATAAATTTTATTTTCTTTGTTAAATTCAAATTCACCGAGTCGTTAATACGCCCTGCTAATCCTTTAATTAATCCCGACCCCTCTCCGCGGTACTGACGCTAGCCGGCGCTCAAGTATCGGTAGTTTGTATTTTTTTTATTTAGATTTTCAGAACGTGGCGATAATACGCCTGGCGCCCAGCATCTTTGTTTTTTTTTTTTTTTATTTTATTATAAATTTTCCATTGGCCAATTGTCGAGTGGACGGTACTCAGACTAGCTTTCCGGTCTGGTCTGAGGACCAGGAAAAATCCACGTCGCAAAATATATATAAATATTAGATATATGTATTGCAATTCTTAGATAGTTTTTCTTCTAATGCAGCTAGGTCCTCTGCGAAAAGAACATGTACGCGTGCTGTAGTCATAACGTCACCTTCAAATTTGGGTCTGAACAGAAGGTATCGAAATATATAGAATTGAGCCTCTCGATGCAAGACTAGCGTAGAGCATAAAATGGAAGTTTCCGAAGTCAGATACTTGCATTCTGCTCTATTCGTCTGACTCTACCCGTTTCTTGTATCAAATCACACTATCCCGATATTTTGCAAGTTCAGCGTTCACTCTCATCATCCTCTCTTCTCATACGGCGACCCGCTACAAAATTGAACAATCCATAAAAAAGCCTTTTCTCCAATAATTACATTCATAAATGAAAATACGCTGAGTCTACAATGAATAAATAAATATAAATGAGAATCTCCATCATCTGAGAAAGAGGGACCATTTTTTTAATATTGAATAAGTATTTTCATTCCAACCATTTGTTGTGATAGCACTAATCTGAATTTGATAGAGATTGTTCTGAGCAGAGAATCTGAACTGTTTGTAAAACATGAATTAAAAAATTATCTCCACCGAAGGTCAAAGCACTACGTTGACGTGGAGTATAGAATAAAGCCTATCGGAGTCCAAGACACAACGTCAACTTACAGTCTCGTTTGGATAGAGGATACCGAGATGGAATGTAGAACTCGTCGGAATCCGACGCATAACGTTGACTAACAATTTGGGTCTGAGCAGACGAGCCTTTAGAGATGAGCCTAACATAGAGCTTAAAGTGGAATACGTTGCGATCCAACGCTTGAACTCGGCTTTCTTCGTCTGGCTCATTGCCGTTCCTCATATCAAATCATGCTATCATGATATTTTTCAACTTCAACATTTTATCTAGATTTTCTCCTGTCAGACTTCCTCAGGTGGTGACTTGATAGAAAAAAATCGAACAATCCTCAAAACACCGTTTCCTCCGATAATTGCATTCATAAATGAAAATCAGCCAAATCTACAATGTATAATGGCCGGTTGCATAAAGGTGGGTTACCCGAACCTTCAAATACCCCGTAGGTAACCCCGCAGATACTACCCGTTCAACCGTTTTTTCATCTGACAGCTGTCATGAATCGCTGTTAACTTGTGACAGTCATGTAGGTTGAACGGGTAGTATCAGGGGAGGTTATTGAAACTTTTGGGTAACCCACGTTTATGCAACCGGGCATAAGTGAATTAAATTTAGAGGTAATAGTCAGTTAATAGTTATCTAACAGTCTTGTGTCATACAAGGTAAACCTAATCGTAAAATTATCCGTTCACAATTGTTATTCTATTTATCACTATGAATTTTACACGTCAGTCGATTCGCATAACCTCAAAAGCTCAAGATCGTAGTATTTAAGATAATTAACCTATCGAAACATTTTTGTTGGTGGCTATCATTTAAATGTACTTGGCGTAAGGTTTTCGCACCTGAGGGCCTTTTGGTGGGAATTCACTAGTTTTCGTACCTTCAAATTTTATAATAATCATTGCTTGTACTTTCTTTTATTTTCTTTATTTGGATTCGAAAACATGAAATGAAATGACAACACGCGTCTGCTAGCGTTGCAGACGGTTTCTGTCTGCGATACCAGCGCCATCTACCTCGTGACTCTCGTACTTACGCCACTCTATACAACTTTTGTGTGGTTTCCCGTCTAGTGATTTTATGGGAATGGTTTGAATTGGCTGAATCTTGGTCTGAAGAAGACTAAAGAGAAGGAGAAACATTGTACGAGGAAACGGGGTATCAGAATCTGAAGTTAATTATATCTCAGCATTCCGGACACCGATTTAATCGATCTAGGGCTCAAATGAAAGCTTTTCATGCCCACATCCTAGATTAAATTAGTTTCAATTCGTGTATGTTGTGAGGTGGAAGAAAACGAAGATACTAGTTCGCGGTATAGGTTAGGGTAGTTGCCTCTCGGGTATATAGACTCGTTGAGTCCCGCGCGTGAAAAATTTTTTTTTCAATGTATTCGGCGCGAGACTCTACCGAGTCTCTTGATAAAATCATTTTTACTCGGGTATGATTTGCTAACGCTATTAGATTGCTCATTCTCGCCTAAATTCTCGCTGGAGAATCTCTGATACTTTATATTCCGCTATTTCTGATTTATTGGAATATATTTGAGTAACTAAGTAGAATAATATCGCATGGTGTGTCGCTTGTATTCCAACTCCCCGAGGGTTGGCTGACGTATTTAGTCATAGTGTTAAGTTGTTCTATTTCTTTATTATTCTATTATTCTGATTTCCTATTTTTCTATTGTTCTTTTGCTTGATTTGATTGATTTGTTTATTTTGATTTTTGTGTAATATCTGATCTATTTTCTTATATTCTATCGATTAATATTTCGTTTAATTACCGCCGTAGAGTTGTTATAAAAAGAGAATTCAGTCTTTATTACAGTTGATTTGAGGCTGATTAAGCGAAGTATTATGGTTATTTGTTCTTTCGAGGATCCGTATTTCAGTTTATATTTGCGAACTTAGTTTACCGTCATTCATAGAGTCGTTCATATTAATTATTGCGTTAGTTATCTTTGAATAATTATTAATACCGCTAGCTCGCCGCTATTAGAAAATTTGCCAAGAGTATCGTATCGCTCGGTGATACGCAGCCTAAAAAGTAGAGTATCTTGCATTGTATCGCTTCTACGGCGTTAGCTAGCTAACCGGCGTGTTTATGTTTTTTTATATTACCGCTGAGACGCAATACGGTTAAATAATATCATATTCTTTGTTCTGCATTATTTCAACGCTGTCATTTCTTGAGTATTATTCTTAACTATTATTTTGAAGACTATTTCCTGTAATTTCATATCTTTGATTACATTTGAATTCCGCTATTTATCGCTGATAAATTTGCTGTTACATTATCTCATACGAACAATATACGAAATCGTAAGATTTCACTGAAGGAATTTATACCTGGTGTTTTATATTTTATTTGACCATTTATTAAGGTGAATCCACCCACTCTACCCTTATCGCAATTGAGTCTGAGTTAGCTGACGCTTTAAGGCCGTCGTTCCGGCAATCTAGTATTTTCTTTGACTATCGCTATTACTCAGTATATTTTGTGAAAAACGACACTCACGTGTCTGGCGCTCAACTCTCGATTTTAGTATTTTATTAATCAGTAACTATCAAGGAACGCCGTAGGGTGCGGAGTAAGAGCTCTGGAAACCTCCGTTACAATCTATATAAAGAGCATGGAGAGAGCGTGAACAAAGCATGATAATAACATTTACTCCAAATAAATGTTCTGATTTTCATCTATTTTTTATCTTTCATCTATAAATCCCCTATCTGTATGAAAAGCAAGCAACGTACTGAATAATCCAAAAGACTTTAAATAAACATTTTTCAATTTTTGTCGATATCTTTATGAAAAGCAGCGTAGTAAAGCGTTGACAAAGAATAATCAGCGTTTTGTGAAGACTTCAAATAAGTATCGCAAGAAATAAAATCTTACCCCGAAATCAAACTGTAACATTAAAAAATCTCCATTCTCCGAGACCACATAGAAAGCTCGTACGGATCATGAAAAGATTATACTGATGAAAGGTAGTAAAAGTCTGAAAAAATCGCTGAGTGTTCCTCTTACACCCCCGAGATAGTGGCAGAAGATTCATCAGGTAACGCGAAGTATTACTCCCGAAAAAAAAAATTTTACCGCTAGAATCGTGAAATGCCCGGGAAAAAAGTTTTTACATAATTATATATAATTTTATAAAATTATGTATATTGGGTTATATATAATCATATAAACTTACATCTCAGATTTGACCTGATATAATCATATATAATTTTATATATCTTTATATAATTATATATAACTTTGTATAATTTTATATAGAGTCATATATTATTATATAAAAATATATAAAGTTATATATAAATATCTGTATTTTAAAATAATTATTTTCATGCATATCATCATATATACTTATAAATATTAATATATAATTATATATGGGTATATATGACGATATATGGTTATGGGTGGTATATTTTTAAAAAATTGTGACTATTATTAATACGTATTAATATTTCGCGTTACTAAAACCAAAAGGGCGTATCTCAAATCATACGCCCTTTTGGTTCTGCAGAGCCAAAAGAACGTATAAAAAGAAAAAATTTCTCTAATCAACCTAGAAATGTTAGAAGTAAGGAAATATATTGAAAAAATAAAAAATAAATTTTTTTTTAGATACGCCTTTTTGACTTCAAAGAAAAAAATTCTTGAAATCGAAAGGGCGTATCGCTTTTTTTTCAACTTATTATCAACCATGTAGCATAATTATAGAGAAAATTCGAAAAAAATGTGCAAATCATGATTTTACAACTTAATATGTTTTTAAAAATATTTATTTGATTGAAAAAAATATTTTTGGTTTATGTTAGTGTAATTCCTTAATTGTACCGTTAACTGAGTATTGTAAAGACAGCTCACCCTGGGTTATTCCGTGAGCGGACCAAGTGGGCTTGAAGTGGGCTTGGGGATTGAAAAGTGCCCGAAGTTACCGACCGAACTACCATTGCAGTATATCTATATATTCGCACACTATTTTTTTTTAATTTATTTATTTATATTTATATCACGGGGCAAGATACTATCCCTCTATATAATAAAAAAATCTAGACGAAAAACAGACGAGCGCGATGAGTCGCATAATGCTGTCGGGTTGCATGCCATCAGGCGTTTTGTGCTGTTTTTCGTATGTTTGTTGTTCTTACGGTGAGTGACAGTTGTTCACTGTGAGCGATTGACAGATCAAATAAAAATATTATTTTATCGGTTATTCACTGTGAGCAATTGACAAATCGAAAGAAAAATATTATTTGGCCACAAAAAAAAAAAAAAAAAAAAAAAAAATGGATAAAAAGGTAGTGCAGATGAAACCGGATGGGAATTGTCTTTTTCGCGCGCTGTCGTATTGCTTATAAAAAAATCAGGATAGGCATCAGGAGCTAAGATTGACCATCGTTTCATTCATACTGCAACATTGGAATAGCTATGGAGATTACATCATTGGTGACGAGTCACATGGCGTTTCCATAAGGTCAGCAGAAGACTATGGATTACATATTGGTAAGAATGGCGTTTACGCCGGTGAAGTAGAGTTGACTGCAGCTGCATCAATATTCAAGGTAAATTTCAAAGTTCATATAAATAATAATACTTATCATTGCATAAATTATGATAGTCAGCTAGAAAGTTCACATAACTTTGCACTGTTGTATACCGGTAACGGGGACAGTGGGCATTATGATGTTTTTAAAAATTTTAACGAAGAAAGGATAGAAAAAAGGAAGATAAAATTGCCAACCATAATAAGCGTTGAAAAAGTGTGTTTTCCTTTCATATTAAAAAGCAACGTAATAAAGAAAATAGAAGAAGAGAGAAAAATTATAAAGAACAACCGCGAGGCACAGACCCGCGATATCAAAGAGGTACGGTTGGATTCGAAAAATTCAGGAAGAAAAAACGAGTGTGGCACATCTGAAACAGACGAGTCATCGGTGGTTAAAAAGGGGCGTCCGAAGAAAATGAATGAAGAAGAAAAGAGAATTCGAAGGAATCAAAGACAACGTGACCTTCGTAAAGTAAAAAAGATGGGTACAGATCGAGGTACAGATACTGGAAAAGTAGAAGAAATACAAGTAAATCTATTACAAAATGACAAGTTAAAAGTAAATAGTGAATTTAGTATACTAGCTACTGACAAGGAGTTACGAGACGTGGATCAACTGAAAGTCTTGGGAGGAAATAGAAAAGAAACAGAATGTTCGAAAAATCAGCACGAGCACAGCAATGCAAAAAAGATGCGGTTTAGTTCAGAAGAATTGGAAGACATGAAACATGTGGATGATTGCAAGATAGAAAAGGTAGAAATTATCAGTGCGGTAAAAAAAAATGGCAGAACAGAATACAGATGAAAAGACAATTTTAATTTTGAATGAAGATCCGGAAAAACACACAGACAATGTAAAAAAAATGGAACAACAGAATATATGTAAGAGAACGCGGAAGCCAATAACGTTAAAATACCATGGGGATATAAGGAATGATATATATAAAAGAGTTGAGCCATTAGATATCGGTGAAATGAAGATAGCATGCTGCAATTGCAAGGCGGTTTCATTTGAAAAAGAACCAGGTAGAGCTGAAAATAATTGTTGCCATGGAGGGAAAATGAGACTTCCACCGGTATCGCAACACCCATCCGAGCTAGAAATCATGAGAGAGGGTAATTACGAAGTTTCTAAACATTTCAGGGCAGCGATTCTCGATCTTTTGGCGTTAGTTAACGCCGGTCGTTAACGTCCTTTCAACAAACAAAATCAAATGTTTCAACAAACAAAAGGTCGTTAACTACACGTTAACGACCGGCGTTAACTAACGCCAAAAGATCGAGAATCGCTGCCCAGACAAATGATACGGTCATATAACGATGCATTTGCTTTTGCATCCTTCAATTGCACTACGGTCGATTTAGGAAATCATGGAAATTATGTAATGAAAATACTTGGAGATGTCAGCTATAAAGTTTCAACCAGTTTAGAAAATGATAACAACAGTACAGCAAGATATGGACAGATATACATCCATAATGAACAAGCTCAACTTGAATTGCGCAGGAATGATTTGAGAAGAGTTGATGTATTGACCAAAATTGGACAGATAATCAATAAAATAAATCCGTATGCGACAAATTTCAAGACACTTCATCAGCGATATATCGAAGGAGAACATCAGGTTGTATTGAGATTTATTTCATTAGGTAATGATGATAAACGAAGATATAATACACCATCGTGTGGAGAAGTTGCTGCAATCATTGTTTCGAAAGATGGCTCTATTTCAGCAGATGTTGAAGTAGAAATCTCTCCCAAGCAAGACAAAACGATTGGTTATATACCGAAGTCATGGCATCATGTAGATCCGATGACATTTCCATTGTTATTTCCAAGAGGTGATTTAGGATGGAGCTACAACATGAAACACATTCTTGCAAAAAAAACTATCTCACCTGTACAATATTACGGATATCGCTTGGCATTACGTCCGTGCGAACCTCCAAACCCATTGCTACGGAATGGGAGATTGACACAGCACTATGTAATCCACGCACACTTGACAGTTGAATCACAGCGTTTACTTTATTTAAGAAATAATCAGAAGCAATTACGCGTCGAATGTTACAGAGGCATAACAGATCACATAGAAAATAGCATTGCAAATACATCTAATATGACTCGTGTTGGTAATTTGATGATTCTACCGTCAACATTTTCGGGTAGTATGCGCAACATGCAACAGCATTATCAGGATTCAATCGCAATAACAAGAAAGATCGGTCGTCCAGATCTATTCGTCATAATAACTTGCAATCCGAAGTGGAAGGAGATAAAAAGAGTGTTGCAAGACTTTCCTCCGGGGACAACTGCCATGGATATTCCAACCATAACTTGTCGGATATTTAATATTCGATTACAGCGTTTAATAACTGAAATTTACAGTGGTTCAGTATTTGGAAAAATTGAAGCCTATGTTTATACAATAGAATTCCAGAAGCGGGGGTTACCACATGCTCACATACTGTTTATTCTAAGTAACCAAGATAAGCTTCTCAGTCCAGAGGCAACCCTACTGAAAATCGCGGCATGAGATCTGATGTCAGACCAAATTCTTTTATGAGATCTGATATCATCTCACCTGAGAACAGGTGAGATCCTACCTAGGCCTCACATCAGATCTCGGTAACGAATTTCGATTTTCAGTAGGGAATAGATAGATTTATATCTGCGGAAATTCCAGATAAAGAAAATTGTCCATCGCTTTATCGAACTGTCATGACCCATATGCTACATGGTCCACATACAAAAAAAGTTCCATGCTGGAATCCGGAAACAAAGGTGTGTACAAAAAAATTTCCAAAAATATTTACGCAAGAAACAAACATGATAAATGGAGGTAAGCCCATGTATCGCAGAAGGAATAACGTTAGCGAAATGCATTACTACCAAAATCGAGTGAATGGAAGGCTGATCAGAGTTGACAACAGTATGGTAGTGCCATACAATCCATACATAAGCGTAAAATATGATTGTCACATTAATGTGGAATATTGCGCGTCGATAATGGGAGTGAAATACATTTGGAAATATATTCACAAAGGACACGATCGTGTACGAGTAACGATAGACAGAGTAAACGCAAGTAGAGAAGAAAGCCAAGTGATTGACGAAATACAGGATTATATCGACACACGTTATGTTTCGCCAGCGGAAGCAGCTTGGAGATTATCAGAGATACCAATGCATGGGAGAAGTCACGCGGTGATACGTTTACCAGTTCATTTGCCGGGACAGCAGTACGCTACTTTCGAGGAAGGAAATGAAGTCGAGGCAGTTTCAAATGATAAAAAGTGGAAAACTCATTTAACAGCATGGCTTGAGTTGAACATAATAGATGAAACAGCTAAAAGTTTGTCATATCCAGACACACCCGATCACTTCACATTCAATGAAAACACAAAGTCATGGAGAAGACGCAAAATTTCATGCAAAGTGGTTAGCAGAATAACAAACGTATCACCACGAGATTCAGAGAGATTCCATTTAAAACTTATTCTAGGTCGGGCGAAAAATGCGAAGTGTTTCGAAGACTTGAGAACCTTTGATGGTATAGTTTATGATACATTTAGAGATACTGCTATAGCAATGGGATTGACTGAAACAAACGATGAAGCATACAAAATATTTGATGAAGCTGTATCAATACTTATGCCCAATCGATTGAGACACTTTTTCGTGTGGTATTTAATAGGAGAAATGCCCACAAATGCAATAGATATTTGGTACAGATATAAGAAGGATCTGGGCGAAGACTTCCATGACCTACCAGAAGCCAGAGCTCTATATGAAATAGACCGGCTTCTTCGTGCTGGAAGCAGAACCTGTGAAGAGTTTGGCCTTCCAATACCGGACAGAGTGATAGACGAAGACCATGACGATGAAAATATAGAAAGTACTGAGACATTTGCAACCAAAGGTAACGAGTTGACTGAGAGATTTAATGAAGATCAGCAAATAGTTTTCAACAAAATAATGAGCGTAATCACGACAGAAAATTATGGAAATAGCAAATGTTTCTTCATAGACGGTCCGGGAGGAACCGGTAAAACATTCGTTTACACCGCGCTATATTACGTTCTTAAATCTATTGGAAAAACAGTAGCCTGTGTAGCGTGGACAGGTATAGCAGCTATCCTTCTGCCTGGTGGAACAACTGCTCACAAAACATTCAATTTGCCACTCTCTTTACCAGAAACGGGAACAATTTTCACAAATCCTTTACTCAAGAAAAAATTAACTGCAATTGATGTATTTATTTGGGATGAATGTTCAATGATCCCAAAGCGTGCTCTCGAATTAATCGACAAAACATTGCAGGATATTGTGCGATGTGCAGTACCGTTTGGTGGAAAAACAATAATACTTGGCGGAGACTTTAGGCAAGTTTTGCCGATTGTAAAACGGGGAGGAAAAAGACAAATACTAGAAGAGACAATTAAATACTCAGTTCCATGGAATACATTTATTAAACTTAGATTGTATAAAAACATGCGAGCAACAGAGGATGCACTTTTATTTTCAAAATGGCTACTGGACATAGGTAATGGCGAAATTCAATATCATTCACCGGACAAGAAAATGAAGAGTAAAGATCTTATTGGAGACTTATATCCACAGAATATTACAAGTCACGAATTAACAAACAGAGCAATTCTAGCACCAAAAAATATAGAAGTAAATCAGCTGAATACTAAAATTCTACATAGAATGGAAGGCGATCTACTCGAGTCGCGGAGCATTGCTTACGCCACACTGCAGGGCATAGACACGGCTGATGCAACGCTTGACGAAGAGGCCACTTCACGATATCCAATAGAATATCTCAACAGCTTAACACCTTCCGGTTTACCACCACACAAGTTACAATTAAAAGTTGGCGCTATTGTAATGTCATTAAGAAATTTGTCAATATCCGATGGCATATGCAACGGAACAAGGTTGGTTGTTCGTGCACTTCATTCACGCATACTTATTGCGGAACTACTGACTGGAGACAAAAGGGGACAAATTGTGGAGTTACCACGTATAAAATTAGACACACGAAATGACACGGACATGCCATTCGTACTCTACAGAAGACAATTCCCGGTACGGTTAGCGTTCGCTATGACTATAAACAATGCACAAGGACAAAGCTTTGATTTTGTTGGTCTTTACATAGATAGACCACTTTTTGGGCATGGGCAACTTTATGTTGCACTGTCAAGGTGTAGGTCGAGAAACGGAATAAAAATTCAAACAAAAAGCGATGGAGAGATATACAATATTGTATACAAAGAGATACTTGCGCAAGGAGAATAATGGAAAGTGAAGGCTGAATGATAAATGCAACAGTAAATAAACGAAACGCTATCAGGCTGCATCGTGCAGCCAAATATATATGTAAAATTCGGAGAAGGCTGTCATCAATAAAGAACATTGTATACAAGCATATTCTTAGACAAATACAGAATAACGTACAGAAATAGAAGCAATGAATAAATCAATGAACATGAAAATTATCAAATCAAAAATTCGTGAATGAGAATGTATTATTGGAAGATAAAAATACCTGTGATTTAGTTTATATCGAAACTTATAGGTACAGTAGATGAACATACTAATATTAGGCTGCAACAGGCGCAACATTATTGTGAAAAATAATAAAAGGCTGCATCATAAGCGCCACAGTAAATGAACCCATTAATATCAGGCTGCTTTTGTGCACAGATAAGATGACAAGTTTATAAAAGGCTATGTATATAATAAGCGCAACAGCAAATGAAAACTTTAGTAACAGGCTGCATCGTGCGCCACAGAAAGAAATGAGGCTGCATCATGCGCAACAATAATATAGCTGCATAATGCGCAAGAATGAAAAAATGTAAGTCGCCGCGTTTTTTTTTTTTGTCTTTATTTTGCTTAATACCACTAAATACCTATTATATCAAATGTTATCTGTCATAATAATGTATATTCTCAGAATTGAAAAGTTGACGTGTGATTGTTATTAACCCCAACTCCCGTTTGAGGAGATTTGGTAAGATTTTGCAGGACCTCCCCCCCCCCCCCCCCGGCCATTTTGTGCTCACGTGATTTGCAACAAAAGCAGTAATATTAGCCAAGGGAGAAAGGCTCTGAGAGACAGCAGCGAATTAGGTTCTTCATAATAAATTTCGAACACGTAAGTGCCGCGCCGTGCGAACAGGTAGGTGCAAATTCATGAAAGAAACATAGCAGAGCCCGAGCTCATACTAAAGCCGGCACTGCATAAAGTATAATTTTATAGAAACGAAGCACAGCATGATATATTGATACATCGATTTTCAGATAAAAGAACGAATCAATGCCGTGGCTAGGATGGAACACTTGTAAACAGTCATCTTTAAAGATCTTAGACAGCATAGAGAGGTCAACAATTGAGTGAAACTGTTGGAATGAGATGGGTGGTTTAACCTTTCACACGCAGCGCATCCTGAACATTTTGCAACGAAAGTTCGTCATCACCCCGAAACTACGAGCTAAAATGCTTGACAGCATATAGAAAATCCACTGGCGAGACGGCAGCTAGAGGCTGGTGAATCGGCAACAAAAGCGGTAACATCAGCCGCGGATAAGAGGATCTAATGGAGAGCAGCGAAGTAGTAGTCGAGCTTTTTAGAAACAAATTCCTCGCGTCGATCAAACGGGTAGGTGCAAATACATAATATTACAATTAAAGATATAATGAAAATAAAAAATAAAACATACCAGGGCCCGATTCATGATAAGGCTACTGAATATAGCATTATTTAAAATTGAAATATAAAGCATAGCGTGATATATCGATACGTCATATATCGATACGTCGATTTTCAGAGAACAACAGAATCAATGCCATAGCTACGATGAAACAACTATAAACAATTATTCAGTGAAATGGCTGAGATAAAGAAAGATGTGAGTATTCGTGACAAATAATGAAAAATAAAATAAAATACAGACTGCGCAAAATTTAATTCATATCGATTTTATACAGATTGAGGAATTCGCAGACGAAATTGTGGAGCAAATAAAAAAAACAGAAGGAGCGCTGACAGAGAAAATTGAAGGTGAATAGTATTTTTTATCCTACATGCGTCAAAATAACCCCATATCGAGCGTGTCTTACGGGACAGAAGACGCACACATCTCCCTCGGCCGTCATATGTTGTCGACGCATGCGCGGTCACGCGATTTGGTTACTTATCAACCCTAGGGAGCATAAGTGCGCGTCATACACCGAAAAAAATTTATTCTTATTTCTAGTATGGTAACATACTAATCGTATATACTAATCAAATCCTCTAAATGTTGAGTATATTTTCATGTAGAATGCTAGAGTATTAGAATATCCTCTTAAAGTTAGTATGCGGTCTATTAAGGTGTGACCACGTGATCAAAACTTGTCGCATTTTGCATATGGCCGCGTCCAGGTCCTGCATCGTGTCGTGTTTCGCGTCGTCTTTGAGTGTGAGTGATCAAGTTATATTTTTCATTCGAAAAAATGGACGAAGTCGTGAAGTGGCTCATCAAAAACGATCCAGGCGAACTGGTCGAAACATTCGAACGTAAGTAAACCTAAAATTCGGAGTATACAATAATTTTTTCAAAATTACTTCTACGCTCTGAGAAAACATTCTAGTGGCTCAGTTTTTCTACAGTTGATAGGTGATATTTTGATACAAAGTTCATGATTTTTCCAGATTTTATGGCCTCCGCTGAACATAAATTCAGTCCATCGAAGAAAAAGCAGTTGTCGTAGGATACAGGTTGCTGCGGTGGATGAAATTTCTTCAACTTTTAAGGAAATATTCTGCATGAATGTAATTTCCTAAAATTGTTGAACATTTTTTTGTCTTTAATTTAATTAATTATCTCATATAGTTTTGTATGATTGAAAGGTTTATAATATAAATAATAAATAATATATATACATATATATTATAAAAATATAAAAAAATATATGAATATAATATAGTATAGGGGAAAGTGAGGCACAATGGGTCATGCGGCATAATGGGTTATTACCACCCCCTCTTTACTCGAGCGTTTTGGAGGGGTGGCAGTTTCGTCACCTACAGACACATGTTCTAACGTGGTGCTTATCTTTTTTTTTTAACGTGAGACGAGTTCAGATATAGAAGTGTGTTTTGACGCCTCAAAAGTTGAAAAAAAAAATCCAGGTAAGTTTCGTTTTCACACTTTTACAGATTGAGTACAGGTAATTGTCGTTATATCAATGAATACTTACATACCTAGGCTAGAAAATCATGCATGGCCCAAAGTTAAATATGCATTTTTTGGTTAGGTATAATGAGTTTGTTTACAAAATGCGCGCGTGGTGTACAATGGGTCAATTTTTTTGGGCCACAATGGGTCAATGTAAGATTTATTGAAATTTCACATTCAAAATTTCAAAATCAACTTCTAGTACCATCTCACCCTTACCTTTCTTTTTTCTATCTAACGAAGGGCAATGGTACGCAACCGCGTTCGGAAGACCACCAAAGGGTCTTTCACAGAAAAATGTATGAGAAGTGCTGTCGATTTAGTCATTATAGACGGCTTCTCTATCCGCCAGGCTGCCGAGGAGAGTGGACTAAAGTTTTCAACGCTTCAAAGTTGAGTAATTTAAGTCATGATATATGTTGTATATTTAATTGTATTAATTAATTATTATTATTATTGTTATTGTTATTGTTGTTGTTGCTGTTGTTGTTGTTGTTGTTGTTGTTGTTGTCGTTGTCGTTGTCGTTGTTGTTGTTGTTGTTGTTACGTACGGCCCCACACTTTTCAAAATTTCATATTTTCTAAGTTCCCACAGATAAAAACCGTGAGAAGATTGCAGACATATAATCCGAAAAAGAGGAAACAGAATATTTCGATTTCAAAACCCCCTCTGCTTAAAAGTTACGAACTCCGGTCGAGTCCTAGTGATAAGAACTTAATATCTTGAGGTAAGCTAAGAGTGGATACAGCATTTTTTTTTTCTGAAATTTTTTTTTTTTCTTCTGAGAAAAAAATTAATAAAGCATATCTTCCAAACGATTGCGCCACCCATCTCAAAAAAAATACGGGGTTGTTCTCCACACTTGAGAGTATTTTCTGTGATTTATCGAGGCAAATCGAAGGTGATGTAATGATTGAAAAATCGATTTTTGTGTATTTTTGATAAAAATTGCTATTTTTGGGATTCGAGAAATTCCCAAAAAAAATTTTTCAGAAAGTTGATTCGAAACTGCAACTTTTGTGTCTTATAAATTTTCTTGTAGGATCTTATACTTTTGAGATACGGAAGTTTGTAAAAAAAGTTGGAATTTGGAAAAAATCCACAAATGCAATCCGAAAATTCTGAAAAAATTCATAAAAATTCTTTCGATATAGTTGTGTTCGAGGACCAAATTACGATTTTTTCGGAAGCGGTGATTTTTTTGACCGTTCGAAACGGCGTGGAATACCTCATATATATATATATATATATATATATATACCGGGATGATTTCTTGATAGTATACAGGTGACTGCGCATGCGCGAGTTTCGTCGTATGCTGAGGCAGGCTGGCCTCAAATACCACTGCGTGACGACTTTACCGACCAATGAAAATGAATTATTTGGCGCATGCGCTGTCACCTGTATACTATCAAGAAATCATCCCGGTATATATATATATATATATATACAGGGTGGTCCATTTTAATCTCCGCAGGCGAATATCTCGAAAACTAACAGTTATAAAAAAAAAAGTTTCATACAAAACTTGAAGGGTTTCGAGGGGGAAATATGATGCTTATATGTGTTAACTTGTAGACTTCGCCAATTCCAAAATTTCGCAAGTAACGTCGGATTTTAGATAGGGAACACATGTTTTGGTTGGGGGCAGCTGATAGCGAGATCGAAGACGCATTCAAATACGGAAGCATTAAAAATTGAAAAAAAAAATTTTGCCAAAAAAATTCAAAAAAAAAATTTCGCGAATTTTTTTTTTTTTTGCAAAAGATTGTTCTTTTGCCCCCAGCTTTCGAACACATTCATTGTTTATCACTCCAGCTCAAAATTTTTATCGCCAATTTTGAAATTGCAAAGTTTGAATGCACCAGATTAGTAAAAAAAATTCGCAGATCAATAACGCAAAATACTAACCGCATTAGTTCGCCCGACATAATTACACTGACAACATGTTCCAGCTCATGCCGGACTTAAGCCTTCACACCAGTGTCAAGGTTGCGACTATGTAGAGGTTTTGTTATCTTTTTAATTTCAATTTTCAATAAATTCTTTTTTTTTTCTCTCTATCAACGTTTTTTTTTTTTTGAATTTTTTTTGCAAAATTTTTTTTTCCAATTTTTAATGCTTCCGTATTTGAATGCGTCTTTGATCTCGCTATCAGCTGCCCCCAACCAAAACATGTGTTCCCTATCTAAAATCCGAAGTTACTTGCGAAATCTCGGAATTGGCGAAGTCCACAAGTCAACACATATCAGCATCATCTTTCCCCTTTGAAACCCTTCAAGTTTTGTATGAAACTTTTTTTTTTATAACTGTTAGTTTTCGAGATATTCGCCTGCGGAGATTAAAATGGACCACCCTGTATATAGATATATACTAGGGGGGCTCCGCCCCCCTGCGCGCTACGCGCGCCAACCCCCCATATTCTAATTTGTATCAGTTGTTTCTAAAACCCGAATAATCCGTGGATTTTATGTTCTTCATATTCCTCGTTGTCCAGGTCGTTCGCCAAGTATTTCTAGTAGTCCAGGTCCTCGGCTTCGTAGTTCTCGTTGTCTAGATCGTTCAGTGAGTATTTCTCGTAGTCCGGGTCCTGGGCTTCGTAATTCTCGTACTCCAGGTCGTTCGCCAAGTATTTCTAGTAGTCCAGGTCCTCGGCTTCGTAGTTCTCGTTGTCTAGATCGTTCAGTGAATATTTCTCGTAGTCTGGGTCCTGGGCTTCGTAATTCTCGTAGTCCAGGTCTCGTACTCCAGGTCGTTCGCCAAGTATTTCTAGTAGTCCAGGTCCTCGGCTTCGTAGTTCTCGTTGTCCAGGTCGTTCAGTGAGTATTTCTCGTAGTCCGGGTCCTGGGCTTCGTAGTTCTCTTAGTCCAGGTCACTCGCTAAGTATTTCTCGTAGTCCAGGTCCTCGGCTTCGTAATTCTCGTTGCCCAGGTCCTTCGCTTCGTATTCCTCGTTGTCCAGGTCGTTCGCCAAGTATTTCCAGTGTCCAAGTCTTCGGCTTCGTAGTTCTCGTTGTCCAGGTCGTTCACTGAGTATTTCTCGTAGTCCAGGTCCTCGGCTTCGTATCTCTTGAAGTCGTGTGTAGAAATTATTAATAATTATTATTATTTTGGGCTCTCCTCGGCTCTCCTCGGCTATCCTCGGCTATCTTCGGCTATCTTCGGCTATCTTCGGCTATCCTCGGCTCTCTCCGGTTCTCTCCAGCTATCCTCGACTATCTTCGGCTATCTTCGGCTATCCTCGGCTATCCTCGGCTATCCTCGGCCGATTCGAGCGTGGTCGAGGAGGCCCAGGGTAAGAGGCGGGCGAGGGGGGGGGGGGGGGGGGGGGAGAGCCGAGCGGGGTCGAGGAGGCCTTGGAATCCGACACGGCGGCGGCGGCGGCGGCGGCGGCGGCGGCGGCGATTGAATTATATAATATAGAGGGATATATATACCATATATATGTATATATCTGGGAAATCTATGGGGAATCCCCAGGAATTCTGGAAAATCTATGGGAAATCCCCAGGAACTCTGGAAAATCTATGGGGAATACCCAGGTATTTCGGGAAATCTATGGGGAATCCCCAGGTATTGCGAGAAATCTATGGGGAATCCCCCGGAATTCTGGGAATTTTATGGAGAATGCCTAAAAATTCTGGGAATTCTATGGGGAATGCCTAGAAATTCTGGGAGATCTATGGGAAATACCCAGGAATTCTGGGAAACCTATGGGGAATCCCCAGGAATTCCGAGAAATCTATGGGCAATCCCCAGGAATTCACATGACTCGATCGAAGGGCCCAAAGCGGGGCTGGGGGGAGGGGGGAGGAAAGCCGAGCGGAGCCGAGGTGGTGGGGATATTACCCATAATTCCCTGCGAAAGAACAGAACTGATTTCCCGGCAATGCCAATTCCTCCGGAAATTAATATGAGTTAAATAATAGATGAAAAAAAATACGATAAGATTATGGATATAGGATTAGGCAACTATGAAAAACTTAATGTTCAACAAAAAATTATAATTGATACCATACTTCAAAGTATTAACGATTCGACATTACATAAAACATTCTATATTGACGGACCGGGTGGATCAGGCAAAACATTTCTGTATATTACATTATGGCATTTATTTACTGGGCGAAAGGAAAAAATCAGTACTATGGCTTACACAGGTATAGCTGCTACATTACTACCAAATGGAAAAACAGTCCACAAAACATTAGGATTACCTGTTCCGTTATACGTTGATTCTACTTCAACAATTAAAGTGGGTTCAAAAGAAGCAAATATTTTGAAAGAAACAAAGGTTTTCATTTGGGATGAAGCACCAATGGCACCGCGCTACGCATTAGAAATAATGAACACAATTTTACAGGATATAATGAATAACACGTTACCATTTGGAGGAAAAATAGTCATATTGGGAGAGGATTTCAGACAATTACTTCCGGTAAATATTCGGGGTACTCGCAGTGAAACGGTAAACTTATCAATCAAATTCAGTCCATTGTGGCAACTATTTGAAATATTCGAATTGACTATCAATATGCGTGCACTACAAGAAGAGAAGAATTTTTCTGACTTCTTGCTGCAAGTTGGAACTGGAGATTTGAATGATGAGGTTGATAATTTAAATTTACCCTCCAATTGTACATACAATGATGACATCGATATAGCGAAGGATATTTATGAAGATATACTCAGCAGAAAACAATACAAAGAAGCTTCAAAATATGCAGTATTAGCAGCAAGAAATTTAGATGTGAATAAAATCAATAGACAAGTCGTCGACTTATTCGACTTAACTACTGAACGTATTTATACGAGCGTCGATAGCGCAGAAAATTGTAACGACAATAATAGAATCAATCAAGATTTAGTACCGGAATATTTAAATTCGTTGTCTCCGAATAGTCTTCCACCGTACGATTACGACAATTTTCAATAATCATGTTAATCGGAAATTTGAGTATCAATGAAGGTTTAGTCAATGGCACGAGATTATTACTACTAGAAGCTGGAACAAATCTATTATTGTGTGAACTTCTAACTGGAGATAAAGCAGGAGATATAATATTCTTAAATAGAATTACTTTGATGTGTGAAAATGTATATCGATTTTCTTTCACTCGAAGACAATTCCCCATCAAATTAGCCTTTGCGATTACGATTAACAAATCACAGGGCCAAACCTTTGATAAAATTGGAATTGATTTACGAAAAGATGTTTTCAATCGCGGACAACTATATGTAGCTCTATCACGAGTGCGGACGTGGCAATCATTGAAAATTTACCTTGGAAGTCAACGAAACAATACAACCGTGAAGAATTATGTTTATAAAGAATTATTTAATTCATAATCAACTGAATAAATACATATCCCAAAACTAGATAAACCAAAAATATGAAAGGCCTTTGCTAATTTCATTTTTTAAATGAATAAATAAATAAATAATTGATTTCATTGAAAAATAGTTAAATGGTTGTATCAATTATTATATGAGCGGATCCACGTCACTTCACTCAAAAAAAAAACCGTCAAGTCACGGATCTTTGCGCCATTCGACATATCTTTAGTACTATGGGAAAAAAAAAATACGACTTCAGGGATTTTTAAAAATTTTCAAAAATGGCGGAATTAGAGCTATTTGAATGTTGGTAAGTCGCTGTTGCACCGCTATGCTTGAAAATTCATATCTCCGAAAGTATTTATCGGAGCGGACTGATCCTGGAATCATTTTGTTCGTAAAAGAATGCGCTTTCATAAAAAAAATGTTGTTTTCAAAAAAAAAAATTCTTTCCATTTTTTTTCGTCGTTTTTATTTTTAATTTCGCTGCCATTTCCGCGGGACCTACAGGAATCCATGGAGATAATTTTTTTCGGATAGCCGAATCTTTCCCCTTCAACCCTAAAAAAAAAAAATTCATGGAGAACCTATTTGGGCCGGAGAAAAAAAATAAAACGTCTTGTCGCGCGTCGCCGCGCGCGTCAATCTACGTCCGCGCGGCGAGCTCCTTGTGTTGCGTAGTGGAGTTAAATTACATTTGATGCTTCTCTACTTACCCGGGCTATTCATTCTCCGAAAATAGTTGTTTAACCACCTTAGTCTTCGCTTATCTGTCTACTGGTCATGTTTTCTCGGAGTTACATATACCTATACCTGTTCTGGAAATTCGAAGTCACCAACTGCACAAACTCTGAACGTTTTGTGTTAAATATCTAAAAGTAACTAATCCCTTCAATTGTATCGGAATATAATCCCTCAATCTACGGGGTTGTTTTGATAATTTCATCAGCGATGTTACTTATAAACAGTGGATATCAGTGGATCGAACGGCTTTGGAGACACTTACCAAAAAGTCCGAGGATTTTGTGCATAACTTCTGTGATCAATTGTCAAAATTGGTTGCACATGATTTCATTGCGAAGCAGCAAAGTAGTTATTGGCAGAAGATGAAAGAGACCTTGAAAGTTGGCGAATTTTTAGTGGTATGCGATTTCGCTGAGAATTATGCATTTGTTGTACAAGATTCCACGCAAGGGTTTCACTGGAGCAATAATCAGGCGACTATTCATCCAATCGTGGTTTACTATAAAAGTTACGGTGACGACCAGTTGAGACATTTTAGTTTTGTGATAATTTCAGAGCATCTAAAACATAATACAGTTGCGGTTCATTTATTTCAAAAAAAATTAGTCAACTTCATGAAAGAGAAGTTCCAAGATTCAATTCCCATAGAAAAAATAATTTATTTCTCTGATGGAGCAGCTTCCCAATATAAGAACAAAAAGAATTTTATAAATTTAACACATCACTTTGAAGACTTTCAATGCCACGCCGAATGGCATTTCTTTGCTACATCACGTGGAAAAGGGCCGTGTGATGGAGTAGGTGGAACTGTTAAGAGATTAGCTTCACGTGCGAGTTTACAACTGATTGGCAACTCTGATCCTATTCAAACACCGCTGGATCTATATAATTGGGCATGTTCTTATTTTCGAAGCATATCTTTTGCGTACTGTACGGCTGCAGAACATCAAGCGGAAGAATCTATTCTACAAAATCAATTTGATAAAGCCTTGACAGTTCGTGGCACTCTGAAATTACATGCGGTCATTCCAATACCTCATAAACTCGTCAAAACAAAATTATTTTCCGCATCAGAAAATTTTGAATCCATGAAAATTATGAATTAATTTCAAACAGAGGTGTCCTACACTAAGTGCCATCGAGCAAATCATCGCTAGAAACATCGGCCCTTTTCAGAGCCACCAAAATATTGCAAAAGATCGGCGCGGGGCGACGCGCGACAAGACGTTTTATTTTTTTTCTCCGGGCCAAATAGGTTCTCCATGAATTTTTTTTTTTTAGGGTTGAAGGGGAAAGATTCGGCTATCCGAAAAAAATTATCTCCATGGATTCCTGTAGGTCCCGCGGAAATGGCAGAGAAATTAAAAATAAAAACGACGAAAAAAAATGGAAAGAATTTTTTTTTCTAAAAACAACATTTTTTTTATGAAAGCGCATTCTTTTACGAACAAAATGATTCCAGGATCAGTCCGCTCCGGTGAATACTTTCGGAGATATGAATTTTGAAACATAGCGGTGCAACAGCGACTTACCAACATTCAAATAGCTCCAACTCCGCCATTTTTGAAAATTTTTAAAAATCCCTGAAGTCGTATTTTTTTTTCCCATAGTACTAAAGATATTACGAATGGCGCAAAGATCCGTGACTTGACGGTTTTTTTTTTGAGTGAAGTGACGTGGATCCGCTCATATATATTGTTATATATACATTAGACTGTTTCAAATGAAACGAAGTTTTTATTTTTTTACTTCCCACCGATGAAGCAGTTCGGGGCAGATATAAGAAAGAATTTGCACCGAAGCAGGTGCAGAAATAATTTTTTTTGAGCTGGCGCCGAGCATTTTTCTTTTTTCCATTGATTCAACATAGGAATTTTCCTAATTTTTTTTGCAATAGCGAATTTTATGATCGAATATCATCTTTATTCTTTGGCGACAATTTGAGAGAGATGTTAAATACCAGCTCTAGATGTTATGACCATCGTTGCATGGATACAAACATTATAAGATCCATATTTTGTTC
The DNA here is from genome assembly GCA_943736025.1 of Tenthredo mesomela. Lineage (NCBI taxonomy): Eukaryota > Metazoa > Arthropoda > Insecta > Hymenoptera > Tenthredinidae > Tenthredo > Tenthredo mesomela. The sequence goes on along the minus strand of OX031014.1, from coordinate 16,020,139 downwards.
CTTAATTTGAGTATTTCATGGGAAAGAATAGCTACAATTTTGTTTATTTTCATGCAACGATCGTCAATCACATCTATAGCTGGTATTTAACATCTCTCTCGAATGGTCGCCAAAGAATGAACATGATTTTCGATCATGAAATTCGCAATTGAAAAAAAATTAGGAAAATTCCTATGTTAAATCAATGGAAAAAAGAAAAATGCTCGGCGCCAGCTCAAAAAAAAATCATTTTTGCACCTGCTTTGGTGCAAATTCTTTGCTGTATCTGCCCTGAACTGCTCCATCGGTGGGAAGTAGAAAAAAAAAAACTTCTTTTCATTTGAAACAGTCTAATATACATATATATCCTTCTAATTTAATATCCATATATATATATTTATAAATATAGGTATATGTATGATAGTATGGGACGTATGTCCATGATTCTGGTAATAAACATTTAATTTTTATTGTAAAATTTATGGAAATACGTCACATACGGTAATGGCTGAGGCGCGCGCAGCGCGCCAAATACGCTAGTTTTATAAAAGGAAGGATGTAACATAGATAGATACTATCAAAGTAGTTAGACTCAACGCCACCTATATGCCATGTGCTATACCTATCCAAAGTCAGTCTTCTATAAACCATCAACCCGCAACAACACCACTTACAATAAATAACCACTCGAATATAAACTAAGTCTCGTCATTCAATCCTCCTTGTCAACCAAACTACGTTACAGACACAATTTATAATTTTTCACAGCAAAAATCGTATTCATTTCTTTATAATCATTAATAATCTCAACATAAAATAATAGTTGATTTTCACCTATTAACATTTTAATCGTAGTTAGACTATAATTCTATTTTGATAATTAGTAGCTTCAGTTATAAACTTTATTCAGAGACAGAGTGTTTGGTTTTGGTGTTATGAACGTATTAACCACGAGGTGAGACCACTGGAGTTATTTATCAGCCGACAGCTCCGATTCTATCCGACGGGACCCAACCCCAGGACAGTCAGACAGCAACGCTAAGTCTTTACTTTTAAATACCAATTGTTTACCAATATTCATAGTGATCAAAAGACAGTCTTTGGTGTAAGTCTTCCATATCAAAAACTCTCTTACTAGGAAAATCGCTAAAAGGGATTATAAGGCTGATTTACACACAAGTCATTCGTGTGCGAATAAGTCTTGCCTAGAGTATCACGGCGCTATTATTTCTCTTATGAGTTAGCTTACATTATTATAATATAACTACAATAGAGAGAGAGAGAGTTGCATAACGAAGATCCGACTATAGTATACGAATATCTATTGTAACGTGCCAGGCTACCCCAGCCTGAGCGGTTACATTTGAAACTATCAACGGTCGTGCGAAGCGACTAGAAGAGTCTCGAAGCTTCGCACAACGACGAGCTGAGTGACGTCACGACGGGTATAAAAGGCGTGACGCTGCTCAGCTCATGAGCAATCTTCGGCAAAGCGACCGGGTTGACTCACCGCGCATCAACTCACCAGCTATTCTAGGGTAGATACCAGATAGACTCACAGTCACTTGTTGGTCATCACGAGCATAGAGCTCTGATGAACCGTTAGAATCATCTATTACTTCGATTATCAAATATAAATTCACTTGCTTCAAATCAGACAAACCAAATATCAAATCATATATTCAAGGCATTGATTAAATAGAAAATTACTGAAGAATCAAATTAAAATACTATCGACGCATTATTATCAGAATTAAGAATTAAGGGGTTACATCACCCTGAGAGGCTGAAATAAGACTGAATTTTCATGATTTTTTTGTAGCTAAAATAATGCATGTTTTTTATTTCTCTTTTTACACACTTTTAGTATAACATTTCAGCTTTCCAATCGTATTTTTTTCATGTCAGAATATCTATAATTGGCGGAAATATACGCCTCCGCGCGCATCAATATTTTTATTCCCGGCTCAACTGTAATGGCCACTTTATTGACCTGAAAAGCGGGACAAAAGTGGCATTTGATTCCCGATTGTACTTTTTGTCCCGCAAATTTATTTTTGCGGGAAAAAAGTAAAATTTGCGGGAAAAAAGTAAAATTTGCGGGAAAAAAGTAAATTTGCGGGAAAAAAGTAAAATTTGCGGGAAAAAAGTAAAATTTGCGGGAAAAAAGTAAATTTGCGGGAAAAAAGTAAAATTTGCGGGAAAAAAGTAAAATTTGCGGGAAAAAAGTAAAATTTGCGGGAAAAAAGTGAAATTTGCGGGAAAAAAGTACTTTTGAAGAATGATTTTTTTCAAATTTTTTTTCCATTTCCTGACTTAACTTCTTTCCATATTTATATAGATTTTCGATCAATTTTAGCGTTTTTTCGTGGGTCCCACGCTTCAGGTCAATAAAGTGGCCACAGTTGAGCCGGGAATAAAATAGTATATGCAACGCGGGACCAAAGTCGATCATTCCCTCGGGTGACGACTGCCCTCGCTGCGCTCGGGCAGTCAACCCACCCGCGGGAATAATCTTCGACTTTTGTCCCTTGTTGCATAATGTACTATTTTTTCACTACTGCTTTGCGGGAATCATATCTGCCTGACGGTTCATCTGAAACACATTCGCCGAAAATATGTTCTTGAGTATGATCAAATGTATAGAACTACGTAGGATTTTTCCGAAAAAATCAAAAATGGATTTTTGGCAGCACGCGGAATTTTTTTTTCGTTTTTCGCAAAAAATTTCGACCTAAAAACATTAATAAAAAAAAAACGGTTAACAATATCGAAAAAATCCTACGTACTTCCATAGATAATAGTGTTACAAATGTGTGGTATAAATTTAAAGTCGATCGGAATAACCGTTGTTGAGTTATCATTCCCGCAAACTCGAAAAATGTAGTTTCGAGAAAAACGCGTTTATAGTTTTGACGCGGTATCAGCAATACAAATACATTGCGGTATAAAAAAAATCATATCTTCGTCAATATTGTAGGTACAGACTTCGTTTTGGGCTCAAAATTTTCGTCAAGGTCCACACTATAAGAAAAAAAAATAAAACCGAAAATCGATTTTTTGAAAATCTCAGGGTGGTGTAACCCCTTAAAGAAAACTTGTACTGAAAGAGAAATAGAAAATTCAATGTAAAAACCTTGTAGAATCAAGTAAGTAAATCATAAGCGACGTGTAAATATAGGTTAGGGTTGCAACCGTAGTTTTAGTCAATTAAATAAATAGATTCTTGAACATTACAAAAAAGCAATTTACTCAGATGTCAAACCCCTTCCTCCGCCATTTCCAGGTTATAGTTTAAATCTAACAGAAAGCTAGATACAGCCTTGGTGGATCTCCGATCTACCCAGGTCTGGCACAGCTATTATTTGGGAATAAATTAACTTCATTAAATTAACATTTAACAGTTAAGAGGGTAGAGTGCAGCCTTAGTGCGTTATCGTACTCAGGTCTGTGGGGAGGCGGCTTCAGCTACACGGTAGTTCAAGTCCGTAATAGGCACGGCTAATAATTAATAGTAGAAGTCTCAAACAAAAATAAAAATCGAGTAAAGAAAACACAATAACCAACCGGTTCGCGTCACCTTCAGTGACGCTCACTATCCGTAAAGTTACACTATCGAATCATAATTGTAATCATCAGGGTTTAAGTAATCATTATCTTTTATTATATCTTTGTTAACCATACACTCTCATATTCCAATCGAATCGTATCAGAATATACTTTAATTTTTACCAGTTAACAAATCACTTTAATTCGAATTTACCTTCATCTCACCTAATCCCCATTCTACCTATTTAGCCTCATAAGTAGAATATTTTTTTAAACGTACAGTTCTGTATAGAACTAGGTAAGCAACATCCCATATACCGACTTATTGGAAAGTAAGTCAAATAAATATAATTATCTCTTGGTGGCGTGAACTAATTTTACTTCCGCTCGGGCTTCACCCTCACGTCACATTGTTGTTGTTGTTGTTGTTGTTGTTGTTGTTGTTGTTGTTGTTGTTGTATTATACATTTAATTGTTTTTTTCATTTGCTTCCGTATCCTGAAATGGAAATTGCTAATATAATGTGGTATTTAATTTTTTTGCTGCAGGTATGTGACGAAGGAAATAGAAAAAACGGAGGGGGAAACCATTACCATGGCCCCAAATTATGCCTGCCGTCGGATATTCACCGCTGACAAAGAAGATGTTCTGAAAAATTACCTGGTTGAATGTTCAGCTATGTGCTACGGAAAATCGACCAGAGACCTGAGAGAACTTGCGTACGAAATGGCGACCATCAACAACATCAAAGTTCCTGATAGCTAGCATGTGAATAAAAAAGCAGGACTCGAGTGGATGCGTTTATTCATTAAGAGAAATCGTTTGAGCGTGAGAACTCCAGAAGGTTGTTCTCTGTCACGCATGACTGCGTTCAACAAGCACAACGTCGACCTTTTCTTCTCAAATCTCGAAATTCTGCATAACAGAGAGGAATCTTTTAGTAATGGCACTAGGGTGTGGAATTTAGACGAAACCGGAACTACGACAGTTCAGTCATGTAGTAGGATCATCGCGAAAAAAGGCGTCAAACAAGTTAACGCGGTAACCAGTCAGGAACGCGGCACATTAGTGACAACGTGTGTGGCTATTAATAGCATGGGTTCATTTATCCCCCCCGTAATGGTTTTTCCAAGGAAAAATTATAAGCCACACATGATTAACAGGGCCCCTGCTGGTACCTTAGGTTTAGCCAACCCCAGCGGTTGGATGACTTCAGATATTTTCCCGCAAGTTATCAGACATTTTACAAAATACACTTCCGCGTCGAAGAGAAACCCCTGTTTGCTCATATTGGACAACCATGAAAGCCATCTTTCCATCGAAGCTCTAGACTTAGCAAAAGCGAACGGAATTACGATATTGACATTACCACTACACAGTAGCCACCGAATGCAGCCCTTCGATATTTCAGTGTACGGGCCATTCAAAACTTATTACAACCAAGCACTTCAAGCATGGTTGCTGGCACATCCAGGATTTCCAGCTTCGATCTATGACGTAGCTTCTTGTGTAGGAGTGGCGTTTAACAAAGCATTAGTGCCAACAAACATAATCAACGGTTTTAGGTGTTCAGGAATATTCCCTTTTGACAAAACAATATTTTCGGAAGCTGATTTTTTGTGTAGCGCTGTAACCGATAGGGAAATTCCTACGGACATGAATCCGGAGGCAGGTCCATCTAATGCTTCGCAGGCGGGGCAAGCTACAACTTCTGATGTGGGGCAATCTAATGCACATGAGAAAGAACAAACTGACGCTTTCAACGCTGGTACATCTGTCACAACTCCGTCAGTCTCAAAAAACGGAGGGACTGAACATAATACCGAACTGTTGAAGCTTATCAGTCCCGCCGAATTGAGAGGTTATCCAAAAGCCAAACCAAGGAAACTAAATCGAAAGCCACGGGAAAGGGGCACAAGTATTATTGCAACCAGCACCCCTGAAAAACTAAAATTGCAAGCGAAATTTGAAATAAGGAAAGCAAAAAAATCGAAAGCAATACCTAGAGTTCTCTTCTCTAAAAAGTCCAAACAGAATATCATTGAATCAGACGATGAGGACGTAGATATGGAAAGTTCACCCTCTGGTACATTGAATGAGAGCCTTGATTCAGTCGACGAGTTCGAAGAAGTAGTTTCTTCACAATTCATGAAAGGTAAACTGGATAGACCATTAAAGAAAGACGACTATGTTCGTCTCGCTTCGCTCGGGCAGCAAACTTCACCCGAATCAAAATCGCGTATGTCACCCTAACAGCATCATGTACTAATGCGTTCATATTATCATGCCTACGCGCACTTTTGCTTTTTAGGCTTCATACCTAACCAAATCGCGTGAAAGCGCATGCGACGACCACATATTACGGCCGAATGAGATATGTGAGTCTTCTCTCTCGTAAGACATGCTTGAAATGGGGTTAGTTTGATGCATGTATGAGAAAAAGTATCGTAAGTCGTTCGGGAGAGAGGCGCGATTTTGATTCGGGTGAAGCTGCCCTCGCTTCGCTCGTGCAGCAAACTTCACCCTCATCAAAATCGCTCACCTCTCTCCCTAACAGCTTAATGTACTATATTAAGTTTATCAAATTTATGATTTATAGCTACGTGCTAAAATGTATAAAAAAGCGTTGAAAAAAGTGCCAGAAGTTTCAGTCTGCTAGCTTAATTAGAAGTATACTTCTGCAATGCTGTCGAATTTTACCATTTGAATAACATGATTTTTGCACTTCGTGGTTAATATTTTACTTTAACAGCGGAGCGAAAACACTCGTTTTCGCTCCGCTCGGGAGGAACGAAAACGCCCGATTCCAGTCCTCCCTAGCGGAGCGAAAACTTGCACTTTCGCTCCGCTGTTAAAGAAAATAGTATGTGAACCTCGAGAAAAAACGGGCGTTTGTGCCTTGTATAAAGTTGAGAGCCCTCGGCTTTGCCTCGGGAACTCAACTTTATACGCGGCTCGCAAACGCTCGTTTTCGCTCTCGGTGCACAATATACTATTTTACAATGAAATTATATAAGTATACTTATATAAGTATATTAATTATAATAAGTATACTTATATAATTTCATTGAGTTAATAAAATTCGGAATTGACTTTAAGATGATGAATTAATTTTACAGATGATGGGCTGGATGATGAATTTATTGCAGCAGCGGAGAAAGTAGAGCGTGAGGAAGAAGAAAGGGAGAAAAGAATTTGGTAAGAAAATATAGAATATGCGTTGATTTTAGATATGTCTGTAACATTATGAATATATCTGCTATTCTACGAAAAAGAATTTTTAAGGGGGTATGTACACCTTTGGAGGAGTTTAAATTTCAAAAAATAAATTGATTTTTCTCTGCCACACGAGGACTCTGACAAAATTCAGAAAAATCATCATGTCTGAGGAGGGTTTGAACCTCATTAAGCATATTTTACATCATGTATTACTTTCAGTCTGATAGTGGCTACGCTGAAGATAAGAAATTACACAATGACTCGGTTGTCGTAAAGAATCAAGACCACCGTTGGATCAATCTTGAAATGTTTGGTCCTCAATTGTTCATAGGAGATGCCTCTATGGTATGAACGTAGGAATTTTTGATATTGTAAGAATCACTTGAGTTATTCGATTTTTTCGATTTTTTTTTTTTAATTCTTAAATTCTTCTCACATTTTTTCCAGTATCTTAATCAAAAATGAGTTTATCAAAAAATCCTACGTTCATACCATAAAGGCATCTCCTACGAACATTTGAGGACCAAGCATTCCAAGATTGATCCAACGATGCTCCTGATTCTTTACGACAACCGGTCAAAATATTTATTCTCCAGAAATCAACTTTTAAACTTTTTATTTTTTTTTTTATTTTTTTTCTTTTCTACTTCTTCCAGAGAAGAAAATGTAGCTACAGAAAAGTTCTAAGATTTTGCTAATGATTAATATGCATATGCTGGATCCGCAGCTGCTCTCGTATCGATGTGTTATGAGTCGAGTCTAGACACATGTGCCAGGCGGAGGTTGGTAGTGAGTTTTGACCTGTTCTGTCCAACAACAGTTTCTGGTGAGTGTCCAGTAAGACTGCTAGAAAAATCATAAATTGCTTCAGGGAAAATCTGACAAAAATTTTTAAAAACATAAAAATTCTTCATAATTCTTGATCTTCAATATTTTGAGATTCATAAGATGCTAGATATTGACAATTTTTGTCAATATTCCGAAAATTCTCTCATCTTTCATCAATCATACCTTTTTTCTGATAATATTTATCAAACTTTCGCAATTAATATATGATAGAAATACTCATCTTTTTAGAAATCTGAATGTGTAATCTCCTGGCATCGATTTCAAATGCACTTTTCGATGGATCATCTTCTTTCGATTCCGAAGTCTCATCTCAGACATACATACACTGTGTTTGTTCAGTATTGAAATTTACTATTGGTTTGAATTCGTAATGAAAGCACGACATTTGACAAACAAGTGGACACTTAACCTCGAAAAAATGTAGATCGCAGCCATGTGTTCTGTCAATGATCACAATTCAAAAGAATATTGAAAATTGAATATGTATCAAAATCATAATTACAAAGAATAGAAAAATCACAGAATAAAATTCAAAAGCAAAATATATGAAAACGTCAAAAAAAGCGAGACAGTGGTGTTGGCGGTACTGTAGATAGTGAATAGTGTAGAATATTTACGAGACCAATAAGAGCGTCCGCGCGTTGCGCGGCGGGCTTTTTCGCAACTCGGGACTGTCATGGCTATAACTTTTCAAATCCTCCAGATTTTTTGACGCCAATTTATTTGCAGCTAAAGTAGGTCACTAGCATTCAAAAAAAAATATAAAAACAAAAACGATTTTTTGAAAATTCAAAGGTGTATATACCCCCTTAAAATAGATATTTGAAGGCGTTTACAGATCCAATTTGATTAAAACAGAAATTAACCAAATTTGATACCACATGATGAAACAAATTAAATCATAGGGTCTAATTCAAAATGTAAATACACCATGAGACGAGAAACTGTCTTAATTTTTTATTATGGATGGTCGAATCAATATCTCTAATTCATAGTATAGAGGAATCAAATTAAATCAATTCTATTTTACAGTGCTAGGGCTGGACAACTTTAAAGATTTCGTGGACAAATGGAAGCAAAATTATATGTATTAAACTAATAAACTAACGACTCCATAGTATTATATATGTAATAACATTAAAAAATTGAAAAAAAAAGGGAATTTTAAATGTATAGTCAATATATGTATAGATGGTAAAGTTTATCTGTTAGATTCAAGTTATTTTGCGCGCTGCCGTCAAAATGCAAATAAATTCAGAGATATAAATGTTGGTATTCTGACCGATATAAAGTTGGCATCACAGCCTTTTGTCTCCTTCTGTCATTCATGGTTAAATATAAAAGGAAATAGACAGATGACTCATCAGCCAATTTAATACCAGTTAGTCAAAACACGATTGGTGTACAAATCGGCGATTACATATCGTGCGGGTGCGTTCCAAAGTAGATTACCAGTAGTGATGATTGTGACGTCACACGGTCGACTGCTGCGTTCTGTTCACGGTGCTTCGTTTTTACTTCGAGTGTACTTCGGAATGCACCAAACGATTTTTTTTTAAATTCATTTTTAATTATGGCAATATATTCAAATCCGCTGCTTTTAAATAAAGATAAAAACCCACTCGAACTTCAATACAAAAAGCATCCCATTCTTCGAATAAGAATAAAGACATCGTTGTGAAATATTCACGAAATTTAATAAATTGAACAAGAAGATAAAAATTGTTGACTGAAAGATAATAGCAATGGTGATGAACCGTTACTATTGGAGGTAGGAGAGGGAATGGACGGAGAGGGGGGGGGCGGGGGGGGGGGGGGGGGGCACCCGCCCACCCACTACCCCCCCTTCCTCCAGGGGGTTACTTGGACTGTGTCCACTGCTTGAATGAAAATTATTCATCTCACGTTTTTTTTTTTCTGAGGTTCGAGTTTTACGTGAGGCCTGTACTGCACTAGGAGTTTATACCGCACGGCTGACACCAGCCCGTAATCGGGATACGCCCGATCAACGCGCTACCCTACTTGCACGAGCGCACACGTATTCGCACGCGCCCACGCATTTGGATGGCTACCAGTCACTTACTGGTCGAAGCGAGACTACCTAAATCTCTACCGACATAAGCGAAGTCGGCACCCGAGCTGTTGTGTAACGCAGCTCACCCGCCAGGACTTTAGTCCTTACCCCGCGACTAGGGGTCGTTCAATAAATCACTGCCCCCTCGAGTCCAACGCCTAATTGCGAAACTCACCACTCCGAAGAGTGTGGGCTGATGTTTCGCCCCGAGGTACCATTGTTAGTCATATGACAACCCTTTGAATGGTCACGGCCGGCCCCGGTTTTACCGGAGACCTCCCAGTAAGTAGGCAGACTGGTCGCTACCCGCTAGCCACTAGTCGGGGTGCTATCCGAAAGGTAACACCAAATAATGGTGCACCTCGGCATGCTAGGGTTATCGCCAGAGCCGCGTCGGTGAACCAACGAAAGGGGCAGAGAGATCTCGCCCTCCGCCAACCAATCGCGGTTATTCACAGCCCCACCAACGAGAAGGTGCGGATGGACTTTCAGGAGTGCGTCCCGTGCCCAACAGGAGACACGGGCTGTTTGCCATCGCCGTTTCTGGATCCCTACTAACCCGTGGCCCTTGGCTCCAGCTTACAGCAGGCTGGAATGCACCGCCCACGAAAATGGCTGCAGGTTCTGGCATACTAAGACGATGGTTCACAATGTTGGGAACTATGCTTACACAAGCCGCCTAACCAGGGCAGCAATGGAAGAGGCATAGTTACTTCCGCCATTGACCACGGCTCTCTTGAATTTCTTCACGTTGACATTCAGAGCACTGGGCAGAAATCACATTGCGTCAACACCCGCTAGGGCCATTCATCTCACGTTTCGGGCGCTAATATCTGCTCCCGTCCTCAGGATGGTAGTCTGGCGACTTCCCATGAAAGAGTGATCAAATTCCGTGCTCCCACCGGTATTTATAGGTTGGTAGTCGATGGCGCCAGCTATGACTGGTAGCGCCGTCTTGGCTTGCTCATGGCTTCCCTTACCTCATCCCTGTACAAAGGTAACCACAGTTTGTTAAGTTCTATGCTGGGTTGACTTACAGCATTTAGTGTGATTCCTTCAGCTTCCGTTTGATAGGATTGGATTCCTTCAACAATATCCGGGCATCATCCCACTGGAAGTGGTGTTCATTCTCCCAGGCGTGATCGGCCAATCTCGATTTCGATCGTTCGCACATTTTAACGTCTTTCCGGTGTTCCTGGATGCGAACGTTCAAGGGCCTTCCTGTTTCGCCGATGTACACGTCCCCACATTGGCATGGGATTCCGTATACACACTCTTTGCTTTCTTTGCTTTCGTGGCTTAGTTTCTGTCAACAAGCCACGCAAAGTAGACGTTGATTTAAACCGTACCTCAATGTTATATGCTCTGCATATGCGGCGGATCTTCTCCGCAGTCCCCGCTATATAGGAAATCGTCATGGCGAAACTCGGAGTGCCAACGTCCACAGGGTGTTCTGACCTCATTCTTTGTGTGTTGATAGTTCGGTGTTGCGCTTTTTGCTGCGCTTTTTGAATGACACTCTCAGGATAGCCGTTATTACGTAGAGTTTTTCGCACTATTTCTAGTTCCTTCCTTAGGCCTTCTGGCGTCGTACTGATCTGGAACGCGCGATCCATAAGATAGTGCGCCACACCTTTCTTCGTGCTACCTGAGTGGTTCGACAGGTAATTTAGATATTTTCCCGTGTGCGTGGGTTTCCGGTGAACGCTTGTTTGTAAGGTATTTTCCCAGCCTCTCTCTACTAGTGTATCAAGAAATGGGAGCGTATTGTTGTCTTCGACTTCCATTGTAAAATGGATCGACTCCCTTACGCTGTTTATGTGGTCTCTGAAAACCTGTAACTATTCTTTTCCATGCGGCCAGATCGCGAAGGTATCGTCAACATATCGGACCCACAGAGATGGTTGGAGTTTTGCCGTCCGTAAGGCCGGTTCTTCGAAGTCCTGCCTCAATGTTTGAATCGCTAGTTGTTCTGTCCTGTTTATATTAGACAAAGGTTCCACCTTTACGGCTTTTTCCACCGTAGATTTGAGTCTGTAGCGGAGTTCTTCCCGCTGTTCTTCCGGAATTCGTGCGAGTACACCCTCGGTCGCACTGATGGTGTCCAACACAGGTACTTTTTTCGGGGCCACCGTGAAGTTCAAGCCTTTGCTCAGTACCCTCTCCTCCGTAGGACTGAGATTGCGCCTGGACATATTTACCACAGATTTAACTGGTTCTATTGTGTTTACCTGCTTACATGTCCTGTTGTTGTGTGATGTTCGCTTCAGCGTTTCCAGTTTTTTGATGTGTTTGGCCTTCAAGACTTCGGTTGACTTTCGTATTCTGGCGACAATGGTTTCCTTGATTCGATTGAACTCCAACGGCTCCATTACACCTTTGATGTCCTGTTCCTGTAAACTGATGTCTTTCTGCAACGAATATCGTCTCAACCTGTGATAGTTGATCCGTTCCTGCCGCAGTTTCCTGTTGGCAGGGAAAATCCTGGTCTGTGTTTAAACACCACCTACTTTCAGGTATCGGACAAGTTCTACAGGCAAGACGAAGGTATGGCAATGGGTTCCCCTTTGTCACCGGTGATGGCGAATCTATACATGGAACATTTCGAAGAACTGGCCTTACGGACGGCAAAACTCCAACCATCTCTGTGGGTCCGATATGTTGACGATACCTTCGCGATCTGGCCGCATGGAAAAGAAGAGTTACAGGTTTTCAGAGACCACATAAACAGCGTAAGGGAGTCGATCCATTTTACAATGGAAGTCGAAGACAACAATACGCTCCCATTTCTGGATACACTAGTAGAGAGAGGCTGGGAAAATACCTTACAAACAAGCGTTCACCGGAAACCCACGCACACGGGAAAATATCTAAATTACCTGTCGAACCACTCAGGTAGCACGAAGAAAGGTGTGGCGCACTATCTTATGGATCGCGCGTTCCAGATCAGTACGACGCCAGAAGGCCTAAGGAAGGAACTAGAAATAGTGCGAAAAACTCTACGTAATAACGGCTATCCTGAGAGTGTCATTCAAAAAGCGCAGCAAAAAGCGCAACACCGAACTATCAACACACAAAGAATGAGGTCAGAACACCCTGTGGACGTTGGCACTCCGAGTTTCGCCATGACGATTTCCTATATAGCGGGGACTGCGGAGAAGATCCGCCGCATATGCAGAGCATATAACATTGAGGTACGGTTTAAATCAACGTCTACTTTGCGTGGCTTGTTGACAGAAACTAAGCCACGAAAGCAAAGAAAGCAAAGAGTGTGTATACGGAATCCCATGCCAATGTGGGGACGTGTACATCGGCGAAACAGGAAGGCCCTTGAACGTTCGCATCCAGGAACACCGGAAAGACGTTAAAATGTGCGAACGATCGAAATCGAGATTGGCCGATCACGCCTGGGAGAATGAACACCACTTCCAGTGGGATGATGCCCGGATATTGTTGAAGGAATCCAATCCTATCAAACGGAAGCTGAAGGAATCACACTAAATGCTGTAAGTCAACCCAGCATAGAACTTAACAAACTGTGGTTACCTTTGTACAGGGATGAGGTAAGGGAAGCCATGAGCAAGCCAAGACGGCGCTACCAGTCATAGCTGGCGCCATCGACTACCAACCTATAAATACCGGTGGGAGCACGGAATTTGATCACTCTTTCATGGGAAGTCGCCAGACTACCATCCTGAGGACGGGAGCAGATATTAGCGCCCGAAACGTGAGATGAATAATTTTCATTCAAGCAGTGGACACAGTCCAAGTAACCCCCTGGAGGAAGGGGGGGTAGTGGGTGGGCGGGTGCCCCCCCCCCCCCCCCGCCCCCCCCTCTCCGTCCATTCCCTCTCCTACCTCCAATAGTAACGGTTCATCACCATTGCTATTATCTTTCAGTCAACAATTTTTATCTTCTTGTTCAATTTATTAAATTTCGTGAATATTTCACAACGATGTCTTTATTCTTATTCGAAGAATGGGATGCTTTTTGTATTGAAGTTCGAGTGGGTTTTTATCTTTATTTAAAAGCAGCGGATTTGAATATATTGCCATAATTAAAAATGAATTTAAAAAAAAATCGTTTGGTGCATTCCGAAGTACACTCGAAGTAAAAACGAAGCACCGTGAACAGAACGCAGCAGTCGACCGTGTGACGTCACAATCATCACTACTGGTAATCTACTTTGGAACGCACCCGCACGATATGTAATCGCCGATTTGTACACCAATCGTGTTTTGACTAACTGGTATTAAATTGGCTGATGAGTCATCTGTCTATTTCCTTTTATATTTAACCATGAATGACAGAAGGAGACAGAAGGCTGTGATGCCAACTTTATATCGGTCAGAATACCAACATTTATATCTCTGAATTTATTTGCATTTTGACGGCAGCGCGCAAAATAACTTGAATCTAACAGATAAACTTTACCATCTATACATATATTGACTATACATTTAAAATTCCCTTTTTTTTTCAATTTTTTAATGTTATTACATATATAATACTATGGAGTCGTTAGTTTATTAGTTTAATACATATAATTTTGCTTCCATTTGTCCACGAAATCTTTAAAGTTGTCCAGCCCTAGCACTGTAAAATAGAATTGATTTAATTTGATTCCTCTATACTATGAATTAGAGATATTGATTCGACCATCCATAATAAAAAATTAAGACAGTTTCTCGTCTCATGGTGTATTTACATTTTGAATTAGACCCTATGATTTAATTTGTTTCATCATGTGGTATCAAATTTGGTTAATTTCTGTTTTAATCAAATTGGATCTGTAAACGCCTTCAAATATCTATTTTAAGGGGGTATATACACCTTTGAATTTTCAAAAAATCGTTTTTGTTTTTATATTTTTTTTTGAATGCTAGTGACCTACTTTAGCTGCAAATAAATTGGCGTCAAAAAATCTGGAGGATTTGAAAAGTTATAGCCATGACAGTCCCGAGTTGCGAAAAAGCCCGCCGCGCAACGCGCGGACGCTCTTATTGGTCTCGTAAATATTCTACACTATTCACTATCTACAGTACCGCCAACACCACTGTCTCGCTTTTTTTGACGTTTTCATATATTTTGCTTTTGAATTTTATTCTGTGATTTTTCTATTCTTTGTAATTATGATTTTGATACATATTCAATTTTCAATATTCTTTTGAATTGTGATCATTGACAGAACACATGGCTGCGATCTACATTTTTTCGAGGTTAAGTGTCCACTTGTTTGTCAAATGTCGTGCTTTCATTACGAATTCAAACCAATAGTAAATTTCAATACTGAACAAACACAGTGTATGTATGTCTGAGATGAGACTTCGGAATCGAAAGAAGATGATCCATCGAAAAGTGCATTTGAAATCGATGCCAGGAGATTACACATTCAGATTTCTAAAAAGATGAGTATTTCTATCATATATTAATTGCGAAAGTTTGATAAATATTATCAGAAAAAAGGTATGATTGATGAAAGATGAGAGAATTTTCGGAATATTGACAAAAATTGTCAATATCTAGCATCTTATGAATCTCAAAATATTGAAGATCAAGAATTATGAAGAATTTTTATGTTTTTAAAAATTTTTGTCAGATTTTCCCTGAAGCAATTTATGATTTTTCTAGCAGTCTTACTGGACACTCACCAGAAACTGTTGTTGGACAGAACAGGTCAAAACTCACTACCAACCTCCGCCTGGCACATGTGTCTAGACTCGACTCATAACACATCGATACGAGAGCAGCTGCGGATCCAGCATATGCATATTAATCATTAGCAAAATCTTAGAACTTTTCTGTAGCTACATTTTCTTCTCTGGAAGAAGTAGAAAATAAAAAAAATAAAAAAAAAAATAAAAAGTTTAAAAGTTGATTTCTGGAGAATAAATATTTTGACCGGTTGTCGTAAAGAATCAGGAGCATCGTTGGATCAATCTTGGAATGCTTGGTCCTCAAATGTTCGTAGGAGATGCCTTTATGGTATGAACGTAGGATTTTTTGATAAACTCATTTTTGATTAAGATACTGGAAAAAATGTGAGAAGAATTTAAGAATTAAAAAAAAAAAATCGAAAAAATCGAATAACTCAAGTGATTCTTACAATATCAAAAATTCCTACGTTCATACCATAGAGGCATCTCCTATGAACAATTGAGGACCAAACATTTCAAGATTGATCCAACGGTGGTCTTGATTCTTTACGACAACCGAGTCATTGTGTAATTTCTTATCTTCAGCGTAGCCACTATCAGACTGAAAGTAATACATGATGTAAAATATGCTTAATGAGGGTCAAACCCTCCTCAGACATGATGATTTTTCTGAATTTTGTCAGAGTCCTCGTGTGGCAGAGAAAAATCAATTTATTTTTTGAAATTTAAACTCCTCCAAAGGTGTACATACCCCCTTAAAAATTCTTTTTCGTAGAATAGCAGATATATTCATAATGTTACAGACATATCTAAAATCAACGCATATTCTATATTTTCTTACCAAATTCTTTTCTCCCTTTCTTCTTCCTCACGCTCTACTTTCTCCGCTGCTGCAATAAATTCATCATCCAGCCCATCATCTGTAAAATTAATTCATCATCTTAAAGTCAATTCCGAATTTTATTAACTCAATGAAATTATATAAGTATACTTATTATAATTAATATACTTATATAAGTATACTTATATAATTTCATTGTAAAATAGTATATTGTGCACCGAGAGCGAAAACGAGCGTTTGCGAGCCGCGTATAAAGTTGAGTTCCCGAGGCAAAGCCGAGGGCTCTCAACTTTATACAAGGCACAAACGCCCGTTTTTTCTCGAGGTTCACATACTATTTTCTTTAACAGCGGAGCGAAAGTGCAAGTTTTCGCTCCGCTAGGGAGGACTGGAATCGGGCGTTTTCGTTCCTCCCGAGCGGAGCGAAAACGAGTGTTTTCGCTCCGCTGTTAAAGTAAAATATTAACCACGAAGTGCAAAAATCATGTTATTCAAATGGTAAAATTCGACAGCATTGCAGAAGTATACTTCTAATTAAGCTAGCAGACTGAAACTTCTGGCACTTTTTTCAACGCTTTTTTATACATTTTAGCACGTAGCTATAAATCATAAATTTGATAAACTTAATATAGTACATTAAGCTGTTAGGGAGAGAGGTGAGCGATTTTGATGAGGGTGAAGTTTGCTGCACGAGCGAAGCGAGGGCAGCTTCACCCGAATCAAAATCGCGCCTCTCTCCCGAACGACTTACGATACTTTTTCTCATACATGCATCAAACTAACCCCATTTCAAGCATGTCTTACGAGAGAGAAGACTCACATATCTCATTCGGCCGTAATATGTGGTCGTCGCATGCGCTTTCACGCGATTTGGTTAGGTATGAAGCCTAAAAAGCAAAAGTGCGCGTAGGAATGATAATATGAACGCATTAGTACATGATGCTGTTAGGGTGACATACGCGATTTTGATTCGGGTGAAGTTTGCTGCCCGAGCGAAGCGAGGGCAGCTACACCCGAATCAAAATCGCGCCTGTCTCCCTGACAGCTTCATGTAATGCGTTCATATCATGCCTACACCGAAAAAAATTTATTCTTAAAGTTAGTATAATATACTGAAACTTAGTATATTTCCGTCTAAAATAGGCGGTAAGTATATTTTCTAATCTTTAGAGGAGAATAATTTAATAAACACATACTAATGTGAATACATATCTACTAGCTTTAAGAATATCCTCTAATCTAAGTTTAGTATGTCATTTTCTGTAATTATTCCCTCTGAACGCTGGTAAAGAAGGCATTCCGAATAAGAAATCAGTGACATTATAAAATAATCTCTTTATTTTCATTTTATATTCATAATTTACATTCCTGGTATAATATATTTATGTACCTATATATGTATACTATATTATTGTAATGTACGTACACACGGAGATAGAAGCACACTCACACGCACTCGCTCCTACATACACACAGACACATCTGACTACCAAATATCCCGACACCGTACAGACAGTCTTATTCGGGCGTCCGATGTATACACTCGTTCTGATCTATTGAATAAATACTCAACTGTTCTACAACGCGAGTCTAATCATTTTCCCACATAACAATGGCGACGAGGATTAAAAAAGTCACGCGCGCGATATAAATCGGCACAACCAATGGATAAAGTGAAGTGGAGTGAAGTGGAAGGAAACATTAAAAAAAAACAAACCGGATGGATACAGGATAAGTCAAAAGACGAACTGTTGGACATTTGTAAAAAATATAAAGTGCAAATTCCCGAAAAGGCAAACATTGACAGTTTAAGAAAAACACTTCGTGAATTTATAAAAGATATAAAAACAAGCGAAAGTGATACTAGTTCAATAGAAGAGGAAGAAGAGGAAATGGCGAGGGCGATAGGCAAACTATTGGAATTCGCACCAGAGATTCAAGCTTGGGAGGATTACATCGAACAATTCGAGTTCTACCTAGACGCCAACAACATAACCGACTCAAACAAAAAAAGGTCGACTCTTCTTACCGCGGTAGGTGTGAAAGTATATCCTACTATAAAATCTCTATGCTCGCCGAAGGCACCAAAACAGGTGTCCTACGAGGAAATAAAAAAAAATTGCGAAGCTCATTTCGGAAAAACAACGAACGAATTGCTAAGCAGAATACATTTCCACAAGCGCGACCAGCTAGAAGACGAATCACTACAAGAATTCGTACATGAATTAAGAAATCTGGCACAAGACTGCAAATTCGGAGGCCCAACGCAAAAATTGCCGTTAGAAATAATGCTTCGCGATAGATTTGTTGCAGGCATAAGAAACGAAGAACTGCAGAGGTATTTATGCCGACGACATGAAGAAATGGTCACGGACACAAATCTCGACGGACTCACACTAGACAAGGCTCTTGAAATTGCTCGCAGCGCAGAATCGACAATCGATCAACAAAAAATAATTAAACAAAGAGAATCGAAATTGGTTAATAAAATAATAAAAAAGGAAAAAAAGAAAGAAAGTAGAAGCAATCGCGAAAGGGGTTGTTATCGATGTGGGTATAAAAACCACGACGCCGAAAATTGTTTCTACAAAAACGAAAAATGCGACTCGTGTTCCAAAATAGGGCATTTGAGTCGAGCCTGTAAAAGTAAACAAAGATCATCTGCGAAGACAAAGGCATCCAGAACACATCGTGTAGAGGATGACGACACGGAGATAGAAGAGGACAGCGACTGTTATTCGAACGCGATAGTACACAAAACAAACGCGACGAAGCACAACGATGAATACAACGTGATAGTCGAAATAAACTCTATACCGTGTACTTTTGAAATTGATAACGGGTCTCACCTTTCCATAATTAACCAAGATACCTTTAAAAAAATATGGCCAAATAGCACTCCGCATTGGTCGGCAAAGGAGGTGAAACTTTTCGCTTATGGAAAAAAAAGATTAAACGTGATGGGTTCAACGAACGTTTCGGTCAAATACGGCGAATTCAAGAAAAAACTCCCACTTACAATCACGGAGGATACTGTAGGACCAAACTTACTCGGCAGAAACTGGTTCGCGGACCTCGGAATTAAAATAATGGGAATTCAGCGGATCGAGAAGACCGAAACGGACTACAAAAAGATGATAGACGAATTTCCTTCAATAACCTCGACTACGTTAGAAGGTCATCACGGTACCCCAATAAGCATCTTGCTGAAGGAAAACGCCCGGCCAAAATTTATCAAGGCTAGACGCGTTCCTTACGCACTACAAGAACCAACAACAGAAGCTCTACAGAGCATGATACGACAAGGAATGCTGACACCTGTATTGCAATCTGATTGGGCAACTCCCGCCCACTTTGTACGAAAGTCTAACGGAAAAATAAGAGTGGTAGGAGATTATAAAGATACGGTAAATCCAGAAATAAAAGATTCGGAATATCCTATCCCTACCGTGTCGGAATCGTTCGCGACGCTAAACGGAGGAAAGATATTCTCCCAGATAGACCTGCAGAACGCATATAAACAACTTCGTGTAGACGATCAAACTTCCGAAATCCTGACAATAAGCACGCCGATAGGCCTGTTCAGGGTTACTCGACTTCTCGACGGACTAACTGCAGCTCCTAGAATTTTTCAAAACTTCATGACTAAGATCCTTCAAGGGATCCAAGGAGTACAAATCTATATAGACAACATAAAAATTCAAGGTCGATCCAAAGAAGAACACGACGAGAGAGTAAAGGAGGTCCTTAAACGACTACACGAAGCGAACCTCAAAATAAACGTCGAAAAATCAATTTTTGGCGTAAAAACAATGGATTTCCTTGGGCACACGATCTCGGAAAAGGGAATCAGCCCGATGAAAGACAAACTCAGAGCAATAGAAAAAATCCCAGCTCCAAAGGACAAAAAGGATCTTCAAGTTTTCCTCGGAGGTATAAATTTCTATGCGAGATTTATAGAAAATCGAGCGAAAATTGCTGAACCTTTGCATCGTTTGTTAGATGAAAACAGAAAATGGGAATGGAGAGATACAGAGCAACGAGCTTTCGAAGAACTGAAGAAAAAACTGATGGGATCGGAAATTTTGACTCATTATGACGACAAACTCCCGATAGTTGTCTCAGCAGACGCTTCACCAATCGGAATCGGAGCAGTCCTCGCACACGAAATGCCTGACAACTCGGAGAAAACAATCGAATACAGCTCGAAGACTCTAAATAAAACGCAAAGGAACTATTCGCAGTTGGAACGAGAGGCTTTGGCATTAATCAAGGCGACGGAACATTTTCACCAATACCTGGCAGGAAGAAAATTTAAACTAATCACCGACCACAAGCCTCTACTAGGAATTTTCAACCAAAAAAGCAAAAGGTCGCAAACACTCTCTCCAAAATTAGAACGTTACAAAAGAACGCTCTCAGCTTACGAATACGAGTTGATTCATCGACCAGGAAAGAAACAAGGTAATGTGGACATGTTATCAAGATTCCCTCTCCCAGAAGAAGCTACCGAAGAAGACGACGTGGCCAACGTGCTGATGTTGGAAGGAATCACAAGGAACCCGATCTCAGCCAAAGAAATAAAACAAGAAACTGAAAAGGACCAAACCTTAACGCAAATAAAAACTTACATGACCAAGGGATGGCCGAAGAAAACCTCAAAAATTGAAAAAAATTTTTGGACAAAAAGAAACGAGTTGTCCATTCAAGAAGGCTGCATTCTACGAGGCGACAGAGTAGTCATACCAACAAATCTTCAGCGTGAAACTTTAAAGTATCTACACTTAAACCACAGCGGAATAGTAGCAACAAAGGCCTATGCACGCTCTTATGCATGGTGGCCTGGTATAGACGAGGACATCGAAGCTATGATTAGTAATTGTGACAGATTCCAGGAGAACAGAAACAATCCTCCACGAGCTCCAGTAGAGAATTGGGAAATACCAGAAAAACCGTGGAGCCGAATACACATAGACTTCGCAGGACCGTTCCACAACCAAAACTTCCTAATCGCTGTAGACGCGACGTCTAAATGGATTGAAGTAAGCAGAGTTCCATCGATGGTGTCAAAGAAAGTAATCGAAGAACTCAGAAAAATGTTCGCGACATTCGGAACACCCGATACACTAGTCTCGGACAACGGTACTCCTTTCAAATCAGCAGAAATGGCAAAATTCACAAAAGGAAATGGAATCAAACAAATTTTCGTTGCACCATATCATCCAGCTGCAAACGGACTAGCTGAAAGGGCAGTACAAACAACAAAAAGAAATCTGAAGATTCTAATCGAAGGCAATTGGGAAGAAAAACTGAGCAGATTCCTCCTAAAACAACACACTACGCCATCGAAAACCACGGGACTTACTCCAGCGGAAATTATGATGAATCGGAAATTAAGGATTCCACTCGACCTGATGAAACCAAAAATTGAAAAAAGGAGCCTCGCACGACGGAGACACCAGACGGAACACGGGAACTAAAAATCAACCAGCGGGTCCGCATGAGACTGTATCACAGCAAATACGAACCGAAATGGGCACGCGCTATTGTCAAACGAAAGACTGGACCACTGTCGTACGAGGTCCAAGAAGAAAAAACCGGATCTATACACAAACGACACATAAACCAGCTGATAAAAATAAAGGACGAAAGAGAACAACAGAAATCATCAAAGAAGAAAGAGGAAACGAGCAAAAAAAAACAGAACATCGTTACCCAATTAGAAGTAGAGTACTAAATGAAAACTAAGAAAAAGAAAATAAACATTATATCTTGATATTTCGCAAAGCAGAAATAAGTTCAAAATGATTTAATTTCGCATATTATACGCTCACTAAGGGGGGAAAGATGTAATGTACGTACACACGGAGATAGAAGCACACTCACACGCACTCGCTCCTACATACACACAGACACATCTGACTACCAAATATCCCGACACCGTACAGACAGTCTTATTCGGGCGTCCGATGTATACACTCGTTCTGATCTATTGAATAAATACTCAACTGTTCTACAACGCGAGTCTAATCATTTTCCCACATAACAATTATATTCATATATTTTTTTATATTTTTATAATATATATGTATATGTATTATTTATTATTCATATTATAAACCTTTCAATCATACAAAACTATATGAGATAATTAATTAAATTAAAGACAAAAAAATGTTCAACAATTTTAAGAAATTACATTCATGCAGAATATTTCCTTAAAAGTTGAAGAAATTTCATCCAACGCAGCAACCTGTATCCTACGACAACTGCTTTTTCTTCGATGGACTGAATTTATGTTCAGCGGAGGCCATAAAATCTGGAAAAATCATGAACTTTGTATCAAAATATCACCTATCAACTGTAGAAAAACTGAGCCACTAGAATGTTTTCTCAGAGCGTAGAAGTAATTTTGAAAAAATTATTGTATACTCCGAATTTTAGGTTTACTTACGTTCGAATGTTTCGACCAGTTCGCCTGGATCGTTTTTGATGAGCCACTTCACGACTTCGTCCATTTTTTCGAATGAAAAATATAACTTGATCACTCACACTCAAAGACGACGCGAAACACGACACGATGCAGGACCTGGACGCGGCCATATGCAAAATGCGACAAGTTTTGATCACGTGGTCACACCTTAATAGACCGCATACTAACTTTAAGAGGATATTCTAATACTCTAGCATTCTACATGAAAATATACTCAACATTTAGAGGATTTGATTAGTATATACGATTAGTATGTTACCATACTAGAAATAAGAATAAATTTTTTTCGGTGCAGATGCTCCGTTAATTTTGTTGCTGAGTGTAGTACTTCTCGATACTAGTGCGAAAGTGTTGATTCTCAGACGAGTGTAAAGTTTTTCGTCCGAGCGAATTAAGGGCGACAATCACCCGAGTCAAAAATCAAATTTTTTTAGTTAAATTTTAGTAAAAATATAAAACGAGTGGAAATTTAATCGATTTGTGGTACTTTGTCAGGTATGGTATTCCATACCTGACAAATTACCAGGTATGGAACTCTCCATATATTCCACTGTGTTTCCGCCGGCCCTGCCATATACTCCCGCAATCTGTAGAGATCTTCATAAGCGAGTGAAGAAATGTGAAGAGCTGCTGCAAATTTGTGCAGAGTATTCTATAGAGTTAAGAGGCCGTGCAAGTAAGCTTTATATTATTAATTTCAAATCACGTCTTTTCTAAATTATGAAAAAAAACTTTATGCAGTTGTGAGATCCAAAACCTCTATATTCTCCATTCCAATACTATAACTTGAATTGTTATTTTCTTTCTGCAGAATCCTATGAAGAAGCTTTGAAACGAGTTCAGAAATTAGGAATCGAAGAATATGTATATACAACCGATGCTCAACCACATGAAATGAAAGCAGCTGAAGACACAGAGCTGTATCGTAAAAAGAAAAGGCCGCCAAAGCTGAAAACGAACCCCAAGGAACAACAGACGTTGTTGGCACAGGCACCTAAACTGCAGAAAACGTCAACTGAAAGTAAAAACAGTTTAACTGACGAGTTTGAAGTGAAGTTTTTTTAGTGAAGTTTTTTTAATTTTGTTTTTGATGTTTTCATTTATTACTGATCATTCGTACAATTTAAGTCTGCTCTTATATAAGTATCTATATCGCATTTCCATTTCAAATTACAGGATATCAAAGCGTATCCCCGCAGAATGATCTCTCAAACATTAAGGCATGCCAAAATGAAAGAAAGAAAGAAAGAATAAATAAAAGAAAGAATTGTATGTAAAGGTTTCTTTCTTATAAATCATTTATTAAGCTACAATGCAATTTGAATCTGGTATCGAAATCACACATTTCATTTCAGCTTCAATGCAGAACGATTCTTCGATCAATTCCACGAGCAGTGATGAATCTGCAGCTAAGCGTTCTCGTACGAGTACTCCCAACTCTACGCTTCCGAGTCCTACACTTTCATCTTTTTCATTTGAGACAGAACTGTCTCCTTTAAGCAACGCAAGGAACTCAAAAAAATCGGCGGTAGCTTCCTGTCCGCCACAGGTGTTACGATCAAAAAAAGATGTGAAAGAACAGCCCGGGCGAATTGAAACACAATCTTTACACTCTCAAGGTAAACTGGTACTTCGAGTTCTCGTTCACTGTTCTATTTCAAAAGTACCCAGATAACAAAATGTCCGCACGGTGCGTGCGTATATGCACTCACGGCGTGCGCATTAAGCCTCATAGCGTGAGTGCAAATACGCATGCAATTGCGTCATCAATTGCAACTCCATGTGCCCGCACATCGTGAGTTCCGCATGCGTGCCCGCATTATGCTAGCACGTCGTGATGATATAATGAAGCTTTCTCTAATGGCAATTATATCAAATTATTGGGTCCCATAAATAAGCGGTAACCCGCACGGAAATATATAAACCCAAAAGCACCTCTGGTGCAAAAACCTTTCGCCAAGTACAATAATGTGATCACTACCCCCAAAAATAATCTACCAACGAAAATTCCTCCTTAACAACAGTGGTACTATAAAAATGTCTACTTACAAAATGATTGAAATCAGATACCCGTGTGGAAATTACAAACGGGAACTGGCCAATAGTTGTCCAGTTCGCCCGTTTTCAATGCGGGCGCTAGACAGTCGAGCTAGACAGCTACTGTCCGGAAATGTAACGCTGCACTAGACAGTTTCACTAGGCCAGTTCAACTATCCGGGTTCTGTTCAGTCTGCCCGACTTACATTGTATTTCCCGAACTTTGTTTCTATATTATTTTAACGATAAAACGTGATAAAAAAAGTTATTGACAAATGTTGGATAGTCGAATTTGATAATTGACCGCATGTAAATTAAAACGCATTTTCGTTGAAAAAACCACCGTTATATTTCTCCTAACCGGGATTTGAACCCACGTCCGCTCGCTCGTAACTATTACTAGTCGCACGCCCTATCCACTACACCAAGCTACCGATTGGTATAATCTCAATGTTTTCCTATATGTATATTAGACTAGCCGTTAACAAAAAAGTTTGCGCTCCAACTTGGAAAATATTAAGTTCACGTTGAAAGGAGAAGATCCTCAAAGTTCCTCTATCTCATTATTAAAGGGTGCCGGCAATTTTTCGTTTTATTTTAATTTTTTTTCTCAATTTTTTTTCTACCATTCAAAAATTTTTATTTCTTTTTCTCTAATATAAGATTTTATTTGTTTTTAGACCTTGATCTTTTTGAATTTTATACGGATTCGAAAAAATCAAACGGTAGACAAATAAATCTGGGAATGAAAATACTTTTTACTCAAATATTTTCAATTTATTTTCTTATTTTTTTAATTTTTAATTGATTTATTTTTTCATTCTTGATTTATCTTTTGTTATTAATTTGATTTGTTAATTTTTTATTCCACGCTTCCATGAAATTTTTTTAGACCAATTCCTGGGCTATATTTTTCTTGGACGTCATGTTGACTATTCCATCATGAAAAATTGAAAATGTTTGAGTAAAAAGTATTTTCAATTCGAAATTTATCTGTCTACCGTTTGATTTTTTTGAATCGTTATAAAATTCAGAAAGATCAAGGTCCGAGAACAATCAAAATCTTATTCGTGGGGGGAAAAAAAAACAACTTAATTTTTAAAAAAATTAATAAAAAATTAAAATTAAAGTTAAGATTGAAACTAAAATGAAACAAAAAATTGCCGGCACCCCTTAATAATGAGATAGAGCATTGAAGCTTTGAGGATCTCCTTTTTTCAAGGTGTAATATTTTTCAGGTTGAAGCGCAAACTTTTTTTTTAACGGCCAGTCTAATGTATATCACAACTTTATATGAAGAATTCCATGTGAACTCAACGAATCAAAAACCAGCGATTCGATTTGATTAGCGATTTCATACAATTATGATGATTCTAAATCTAACACACTGCTTTGATTGAAAAAAAAAAAATTTATCGAGCCGATTTTGATTATGAATTTTTGACAACTCAAAATAGCGCCGTGATCGATTCTTTTATTCACTCTACAAAATACGACGAACATTTATCGGTTATGAAAAAGGTGATTGTATCTTTTTGACATCCAATTTTTATTTCATTTGAATGACAATTATTGATTTTCGACTTCGTGATTCTAGTTTTGACCGATAACCGATTGACAATTAAATAACTCTCTTTAATCTCGCCATTCTGATTTCAATAATTCAAATTGAGGATGCTCCTGTAAGTTGCTATTTTAATTTTGATTGTGAAAATTTATAATCGAATAATGTACGTATATGTATGTATGTATGTACGAAAACAAGGAATAATCATTCATATATGCACTCGAATAAAAATGTGCATTTCTAAATACACTGAATTCGATTCACAGTAATTTATATTATTATTAATAAAAAATAGCTAAATGGGTGTGATTTAGTGTTTCTGAAGAGGTCCTGGGTAGTTAAAAGGTGCGAATCATAACTACAGTTCAACTGCACATTTCCCGTGTGGGAGCTGCACAGTTGCGCTAAAGACGGGTTACCCCGTCCGGGGGCTGTACAGTTTCGCTAAAGACGGGATCGCCCGTCTAGCAGCTAGCCGGTAATCGGGGACCCCCTATCGAATTTCCACACGGGTACAATTGCCAAGTGCATATCCGCCGTACAATTATAAAACAGAAGATATAAAAAAATAAAAATTTGGAGTACGTGGTACTTGGCGGGCCGATAACGATGCTGTAACGAGGTTCGTCAAAAAGCCTTTACGTACAAGTAACGATCATTAATTTTCATCAGGATTGCCGAGAAATCGCGACGAAGTTGCGATTTTGAGGTTAGAATGATGAAAAGATATGTTCTTGTGTGCATGTACTAAATATGATATATTTGACTCATTGAATATACGAAAATATTTGGAAATTAATAATAATATATTGAAGACCTGCAACGTTGATTGAAAGCTTCGTCACTCATTAATTTATGTTGTAGACTAAACTTCATGCGATTCAATAACTGTACTTATAACCCAACCTCAAAATCGCGCGCTTCGTCATTTCATGAGAGATTGTTATAATTTCGCCCTCCACTTTAAATGTGAATTTTATCATAATAAGTAAGTATAGGAAGCATAAAAGAGAATGAAATTTGCAAAATGATCAGATGTACGAATATGAACAGAACTGACAGCTATCAGCTGTGTCTCGGGACTCGGGAGTCTGACAGTCCGTACTCCGTGGTCTAAGGTCTGCAATCGATTCGCGATCATGACGTCAACAGCGTCGACAAGAGCGCCACCTGGCAGCTGATGTCGAGTACTTAGTATATCTCTGCTTTTTAGTGGTGGCCGCTCTTTCCTAATTCTCAGACACATAGGTTTAAGGATGATTTGGTCTGAACACTGAAATATAAACACACTGGAACGGGCACTAGGCTCTGGGTTCTGTGCGAGGGAGAAAGAATTCGTGGGGCATTCTGTCCTTGTTGTACGCATGGTTTACTTCTCAGAGTGCATGCGCAGAGCGATTAAAAGAGTACAGACAGCCCCACGTTAGTAGTCTATTTCACAAAGACGTCCCACTTACGCGTTCAGCCCGGCAGTGCCCATTCCAGTGTGGTTATATTTCAGTGGGTCTGAAGGAGAAGGAGACGATATATTTTCAGACGAAACGGCTACTCAGAAACTTAAGTTAATCATATCTCAGCTTTCCGTGGCTTGATTCAATTGAAGTTGGACTCAAGAGAAGGGCTCTTCGGGCCTACATCCGGAGATAATTATTTCAATCCCCGGCATATCGCGAAACTGAAGAAATTAGGAAAATACGGTCTCCCCACTCCTACGAATAGCTCCCGTACGGGTATATAGACTCGTCGAGTCTCGCGCGGCGTATACAGATATATTTACCTTATGATAATTTTATTTTTGTTTATTGTACTTGGCGCGAGACTCTACCGAGTCTCTTGATATGCGAAAAATATATGCGAACATAGATGTGACATATTTTGTTTTTGCGCCTAAAATCTATTTTTTATAAGTTTGACATAAATGTCGGATATATTCAACATAAATGTTGCGGCATGTATGTCGACATAGATGTCGACATAGATGTGAACACGATTTGATATAAATGTCGGATATATGTCGACATACATGCCGCAACATTTATGTTGAAAATATCCGACATTTATGTCAAAACTTATAAAAATAATATTTAGGCGCAAAAACAAAATATGTCACATTTATGTTCGCATATATTTTTATATTATATTTTATTATATTTTACTACCAGATATATCAGATATCCTTTTTAATCATAATCTCTCCATATCATAAAAATATATCGCCGCCGCCGCAGCCGCCACCGCCGCCGCCGTGTCAGACTTTAGTTACCATGGCAACCTAACCCAACCTCACCTTACCTGACCTAACCTTACCTGACCTAACCTCACCTGACCTAACCTTACCTGACCTAACCTTACCTAACCTGACCTTTGAGGTTAGGCTAGGTTAGGTCAGGTCAGGTTGGGTTAGGTTACCATGGTCAGGTCAGGTTGGGTTAGGTTACCATGGTCAGGATAGAGTGGGTTAGGTTAGGTAAGGATGGGTTAGATTGTGTCAGGTTAGGTTAGGCTGCCTTGGTCAGGATAGAGTAGGTTAGCTTGGTAACCTAACCTAACCTTACCTAACCTAACCTGACCTAACCTCACCTGACCTGACCTTTGAGGTGAGGTTAGGTTAGGTTAGGTTAGGTTAGGTTGCCATGGTCAGGATAGAGTGCGTTGGGTTGGGTCAGGTTAGGTTAGCTTAGGTTAGGTAACCTAACCTAACCTTTGTCAGTATCCCAGCCCAGCCCAACCGAAGAGAGCCGAGGATAGCCGAAGATAGCCGAAGATGGTCGACGATAGCCGAAGATAGCCGAAGATAGCCGAGGATAGCCGAGGAGAGCCAAGGGGAGCCGAACCCGGTCCTCCCCTCGGTCCAAGGGCCCAGGAAAGGGAAAGGGGGAAGCAGAGCCGAGGGAGCCGAGGATAGCCGAAGATAGCCGGGGATAGCCGAGGATGGCCGAAGATAGCCGAGGATAACTGAAGATAGCCGTGGATAGCCGAGGATAGCACAAAATGTCCGACACAGCGGCGGCGATATATCTTAATAATCTCTACACACGACTTCAAGAGATACGAATCCGAGGACCTGGACTACGAGAAATACTCAGTGAATGACCTGGACAACGAGAACTACGAAGCCGAGGACCTGGACTACGAGAAATACTTAGCGAGTGACCTGGACTAAGAGATCTACGAAGCCCAGAACCTGGACTACGAGAAATACTCACTGAACGACCTGGACAACGAGAAACACGAAGCCAAGGACCTGGACTACTAGAAATACTTGGCAAACGACCTGGACAACGAGGAATACGAAGAACATAAAATCCACAGATTATTTGAATTTTAGAAACAACTGATACAAATTAGAATATGGAGGGTTGGCGCGCGTAGCGCGCAGGGGGGCGAAGCCCCCCTAGTATATTTATAAATATTATTACAACATTGAACATAAAATACTGTGTACAAACTTTACTTTACTTAATATTTATTTAACAAGCTTTATTCAAAGTGTTGACTATATCCTAGAATAATCTCATAATTTCACAGTGCTAAACGGGAACCCTGGTAGAAAATTGACCAGATTTTCTGGCCATTCGTCATCTTATGGGCAGACAATCTGGGCAGAACCTGGCCAGATATTCAGGGGTATCTGGTCAGAATCTGACCAGAATCTGGTGAACCATTAATATCACGTTCTTTTGAGGTTATATGTAACTGTAACTGTTAATTCGTGGCGGGTCAATTTTCAGTGAAATAAAAATAAATGATTAATCTAGTGATAAATCCTTTCACCATATGGCATTCAAGTTGCAGTTAATTATGAGTGTTACCGACGTCGTCGCCGGGAGTTGTCTTTGTACAACATACGCTTTCGTTATTGACCGCATCGTAGTTTTCGTCCTCCAGGTCGACCGCTACGTATTCTCCGTCCTCCAGGTCGACCGCTACGTAGTTTTGATGCTCTAGGTCGACCGCACCGTAGTTTCCGTCTTCTAGGTTCACTGCACCGTAGTTTTCGTCCTCCAGGTCCACCGCTACATAGTTTTCATGCTCTAGATCCACCGCACCGTAGTTTCCGTCTTCTAGGTTCACCGCACCGTAGTTTTCGTCCTCCAGGTCCACCGCTACGTAGTTTTCGTCCTCCAGGTCCACCGTTACGTAGTTTTCGTCCTCCAGGTCCACCGCTACGTAGTTCTCGTCCTCTAGGTCGACCGTACCGTAGTTTCCGTCCTCCAGGTCGACCGATTGTAAGTAATTATTGGTAAACAATTGATGTTCTACACACGACGTTGATAATTCATGCATCATTGTTCAGTAAGTTATTAACTACGTAGCGGTGGATCTGGAGGACGAAAACCACGTGCGGTGGACCTAGAAGACGGAAACTACGGTGCGGTGGACCTAGAGCATGAAAACTACGTAGCAGTGGACCTGGAGGATGGAAACTACGTAGCGGTCGACGTAGAGGACGAAACCGACGTAGCGGTGGTCCTGGTTACAGATAACGAAAGCGTATGTTGTGTGAAGACAACTCCCGGCGACGATGTCGTTAACACTCATAATTGTTGTTGTTTTTCATTCGAAGCTGTCGAATTTTTTTCATAATAGTGAATGCTTTATTATTTTTGATATAATTTAAAAATTAATTACGATTCTGAATATTATTTGAAGATAACAAATTATTTTCCACAAAAAATATTCTCACCTTGATGTTATTAAACTTTTTAATTACCTACATTTCTAACATAACCTCGAATTACACCTTAGATTCGTTCATCAGATCCTTCAACAGAATCTGCCCAGATACATATGTCATTCTGGTCAGAAAGTGTCGTCGAATTGATGAGGTATCTGGCCAGAATCTGACAACTCACCAGAAAACTCAACAGATTCTGGTCATATTCTGCTCAATTTTCTACCAGGGAAGAGTACTAAAACTATACGTAATGCAAAAGTATTAAAAAATTCTATTAGTTACGTCATGCGATGGTTCAGGTAGGTTAATATTAAATATATATTTATGACAGATAAAATAGCTAGTATATATCTACTATATACAGGGTGGTCCATTTAAGTTGGCACAGCAGGATATCTTGAGAACTACTCATTTTAGAGAAAGATGTTTGAAATAAAAATTTCTTGACTTGAAGGGGGCAAAATACTGTGCTATCGTACTTTTCAAATGGTGGAGGTTTACAGGGTCATTTAGAGGTCAACATTGTTTTTTTCAATGGGAACGTATACTTTTTTTCACAGATTCGCATTATACACTGAATAATACAAAACTTTTGTCCCAAGTTTTTTTTTCTATGACATGAATTTTTTTTATTCCTAATTTTTTTCTGTCCATTTTTCACAACGTTTTGAGGAATGTATTGAAGTGAATGGGCATAATTTTGAGCATCTGTTGAGATAAATTTATTTTTGAATTAAAATTTTCTGTCTTATTGCAGATATTTGAGAAAAAAAAAAAAATTTTATTCAAAAAAATTGATGTCATACACAAAAAAACTTGGGACAAAAGTTTTGTATTATTCAGTGTAAAATGCGAATCTGTAAAAAAAAGTATACGTTCCCATTGAAAAAAACAATGTTGACCTCCAAATGACCCTGTAAACCTCCACCATTTGAAAAGTACGAAACCACCAAAAGCACCTCACGTGCAAAAACCGTGCGCCAAGTACATTGATGGGGTCATCACCTCAAAAAAAGTATGGAAATCAGACACTACCGCCAAGCATTATCACATCGAAAACATAGAAAAATAAAAATGAAAAGATGAAAAAAAATTTGGAAGTAGTGGTACTTGGCGGGCCAATATTTAAGATCACTGCAAGATTATTGGCATGGTTCAATTGCTGTTTCCTCGTACTTGTCTACAAAAGGCCCGCCAAGTACCACTAACTCCAAATTTTTTTTCATCTTTTCATTTTTATTTTTCTATGTTTTCGATGTGATAATGCGTGGCGGTAGTGTCTGATTTCAATACTTTTTTTGAGGTGATGACCCCATCAATGTACTTGGCGCCCGGTTTTTGCACGTGAGGTGCTTTTTGTGGTTATTTCACTACTTTTTGTACCGTGCCGTTTTGATTTTTATTTTTGCTTATAATAAATTGTATCCAGACATAATATTATGTCCCCATCATTCACTAAAGTATCGGAATCACCACTTTTTTGAAAGGTTCCTATTACAAATACCCATGTGAGGATAGGATATACGTGGAGGAATTATATATCTGTAAAAGGTCATGTTTCGTCATGTTTTTAATATTACCTATATACTTATTATTTTTCAATATAATTACGGCAGCTCCGCTTAGAACCAATCATCGATATAACCATAATTTTCATAACCATGATATTATAATATTCAACCCTCAAATCATTATATGAAAGAGAATAAGTATATACATAAGTAATATTGAAAACATGATTAAACATGTCCTATTACAAATATGTAGTTGCTATATTTATATCCTATTTCCTGTTCCTTCACATACTTGTAGTAAAAATAAACCGTATCCTAATACTGTTGTCAATTGCAATCAAGCTTTGTATTGAAACCAATTCAAGACTTAAGATATCATTTGAACATTGTTGACCCTTGAGATGATTATATAGAATTATATAGTAGAATATAGCATAAAGTGATGCGTTGCGATAAGATAAAAAAATATTGTCTTTTGCTTCCTTTTACTTTAGGCAGTTGTGAGGGAACAATATATTTTGGAATCTCAGCAGTCTGTGAGCGCAAATATCTCCTCGACTAGCCTATCACTGCAAAGTAAAACAGAACTCACTACAACTGTGACACGGGGAACGTTTTCAAATTAGCGTTGCTTAGATTTGTAGAATAGACATCATATTCAAAGACATAGACATAGACATCATATTCAAACACATAGACATAGACATCATATTCAATCATCCAAACACATCTGACAATTGAAGTTTCTATAGCTATATACATCCGTTACTTACATAGCTATCTGGAAAGAGTGTTGGTAAATAGGCATGCATGCTATCAATATGTAATGAGAACAGTTATATCCCGAAAATTAAAAAAACGATTTCAGAATAGGTGTCGTTTTACCGAACTCGAAAGATCCACCTAGAACTATAATGTGATGACTAATATTTTTGAATTAGTGTCATATATAAATTGAAAAAATATATTTTTAAGTAAATTCATTCGAAATCGAAATTTCAATGTGTAGCATTTTAGATCATAGTTTTCTCGGGATTGTAATTTTTAAGGGGGTATTCTAGTCTAGAAAATTGAAAAAATCGATTTTTTTTTGTTTTCATATTTCGATATTTCAGATATTCAAGAATAACTCCCCAAAAGTATTTTTCAAAATTCCAATTATTTTGAAAGTTATAGCCCTTTGAGTGTCGTGGGAGTGTCTGTGTTTTCATCTTTTGCATTTTAATACATAAAAAAAATTAAAAAAAAAAAAAATCAAAATTTGAGTGAGTTATGCGCCGTTGAAGTAGAGGGGGAACAAAAAAGAACGTGTTCTCGCCGTCACGATTCCCACCCTTCTGGTCATCATTTTTTTTCTTGCGGTTCACCTCAATGTCCAGTTGTTGTAAAAAAAGAGTGTGTTGGGCAAATATCTCAGAAACGGTATGTCGAATGAAAAAAGTAATAGGGTGGTGATTTGTAGTATTCTTCACCCTCTTTTACCTCAGTCCATGATCTTGCCCGTGACTATCGGAAAACGTGTCAAAAAATCATTTAATAATCAAAAACTCTATTTTTATCCACTTATGTCATTTTTAGGATTTTTTTCGTATTTTTTTTTTTTTTTCGAAAAGCTCCGGAAATTTCCCATTGAATCACGTTTGTTTCGAAATGGGGCACGGCTCCGTTTGGGAGCTACAATTTTTTTCCGAAGGCGAAATGAACGACTCGTACGTCCGTTCACATTGCCGCGTCATATTATTGTCCGAAAAAAATTTATTATTTATTATTTATTATCTTTTTTTTATCCCCTCTCTACTTTTTTTCATTATACTTCCAGTATACTAAATCGATAATTTGAAGGTCATTGTATTCAATTTTTTTTTTCTTTCATTTATTTATTTTTTTGTTTATTGTTTATTTTGTTTATTTTGTTTATTTGGTTATTATCATTAAATTGTTTATTCAATTTGCGTTTAGTTTGAGTTAGTTTCATTTTAACTCCGAAGCTGTAAAATGGATAGAAAAAGTAAGAAAAGAGGTTTTTATCGTCCAGACCGATCAAGAAAACGGAAATTCAGCGGCAATCAATATACTCTTGAAGAGGAAACTTCGTTTGCCAGTGCATCGGCAGCAAAGTTGAAAAATACAACTGATGAAGAAGTTCTTCTCGATTATAATTTTGGTTATTGTATTTTAGAGTTTTGTTCTGTGTTTTCATCTCTTGCTTTGATGATTATATGTGCTACATGTAAAGAAAAAATCAAATTTTCTCGGTCGGCTGCACGTGGGCTAGGATTCAAAATTGAAGTGCAATGTGGCTGCGAAAGTGTCCGTTATATTCCGTCATGCCCATTTTTAAATAAGGCATTTGAGGTGAACTGGAGAATTGTAACAGCTATGAGACTCATTGGAGTTCGAAGAGAAGCTATCAATATCTCTTGTAGTATCATGGATATCGGTCAGGGTTTGGCTATCGGTACATATTATGTTTGTCTAGATAATTTACATATGGTTGCATCGGCTGTTTATAACCGGGTTATTTCTAAAGCTGTAGAAGAAGAGAAAGAGTTAATTTTAGCCTCAGATCCAGAAGCGAATCCTACACATTTCACAGTTTCCGGTGATGGGACTTGGAAGAAGAGAGGATTTAATTCCCTTTTTGAAGTCACTACGCTTGTAGGGAAATTTAGCAAGAAAGTTGTTGATACAGTCGTGAAGTCGAGTTTTTGTCAGGGCTGCAACTTATGGACGAATAAAAAAAAAGCCGACATCGATGCCTACGAATACTGGTATGAAGAACATCAAGATTCTTGCTCGATAAACCACAAAGGAAGCGCTGGAAAGATGGAGATCGACGCAGTGGTTGAAATGTTCGAAAGATCTGGAGAAAAGCATGGAGTAAAGTACGTCAAGTATATTGGAGATGGCGACTCGAAGACTTTTAAAGGGATCCTTGACTTAAACCCTTACAATAATGATCCAGTTGTTGTAAAAAAAGAGTGTGTTGGGCACGTCCAGAAGCGTATGGGGTCGCGATTACGAAAGGCAAAAAAAGATAATAGTGGAATTGGTGGTAAAGGTGCTGGTAAATTGACAGATAAGAAGATCAACGAGTTATCTTTGTATTACGGATTAGCTATCCGTCGTAATCCTGACTCTGTTGAGGATATGAAGCGTGAGATATGGGCAACCTACTTCCATAAGAGTTTAACTGATGAGAAGCCTCAGCACATTAATTGCCCACCTGGACCCTCCAGTTGGTGCAAATGGCAGAAAGCAGCAGCCGAAGGAACTCTGGATGACTTTCACCACGAGGATCCACCTCTTGCTGATAACGTTTTGAAAGTTTTAAAACCTATTTACGAAAGCCTGTCAGATGATTCTTTATTGCATCGTTGTTTGAGCTCCGAAACTCAGAATATCAACGAATCTCTCAATTCTTTAATATGGACGTTTGCACCCAAGCATAGTCATGCCGGCTCGCAGACAGTCGAAATTGCAAATTTTTTAGCAGTTTGTATTTTCAATGAAGGCTTTCACCCAATTTTAAATATAATGAAAGTTATGGGAATGACAATGGGTCCGGAAACGCATGGGTTTGTTGTTAGGCGCAATGAAGCAAGAATTAAACGTTCTGAGGTTCGAGCTTCAAATGCTTCAAAAGAAGGAAGAACTGCTCGTCTTGCGGAGAGAAACGCTGCAAATCATCAACATGAAGTAGAAGAAGGCCCGATGTATGAAGCCGGAATGGCTGATTAAGAAAATGTAAGTTATATGTACTGTTCTATCAATTACACCGCCTGAAACTTGACGTAAAACTTTGAACGCGTTTTTCTCGAAACTAGTTTTTTCAAAACGGCCGTCAAAAAATCTCAAGTTCTAATCGACCGATTGACTTGAAATTCGATATGAAAATTTTTTATTTTCAGTTTTCATGGTTCATACCATTTTGACATTTGTACTAATCAAGAATCTACCTTTTTTTTTGTTACAGATGACCAGAAGGGTGGGAATCGTGACGGCGAAAACACGTTCTTTTTTGTTCCCCCTCTACTTCAACGGCGCATAACTCACTCAAATTTTGATTTTTTTTTTGAAATTTTTTTTATGTATTCTTAAGGGAAGACCCTGGTGAGATTTCGCCCGAAATCGCTCAAAAAATCGATTTTCTGTTTTTGCCGGAAAATTACTCCCGGGGCTTGTCCCCACCTTGTGAGAAACTTCAAGGCCCTCCGATTTTTTTTGGTTCATTGGCAGCGAATCTTATAAATAAAATCGATGAAATTTTTTTTTTTTTGCATTTCTTTCGTGATTATTTTCCTCTAGAATTCTAGAATTCCATCAAAATACTATTGAATGGGAATATAGCAATATAAAAGGTCAAAGTTTGAAAAACTCGGTAAATTTGACGCTAATTTGAAATTTGTGACGTCACAACTCCGTGTAGTTCGGGATCGAACCACCTGTAGCACAGGGCATGATCGACTATTGGTAACTGTATCTGAAGCGTAGCCGCCTCGTGGTCAAAACCAGTACTACTCAAATTGGGTCATTCATGTATCTTTATGGCGAAGACGCGTTCGCCATCTGGTATTCGAAATTTGAACTAGTGAAACAGTACCTTGCGTCCAGTTACCAATTGTTCCCGCGCTTTTCTGCGTTTAGTGGTTAGTTTACTACGAACTGGCATCTTGGTGACAGCAAGTGTAAACTACTCTGCAATTTTGTGATTTTCACTCATTGCGAAACGAAAAAATCTCAACGAAAAAAATGGATTCGATTACCTCACGGTAGCGCAAGTCTAGACAACGCCCAACGTCCAAAAACAAGCAGGGTAAAAAAAATCTTGGAAATAAATTCCAATCGAAAGACTTTCCCTCTGGAAAACAAGTTGGTCATCAACAATTACTTGACGAACCGGAGCCTAGCCCATCCAGAAAACAATCAGGACCGAAAAAGATAAGTAACCCTCTAGGACCTAGTACATCATCTACTAGCAAAAGAAAAATTGAAACTTTTGTTTCATCACAGTCGTCGGAGCCAGGCGATGCTTGTAAAAATTATTTATTTGTGCATTCCAGTACCTGACAGGAGCTTTTTAAAAATTTAGCATGCGCTGAATGTGGACAGAAGAGCCTCGCTGGGCAGATGAGAGAACGAAGAAGATTCGCAGCATGGCTGTGCGTCAAATGCGAAGACTGTGGCTTTCTTTCCGCACAAAGTTTTAGGAGTCCGCGAACAACAGACAACACCAAGCGGCGACCGTTCGATGTCAATAGAAAAATGGTGGAAGTTTTCTCCGAATCTGGAGGGGGACATGCTCAAATGCAAAAGTTTGGAGCAACAATGAGCATGAGCGTGATGGCATCCCAGACATACTTCGCACATTCAAAGCGATTGGTAGACGAAGGTGAATCGCTAAAAGAAAAGGTGCTTGCCAAGGCTCGCGACGCTGTTCGACAGGCTCATGTGAACAGGGACGAACAGGTGATGAAAATCAGTACCAAGATTTTGAAAGAGCGGGACACTCAACGGAAAAGAAAAGGCGAGTGGCAGAATGAAGCACGACGAAAAAAGCTTCGGCATGCTGTCAAATTGACAAAGGCGCAGCTTGAAGCTTTGAACATCAGAAAGGAAGGGACAACTTATGGAGCAGGACAGTTCTAGGCCAGGCGATGTCGAACTAACATTCAATAATCATTTAACAACAACAACAACAACAACAACAACAACAACAACAACAACAACAATAATCAATTATTTGACCCCCTCTATTACTCTATTAAAATGCTCATTTTTGTTTTTAATTTTATTCCATGTGACGGTGAACCTGGAAATGTCAAGCGAAGATAATCCGTGCTCCGAGATATGTCGGAGCAAAAGAAATCGAGGATCTGAGATGCGTTCATCAGAAAGTGTAACATTATGACCTCGAACCATGTATTCTGAAGAATTTATTTAATTTGTACCAATTTTCATTAAAATACGATTTACTCAAAACTACATTTTCAGCTACGCTAAAAACTTCTTGCGTCATTGTTTTGCTCCGATCAACTTCTCCTTCGAAGAGGAAGTTCACACATACCTTATGCACAAATTCACTGATCAGATTTTCCAAATTGTATAAGGAACCTACTTTTCAAGTCTCAAATAACATGAAAAATGCAAAACATTTGGAAGTGAAAATATTAAATGCTCTTAAAAGAGAACGAAAAATTAATTCGCAAATCTGATCAGCAAATCTCTTCGCCTGAGTGTCTCAAAGATTGTAGTTCAAGATAAATATGATTCGATTAAAGTTATGACGCAGGGGACTTTTTGAAGTTCAGTGTGTTTTTACCATTAAATGTTGCGTAACTTCCACATTTATCAAGTAATCTGTGAAATCAAGGTGGGATTTTCTTAGTTTCTGAGTACACTTTCACATGATCTAAAAATAATTTCAATTATGAAAGAAATGTCGAAGTTTTGAGTTTCACCAGGGTCTTCCCTTAAAATATCAATAGAAAAATGATAAAAATATGGATGGTAAAAATATTCACTGCTTTTTTTCATCGAGCGTCAAAAAACGCCCGAAATTCGGGCTTCTAGACTAGAATACCCCCTTAACGTGATATAGGGCACGCCATTCTACCCAGTCTCTTGATAAACATAAACACCTATATATTATACTACAATTATTATATTGATGTGACCATGTGACATATATTGTAACTTACTGCACCAATATCTCAGCTGATGGCTGGAGATATGGTGCTAGTCCGCGTGAGTGTCTTTGTCACGGGTGTGATTTGGAGCTCCCCTCGTGGAAAAAGTGAAAAACCACAAAAATACCCTAGTACAGACTCAAATCAGATATCAACCGATTTGAGCTATTTATCTACTGAGCGAGGATCTGCTTCGCTAACCGAGCTCGTGCAACAGACGCGGGTTGGGTTAGCTGTGTGTGAGAATCATAGACACGGGTATTCCCCGGTGTTGTAACCCAGCAAAACTCAACCGTAGCTGCGTTAGCACAGAGCTGGGTGTCGCTAGGCGTACCAAGCTGTACAACTAAACTCGGGATTGGGTTTTACACCCGCACCGTAGCTGTCGTTTGCTAATTGAGAATAAAGAAATAAACCTGAAATATTTAGAGATTGTTAATTTAAGGGAAATAGGAAATTGAAAGAAATAGATGTAGTTTTAACAATAGATAGTATTTAATGAAATTAAATAATCATTAGTCAGTCGTAGAAAACGATACAAAAGAATTAAACAGAAAAACAGTATCTCGTGCATAGAATTAGATTATTACTAAATCATAAAGAATAGACAAGAATAGAATAGAATATAAAAATATTATATTAAAGAAATAATTCAGTAGGATAAGAGTAGATTTAATTAGAGTTCATAATTTTCTATCAATGTTTCCGATTTTGAAGTTTTATTAAAGCCGAAGATTCATTTATTGTAACCGAGGATTTCCAATCCTCGATTGGTTTAATTTGCGCCGATAATTATCTATTATGACGACTTTGACGTTTGCAGTCTAATTTATTTATTTATAAAAAATTAGTAAAAAACTTTGAAGAATTTGATGTGTGAATTTATATTTTAATTAGACTTATATTTTTCAATATCGAAAATCGCGATTCAAATCACCTCAATTTTAGCAAGTGTCGAAATGCGATTTAAGAGCAAAATAAACGTCACGCACTATTTTGGCTACGTGCCTAATGAGTATTTAACGAAGTGACTCGACGGGCGCTTTGCCACACAATCGGTACCTGATGCCTCCACGTACCCCCTTTTATACCGATATTTCGCGGGCACCGCGAAATCGTGGGATGCACGGAAACGCCGGTTTGCACGGAATCGCGGGTTGCGCGAACTCGCGGGTGGTGTGGAATCGCAGATTGCACGACATTGTGCAATACACGGAGCTCTGCGGTGCGCGTCGCGAGATGCGCGATGGACACTTGTCCGGCTGCTCCGGCAGGAGCCAGAACAGCCGGAACGTTACAATATAATCACATAACCTCAAAATATCTAGATCCTAAGATGAACGATTAAAGAGATATATTGCTTATTATGATTTTCTCGTGGATGCTCGCGTTAAATTAAACAACTATTTGTTTTCAAGTGTTGATCAATTTTATGTCTAATAGTACATTATGTCACTAGGCCGATTAAGTATTTTCCGACGAATTTGAGTTTATAATCCGAGCCGAAGGCGAGGATTATGATGAAATTCGTCAGAAAATACTTCTTGGGCCGTATGGCATATAGAATTTTATGTGTCCAGGCCAAAAACCGCGTTTAAACCGAGCGAAGCGAGGTTAAAATCGCAGTTTTACGGCCTATGACACATAAATTCGTTTTATTAATTTCTGATACTCCTCATGTTTTTCTCGTCTGTTCACTTGTCAGCTCAGCACTCAGCTGTCATAGCCTGGCGTATGCGCAAGCGCAGCGGGACTGCGGAGCGAAACATTAGTCTTAATGCTGGCGCATGCGCAATAAAACTGTGGAGCGAAAAACTAGTCTTAACGAAAAAGTCTTAATCTGACGAAGAAAAACTCGCCACTTTGAGAATGAAAAAATGTATAACTCAGCTTTCAGTGCACCGATCATATTGGTTTTAGGCTTAAATTAAAGCATTTTGATAAATTTTGATTTTGGTATGATAAATTAATACCGGTATATTATAGAAGACGGTAATATTTCATCAAATAAGAATCTCCACTTCGCCGAACTTGGGTCCTTGCGGTAAAGAGACATGGTCGTCGAGCGCTCATTTTTGAATGTACTTGCGATTTCTACCGAGTCTCTTGATAGCACAGTATTTTGCCCCCTTCAAGTCAAGAAATTTTTATTTCAAACATCTTTCTCTAAAATGGGTGGTTCTCAAGATATCCTGCTGTGCCAACTTAAATGGACCACCCTGTATATACTGGGTGTTTAAGAAAAAAAAAAAATCGATTTTTCATGCTTCTTTGCCACCGTCTTCTCCGTTATATTCGTCATCTTCTTCTTCATCACTATCGTCCTCGTGTGAACTAGCGGAAGCTTCTTCATCCGAAGATTGTTCCTCAGCATAATCACCTAAATCGACCTCCTAAATCAGGAGCATTGATTTGGAAGGGTTCATTCTCTAATATTAAGCTTTCATCTGCGCTGGATTCGGAATCATCGGGATCTTGTACAGCATCCACGGTGTGATGTCTACTGTTATTATAGCTATAGACAACCGTCTCCTCTTGTGTCTCACACCGAAGTCGCGAAATTCTTCATTTTTCCTCTCCATTATTGTCGGCTTTTTCGTTATTATTATTATTTTTTTTTTATTATTTCACGTATTATACTTGAAATTGAGTTTCAATTCAACATTGAAACTTTCATTTCGGAGAAGAGACATGCCAGGAGACTGAGAATTTGGCACTTTAAAGTACAATTTTTGTAAATAATATCTTTGGGATCGAGCTAATTTTCAGTGTCAAACTAGAAATGATTGAGATGTTCAGTTTTGATCCTAAATCAATGCAATATAAGTGCAAAAAATATACAAAAGCAGGTGAGCCACATAATATTCCCTCGTGAGTAGAACCACTCATATGTATAATATAATTCAGTTTGCTACCGTATAGGTTATCAGAGGAAGTTCAGAAATTAACTTGAAAACTATTGGTAATAATATAGCTTTGAAACGAATATTCACGTAGTCGAAAACACAGACAAATGAGACTAAATGACTAAAAGGTGAGGTTATATGGATTCCCACGTGTTATATCTACGTTTCACGTGGTTATTTTCATGATAATAACAATTACGTGTCACTTACCTTACAAGGCGTGATGGACGTTCAGTATAATAAAATTTATCCTATATTGGGAACCTAAGGATAGGCGTGGCTTTGGAACTGCGACCTACTCGCTCCAGTTCTATTTTTTGTCACTAGATGGCATACCGAGGTTCTAAGCCCTCTGATTGGTTCCAAGAACCTTG
The DNA here is from genome assembly GCA_943736025.1 of Tenthredo mesomela. Taxonomy (NCBI): domain Eukaryota; kingdom Metazoa; phylum Arthropoda; class Insecta; order Hymenoptera; family Tenthredinidae; genus Tenthredo; species Tenthredo mesomela. The sequence continues at coordinate 15,977,712 of OX031014.1, read as the reverse complement.
GAATGGGCGTGGTTTTGGAACTGTGACCTACTCGCTACAGTTCTATTTTTTGTCACTAGTTGGCGTATCGAGGTACAGTAATGTTCATCGATGGTGTCCTAGTGGCTCACTATTTTTCGTAGCCTTATTTCAGATAGAATTTCCCTTCTACAAACATTTCATTTGCTCATGACCAGTGGAGCAGCCCATCGGAAGTAGCAGAGTAACCACAACCTGCTTCACTTCGCGGCTGTCATATTCCCAATAACCTCAAAGTGTTGATTAAATACTTTTAGGTTATTTAACGAATAAATAAATAGTTTAAATTTTTTAGGTTACCCCTAATCAAATAATATTATTATAAGAATATCATATCAATGTTATAAAATTATATTATATTATCTTCATCCCTATTAGAGGACGACGATGATGGGGTTAACCTTTGAAATTAAAGTTATTTATTTATTTAATTTTCATTTTTCAGGTTAACCCCAAATTGAATAATACAACTATAAGAATATTATAGTAATGTTATACAATAATATTATATCATCTTTATCCCTATTAGAGGGCGACGATGATGGGGTTAACCTGTATCGTGATCATGAGAATAGTGAGCTAACCTATAACCAATAACCTATACCACTAACCTTAAAGTGTTCATTAAATTCGTTTAGGTTATTTAATGAATGAATAAATGATTTAATAATTATATTATATCATCTTTATCCCTACTAGAGGACGACGGTGATGGGGTTAACCTTTCAAATTAAAGTTATTTATTTATTTGATTTTAATTTCTCAGGTTAACCCTAAATTGTATAACATAACTATAAGAATAATATAGTAATGCTATATAATAATATTATATCATCTTCATCCCTATTAGAGGACGACGATGATGGGGTTAACCTTTAAAATTAAAGTTATTTATTTATTTCATTTTCATTTTTCAGGTTGACCCGAAATTGAATAATATAACTATAAGAATATTATAGTAATGTTATATAATAATATTATATCATCTTTATCCCTAATAGAGGACGACGACGATGATGGGGTTAACCTGTAAAATTCAAGTTATTCGTTCAGTCATTAAATAACCTAGAAGTTTTCAGTGAATTTTCACGCCCAATACATAACCACAAGATTTACAGTTGCATGAATGTTATTATTATAGGTTAGCAAATTACAGAATTCAAAGCGCCCAGAGTGATCTTTAGACGATGAATATAATTTGGTGTAAAGGACGACAATGATACGTTCAATGAGTCAATCTCGAATGGCTGGGAAGCAAGTTGAGGGGGTTCGATGAGTGCCAAGACTGCTAGTGGCACTATGTCAGTAAGAATCTTCAATCTTGAATCGAATATTGTGTTCTGCTGAGGCTGTGTGAACAAAACTTTGTAAGAAGAGAATATACGTGCTCCGAAATAGCTTGAATAACCATTGCGTCGTTACAGACTATAATAACAACAGGTAGCCTAGTTTGGTTTGTGATTTACTCATGTCAATCTATTCCATGTTCCGTCCAGAAACGGGGTAGTGCCTAAAATCTTCAAATTTGAATAGATATGGAGCAAGTCGAGGGGGTTCGATGAGTGTCAAGACTGCTCGCAGCACTATGTCAGTAAGAATCTTCAATCTCAAATGGCTACCGAGCCAGTCGAAGGGGTTCGATGAGTGCCAAGACTGCTCGCAGCAATTCCTAATTCCCAATTGAATTGAATTCTATTTGTATCATCGTCGTCCTTTACACCAAATTATATTCATCGTCTAAAGATCACTCTGGGCGCTTTGAATTCTGTAATTTGCTAACCTATAATAATAACATTCATGCAACTGTAAATCTTGTGGTTATGTATTGGGCGTGAAAATTTACTGAAAACTTCTAGGTTATTTTTGTAACACATGCACGATTTTTGCGTTTTTTTTACCCATTAAGCGGGCCTAAAGTGGCAGTTTTCAGACGAGCGGGCGTTTTCAGTTTTTATTTGCCCGCTAAATCGAGCAGCGGGCGTTTTCAGTTTTTATTTGCCCGCTTAATCGAGCAGCGGGCGTTTTTGGTTTTTATTTGCCCGCTAATGCTCGAGTAGCGGGCAAATAAAATGTGAAAACGCCCGCTACTCGAGCATAAGCGGGCAAATAAAAACTAAAAACGCCCGCTAAATTATTTTTCAATATTTTCAAAAAAATCATCAACAATGATGAAAAAACGCGAAAATCGTGCTGTTACAAAAAATATGGTGTGCACCAGGGCTAAGTGGGCTTTTTGACCTTGTGTGGTTGCAGTACTCGTCTTCGGCTCGCAGACGCACTCGTCTTCGACTCGTGCTACCTCGCCTCTGACTCGTACTGCAAACTCCACACTCGGTCTAAAAAAGCCCACTTTACGCCCTTGGTACACAATATACTATTAATGAATGAATAAATAATTCAAATTTCAAAGGTTAACCCCATCATCGTCGCCCTCTAATAGGGATAAAGATGATATAATATTATTGTATAACATTACTATAATATTCTTATAGTTATATTATTCAATTTGGGGTTAACTTTCAAGTTAGAAGACTTAAAAATTCTTGACGAGAAAAATTTATCCGGCGTCCCGGGAATCGAACCCGAGCCTACTGGCTGCCAATCCGGGGGCTTATACCCACTAGACCACCTGGCCGCCTTCAAATTTAACTCGTCAATTTTCAAGTCTATCGTGTGCTTTGATTGTATATATGTTATGAATTTCGCGGCGAGAGCACATGTTTGACTTTAAGTCAATAAATAGTCAATAGATTAGATAGAATAGAATAGTCAATTAAGTCAAACATGTGCTCTCGCCGCGAAATTCATAACATATATACAATCAAAGCACACGATAGACTTGAAAATTGACGAGTTAAATTTGAAGGCGGCCAGGTGGTCTAGTGGGTATAAGCCCCCGGATTGGCAGCCAGTAGGCTCGGGTTCGATTCCCGGGACGCCGGATAAATTTTTCTCGTCAAGAATTTTTAAGTCTTCTAACTTGAAAATTATAATCACGCATGGCTGAAATTGCCCCACCTTCTGTGGATTGGTTATATTTAATTAAATATAACCAATAAAAATAAATAATAGGTATCAAAAGACGCAAGTCTTACCTAAGATAGTGTTTGTGAGCCTGGGCGCTCACTCACTAATATTCAAAGTCAAACATGTGCTCTCGCCGCGAAATTCATAACATATTTGGGGTTAACCTGAAAAATGTAAATTAAATAAATAAATAACTTTAATTTCAAAGGTTAACCCCATCATCGTCGTCCTCTAATAGGGATGAAGATAATATAATATAATTTTATAACATTGATATGATATTCTTATAATAATATTATTTGATTAGGGGTAACCTAAAAAATTTAAACTATTTATTTATTCGTTAAATAACCTCAAAGTATTTAATCAACACTTTGAGGTTATTGGGAATATGACAGCCGCGAAGTGAAGCAGGTTGTGGTTACTCTGCTACTTCCGATGGGCTGCTCCACTGGTCATGAGCAAATAAAATGTTTGTAGAAGGGAAATTCTATCTGAAATAAGGCTACGAAAAATAGTGAGCCACTAGGACACCATCGATGAATATTACTGTACTTAGGTTCCCAATAGGTATACGTATACTAAACCGCAATATTTACCATATACTGTGACGTGGATTTTTCCTGGTCCTCAGACCAGACCGGAACGCTAGTCTGAGAACCGTCCACTCGACAATTGGCCAACTGAAAATTAATAATAAAACAAAGATGCTGGGCGCCAGGCTTATAATCGCCAATTTCTGAAAATCTTACTAATAAAAAAAAACAAACTACCGATACTTGAGCGCCGGCTAGCGTCAGTACCGCGGAGAGGGGTCGGGATTAATTGAAGGATTAGTAGAACGTATTAACGACTCGGTGAATTTGAATTTAACAGAGAAAATAAAATTTATTCAAGAAAAATTGGTATATAAAAAAAAATATAGAAATAATACTAGTACCCGGGGGTACTCCCCAGCGGGTATAAATCGACTACAGGTCGTGTAAGATTGACCTGGCCACGTTTGGCGAGTTTTACAATAAAAATTAAACTACTAGCTTCCACGTAGGAGAGCAATAACAAATAAAAAAGAAGTCATGCAAACAAGATAATATATAACTCGTCAAATCAAGTCCTCGCTGGACAATACTACCTAAATTACTAATTTATTAAATATAGGCTACGAGCCGAATTGGTGACTAATTAATAACGATAAAATAATAACTAATTATGAGTTACTCAGTCTTAGGTCGTACTACGACGACTAGCTCGTCTCCGAGAGACGAAGTCTCTCGTTATCGTATTGCTCCGAAAAGCTTATTATTTACCAAATATTTACAAACTATTTACAGACGTTTCCTACTACTAACTTAAACTAACTCTGCGGATAATTTATTGAATTTCTTAACTACGCAAATTAAATAAAGAACCCGAAATTCTAACGCGAAGAACCCTTTACGTCTCTCCCCGCAGGAGGAAGAGAGAGCGACAGTGACCGACTCGTTCTGTCTCTGTCGTACTCGTGTACTACAGGTACGCACTTGACTAAATTATTAATTACGCGAATAATTACTCCAAAATATAAAGACTCGAACTACAAAATCTAAGGCAAAGGGACACTGGTGACGGCCTACCCTTCGGAGATCGGCTTAATTCGATCCCAAGAATATTAATTAGCCTCGTGGCTTGATCTATGGCAATATGGCGGATAGCCGTTGCCGGATGCGAATTATCCAAAGTAAGAATGGCTAACGCTTACCGTCTTCCAGCCATGCGATGAAGCTACCCCTTTCTCGGGAAAGATCCATCCCTCGGTTTTGGGGTCTTCACTCTCCACCCACACACACAATAGGCGAACTCGATTTGTTCTTTAGAAATGCCTACGAGGCTTGTACTGAGAGAAATTCGCAAAAGAGCAACAAAAAGAAATAGGACTATCTAACGTTATTTCGAATCACACGTGAGTCTCGTATGCTAGCCTAACGCAGAGTGAGTAGACCGCATGGCGCCGGTACTTAGCGCACATATCAGGCGATCGACTATTGATTTCCCATCGACCGAAAGATCCCTATTTTCGCTACGCGCGAATATTCAAAATCCACCGCGGTGGTTGTAGCTCATTCCTTCAAAGGAACACGGGTTGCAGGCTCTTCTAGGCGGCGGGAATCTCTTCCGCCACCGATATCCCTCGTTGCGGAATGCCTTCGGCATTCCCCCCGTGTCCTCTATTCCGGCGGTGGAGGTAGCCTGGCCAGTACTACCTCCTCGAGCTTCGGTGGTGTTCTTTAGCAGGGATCCTTCTGGTCGATTTTGGGCGTCGTAGGTGTGTCTTTCCGTGGTTTCGAAGTAACTGGTCGCCTTCGTCTAGGCCTCGTCTCCCACATGCCAGAGAAAATGCGTAAAGAAAAACAAAAGAATAAATAAGGAGTTCTACAGATTTTAGTCGGTCACGGTCGTCTCTCGGAATTATTGCCAGGCCTCAGGGCCACCCTAATCATTCATACTATCCTCAGACACTCCGCTAAGGTCGTCTAAGGGGTAAGGAGCCTGTGGTAACATGTAATGTTACAACTCCCCCCCCCTTAGACGGACCACTGGGGCGGAAGCGCTAGCAAAACTGACCCATGGACCGAACTCCGAGTGGCGACCGCACACCGTGTTTTACGTCTACTGACTTCAGTGAGTCTAGCTATTTAAACGTAATACTGTATTTTAGACTAAACTTTCCCCCGAAAGGAAATAAGAAGGTAATTTATGAAAACCCCCGGTTTAATTATTAAGTCGTCACCCGCTACTCTCCTCCTGCAGAAGGCAGAAAGACAAAAATTTAGGGGAGGGTTCGGCTCCCCTCAAGAAAAGATAAACCAGAGATCAGAGAAAAACAAAATCAAAATAAGAGACTACTCTAAATCAAAAACTCGAAATTCGAAGCGCACAAAAAAAAACAAAATCGAAATAAAAGACTACTCGAACTTAAAACTCGAAATAGAAAGAACCACACACAAAAAAAACAAGAAAAAAAACTATATTATTTTTACCAGTGATAATCATGAAACACAAAAAAAAACAAAATAAGAGACGACGAACCAACAAAACAAAACGAAACTAAATACTGAGCGCTCTGGCTCGTACTGACCACGATGGTCGAAACACAAATAAAAAAAAAACCAAAAAGAAAATACAGAAACGATACTATAAGTTGTTTTGTGCGTTACCACTTGGGGTGTAGAACGGGGGATCCCATCCGGATCTCCCCGCGAACAAAAAAATTAACACAAAACAAAACAACAACAAAAAAAAAAAGGAACCGATACGAAAAATTAAGTTATGCTTTACCCCTTCGGGGTGTTAAACGGGGGATCCAATCCGGATCTCCCCGCCAAAAGAAAAAAAAACAAACAAATAAAAAGAAAAAAAAAAGAAAAGAAAGAACAAGAAAAGAACTAAACTTACTCCCGGCTTACTGTATAGCCACGCGGATACCAAAAAAAAAACGAAATAACAGGGCCCCCTGGTCCCGAAAGACAGCGAAAAATACAAGAATAAACCCCATGGATTAACGAAAAAAACAGAAGACTACCCGAAACAAAAAACAAAGCCAATTTCCGTGACGGAGAGAAGAGAAAAGACAGAAAAAAAAATTGATAGTCGGGATAGTAACGCGGACTGTGGCTCTATCTTTATCTTCGCCAGTCCCCGCGTCGAGGTGCTTGCGTAGTTGGTGTATCAGAGGCCCTCCGTGCCTTCGCTTGTTCCCTCTGTCTGACCAGGGTTAGATGCCATGGTTGATCAAGGTTCGGGCAGGTATCTGTCGTCGGTCCGGGCATCGAACAGACAGTGCAGAACTGGCGCTTCGGCTCTGGACAATAGCGGGACACATGGCCGGCCTGGCTACAATTCCAGCAGCTCACCTGGCTCCGCTTGTACGCCCATAATGCCGCCTCTCGCTCCTCGCGTTCCCGAAGCTTTCGCTCGTCCTCCCCTTGGTTAGCTCTGGCTCTATTCTCAGCCTCCAAGGATTGTCGGATGCGGGTGGCTTCCGAGCGGGCCTTGTCAGCTTCCCTGATGGCTTCGCCCGCCACTCGACGCTTCTCTCGAGCCCGCTGCTCGGCCTCGCGTAGCTCCTTCTCGGGATCGTTTACGCCGTTCTTCACCGGCCTCGGTGGGGCTCTAGCCACCGGTACATAGCGTGGATCTCTCGGCACGGCCCCGGTAGAAGCCAGGGGTCTGGCGGTTACCTCTGGGGGGGGGGGCTCGCGGCTGACGCGGACCCGCGGTTGGCGGTAAGCTGTAAATAGCCCCCGGCACGGGGTGTAGGCCACACATAGCCCTCATCTCGGGACTCAGGATCGGTCGTCTTCCTGGGATTTCCCACGGAGGAATATGGTTTCTCTCGGCCACCTCGACCTCGTTTTGTTGGAGCGTCACTAAGTCGTGGCAAGCTTCTCTAAGTTCTTCGTTGAAGACTGCTCCGTCGTAGACTGAGGAAAACACCCCTTCATAAGCTCTTGGTTTTTGGGGCGCAAGGGCTCACTACGAAATTGTTGGCGCAGTCGACTCAAAAGAAAATAACAAAAAAAAACTAATTCGTCGGACTGACCAAATTTTTCTTTATCCTAAACCCTAATTCCCTAACTCTAATTACTACATTCATCGCAAACTAAACCCGAATCAAACGAACGCGAACTTTCTTTTCTCAAGCCTCGTCGGAGGACAGATCCTCTTCCTCGGATTCGCTGAGATTAACATCTACTTCCGGGGCGACGTATGGCTTAAAATCTTTAATATGGTGTCGACCGAGTTTTCTGCCCGTCGCGTCCTCTAGCTCGTAGACGACCGGAGAGACGACTCTCGTTACGATGTACGGTCCCTCGAACTTGGGAGCTAGCTTCGCAGCTACGAAGTTCGCGGCAGAGGATAGGATTCGCTTACGCTTCCAGACTCGATCTCCCACCCGGTAATGACCGTCTCGGTGACGCCGGTTATAATATTGCGCTTGTCTCGTGCGCGCCGATTGCAAGTGTCTCGTCGCGAGATCTCTTAATTCTTGCAGCCGCGTCATTCTCTCCGCCCACTTGGCCGGACGCGGTTCCGGGATCGTGGCAGGACCCTCTTCAGTACGTCGGAGCTGTACTCGAGGTCTGGGTTCCCGGCCGAGATTCAAGAAGGCTGGGCTCACTTTTAGGGAACTATGTACCGCGGAATTGTACGCGAACCGAAATTCGTGTAGGTGTACGTCCCACTCGCGATGATCTTTCTCGATATACGCTGTGATCATAGTCTTCAAGACGCGATTTACCCTTTCGACCGGATTCGCCTGAGCGTGGTACGGGGGTACGTGAGCGTGTACGATATTGTACTCGGCGCACATGTCATTTATGGCTTTATTCGCGAACTCAGTCCCATTATCGGTGAGAAATACTTCAGGGGTACCCCACCGGGACAAAATTAAATCTTCAAACGCGACGATAATATTTTTGCCATTGGCTTTCCGTAAAGGCATGCATTCTACCCATTTGGTAAACAGGTCCTCGAAGACCAACAGATATTCGAAGCCTGAGCGGCTGCGAGGAAACGGACCCATAATGTCAGCCGCGACGACTGCCCACGGTTGATCGACCACGCGGTCTCCCATTAGGCCAGCTGGCGGCGCTTGTTCGACTTTACATTGCTGGCAACGTTGGCACCGACGAACTGCCACGACGATATCTCTAAACATCCCGGGCCAGTAATATTCCTCGCGGACTCTAGCATACGTTTTCTCTACGCCGAGATGTCCCGCCTGTGGGTCTTCGTGTGCTTCCGTAAACACTCGAGCTCGATGCTCGGCTGGCAATACTAATTTCCACGGATTAAGTTCTTCGACTATCGATTCTGTCACCGGATTTGGTCGCAAATAATACAGCCGGCCCTCGTGGACCGACCACTCTCTGTATTTCTTAGGTGTGGCTAACACCTCTTGTACTCGGCGGATGTACCACGGGTCTTGAGCCTCGTTAATCGCAGCTACATGCTCAGCTGCGAGATTTTCGACCTCGTTTTCATACATCCGCGATAATGCATCGGGCACGTGGTGCATGGCTCCCTTCCGGTGTATGACCTCGAAGTCGTACTCCAGGAGCTCCAATGCCCACCTTGCCAAGCGTCCGGTCGGATTATGCAAGTTATGTAACCATCGAAGGCTACTATGGTCTGTTATTACCGTAAAATGATACCCCTCGAGGTAAGCGCGAAATTTCTTTATTGCCCAGATTACCGCTAAACATTCTTTTTCAGTCACCGAGTATTTTCTTTCGGCTTCGGAAAGAGTACGGCTCGCGTAGGCTATTACGCGTTCGACCTCGTCGATGGTCTGAGTTAGGACAGTGCCTACTCCAAAATCGCTGGCATCGGTCTGCACTACGAAAGGTACGCGAAAATCGGGACACGACAATACTGGGGCGGTAGTTAACGCGGATTTTAATTCTGCAAAAGCGTGATCTTGTGCTTCACCCCATTCCCACCGTTTATCTTTACGTAAAAGCCGCGTTAATGGCTCCGAAGAGCCCGCGAACGCTGGAATAAATCGGTGGTACCACGAGGCCATCCCTAAAAACCGTCGCAATTGTTTCAAGTTCCGTGGTGGCGGATAACTAACAATCGGTTCGATCTTGTCGGGGTCTATTTGCAAACCCTCGTTGTTAACTCGAAATCCCAAGTATCTTACTTCGTCCCTACAAAACTCACATTTTTCCGGGTTTAATGTTAGACCAGCCCTCGCAATTTCATCAAATACGCGCTTGAGCCAGTCCATATGTTTTACAAAATTGTCCGTCACTACTATAATATCGTCTAAATACGCGAAAACATGCGGTTCCATATCCGGTGTAATTAATTTGTCAATCAGTCTCTGAAACGTCGCGGGGGCTCCCGTGAGTCCGTACGGCATTCTCGTGAATTGAAATAAGCCTTTTCCCGGTGCAGTGAACGCAGTGACTTCGCGACTGGCTGGGTGCAAGGGAATTTGATGATACGCTTGACTCAAATCAATTGTCGAAATATACCTCGCGGCACGTAATTTATCCAATATCCCGTTAATATATGGTATCGGGTAGGCATCTTTCTTAGTGACGCTATTTACTTTACGAAAGTCTAAACAAAAACGATAACTTCCATTCGGCTTCTTGACCATTACTATGGGGCTTGACCACGCGCTTTGTGAGGGCTCTATTACTCCTTCGGCTAACATACGGTCGACTTCAGCGTGGATCGCGGCTTGTACCACCGGAGATACTAAATAATATCGTTGTTTTATGGGATTATTTCCCTGCGTATCTAGGGTATGCTCAGCTAGACTCGTCAGTCCAAGTGGTCCCGTGACCGCGGGTAATTCTCGCTCTAAAAACTCCTCCAGTATCGTTTTCTCCGCTCGTGTTAGCTCTGCGATTCCATAACACGTGTTATCTGACCTTTTGTTCGTCGCGGCTGATATTGCCTCGCAAAACGGACTCGTATCATCTGGTCCCCCCTTTAAGCGCCAAGTATCGTCTCCACCATACATTTCCAACCCGAATAATCTAATAAAATCCATCCCGAGGATGCAGTCCCACGCTAAGGACGGAAGGATTCTAATCGCGAGCTCGTGAGTGGTTCCCGACAGCTCTATTGGCACGCTAAATTCTCCCAAGACGGCTTCAGTGTCGCCGTTTGCCAGAATTACGCGTCCAAAGGCTGGTTGGTCTAATGCTCGACCGTTTTCTTCGGCAATCCGCTTGCCTGAAGCTCCTAAGAAGCTTCTTGAAGACCCGGTGTCTACTAGCGCGCGAACTTTTGAGTCTCCGATTTTTACCGTTAAAAACCAGCGTGGTTGTAGCTCGAGAGTCTGCATCGGAAAGCAATCGGCGTATGCCTCGGTTGGATTATTGGGACTCGGATTTATTGTCTGAGGGGACCCGTAGTCCCCGTTCGAGACTCCCCTTGTTCGTTTCCCGGATGGCAACGCGAACACGTCGTCGCAATTTCTCCTTTTCTACCACAGTGGTAGCAGAAACGAATCTTTGGTGCCGGGCACTCTCTCCAGATATGACCTCTCCGATCGCAATTGAAGCACATAACCGTCGGTCCTCCGTCCATCGCTTGCATGGAGTTAGACGCTGGCGGTGCTTGTTGGTGAGCCGTTATCGTGGCTACCTTCGGATTAGTCGTTCGCTCCGGAGCGCTTTGCCTTTCTTTCTGAGGCTGAATTTTCTTAATTTCGGTCGCTATCTTCTTCTCTAGACTCAGTTGCATCGCCGCCAACTGTTCTTTAATGGCCTTATCCACGGCCATTCTCCCCCCCCCTAGACCTTTACCCCCCCCCTTACTCGAGGCTTGGGCAGTCGAAGCCCTCGGAGCTTCTTTCGCCGCGGGTATATCATCTACTGCGGCTAGCGTTTGCGTTCGCTTCTGGGGCTTGGCTTTAGCCTTGCACGCCAGTTCCGCCATAAACGAATCCTCGGGGGATGGGGGTGGTCTATACGAACGCGAAAGATCCAAATTCCTTTCCCTCGCGGTCGCGGCTCGAGCTAACTCTAGAAAGTTGTTAATTCGATTCCGGTCTAGAGTCTCCCGAATGTTTGGACGTAAGATTTCGAATGCCAGATCTAGCTGGTCTTCCAACGCGTAAGGGCGCGTCATGCGATGCAGCAACCCTCGAATGCAGGTGAGGTATTTCGTCACCGACTCGTTTTCGCCCTGGGTACGCGTTGCAGCTTGCTGCCGGAAACGTTTGTTCACCGTTTCATCACCGAACCAGCTTCTGAACGCTTGCTGGAAGTCTTCATAGCTCGACCAGTTGTCGCGCTCGATACGCAGCCACTCCGAGGCGGTTCCCGTGAATATTATCGGCAAAGACTGAATGACTTCTTTGCCGGTCAAAGGAGTGAGTTTTTTGCAGTCATCTAGACGACTCAAAAAATCCTCGGCGCTTTGCTCGTCCCCGTCTGTGAATTTAACATTCCAGCGACGCAAGGCCTCGATTACCTCCTTAGCCCGATCTCTGCAGTGTAAACGCGACGGAATTACTGCATCTTCCCAGCTGGGTTGCGGCGCGTCCCACCTACCGGAGGTAGGTGCACCGGGTCGGGAGGGTGGGTGGGTAACGATTGGTGACAGACTGCGGTCTCGTCCGAAGTCTGTCTCTCGGCGTATTTGGTCGGTTGTCGGCCACGTTTCCGCGCGCGTGGGTCGTCTTAAGTCTTCCTGACTTCGCAGGATCCTTCTCGGACGCGATTCCGGCGGTAGTCGCTCGCTAGCATCGCTTAATTCTATTAGCTCGGGTGTTAGTGCTGCCCGTCTGGCGGCTAGTATACCCTGTCGGAGGTATTCCTCCTCGATTTCCCGCTGTTCCGGTCTCGTTTCTCGCCCGATTTCCGCTTGAGTCGCTCGTTGGTACTCGCGACCGTATTCAGCTAGGACTCCCGGGTGAGCCGTCGATCGGCGAGGCATCGCTTCGGGTGCCTCCTCTTGTAGGATTTCGAGGAGTGCCGCGTAATCGCTATAAAAATTTCGATACGCGTCGTGTGCATCGGGAACGCCGCGTATTTGTGCCCGTCTGGTTGGTGTCCTCGGAGGACTAGACGCGGGTCTCGGCTCGACTATTGTCGACATAATCGGTTGAGCTACCGAATATGTAATGCTCGTGGTCGTTGAGGTTACCGGGTGCGACTCAAAATTCGTTGCAAACGATACTCTAGGATGTTGGGGAGTCGATAGCCGTTCCTGGCTACCCCCTGTTCGCGCTGCGTTGTCTGAGAGGACACTCCGCTCGGTTCGAACCGGAGTTAGGACTCGGTCGTGGCTAGTACTCGGTAGTACCCCTCCACCTGAGGTGAAGATACCTTCGTCTTCCGGTTCCCACGGGATCGTACGCTCGCCTTGACGTCGTCGCCAATGTCGCACGTATCTATCCCGTAGCTCAATAATTGAGCCACTGGTACTCACATGTAGCGAGTCCAGCAATTGGGATAACTCCGCGTGAGTTAGATTCCATAACGCTTCTCCGTACGGGGTATCTTTGGTCGCCATGACTCGATGCAGACTCTAAAACTCGGTCGACCTCACGCAAACGAACCTCCGTGACTCGAACTCAAAAAAAAAACTTACTCGAAACGCGAAGGAGAGAAAGAGAAACAAAAATTTTGATACTCCAACCCCCAAAAAAAAAATATTTCCCGAACCGTGAAGAGAAAAGAGAATTTTATCTCACGCTAACCCGAAACTTTGGAATTTGCACTAGCGAGAGAAAAAAAAGAAAAAGAGAGAAAAAAAAATTTTTGAAACGCAAAAAAAAATCGTACTCAAACTTTTGATCTTCACTCGAAATCCCAAACGCAAAAAGAAATCTTCCCGAAATACGAAGAAGAGGAACACAAAGAAAAAATTTTCCCGAACGCGAAAGAGATAGGATGAGAGGAAAAAAAAATATTTCCGAAACTCAACCAAAAAAAAAAATTGCAAAAAAAAGAAAAAAAAATTTTGAAACTCCACAAAAAAAAAGGAGAAAAAAAAAAAAAAAAATTTTCCTCGAAATTATAAATGAAGAATAAAGACGAAATACGAAGTTTTCCCCGAAAAAAAAAAGGAGAAGAAGCAAAAGACTTTTCCCGAAATATTAGATGAAGAAAAAAAATGCTCTTTTCTTATTAACTTACTGCACTTTCCGGTGCATAACAAAAATTTAATACCGCTCAATGCAACTTGTAAGCACACGCTAACTCGAACTCGAACTCGAACGCGAACCCGAAAGAAAATATTTAACTCAGAACATAATTATGGGGTCGTACTGTACAGTCCCGACGAGTCTATTCGCCGAGGTTGACCTATATCCCGAACAGCTGTTGTGCTATAGTAGGTATCAGAACCCACACCTGAGCACCACCGCTACGTACGAAATTCAAAATTCGAATATACGCGACACCTATGAGCGTCGAGTCGATTTGAGTTGACAACGCGTAGATAGTCCCCTCGGTGCGGGGGTAGGTTACGAGTCCGCTGTACTTTGGACTTTGTCCTCCCGCTGCCTATAGGATGTTGTCTCGAAACACGAACTATAGAATTATTTGACCGTTGGACATAGAACAATAATCTCGCTAGCTAGCTATACCGGGTGTTTGATTTGTAAAATTTAATGTTTTCCTCCCGGCGTTTCTAGGGTGGGACTCCGCTAGTACCCTGTACCGTTTTTAATGCGGTCCGCCGCTATTTTTCCACCTATAGGACAGTATATCCACCACCACAAGTCAGGCACAAGATTATTACACAAAAAAAAAAAAACAAAAAAAACCAATGAAATAGCAAGCAGATGTAATATAATTGCGATTAGGTCTTATTATTAAGTTTAGGGTCCGTTTCCAGTGTCCCGGTGCATATCACGTGCTTTAGCACGGTTATTTTCCAGTTTTCCCCTCTAACGGGGAAAACGCGACTAAATGACGAAAAATACCCTACTCCAAAACGTATGAACTCTCGAGAGTTAGTATTCCTCCAAAGGAAATGAATAATTTTTACCTAAAAACTCGCTACGAAGACTATGAAAATAAGATATAAAATTCAAACGCGAAATCAACAAAAGATTCTACGCCGTACGGCTACGACGCAGAGTCGCTTCGAGCGTACACGCTGCTAATCCTTCTCCGGTTAATAGAGAAAAACAAACCGCTGACCTTTCTCTCCTTAGCAACAGCGAAGCCGTTACCTAAACTAGTAATAATTATTTAACTAACTACAATTTATGACGCCTTTTTTTGAAAAACCTAATTAGAAAGGCCCCACGTTGGGCGCCAATTTGTGACGTGGATTTTTCCTGGTCCTCAGACCAGACCGGAACGCTAGTCTGAGAACCGTCCACTCGACAATTGGCCAACTGAAAATTAATAATAAAACAAAGATGCTGGGCGCCAGGCTTATAATCGCCAATTTCTGAAAATCTTACTAATAAAAAAAAACAAACTACCGATACTTGAGCGCCGGCTAGCGTCAGTACCGCGGAGAGGGGTCGGGATTAATTGAAGGATTAGTAGAACGTATTAACGACTCGGTGAATTTGAATTTAACAGAGAAAATAAAATTTATTCAAGAAAAATTGGTATATAAAAAAAAATATAGAAATAATACTAGTACCCGGGGGTACTCCCCAGCGGGTATAAATCGACTACAGGTCGTGTAAGATTGACCTGGCCACGTTTGGCGAGTTTTACAATAAAAATTAAACTACTAGCTTCCACGTAGGAGAGCAATAACAAATAAAAAAGAAGTCATGCAAACAAGATAATATATAACTCGTCAAATCAAGTCCTCGCTGGACAATACTACCTAAATTACTAATTTATTAAATATAGGCTACGAGCCGAATTGGTGACTAATTAATAACGATAAAATAATAACTAATTATGAGTTACTCAGTCTTAGGTCGTACTACGACGACTAGCTCGTCTCCGAGAGACGAAGTCTCTCGTTATCGTATTGCTCCGAAAAGCTTATTATTTACCAAATATTTACAAACTATTTACAGACGTTTCCTACTACTAACTTAAACTAACTCTGCGGATAATTTATTGAATTTCTTAACTACGCAAATTAAATAAAGAACCCGAAATTCTAACGCGAAGAACCCTTTACGTCTCTCCCCGCAGGAGGAAGAGAGAGCGACAGTGACCGACTCGTTCTGTCTCTGTCGTACTCGTGTACTACAGGTACGCACTTGACTAAATTATTAATTACGCGAATAATTACTCCAAAATATAAAGACTCGAACTACAAAATCTAAGGCAAAGGGACACTGGTGACGGCCTACCCTTCGGAGATCGGCTTAATTCGATCCCAAGAATATTAATTAGCCTCGTGGCTTGATCTATGGCAATATGGCGGATAGCCGTTGCCGGATGCGAATTATCCAAAGTAAGAATGGCTAACGCTTACCGTCTTCCAGCCATGCGATGAAGCTACCCCTTTCTCGGGAAAGATCCATCCCTCGGTTTTGGGGTCTTCACTCTCCACCCACACACACAATAGGCGAACTCGATTTGTTCTTTAGAAATGCCTACGAGGCTTGTACTGAGAGAAATTCGCAAAAGAGCAACAAAAAGAAATAGGACTATCTAACGTTATTTCGAATCACACGTGAGTCTCGTATGCTAGCCTAACGCAGAGTGAGTAGACCGCATGGCGCCGGTACTTAGCGCACATATCAGGCGATCGACTATTGATTTCCCATCGACCGAAAGATCCCTATTTTCGCTACGCGCGAATATTCAAAATCCACCGCGGTGGTTGTAGCTCATTCCTTCAAAGGAACACGGGTTGCAGGCTCTTCTAGGCGGCGGGAATCTCTTCCGCCACCGATATCCCTCGTTGCGGAATGCCTTCGGCATTCCCCCCGTGTCCTCTATTCCGGCGGTGGAGGTAGCCTGGCCAGTACTACCTCCTCGAGCTTCGGTGGTGTTCTTTAGCAGGGATCCTTCTGGTCGATTTTGGGCGTCGTAGGTGTGTCTTTCCGTGGTTTCGAAGTAACTGGTCGCCTTCGTCTAGGCCTCGTCTCCCACATGCCAGAGAAAATGCGTAAAGAAAAACAAAAGAATAAATAAGGAGTTCTACAGATTTTAGTCGGTCACGGTCGTCTCTCGGAATTATTGCCAGGCCTCAGGGCCACCCTAATCATTCATACTATCCTCAGACACTCCGCTAAGGTCGTCTAAGGGGTAAGGAGCCTGTGGTAACATGTAATGTTACAATACATAATCATTCACGAAACAAAATGATAAAATCGCCCACAGAAAACGCTACAGGGTGAAACCGGTATGGCGGACGGCGTTCGGTGAACGGCTGAGCTGTGTCTATGCGCACCTTCAAACGCGCACCTTATTGTATACTCAACAGAATCTGTGAGCACGTTATGTATAGTTAAACAAACAATTGTGGATTTCATTTTCAAATGTTCACAATTACATTTGATTAAGTAACTCGAAATCATTATGGCTTATTTTCGCTTAATTAAAATGAGAAAAAAAAATTGAGCCTATAGTTGCCTCACTCATCAAATGGCATAATATGTATCTATTTATTTAATATTTATTTTTTTATTTATTTGTTCGAAGAAATTGTTAAGCAAATGAATTCGATTGTTTGTTTGAATATAAATGGATGGATGAATAAATTTATTCGTTTGAATGAATAATTATAAATACATGAATTTGTTTGTTTGTTGTAATAAACGAATGGAATAAATTCGTTTCAATAAATAATTGAAGGAATTATTATATTTTTTTGTGTGTTCAGATAAATGAATAAACTAATGAATTTATTTGTCTAAATAAATGATTGAACAAATGAATTTGTTTGTATATTGATCATCTCACATCAAATGATTGCACACTGACATCATTGTGCCCGCACGCGGTGCCGCGCACAACGGCGACACACGTGATTGTATTAGTAATGGGCAAGAAATATCGATATTTTGTGAGTATCGATATTGACCTTACGATATATTGATAATCTGGTATCGATACTGGTCTTTCGATATATTGCTGATATCGATACTTTCGCGTCCGATATTGACAGTTCAGTTGAATTTGTTTAGGCAGGCATATTCACATTTTAGTCTTACACCTGCGTCTATTTTATATATGTATTGTATTTCATGTGTATTTCATGAATGCTTCAAATTTTAATACATATATATGGGAAGATATTGTTCATTCCATACCGGTTAGAATAATCGCTTTAGGCTACTCTTTGAACACTTTTTGTTACTTTTTTTAACAATCAATTCGGATCGCTGAAAAAGTATCGATATTAAACGAATATCGATATCAAGCATTCGATATTTTTCTATAATCGATATTGACGTTTCGATATATCATTTGATATTGATATCAATGTATTCATTTAGGTGCCCATCACTAGATTTTATATGTCTTCGCACGCGTGAAGGCTAGATGCGACTCATTACGCTCGCACATTGTGCTGGCGTCACTTCGTGGTAGCAAGAATAGCGCGTTCTCGCCCGCACGACGTGAGCCGCACGTTGTGATGGTTCCGTGCGTCGCACGATTGTTATCTGGGTACCTGTTGTAAATTGATGAATAACAATTACATTCGAAACAATACAAATGTTAGAATAACATTATCATATCTACAGGTACAGAGGCAGTTGACCCAAAAACTTGTGGCAGCTCCCGGATGAAAGCAAAATATAGAAGAGATGATGGTAACGAAATTGATTTATTCATCGAATCAGTAGAAAATGCATGTCAAAATAAGTTCGAAAACTTATATATTTTATTTTTGCAGCACTGTCTCGCGATACCGGGAAAACAAAGGGAAAACAAAGTAAAAATAATAAAAAACAGTTTAAAGCATGCAAAAACATTTATACGAACTGCCGTTCATTAGTCGATTATTTTTTCATAATGCTTGAATTTATAGATCTTTCTGTGGAAGAGAAGAGAAGTGAGCTTGATGAACAACGGAATGTTTTCAATCCCATCGTAACAGATGAAGAAAAAGGTAGATGAAATATCAGTGATGGGTCTGTTTCTGTAGTCATTATTTAATTTTTTGATTTTATCTGGCACTAATTAATTATTGTAGTACTTAGAAATTCAATTGTCATTGTTTTTTATTAGCGAATCCTGTTCTTCTTTTTACGAGAATTTTGAAAGGATTGTATGTACTCAGCATCGATCAGAGAGAACTCAAGAACCATATTGCTGACGTGTGCATTAAAAAATCTGATCATCCAGTAACTTCACTGATCGAAAATTTAGCTGAAGATTATGTTATATAGATGACCACTATACATAGAGGTATTAGATGTAAGCAATAGTATGTAAGTATAGGTATAAGCCAGTGTAGCCAGTGAGGTCTGGGACGCGGTAGCGAGCAGACCAAATAAACCAATATACACATCTATCCCTGTCTCACTCATTACCCACTATACTACAGTGGCGACGAGGATTGAGAAACGCAAGAAAGGATACGGGTAAACGGAGTACGCGGATAGTAAAGGGAGACGTGAAAGCAACGAATGTCGGAAAAGGAAATCTTAACGGCCATCAAAGAAAAAAGGACCAGCTGGATATACAAACTTGATAAGCCAGGGATAGTTAGTTGGATAAAAAGGCTGACAGGGAACGAAGGAAACTGGCGGGAAGTGACCATTGAAGTGCTCCGGAATGAGCTAAAAGAAATCGTGACTAAGGAAGAAGAACGAAAACGAGCAGAGCAACAAGGAAACATACAAGACGGTGAAGAAATGGCATCGTTCCTAAATTCTTTGGAGCAATTCGATAGGAAAAATACCGACATAGCAGAATATTTAGAGCGACTGGACCTATATCTGGTAGCAGCGAATATAGGAGACAACAAGCAGAGAGCAGCGATTCTATTGACAAAACTAGGTCCAGAAACATATTCGGCGGTCAGAGCGGAGTGTCAAGCACCAGAAGACGTTACAAAAAAAAAAAAACGTACGAGCAGCTTACATGTATCCTGAAAGAAAAAATCTTCCCACCGCCCAACTACTTAAACGAGCGGAGTAGATTCCGGAAAGTGAAACAAGCGCTCACACAAGACGTCCGAGACTTCGCGGCTCAAATCAAACGAGAAGCACTCAAATGCAAGTTCGCGAGTGAAAATGAAGCATGTTTAGACCAATTTATCAACGGCTTGGCCGACGAACAAACGCGCTTCGAAGTATTAAAAGCGAAGCCGAAAACATTCGAGGAAGCTCGTACAACTGCTATCGATACCGAAGACGCACGAGCAAACGCGAAGGGGGAGACACAAACAGAAAACAAGGAGGGCAAGTTGTGGAAAATTTCAAATTCCGATAGTCGGTCATCCCAGGGAAGAGGTGTCAACAATCGAGATAATAGGAGAAGGAGGCGATATCGGCGGACCGAGCACATGTTATTGTTGTGGTCGAAGAGGACATTTTGCACGAGAGTGCTACTACAACATGACGAACTGCGAGACCTGCGGACGTCGTGGGCATATGAAGCAGGTGTGCCGCGGGGGAACAAACACAGCCAAACCAAGACGACAACACTTCATGTGGAATGACAAAGGACAGCAAGAGACCGACACCGAGAGCGAAGAAGATGAAAACAACCAGCGAGCAGAGGAGGCCTTCACACGATTACACATGTTAAAGGCAAGAACAACAGATAACAATAGTACGTTGCGAGCAAAAATAGGCGAGCAAATATTAGATATAGAAGTTGATACAGGGGCGTACTATACCGTAATACCCGTAAAAGAAAAAGAAAAATTATTTCCGTCTAACGAAATGATAGAGACTAACGTATGTATGAAGTTCTATGATCACTCCCTATGTAAACCGATAGAAAAATTAAGTAAGATAAGAGTAGAAATAGGATCAGATGTACGATACCTAGATATTTACGTAACGCAAGAAGGGTATGGGTTATTAATGGGAAGGGAATGGCTGGAGGCATTTGAACGATGGCCACCAACATTCCCGAAACAATCGAAAACACTAGCAAGGCAAAACAAAATGGAAAGGGAAGATCAGGATTTGCATACACTGCTACAGAAAAGAGCAGCGGTGTTTAGATCGAAATTAGGTACCTTTAAATTCGGGGAATTAAGATTACAATTGGAACCAGGAGCAAAAGCAATATATAAGAAGGCTAGACCACTACCGTTTGCACTCAAGGATAAGGTCGAGCAGGAGATAAATCACTTGATTCAAGAAGGAGTATTAACACCGGTAAAATTCAGTGAGTGGGCGACTCCGATCGTTCCAATTATAAAAAACAACGGGGGGGTACGGTTATGCGGCGACTTTAAAATAACGGTAAATCGAGTGCTAAAAATCGATCGGTACCCTCTACCGAGAATCGAAGATATACTGGCAACCCCCTATACTGGCAACCTTACACGGGGGAGTAACGTTTTCGCAACTAGACTTATCAAGGGCGTATGCGCAAATTCCTTTGGACCCGGACTCGCGAAAAATTGTTACAATAAACACACATATCGGCCTCTTTGAATATAACAGACTTCCATATGGAGTATCCACTGGTCCGGGATCTTTCCAACGAATAATGGAGCAAGCGATCGGGGGAATTTAGGGGTAGGGTTCTTTTTAGATGACATTTTAGTAACGGCCGAAACGCGTACGGAGCACCTGGCACGACTCTCGGAAGTATTGAGACGCCTAGAAAAATGCGGATTAACACTAGAACGCCAAAAATGCGAATTTTTCAAGCCACAGCTACAATATTTGGGGTATCAAATTGATCAGCAAGGCATACGCACAACAGATGATAAAGTCAAAGCAGTAGTAGAAGCGCCGCGCCCCACAAACGTTACAGAATTGCGCGCATTTTTAGGCCTCGTAAATTTCTATGCGCGGTTTTTAAAAGACATAGCGACAATGCTAGAACCACTACATCAGCAACTGAGACAAAATAAATTCGAGTGGGATGAAGCATGTACAAGAGCATTTAACTTAGTAAAGGAAGCCTTAGTTAAAGCACCAATATTAATACACTATAACGCGGCGCTCCCGCTCGTAGTTTCGGCAGATGCGTCAGCGGTGGGTATGGGAGCAGTGTTAGCACATAGACTAGATTCCGGTGCGGAAAAACCGATCGCATTCAAATCCAGAACACTAACGGCAAGCGAGAGAGCGTGGGCGGCGATCGATCGCGAAGCAGGGGCAATTATTTTCGCACTAACACAATTTTACATATATGTATACGGGCGTTCATTCATACTAAAGACGGACCACAAGCCGCTTACTCATATTTTCGGGCCCGAAAAGCGCATTCCGGCAATTGCAGCTTCGCGACTGCAGCGATGGGCATTTTTCTTGTCAGCATTTCAGTACACGATAGTATAGATTAATTCGAAAGAAAATGGGAATGCCGATGCGCTCTCGTGCTTGCCGTTAGCAACAGAGAAAGGTAATCCGGCACCGGAGCAAGAAACCGCAAGATATGTAAATTACCAAAGTACGAGCGAGGTAACGATAAATTGGGAGACAGTCAGGGAAGAATCGCGAAAAGATGAGGTAGTACACAAAGTAATGCTATATGGGCAAATCTCTGAAACCTCGAATTTTTTTAAGGAATTTTTTTCATTTTCAATTCTGGAGCACATGCCTGAAATTTTGAGTATACGTCCCGTCAGCTGTTAGAATACAGAATCTAACGTGGTGCAACGTTTTGAAGCAACGCACCAATCATTATCAACGTTTTTTCATATTTTTGTGATTTTCGAATCATTTTTAGAAAATAAGGTGATAAAAAATACAAATAAGGTGATAATTAAGTTTTTTGTATGAAAGCGCATACTTTTGCGAACAAAATGATTCCAGGATCAGTCTGCCCCGATTGATACTTTCGGAGATATGAATTTTCAAACATAGCGGTGCAACAGCGGTTTATGAAAATTAACATAGCTCCAAATCCGCCATTTTAAATTTTTTTTCGAAATCCTTGAAGTTGTATTTTTTTTTCTATAGTACTACAGATATTTTGAATGGCGCAAAGTTCTGTGATTTGACGGTTTTTTTTTTTGAGTGAGGTGACGTGGATCCGCTCACCTAACGCGTGTAATTGTATGATCTTGGATTTTTCGCATTTACTTTTCACTCCGTAACTTCTTGAATAATTGTTAAGGAGATGGTGCGGGTGAATTTTGATTCAATAGTGTACTAAACAGCAGTGCACAAATGTATTCAGCTAGATTTTTCATCAGCAGACGATGTGCCAATAAGAAGTATTCGTTTTTACTTCGGTGCACGTATTGTCTACTTTTCAATAAGATGTATTTTAACTACCCCCTCATGCGAGCACATAATCCTGTCACGTCTAGATTTACTTCTTTTGTGCCCTAGAACACGATCGATGTTGTCTGATAACGATTTCAGGTATGCACCAACCACGGTGCGCTATAAAAGTCATAAATATTACAAGTTTAAAAAAGTAGTCACACCACTTTGACTCTTCATAACTTTTTTCCTATTGTGAGCACATACTTCTAACATGTTGCATTCTATTCTGCTCTCTTAATGCTTTCAATTCATCACCAATTCAAACATTACCAACTAATGCACCAAATTTTACAGCATAAAAATAAAATAAAAATGAGGGAGTGACATCTTCGAATGTGCCAATTTCGCTATTTTATATGTGTATCATATGCATTTTTGACTTGAAAATTTGTGCGCTAGTATTTTTTTTTTCTATTCACATGATCTACACAACATATACAACCTTATGTTTCACTGATAAATGGGTAAAAATGATGTATTAGTATAAAGAATGTAGAGTGACACAAAAATTCGAGGTTTCAGAGATTTGCCCATATGTACAAACTGGGTGGCCGGAGGACAACAAAAACATGAGCGCGGAAGAAAAAAGCTACTACACAAAAAAAGACGAATTGCACGTCAAAGAAGACTGCCTCCTATGGGGATACCGCATGGTGATACCAAGGTCGATAAGACCGGCTCTGCTGCAAGAGCTTCATAGCAGCCATATGGGCATAACGCGTATGAAAAGTTTAGCTCGCTCGTACATTTGGTGGCCGAATATGGATAGTGATATTGAACTGGTGGCAAAAACATGTAGAGAGTGCAGCGAAATTAGAGACAACCCCCCAAAAAACAGAAATACAAACGTGGCCATGGCCAAATAAACCATGGGAACGACTGCATGCGGACTATGCAGGCGGACTATTTTGGACCTCGTTTAAACCTTTGAGAATTATTCAAACAGTACGTGGCCAATAATTTAAGGACAAACAAATATTGATCTTTTTTTTTAGATATAATATCCCGAGAAAAAATGATTATATATAAACATTAGAGCTAATCATTTTGGGGTCATATTTTTTGATTTGCCCTCGCACCCCTCAAAATGTGAGTGTATGAGGTCAGTATCAGCACCTATCAATATGACCACGGTGCGATTTTTTTTGGCGTGGCCCATTGCAAAAGTATTTGTCCCATTTAAATAACACGGGAAATGTTTTTTTATTTTATTTGGAATTTTATTTCGTTATAACGAATCATAGTGTTGTAAAAATCAACACATATTCTTGTACGAAATTGAACGATCTTCAAAAAAGGTCTGATACGATTTTTCGCTAGGTCGAAAAAAAAGTCGACATATGAGCCATTCCACGTCAGACCGGACAAAATAAATCAAAAAATGACCTCGATGTTGTCGATTTCGCTATCATTTTTTTTACGGGTTCTATGGAACAAATAAATTCATCAAACAATTTTTTGTTTTTTTTTTTGGCCCCTAATTTCCAAGTTACACGGGGGTGAAATTCAGGAAAAAGAGCCAAAAATCGAAAACATACTCCTCTTCAAACGGTCATATCTTTGATTGTATTAATCCTAGAGACTTCATCCAAGAACCATTTCAAAGCTATTGAATGACACTATTATAATATATTTATTTGATTTCGCGGTAACAAACAATTCTATTTGTTATAAACAAATATATTATTCAAACGTGATTTTCAACGCAAATACCAAGCGATAAAATCATCAAAAAAATATGAGCGTATTCCTTGATCAATTCTCTACGAAATCGTTGAGTCAATTTTATGGAGAACCGATGGGAACCATGTTAAAACGATTTATTTATAAGCGACGGCGCGCGCTGCCACCGAAAAACCGTACCCGAGCCGGGTCTTTCAGCGGCAGCGCGCACCGTCGCTTATAAATAAATCGTTTTCACATGGTTTCCATCGTTTCTCCATGAAATTGACTTAACGATTTTGTAGAGAATTGATCAAGGAATACGCGGAATACGGAATATTTTTTTGAGAATGTTATCGCGTAGCCCTTGCTTTGAAAATCACGTTTGAATAATATATTTGTTTATAACAAATAGAATTGTTCGCTACCGCAAAATGAAATAAATATATTATAATAGTGTCATTCAATAGCTTCGAAATGGTTCTAGGAAGAAGTCTTTCGGATAAAAACAACCAAAGATATGACCGTGAACATGCCCACCGATGCTTTCTCATGCTAGCCACACGTACCTGAGCCGGGTTTTTGGGTGGCAGCGCGCGCCTTCGCTTATAAATAAATCGTTTTAACATGGTTCCCATCGGTTCTCCATAAAATTGACTCAACGATTTCGTAGAGAATTGATCAAGGAATACGCTCATATTTTTTTGATGATTTTATCGCTTGGTATTTGCGTTGAAAATCACATTTGAATAATATATTTGTTTATAACAAATAGAATTGTTTGTTACCGCGAAATCAAATAAATATATTATAATAGTGTCATTCAATAGCTTTGAAATGGTTCTTGGGTGAAGTCTCTAGGATTAATACAATCAAAGAAATGACCGTTTGAAGAGGAGTATGTTTTCGATTTTTGGCTCTTTTTCCTGAATTTCACCCCCGTGTAACTTGGAAAATAGGGGCAAAAAAAAAAAAAAAAAAAAATTGTTTGATCAATTTATTCGTTCCATAGAACCCGTAAAAAAAAATGATAGCGAAATCGATGACATCGAGGTCAGAAAGCTGTCCGGTCTGACGTGGAATTGCTCATATACCGTTTGCGGTTGAACTTTAACCTTCAATAACTTTTAAACGAGCGGACTTAGCGAAAATCATATCAGACCTTTTTTAGAAATCGTTTAATTTCCTACAAGAATATGTATTGATTTTTGCAACGCGATGATTCGTTAGATTGGAATAAAATTTCAAATAAAAAAAAAAAACATTTCCCGTGTTATTTGAATGGGAAAAATACTTTTGCAATGGGCCACGCCAAAAAAAATCGCACCATGGTCATATTGATAGGTGCTAATACTGACCTCATACACTCACATTTTGAGGGGTGCGAGGGCAAATCAAAAAATATGGCCCCCAAAATGATTAGCCCTAATAAACATATATGATCATATATAACCATTCATTTCGATATATAATCGCATACAATGTTCAGATAGAATCATATATGATTATGTACAATTATATACCGGTATATATGACCATATATAATCCTGTATCCGAATGTATATGACGTCCCATATGCCCATATATGAACATATGAGGTAACAAATGCACTATATCTAATCAGTTATGACCAGATATAATTATTTTTCTTCGTATAGGACGCTCAGATACAATCATATACAATTATATACAATTATATGTGTCCAAATATATTCAGATACAGTACTATATATCATCATATATAGTTATATACAGTTATATATATATGTGGCAATGTATAGTATTGTATCTGAATATGTCTGGATTTCTATATGGCCGGAAAGTTCGTCAGGAAAGAACATTATATTTAAAAATAGTACATTTAGATATTAGTGCGGCGGATAACAGCCATTATCACACTGAGTGAAGTAAAAGGAAGATTTACATCAACAGAAATTGAAAAAAAAATTATGTCACCAATCATAAAACGATAAATCATTTTATTTAAATAAGGACAAGTTCATGCTTACAGGCACGCCTTCCTCTTAATCGACATAGCTCAAAATTTAGGTAGATCATTTTTTATTCATTTGGAACCGATTTGGGGGGCGGCCCGAACAATTTGTCACCAGACCCATATTATGGGCCACCCTAATATATATATACATGAATAAATAATTCCTTCTGATTTTAACAAATTTTTATATTTCCATGAAAAAAACAATACTATTTTTCCTATCAAGTTGCGCAAAGTTCAACCCCTATATAATTATTATAAAAGGTTGTAATGTATAGAGCGGTAGCGTAAGGGCGCAGGGAAGGGGGGGTTCGGAGTAAAAGAAGGAAAATAAAAAACTATTATAAATTTATTAAATTTCAAAAAATCTTCACTTTTATTTGTTATTTTAATTTTTGATTAATATTAGTCGGAACTTGACAATTGACAAATTTGAAAGGCACATTTTTCAATGATTCTAGTTCATTTGTAGCAACAGATATATTTTTATTTTTCACTGGTTCCTGGTTTGTTTGATTTTTCTCAAAAAAAAGTAAGTTATAAAAAAAAGGCAATTGTAAAAAACAGTCATTATAAATGTATTAAATTAAAAAAAAAATTCACTGTTATTTTTTATTTTAAATTTTGATTAATATTAATCGTAACTTGACAATTAACAAATTTGAAAGGCACATTTTTTAATGACTCTAGTTTATTTGTAGCTATAGATATATTTTTATTTTTCATTGTTTCCTGGTTTGCTTGATCTTCTTCGATATGTCAAGTATGTTTCTTCTATTTTCAAACGACATTTCAGGAATCTCAGGAATCGCTGTTACTGTAGGGATGTGAGTGCGTACAGAATTATTTTCTGACGGGTTTGGATACAACGTATTATCAAAACTTTGTATTGCTTCATCTTCTGTTATAGACGCATCTATTATGTTTTCATTGAGTTTCAAACGCTTCGAACTCTTTGATGTTGAAGGTATTGCACCTTCAATGCGATAACCAATTGCCTTTTTGTTCGTAATGGAATCTTGAATGTATCCTTCGGCAACTGTGTTCGACTTCCAACCACCGTGTCTTTTCAAGACAGTTATATCTGCTCCTGCGTCAACTAATATTGTGGCAGATGATCTTCGAAACGTATGACCTGTATAGAGCTGTTGCAATTCGAATACCGATCAATTGTGACACCTGAAATCCAGGAATGCGCTAACGCGATATAGCATCAGAGCAACAACTATGTCGTATGGCGAAATACATAACAATGTGGGACGCAGCACTGACCTCCTAAATAGTCATTAAAAGGAGGGCAGACGACGCGCTCATTGTCAGAACATCGCGACCAGAAGCAAGACGCATTATACAGAGATTAGTTCGATATTAGTAAAACCTTTTTGTAAAACATCATATATTAATAAAACTCGAATCACTTTTGTACGACTGAGTTCCAACTCTTAATTCGATCACGGACCCTTAAATAAATTGTAGTTGTATGACAGATCCCAGGATCCCAATTACAACAGAGCTGAGGATTATCTAGTTCAAGATATTTTGCAATCTCTTGAGGTACACCTCCAATCTTATTTAGGCCAAGAGGCTGTAAAACACATTTTCCTGCTCTATACGTCAAAAAGAATCTGTTCGTTTTTGAATTCTTTGGACGTTTTTCCATGTACTTTTTTGCTATTTTATAAAATTTACCTACTACCGTAAATGTCCTCACAATTTTAGTTTTTGTTATTTGCAATGTTATGAACAAAAAAGAACCATGATCTTGCACGTCTTCCATACATAGATTAGTTAATTCTTCTCTCCGGCAAGCACCGGAAAGTCCTATAACTAGTATCGCCTATGAAAAGATGATTATAAGTTTTTGATATTTTTTTAACGATACAATAAAACAGTAAAGCGATTAGTTGTGACACCATCAATTTCGAAGAATTTGAATGGTTTGATCAAAAAATTCATATTTAGACGAAGACTTCAGAGCTTGATTTTTCGGATTCACAACAAGTCTGTATACATAAATATAGTATATTGTGTACCAAGGGCGTAAAGTGGGCTTTTTTAGACCGAGTGTGGAGTTTGTAGTACAAGTCAGAGGCGAGGTAGCACGAGTCGAAGACGAGTGCGTCTGCGAGCCGAAGACGAGTACTGCAACCACACAAGGTCAAAAAGCCCACTTAGCCCTGGTGCACACCATATTTCTTGTAACAGCACGATTTTCGCGTTTTTTCAACATTGTTGATAATTTTCTTGAAATAATAAAAACGCCCGCTGCAGCGGGCGATTTTATTATATTACTGAATTGCGCCCGCTACAGCGGGCGATTTTATTATAATAATGAATTACGCCCGCTGCAGCCGGCGATTTTATTATTATGGTAAAAAACGCCCGCTCGTCTGAAAACTGTTACTTTAGGCCCGCTGAATGGGTCAAAAAAACGCAAAAATCGTGCATGTGTTACAAAAATATATATATGTACGTTAGGGTGATTCAAAAAAAAAAAAAAAAATTTTTTTCTTGCACTAACAGGCTCAAAAGTTTCATTTAGGTCTAAAAGTATGCCTGTTAAAATATGAGCTCTTAATATTAATATTAAGAGTGGGCGCATCGCACTTTTCGATTTTCCATAAGAATAACATGGGATAAATTATTTTTGCCTCTTCTGATTCTTATAACTAGCAAATGATACGTCACACAAAGAATCTACAGACATGTTTTGGTTGAAAGATGAAAAACGAAAAATACAAAAAAATAAAAAAATTAAAATTGAAAAAATTAACATTAAAATCAATTAAAATAAATTAAACATTGACCTTGAATAACTTTTGAACGAGTGGACTTATTGGAAAATGACTCGGAACTTTTTTGTAGAGCGTTCAATTCTCTACAAAAATATGTCTGCAGATTCTCTGTGTGATATATCATTTGCTAGTTATAAAAATCAGAAGAAGCAAGAATGATTTATCCCATGTTATTCTTATGGAAAATCGAAAAGTGCGATGCGCCCACTCTTAATATTAATATTAAGAGCTCATATTTTAACAGGCATACTTTTTGACCTAAATGAAACTTTTGAGCCTGTTAGTGAAAGGAAAAAAAAATTTTTGTTTTTTTTTTTTGAATCACCCTAATGTACGTATACATACCTTCATTACACGATACTCTGCATCTGGTGCTTCTTTGAGGAATTTTTGACACGTCAGCTGTTGTGAATATGCTTGATTTTTTGGGTTGATATTCTGAACTGTTTTTCTTTAGAAATCCTAGCAATTGTGGATAAGTGCTAATATCGATACCATCATAAGCTTTCATTGTTGTTTTTAGCATGGAATATCTAGACCACAGCGTCGATGGAGCGTACTTAGTAGCTATTTCATTAAAATAGACTAATAAAACAGATTCTGCGAATTATTTCGTATATTTTGTGCTGCGCCATTTTTTAAATTCATTATATACTATTGTATATTTTTGCTTTGAAATGTTTGGCAGCGAATTTAAGGTGATTTCTCTTGCTGCAGCAAGCATTTCAGGTGGCACATCCTTGGGCACATCTTCACTATCATTATCAGAATCACTTTGTACACTATTCATTTTTATCAGCTCTCACTTCATAGGTGCTTTCTAACGAGCGTATGCGAAGCGACTGATAACTTTCGCGTTCTTTACCCGTATTAAAGAAATGCAGAACGCAGGTTTCGACAGGTTTTGATAGGTTCACTAAAGAAGACAATAAGACAGCGGGATGTAAACAAAGCGGTGCTCGAGCCAGCGGCGCTCGCACGAGACGCGTACGGGCTATTCCGCGTCAACCGGATCAGTCATCTCTCAGATATTTTTTCTAATTTTGCATGTCGATTGTCCTCGGGGAGTTAGATTTTTGTGCCAAAGTATTTTTCAATAAGTGCAAAATTCTTTGAGTTATTTGCATAAACAAATTCGAGCAAGGTTTTTTTCAAAAATTCATAACTCCGCCAAAAATGACACTAGACTCGATTTTTTTTTTTTTTTAGTTTACGCGGAAAGAGTCATAGCATGTATAAAAAAATGAGTACTTCGAAAAAAGTTTGTTCATCCATTGTTTATTTGTTCGGTCCCACTGGTGCCTTTTGCTATTTAAATTAACCATTAGCTAGATTAAGATTATTGTTTAAGTTTAGATAACATATTTGAAGCCTCGGTAACGCCGAGGCATTTAGATATTATAAATTATTAGAATCGAAGAGTTGGCCTTAGGGTAACGGCTGCAGACCAAATGTTTTATTGGCACTCAAACGGCTGCAGACCGTCGAAGCTCATATTTTAGGGTGAGGACAGCTAGGCTATAAGTGAAAACCTAGCTAGCTAGCATAGACACACCAGGGTCCCATAAGCATCGGCGATTTCAGTGGACTTCCGAGGTGCGCGACCAATTTAGCGAAAATCGCAGAATTTTTCATACAGCTGAAGAAGCAACATTTGCAGGCCACATGTCCTACAAGCATGCGGAACCGTGAAAGCCAAATGTTTTGGGACTGAACAAATCTCTGCAGACGAAAGGGTCGCTCATCCGCGAATCTGCCAGTTAGATGTTTTATGGGCCTTGGTGATGCCCAAAACTCAGAGTTCGCGTACCCAGGGCTTATGATTAGGGAACTTTGCCTCCCGGGTCCGCGACTCGAAGGAGAAACTCACTGCGACCTCCACCGGGGGAAAAACTCCCACTCACGATTTTTGGGACAGTTTGCACGCCTCCATAGGCAAGGGACTTTGTCACCACCCACAGGGGAGGTCCGCAGGGGGATGACAAGACGATATAAACCCCGGCACTAGCCGAGGAAGCCAGTTCAAAATAAAAAAGGTTAAAGAAAGTCCAAGTAAGGACTTTTAGTATTCAAGATTAAAAACCTAAACATTCAAATAAAATCCACAATAAATCACATCACACAAACTACGCTACATCCATGTACAGATATTAAATATATTCAATTAATTTATAGACAACTGAGTCATTTATTTATTCAACCAGTGTGAGGAGTTTACGTTCCTTCTCACACGCAAAAACATTATTTAACAATTAAGTTTTCAAAGATTTTTAAAACAGTGAGCAACACGACCAAAAAATTTTTTTTCAATTCTGACATATTCCTTGAACTATACTACAACCTGTGAATTAATTCCAGAGATGCGTTTTTCTTCGTTTTCGAGTAAAAAATCATTGAAGGTGTCGATGCGCATGAAATTGCGGCGCGCCGAGTCTCTACGTAATGGCGGGCGGCCGGTTGCCGTCCACCGCTACTCCGTGGTGGCGTCGCAGCGTTAGTTTAGAGTCATTTTCACGATGTAGGACATGATTGAAAAATCTGAAAAAAATACTGTACCCTCACAAGGCCTGCTCGAAGCGATAAGTGAAGTTTCAAGAATGTGGTTTTCACCGTTTATCTACTACAGAGATTCAAAATAACGGTTACATATCATGAGAGTGCACATAAATAATAATAATTACAAAAATTGCTAGGGGAAGGTTCTTCTTCCCCATAGTTTTGTACAGACCGTATATTTGGTTGTTTAATAATTTTTTTTTTTTAATTTGAAATCGTAGCCCAACAGGCGCACCCAAGGCAGGGCATACAAGAGTTACAGAGAAATTGGAACATCATACAGCAGCAAAGACAATATATATATACATAAATCATAAAAAAATATAAAAAATAATAAATAATAAATAACAGGCATAAACGACTCTATTAACAATAAAAATCAGCACATATCAGAGACAGTAACAGAACAACCTAGAATTAAGAGACAGCACACAGGACACAACTAGTATTCGCACCAACGTGAACGGTCTAAAAAGAAAGCTCGAGCAATGTTTAGAACAGCACTCAAGGGCATCAGCCACGGATCACAAACGTCAGCCACTCTATTAAACTTAGAACATGCCAGAAAGATCGGGCAGCGACGCGCGATGTTGCTCAGGCCATTATCAGTGTAAAAGCACATGCGATCTCTGGCAGAGAGACGTGGAACACGAAAGGAAAGAAGGCACAACAGGCCAGAACAATCTATAGCATCAGACAAGAGCTTACTGACAAATGAGACCGCAGCAACGTCGCGCCTCGCAGCAAGTAGGGGTATACTAAACCTATTGCACAGAGCCATCTCATCAATACCACGAGCAGGGTAGACTGAATCGGTCCTAAACGCTAAGTATTTCAGGAATTTCCGCTGCACACCCTCAAACAGCTTAAGATCCTTGGAAAGATGCGGATACCAAATCAAGGAACAATATTCAAGCTTGGAACGCACAAAAGTATAGTATAGAGTGGTGATAGCCATAGGGTCCCTGAAATCCCTGCAGATTCGGAACAAAAAGCCAAGCATCTTAGTAGCTGCCGAAACCTGTAACATTGCATATTACAAGGCGCTCCTTACCCCTTGGACGACCCTAGCGGAGTGACTGTTTTATGGTATGAATGTTTAGGATGGCCCTGAGGCCTGGCAAAAATTCCGAGAGGCGACCGTGACCGACTAAAAACTATCGAGCATATTATTTATTCTTTTGTTTTCTTTTACGACTTTTCTCTGACATGTGGGAGACGAGGCCTATACAAAGGTGAACACACAGACAGAAGCACGACCGAACAGACGCACGACGCCAAATACCGACTGTGGGGATCCCTTCCGACGAACGCCACCAAAAAGCTCAGGAGGCTAGCCACTGCAGGGCTACCTCCACCATCGACAGTGAGGACACGGGGGAGTGTCTCAGGCACTCTACCTCGTGGGATATCGGTGGCGGAAGAGATTCCCGCCACCAAGAAGAATATACAACCCGTGATCCTCCGATTTAGCGAGCTTCTAACATCGTGGGGAACTTCGAAATTCGCGCGTAGCGACAACAAGTCGCCATATTTAGAGATCCTCCAGTCGATGCGAAAATCAATAATCTATCGCCTAATGAGGGCGCTTAGGTACCGGCGCCATGTGGTCTGAACACTCTGCGATAGACTAGCGTCTAAGACACTTGTGTGTTTTGATCTTTGCGTAGCCTGTTGTTCAAAGAAATCTTTTCGTATATTCAAGCCCCGTGGGCAATAATAATTAGCTAAATTCTGGAGTGTGTGTGTGGTGCCTAAATACAACCTTCGAGGGTCTGTGGCAATCCGCGAGGATGGATTTTGGTCTGGAGAAAATCCTTTTTGTCTGTTGGCTGGAAGACGGTAAGCGTTAGCTATTCTTACCCATGCTAATTTGAATCCGGCAACGGCCGTCAGCCATCTTGCCTTGGTACAGCCACGAGGCTAATTAATATTTTTGGGAATCGAATTAAGCCGATCTCCGACCGGTAGGCCGTCACCAGTGTCCCCATGTACTAGAGTTAATAGTTCGAGTATTTATTTTATAGAAAATTCGGGTACTTTATATTTTGTTCGAGTTCGTATCCTTCGTACACGAGTGCGACAAAGATAGATTTAGTCCGTCACCGTCGCGCTCTCTTCCTCCCGCGGGGAGAGACGAAGCCAGAGGCTTAGTCGAGTCTCTTTGTTTAGATTTCGGGTCTTGATTTGAGATTTCAGAATTATTATTGAAATTGAATGTTTGGTCGCGCTAGGCGCAGAGTTAGGTTAAGTTAATTTTAATAATTTTTGTAAATAATAACTCTTTTGAGTAAGTTTTCTTTAACGGGAGGCTTCGCCTCTCGGAGGCGAGTTAGTCACACCAAAACGACTAACGATCACGTAGGCGATTCTTTATTATTGTAAATTTGTTTGATTCGCGAGCCTTCCGATTCTAGTCTGTTATTTTGTTATTTTGTTATCTTATTTATTGTTTCGAGCCTTAGGCTCATACATCGTTAGTTTTAAGATTGTTAATATTCCTCGTGGAAAGTATCTAGTGTTTTAGCTAGTTTATTGTCCTACGAGGACCTAATTTGTCGAGTTATTTAATTTTGCTATATTTTTCCTTGTTATTGCTGTCCTACGTGGAAGCTGTTAATTATTTATTATTGTAAAACTCGTCAAGCGTGGCCAGGTCGCCTTTACACGACCTGTAGCCGTTTTATAACCGAGAGGAAGTACCTCCGGGTACACGATTTGTTAATTTCTATATTTTTCTATTTTCTATTTTTCTTGAATAAATTCTATTTTTTTTTATTAAATTCAACTACATCGAGTCGTTAATCAACGCCCCGCTAATCCTTCAAAATCCCGACCCCTCTCCGCGGTACTGACGCTAGCCGGCGCTCAAGTATCGGCAGTTCGTATTTTCTTTTATTTAGATTTTCAGAAAGTGGCGGTTATACGCCTGGCGCCCAACATCTTGGTTTAATTATTAATTTTTCGTTGGCCAATTGTCGAGTGGATGGTTCTCGGAGCCTAGCTATCCGGTCTAGTCCGAGGACTAATAAAAATCCACGTCGCAAACCATATGCGTGATATGTTCCGAAAACAAAAATTCAGCATCAAAAGTTATGCCAAGGTCAGTGATGGAGAAAACTCTGGCAAGGGCGGACCCATTCAGCCGATAGTCAAAGTGCGCGGCGCAGTTACCTCGATAAAAGGACATACTATCGGGACGTAAAATCGGGACACGTGGGTTTGACACACTACATCTAAGTGAAGAAAAATCGGACAGCCTTTGGATACGAATCATTTTCAAGCTTGTTTTATTCCCCGTTAGATCAGCCAAAGACCATTCTTGTATAAAAATTAGGAGGAAAGTTATCGTCCAATGTATCCAAAAAATCGTAGTTTTTACACATTCTCTTTCGTAGCTTTACTTCAACTCACCGCCATTCTTCCAGAATAGCCGGGAAAAATATTCAAAAAATCATGCGCAATCTTTGAAGCTTTCTAAGTGTAATGCTTTTTGAATTTTTGAGAAATTCCCAAAATTATGGTCATGGCAGTGGAAAATAGCCCAAGTGGTGATCTCGGAGACGAGTAACAATAGAAGGTTCATCAATGGCTGAAAATTTAGGGAAAAATTATGGTAAGTAATTGCCGTTGCAATTTAATATGTTCGATGTATTGTTCAACAGTTATTGGTCCTACAGCCATAGGCGCCGCGCGCGAGATACTGCTCCGAAAGCTCAACGTGGAATACTTTGCAATAACTATTAAACAACACATCGAACATATCGCACACCTAGATCTAAACTAGGACAAGTCAAAAAACTTGAATTTTGAGTTATTAATATTTTTGTATACTCCGATACCATACGCGACTAACCACAAGAAAAGATTCAACTTTATGTTCATAATCATGACGACAAATTGTGCTAACCTATTTTTGCTGAATTAATAAATAATTAATAATAATTATACAGTAATATAATTATAACAATATTATTAATAATAATCAATAATAATCATTATTAATAATATTACGTAATTATATTTATCATTAATAATAATTAATTAATGAATTATTTATCCAAAAGCATAATTGGAACGAAACGTTTTTTTCCCATACTGAAAAATGAGATTTTTCGACTTGTCTCAGTTTAGATCTAGGTGTGCGATATCAAATCGCAATGGCAATTGCTTGCCATAATTTTTCCCTAAATTTTCAGCCATTGATGAACCTTTTATTGTTATTCGTCTCCGAGATCACCAGTTGGGCTATTTTCCACTGCCGTGACCATAATTTTGGGAATTTCTCCAAAATTCAAAAAGCATTGCACTAAGAAAGCTTAAAATATTGAGCATGATTTTTTGAATATTTTTCCCGGCTATTCTGGAAGAATGGCGGTGAGTTGAAGTGAAGCTACGAAATAGAGTGTGTAAAAACTACGTTTTTTTGCATACATTGAACGATAACTTCCCTCTTGATTTTCATACAACAATGGACTTTGGCTGATTTAACGGGAAATAAAACAAGCTTGAAAATGATTCGTATCCAAAGGCTGTCCGATTTTTTTTCACTTAGATGTAGTGTGTCAAACCCACGTGTCCCAATTTTACGTCCCGATAGTAGTCTTACATTTGTTGATATTAAGCGGCAGGTGATTACTGGCGCACCAAGCAGATACCCTTTCAAGGTTCTGCTGGAGGACTAAGCAGTCGAGGTGGGAACGGACAACACAGAAAATTTTTAGATCGTCAGCATATAATAAAGCGTCACAGCTCAACGACTGAACAATGTCATTAATAAAAATTGTAAACAGAAGCGGACCAAGGTTAGAGCCCTGCGGGACACCAGACGTGGGCACAAATGGATCAGATCTGTGACCGCAGAAATCGACGTAATGTTTGCGTCCCCGGAGATAGGAAGCCAGAAGGGCGACCAAATCCCCATGTAAACCATACTTGCTAAGCTTATCCAATAAAAGACCATGATGAATTCTGTCGAAGGCCTCAGAAAAATCGGTATAGATAACATCAACCTGCTCCTTTTTGTCCAACGCGGAACACACAGTGCGCGATAGCAGTGCCAAGTTGGTAAGTGTCGACTGGCCAGGGAAAAAACCATGCTGCGCAGGGGTAATGAAAGCAGAAACCTGCCGAAAGATGTAGGCATACAGACAAGACTCGAATACCTTAGCGAAAGCAGAGATCACAGCTATAGGACGGTGATTCACAATTTGAGAGGTGTCACCACTCTTATGCACTGGGCATATTCTCGCAGTTTTCCACAAATCCGGGAAGATACCACAACGCAACGAGAGGTTAAACAGGAAGCACAAAGGCTTGACAAAAACATATGCGCAATCCCGTACGACTAAATTAGGAATCTGGTCAGTAAAGGCTGACAGCTTGGCTTTGAGTGACCGAAGAGCCTGCGTGACATCGCCCTCCGTAATAACGAGACCCGTGGTCCCGGTGGAGGTAGACAAGGCACGAGCAACAGTACACTGAGAGAATTTTATAGTAAATACTACTATCGCATGATTGTAAAAACACAAAAACAACCGATTGTAATAGCCGAAGTAATAGCGATTATCGGCGATGATTGAATTCAACACCCTGATGATAATATTTACCATCTGTATAAAAAAATTGACCACTCAGATGGTAATGGTTACCATCTCTTATGTTATTATGAACTATACAATGCCATTCCATAATCTACAATTCTAAGATCGTACACGCTATCATAAAATTCTCTCAGTGTAGAGGTATCGGTGGATAGAGCAGTCGGCTGACCCGGCACGCAAAACACACTGCTGAAAAAATCGGCAAACGCACCCACAATGGCAGCAGGAGTATTAAAATTGACACCATCACGCACCATGCGTTCCGGGATCTGAGAGCAACCCCTAAGCCTACCTACAAAGGACCAGAACAAGGAAGGATCGCACTTGATAGATTTTTCTCGACCTAATAAAAAGGCAGAGTATGCACTATCTATCATGATTTTAATAGATGCGCGAAGAGCCCTGTACTGCGCCAGATGGGCAGCAGAACCAGAACGCAAAAACTTAGACCTAAGATTGTCCTTGACAGCTAGCTTATTTATAATTTCCGAAGTAAACCATTCAGGAAACCGAGACCGCCTATGGGAGGCTGCACGTATAGGGACAGACGAGTCAACAGCCGAGTACAGGATAGTATAGAATTTCGCACAGGCCTCGTTAACATCGCTAGATAGATAGAGAGTTGTCCAGTCTAGCTTAGATAGGTCGTCATATAGTAAAAGATAATTAGCCTTCTTAAAGTTATAACGTCGAGTATCAGGCTCAGCTGAATGGACACGCGAGTGACCTAGGACGGCATTCACAGAGATAGTGAGGGCAGGATGATAGCTATCCTCCCTAACAAATGGCAGTGCACAGCGGTCAACACGAACATCCAAATCCGATAATACTAGATCAAGTCTATCACCACGAAAATTATTGATACTGTTGAGCTGCGTAAGGCCCAGCAAGTCGGATAAACTGCGCCCGAGAAAAAATCGTTGGATATGATCAGATATAAGCATATACAATCAATCATATATAATTGTATCCGAAAATTGGCCCGATCGGGACATATACAATTATATATCGGTTGTAACATTGCATGTTACCACAGGCTCCTTACCCCTTAGACGACCTTAGCGGAGTGTCTGAGAGTAGTATGAATGATTAGGGTGGCCCTGAGGCCTGGCAATAATTCCGAGAGACGACCGTGACCGACTAAAATCTGTAGAACTCCTTATTGATTCTTTTGTTTTTCTTTACGCATTTTCTCTGGCATGTGGGAGACGAGGCCTAGACGAAGGCTCACATTCACCCCGAAAGAACGAGTAGACGCACCTACGACGCCCAAAATCGACCAGAAGGATCCCTGATCAGGAACACCGCGTGAGCTCTAGGAGGTAGTACTGGCCAGGCTACCTCCACTGCGGAAATAGAGGACACGGGGAAATGCCGAGGGCATTCTGCAACGAGGGATATCGGTGGCGGAAGAGATTCTCGCCGCCTAGAAGAGCCTGCAACCCGTGTTCCTTGGATGTAAGGAGCTACAACCACCGCGGTGGATTTTGAATATTCGCGCGTAGCGAAACTAGGGATCTTTCGGTCGATGGGAAATCAATATTCGATCGCCTGATATGTGCGCTGAGTACCGGCGCCATGCGGTCTACTCACTCTGCGTTAGACTAGCGTTTAGATCACTCGTGTGAGAAATATCAGTAGTGTATATATGAGAGTTCTGGATCAAGACTTCTTTACCGGCTGAGTTGTAATGGTAAGTTACCGGCCGTGCGGGGTAAGTTACCGACCGTTGGATGGTAACGATTTGGGTAAGCGATCGTCGATCTTTGTTACCGACAATCGGATGGCTGCAATTTGCCGTCGTGCGATGGCGCCACTGCCGATTGTTACCGATATTCCGATGGTAAGGATCGAGAATCCTGCATTGCCGATCTCCGCTTACCGACAATCTGATGGTTGCGATTTGCCGTCATGTGATGGCGCCACTATGGATTATCGATCCTTAGTTACCGATAATCCGATGGTAACGATCCGATCATTAGTTATCGATAATCCGATGATAACGATCCGATCATTAGTTAGCTATAGTCTGATGGCTGCAATTTTCCTGCAATTTTCCGTCTTGCGATGGCGCCAGTAGTAGGTGCCAGCCATGGCGAGTCATAACAAATGACGTCACGAGGTCAGCGACCGGGCGGGAGTGGGGATTTGGCGTCAAAACAATGAGAGTCCGATCCAAGATGGCGGCGCCCATACGCAATATTATAAACAAATATGGCGCCCGTTTTCCAATTTTTTCAAAATCCAAGATGGCTACTATTTTTTGCAAAATCAAATATGGCTACTATTTTTTCAAAATCAAATATGGCTACTATTTTTCAAAATCCAAGATGTCTGATCTAAGATGGCCCCACCCATACAAACCAATATGGCGGCTTTTCCAAGATGGCTACTATTTTTTTCCATATTCCAATATGGCGACTGCTTTAAATTTCTCTCTTATACTAAATAATATCTAAATCTGAAATTCTTCAAAATGGTGGGGTATATTCAGGAAATGACGCAAATTATATTTAAAAAATGTATAAAATAATTTATTAAAAATTTAAAAGCTATTTTACATTTCTTACAAACTAAAATAAATTAACTAAAAACTATTTACAATCTAAACGTCTCGGGGTACCTCGTCTGAAACATACGGGAATTATTAGTACAATAACCGAACTAAATTCGACGAAAATTATATATATATATCAACTTACCGGATTGGTACCCCTCGTCTTCCGACGGCAGCCACCACCGGTCCTCGTCTTCCTCGTCTTCCTCCTCTTCCTCCCGCAACCTCTCTATCTCCCTCACCTCTTCCTCGAAGTCTCTTTCCTCACCAGCATTCTCTTCTTCCTCGCCCTCGTCCCACCCTCGGCCCATCCAAATCTCCACATTTTCACGTATCTCCTCCTCAATTGCGTTCTCTCTTACTATTCCACCCCCGTGACCCCTGTAGACAATGTGCTCATTGTCCTCAGGGATTGTGGATGCAGCCGAGCTCAACGTCGAGGCGCTTTCGGCAAAGTCGCTATCCCCGTCAAGGGCTAGCAACTCTGCCTCGCGCGCCTCGATCTCCCTGTCTACCTCGGCAAGCATCGCGATCAAATGTTCCCTGAGGAACCACATGTCACGGGGGTCACCGTGGATTAGCACTGCAGCCACGAAGTCTTCCATTTCTGCAACGAAAAAAACTTTTTTAATCACAAAACTGCACAATCCTTTTCGCCAAAATTAGCAGAGAACAATCACACTCACTTCTTAATTCACTCGGTGGCTGAAGATGGAGTGACGACTCCTGCAGAGAAATATACCTCGCTGCATCGCGTACCTAGAGCAAGGGGGGGAGATAGAGGCACATACTTATCAAGAAACGTCTCGATGTCCCGACGGGTATTAAATGACCATTCTCACCTCCAAAACTGCTGACGTTGCTGAAATACTGGTGGGATGCGCTCGCAATAAACGACACACGCTACTTCGTTACAAAATTTTCGCTTTATTCAATATTGCTTAAAACTAGCCTATAATTAACAACGTTTCCTTAAACATATCTGTACACAGGATAGACAAGAGGCGTCGAGTTTGTCGCAACTCTTAATTTTTTTAGCCACGCAATTGTAAAACGACGCGGCCATCGAATCATTTTTTACATAATCATCCGTAAAAATATCCACAAAAGCATCAAGCGTGTAACCAAAATGCATATAATAGAGAAACATGACACAAAACTGACCACACACGTCGGAAAATGCACTCTGGAGCTGGCGCGTGTTGCACCGGTAGCGCGGACAGTTTTTCCGCAGACGACGCACGTGGTGTGGGATGAAGGGTGCAACCCCGTAACTGTCAAAGTACACCCCGTTACCGGACTCGTCGTTGTAGAAAGCGACCCAGTGACTTCCTGGCTGTGTGTGGTCATCGGTATTTGCGATAAGGGCCGCGGGGCGGGACCACCGCAAAGGAATACGATCAGCCGCGTACACGCCACACGTAGCCGTCGGTTTCAACGCCAAAACTCTCCTCAGTTCCAGACTGTTCATTGCACTCTTCGGATTCGGTTGTAGAAAACCCGCCACCGTCCACCTCGTCAGTCGCCCCTCTCCCCAGCAGCCAAGATTTCAGCACAGCCGCGCGATTCAACGAACAGACAAATTCCCCGGGATTGCTCAGAGCGTGATGCATGCAGTACGTATCCGATGGCGGCAACTTTCCGAATGCGGGGCAGTCCTCGTCCTCCAGATTCGTCACCTGACGCGACATAACGCGCCGCAACAATTTCGCCTTTTCCGCACCGCGCGTATAAATCACGCGGGCCGAACGTGCCACGGCGCGCAGTTTTCTGTAGATTTGTTTGTCTTGAATATCACCGTCGAACCACTCTATACCGTGATGGCTGCGCGAAAGATAATTGTTCTGAGCACAAATATTCGCCGGGAGATCGGTGAAGGCGCAGGGTGGTGTGGCTACCCAGTGCCCGATGTGGTCGCGATTCAAAGCTAACACGGAAACCTCCTTGACAGCAAAACCGTTTTGAGCGTCTCGAAAACCCTGCACATCGACCACGTAGTCCACCATATTGCTATAAACGTGTTCGCGGGTATACGGAAAACTGGATACTGCGTGTTTCGTTCGACTTTAGCGACCTTTCCTCGATACGCAACGTCAGCTATTTTTTTTCAATGGTGGGGGAGGTGGTTCAGGTTTCACCTCGCTGTCTATCCTCCAAAGTCCACTATAACCTGCCGCGCCGCGTCAATTTCCAAGACGTTGTCAAATTCCGCGTACACGATGCAATTTATCGTCGTTTCCAGGGCAGCCTCGAAGCGCACCTCGATTCTAACGCTGCCGTGTCTGACCAAATTCCAGTGGGTGCCGCTGTTTGCCGACAGATCGGGGGTGAGGTCGAAGGCCGTCAGGCAATACCCGTGGGGGAAATCTTCACGACCTATACCGTTCCCTTCGTTTAGAAAATGTATGCCTGTTCCGGAGAAAAGGGTGTGGTAGGCATCCACGTAGAGCTTGCTTCGCGTAAAGTCGGGCTGTAGCAGCTTCGAGGGGATCTGAGACCCGTCCACGTACAGCGACAGAAAGTTTATGTTGAAATGTTGAAAGTTGAAGGGGTTGTAGGCTTTATCACCGTTGAAGGCCTTGTTATCGACAAAACCCACAATCATTCTTTTAGGCAGTTGACCCAGAAATACATTGTCCAACGTATCACCCTGCACACCGCTGTGAATAGTCATAGCCTTCACCTCCACTCTGGTAAGAGGATACTTTGCCGTGCCTTTACCCAGAGCTCTGGCGTGAGCCAGCAGGACGCCGGGGTTTATCGTTACGCGTCGCACGAGCAGCGAGGCCTCTAGTATGTGTACGCCGTGTGTGTTGGTGCTCTCCATGAGGCAGAAGGCGTCCCGCGAGCGCACGAGCCGTACCCGTAACTCGACACCGTTTAGCAGAAACTTCTCCTGATTAAACACGTCGCAGTGAAGATGCCCGATCAAATCCACGCTGGTTTCACCGTTTAGAAGCTTTTGCCGCTGGGCAAACCCTTTGTTAGCCGATCCGATTTCATCCATCTTCCCCGCTGTATCCCCGTACCACAGGGTGGTGGTTAGGTGTGATTGTTTCGCAGCCGAATTGTAATTCAGCAACGACTCTATGTAGGCTCGGTAAGCGTACGCGTTGTTGGCCGGTGAAACTAGCTTCTGATTGAAGAACACGTCGGCCTGGCTGAACAGAGAGTGCAGCAGGTTGTTTACAGGGGCCACGACGGCCTTTGCAGCCCCCTTTGCCGCCGGCTCCCCGCTGAGCGTTTGTAGACTCACACGC
Source organism: Tenthredo mesomela (assembly GCA_943736025.1). Lineage (NCBI taxonomy): Eukaryota > Metazoa > Arthropoda > Insecta > Hymenoptera > Tenthredinidae > Tenthredo > Tenthredo mesomela. The sequence continues at coordinate 15,934,434 of OX031014.1, read as the reverse complement.
AGGCTGAGCATAGTGTGGGAGAGGTCGAGATACTCGTCGCTGAGGCCGGGCACCATAAACTCTATGGGTGAGTCATCCGTGGGCGACGACACAGGCTTGTAGTGGACCCACTGCCCGCTCTCGATCGTGGTTTGCGTCGGTGGTAGAGAGAACAAATCCAGCTCCGATTTCAGACACTCGCAGGAGTGTGTGTGCAAGTACGCCATGGTCGATGTTTATTATTTTCGTTGTTAGCGAGCTTCGAAGATATCAGCAACGCTTCTTTTTTTACTCCCGCAACAGCTTTTCTTCTTCTTCTTCTTCTGGAGAGTTGTTTTTTTTTCTTTTTTTAATTCCGGCAAGCCCCGGTTTCTTCTTCTTTCTCGGTTTGCTTTTCTTGACACCTTTCCTACGCGACCCGATCGATCCTGCACCGCGACCCCGCAGCAACTGCCCCCTCGGTCCGCCGCGCAGCGTTTTATATCCGGACCCCTTCATCAGATTGCCCAATTTATCTGTAGCTTTTCGCCTCAGATTGTAACCCGACTCAACGACGCGTTTCTTGAGCGCCTCTTTGAAGGGTGTGCTGGCGTCCATATCTTCCACGACTCTCACACCGGTCCGCAGAGCCTCCTTCCCCAACACGCGCGCACCGCTCTTCAGAATGGGTATCACGCGCCGAAACAATCCCCCCAGAAAGCTACCGATTCCGCTACCACGCTGTAGCGGCGCACCGGAATAAGCTCCGCCTATACCACCACCACCCACCTGATCGTCGTAATGTTCAAGGTAGCGAGCCATCAGTGCGACCTCTTGAAGTGCAACGTAGCCGTCAACGTCCCGCGCGTGAATGGCATGGGTCTACCCTGAGAGTCCCTTATATCGATTTCAATGGTACGGAAATTGGTGAGAAGCAGAGGTACGTAGTGCGGGGGTGCCAGGGATTTGCTTTCCGAGACACCGTTGTGAAAATTTTTGCCCACCGTCCGCACTATACGCAGCAGCGGAGCGTAGACATCGCCCACTATTCTGGGCTCCGCGAGATCCGTGTAGACAAACATCTGCGAGGGTATCCCGCTTGGTAGGTTCAAAGGATGGTTGGCCACCACCCTGTCGCGTATGTTGGTCGTGAGCTTTGGAAATCCGAGTTGTTGACGAATGCCGCCGGAAAACGAGAGGTAGTGACCATCCTTGCAGCTGCATTTTCTGACCACGTCCAAACGATCGTCCGCGCTGTCGGCTCGTCCAAACTCCAAATGCTCCTTGATGGTCGGCAAACCGTTCAACGTTTGGATAATTTCCCAAATATCCGTGTAAATACCGGGTTCGATGAGGAATTTACCCTGCGCCACTCGTTTTTCCCCCGGCAACAATGAAATATCGTGAAAATTTTCCGCTGGAGTGTCCGACCGATGCACGTGAAATCCCACCGCGTTGTAGGGTTCGTTTATGTTTTGAAGCGTCAGCGGGTAGTGGATCTCCACCAGGGCGACTTCCCACTCTCCGACAAGCTCGATCCGTCGCGGTAGCTGGGTGGTGAATCGAGCCGTCGTGTTGTGGGGAAAAAATTTCATCGAGCTGTTGCTGGGCAGCGTGATGTAAAACTGATCCTTCATGCCTGTTTTCGCACGCTGCTCGCAGCGATCCAAGAGTTGAACTTTTCCGGATAACCGCGCCAGCTGACAAACAGCTTCTTACTGGCCCCCTTTCCCCGCGTCCGTATTATTTTATCCACAGTCATAACATCGTCCTTGATCACGCGCTGCAACTCAGCCTCGTAAAACAAGCCGTCTATCTCCTCCCCCTCCAAATCAACCAGCAGGTAGACGATCGGCGCTCGGTGCAGAACGCGTCGAATCTCAAACACCTCCTCGGTCCAGTTGGCCTCGTAACCCTTCTTGAAGGCACCCTTAGCCTTACTGATGCGAACCCGCTCCCCCACTCGAAACCGTGGCTTTGCACCGGATCGCGGCGGGCCACCGCGTGCCTTTTCCATGTTGAAGCGGGCGGCTGCGGCATTTTCCAGCGTCACCATCGACGGAGCCATTTTAATGGTCGAGTGGGTGGTGGCGTTGTACGCCCCTACCAGCTGTCGCAGCACATCCAGGTAGCGATGGGTATTCTTGTGGGTGAAGTAACGCCACATTCTCTCCTTGAGAGTACGATTGAAGCGTTCCACAACGGCCGCCTTTATGTCGGGGTTTCGCGTGACTCTGTAGCGCACCCCTCTGGCAGCGAGCAGCTTCTGGAATTGAGCTCCGACAAACTCCTTGCCTTTGTCAGTCTGCAGCTGAATCGGGCAGCGTTCCGTGGAGGACAACACGCGCTCGAAAGCCCCGGCAACGGTAGCCGTGCTCTTGTCGGCGAGCGGCTCGACCCAGGCAAACTTGCTGAGCACGTCTATGATCACCAGCAGGTAGCCGTATCCGTCGTTGTACTGTTTGATCGATCTGAGATCCACCAGATCCGCTTCCCACAGGTCGTCTATATTCTGCACGTTGTATCTGGCTCGGGGAAATTTCCTACGTATCGACTTGTGCAGCGTGTACGCGTCCTGCGACGCCAACCATTCGACCACCGCGGCGCGAGGTATTTTTTTTTTCCCCTTTTTTCTTTCACCCGCGGATCGAGTCAAGTTCCTGGCACCCGCGTAACCCGCCTCGTTGGCCGGATCGTAGTACAGTCGTTCGAGGATCTTCATTTCAACCTGAGTCTCAACCAAGCACCGTTTCCGGTTTGCCCTGGTCGTTGTCTGTTCTTGGGTGTGGCAAATATCGAGTCCGAATCCGTATCCTCCTCCTCACCCGCCTCGTTCGTGTCAATGTCACCGTCGACACCCCAGTCCTCCTCCTCCTCGTTCATACGCCTCTGATGAGATGGGCCGGCTGTCGATCGTGACGAGGCGTGACGCGTAGGTTTTTGAAAAACGGGAATACCTATGTACTCTTGCGGCGTGTTCATCGAGTGAAGGATCCTGGCGAACTGTTCCCTCCCCCTGGCCTGCATAGATTTTCTCTCGCGTACCGCGTCGTTTATCAGATCGATGATGTTTGTCCCGGCTATCCGAGTCCCCCTTATGGCTATCGTCCCCTTGTCGTCCCACGAGATCTCGGAGCGACCGTTGGTGGTCAGATAGTTCAGCAAGAGCTCCGCTTTCCGCCGAAACTTGTCCGGCACGCTCACCACGATATCCTGTATAGCTACGCCGCTGTTACCAGCTGCATTCCCCTCAGTCCCCCCGTCCATCTCTTCCGCTTCTTCTTCGCCAGCGGTATTACCACCGGCAGCCTCGCCACCCACCCCTCGTATGGAGAATTGCAAAGGTTTTCGTGACTCGGCGGCAAAAAACAAGTAACGTCTCAGCACCTGTCTGTACAGCTTCCATTTTTCCCGATCGTTTTTCCCCGGGTCGTTGAGAATAGCGTGCATCTCGCTGTCCAGACGGTTCGCGGGATCCGTATCGGGTCGACGCTGCTGGATACGTTCGGCTGTCTCCTGCGGTATCAGGACCATTTTCTTGGCCCGCTCCATTGCCTCAATTTTCTTCACCCGCCAATCAGACTGTCTATAATCGGGGCGAGCAGCAAGGGTAGAAATCCACCCCGTTGAAGCAGCAAACGTTTCTTACTTTTCCAGCTGCCCGTGTCGCAGGCCAGGCGACGTAAAGTTTTTCTGTGCTTGCTCAAACGTCTCTTCCGATCGGCGCTCAGGCTCACGTTACCCCTCAGAGTGTTCAGAGCGCACTCGCAAATGTTTTTCACCAGAGCGTCGTCGGCCGTGCGCAGCAGAGCCCGTCTCCGAGCGGGGTCCGATTTACAGATAGCGTGCAAGGCCGCGGCGTTGAAAGAGCTGAACCTGTTTGCTGAACCTCTTCTTCTTCTTCCTCCTCCTCGTCTAGTTCCGGGCTTCATCACAGACGAAAGACTGGTGCCGCGTGCGATCCTCCACCCTTTATATCCCTGCGAGGCACGTAAACGTAGTGACGCGAATCCGAGGGAAATATATCGGTGCGAAAGCGGCAATTCTCCGGGGTGAATTGTTTCAGATCGAGGAGCAGATAGCCGTGGGGGCGCGCTGTGGCGTCGTTGTAGGCCTCCTGCAGGAAGCGAGGGTCCTCGGGGTGTACCTGACGAGCCAGGTGACGTATCTGCGCGCGATCGCGCGGATTCTTGAAGAAAACTATATAATTGGCGTTCAGCGATATATCCCTCTGCCCCCGTCCCTGGTGAAACAGATTCTGCGTGATCAGGAACACGCTCATGTTCTTGTGGTGGCAACCCTTGGTGAAGAGATCGATGACAACGCCGTTGGACGACTCGCGCATCAGATCGTCGATGACGAGCAGTTTGGGTCGCGCGTCCGCGTCGTAGTCGGCCGGTTGCGGCAAACCCTCTCGATATTCCACCGAGCTCGATTCCCCGTACAAAGGTTGCCACTCGGCGTAGTGCCAGACCACCCTCGCGAACTCCGTGTCGCACATCTCGCTCGCGTGTTGCAGAAAGTTTTTCACAAAGTTGGATTTACCGCAACCGGAAGGCCCGGCTACGATGGCGGAAAAGGGATGTTTCCAGCGCGTGTCCATCCTCGCGACTCACAACCCCGTCCTATCTGCAATCGAATATATATAGATATCATCGGTTTTGCGTCTACATCCCTGTCTCGAAGGCTTAACCGCGGTGGGGGGCCCGCGGGGTGCGCGCGTTACGTACAAGCTTTTGGGAACGCGCGCGCGCGTCCGGTGACGGCCCGTCTCTCTCTCTCTAAACAGCTGCGAGAGAGAGCGAGACGGGACGCCGGCTAGAAGCAGCTCGTTAAGCGGCTGAGGCAACCCGTGTCAGCTTACTCGGGGGGTTGCCTCGCGGCGTGCGGTGAGCTCAGCTTCTCAGACCACCGCACACACGCCCCGCACCAGCCGTTTTACGCTCGGGTTGATAAGCAAATACTACCGCTACTACTGACCTACTGAGCCGATGAGTCACCGCTGCACACTTGTGCTCTCCCTGTAGTCCGGCGAGTCGAGGTTTATCTCTGTTTATGCGCGTGTCGAATAACAGAGTATAAGAGTAGGTGGAGAGAGAGAGAGAGAGAGAGAGAGAGAGTCTAAGCCTCGCTGCGGCGCTCTATAGCCAAAGACCGAGATGTACAGCGATTCAGCTGTGCGATTTGTAGCCAAAAGGAAGAGTGTCGTAGCCCGTGTCGCAGAGGCGTCTTTTCGTTTGAACGGGACGGCATATCTTGTTCACGCTGCAGGTGACGACCCGGTGCAACGCCGTACGCTGTATAGCTCTTCGCTCGACGCGAATAGGTTCGTCAGCCTCGACCACCATGCCCCGGATCGAATTAAAATTTATCCTCATTCGAGTCTGATAATTTAGAGTGACCCCCTTCACTTTGCAAACCTCAGCCACCTCCCCGTCTCCCTTTTGTACCAGGAACGCGTAAAATTTCGGACCACCGGAAACAAAGGCTTTTATGTAACTCCCCTCACCGTATTCCGCCAGCTCGTCCGTCAGATCGCCTAAAAAGTTACCCGTAGCCGGCTCCCATTCCCCGCTTCTACTCACGTAAATAACAGAGTCCGTATCGTAATACAACACCCGGCGCCCGAGCCTCTCGAGATAGCTGTACAGCTTGAGGCGAGCCTGAGCGGTGGTGTAGGCGGCCAGCACAACGTTGGCCAGGGGGGACGGTACGATGCTCTCTTCCGTATTAATCCACCGCGCGTAGAGTATTTGATCCGTCACAGGCAAGATATCGACCACCTCGTTCTCGGGATCCGTCAACAGTTCCAGCAGACGTTGACGCTCTCTGATCACCTCGGTACGCGGGAGGTTTTCGCGCTGGCCAAATTTACCCCAGAACGAGTTCAGGCAGAGCTTGGATACGGAACGAAGGCCGGCGTTCTTTGTTATTTTCTCCCGCTGCAACCTGATACCCTCCACCCGCTCGTACTCCGCGAGATAACGGTCGCGGGAAGCCTCGTCGGTGCACTCGCCGGGCCACCCACTGGCTTCTTGCTTTATTTTCAGAAAAGTGTCTATATAGGGAGCAAAGAGTCCCCCCTGACCGCTGGCCGGATCGTACACCGTACTCTCGTATTGCCAGATCTCCGATACGTCGATCACGCTGTAGCCCACAGCCACGGCTTTCTGCAGCTCGGCAGACACCCAGGTACCTGCGAACCACCGATCGGCCTCCGACTCGTGCGGACAATCGATCTGCAGAGAAGCCTCGCAGCAGAAGCAACACAGGGGAAACATGAGTTTTCCCCGCATACGGACCGGCAACACGGGATGATAGAGATTCCTGGGTGGCAGGATAACGCATTTCACGAGACCCTCGAGGCCGGAGATGTCCGTGTTGTAGGGACCGGTCAACGCTCTGCACTCCCTACCTACGTAGACTCGCGGGTGGCCCACGGGGTAGCGACCGGTTTTGCACACCCAAGGGTACAGAGAGCATACGTCTACGTATCGGATCTCCTCCCCCGGGGCAGCCTCGTGATAACGCTTCGTGTTTCCCGTACGCCCTCCGAAAAACGCCTCTCGAGGATTCAACGAGTCGCGGGAGAGGACCAGCGGATGCTGTTCGACGTAATCGCGCATTTCAGGATCGGCATCCATCATCTGGTCGAACGCGCACTCCCACATCTCCGTGACCCTGTAACCCAGTTCGATCATGCGCGCCGTTTTTGCCCCAGTCTCTTGCCACCGTCTGTCCATCGTATCCCCGCACGATAACTCTTTGTCGCGATTGATCGTGTGACATCTCATACACCCGTGCCAGTAGCATCCGTGAAATTCCAACACGTGTCGCTCCCCAGCCGCGTCCGTGTAATACCCGTCGACAACCCGCCTCGTCTCGGGAATCCTGTACTCGCGACCTCGTCCGGCGTGCCTCACCTCTGTACCCAGCTCCCTCTCCATCCAAACGAGCCATTTGATCGCTTTCACCGATTGATTGTTGGCCAACCTGTACCCTGCAGCCGGCAACACTCCTATGGTGCGGGGTCTGAGGAAATTTTGTCGAAACACGACGGAGCAGGCCGACGCTATGGTGGTGCTTCGCGAGAACGGGCAAACACCGCCGCAATTCAGAAAAATATCTCTAAACGCGACGCATGCTCGACGAAGGATGTCCACGTCGCTGCGGCAGTATTCCACCAGCTCGCGGTTAAAATCGAACACGTACCCGCCGGCTGTGGCTTCCCTGTACCATTTGTAGAAAGCGTCCCTGTCCGAGGTCTTCATACTGTCGGGGGAGTAGAATTCCGCGTCTGGCAACGGACCTATGTAATTCCGATTCTCCGGTGTATTGAACAGATGCGGAAAGATACCCTTGCGCGATTCCACAGGTAGGCCGAATGCCTTGGGCAGCGCGGCTAGAGCCATAGGCATGTAGGCCAAAGAGTCCAGGAAACGCGTGTGACCCGTCTCCATCAGTATGATCTTGGTACCGTTCAGGATCACCTGCGGCGGATCCCTGTTATTTTCTACCAGGTAACGCAGTATAAATTGAGAATCGAAACCGCTGGCGTTATGCGCTATACAGAAGATCTTTTTGAACCGACAAACGTCCCGCGTGACAAACTCCACCAGCTGTTTAACGGGGTTCTCTCGGAATACGAACTCGCGCACGAGCCCGCAACTAGGACAGGGTGTACTTATGTCCGGCTCGTGTATGCAGCTGGTGCACGCCTGCTGCGCCACGCACAGATTCGGCACGTGCAGATTGACATCTCCGCTGCCGGCCACCGGGGCGCACTGCTGGGTCTCAAAGTCATAAAACACGAATATATGCTCTGCGTTTCCGGTGGGTGGCTTCAGAGGCTGCATGTAACACTCGTGGTTTACCGCCTGCACGGATCCACACGTGTTGCAGTACGCGTTGCCGCAGGAGTGACCCTTTTTAGTACGATCGACGAACAGACCGCACCCGCTGCACATCTGCAGGGTATCGCAGACGCTTCTGCGAGGATCGAACGACCCCGCGACGCGATGTCTCCGCAGACATTCCTCCCCAAAGAACCACCGGCCGCAGGCAACGCACGGCATACGTACCCCCGATCTGTCGCACTGCGGAACGGTGTTGCAGCCGGGACATCTGTTGGAGCACCTGTGATCGCCTGTATAACGATAGGCTACGTTGCAGGGCTCGCAGAAGCGTCTGTTGGCTGCTGCGGCGGTAAGATTTAATATAGGTTTGTAATGACCGCCGCGTGGAAAGTACAGTATGTTCAATGTGCCGCTGGAGCATTCACCCCGCTCGGCCAGTACGCGCGCCCCGTTGTAAACGGCCTCGCCTCCGCGTCCAAAGGTATTGAAATCGTATATTACGACGGCTAGACCCAGAGGAGCCAGATATTCTTGAAATCTAACGATCTCTCGCATACCACAGCCCTCTGGGGGGACTTCTACGCGCGCCTCTCTGCACAAAGCCAGGGCAGCCTCCCTCTGAAGTCTAGATTTCGCGTGACGCACGTCGGACCATCGAAGCGCGGGATCAGCTGCGTTACCCCCGATACCCTCTCTGTTCAGGTAGGCGCTAGCAGAAATTATAGCGCGCGGTAGACGAAGATTGTCGCGTTCGACCTCGAGAAGCGATCTTTTGCTCACCTCCTCGTGAGTGAGAGGTTTGCTCTTTCGCCCGCGACCCACCGGTACGCTGACCCGGTTAACGGTGATTCTGAACGCGTCATCCACACGAAATTCGGAGGCGCTTTGACTGAGACTGAACACGAGCCGCCAGAGATCCTCGTAGCGAGAGTCCCTGACCGGTCGAAACGACAAACCGGCCGTGCCCAGAGCAAACGAGGGGGTGTCTAGGCCGAATCCTATATAATCGTTAGCGGGATCATCTACAGAGTCCGGGGCAGTGGTCGTGGCGTAATTGTGAATATCCCTGACGGCTTCTTCGAGCCAGGTAACAGGGTCTACGGTTTCCGGGGGTGTGATGATTTTCAACGTCAAGACGCTCCCCGTTACGGCAAATCTACGATAATATTTACGACTCTCGTCTACAATCAGAAATCTGACACCCGGAGGACGCGCGATGTGGTCGTCCGCAGCTGTGCTAGCGGCTCTCTCTCTCTTTCCCCCGCCCTGCTGTATACCGGCGTCTTCGTTGATACCTCCGGCTCGTTTCAACGCAGCGTAGACAGCGTGGCGCCGCTCTGACGGCCAAGAGTAAAGTCCCGGTTACACGAGTCGTCTTGAAAATTAAAAAAAGGAGAATGCGTACTCGGGGGTGTACTCACCGGAAGATTCGTCGGAAAACACCACCTCCATCTCATCGTCTGTCGAGGAATTTTCGGGAGACGGTGGCGGTGCTCTCTGTCTCTTACCCCCACCATACTGTATGCCCGATGTACCGGCACCCTCGTTGATACCACCGACGTAGACGGGTCGGCGTTGCTCTGATAACCAAGAGTTAAAGACCAGGTTACACGAGGCGTCTCAAAAATGCGTACTCGCTGGTACTCACCGGGGGAGTCGGGACAGCGCGGTAGTGATTGTACCGCGATGGCAGTCGTTTTATCGCTCCGAACAGAAGGGTCATCTTGGAGCAGAGGTGTATCTGCGACAGCCTCGGCTTGCTCCGTCACCCTTATCAATTCTAGCTCTTCTTCCTCTTCCTCCCGCGCGGCAAGCTCGTAACGAGCCGCAGCGTCGTACAGGAGTTGATCTTCGTCGTCGAACTCATCCTCCTTTCCGTTCAACCACTCCGTCTCGGGTTCGCTACTCGCGTTGTCTGGTGCGAAAAAAAACACCTGACAATACTATGAAGCGAGCCGTTGACAAAGAGTCCGTAGAACAGAGTTGTTACTTACCCTCGTGATCCGTGTACGCCCGTACCATTCTGGTGACTTCGGGGTATGACTGACCACCGCGTTGACGTACCACGTCGACGGCAATTTTCATACTTTCCCACGACTCGTCAAACACATGCCGATCGTACATACGACCGATATCCGGCACGGTGCAACTCCATAAAAGACTTCTCAGGCGAAAGAGGAGCGCGGCTGCCGGAAGGTCCACCAGCTCGAGAAACCAATTTTCGTCAAACTCTCGCACGAATCGAGGGGCGAACCTCCTGGCGCAATACAGCACATCGCGTATCACGGTTCGAATCACATCGCGTATCACGGTTCGAATCACGCTGCTCCGGTAAATCGCCCTGTTAGCGCCCGTTAATTCGCGTTGAAATTTATTATCTTCCATTTTTTAGCCTGTTTATACTCAAACTGAGCAAATTGAACAGGTGCCGCCAAATTTATAGATTTCGCTGATATTACACATCTACTACATCTGTCTCGTGTGTGTGAATCATAATCCCTCCCGTGCACGTGTGTGAGAGGCATTGTGAATATATATATAAGACGGATGTACGAGCAAACGAGTACCAACTCTTCGAGTTGGTCTCATTATTAATAAATTTCCAAATAAATAGATCTCAAATGAAAGGTTTATTTAACAGAATTGAATTGAACGATAACGATAACAAATTTACTGGAATAATTATATTCTTTCAAAATTGATGGGAGAGACGTGTGAGTTGAGCGGACTTCAGATTTCTAAGCAACATCAACATTCTTCAGATCTTTTCAAAACATCCAGCCCAACAACGATAGTCCTTTTTCTGTTCAATAGACTATCGATACTGTAACAGTCTCTTCCACCAAGGGTGTCCAGATATGACGCGCCGACTTATATATATATGCTCTGATGGCCGGTGTAGTTTTCATAAAAATTTTCTACATCCGAGGTATCACACACACACACACACACACACACACACACACACCTATAGCAGATCCTACAGTATAGCGCAATAATTTGAATCCCCTCCATCGTCAGGTCGTACGAGCGTGTGTGTATAAATGAGAAAGAGAGAGAGACTACTGTATATAGGTATATATATATATATATATATTTAAGATATAATACCCTACCGCTCATATACCAGATCTTGCCATATCCCCCCTACCTCCCGTGTACTTGCTATACATGCAGATGTTGTAAATATATATGTGAGGATGGTACGGGATAACAAATAACTGAGTCGGGTATATATATATATATATATATACATATGAACGTGTATATGTTTATTTGCTACATTTTTTTCTTAAATTTAGATAATATAGGCTCTACATTTTTTAATGAATCAATATATATATATTTATTTGGTACATTTTTTCTTAGATCTAGATAATATAGGTTCTACATTTTTAATAAATCAATATATATCGCCTCACTAAAGCCATAAGGTCATAAGCGCCAAAAAATTTTTTTTGTGGATATATCCAAACGATGTTATATCGCACGAAAAAGATTTTGCCACCAAAAACATGAAATTTTTATTTTTGGCAGTTACGACCTTATGGCATTAGTGACGCGATATATATATGGGGCTTTCCACGTCACATTTACCCCTTTTGTACCTTACCCCCTTCGATTTGGATAATTTTTTAGTATGATGTTGCAACCGACCCAAAAGGGTCTCGGAATTAATTTTAGATTTTTCCCATCAACGGCTAAATTTAAAAAAATTCGAAAAGTCGTTTCCGGAAACGCCATTTTTAAAAATCTGAAAAAATTCACATAAATTTCTTGATTTAAAATATGATTTGTAAGTATCACTTGATAATGGGATCTCAATATTTACTATTTTTTTCGCAGGTTTTTAGGTTTTTCATGTCAGAATTGGAGTTTTCATCTTTTTAATCGGTCATATCTTTCTCAACTATTGATGGATTTTAATTTTTCTGAAATTTAGAGAAACACTAGAAGGCCTGAATACAGTTAATACTGTTCGAATTTTTTTTTATGTTATTCAAGCAAAACGGTGGAAAATTATGGACCGACATTTTTTTTCTGGAATAGAGAACCAGATTTTTTTGTTCAAACATTGTTTTTCCGTGAACAAAAAGCCTTATATTACAGACGCTAAAGTATACGCCATGGCGGTGGGATAGGGTATAAGAGATAGACCGCGCGAGAGGGAAGAGGGTCGAACAGCCGTTAACGGCATAGAAAGCGAACGCTGCAAGATGTTTCCCTCTGTCCTTGTCCACTCGCGCATGCGCGGATCACACCGCAGAAGCAGACAATGTTAGTTGGGACTTATTCCGCTGACGCAGCCACTTACACGCTAGCCAACGACTCACGCGGTCTAAATCTCATTGTCTATGGTTTGAACACTCGAGCCCCAACCTCAATTCAACATCATACTTGAATCGGAGCAGATCTCCTGCTCATCGTTGGATATCTTCATAACCGTGCTTGATTGCATATGGACAACGAAAAAGCACGCAGTTACTTTGGGATCAACAATGTCGTATGTCAACACTAGGTGTTGCAACCCATTTAAAATACCAGGCCATCGTAAAACAGAAGGATTGCGGTATGTGAGTTTTTCCCAACAACAAGCTTGTAACCTGGATAGAAGATGCAAAGTATGTTCAAGTTGTTCGAAGAAACTTGATGCAACTTCACCGGTCTTCAATGAAGCCTGTAGTTCGAATGCTTGTCAATCAGAGGGCCATGAAGAATACGAGAAAATTACTGACACGATTTCGGTCATTTCGGGAAAAACTTTCGGAGTCAATTCAGCAGCTGATACTCATGATGCATCTGGTAATTAAAGAGTTATTTTGTCTTCTGGGTTGCGATTCTGTGTGAAGGGAGATCTTACTGTTAATTTTTTAATGCTGTACTTTGTGCAAGGATTTTTTTTTAGTTATTATGGGGTCACTTGAACAATATTTTGTTATGGCCTATTTTCAAGAATTTTAAGTGGAAAAAGTATAATCGAATATTTTTGGAAATGAATTTTCAGAAAATGATTATAGATCTTTTGAAAGCTGCATACTATTCAAAAGCTCTAGAATCAATAACCATCGAACAAAGGGCAAAAATTATGATCATCTGATAGTTAGATAGATTCTGAATAAATTGAAAGAAAGTGAAATCGGTAATTTGGTTGTTGAGATATCGTTCACGACACCGTGCTTGAGTTCGTCAGTCTTTGCAGTTGACGAATAAAAAAATTATAGTCTAATTTTGAATAGTTTCATGATTGAAAAATGCAATAAAAATTAATCGTCCAAGCGACTCGTTTCTGAATCCATCTATCGAATATCATATCAAGTCTTACATGATGTCATATCAATTTCCAGGATCCCAATTAACTACGAGTTCAGAAGAACTTGTGTCACAAACAAGCAAATTATCGGCACTTAGCCTCGATACAACGCTTGCTGGCGTAAACCAAGGTCTTGCAATACTGGGCAACTCACCATTCCAGAAAAAAAGAATGAGGTTAAAACAATATGCTCCGGAAAAAATACACAATGTATCTAACAATTTGAAAAGATCGCTTGGAGTTGCGGAATCGGTTAGCGATTATGATGCCGGAATGGAAAGTGACGCTGATGATTTCCGGGAAATGATTGAACGACTGAAAGAAACATACCATCGTGAAGATACAGACAGAGCAACTAAGATTCAAATCCTAACCTTATTTCCACCAAATTGGCCTTTAAAGAAACTAGCACAGAGAATGAATACAACAAGACACTTCGCAGTAGCAGGGCAAAAACTTCTCAACGAGAAAGGGATTTTGTCTCATCCTAATGCTAGAGTCGGCAAACAGTTATCTGAATCGACGAAAAAAATAGTTCTTGACTATTATGAAGATCAACGAAATAGTGCCACGCAATCAGGTAGTAAAGATTTCGTGACGGTGCGAAACGAAGATGGGCAAAGGACTCGTGTTCAAAAAAAATTGATTCTCTCGAACTTGAAGGAACTTCACATGCAATTTCGTTTGGACCATGCCGACGTAAAAATTGGATTTTCGAAATTTGCTTCAATAAGACCGAAACACTGCGTTCTGGCAGGACCCACTGGGACACACACTGTATGCGTTTGTCTTATCCATCAAAATGTGAAGCTGATGATTTCGGGTTGCGGTTTGGGAGCAATGAGCAAAAACACCATACAGCCGATCGTGACGTACCAAGATTGTATTAATATGATCTTGTGCCCAAACGCAACAGAAAAATGTTATTTCGGAGAATGCCGGAGGTGTCCAGGAATAGGATTACTGGAAAGTTTAATTGAGGGATTACTTTTTGATAATGACATCGATGAAATAAGGTACAAACTATGGGTGACCAAACCAAGAACATCTCTGGAAACATTTGTTAAGGACTCATCAGAATTTGTCGCCGATTTCTGCGAGAAAATGAAGAATCTTCTGCCCCATTCGTTCATCTTGAAGAATCAAGGGAATTTCATGAAAAAACTGAAGGAATCACTGACTGAAGGGGAGTTTTTAGTAATTACCGACTTTGCTGAAAATTATTCATTTGTCATTCAAGACGCAGCCCCTGGATTCCATTGGAATAATTCTCAAGCAACTGTTTACCCGATGGTAATCTATTTCCGAGGTGGTCATAAAAGTATCGCAATCATTTCTGATAACATGAATCACGATGCTATCGCCGTTCATCTTTACAACGAAATTGCAGTAGAATACATAAAAACTATGAGCACAAGCGTCAAGAAGATTTATTATTTCTCAGACGGAGCGCCTCAACAGTTCAAGAACTACAAAAACGTTGTAAATCTATGTAAACACAAAGATGATTTTGGGATTGACGCTGAATGGCATTTTTTTAGCACAGCACATGGCAAGGGTCCTTGTGACGGTGTTGGTGGAACCCTTAAACGGGAAGCAGCTCGAACAAGCCTCCAACGACCTGCTGATCGGCAGATCACAACACCCAGGGAATTGTACGAATGGGCGAGTAGCCCTTCCAATCTTCCGAATATCCTTGTGAAATTTTCACCAAAAGAGGATTATCATCGCAAGGCGGCAGATATGAAGCGCAGATTTGAAAATGTGAAGAAAATCAAGGATTTACAAAAAATGCATTGTATCATTCCTGGCATAAGGGGAACCGTCGAAGTAAGAAAATTTTCATCCTGCTCAAATGGAAAATTCTTCAAAATATTTTCAGAGTGATGCGTAACTCAATCCGATTTAGAAAATGAATATAAGTATATTTGTGATAATTTTCTTCACGTTTAAATAATCTTTTGTCTTTTCAAATTTTTAAATCGCCTTTTCTATAATAAATTATATAATCATCAAAACAGATTGCGCTCAATTTTGAATCACCTTCCCTCTTTTCCTTTTTCTTGTTGCATGAAACAATGATTAAATCTCCCATTTCAATGTTTCTCCATTTTTTCAGTTGTTTTTTGGTCCATAATTTTCCACCGTTTTGCTTGAATAACGTAAAAAAAAATTCGAACAGTATCAACTGTATTCAGGCCGTCTAGTGTTTCTCTAAATTTCAGAAGAATTAAAATCTATCAATAGTTGAGAAAGATATGACCGATTAAAAAGATGAAAACTCCAATTCTGACATGAAAAACCTAAAAACCTGCGAAAAAAATAGTAAATATTGAGATCCCATTATCAAGTGATGCTTACAAATCATATTTTAAATCAAGAAATTTATGTGAATTTTTTCAGATTTTTAAAAATGGCGTTTCCGGAAACGACTTTTCGAATTTTTTTAAATTTAGCCGTTGATGGGAAAAATCTAAAATTAATTCCGAGACCCTTTTGGGTCGGTTGCAACATCATACTAAAAAATTATCCAAATCGAAGGGGGTGAGGTACAAAAGGGGTAAATGTGACGTGGAAAGCCCCATATATATATATATCACATGTAAAAATTATAGCTACGGTTATTATTATTGAATTATATACTCTCTACATTTTTATTAAATCTATATTCGTGTAAAAAATTATACGTAAGGTTATTAATATTATTGAATCAACGGCGGGTGATAAATAGGGGGGAAGGTGATCAGGGGGACTCTGGGGGTGGGGACGGGGAGCGAGGTAACGAGGCGGGGGATGGAGGTGGTGGTGATGGCGAACGATTTGGGACCACCTGGTCTTCCTCCTCTACTTCTTCTACTTCTTCTTCTTCTTCTTCTTCTTCTTCTTCTTCTTCCTGAATGCTCAGACCGTCGTGCTCGTCCAAATTTAGCGGGTCTCTTTCCTCCTCCTCCTCCTCCTCCTCCTCAGCGACGGTTGAAGAAATTTCCTCGCTCTGTACAGCCCCTGCAGCCTCCGCGGGGTTCGTCCCGTAGACGAAGGAATCGTTGATTTCCCACTGCCTATTGAGATGGGTGAGCATCTCATAATGGATATTATCGGTCTCGGCACTGATATATATTATAACTGGATAGCCGATCGCGTATGAAATATAGGCCGAAGCGTGAGGCCAGTTGAGTGTCATTTTTTTTGGAGTCCCGTGTATCGCCATCTGTGCTTGGCGGCATCAAGCTACCTATCAATTCATGATTTGATATCACAGTGATATATATACAGCATGATTCCCAAGTCACGGAAAAGATTTTACATGCAGATTCCTAATCGAAATCTAAGAATAAGTTCCTTATCAAAAACTTCGAGGGACCAGTCGTTCCTGAGTTATAGAAGGTTTAGTCCACCTCGTAGTTGACGTTGTCCAGGTGGTGAAACTGATGACTCACATTCCCCAGGTCTTTTGCTTCGAAGTTTTCATTTTAGTTGTCGCCAGGCAGGTGATTTCTGACCTCCAGGATTCTCACTACGTTTTTGACGTTGTCCAGGTGTTCAAACTGATGACTTCCGATCCCCAGGTCGTTCGCTTCGTAGTTTTCACTCTCGTTGTCTTCGAGTTGTTGACTTTCGTGATCCAGGATTTTCGTCCCGTAGTTTACGTTGTCTAGATGGTCGAACTGGTGACTTGCGTTCCCCAGGTCGTCCTCTTCGTAGTTTTCACTCTCGTTGTCATCGGGTAGTTGATTTCCGTCCTCTGGGACTTTCGTCACGTAGTTTACGTTTACGGGAAATCAACAACCCGATGACAACGAGAGTGAAAACTACGAAGAGGACGACCTGGGGAACGCAAGTCACCAGTTTGACTATCTAGACAACGTAAACTACGGGACGAAAATCCTGGAGCACGTGAATCAACAACTCGAAGACAA
This sequence comes from Tenthredo mesomela, assembly GCA_943736025.1. Classification (NCBI taxonomy): domain Eukaryota; kingdom Metazoa; phylum Arthropoda; class Insecta; order Hymenoptera; family Tenthredinidae; genus Tenthredo; species Tenthredo mesomela. Next base: position 15,917,392 of record OX031014.1, on the reverse strand, counting down.
CGAGAGTGAAAACTACGAAGCGAACGACCTGGGGATCGGAAGTCATCAGTTTGAACACCTGGACAACGTCAAAAACGTAGTGAGAATCCTGGAGGTCAGAAATCACTTGCCTGGCGACAACTAGAATGAAAACTTCGAAGCAAAAGACCTGGGGAATGTGAGTCACCAGTTTGATCACCTGGACAACGTCAACTACGGGGCGAACGACGTAGGGCATGAGAATGATCGACCGGACTATTTCAAGAATAAAAATTACGAAATAACAAACCGAAATTTCAGACAAAGTTCATACGACGCGGGCACTATCAATTTTACAGGATTTTACGTGGTTATGCGGAACAAAGAGTGAGCGCGAAAATTAGCGCTTGAAAAATGACCCTTTACTTGATCGGCCGCACTAATATCGGTAATCGGCCGATAAATAACTGTCATGCGAATCTATCGGGATAACCGACAGATGGCGGAATGCGGGACTCCAAAAAAAATGGCCGCCTTGGAGCCCCAATAGGGCACATGAATTTTGGTCGATCGGCTATCCAGTTAGTATATATATCAGTGGGTCTCGGCGACGAACCCCTCTGCGACATTGTTTACTCGCAGGAATTGCAAGAGCGCCCTCGCGTTGGTGAGATATCTCTCTCGCATCTCCCCCCTCAGCCGCAGTACTCGAGCACGTCTTGCGATCCGTTCCATCTGAATTTTTTTAAACATTTTTTTTTTTTTGTTCAGAATCCTTCGGAATTAGAGGGTTGAACGAGGGAAAGAGTCGTAAAGACATACCTTTTCTGTTGTTGCTGTCGAGAAACACTTCTTCACCGGACTATCTGTTAGTTTGTAATGCGAGTCTCTCTATTCCCTTCATAAGGTTTTCGCTAGGACTAGTATGAAAAAAATGGTGTGTGTGTGTGTGTGTGTGTGTGTGCGTGCGTGCGTGGGTGTGCATACATCGCGAATATGCAGGACACCTGGAGTGGCGTGATGTGCCATCAGCGTTTTACGAAAGGCAGGGGTGACCGCTGTCGGCGTACGACTTTATTGTTGAAATATTACGAAGACCGTGTTGACGATACCTGGAAGATAACGACGTCCGTTGCGCGTCGGATTACGTGGTTATAGAAAAATCATAGCTACAGTAATCCTCGCATGATCGGTATGAGGTTACATTTTCGCTGAAGCGCGCTGCGCGATGCTGCTGCGACTTTCGCGCGATTGTCACGTGGTGATGCGTATTTTTGCTGAGGTGTGCAGAATGGTGGGGTGGGTAGGCCTCGGTGAAGACTAGATCGGGTGCGGAGCTTTCAGTTGCAACCAAACAGTCAAGAACAATGGCCACACCGAAAACAGGCTCGTTAAAAGACGGGTGTAGTCGATTGGCTAAGACCTTTGACATAGCGCTGAAGAAATCCGAGCGTAGCCTGCTACTGTCGAGGACGTACGGGCTGAACGGTTCGTGGTCGAAAAAGGTGAACGTCGGGCTTCGTCTCCGGTTGGATGGGACTTTCGAGCCTGTGGTGAAATTCGTAAATAATTACTCGAGCGGTGTATCCCTCACCGCCGAAGCATGGGAAGATCTGACTGAAAAGCTCGAGGATATCGAAAAGTATTTCGAGAAAAGCGAGCGTCCCGCCGGTAGTCTGAGTTCGTTGCTGAGCGATACCATCTCGCTAGCCGGAGGGTGTTCCTTGCGTTTAACATCGGCTCACGGCTCGAAAGTAGTTGCATTCTATGCGAGCAATCCTGACGCTGCCGCTGCCGAAAGTCAGCAGGGGTACGAAGAGCAGGAGGAGGAGGGCGATAACACTGGTGAACCTGGATGGAAGAAACGAAAAACCTATTCACCGGTAATTGTGATGCAGAAGGTTACATTTGACGGTCTGCGCCATATCGCTTGCTGTATAGACGAGTATATCATTCAACTGAAGGATATGGTAGATAATGTCGACAAGTGCAAGGAGTTGCTGGTTCGTCGCTTTGCCAGCATCGTGCGATCCAGAAAGATGACGGCCCCCACTCTGCAGCAGATCGGTGTCGTGGTGTGCGAGGAGGCTGAAGCAGCGAAGGATGCGCTCCACAGGGGCATGCTGGCTGCGGAATTTGGCAGTGACCATTTAAATGTTGTGTTTCACGAGTTGACCCGTTTGTTTTTACCTTACATCATAGCCGACATACGCCAGAGTGTTATAATTGATAAGTGAAGTGTGTGTGTGCGTTATTACCGGCATATGTCGGCGCGGTTTCATTGTTAAGTGGGTATGTGTGAGAGAAATAAACTGTCAGCCCGCGTTGACCCTGGGGTTTCATCCCCGCACGATTCGAATCACGAGACTTGAGCAAGCCCAAACATCGGTCATCCGTGGTGTACCGAGACGATAAATCTTCCTGCTCTCCTCCGCGCGAGCTCAGTATAGGCGTCCCGACACCATCCTGGGGTATTCATTCATGAATATGTCAAGATAGTCTCAGGACACCTGTACTGGGTTGACGCGGAGGAAGGCTGGTTGGTTCATCGTTTCGATACGTTTCCGATGACCGATGCGAGGATATGCTCTAGTCACGTGATTGCGAATGGCGGGTGATGCGAGCCCAGGGGCAGCGCGCTCTGTAGTTTAGTCTGTTCGATATAAGGGATGAATGTGAAAACTAGTCTTAATATGGACCGAAATAGATCCCAATAAGAGGTCACCGCGATCTGCAGAATCGATGAATTAGGCTGCTGTCTTCCTCTTAATGTCGGTATGACTCTCCCGACGCTAGCCTGGGGTATTCATTCATGAATAGGCTAAGCTAGCGTCAGGAGGCTTGTAGCGGGATTACGAGGAAGATCGCAGTTTCGTTTCATCGATTCTGTAGGCCTCGGATGACCTCTTGTCGGGATCTGTTGCGGTCTTGTATGAATGTGACCCGTATTTCGGATCGTGAGACTAGATAGTACCCAAGCATCGGTCGTCCAAGATCAACCGGGCGATAAATCCGGCTGTTATCTTCCTCATAAGGCTGGTATGATTCTCCCGACTCTATCCTGGGGTACTCATAGGTGTGAATACGTCAAGATATAGTCAGGAGGATTGTACCGGAATTACGAGGAAGATCGCGGCTTGATTAATCGATTCGGTAGGTCTCGAATGACCGATGCGGGGGTGCGATCTCGTCTCACGATCGCGAATGACGGGTCGGCGCGCTCTGTTGTACCTACGTTAAAAAAAAAAAAAAAAAAAAAAAGATACTTGTAAAAAAAACTAGATTTAATAAAATATGATTGTAAAAAAGTAGATCTGATAAAATATGCTTGTAAAAGACTAGATTTGATAAAATAATAATAAACGAATATTTGAAAATAATTTGTGTCAATCCCTGCATATACCCTGTCATTTTCTATCAATTTCAGCTAGTATAGATATATATAGGATGAGAATTTATTATTTCAAAGCCGGCATAGTAGCCATCTTGGATTTTGAGAAAAAAATAGTAGCCATCTTGGAAAAGCCGCCATATTGGTTTGTATGGGCGGGGCCATCTTAGATCAGACATCTTGGATTTTGAAAAATAGTAGCCATATTTGATTTTGAAAAAATAGTAGCCATCTTGGATTTTGAAAAAAAAATAGTAGCCATCTTGGATTTTGAAAAAATTGGAAAACGGGCGCCATATTTGTTTATAATATTGCGTATGGGCGCCGCCATCTTAGATCGGACAGTCTCTCATTGTTTTGACGCCGAATCCCCACTCCCTCCCGGTCACTGACCTCGTGACGTCATTTGTTATGACTCGCCATGGCTGGCACCTACTACTGGCGCCACTAAGGATTCGCTTTCGAATCATGGTAACGATTACCGATCTTTTTTTTTTTCTTACCGACAATCGATCCAAGATGGCTGAAATATCTAATTCTAAGCTGATATATATACCGAGAATATTCGGTGAGAGTAGACAGTCCCCTTCCTACGGCGAAACCAACACGGGCGCGCACCGCGTGCGTGAGGCTCGTGCGGGAGGGGATGCAATGCTACTGGCACCTAATTTCGTCCCGACCGAGCTTCACCACGCGCAGCGCGCCTGTGTTGGTTTTACCGTAGGAAGGGGACTGTCTACTCTCACCGAATATTCACGGTATACGAATTATACTAGCTGAAAAATGCTTGAAGAGTGACAGGGTGTTATATATATATATATATATGCAATCAATGACGCGAATTGTCTGATAATATATGCGTTTATTTGTTATGTCTCAAGTCTAACCTATTCTAAAATACAACAATTTCAATAATAATAATAATAATAATGGCCGTAACATTTATCCCTCATCTGTATTCATCATCATTCCCTATGAGAATGGGATCTGAAAATAGAAAAAGTGAGCTTAGATGTGTCATAATGATTCCTCAATGATAAATCATACACACTATTCTTCTTCAGACGCATTCTGTATATCTTGATCATATTCGCCCTCGCTACCGCTATCCAGTCTTTCGTCTATTCGATCCCGAAGAACCATAGAGACTGCATAATCTTCGGAATTCGGGTAATAATGTTCATCATGCGCCTTCTTAAACCACCAACAGCGAATATCGTGGTCTATCTGAAGCTTTGCCTGGACACCATTAATTGTTAACACGGCACCATCCACACAACGCCTGGTTACATATGGCTTCAGCTGTGGATCAACCAAGTCATCAAGATTAGGAGCATTACCCCATTCCACAGGAGTCGCCCAATCATATCGTGCGTGAATTCCTTGAACAAATACATAATCAACTTAGTAATTCTAAAATAACAATATTGTATCCAGACATCGGGCTCTACTTACGATTGCGCATGTTTGCGGAATTATGAGCCATCACATCGATATCTTTCCCCATCATCTCGTCTATTCGATACCGAAGAACATTGGCGATTGCATAATCTTCAGGATTAGGGTAAGCCTGATGATGATCCACCCTCCTAAACCACCAACAGCGAATATTGTTGTCTATTCGGAGGCCAGCCTGGATACCATTAATTGTTATTAAGGCACGATCCACACGTCGTCTGATTACATATGGTTCTAGTTGTGTATTAATCAATGCACCAAGATGAGAATCATTACCCCACTCCACAGGGGTTGCCCAATTGTATCGTGAGGAAACGTCTTGAATAGAACACAAGATTAACTTAGCACTTGTAAAATAATATCATATGAAGACATCAGGCTCTACTTACAATAGTATATGCTTGCACGATTACCAGCCATCACGTTCCGGGATTTTCCTTTGATTCTATGAACTTGCACTATTCGCCGATCTTTTCAGACTGAAAATTGTCTTTTTCGTCTTAAACTAACCAGGCAGGGGTTAGGTTGCATCCTGTTTGCTGCATACCATCCCCAAAATAAAATCAAACTCAACCAACCAGAGAACAGCTCTCAAAGACACCACCTCGGCTCATAAAAACCGGCAAGTCCCAAAGGATCGAGCAATAAATATCATTCAGAAGTTTTTCACTATACTTTCGTTGCTCGAAAAACGCTAGAATTCTGCAAACACGAAGATTGCATGCAATAATCAAAAGATACCACCTAGGCCCATAAAAATCGACAAATCTCAAAGGATCAAGCAATGAATATCATTCAGAAGTTTTTCACACCCTCTTGCCGCTCAAAACGTTAGAAGTTTGTGAAGACACAGATCGCAATAATCAAACGAGCACACCTCGGCCCATAAAAATCGTGCATAATGTTGTAATCGGGATCCTGAGATCCTTTATACAACTACGATTTGTTTAAGGATCCGTTGTCGAATTAGGAGTTGGAACTCGGTCGTACAAAGTGATTCAAGTTTATTAATGTATGAAGAGTTTACAAAAGGTGATTTACTACGTCTAACTGAGATCTGGCATAACCTGCCCTAATATCGGTCTTGATGTTCTGACGATGAGTATTATAATCATCGCTTATTTATTACGTATAAGGAGGTCGCCTTGTTTCTGCAATTGTTGTTAGTTGCGTCAAGCCTCGCACTTGCACATTCCAGAGTATTGCCAAAGTGTGTCTCAAAACATCTGGATTGCAACACCTTGATACTCTGGTTGCAACATCCCTCCCCCCTTAGAAAGAAAAGCCCTTAGGATTTTCTTCTGAAATCAGACAAATCTGCTGGCTTGCGTCGTTGTGCGTACGCTTGCCTATTATGCTATATCTAGGTTAGTAGTTTACATAGTGTATCCCGTTAACATGGTTTTATACAGGGTGTTCCAGACCTCGCGACGAATATTTCACAGGGTAAATCTTGATCAAAAATGGGATCGAAATTTCCTCAGCCGATTTTTTCGGAGATGCATGGATTTTCCGTTATAATTAATTCAATTTCAGTCAATGACGCGCGGCTTACGAACGGCCGCGCGTCGGTGTGCTTACCGCTCGGTTGTGTGCACTTTTTTCGTGGCGACAATAGGGCGAGAGACGGCGCACACAACCGAGCGGTGATTACACCGACAAACGGCCGTTTATAAGTCGCATGTCATTAGCTGAAATTAAAATAATTATAACGGAAAATCCATGCATCTCCGAAAAAATCGGCTGAGGAAATTTCGATCCCATTTTTGATCAAGATTTGCCCTGTGAAATATTCGTCGCGAGGTCTGGAACACCCTGTATAATCGTTTCTTAATCTAGGTTAGTATGACCTATTTTCTATATCATTTTTCTATCAGTCTAAATTGTTTCAGATTTCCTACTCAAGTCATATTATTCAATAAAAGGTTTCAATCGATTTACATGTACTCTGAGATTCTTCCTATTAACTTTTATGGTGTAATTAACGTCTGAGTTTACCTCTAGAATAGTATAAGGACCAATCCATTGAGATAATAGCTTCTTTGATCGTCCTCTGCGTACAGTCTCGTCGTACAGTAATACCTTATCTCCAACCTTGAACCCTTTTTCTTTGGTTCGTCGGTCGTACTCGATGTTTGACTTCTCCTTGGCTTCTTGCAGATTTTCTTTGGCTATCAGATTGCTGGCTCGCAATCTCTCTCGTAATTCTCGTGCGTAGTCGTCATAGGTGTACGTTGGTTCTGGATCCTTCTTCAGCGATGTTGGTAGTTCAGCTCGGTGTCCATACACCAGCTCGAACGGTGTAAATCTTGTTGCAGTGTGGGGCGTCGTGTTATATGCAAACATAGCATATGGTAACCATTCGTCCCAGTTGCTAGGCTCTGTTCTTCGTTTATGTAATGTCTCAGATATTCAGCTAACGTCCTATGTGATCGTTCTAAGGCTCCATTGGATTCAGGATGATAGGCCGTCGTCTGAATCTTGTCGTTCTTCAACAATTTACAAGTATCTTTGAAAACGTTACTCAAAAAGTTCGTACCTTGATCGGTGAGTATTCTCTGTGGTATTCCGTGTTCGCATACGATCCTGGTCGCGAATTCCTTAGCTACAGTGTTAGCTTCTTGGTTCGGAATAGGTATTGCCTTGCTGAATTTTGTTAGACAATCTTGAAACGTAAGGATATATTTATTTCCTTGTTCTGTTTCCGTCAGTGGTCCTACGATATCCAATGCACATTTCTCAAACGGTTGATTGGGCGTGTCGGTTATGACCATTGGTGCCTTCGTCTTCTTGCTGAGTTTATTCTTCTGGCAATTCTCGCATCTCGAAATGTGTTCCTCGACTTCCTTCCGTAATCCAGGCCAATCGTGCTTCAATCGGATTCGTTCGATCGTTCGATTGACTCCTTGATGTGCTCCTATTGGCGTATCGTGGTATTCATAGATGATCCTGTTCCGATCTTCCTCCGAATATTCTTGTTCTCGGTTGTTCAATTCTTCCTCTTCTTTCCGCTGACTTCTGGTCACTGCGTACATGCGACTCAAGGCATCTGCGTTGGTATTTGCCTTCCCTGCCTTGTACTCGATCTCATAGTCGTATTCTTCCAGCTTCAGTCGCCATCTCATGAGTCGTGATCCTGGATCTTTGACTCCGAATAACCATGTGAGTGGTTTGTGATCTGTAACAATCTTAAATCTGGTACCATATACATACGGTCTGAAATGATTAACTGCCCAGACTATGGCTAATAGTTCCTTTTCTGTGGTGCTGTAATTGCCTTCTGCCGAATTGAGAGTTCTACTTGCGTATGCTATTGGCAAGTCACTTCCTATTATTCCTTGCGACAGGACTGCTCCGATAGCCTTGTCGGATGCGTCTGTCGTCACGATGAACGGTTGCTCGAAATCTGGATATTGTAGAATTGGTGCGGTCGTCAACGTCTTCTTCAAATTTTCAAAAGCTTCTTGTTCCCTCGAAGTCCATCCAAATTTCACCTCTTTCTTTAGCAAATGTGTAAGCGGTTTTGCTAAACTCGAGAAATTCTGTATAAATCGTTTGTAATATCCGGCCAAACACAGAAATCCTTGAACATCTTTTACAGTCTTTGGAATTGGAAATTCTTCTACTGCTCGGATCTTCTCTGGATCTGCTTTTATTCCATCTCTAGTGATGACGTGTCCCAAGAAGTTGACCTCTTTCCTCAGAAACTCACACTTGTCAGGTTGTAACTTCAATGAATTCTGTCGTAAGCGTTCCAGTACCTCTTCCAGTCGTTTGTTATGTTCCTGCAAACTAGGAGCATGTATGACAATATCATCGAGATAGACATAACACCTAAGGCCTTGTATTCCTGAAAGTACAGTATTCATTAACCGTTGAAACGTAGCAGGTGCATTCTTCAGTCCAAAAGGCATGCGATTGTATTCGTAGTGACCATGTGAAGTGGAAAATGCCGTCTTGCACTTATCCTCCTCTTCCATTGGAATTTGGTGAAATCCTGATGCTAGATCTAGTGTAGAGAAATATTTTGCCTTACCCAACTGGTCCAATATCTCGGTAATATTAGGCAGTGGGAAGGAGTCTCCTACAGTAACCTCGTTCACCTTACGGAAGTCAACTACGACTCTCATCTTCGTCTTTCCTGATGCGTCTGCCTTCTTCGGTACTACTAGCAGTGGTGCATTCCATTGGCTTTTGCTCGGTCTGACTATCCCGTCGGCAAGCATTTTATCTACCTGCTCGTTTATCTCCTGCTTGTGTTTTTCTGGAAGTCTATAAGGTCTTACATTTATTGGCGCAATATCCGGATTTGTAGTAATTCTATGACTAGCTGCGTTCGTGTAACCCAGATAGTCTCCTTCTAAGTGAAATACATCATGAAATTCTTCACAAATATCTAGTAAGCTCTCTTTTTCTTCTCGATTCAGATGACTCGTACGTAGGTTGTCTCTCAGCTGTTGCATTTGGCTCGCGTTACTCGGTGTCATTGTTCGACATGCATAAACTTGCGTCATATCTGTGTGCTCTTGGCCTAGTGCTGCTATTTGTACACACGGCTGTTCCAGTTCTACATCATAATCGTTTGTATTCAGAATGCTGACTTTGCACTCACCGTCGACTGCGTTGGTGATGCAACTCCCCATGTATACTCCTGGCTGTAACTCGATTCCTTCGACGATACCTTCCGTGTCGTCGTGTGTCTTTGCACGGACTATCTTCTCCCTTCTTCGTTCAAGCGATATGTGAGCTCCTGTGGCTCCTAAATTTCATGTCGTTCCGTACAATCTTGCGTATTTTCCAGATCTGAGCTCGACGTCATGCTTCTCGAGGAAGTCGCCTCCTAAGAGACCGTCTGCTTCTAGTGGAAAATCGTCTTTAACTGCGTAAAAAGGGTGCGATATGTGCCTATCACCAACCCTTATATTTAAGGGCTTTTGAGCGAGCTCCGACAACTCCTCGTTCGGAAGAGCGCCTCTAGCGCCCAGCTGAAGAACCCTATCGAAATGACTACATCTATAGGCTAGTCTCTGCTTGTGTTCGTGTCGATGCTACCCTGCACTACCCTGTCACTTCAGATTTTAGTCGACGGATGTGATTGCTCCTGCTGCTCTGATTTACCGCGGGATAGTATTAAAAGATTGCTAACGAGAGCCTGTACGGCGCGCTGGTTATCCCAGCACCGGTTTTTCCAGATAAAGTGCAGAAAATAATGTTATTAATACCATGTGTCTGTGTATCGGCCATGTATTAGTGTCAGCTGATTTCACAGCTTCGTATAAATAAATCTATTATTAATTGGAATTTCCTTCAATTACTTGTCGGATACCAGCGCGCCGTGGCTGATAATCTGAGGATCACCCCTATGACATCTGAGAGTGATTAGTGAAGCAATAGAGACGTGATCCGTCGACTAAATTACGGTTATGAAAACTGGCCGAAAATGCTACTCCGTCGGTAAAACAGCAGAGCGCTCAAAAGCCCTTAACCTGACCTTACATAAGGTCGCAACCGGTGTTCCGCCTATTCCTCTGAGCGTGATCACACCGTCTTCAGCCATTACTTCGCCGTCAATTTTTCCAACCTTTACTAAGCTTACCTCAGCTCCTGAATCTAATAGCATTGTTCCGTGTCTCGTTTTGAATTCATCTGCCTTGATCGTTGCATGGTTTTTCTGTTTAGATCCGTTTATTAGGCAATTTACTGGTACGACGCGATACGGTTGCCTGTCCACCGCGCCTGCTCCTCGTTTCCCGAATTCTCTTCGTCTCGCCTGCTGGCGTCCCTAGAATGACCTGGTTGGACCCGTTCCTCTCTTCTAGGAGGTCCCTGATTTCTTCCATAGCCTCGCCTATTTTCTTCGGCTAATCTGGCTCTGCAATCTCGAATAAAATGCCCTGGTTTTCTACAAAAATGACAAATTACCTCAACTCTTCTCACGTATCTGCTTGATGTCGGCAATCTCTGCGGATAACTGGATCCTGTCTTCGCTGAGCGACACTCTCGTGCAAGGTGTCCTGGCTTCCCACAGTTATAGCAACTATTTCCTCTGTTACCTTCTCTGCTGTTGCGCGGTTGATTGTGTTCCCGATCCGATCCACGAATAGGGCCTAAATCTCGTTCCTCTTCTATCGCAAGTGATATGGCTTCCCTAAGATTTTCACACTGTCGGCTCTTGACCAATATCTTCAGCTTGTCGTTCAAGCCTCTGATGAAGATATTGACAGCTTGTTTTCTGACCTGGCGTTCCAGCGTCGGTTTCGAATCCTCTTCTGCGGCTTCCTTCATCGTCACTTCGATTACCTGTGCAGTTAGTTTCTCGACTCGTGCTCCATATGACTTTGCGTCCTCGTTGTGACGTTGTCTACAGCTGCTGAATTCCACTTGTAACGAAGCTAATGTCCGTGTATCGATGCTCATCGACTTCAGCTCTTCCTCCAGTGCCTTCCAGGTGTCAATTGTTTTGTATTCTAAAGCTCGTGCCGGAGCACCTTTGATCCGCGTGCTCAAAACAGCCTTCAGTAGGTTTTGCGTATCTGCAGGTCGTATTATTTCACGTGCATATTTACAAGAGCGTATAAAATCACAAACTTTTCCTCGGTCACTGCTATCGAAGATCTCGATGTCCTTCAACACTTGTCTCACGGTAACGGTATTTTCTGCCATGTTAGTTAGAGGTTGATTATTTCTTTCACGATGCCTGCTTTCGGTGCCACGATCACTATTCTTCTGATTCACTCGCTCGATACTTGATTCACTTGTACGATTCGACGATCCCTGCCGCTGCCACCAGTTGTTGTAATCGGGATCCTGAGATCCTTTATACAACTACGATTTGTTTAAGGATCCGTTGTCGAATTAGGAGTTGGAACTCGGTCGTACAAAGTGATTCAAGTTTATTAATGTATGAAGAGTTTACAAAAGGTGATTTACTACGTCTAACTGAGATCTGGCATAACCTGCCCTAATATCGGTCTTGATGTTCTGACGATGAGTATTATAATCATCGCTTATTTATTACGTATAAGGAGGTCGCCTTGTTTCTGCAATTGTTGTTAGTTGCGTCAAGCCTCGCACTTGCACATTCCAGAGTATTGCCAAAGTGTGTCTCAAAACATCTGGATTGCAACACCTTGATACTCTGGTTGCAACAATAATCTTCAGGATCCTGGTAATACCGATAATTATCCACCTTCTTCAACAACCAACAGTGAATATTAATTCATGAGAATTTATCGGACGAACGAACCAAATTTTTAACTAAGTCATCTAACTGTGGAAGACTTCTCTAATTCGAGAGTACAATCCACAGAAAAGACCGAAAAAAACACGGAAAGTGCATCCAATCATTTTTCAAGTAAAAATTCCTTCAGCCCGGGTTTGAACCGGGACCTCCGCATTTGTACTGCGACGCCTTGTCCAATTAGACCACTGAAGGACTGAACGAATCTTTACTTGAAATTTGTGTTATTGTAACTGACCTCTTTGTCCACATGGTGATGTATTTGTATCTAGTGACTCTATCGTTCGTAATATGTTAATTCATGAGAATTTATCGGACGAACGAACCAAATTTTTAACTAAGTCATCTAACTGAGGAAGACTTCTCTAATTCGAGAGTACAATCCACAGAAAAGACCGAAAAAAACACGGAAAGTGCATCCAATCATTTTTCAAGTGAAAATTCGGGCTGAAGGAATTTTTACTTGAAAAATGATTGGATGCACTTTCCGTGTTTTTTTCGGTCTTTTCTGTGGATTGTACTCTCGAATTAGAGAAGTCTTCCTCAGTTAGATGACTTAGTTAAAAATTTGGTTCGTTCGTCCGTTAAATTCTCATGAATTAACATATTACGAACGATAGAGTCACTATATACAAATACATCACCATGTGGACAAAGAGGTCAGTTACAATAACACAAATTTCAAGTAAAGATTCGTTCAGTCCTTCAGTGGTCTAATTGGACAAGGCGTCGCAGTACAAATGCGGAGGTCCCGGTTCAAACCCGGGCTGAAGGAATTTTTACTTGAAAAATGATTGGATGCACTTTCCGTGTTTTTTTCGGTCTTTTCTGTGGATTGTACTCTCGAATTAGAGAAGTCTTCCACAGTTAGATGACTTAGTTAAAAATTTGGTTCGTTCGTCCGATAAATTCTCATGAATTAATATTCACTGTTGGTTGTTGAAGAAGGTGGATAATTATCGGTATTACCAGGATCCTGAAGATTATTGTTGCAACCAGAGTATCAAGGTGTTGCAATCCAGATGTTTTGAGACACACTTTGGCAATACTCTGGAATGTGCAAGTGCGAGGCTTGACGCAACTAACAACAATTGCAGAAACAAGGCGACCTCCTTATACGTAATAAATAAGCGATGATTATAATACTCATCGTCAGAACATCAAGACCGATATTAGGGCAGGTTATGCCAGATCTCAGTTAGACGTAGTAAATCACCTTTTGTAAACTCTTCATACATTAATAAACTTGAATCACTTTGTACGACCGAGTTCCAACTCCTAATTCGACAACGGATCCTTAAACAAATCGTAGTTGTATAAAGGATCTCAGGATCCCGATTACAACAACTGGTGGCAGCGGCAGGGATCGTCGAATCGTACAAGTGAATCAAGTATCGAGCGAGTGAATCAGAAGAATAGTGATCGTGGCACCGAAAGCAGGCATCGTGAAAGAAATAATCAACCTCTAACTAACATGGCAGAAAATACCGTTACCGTGAGACAAGTGTTGAAGGACATCGAGATCTTCGATAGCAGTGACCGAGGAAAAGTTTGTGATTTTATACGCTCTTGTAAATATGCACGTGAAATAATACGACCTGCAGATACGCAAAACCTACTGAAGGCTGTTTTGAGCACGCGGATCAAAGGTGCTCCGGCACGAGCTTTAGAATACAAAACAATTGACACCTGGAAGGCACTGGAGGAAGAGCTGAAGTCGATGAGCATCGATACACGGACATTAGCTTCGTTACAAGTGGAATTCAGCAGCTGTAGACAACGTCACAACGAGGACGCAAAGTCATATGGAGCACGAGTCGAGAAACTAACTGCACAGGTAATCGAAGTGACGATGAAGGAAGCCGCAGAAGAGGATTCGAAACCGACGCTGGAACGCCAGGTCAGAAAACAAGCTGTCAATATCTTCATCAGAGGCTTGAACGACAAGCTGAAGATATTGGTCAAGAGCCGACAGTGTGAAAATCTTAGGGAAGCCATATCACTTGCGATAGAAGAGGAACGAGATTTAGGCCCTATTCGTGGATCGGATCGGGAACACAATCAACCGCGCAACAGCAGAGAAGGTAACAGAGGAAATAGTTGCTATAACTGTGGGAAGCCAGGACACCTTGCACGAGAGTGTCGCTCAGCGAAGACAGGATCCAGTTATCCGCAGAGATTGCCGACATCAAGCAGATACGTGAGAAGAGTTGAGGTAATTTGTCATTTTTGTAGAAAACCAGGGCATTTTATTCGAGATTGCAGAGCCAGATTAGCCGAAGAAAATAAGCGAGGCTATGGAAGAAATCAGGGACCTCCTAGAAGAGAGGAACGGGTCCAACCAGGTCATTCTAGGGACGCCAGCAGGCGAGACGAAGAGAATTCGGGAAACGAGGAGCAGGCGCGGTGGACAGGCAACCGTATCGCGTCGTACCAGTAAATTGCCTAATAAACGGATCTAAACAGAAAAACCATGCAACGATCAAGGCAGATGAATTCAAAACGAGACACGGAACAATGCTATTAGATTCAGGAGCTGAGGTAAGCTTAGTAAAGGTTGGAAAAATTGACGGCGAAGTAATGGCTGAAGACGGTGTGATCACGCTCAGAGGAATAGGCGGAACACCGGTTGCGACCTTATGTAAGGTCAGGTTAAGGGCTTTTGAGCGCTCTGCTGTTTTACCGACGGAGTAGCATTTTCGGCCAGTTTTCATAACCGTAATTTAGTCGACGGATCACGTCTCTATTGCTTCACTAATCACTCTCAGATGTCATAGGGGTGATCCTCAGATTATCAGCCACGGCGCGCTGGTATCCGACAAGTAATTGAAGGAAATTCCAATTAATAATAGATTTATTTATACGAAGCTGTGAAATCAGCTGACACTAATACATGGCCGATACACAGACACATGGTATTAATAACATTATTTTCTGCACTTTATCTGGAAAAACCGGTGCTGGGATAACCAGCGCGCCGTACAGGCTCTCGTTAGCAATCTTTTAATACTATCCCGCGGTAAATCAGAGCAGCAGGAGCAATCACATCCGTCGACTAAAATCTGAAGTGACAGGGTAGTGCAGGGTAGCATCGACACGAACACAAGCAGAGACTAGCCTATAGATGTAGTCATTTCGATAGGGTTCTTCAGCTGGGCGCTAGAGGCGCTCTTCCGAACGAGGAGTTGTCGGAGCTCGCTCAAAAGCCCTTAAATATAAGGGTTGGTGATAGGCACATATCGCACCCTTTTTACGCAGTTAAAGACGATTTTCCACTAGAAGCAGACGGTCTCTTAGGAGGCGACTTCCTCGAGAAGCATGACGTCGAGCTCAGATCTGGAAAATACGCAAGATTGTACGGAACGACATGAAATTTAGGAGCCACAGGAGCTCACATATCGCTTGAACGAAGAAGGGAGAAGATAGTCCGTGCAAAGACACACGACGACACGGAAGGTATCGTCGAAGGAATCGAGTTACAGCCAGGAGTATACATGGGGAGTTGCATCACCAACGCAGTCGACGGTGAGTGCAAAGTCAGCATTCTGAATACAAACGATTATGATGTAGAACTGGAACAGCCGTGTGTACAAATAGCAGCACTAGGCCAAGAGCACACAGATATGACGCAAGTTTATGCATGTCGAACAATGACACCGAGTAACGCGAGCCAAATGCAACAGCTGAGAGACAACCTACGTACGAGTCATCTGAATCGAGAAGAAAAAGAGAGCTTACTAGATATTTGTGAAGAATTTCATGATGTATTTCACTTAGAAGGAGACTATCTGGGTTACACGAACGCAGCTAGTCATAGAATTACTACAAATCCGGATATTGCGCCAATAAATGTAAGACCTTATAGACTTCCAGAAAAACACAAGCAGGAGATAAACGAGCAGGTAGATAAAATGCTTGCCGACGGGATAGTCAGACCGAGCAAAAGCCAATGGAATGCACCACTGCTAGTAGTACCGAAGAAGGCAGACGCATCAGGAAAGACGAAGATGAGAGTCGTAGTTGACTTCCGTAAGGTGAACGAGGTTACTGTAGGAGACTCCTTCCCACTGCCTAATATTACCGAGATATTGGACCAGTTGGGTAAGGCAAAATATTTCTCTACACTAGATCTAGCATCAGGATTTCACCAAATTCCAATGGAAGAGGAGGATAAGTGCAAGACGGCATTTTCCACTTCACATGGTCACTACGAATACAATCGCATGCCTTTTGGACTGAAGAATGCACCTGCTACGTTTCAACGGTTAATGAATACTGTACTTTCAGGAATACAAGGCCTTAGGTGTTATGTCTATCTCGATGATATTGTCATACATGCTCCTAGTTTGCAGGAACATAACAAACGACTGGAAGAGGTACTGGAACGCTTACGACAGAATTCATTGAAGTTACAACCTGACAAGTGTGAGTTTCTGAGGAAAGAGGTCAACTTCTTGGGACACGTCATCACTAGAGATGGAATAAAAGCAGATCCAGAGAAGATCCGAGCAGTAGAAGAATTTCCAATTCCAAAGACTGTAAAAGATGTTCAAGGATTTCTGTGTTTGGCCGGATATTACAAACGATTTATACAGAATTTCTCGAGTTTAGCAAAACCGCTTACACATTTGCTAAAGAAAGAGGTGAAATTTGGATGGACTTCGAGGGAACAAGAAGCTTTTGAAAATTTGAAGAAGACGTTGACGACCGCACCAATTCTACAATATCCAGATTTCGAGCAACCGTTCATCGTGACGACAGACGCATCCGACAAGGCTATCGGAGCAGTCCTGTCGCAAGGAATAATAGGAAGTGACTTGCCAATAGCATACGCAAGTAGAACTCTCAATTCGGCAGAAGGCAATTACAGCACCACAGAAAAGGAACTATTAGCCATAGTCTGGGCAGTTAATCATTTCAGACCGTATGTATATGGTACCAGATTTAAGATTGTTACAGATCACAAACCACTCACATGGTTATTCGGAGTCAAAGATCCAGGATCACGACTCATGAGATGGCGACTGAAGCTGGAAGAATACGACTATGAGATCGAGTACAAGGCAGGGAAGGCAAATACCAACGCAGATGCCTTGAGTCGCATGTACGCAGTGACCAGAAGTCAGCGGAAAGAAGAGGAAGAATTGAACAACCGAGAACAAGAATATTCGGAGGAAGATCGGAACAGGATCATCTATGAATACCACGATACGCCAATAGGAGCACATCAAGGAGTCAATCGAACGATCGAACGAATCCGATTGAAGCACGATTGGCCTGGATTACGGAAGGAAGTCGAGGAACACATTTCGAGATGCGAGAATTGCCAGAAGAATAAACTCAGCAAGAAGACGAAGGCACCAATGGTCATAACCGACACGCCCAATCAACCGTTTGAGAAATGTGCATTGGATATCGTAGGACCACTGACGGAAACAGAACAAGGAAATAAATATATCCTTACGTTTCAAGATTGTCTAACAAAATTCAGCAAGGCAATACCTATTCCGAACCAAGAAGCTAACACTGTAGCTAAGGAATTCGCGACCAGGATCGTATGCGAACACGGAATACCACAGAGAATACTCACCGATCAAGGTACGAACTTTTTGAGTAACGTTTTCAAAGATACTTGTAAATTGTTGAAGAACGACAAGATTCAGACGACGGCCTATCATCCTGAATCCAATGGAGCCTTAGAACGATCACATAGGACGTTAGCTGAATATCTGAGACATTACATAAACGAAGAACAGAGCCTAGCAACTGGGACGAATGGTTACCATATGCTATGTTTGCATATAACACGACGCCCCACACTGCAACAAGATTTACACCGTTCGAGCTGGTGTATGGACACCGAGCTGAACTACCAACATCGCTGAAGAAGGATCCAGAACCAACGTACACCTATGACGACTACGCACGAGAATTACGAGAGAGATTGCGAGCCAGCAATCTGATAGCCAAAGAAAATCTGCAAGAAGCCAAGGAGAAGTCAAACATCGAGTACGACCGACGAACCAAAGAAAAAGGGTTCAAGGTTGGAGATAAGGTATTACTGTACGACGAGACTGTACGCAGAGGACGATCAAAGAAGCTATTATCTCAATGGATTGGTCCTTATACTATTCTAGAGGTAAACTCAGACGTTAATTACACCATAAAAGTTAATAGGAAGAATCTCAGAGTACATGTAAATCGATTGAAACCTTTTATTGAATAATATGACTTGAGTAGGAAATCTGAAACAATTTAGACTGATAGAAAAATGATATAGAAAATAGGTCATACTAACCTAGATTAAGAAACGATTATACAGGGTGTTCCAGACCTCGCGACGAATATTTCACAGGGCAAATCTTGATCAAAAATGGGATCGAAATTTCCTCAGCCGATTTTTTCGGAGATGCATGGATTTTCCGTTATAATTATTTTAATTTCAGCTAATGACATGCGACTTATAAACGGCCGTTTGTCGGTGTAATCACCGCTCGGTTGTGTGCGCCGTCTCTCGCCCTATTGTCGCCACGAAAAAAGTGCACACAACCGAGCGGTAAGCACACCGACGCGCGGCCGTTCGTAAGCCGCGCGTCATTGACTGAAATTGAATTAATTATAACGGAAAATCCATGCATCTCCGAAAAAATCGGCTGAGGAAATTTCGATCCCATTTTTGATCAAGATTTACCCTGTGAAATATTCGTCGCGAGGTCTGGAACACCCTGTATAAAACCATGTTAACGGGATACACTATGTAAACTACTAACCTAGATATAGCATAATAGGCAAGCGTACGCACAACGACGCAAGCCAGCAGATTTGTCTGATTTCAGAAGAAAATCCTAAGGGCTTTTCTTTCTAAGGGGGGAGGGATGTTGCAACCAGAGTATCAAGGTGTTGCAATCCAGATGTTTTGAGACACACTTTGGCAATACTCTGGAATGTGCAAGTGCGAGGCTTGACGCAACTAACAACAATTGCAGAAACAAGGCGACCTCCTTATACGTAATAAATAAGCGATGATTATAATACTCATCGTCAGAACATCAAGACCGATATTAGGGCAGGTTATGCCAGATCTCAGTTAGACGTAGTAAATCACCTTTTGTAAACTCTTCATACATTAATAAACTTGAATCACTTTGTACGACCGAGTTCCAACTCCTAATTCGACAACGGATCCTTAAACAAATCGTAGTTGTATAAAGGATCTCAGGATCCCGATTACAACATTATGCACGATTTTTATGGGCCGAGGTGTGCTCGTTTGATTATTGCGATCTGTGTCTTCACAAACTTCTAACGTTTTGAGCGGCAAGAGGGTGTGAAAAACTTCTGAATGATATTTATTGCTTGATCCTTTGAGATTTGTCGATTTTTATGGGCCTAGGTGGTATCTTTTGATTATTGCATGCAATCTTCGTGTTTGCAGAATTCTAGCGTTTTTCGAGCAACGAAAGTATAGTGAAAAACTTCTGAATGATATTTATTGCTCGATCCTTTGGGACTTACCGGTTTTTATGAGCCGAGGTGGTGTCTTTGAGAGCTGTTCTCTGGTTGGTTGAGTTTGATTTTATTTTGGGGATGGTATGCAGCAAACAGGATGCAACCTAACCCCTGCCTGGTTAGTTTAAGACGAAAAAGACAATTTTCAGTCTGAAAAGATCGGCGAATAGTGCAAGTTCATAGAATCAAAGGAAAATCCCGGAACGTGATGGCTGGTAATCGTGCAAGCATATACTATTGTAAGTAGAGCCTGATGTCTTCATATGATATTATTTTACAAGTGCTAAGTTAATCTTGTGTTCTATTCAAGACGTTTCCTCACGATACAATTGGGCAACCCCTGTGGAGTGGGGTAATGATTCTCATCTTGGTGCATTGATTAATACACAACTAGAACCATATGTAATCAGACGACGTGTGGATCGTGCCTTAATAACAATTAATGGTATCCAGGCTGGCCTCCGAATAGACAACAATATTCGCTGTTGGTGGTTTAGGAGGGTGGATCATCATCAGGCTTACCCTAATCCTGAAGATTATGCAATCGCCAATGTTCTTCGGTATCGAATAGACGAGATGATGGGGAAAGATATCGATGTGATGGCTCATAATTCCGCAAACATGCGCAATCGTAAGTAGAGCCCGATGTCTGGATACAATATTGTTATTTTAGAATTACTAAGTTGATTATGTATTTGTTCAAGGAATTCACGCACGATATGATTGGGCGACTCCTGTGGAATGGGGTAATGCTCCTAATCTTGATGACTTGGTTGATCCACAGCTGAAGCCATATGTAACCAGGCGTTGTGTGGATGGTGCCGTGTTAACAATTAATGGTGTCCAGGCAAAGCTTCAGATAGACCACGATATTCGCTGTTGGTGGTTTAAGAAGGCGCATGATGAACATTATTACCCGAATTCCGAAGATTATGCAGTCTCTATGGTTCTTCGGGATCGAATAGACGAAAGACTGGATAGCGGTAGCGAGGGCGAATATGATCAAGATATACAGAATGCGTCTGAAGAAGAATAGTGTGTATGATTTATCATTGAGGAATCATTATGACACATCTAAGCTCACTTTTTCTATTTTCAGATCCCATTCTCATAGGGAATGATGATGAATACAGATGAGGGATAAATGTTACGGCCATTATTATTATTATTATTATTGAAATCGTTGTATTTTAGAATAGGTTAGACTTGAGACATAACAAATAAACGCATATATTATCAGACAATTCGCGTCATTGATTGCATATATATATATATATATATAACACCCTGTCACTCTTCAAGCATTTTTCAGCTAGTATAATTCGTATATATATATCAGCTTAGAATTAGATATTTCAGCCATCTTGGATCGATTGTCGGTAAGAAAAAAAAAAGATCGGTAATCGTTACCATGATTCGAAAGCGAATCCTTAGTGGCGCCATCGCAAGACGGAAAATTGCAGGAAAATTGCAGCCATCAGACTATAGCTAACTAATGATCGGATCGTTACCATCGGATTATCGATAACTAATGATCGGATCGTTACCATCGGATTATCGGTAACTAAGGATCGATAATCCATAGTGGCGCCATCGCATGACGGCAAATCGCAACCATCAGATTGTCGGTAAGCGGAGATCGGCAATGCAGGATTCTCGATCCTTACCATCGGAATATCGGTAACAATCGGCAGTGGCGCCATCGCACGACGGCAAATTGCAGCCATCCGATTGTCGATAACAAAGATCGACGATCGCTCACCCAAATCGTTACCATCCGACGGTCGGTAACTTACCCCGCACGGCCGGTAACTTACCATCACAACTCGGCCGGTAAAGAAGTCTTGATCCAGAACTCTCATATATACACTACTAATATCTCTAACTATCCTAAATCTGAAATCTACTTCTTTTTTTGCGTTCAACCCCGTGGGTTCACTATTTTGCCAATTTTGTTCTGTGGAAAGAGTGAGTGTGCCTGAAAACTCCCAGAAGGGGCAATAAACCGAGGGATGGATCCCTTCGTAGAAAGAGGACATTTCGTCGCGTGGCTGGAAGACGGTAAGCGTTAGCCATTCTTACTCAGGATAATTCGTATCCGGCAACGGCTATCCGCCATATTGCCATAGATTAAGCCACGAGGCTAATTAACATTCTTGGGATCGAATTAAGCCGATCTCCGAAGGGTAGGCCGTCACCAGTGTCCCCTTGACTTAGATTTTGTAGTTCGAGTCTTTATTTTTTGGAGTAATTATTCGCGTAATTAATAACTGAGTCAAGTGCGTACCTGTAGTACGCGAGTACGACAGAGACAGTACGAGTCGGTCACTGTCGCTCTCTCTTCCTCCTGCGGGGAGAGACGTAGCTCGAGGCTTAGCCGAGAGAAATTGTTGTTGTTCGCGTTAGAATTTGGGGTTCATTATTTAACCTTCGTAGTTAATAAATTCAATAAATTATCCGCAGAGTTAGTTTAAATTAGTTGTAGGAAAAATCTGTAAATAGTTTGTAAATAATAAGCTCATCGGACTACTTGTATAACGGGAGACTTCGTCTCTCGGAGACGAGCTAGTCGTCGTATTATTACCAAAGACTGAATAATCCTTAGTTAGTCAAGTAGTATAAAATCGTTAGTAATTCGTTAGCAACTCGGCTCGTAGCCTACATTTAATAAATTAGTAATTTAGTTAGTATTGTCCAGCGAGGACTTGATTTGACGAGTTATATATTCTTTTGGTTGCATGAATTCTTTTTTATATGTTATCGCTCTCCTACGTGGAAGCTAGTAGTTTAATTTTTATTGTAAAACTCGCCAAACGTGGCCAGGTCACTTTTACACGACCTGTAGCCAATTTATACCCGCTGGGGAGTACCCCCGGGTACTAGTACTATTGTTTCTATTTTTTTTTTTTTTTGCTACCATTTTTCTTGAATAAATTTTATTTTCTTTGTTAAATTCAAATTCACCGAGTCGTTAATACGCCCTGCTAATCCTTCAATTAATCCCGACCCCTTTCCGCGGTACTGACGCTAGCCGGCGCTCAAGTATCTGTAGTTTGTTTTTTTTTCTTAGTTAGATTTTCAGAAAGTGGCCATTATAAGCCTGGCGCCCAGCATCTTTGTTTTATTATTAATTTTTCGTTGGCCAATTGTCGAGTGGACGGTTCTCAGCCTAGCTTTCCGGTCTGGTCTGAGGACCAGGAAAAATCCACGTCGCACGGTTTATAGAATCATATATGATTCTATATCGACTTGTATATGATCTGATATCATTATATATGCGCTTATATGTTCAGATCATTGTATGTGGGCTTATCTTATCCGATATCACCATATATGGGTATTAGGGTGGTCCACTTTTGCACTTTTTTTTTTGGATTTTGCGGGGCACCACTAAATATTGTTCCAAATCACGTAGAAAAAATCTGTGTAAAACATGAATCCAATTGGAAAATATTTAGAGGTCGCTTCCGAATATTTTAGTATTTTTTTTCGATTTTTTAAACATTTTCATGTAAAGCTTTACTCCCGATGCATCGGGAGCTTCTAAACCTTAGTTGGATGACTTAGTCTTATTGCACGAGGTATTTCTTCTGTATTAATATTGTAGTAATGTAGTATGTTGTATGAGTACCACACTAAGAAAAAACTATAATTGACTCGATTGAATATTTTCGTCTACATATAGTCACAAATGAATATTTGATTGATTCATCTTAATATGGTTGACGGTACAACTCAAAGTTGGTTGACTTTAGGTGACGTTCATTTGTACCGCAAATGATATTGAGATGAATCGATTGAACATTTATTTACAACTATAGGCAAAAGTATTTAGTCAAGAAAATTATTTTCTCAAAAATGAATTTCCGAAAAATCATTCTTTGTCGTTGGAACTATAACACATTTTTTTTTTTTGCCATCTTCCACGAAATAAGAAACTGTCAACGAGAAATCTCTCTAATATTGTAAAAAAAAAAATCATAGGTATCATTTGGAATTTTTAAAAATTGACAAATGATAGAAAGAAAAAAAAAATGGGAAAAAGTCGTTTGTCGGAAAAATTTTTGTTCCAAGGAAAAAAATTATTTTTTCGGAAAAATGGTTGAATAACTTTCAATCCCAATTTTGACAAGTATATTAACCCTTCAAGAGATTCGTTACGAATTCTGAATCACCCTGTATAACATACTACAATATCAATTAAAGAAATACCTCGTGCGGTAAGACTGAGTCGTATCACTAAGTTCAGAAGCTCCCGACGCATCAGAAGTGAAGCTATACATGAAAAGCTTTATTAAATCGAGAAAATACTATAATATTCGGTAGCGACCTCTAAATATTTTCCGATTGGATTCATGATTTACACAGATTTTTTCTACGTGATTTGGAACAATGTTCAGGGGTGCCCCGCAAAATCAGAAAAAAAAGTTCAAGAGTGGACCACCCTAATGGGTATATATAGTCATATATGGGTATATGGGCAATTCCACCTCAAATCGGCCGAGAAATGACCTCGTATTTTTTGAATCGACTTAAACTTTCTTTACGTGAAATCTACGTCAAAAAAGCAGACCCGTATTTTTTCGTTAGTCCAAAAAGTTTTTTTTACGCCAGTTATGAATTATCGAATTTTACTGTGAAAGTAGCGCGAGGGCGGCTTGGAGAATTAATATCTCGAGTCCCTTTCACCGTAGAGAAATGTTTAAAAACGCGTTTTAAAGGCCATGAAAGACACTTTTCGATAAAATTTTTCAATTTTTCAAAAAATATAGTTTTGTTATTTTTATGAGCAATCAAAATGTTTATCGATTTTTTTCGCAATCTAAGGCCATTTTTAAAATTCTAAAAAAAATATGATCGCATTCCTTATTCAATTCTGAAGATGACGATTTTTTAAAAAAGATGGAGCTATTTTTCTAAGTATTTTTTTTACAATTATTTGTCCGGCGTTGCGTGAGGTTGGCGCGCCGCGCGCCTCGCTACTACCGCGTCGTACGGGGCTCGGCCAATGGCATGACGCACGGCTTCCCGTACATGGAATAATGCGATAGTAGCAAGGCGCGCAGCGCGGCAACCTCACGCAACGCCGGACAAATAATTGTAAAAAAAATACTTAGAAAAATAGCTCCATCTTTTTCAAAAAATCGTCATCTTCAGAATTGAATAACGAATGCGATCATATTTTTTTTAGAATTTTAAAAATGGCCTTAGATTGCGAAAAAAATCGATAAACATTTTAATTGCTCATAAAAATAACAAAACTATATTTTTCTCATATCATTTCTCAATAGAAATCCAGATATATTCAAATACAATACTATACATTGTCACATATGAGCGGATCCACGTCACTTCACTAAAAAAAAAACCGTCAAGTCACGGATCTTTGCGCCATTCGACATATCTTTAGTACTAAGGGAAAAAAAAATACGACTTCAGGGATTTTGAAAAATTTTCAAAAATGGCGGAGTTAGAGCTATTTGAATGTTGGTACCGCTATGTTTGAAAATTCATATCTACGAAAGTATTTACCGGAGCGCACTGATCCTGGAATCATTTTGTTCGTAAAAAAATGCGCTTTCATAGAAAAAATTTTGTTTTCAAAAAAAAAAATTCTTTCTATTTTTTTTCGTCGTTTTTATTTTTAATTTCGCTGCCATTTCCGCGGGACTTACAGGAATCCATGGAGATAATTTTTTTCGGATAGCCGAATCTTTCCCCTTCAACCCTAAAGAAAAAAATTTATGGAGAACCTACCTGAGCCGGAGAAAAAAAATAAAACGTCTTGTCGCGCGTCGCCGCGGTCGTCAATCCACGTCCGCGCGGCGAGCTCCTTGTGTTGCGTAGTGGAGTTAAATTACATTTGATGCTTCTCTACTTACCCGGGCTATTCATTCTCCGAAAATAGTTGTTTAACCACCTTAGTCTTCGCTTATCCGTCTACTGGTCATGTTTTCTCGGAGTTACATATACCTTGTAACTTTACGGATAGTGAGCGTCACTGAAGGTGACGCGAACCGGTTGGTTATTGTGTTTTCTTTACTCGATTTTTATTTTTGTTTCAGACTTCTACTATCAATTATTAGCCGTGCCTATTACGGACTTGAACTACCGTGTAGCTGAAGCCGCCTCCCCACAGACCTGAGTACGATAACGCACTAAGGCTGCACTCTACCCTCTTAACTGTTAAATGTTAATTTAATGAAGTTAATTTATTCCCAAATAATAGCTGTGCCAGACCTGGGTAGATCGGAGATCCACCAAGGCTGTATCTAGCTTTCTGTTAGATTTAAACTATAACCTGGAAATGGCGGAGGAAGGGGTTTGACATCTGATTAAATTGCTTTTTTGTAATGTTCAAGAATCTATTTATTTAATTGACTAAAACTACGGTTGCAACCCTAACCTATTTTTACACGTTGCCTATGTCTTACTTACTTTAATACAATCTTTTACTATGTCTTTGCTATTCTTTTCCTAATCAAGTTACCATTTACTTTATCTCTGATTGTTCTATAATTTGTTTAATAATATTCTTTGACGTATTTCTGTTAGCTGATGCTCTTAACTTTCGATAATTGATTTTCTGAGTGAAATTGAATTTATAAATTATATTGATATGAATAGATGATTCTAACGGTTCATCAGAGCTCTATGCTCGTGATGACCAGCAAGTAACTGTGAGTCTATCTGGTGTCTACCCTAGAATAGCTGGTGAGTTGATGCGCGGTGAGTCAACCCGGTCGCTTTGCCGAAGATTGCTGGTGAGCTGAGCGGCGTCACGCCTTTTATACTTGTCGTGACGTTACTCAGCTCGTCGTTGTGCGAAGCTTCGAGACTCTTCCAGTCGCTTCGCTCGACCGTTGCTGATTTAAATGTAAACGCACAGGCATGGGTAGCCTGGCACGTTACAACCTATACCTGTTCTGGAAATTCGAAGTCACCAACTGCACAAACTCTGATCGTTTTGTGTTAAATATCTAAAAGTAACTAATCCCTTTACTTGTATCGGAATATAATCCCTCAATCTACGGGGTTGTTTTGAAAAGGGAAATCATTGAAGCATCAATGTCTGTGACAGGAAACACTATAGGTTTCGAAGAATCCATTGTTTCGTATGGCCCAAGCGGACCGGAACAGTCGAGCGCGGTCAAATTGGTCCTTTATGCGTGACCCACATGTAAGGATCAACTTAATCCCTTCTTGCCGCATTTACCAAGTGCAACAATTGCACCAAGTTGCCTGCACCTGGTGTAAGGCATCTTTTGAACTAACCTGAAATAAAAGGCTCAGCAATTTTGTGGATAACTTCTGTGATCAATTGTCAAAATTGGTTGCACATGATTTCATTGCGAAGCAGCAAAGTAGTTATTCGCGTAAGATGAAAGAGAGCTTGAAAGTTGGCGAAGTTTTAGTGGTATGCGATTTCGCTGAGAATTATGCATTTGTTGTACAGGATTCCACGCAAGGGTTTCACTGGAGCAATAATCAGGCGACTATTCATCCAATCGTGGTTTACTATAAAAGTTACGGTGACGACCAGTTGAGACATTTTAGTTTTGTGATAATTTCAGAGCATCTAAAACATAATACAGTTGCGGTTCATTTATTTCAAAAAAAATCAGTCAACTTCATGAAAGAGAAGTTCCAAGATTCAATTCCCATAGAAAAAATAATTTATTTCTCTGATGGAGCAGCTTCCCAATATAAGAACAAAAAGAATTTTATAAATTTAACACATCACTTTGAAGACTTTCAATGCCACGCCGAATGGCATTTCTTTGCTACATCACGTGGAAAAGGGCCGTGTGATGGAGTAGGTGGAACTGTTAAGAGATTAGCTTCACGTGCGAGTTTACAACTGATTGGCAATTCTGATCCTATTCAAACACCGCTGGATCTATATAATTGGGCATGTTCTTATTTTCGAAGCATATCTTTTGCGTACTGTACGGCTGCAGAACATCAACCGGAAGAATCTATTCTACAAAATCGATTTGATAAAGCCTTGACAGTTCGTGGCACTCTGAAATTACATGCGGTCATTCCAATATCTCATAAACTCGTAAAAACAATAGTATATTGTGTAACAAGGGATGAAACAAGGTGAATGCAGGCCAGGGTGAAGTTGTCTGCCCGAAGCCGAAGGCGAGGGCAGACATCACCCGTGCCTGCATTCATGTTTCATCCCGTGTCACACACTATGTTTTTCATGACATTTGCTCTGGAACTTCAACTGTCAATTTCAATAGTCTGAAATTTGCAACAGGGCAGTTATTTCTCTTTGCAATCCCAAGGGATTGTAATAGACCCATTTTGCAATCCCAAGGGAGTGAAAAACACCAATTCACACCGCTGATTCATTGAATTCGCGATTTGACAATTTTTCACGGCATCAGCCTGAAATCAGCCTCTTTCAACTGACAAAACAGGCAACGAAAGTTGCAGTTTCAGAGCAGATGTTATGAAAAATTATTTTCCGCATCAGAAAATTTTGAGTCCATGAAAATTATGAATTAATTTCAAACAGAGGTGTCCTACACTAAGTGCCATTGAGCAAATCATCGCTAGAAACATCGGCCCTTTTCAGAACCACCAAAATATTGCAAAAGATCGGCGCGGGGCGACGCGCGACAAGACGTTTTATTTTTTTTCTCCGGCCCAGGTAGGTTCTCCATAAATTTTTTTTTTTAGGGTTGAAGGGGAAAGATTCGGCTATCCGAAAAAAATTATCTCCATGGATTCCTGTAGGTCCCGCGGAAATGGCAGCGAAATTAAAAATAAAAACGACGAAAAAAAATAGAAAGAATTTTTTTTTTTTGAAAACAAAATTTTTTCTATGAAAGCGCATTCTTTTACGAACAAAATGATTCGAGGATCAGTCCGCTCCGGTAAATACTTTCGGAGATATGAATTTTCAAACATAGCGGTGCAACAGCGACTTACCAACATTCAAATAGCTCTAACTCCGCCATTTTTGAAAATTTTTCAAAATCCCTGAAGTCGTATTTTTTTTTCCCTTAGTACTAAAGATATGTCGAATGGCGCAAAGATCCGTGACTTGACGGTTTTTTTTTGAGTGAAGTGACGTGGATCCGCTCATATAACTGTATACAACTATATATGATGATATATAGTCCTGTATCTGAATATATTTGGGATATATATATTTGTAAATGATTGTATATAATTGTATCTGATTGTATCTGATTGTATCTGAGCATCGTATACGAATGAACATAATTATATCTGGTCATAACTGATTAGATATAAGTGCATTTGTTACCTCATATGTTCATATATGGTCATATAGGACGCTATATACATTCGGATATAGTATTATACATGGTCATATATACCGGTATATAATTGTATATAATCATATATGATTCTATCTGAACATTGTATGCGATTATATATATACTGTAACGTAGTTTTTTTTAATAGGCGAGGAAAACCTAAATTTTACTCCGCTGCAATTCGGCACTCTTCCGTGTTAATGATTAAACTTACTGAATGTTGGGCGCCAGACGCTAATGCGTCGTTTCGATACGATACCATAAGACAAATTAAATAAAGTCAAAAATCTACGGAAATGCGACGAGCGACAACTCGACTTGCTCAGATAACAAAGCCTTAGATAGAGGGGCAGGGTACACCATAAAAACAATATTATTTCATTGAGAATATTTGAGGGCACATCAATCAATTATTTATTAATTAAATTAGATAATTTAACGAGATCAGTACAGAATCATAAGTTTTATACGACAGTTTGTTACGATAAACTATTTATTCACGATAGAATTTACTTAATTACGATACGATTGACCCGAGGATGTGTCAGAGTTGACTCGCTATAAAATTAATTATTTAGACTCCAGACTTGGTATCACAGAGCGATACATCGTACCCAAATGCAAAGTTATTCATAACCCATCCTTAAATCAACGTATTAAGCTTGAGATATTAAATTATGAAAATCAGTAACAAACTCTACAGATTCCCTATTAATTAATTAGCTACGCTTAGCTATCCGATTTACGATAATTCGAGATCTACTGCTCAATAGAGACCACACGGTCATTCGAAAGACGCGAATCACAAGGTCAACGATAACAGATTAATTCGGAATATGATTGGATCTTTAACTGAATTCTGACGATACTAGATCGATAGTTACGATACTAAATTATCCAAAAGATATTAATTTTACTGAACCGTACTTGATTTTACAGACGAGAATAAATTATATGATAGAACTGTACTTTACTTGATAAGTGACTCAATACTAACGGACTTAATTATAACAAAATTAACGATAACGAACTAAACTATACTAAACTATACAATAACGCGAGGCTAAGCCTACGCGGCTATCTTCGCTCAGGGTACTCCAGAAAAGGTAATTTTCCACAGTATTTCATGCACAATATTATAACATACTAAATCAGCAATATAAGCCATACGAGAAGCGATAGGCAATTATCAATCGATAATAAGCAATAAATTATAGCCAAAAAGCACTAAAAGATCTACGTAACTCAGCCAGACTCGAGGTTGTTCGATAAATTAATAGACCAAAGACAAAAGACGAGCGTCTTAGCTCAATAGACAAAAACGAGCTTCATAGCCCAATAACCAAATTAATTAACCATACTTTTATCAGAACGACCTCGTGCCTTCACAGAAAGAATCAAGACCTTACCTTAAGTTGCTCAATCAGATAACACAACACTATTTTATATAAACTTTAAGATATTCCACAATAATATAATAATACTCGAGAAAGATAGTTGATTCCTGATTCGATAGACTGGATATACGATAGTGATCTGGGTTCGATAGTCGAGACAGTACGATAGATGAGTGCCGTAGAACGGAGCGAAGAATAGGCAGATTTGCGGTTGTACCCGCTTTATATAGGCCATATTTTCTACCGTCAACTCATCCCTCAGATCAGTGACATCACGTGTCATCTCGATATTCTAATTGGTCAGTGTAACGACAGTTTGACGAACGTAGCGTTGGAGAAATCTTTCCTACCCCTGCCGCAGCTAATACCCCTCCTATTACCGCCGTCCTTTTGAATCCCGGGTGCTGGACTCACTTGAAGTCTCGATCACCCGACTACCCGGTATTTCTCCTCGGTCCTGTCTCTATTCGTCGATCCACAAGAAGGTTGGTGGTAGCATCGTGGTTAGCAACTGCAGTATGCCTAACTCACAAAGGCATTCGCTAGGTCGGAACGTCGATCCGGGGGTTTTCATGACCAACCACGGTCGCGATACCAGCTTCGGAGATAGTTGTCGATGATTAACTGCGCTGACTGATGACCATTAGGTGGGAGGTTGTGAGGATGCACCTGCACATGAGTCAGTCCACGTCAAGCGGGACGGATTTGGCCAAAAATTTACCTCGATGTTTTTGATTCTTTTGTAATTTTTTTGCCATATCCTGTGGGCAAAATAAATGCATGAAACATTTTTTTTTTTCTTTTTAACTCGAAGGGCTTAGAAGCTACAAGGGGTTGA
The DNA here is from genome assembly GCA_943736025.1 of Tenthredo mesomela. Lineage (NCBI taxonomy): Eukaryota > Metazoa > Arthropoda > Insecta > Hymenoptera > Tenthredinidae > Tenthredo > Tenthredo mesomela. Next base: position 15,886,302 of record OX031014.1, on the reverse strand, counting down.
ATTTTCGAAAAAACCACCAAAAATCGGAATCGCGGTCTCCTTTAAACGTTAATATCTCCGGTTTCCTTTGTCGTACAGACGTCACCAAAAACTCATTTTGAAGCTTTTGAATCGCACTTTCATGTTATGAATTTTAAATTTATGGATTAAACAATTTTCTATTTGTTATCAACAATTATATTCTTTAAACGTGATTTTCGAGATGATTACACCCTTCGAAAATTCTGAAAAAAATACCAGCGTGTTTCTTGATTCATTCTCTACGAAATTTGTAAGTTTCAAAATGGAACTCCGATGGAAACTATATTTAAAAAGCGATTGATCCGTCCGGGACGTCGCGCGCGACTGGATTTTCGAAAAACCATCAAAAATCGGAATCGCGGTCTCCTTTAAACGTTATTATCTCCGATTCCCTTTGTCGTACAGACATCACCAAAAACTCATTTTGAAGCTCTTGAATCGCACTTTCATGTTATGAATTTTAAATTTATGTAATAAACAATTTTCCATTTGTTATTGACAATTATATTCTTTAAACGTGATTTTCAAGATGATTACACCCTTCGAAAATTCTGAAAAAAATACCAGCGTGTTCCTTGATTCATTCTCTACGAAATCTGTAAGTTTTAAAATGGAATTCCGATGGAAACTATATTTAAAAAGCGATTGATCCGTCCGGGACGTCGCGCGCCACTGGCGCGCCCGCGTAGACAGTCGCGCGCGACGTTCCGGACGGATCAATCGCTTTTTAAATATAGTTTCCATCGGAGTTCCATTTTAAAACTGACAGATTTTGTAGAGAATGAATCAAGGAACACGCTGGTATTTTTTTCAGAATTTTCGAAGGGTGTAATCATCTCGAAAATCACGTTTAAAGAATATAATTGTTAATAACAAACAGAAAATTGTTTAATCCATAAATTTAAAATTCATAACATGAAAGTGCGATTCAAAAGCTTCAAAACGAGTTTTTGGTGACGTCTGTACGACAAAGGGAACTAGAGATATTAACGTTTAAAGGAGACCGCGATTCCGATTTTTGGTGGTTTTTTCGAAAATTCAACCCCTTGTAACTTCTAAGCCCTTCGAGTTAAAAAAAAAAAAAAAAATGTTTCATTCATTCATTTGACCCAGAGAATATGTAAAAAAAATTACGACGATTTTCAAGAACATGAGGTCAAAAAGGTGTCCCGCTTGACGTGGATTGACTCACATGACCCTGTACGCCACCCTTGCATCGACAGTGCACTTTCTTGTAGGCGGTAGCTACTCCGGATGACGGGAGGATTTCGTCGTGCTCCTCGCACATCCCTGTACGCCGTCCATCCGATAGTTTGAGGTGGTAGTTTCTCCACTTGAGAAGAGGCGCTGACCTTGGGGTTTTTCTGGACCATCCATGGTTTGCACGCCGACAGACTCGTCCTTGACGATAGTGGGAGTTTCTGTACGTTCGTTAGTCATCGTTCTATCGGTAGTTCCCACGAAAACAGTCGTCTCGTGGAGTATCGAGCTCGAGATTACATATTTTACAAAAATAAAAAAGTGTTAGTTAATCCTAATTAATTTTCCCTAATTTTTCCTTTTCCTGGAGACCCTGTCTACGTCACGCATCATCGCAATCTCGATAGTATCGCCATGTGACGAGGGATTATAAAATACCACGTCACAATACATATATGGTTATATATGTATGTATATGTTTCTATATAATCATTTTTTCTCGGGCGGAGATTGATAGATCTCCTGTCACTGGCAGTATGAACCCGAACAAAGTCCGGTGCATTAAAATCGCCTAGCAATAAAACACGGCCACCAAGGCCTACACACAAAACTTCCAGTTTATCAAAAAAGATAGAAACATAATCAACCTGCAGGTCAGGAGGCAAATAAACAACTATAACTGACAAGTAACGTTACCCAAGTGTCACTCTCCGATTTTAATCAAACTATGAAAAACTTGTAGAACGGTCAAAAATAATCGACACGTATTTTTTTATACGTGCAAAGGCAGCATTCCAAGGGTGGTAACAACCCGATGCATTTTTAGCCATTACAAGAAACGGCGGGTCACAACTTCAATAGAAGGCATTTCGGAAGGAAATGTTCATAAGAAAAGTTATAGAGTTTCAAAATATGCATCCGTTTTCACCGTTTTTCACGTCGTCAATGGTTGTTACCTCACAATTAACGAGCGTTGAAAAATATGACAAAAATTTCAATCCTATAAATTGGCAGAGGATTCTCAACATATAATAAAAAAATATGAGTTTCCATGTACGAACTGCAAATTGGCCCTGACCTGGCCAATGGTTCGACACCTGCAGTGAAGGTCAATCCAATACCACCATTCGATGCACTTTTTAAAAGTCTGTAACTTTTTTTATAAACATTTCCTTCCGAAATGCCTTGTATTGCAGTTGTCACCCGCCGTTTCTTGAGGTGGTTAAAAATGCATCGGGTGGTTACCACGCTTAAAATGCAGCCTTTGCACGTATAAAAAAATACGTGTCGATTATTTTTGACTGTTCTACAAGTTTTTCATAGTTTGATTAAAATCGGAGAGTGACACTTGGGTAACGTTACTTGTGAGAGCTTAAAGTCCCTGCGAGAAAATTGAACTCCCACGATGCTACAGGACGGCACACTGGACAAAAGGTCGCGAAAGTCAATGACGGTGGCAGTTATAGACCTTCTGAGTGCGATAAAGACGCCGCCACCCCTTTTGTCAAGGCGGTCACACCGATAGACAGCATATACATCCTGATCAAAAAGTTCGGAGTCGAAGACAGGCGGTTTGAGCCAAGTCTCAGTAAGCGAAATTATGTCAAACTCCCGGTCAGCAATAACACACCGCACGTCTCTTATCTTTGAATTGAGCCCACGAACATTCTGATAATAACACTGAAGTGAAGGGGTAGGATGGCTGCGGGGCGCTTCTAGTTTAAAGACTCGGAGCGAGAAGAGGCTGAAGCAGAGGTCGAGGCGACAGATACAGCAGCAGACTCCCTACTCTTGACAATCCGCAGCACTCCACGACGATGGCGCAAGGCAAGCCCAGTCTCACCAGAAGCCTTGCGGTCTTTCAGTAACGACCTCAAACTCTGGAACTCTTTCTGCTGCTTCGGCGTGCGATCAAGAGAGATAAAAATATGCCTGAATTGGTCAGAGGTCCGAGGCCGATGGGCAGCACGCAGAACGCTGGAGGCCTCAGTATCATACGCGAAGATCACCTTAATAGGCCGAGGGCGAGTACCAATACGCTCACGACTGCCGATCCGGAAGAAACGCAGTTCATCAAGGTCCACGACAGCAACAACAAAGCGAAGGGCGCTTGAGATAGCTGCAAGGTCGGCAGCCCGCTGTGCCATGGCGGTAGTGGCAGTAGGCTCAGCAAGTCCAAAAACCATGACATTAGCGGCTCTGAGCTCTTCTAGATCGGCCGCAACGTCATCAACATCACACGCAGGTTCAGGCACCTTTATAGTTTCACGCTCAGAAAACTTAGCCAGCTGATCAGCAAGGCTTTGGACCGCTGCGGAGGTACAAGCCTGGGCAGATTCAAGTGCAGTTTGCTTGGCAGACAGATTGTTGAGATTCGCGCGACAGGTAGAGACGTCAGTGTACAGACCCCCGACTTTTTCCTCGAGAGCCACTACATCCTCACGAAAGTCCAGGATTTGCTGTTTCAACGCTCCAACTCCAACCATAATTTCCTCGATCCTCACTGGGGATCGTCTAGGAGTCGAGGTCTGCGAGATCATTTCTTGGGGTTCGAGGCGATTCATAAGGAGGGATAAGGTGGCCTGTTGAGCTGCCTGATTCGCCTCCCTGTCAGCTCGTTGAGCTGCCAAATTAACTTCGCGTTCCATTCGTCTTTCTTCTCGATCTTCGCGAAGACGTCTTCATATCTTCATATCACATTTGACAATCTTAAATATAATTGTAATGCTAAATCCATGCAGTCATAAAAGTTCCTTCTTACATATTTAGTATCAGTCCTTTTTAATTATTGGCAAAGCTAATATTACAATTTTGAAATTTGAAAATTTTTGGTTGTGCCGAGGAATCAATCGAGGTTGATGCTTGAATATTTAATTCATTATCGATATTTTCACGCTTTAATGGCACGGCCTCTGATTCTGTGTTTGACTTGTTTTTTTGAACTGGACGGAATAGCTATTTATGTATCAAGTCCGAAAAGTGTCACAATCCGGTATGGGTAATTTCTAATATGAGCCGATCGAGTCTGTTGTGTCACACTCATTCTTCTGTGACACAGCAGACTCAGAGGCGAATTTTGGAAATTACCCATACCGGATTTGACACTTCTCGGACTTGGCACATACAATATTTTATGCGATCCGTTGTTTGAAAGTTCACTTTTTGGAAAATCAATGTTATACTCACTTTAGTTTCTACAATTACTGGTGTTATTGCATCTTTCTGTATCAAAACGTTTGGACTCAGACATTTGACATTTTCAGACATTTTGGTTTATAATGTGTGAACGTAGTAAAAAATAACCTGACTATGTTTATTTTAATGAAACATATTCATATTGTACCATAATATTTTCAATATAGGCTCCTGTCCTATAATATTTCACTATATTTCAGTGACCTGAAATTGGTCACTTTGCGGCCTAAATCCGATGCTCAAAAAGTGAACTTTCAAACAACGGATCGCATAAAGAAATTTTTCGCGTATATTACTATGCCAGTATGGGCGTGAAGGCCATGCTGTATGGTATCGACGATTTTCATTCATTTTAATAGTTCGGTCATCAGACTTTTATTCAGAACTTTTTTGTATATTCACCAAAAATGATGGGCAAGGTGTCATTTGGTTCGGAAAGGCATTTAGAAACTTTTCGAAAGGGTCCCAAAAAGGGCCGAAAAAAATTGCAAAAGTTATAAACGATTTATTAAAAAAAAAGAGGGGGAGTTCGGTTTTTTGCGAATATCTCAAAAACCATTCGAGATATTCAAAATCGCAAAAAAAATCCTAAAAGAGCGGAAAATTTCCTACAGAAAAGCCCTACCTCCCCAAACTCTACAACCAATATTTATAATTTTAATTGTGCGGTGAAAAAAGGACTAAAAATAGGCTAGGCGGCGGCCGCGCGCGCGATTTCAGTCCTTTTTTCACCGCACAATTAAAATTATAAATATTGGTTGTAGAGTTTGGGGAGGTAAGGCTTTTTTGTGGGAAATTTTCTGCTCTTTTAGGATTTTTTTTGAGATATTCGCTAAAAACCGAACTCCCCCTGTTTTTTTTTAATAAATTGTTTATTACTTTTGCAATTTTTTTCGGCCCTTTTTGGGACCCTTTCGAAAAGTTTCTAAATCCCTTTCCGAACCAAATGACACCTTGCCCATCATTTTTGGTGAATATACAAAAAAGTTCTGAATAAAAAACTGTTGACCGAACTATTAAAATGAATGAAAATCGTCGATACCATACAGCATGGCCTTCACGCCCATACTGGCATAGTGATATACGCGAAAAATTTCTTTCCGTGTAGTTGAAGGCAAATTTATTGATGATGATATCATATTTTCTATTTTGGCTTTGTTCTGAATAGAATCTTCTATACAGGGTGATCCAGAATGCGGTACTTTCCTTACACCGGTGGATTCCTTGTAAAAATCTAAGACAAAAATTATTCATCCTAAAATGTCGAATGCTTAGCCGTGTTCAGGTAGGAGCCGTTTAAAGTAAGCCGAATTAATCCAATACGAGGGCAGATACGAGAATGGCTCAGCCGCCGTTACGCCGTTATTGTTGGCCCGCCACCGCGAACTTGCAAAGAAACGACGATCAGACGTCCGCGGCTCTGCTGTATGTAGCTAAGCCATACAGGCGATGCAATGAAAACAGAAGCATGCAAATTTTACCGAACTATGAATGAAATAAATAAGGTAAAGTCGGGAGAGATGCCGCAATTTTTTTAGAAAATTCATAACTTTTGCAAAAATAGATATTAAGAAACGTATTTATCAGTGACCATTCTTTAAACTATGTACTATAATGTGGCCCTAACCAAAAATAGATAAACTTTCATTTTCATATAAAACATACGTCAACAAAAAAACATTTATGGTGGCCATTAGTCAGGGAAAACCGGGAAGTCAGGGAAAAGTCAGGGAATTCGGAAAATGGTCAGGGAGGTCAGGGAAAAGTCAGAGAATTTTTCAGCGAGTCAGGGAATTTTATGGTGACACAGAACAAGACAGAATAGAACGTCCCCCGTGATTCTTTCTTCTTTCTACCTTGCGCGGAATTATTAATCAGAAAATTGTTAATTATTAATTAATTCAAAAAATCATTCTCTATCAGCATTGATTCAGAGCGTTGTTTATTATAGGTATACTTGAATAACCAGTAATTGGTCCGAAATTCAGTCAGGGAAAAATTATGATTTGGTCAGGGAAAAGTCAGGAAATTTTTCTGACTGTTTGTAGTGGCCAATATTGTCTAATGAGAATACTGATCTTCGCTTCGCGAATGGAACGTATACACGTCAAATTGGGCTGTATGAATTCGATAAAACCATAACATTAATGAAAACTGTAACGAGGCCAGTGATACTTGCATTATTTACACTGACTCTACGGGATTGATTGAGATCTTTCCTCATATTATTATTATTATTATTATTATCATTATTTATTATTGTTCTAACTATGTAAGAATGCATCTTGCCAACATTAAATAATGACTTGGTATTCGCACAATTCAAATTTCTCTTAATTGAGAACAGCTGATTGAATGAACTTGGACTAACGACGGTCATTGATTTACAACCACGAAGAATAATAAGGATTTTTTACCACACCTGCACGGAAAGTACGACTTTCGCTTCCTTGCGTGAGCGGAAAGTCGTTCTTTCCGATGCAGGGGGTGGTGAAAAATAGTATACCTCACACGGGAGTGAAAAAGGCCATCCCAAACTGCGTTTTTGTCACCCTCGCCTTCGGCTCGGGTGTCAATCTCACACGCAGTTTGGGTTAGCCTACTTTCCCTCCCTAGGTGAGTAATATACTATTTCGTCGCAGTGGGCGTAGAATCCGATTTTACAACTTGTTGTGTTTGGATAAAATCGAATTTGACGCCAACTGCAACGAAAGATATCGTTTGCAACACGGGCGTAATACTTTACACCCTCGTGTAATGCCGTGACCACTAATATAAAATTTTACGCGCTTGATACGAAATATACTATTATATCGTAGCTTCAAGATGCCAATTTTTATCGGAAAATCGTTTTAAAAAATGTAATCATTCATAGGAAGGTATACAGGAATGATTTTACGAGATTGGTCTAGATCCAGAATCATTAGATATGAAGCCACTGTGGATGACCAGGTTACCGATTTCTATGGCCATCATTTTTTTTCAAATCAATCAATCGAAGATCAAGACCAAATATCAGAGATCAAAATAACGTTCAGGGTCTCGCGCTATAAAATCACATCTCACCATTTTCAGCGGAACGTACGTATGTGCCTGTTGTGCGGATGTAGTCAGTTTACTGACCGACGATGTCTTGGAAAAGAATGGGAGGATATTAATTTTGGTTGGAGCAAACGATACGGTTTTCTGTATCTTAGAACTGCAGATTATATTGTTCTGGATTCGATCGGTCATTTATTAATCTTCTGGATTAATAGATGACATCTGTAGAATGGTCAAGGGATTTGAAAAAAAAAAAATGTTTCAGTCCAGGATTTTATGACTCAAATGTGATAAAATTTTGTAACTCATTGATCCCGTAGTTTTTAATTGATGCAGTAGATGCTCCTTGGAACTCAGTTTTTAGTTGGAAACATTCGCTGCAGTATTTTTATAGATGAAGAATCTCGAAATAATAAATTTTTCGCCCATATTACTTACATATTACGTGGTGGCCACTACAAACAGTCAAAAAAAATTCCCTGACTTTTCCCTGACCAAATTATAATTTTTATGTACCGAGGGAAGAAAGTGCGTACTTTATTCGCGGCTGCGCGCATAAAGAACGCGCTTTCTGCCCTTGGATGCATAAAATATCATATGCACCATGGTGTAAAGTGTTCTTCTAGACGAGTGTGAAGGTCACCCTCGCTTCGCTCGGGCGATAAACCTCACACTCGATAAAAAGAACACTTTATTCCCTAGGTGCATAATATACTAATTCCCTGACTGAATTTCGGACCAATTACTGGTTATTCAAGTATACCTATAATAAACAACGCTCTGAATCAATGCTGATAGAGAATGATTTTTTGAATTAATTAATAATTAACAATTTTCTGATTAATAATTCCGCGCAAGGTAGAAAGAAGAAAGAATCACGGGGGACGTTCTATTCTGTCTTGTTCTGTGTCACCATAAAATTCCCTGACTCGCTGAAAAATTCTCTGACTTTTCCCTGACCTCCCTGACCATTTTCCGAATTCCCTGACTTTTCCCTGACTTCCCGGTTTTCCCTGACTAATGGCCACCATAAATGTTTTTTTGTTGACGTATGTTTTATATGAAAATGAAAGTTTATCTATTTTTGGTTAGGGCCACATTATAGTACATAGTTTAAAGAATGGTCACTGATAAATACGTTTCTTAATATCTATTTTTGCAAAAGTTATGAATTTTCTAAAAAAATTGCGGCATCTCTCCCGACTTTACCTTATTTATTTCATTCATAGTTCGGTAAAATTTGCATGCTTCTGTTTTCATTGCATCGCCTGTATGGCTTAGCTACATACAGCAGAGCCGCGGACGTCTGATCGTCGTTTCTTTGCAAGTTCGCGGTGGCGGGCCAACAATAACGGCGTAACGGCGGCTGAGCCATTCTCGTATCTGCCCTCGTATTGGATTAATTCGGCTTACTTTAAACGGCTCCTACCTGAACACGGCTAAGCATTCGACATTTTAGGATGAATAATTTTTGTCTTAGATTTTTACAAGGAATCCACCGGTGTAAGGAAAGTACCGCATTCTGGATCACCCTGGATAGCCCTCTGCGACAGTGCTTGATGCCCAACCTCCAAGACGTTTTAAAGTCGTTATATTTGCTCCTGAGTCAGCAAGCAGTGTCGCAGAGGTGCGTCGAAAACAGTGACCTGTATAAGACTTTGCATCAGGCAAGTTTAAATACATTGCAATTTGTTTGGGCATATTTGCAAGTTTGTGTTTTCCGATCACTTGTTGGGTGCATTTACCCTTTTGGTAATTAACGAAAAATCTATCATTGGTCATTTTTTCTGGTCGCAGCGCTACATATTTTTTTACCGTGGCATATAGATCTTCCGAGATGGTAAACGAACGAGGCTTGTAGGTTTTTGTATCCGGAATTTTTACAAGCATTAAATCACCATGTTGAGTTATGTCCTGGACCTTAATGTGAACTAGCTCATCTCCTCGTAATGCGCCGTAAATACCAAAAATCATGGCAACCTGTAATTAACGCAGTAAGCTCAGTTAAATTTGATTCTAACTGGTTTATATTGTATATAGTTCATAATTATATTTATTATATTATTTATATTTATCATTTTATTACATACCTTTGTGGCTAAGTACTCATAATCCGAAGCTTCAGTCAAGAATTTTTGCACCTCATCATTTGTAAGAACTTTGGATTTCTTGCTTCGGAATCCCTTTCCGTTATTTTTGAAGAATGCAATTAGGCAGCCCGAGTCGAAATCTGAGTCCTCATTTAAGCCTCGAGATTCTCGCGAGGTCTTTGAGACTCATATGAGGCTTAAGATTTCTTTCAGGTATAGGGAAAGCCTGCGTAAATTGGGTATCATTAGGACCTCAAGAGTGCGCTTACGGGCCGATTCCGACTGTCGAGGTCTTAGGGCCGATTCACACTATAGATCCGCTCACTGTCCGCTCTAGCCTCGCTCTCGGTTCGATCACGAGCCTAATGCATTCACACTTGTCGATCAAGCTTCGTTCCTGAGACAATCAGTTTACATCAGATAATAATATAATAATATGTAATATAATTCATGATTTTTGCGGTGAAAAAATATCGAAATATTTAAAAGTAAAGGAATTAATGATGATTGCCCTAGCGCTAGATGACAAAAAAACAGAAACTGGAAAGCACAAAAAAAAAAAATATATATCGCGAAGAAAAGATACGAAAAGAGGATTCTGGGTTTATCCGAGTCCAATTGCTAGTGAATTAGAAGGGAAGACACTGTATTTTGCTGCGGTTCATTACAATGTTATTACGGCTAGATGCATATTAGAACTGCTTCGAAGATCGTGCCTGGACCTTTACCGCAATGCCAGTGATTCACACTATGGGTCAGGTATCGGAACAGTACAGGTTCGATTCGGTCAAATATTGTTTCGACTTGATTTTGCCTGACCGAAACTGGAACGAGACTGGAACGCTACCCATAGTGTGTATACCACCATTAAAAACAACGGAACAATATTTTACTGGACCGAGGCCGAAGCTAGAGCGGACCGTGAGCGGACCTATAGTGTGAATCGGCCCTTAATGATAACCAATATTAGGACTCATTAGGTACTCCAGAACCTCAATTTCAATTTCTAGCTTGGACCTCAGTTAGTCCTCGAGGTTCTCCTCGAGACCTCAGTTAGTCCTCGAGGTTCTCCTCGAGACCTCAGTTAGTCCTCGAGGTTCTCCTCGAGACCTCAGTTAGTCCTCGAGGTTCTCTTCCAGACCTCAGTTAGTCCTCGAGGTTCTCCTCGAGACCTCAGTTAGTCCTCGAGGTTCTCTTCCAGACCTCAGTTAGTCCTCGAGGTTCTCCTCGAGACCTCAGTTAGTCCTCGAGGTTCTCCTCGAGACCTCAGTTGGTCCTCGAGGTTCTCCTCGAGACCTCAGTTAGTCCTCGAGGTTCTCCTCGAGACCTCAGTTAGTCCTCGAGGTTCTCTTCCAGACCTCAGTTAGTCCTCGAGGTTCTCTTCCAGACCTCAGTTAGTCCTCGAGGTTCTCCTCGAGACCTCAGTTAGTCCTCGAGGTTCTCTTCCAGACCTCAGTCAGTCCTCGAGGTTCTCTTCCAGACCTCAGTTAGTCCTCGAGGTTCTCTTCCAGACCTCAGTTAGTCCTCGAGGTTCTCCTCGAGACCTCAGTTAGTCCTCGAGGTTCTCTTCCAGACCTCAGTTAGTCCTCGAGGTTCTCCTCGAGACCTCAGTTAGTCCTCGAGGTTCTCTTCCAGGCCTCAGTTAGTCCTCGAGGTTCTCTTCTAGACCTCAGTTAGTCCTCGAGGTTCTCTTCCAGACCTCAGTTAGTTCTCGAGGTTCTCTTGGAGACCTCAGTTAGGCCTCGAGGTTCTCTTCCACACCTCAGTTAGGCCTCGAGGTTCTCTTCGAGACCTCAGTTATTCGAGCACGCGTGGTAGGACGCCGGGGTCTCTCTATGTGTCTGAGTGTAGTACTTTACTCGCGAGAATAAATTGCGGCTATTCTGCGGGTGAGTCGAAGCTCGGCGCCGCGTTGTGGCGCCGAGAGTAAGTACTGTGAGTATCTCGAGGTGCAATGTCGAGCTAAAAATTTGGAGAACTTCGAGGCCCTACTGAATTCGAGGCTCTTGAGGTTCAATTACAATACAAAAAATTAGAGAACTTGGAGGCTCTATCGAGTCCAACTGGTCTGTGAGGACCTAAGAGAGGTAAATGAGGTCTTAATTCGTGTCAGCAAATCTGAACAACAACGAAAAGGAGAATCTGGAGGCTTAAATGAGGTTTAAAATTTGGAGAACTTCGAAGCCCGACTGAATTCGAGGCTCTTGAGGTTCAATTACAATCCAAAAAATGAGAGAACTTGGAGGCTCTATCGAGTCCAACTGGTCTGTGAGGACCTAAGAGACCTAAATGAGATCTAAATTCGTGTCGGCAAATCTGAACATCAAAGAAATGGAGAGTCTGGAGGCCTAAATGAGGACTCAGATTTCGACTCGGGAGGTGTACGTGCCAATATCAGTTTTTTCTTTCAAGCGAATTAGGCTTTGGAGCATCGAGAAGATTGACCATAAACTGGATGGTTTATATTTTGGCGTTAATTGGTGGAAATATGCTAACAGGATTGTTTCCGATGACGTTTTAGCTTTCTTCTCAATTTTCCAATTCAGGAAAGTTTCATAAGCCGCTTCATATACGGATTTTGATTTCGCAGGCAATAAATTCTTCGATGCTTCTTCAGCTGCCTCACGTAGCTCGGGTGGTGTACATTCAATTGATTCTTCCTCACTGCTGCTCATTTTGAATAATGATTATTTTGACAATAGACTCGGACGTTTCTTGCACGATGCAATCGAGGTTATAAGGTTTGCCCGTTAACAAAAACAGAGGAAAGAGAAAAAGAAAAAGAAGGGACAAAAAGCTATGTCATTTTTTATTAAAATATTATATTGTTAGGAAAGGGCTCGGAAGAAATGAAAGTAAGATCGTTTAAGGTCAAAAGCAAATTAATTTATTTTAGGCAACTCAACCACTAGGTTCTATAACTGAAAATTGTGTTCCTTTCTTGAGGCCGGGATTCAGACTGAACTCATCCCGACCGTCTTGGTACACTTAATCCTAATCCTCCTCTGTTCGGGGTTTCCGAGATAGGGTGGGGGTGTTGTGCTTAACAATGTGTTCTAAAAACATCGCGTTTACTGAACTAATGCCAACCACCTTCAAGTTAGTATGCCTGGAAGATAATGCAGAATCATTTTTGTCCAGTCGTGTTCATTATTTACCTGCAGAAATGCATATAATGACTCTTTTATGTTCCTAGGACAATAAAATAAACGAAAACGACTCATACTCTCCTCCCACCACTATCTTTTTTTTCCCTGGTCAATAAAGCGCCTACTTTATGTTCACCGTACGAACCCTATAAAGCGCATAAATCGCGCCTGCGTTACATAAAAATATATCTATGATGATGGTTGGCGGAGTCATTCTGTTGAATGCAAGTACTACTAACATATTAATGTTCGAAGTAAGGATTGGAGACGTGGTATCCTATCCAGATGGGCTAGCCGAATGGGGACATAACCACCCGATTAGGAAAGCATCACTGGAGTACCTAAAGAATAGGGTACAGGAAAACGGTATCTCTGTGCGGTTGGGAGAATGTTGGCAACGCATGAAAATACATAGGCAGAAACAACGGGCTGAGAAAGTGTGGAGAGAAAGAAGTGTGCATGATAGAACTACAGTCTGAACGATCGTTGCTTGAAACTATATGTAACAACCGAGAAGTATAGTAAGAAGGAAAAAGAATCAACGACTGCGATAGACCGTTTAAAGATTTGTACAGCGACATGACGTATTAGTAATACGATATTGTGTGTGTGTGTGTGTGCATGAACCTAAGTAAGCTAATCCCACGCACACAACGAAAAGTCAGTTAGCAAGACAATACAGTCCAAAGTCCGCGGAACCTCCCACGCCGGCAAAGCGAGTTGAGAGTTAGGGCAAAATCCAAAACCAAAATCAGCATTAGCCAAGGCTCGGTAGAGACAAGACGTAAGTTTTCTTGAAAGTAGCTCGGTATGTGTGCGAGAGTAAGACAGTGAACTGTGGGAACACGGGGCTATCAACTCGATGATTTGAGGCTTAGTATAAGAATTGATTTGATTATTTAATAACGTTAGAGTCACGTTTTAAATATTTGAGATCGCATAATCGGATGCAAAAGCAGAACTGGGTAGAACCGGGGGGAAATTTTAATCGGGAGGGATTCTCGGGCTGGCCTTCTCGGGGCCTCATGGTTGAGGTTTGGACCGAGGTGGTTGACACGCTGGGAAACCAGCGTGGTTTATTACAGCCCGTGAATCGATTATAACACCGAAAATTAACCGGTGCCGCGGACTGGCCTTCCTGGGGCCTCATGATTGAGGTTTTGACCAGGGGTGGTTGACACGTTGGGAAACCAACGTGGTTTATTACAGTCCGCGGATCATGAATACATGAAAAGAAATATCAAACCATTAGAAAATCAGAATTTCCACGCGGGCTGACTTTCCTGTAGTACCCTGGTAAAAATTCCCACATAGGAACCTATACAGGACCTACATAGGTACCATACGTATCGTAATTTGGGACAGGTGAGGAGTACAACTCATAAGAGTACATAGGACCTACGTCGGTATAGCGCAGTAGTAAAAATTCCCACATAGGAACCTACACAGGACCTACATAAGTACTGTAACGTCCCAAATTGCCAGCTTTCCTGGCTGCTCGTTCTTGTATGTGTGCTTGACAATTTGTCGTTACGTTTGTGAGAGTTTGCGTGTCTGTGTGCGTGTGCGTGTGCGTGTTCTCTGTTGAAACCTTGAGAGGAACAGCTGATCTCGGTATTCGGGAATCAAGCTGCTCACAAGGCCGGCATGTGCATGTTTTGCGTATTCTTGCAAGAATCGGACTTCGTGCTTACTTGCCGATAAGACCGCTTGCAAGAACGCGAATGTGGTGAGTGCAGTCGAAATCCTTACAGGAAACGATCGAAGCTTGTTATTAAAGCAGCAGATCGCCTGCAGAATCGATATTTTGGTGCAATCTGTAATTTACTCGAAATCTTCCAGAAAACAATCGCTTACTGCAATAGTACAACAGATCGTCTGTAAGATCGAGATTTTGGTGATGACGAGTGTTGGGTAGTGTATGTGATTGACTCGAAGTCCTTCAGAGAGCGATCGTTTACCGCAGTAGTATAACGAATCGTCTGACGAACCGAGATTTTATGAATATTTGATTATTTTAGGATAGGTAAACTATATTAGGATATCTGATGGTTATTTGTATATATAAGGACGTATGAATATTGAATTTATTTTACCTTTCAGTTATATAGTAATAATATGAATATAACGCTTGGCGGATATTTGCCGCACAAGTCTTTTAAATGTATTTATACTTTTAATGTATAGTTTGTATATTATGAGGTATTGACTATGCGTTGACCGACTAGTTGTGTGATTGAGACTGAGATGCCTCTGCCTCACGGCACGCGCCTTATATACTTAGCCGTAAGATAATCCCTAGCTAATCCTAGCTAATCCTAAATGTTCGATGGCATTCTATGATGTCCATTTTTTGAATAGATAATTTTAATGCAAAATTATGTTATTATTTCTTTCTTAGAATTTAATTTCCTTTAATTTGGTGTTTTGTTTATTTAAATCGGATCATTTCATGATTTCATGAAAACTTCCATGGGTTTCCATGGTGTCTATTTTTGTGGTTTTAATCTCTATTTTCCATGTGCAAGTCTCCGTTCAATCACTATAGTAATCCCATGGATGCTGCGTGTGCATATTTTTAATATGTTGACTATTTGTTGTTAAATCTAAGAAAATTGAAATAATAGCATATCGTCTCTAGCTATATTACCTATATCTCTATATCTATACATATACATACGATGTTTTAGGACGTCGTATTGCCCCCTTAGGGAGTTTGCAAACTTTGTTAGTTAAATTTGAAAACTGCCTAATCTTAAGAATAAGTGAATTACATACATTACATATATTATATACATTTTACTTCTAACATCCGAACGGCATCCATGACTTGATCGACTCGTCGGTGAGCGTCAATATTCCGTCCGAATCCCATTCGAAGTCCTCCGGGGTTGTTGTCGATTCCGTTTTGCTGTTCATCGGTACCTTCTGCTCTATTGTTTTCAACTCGTCTAATTGAGAATCTAAGGCACTCATACTCTCTTTTACCTCGTCAACTAGTGCTTTATTTACTCGCATCTCGATGTCGATGTCGTTGATTCCTCTTTCGAGCGTTTCGAGCGATCTTTTTGCCAGTTCTATTCTTTTTGTTGGCGTGTATAAATTTTCCAGAGGAATTTGTATCTTTACCACGCTGCTTATTCTCGGTTCCGATTTTCGTTTTTTCTGGTTGTTCTCTGCTTCGGTGTCTGAGTTAAGGCTTCTTTTAGGACTGACGCTTTCTGGCACGTATGGCTCGATCGGTTGATTTGGTCCTATACTTTCGGGCGTATCGGAGTCGACGACTGCGTTTTCCGCGATTTCGTGGGGTTTTTGTGTACTCGTCCCTTTGTATTTCGACGGGATTATTTTCTTAAGCCGCCTATCCGTTATGTCTTGCGTCTTGTATTGCGTGAACTTTTTTGCTTTATTATGGCTTCGCTTAGTTCCGCTAGGTGTTCCGCCTTTATACGTTCCTTCGACTCTGGTCCATACTTGGCTTGGGAAGAGGATGCGTTCGATGCGGAAATCCAATTTTTCGAACGTGCACTCTTGCATGTTCTCGGTTGCTTGCACTGCCGCGTCACAATGTCCGAAATTTTCGGTCTGTGTTTCGACCGTCACTACTTCCATATTTCAGAGGTTGCTTTCGACTTTCGAACTGATAATACTGATTGCCTCGTGTACCTATGATCCTTATATATGTTTCGACTCGATAATCCTTCATTGTCTTCTCCGTCTTTCTCTGGATTATCGCCGATTTGTCTTCTTCGTCGATTTGTTCTAGAACTTTCTCGAATTTGGTAAATCGTTGACTTGGCATTTCTATACTCATCGCCTCGTCGCCTATTTATTTTGTTTCCACGTTCTGCTCTGCTGCTTCTTGTACCCGACGGTATCTTTTGAGATTGCTAGCGTGAAACTTTCCGCGTTCTTTTTGAGTAGTTGGATCAATCAATAAATATGTAGCTGCGCCTACTTTATTTTTTATGTTGTACGGTCCTTCGTATACTGCGAAAAACTTCGATATTTTGTTATCCCCCGCGTCTGATACGTTGTTTGCTTTCATCAGTACCTCTTCCATGTCTTTGAAATCGGCGTTGTTTTTTGTTCTGTTGAACTTGCGGGCTCGGGTTTCGCCTTTCCTTTTTATGCGATTATGCGCTAAAAGTAGCCTTCTTTCGTATGGTATGTCTGTTGGCGGTGTCGTTATTGGTAGCCATTTTTGCCATACGCGTGTTGGTTTCGTATTCAGATGCACCTCCACCGGCGTCATTTCCGTAGTATCGTGATGCGTTTCGTTAATGCAGTTTTCAATAATATTAACGTATGTCGCCCATCCGCTGTGTTTTTCCTCCACAAAGGTTCTGAAGAACCGCCCAAGTTCGCGGTTTACGCGTTCGACGATGTTGCCTTGGGGGTGTCGAATTGATGAGAATATTAGTTCTATTCCTTCGTTTTTTAGCTTTTCTGCCCATTTTGTGGCGGTGAATTGCGTACCGTGGTCGCATTGTATCCTCCTTGGTTTTCCAAAGTGTATGATATAATGGGAAAATATCTTCCGTATGACCGTGTCGGTATTTGCTCTCCGTATTGGGTATAGTACCACAAACTTGCTAAATGCATCTATGGTTACCAAGATATGCTTTGCACCACCCCTCGATGTCGGCAATGGTCCATAAAAGTCGATGGATAACAGGTCTCCGGGTTTCTCCGGAACGATGTTCTGCATCTTTGCCTGACATGCTTGCGTTGTATATTTATTCCGCTGGCATGTATCACACGTGGAAATTGACTTCTCTACGTTGTGCCTTAGTCCTTTCATGTGGAATTCTTCTGTTATCATTCGATATATTTTTCTTGCTCCCACGTGTCCGTAGATTTCGTGTAGTTCCATGGCTAGTGGGATCGCTAGAGCTTTCGGTAGCATTATTCTTCTGCCTCCTTCTGGATCAATTTTGCATAGCGTTTCGTCTTCTAAAATATACTTGTTGAGCACTCGCTTTTGGGGCTTATTTTTCAGCTCTTCTATAATCTTGTACAGCTTCTCATCTTCAACTTGTAGCTGTTTGATGTTTTTTAACTTCTGCGTTATTTCTTTGCTTGGTTTCTGTGCCAGAATTACTGCGATTTCTATTTCTTTGTCCTTGCATGTGTTTTGTTCTGGTTCACGGTGCTCGCATCGGCTTAAGATATCGGCTACAACATTTTTTGGTCCTGTGATATATTCCATTTCCAAATTATAGTCCTGTATAGCCATTATCCACCTCTTTAGACGGGCATTTCCGAAGCGGCTAGTCTTGATGAACGTTAATGCTTGGTGGTCCGTCCTGATTAGTACTTTCGCTCCTCTTAGATAAGTACTTAGTTTTTCAAGAGCCCACACAATAGCTAAGAGTTCCTTTTCTGTTGTGAAATATCCGATTTCCGCCCCCTTGAGGGTGCGGCTAACGAAGGTTATGACTTCCTCATCGCCGTCGTCATTTCGCTGCGATAATACCGCTCCGATTGCTAGGTCACTTGCATCTGTAGTTAGGATGTATGGTTTCCCGGCGTCTGGGTGTGTAAGAATTATCGTCTCTACGAATAGATTTTTAATTCTCTCGAAGGCTATCTGATGTTCCTCCTTCCACTCGTATTTCGTCTCCTTTTTTAATAGTTTTAATAACGGGGTTATTTCCTCGGCATAGTTTCTTGCGAATTTCGAATAGAAATTTACGAATCCTAGGAATCCCTTCAATTGTTTCACGTTTCTTGGCCTCACGTATTCTTTTATCAATTTAATCTTGTCATGTTGTGGTTTCAAACCTTCGACCGATAATACGAAACCGAGGAACTCCGCCTCTTTCTTCATGAAGTTCGTTTTCTTGAAGCTCAGCGTCATGTTGCTTTCGGTGAGTCTGATGAGCAGGTTCTCGAAGTGTTCGAGATGTTCCTCGACGGTCTTCGATATGATAAGTAGATCGTCCACAAAATTTATAACGTAGTGGTGTAATCCTTCGAGTACTGTGTCAAGTGCTCGTATTAAGGCTGCGCTACTCGTTTTCAATCCGAATGGGGTGACATTGAATTCATAGCATTTTCCATCAACGCGAAATGCAGTATATTTCCTGCTGTTGCTTGTCAGTGGGATTTGCCAAAAGCTACTCGTAAGGTCGAGACTAGTCATTATTCCGATTGAATGGCATTTCTGGAATATTTCTTCGATTCCTTGTGGTGATTCGTGGTCATCTATTAATTTTTCGTTAAGTCGTCGTGCGTCTAGGCATAGGCGTACGGATCCATCTTTTTTTATCACTGTCACGATTGGATTCACATATGGGCTTGTTGACCTCCGTATTATTTTATGCTGTATTATCCTCTCGATTTCCGCCGTTACCTTTTCACGGTGCTTCATTGGTATCGGATATGGTTTTGTAACGATGGGTTTGTCATCAATTACTTTCAGCTCGTATTCAAATGTATTCAATCGTCCGGGTTTTTTCTCGAAAACCTTTCGATATTTGAATATAAGGCGTTTCAGTTCTTCTTTCTGTGCTTCGTTTATTTCAGTGCATGGGTCTATTTTCTCGTCAATTTCTTCACGCGATATTTGGTATTCGTCATCTTCATTCTCGTATCTTTGGGGATTTGTTTCGTTTCCTTTACTTGCGCCTGTCAAGTAGTCTTGGGCGTGCCAGTACCCTCCGTCTTCTTCGATGTCGGTTTCCTGCATCTGCATCGTATGGCTTTCGCACCCGTTTGTCGCTGTGCCTGCCCGTTTATATGGCAGTTGGATTTGTAGACCTTTCAAGGTGATGGTTTCATCCTCGGCGTCTATCAACATCTTGAAGGCTCGGTGTGCATCATATCCCAATATGCAGTTTTTTATTAATTTCGGAATGACTAGGTAAATTAGGTCCTTTGTGGCATTTACAATTGTCGTTTTCATCTGTACTTGTATTTTCAGACGTGCTGATTTGTCTCCGGTTGCTCCTTTAATTACTTTGCCAGTAATGGGCAATGTCGGGCATTTCTTGAATTTTCCTTGGTTCGTAGCGTAAAAGTCTGCGGAGATACATGTGACTTCGCTACCGGTGTCGATAAGTGCATATGTATCAATGCCTTCGATATTTATTTTCGTTTCTGGGCATCGGCATTCTGTCGATCTCGGAATTGGTTGGTTTTCATCGGTTAGAAGCTCTTCCCTTGGGTCTCCGAATATTGTATTCACGTATAGTTCCCGGATTATTGTTTCTTCAGTTGCATCTTCCTCCTCATTACTTGCTTCATCCGGTTGGTAAGATGCAACCTCTAGGCGTTTCCCGACTCCGATGGTTCTGGAGTGGTCATGTTTTCTTCTGAACTATCTATCTCGACGGTATTCACGTTCGCATGGTTCTTCGCTGGACCATCTCTCCGCCAACGTGATTGTTCCCCTGTTTGTTGTGGAGCTGGGCGTCGCCAGTTCTCGTTTCTTTCTGCGGGTCTTTCGCGTCTTTCTTGTGTCGCGTTGTGGCCTTCTTTCGTACTGGCTGAGTTTCTCCACTCGCTGCTACTCTTTTGTGCGTTGCTTGTTGCCTCTCGTTCATTCTGTGTCCCGGTCGTCTTTCGTTCGTTTGGACCCAATTGTTTTTGTCCTTTTCGTGATGTCTCGCTATCAAAGTCTTCCAGTAGTTCGAATAACTCGTGTTTTGTTTTGAAGCTTCGGCCTCGGATTGCGAATCGCGTTTCCCGATCGAAGTGGGTCGAAATTTTCCTGATAATTTCTGTATCAGAGTACTTGTTACCTAAATCTTTAGCAATTCCAAAGATATAAGTTGCGTATTCTACCCGTGACATTTTTCCATTCGGGTCGTATGTCCCAAATTCGATTTTTCGTCGTAGTGTATCTTGAATCGTTGTATTCCAGAACCTTTCTCTGAATTTTCTCTCAAAATCGTCAAAATTTTCGATACTGCTCTCAGCTAGATACCACCAGTCCTTCGCTGGTCCTTCTAATGCTTGTGAGATCAGGTAGACCGTTTCCCTGAATTCGGGATTAGTAACGTCAATGTACTGACGGAATTCAGTCAGGAATTTCACCGGCTTTTCTCGCGAGTCGCCTTTAAATGTTGGTGGCTTGAACTTTAGACGGTGCTGTGTTTTCAAAGTCGTATTCAAAAAGCCAGGAGTTGCCGATCGTGTTCTTGCTGTTCGTTGCAGTTCCCTACTGGTGCTTTCCATCTTTTCTTCGATAGATTTTATATTTTCGGTATTCTTTTCTATCGTCGGTCTTATTTCGGTGGCGAGTTGACGTTGTAGTATTAATATACTAGTGCTATCGTGGTTAACGTCTTCGTCGATGTATTTGATTTTTTCTTCGAGGTTCACGGTACGTTCCGTACCTTCCGTACAGTTGTTGGTTAGTACTGTTATGTGGTACTTTAAATCGAGGATTTCATCTGTCAGTTTTTTTTCCCTTTCTTCCCATTTCTTTTCTTGCTCTTTGGCGTATTGTGTCATTTGCTTAGACACGCTCTCTTTGATGATTGATTCTAGAGCTTTCCGTTCACATACCTTCTCTATTTGTTCTATTCGGGCATGTTGCTGATTTACTCCTTGAATCACATCGTTCATTTTCGCAGCTGCATTTACGGTCTCGCAATCCACTCGTTCTGTGGCTTGGAAAAGTGCGGTGATGCATTCTGTCATTTCGCTTTCCCATCGGAGCTTTTTTCCTGCGAGAGAAATTGCATGGTCTTCTTCGTCACTTAAGATATCAGGAGTTTGTTGCTGTTCTTCCTCGATGATTTGGTTCATAGTCTCTTTTATAGTTTTTAAGAGTTCTGCTATTTTTTCGTCTTTGTCTGTTTTGGATGAATTGGATCCTGTCCGTGTTCGAGCTTTCTTAGGTGGCATTTTGCAGCCTTACCTTTCGTAGTAAGTCTCGTAAGCTTGTTCTTTCTCAGGATTGGTTTGGTTTTTTGACGTTCTTTGAGCCTTTTCGGGCCCCACGTTGGGCGCCAAATGTAACGTCCCAAATTGCCAGCTTTCCTGGCTGCTCGTTCTTGTATGTGTGCTTGACAATTTGTCGTTACGTTTGTGAGAGTTTGCGTGTCTGTGTGCGTGTGCGTGTGCGTGTTCTCTGTTGAAACCTTGAGAGGAACAGCTGATCTCGGTATTCGGGAATCAAGCTGCTCACAAGGCCGGCATGTGCATGTTTTGCGTATTCTTGCAAGAATCGGACTTCGTGCTTACTTGCCGATAAGACCGCTTGCAAGAACGCGAATGTGGTGAGTGCAGTCGAAATCCTTACAGGAAACGATCGAAGCTTGTTATTAAAGCAGCAGATCGCCTGCAGAATCGATATTTTGGTGCAATCTGTAATTTACTCGAAATCTTCCAGAAAACAATCGCTTACTGCAATAGTACAACAGATCGTCTGTAAGATCGAGATTTTGGTGATGACGAGTGTTGGGTAGTGTATGTGATTGACTCGAAGTCCTTCAGAGAGCGATCGTTTACCGCAGTAGTATAACGAATCGTCTGACGAACCGAGATTTTATGAATATTTGATTATTTTAGGATAGGTAAACTATATTAGGATATCTGATGGTTATTTGTATATATAAGGACGTATGAATATTGAATTTATTTTACCTTTCAGTTATATAGTAATAATATGAATATAACGCTTGGCGGATATTTGCCGCACAAGTCTTTTAAATGTATTTATACTTTTAATGTATAGTTTGTATATTATGAGGTATTGACTATGCGTTGACCGACTAGTTGTGTGATTGAGACTGAGATGCCTCTGCCTCACGGCACGCGCCTTATATACTTAGCCGTAAGATAATCCCTAGCTAATCCTAGCTAATCCTAAATGTTCGATGGCATTCTATGATGTCCATTTTTTGAATAGATAATTTTAATGCAAAATTATGTTATTATTTCTTTCTTAGAATTTAATTTCCTTTAATTTGGTGTTTTGTTTATTTAAATCGGATCATTTCATGATTTCATGAAAACTTCCATGGGTTTCCATGGTGTCTATTTTTGTGGTTTTAATCTCTATTTTCCATGTGCAAGTCTCCGTTCAATCACTATAGTAATCCCATGGATGCTGCGTGTGCATATTTTTAATATGTTGACTATTTGTTGTTAAATCTAAGAAAATTGAAATAATAGCATATCGTCTCTAGCTATATTACCTATATCTCTATATCTATACATATACATACGATGTTTTAGGACGTCGTAGTACCATCCCAGCAAACACAGAACTGCCGAAATTATAATGGCCCACCACTGGCAGTGCTGGAAATGTGCTGGTGTAGGCTAGCCTTTGCTGCGCCACTACATGCTAAATAGCGGTATTTCGGTGAAGTTTTACCAGTATCCAACCATTGATGGAACGGTGTTGGTTACCAACTACTGATTTCCTGCAGGGCATTTTGCATCTTGCCACAACCGACTTGCCATTACTTGGCCGTTTTCAAACACACTTGCATCTGTATCTTAATGGCCCGGCATTAGCAACTCCGGCACTTTTCTACCGGCATCCGGTCGTTGATTCGCCGGCGTACATAGTATAAGCTTTTCTGCTGACTGTAGTATTTCTAACACTTCCGCCGAATTTACCGGAAAAAGAATGTTTCTATGCAATCGAACAAAAGTATATACTAGTATTTAATCGTCAGAAATCTTCGAAGTCACCGTGAAATTTTGCTATCATTTTTTTTTTTTTTTAAGTACATATATTGATGTAAATTCTCACAAATCAAAGTTTACCTATCGAGTCAAAAAGTGTTGAGTATTGCAACAGGCGACGTTTGGGTGTGGATCAACACTGGACATCAGACGATCAACGAAGTTAAGCAATTTCAACTGCAGCCAGAATTCGGATGGGTGACCCACATGAATACGTCTAATTAGTTTTCGAAAAGCTAATTTCTAACATCCTGGGAATATGAACTTTGCTCTACCGCTCGAAAAAGAATAAATTATTAGTGAAAAAAATATTTTTTGTCCGGATAATATCGAAAATAAAAAAAATCGAATGATCGGGTCATCGGCTGATTAATATTGGGCTCTTGTTGGGCCATTGACGACTACCTGACAACCAATTTGGGCCATTGCTGGCCCTGCGCTGACCAACCGTTGGGCCGGTATAACACTGCCGGCACTGGCCCATCTGTCGGCCACTGTGACATCAGGGTACAGGGCCATCACAAGTCTTCCGGCAGCGGTTCGGCAACTCAAGTATCGGCATTCCTCCACCTAACTAGCAATGGCCCTGCACTCTGTGTTTGCTGGGATACGTATCGTAATTTGGGACAGGTTCCTATAGAAGTACAACTTATAGGAGTACATAGGACCTACGTCGGTATAGTGCACTAGGACCCATCCCGGTATATATTGTAACGGAGTTTTCCAGAGCTCTAACTCCGCACCCTACGGCGTTCCTTGATAAAGACAAATTAATAAAAGACTAAGATAGAGAGTTGGGCGCCAGACACGTGAGTGTCGTTTTTCACAAAAGATACTGAATAATAGCGATAATCAAAGAAAATACTAGATTGCCGGAACGACGGCCTTAAAGCGTCAGCTAACTCAGACTTTACGGCAATAAGGGTAAAGTGGGTGGATTCACCTTAATAAATAGTCAAATAAAATATAAAACACCACATATAAAATTCCTTCAATGAAATCTAGCGATTTCGTATTTTGTTCATAGATATTATAATATAAAATTTATCAGCGATAAACGACGGAATTCAAAGATAATCACAGATATTCAATTTACACAGAAATAGTCTTCAAAATAATAGTAAAGAATAATACTCAAGATATAGACAGCGTCGGAATAATATAGAATAGAGAATATGCTATTAGTGAGCCTTATTGCGTCTCAGCGGTAATATAAAAAACATGAACACGCCGGTTAACTAGCTAACGCCGTAGAAGCGATACAATGCAAGATAATCTACTTTTCAGGCTGCGTATCACCGAGCGATACGATACTCTCGGCAAATTTTCTAATAGCGGCGAGCGAGCGATATTTAATAATTATTCAAAGATAATTAGCGCAATAATTAATATGAATGACTCGAAGAATAACGGTAAACTAAATTCGCAGATACAAAGGGAAAGATCGATCTTTGAAAGCACAGATAACCATAATACCTCGCTTAATCAGCCTCAAATCAAAGTAATAAAGACGTATTCTCTTGTTATCACTAACTCTATGGCGGTAATTAAACGAAATATTAATCGATAGGAGATACGAAGATAGCTTAGATATTACACAAAATCAGAATAAGAAAATCAATCAAATAAAGCAAAGATAGTCAAATAAAGCAAAGATAATCAAGAAAATCAGAATACTAAGATAATAAAGAAATAATAAAGAAATAGAGCAAAATAGAAATAGAACAATAGATCTAGAACTAGAAATAGAACAACTTATTATTACGACTAACTACGTCAGCCAACCCTTGGGGAGTTGGACTACAAGCGACACACCATGCGATACTATACTACGTATTACTCAAATGTATTATAATAAATCAAAGATAGCGAAATATAAGATACAGAATATTCTCAAGCGAGAATTTAGATCAGAATAAGCAATCAAATAAGCGTTAGCAAATCGTAAGCAAATTAAGCAGCGATATTAGACTAATTAGCGAAATATAATCAAGCGTAAAGATAATCAAAATGGCTGAAGGCAAGCATGAAGTGCTTACGCTGAATTCTTCTAATGGAAACTCTACGTGCATAGCCCGTAGGCTAGCGATACTCAAAAATGTACTATAGAACGATTAAATAAGAATTCAGCGATACGTTAGTGGATTTCTAGCAATTGTTGATCATAAAGACCTTACCTTTAGATGAGCGGCTTTGGCACACACCCTAACTTTAACTTAACTTAACTTATTACTCTAAGAGTGAAACTGGAATTCAGATAGCGAGAGAGAAGAGTTACTAGGCACGTCTGTTTTCGAGCAGAGCTCTACGTAGAAGTGAAGATTCTTCGTAGACAATTTGGCGAGCTGGCTCCCAGTGAGGTAGGTCCAGGTGGGGAACCTATCAGGACCAATTAATTGTCTGATTGGTCCTGCGAGCGACAATGTTCGAACAACTAACTCATCAGTTGACCGGCTCGAGGTGTAATCTTGTTGCGGAGCGTTAGGCGTTACTTTCGAGCGTCTCCGCGATAGAACAACCTTTCTGCGGTATTTCAGCGGCGAGATGTCTGGCGGGAGGGTGTGACCTTGGCTCTTCTATGCAATTCCTTCCAACTACCAATCCCGAGGGGTGCACTCCACAGTGGTAATCCCTGTCGTAGACTACCCAGCTGCAACTGGTCCCTCGGCGATACGTTACGTCACTTGTCCATGTATGGATCTTTGTGTGACGTCGGCTTCTGATATTTGGTGCGGGTGATGTAAGCTGGCACTATAACGGGAGGTGGTAGCGATTTGTGCGTGCCACCCTATACGCCGTTGGCGTGACCAGATGCTTCGGTAGCAAGATGCATTCGCTGGCAGGAGGTCTTATGGGGACCCTGTCCACTCTCTAGCGATATCTCTCCAAGGTCTACATCCCTCCCCGTAGATGTTGCGGTACTATCCTGAGTACCGGTACCGGTGGACTGCATACCGTCGCTAGCGTCTCCGGAGCGGAAGTTCTTGTAGCGGAAGTTCGGAAGTTGTCCTCTTCGGTATCTTCTTTCTCTCTCTCTCTCGCGGTACATTAACAGAAAAATACTTCAAATTAGTCTAACTCTATTGCTTATTAACCAGGTGTGTCACTTGTATCCCGAGGGTCTCGACGGCGATAATTCTTTCTCTCTCTCGATATTCCTAACCAAATACATGCCAGAAGGCTAGTGACGGCAGCTAATCTGCAACGTCACAATATATATAGAATTGAGACCTATATGGGTGTGTATTAGGGTGGCCGTTAGAAAAAAAAATTCCGGGCCGCCCCCCAAATCGACTCGAAATAAATCAAAACTCATCCTGTAATTTTTTCAGATTTTTATTTTAACGCCTGACCCTTGACCACAGAGGTTGAACTTCTCCATTTGAAATACACGGGGTTTCGCGGTCCTTTCAGTTCCCAATCAACCACAACGTATAAAAATAGGACGAATGTCCGCGTGAAAAACGTATATTAAACGGATATACGTGAAATATACGTTTTTCGGGCGGACATTCGTCCTATTTTTATACGTTGTGGTTTATTGGGTTATTATTCCACTGTGGGTCTAATTATGAATATAAAAATCTAAACTTCTTACAGATTGGTCCACGAGAATGCTTCTCTGTGAAGAAAAAATGGACACCCCCCTGCCCTCCAAATTTTGTATGGTTCATCCCATGCCAATGTGATCATTGTTTTTTTTTTCTCCAATTTCATCGAATGTTGCTCGAAAACATTGGAAATATATGGGGTAGTCCACCTCAACTCGCCATGTCCACAAACCTTCACAATTTCAATCTGACTGAGTTTTTTTCATGTACTATACTATCAAAAAGAACGTACTTGTATATCCTGGTTTATCGTTTTCTTCCACCGTTCGAATGATACAGAATTTTGAAATTTTCAAGTTTTACCCCCCAGTTATATTTTGAGCTCCGGTAGCTCAGAATTTGGTTACTCCTATCGAAAAAATGTATTTACATAACTTCTTTGTATTGAAATGTTCTACTCAAAAATTATTTTTTTTTAATTTTTCCATCAACTAACAACCGTTTTTTATGCGAATAAACATCAAAAAACCGTTTTTTGAAAAAAGGCCCTAATTTAAAATTTTCAAAAAAATATCATAAATTCTACCCAAAATTACAAAACTTTTGGGACGTTGGCCATGATGGAGTCTTTTTTGGTTTGAAAGTTACAGCTATTCAAACTATCTACAAGACCGAATTCAGCCGTTCAGCAGAAAAATTTTTCCGACAAGCGGCTTTATGGGAAATCATGGAAGGTAGGGGGCGGGAAGATGAAAAATAACGACAATGAAAGTATAAGAATGCTCAACGCGTTTTTGAGATTTTTTTTTTTAACTTTATTTTTTTTTTTTTTTTTTCGATGATAAAGCTTTCGAAGATTTCTTATCATTTGCATTTTGGTACCCAACCACCTCAAGGTGCCTTTGCATTTGACGCTCGACGCTAGAAGATGCGTTCCTCTTGTTATCACGTGACCTCAACGTTATTTTTCGTTTGGTTAAATGAACATCACGTATAGATCGTACTCGATTCTGCTAATGGTTGCGCGCTGGCAAATAAATAAAGTAGTATGGGCGTTGACAAATAATAGTACATTTTGTCCTGCAAAAGCGGAAGATAATAGTACATTATGCAACAAGGGTATAAAGTCGAATATTATTCCCGAAGGTGAGTTTACTGCCCGAACGGAATTCCCGCGGGTGGGTTTACTGCCTGAGCGAAGCGAGGGCAGTAATCACCCAAGGGAATTTCCGCGAGGGCAGTAAGCCTGAGGGAATGATGGACTTTATTCCAGTGTTACATATAGTACTTTATTCCCGACTCAACTGTGGCCACTTTATTGACCTGAAGCGTGGGACCCACGAAAAAATGCTAAAATTGATCGAAAATCTATATAAATATGGAAAAAAGTTAAGTCAGAAAATGGAAAAAAAATTTGAAAAAAATCATTTTTCAAAAGTACTTTTTTCCCGAAAATTTACTTTTTTCCCGCAAATTTTACTTTTTTCCCGCAAATTTCACTTTTTTCCCGCAAATTTTACTTTTTTCCCGCAAATTTTACTTTTTTCCCGCAAATTTACTTTTTTCCCGCAAATTTTACTTTTTTCCCGCAAATTTTACTTTTTTCCCGCAAATTTTACTTTTTTCCCGCAAATTTCAGTTTTTTCCCCCAAAAGTAAATTTGCGGGACAAAAAGTACAATCGGGAATCAAATGCCACTTTTGTCCCGCTTTTCAGGTCAATAAAGTGGCCATTACAGTTGAGCCGGGAATAAAGTACTTTTTTCCCTTAAACATCACTTATTTGCAGCAAATTTTACTGTTTTTCTGCAAATTTTATTTTTTTCCCGCAAATCTACTTTTTTTCCCGCAAATAAAAAGTGTAGTAGGGAATCGAATGCCACATTTGTCCCGCTTTTCAGGTCAATAAAGTGGCCATTACAGTTGAGCCGGGAATAATAGGGGAAGGTACGGCAAAACGGACCGAGAGGGCAAAACGGACCGCCTGAAAAATTCCGTTTAAATTATTATAAAAAATGGAATTATTCATCGTAAAGGTAACCCGAAACTTAGTCATTTTTTGAGGAAGGTCTCAGTCAATCAAGTCGAGTCAGACTCAGTGAAGTCATCGCAAACGACTAAAAAAGAAAAACTGACTCGACTTGATGGACTGAGACCTTCCTCCAAAAATTACTCAGTTCAAGGGTTACCGTCGCGATGAATCATTAAATTTTTTTGATAATTTAAAAGGAATTTTTCAGGCGGTCCGTTTTGCCCTCTTTGTCCGTTTTGCCCTCCGGTCCGTTTTGCCCTCCTGGTCCGTTTTGCCCTACCTTCCCCTAGTATATTATGCATCTAAGGGACTAAAGTGTTCTTTTTGACGAGTGTGAGGTTTGTCGCCCGAGCGAAGCTAGTAATTGACCGTTGGATAAAAAAGTAGCGCAAGGTTGAAAATGAATCTCAAAAACGCGTTGAGCATTCCTATACTTTCATTGTCGTTATTTTTCATCTTCCCGCCCCCTACCTTCCATGATTTCCCATAAAGCCGCTTGTCGGAAATTTTTTTCTGGTGAGCGGCTGAATTCGGTCTTGTAGATAGTTTGAATAACTGTAACTTTCAAACCAAAAAAGACTCCATCATGGCCAACGTCCCAAAAGTTTTGTAATTTTGGGTAGAATTTATGATATTTTTTTGAAAATTTTAAATTAGGGCCTTTTTTCAAAAAACGGTTTTTTGATGTTTATTCGCATAAAAAACGGTTGCCAGTTAATGGAAAAATTTAAAAAAAATAATTTTTGAGTAGAACATTTCAATACAAAGAAGTTATGTAAATACATTTTTTCGATAGGAGTAACCAAATTCTGAGCTACCGGAGCTCAAAATATAACTGGGGGGTAAAACTTGAAAATTTCAAAATTCTGTATCATTCGAACGGTGGAAGAAAACGGTAAACCAGGATATACAAGTACGTTCTTTTTGATAGTATAGTACATGAAAAAAAACTCAGTCAGATTGAAATTGTCAAGGTTTGTGGACATGGCGAGTTGAGGTGGACTACCCCATATGTTTCCCAATGTTTTTCGGTTTTTTCACATTTCGTATGGGATATTCCGATATTATTTTCCGAAAGTTTTTTTTATGTTTTTACAATTCTATCGAATGTTTTCCAAAAACATTAAAAATATATGTTTCTCGGTGTTTCTCGGTTTTCTCACATTTTGTACGGAAGTGGTTTTCGGTGTGTTTTTGCAGTATTTTCGTTTGTCTTTTTTTTTTCTTGTATTTAGCAAATTTTTTTGCTAACGTCATCCATGTAATTTTTGAATAAAGTCAACTCTTTTATTATAGATTTTTTTCGCAAAAGAAATCAACAAGGAGTTACAAAGTCAACTTTCGCATTTGAATCGATTATTCCCTTTACCTGAAGTCCGTATGATATTGGATAATGTCGGAATATCCCATACGAAATGTGAAAAAACCGAAAAACATTGGGAAACATATATTTCCAATGTTTTTGAGCAACATTCGATGAAATTGGAGGAAAAAAAAATGATCACATTGGCATGGGATGAACCATACAAAATTTGGAGGGCAGGAGGGTGGCCATTTTTTCTTCACAGAGAAGCATTTTCGTGGACCAATCTGTGAGAATTTCAGATTTTTATATTCATAATTAAACCCACAGTGGAATAATAACTATAAGGACCGCGAAACCCCGTGTATTTCAAATGGAGAAGTTCAACCTCTGTAGTCAAGGGTCAAGCGTTAAAATAAAAATCTGAAAAAATTACAGGGTGAGTTTTGATTTATTTCGAGTCGATTTGGGGGGCGGCCCGGAAGTTTCATGTTTTTTTCCCGTTTTAACGGCCACCCTAGTGTGTATGTATAGGAGGAAAACCTATGTAGGACATGTATGTAGGCACGCCTATATAGATATGGGTTCCATACCTATACGGGTATGGGTCCTACATAGGTCCTTCACCTGTATGGTATATTCCCGTACGGATCTGTCCCAAATTACGATAGCTATATGGCTGTTAGGACCTATGTGGGTACAGATACCTGGGTTGCGATTCTGTAACTTCCGCTAACTCGCTAACTCGCTAACTCGCTAACTTCGTCCAATCAGAGATCGTTGCGGCCCGTAACGATCTCCGATTGGACGCTCCTCAGCCAACCAACGGTCTTAGAGCGAAAAGTTAGCGAGTTAGCGAGTTAGCGAGTTAGCGGAAAGTTACAGAATCGCAACCCTAGGTATATGTATTAAAGTATGCACGGAAAAATGCCGTGTCCACGAGTTACACAATATGTGGCTGGTTCTCAGAAAAAATCGAAAAATGACTTTATTAATTTGACCGAATTTTTTAAAAATTATTATGTATTTTTTTGTTAATTTGATAGCACCCCTAACAGCACGGAACATTGCAGCAATGTCTCAGCAACATTGCTAAATTTCATTTTCATTGCATTGCACTACAATGATGCTGCAAGATCTCTGCAATATAACATTTGCAACATTGCATTGCAATGTTGCCGCAAGGTTCCTGCAATACAACTTTGTTATATTTATAACATATATATAGGTATATATATATATATATATATATATATATATATTAGGGTGGGCCAAAAAAAACTTTTAATTTTTTTTTCTTTAGTTACCATGAAAATATTGTTCAAGATGATGAAAAAAAAATCCTCTGAAAATTTGAGCTCTTAATATTAATATTAAGAGGTGCCTCATCGCGATTTTTGATTTCCCATTTAAATAACACAGGAATTTTTTTTTTTTTCATTTGGAATTTTATTCCGTTCCAACGAATCATCGTTTTATAAAAATCAATACATATTCTTGTGAGAAATTAAACGATTTTCAAAAAAGGTCTGATGTGATTTTTCGCTAAGTCGAAAAAAAAGTCGTCATACACCGTTTGAGGTTGAACTTTAAGCGTGAATAACTTTGAAACGAGTGAACTTAGCGAAAAATCACATCAGACCTTTTTTGGAGATCGTTTAATTTCCTACAAGAATATGTATTGATTTTTACAACACGATGATTCGTTGGAACGGAATAGAATTCCAAATAAAAAAAAAAAAAATTTCCTGTGTTATTTAAATGGGAAATCAAAAATCGCGATGTGGCACCTCTTAATATTAATATTAAGAGCTCAAATTTTCAGAGGATTTTTTTTTCATCATTTCGAACAATATTTTCATGGTAACTAAAGAAAAAAAAATTAAAAGTTTTTTTTGGCCCACCCTAATATATATATATATATACAGGGTGATTCAGAATTCGTGACGAATCTCTTGAGGGGTTAATCCTCGTCAAAATTAGGATCGAAAGTTCCTCAGCCATTTTTCTTGAAAAATGATTTTTTTCCTTTGAATTTTTTTTTCCGACAGATAATTTCTTTTTTTTTTTTTTTTCTACATCATTTGGCAATTCTAACGAATCCCATATGATGCCAATGAGTTGTATTCTTTTTTTTTCAACATTAGAGAGATTTCTCAGTGAAAGTTTCTTATTTGGTAAAAGATGTTAAAAAAGATGTGTTATTGTTTCAAGGAAAAAAAAACACTTTTCAGAAAAATGGCCAAGGAACTTTCGATCCCAATTTTGACTAGGATTAACCCATCAAGAGATTCATCACGAAATCTGAATCACCCTGTACATACAGGGTGCTTCTTTTAACTCTGTACATACTGATAGGGTGTGTAGGGGCTGCCTAGACAAGCATTTTGAGGTAAGACACCCAAGGTCGGAAACTCATCCTAACGGCTGTGGAGGGCTTTGAAGGTTTTGGTACCGCGGGCTTGTTCGTAGCGTAATGAATCAGATGTCATCACTTTCGACCCAACATTTCATTCAGCCGTAGACAACAGTACAAATGTTCTTGGGTGTAATCAACAAAACCATAAACTTGACAACAACAAAATTACAAAACGATTTCCGATGCTTATGAACAGAATTTGAAAAAGTTATTGAAAACGAATTAGGGTTTTGCACACTTGGGCTTTTCGTTCTCCATAACTTTTTCAAATTCTGTTTATAAGCACTGGAAATCGTTTTGTTATTTTTTTATTGCCAAGTTTATCGTTTTGTTGATTTCACGCAAGAACATTTGTACCGCTGTCTACGGCTGAATAAAATATTGGGTCAAAAGTGATCTCATTACACTACGAAAAGCGCGCCGTACTCAAACCTTCAAAGCCCTCCACAGCCGTTAGGATGAGTTTCCGACTTTGGGTGTCTTACCTCAAAATGCTTGTCTAGGCAGCCCCTACACACCCTATCAGTATATGCAGAGTTAAAAGAAACACCCTGTATATTAGACCGCTCCGACCTTTCAATTTTTAGTTCTTCTCAAAGCATATTCGGAGTTCGGAAAAGAAAAATCTACGATAGCCAAAATTTTATTGAACCTACTCTACTCTATTGGACTACCTACAAAGATGGTGTCCACAAATTCTGAATCCTTGTTTTTTATATAATGTAAAACGGAAATTATACGAATTTAAACACAAGAAGTCAATTTTTCATGTATTAATCAAACGGACAAAATAATTACGGACAAAAACGAACACTCATAATTAACTGTAACTTGAATGCCATATGGTGACAGAATTTATCACTAGATTTAATCATTTATTTTTATTTCACTGAAAATTAACCCGCCACGAGTCAACAGTTACAGTTACATACATATTGATGTCAATCCTCACGAATCAAAGTTTACCTATTGAGTCGAAAAGTGTTAAAGATTGTAACAGGCGACGATTAGATCCAGATCGACACCGGACGTCAGTTGATCAACGAAGTTAAGCAATATCATCTGCGACCACAATTTGGATGGGTGACCCACATGAATGAAAACGATTAGTCTGTGAATAGAAAATTTCGAACACAGAAATCCGATTACGACCCATACAAAACCTTTCATTGGTTTGAATCATTTTTTTTAAGCAGGGAATGTTGCAGGAATATTGCAATGTTATGCAATCAAAAGCGGACATAGAGACGTTGCAGCAACATTGCAGGGGCATTGCAGCAACATTGCGCAATATAACCGCAATATTGCCAATATTGCAAAGTTATGTTGCTGCAACGTTGCTGCAACGTCTCGGTGCTGTTGGGGACATATCCTAATTGACTAACACATTATAGTGGTCCCCAACTTTTTTGAGTTTAAAAGGGGGTGAGCGGGTTCAAAATAAAATTCAAAAATAAGGAAATGATTTTTCTTGAGATTAAAAAAAAGCAAAAACTCCGTAATGTATTAATCAATTTTTTTTTTATTACAAAACTATAACTATCAAGATCGTCAATTACCCTAGTAGAAATTTGATCGGGCTTTCCCCGGGTTGGGTCAGCGCCCGGCCGGACTTAATCGTGGAAAACCTATTCTGGATTTTATAGCCAGGCCCTTGTTGGGCGGAATCGTGGTTCGCCTGTTCTGGATCCCATAGCCAGGGCCTTGCTGGGGGTGAGTTAGCTATGCCGAAAATATAGAGATCAGGCTATTTCAGGGACTGACTGGCGTGGCGCTACACAGCATAACTAGAGTATGACACAATATAACTCTGCGTGGCTGGCACACGTACACTGATAGAAGGATTTCTTAAATATTAATAAATACATTTATTTGGAACTAATTTATTGATTTTTTAAATATAAATGAATATTTTATAACAGTTTCGTGAAGACCGCTCATAAATACACGCCATAACCTCAAACACCAGTAAGAGGTTAAAATAGACGTACACTTCCAAACTGGTGTTATTCCATGATGTAATCATAATAGGTACAATTAAGCATTAAATTGTTTCTTTTGTTTTTTTTTTTTTTTTTATGATCAGAGTAATATTGAGTCTACAGATAATATGAAAGTATAAATATAATATTCGAGGTGATGAAAACTGTCAATCGTAGAATTTCTGCGCATTTCTAAGGCGCATTCCCTTTCTGTCTTCCAGACGTCTGAATAAATATTTGTTAACCGTTGATAAATACTTTTTAACTGTTAACAAATATTTATTAAGTATATGCGTTAATAAATTATTGATTAAATATGAATAAATCTTATTAAATGTTAACAAATCCTTATATGAGTCAATCCACGTCAAGCGGGACACCTTTTTGACCGCATGTTCTTGAAAATCGTCGTAATTTTTTTTACATATTCTCTGGGTAAAATGAATGAATGAAACATTTTTTTTTTTTTTTTTTAACTCGAAGGGCTTAGAAGTTACAAGGGGTTGAATTTTCGAAAAAACCACCAAAAATCGAAATCGCGGTCTCCTTTAAACGTTAATATCACCGGTTCCCTTTATCGTACAGACGTCACCAAAAACTCATTTTAAAGCTTTCGAATTGCACTTTCATGCTGTGAATTTTAAATTCATGTAATAAACAATCTTCTATTTGTTATTAACAATTGTATTTTTTAAACGCGATTTTCGAGATGACTACCACCTTCGAAAATTCTGAAAAAAATACAAGCGTGTTCCTTGATTCATTCTCTACAAAATCTGTAAGTTTTAAAATGGAACTCCGATGGAAACTATATTTAAAAACCGATTGATCCGTCCGGGACGTCGCGCGTGACTGGATTTTCGGAAAACCATCAAAAATCGGAATCGCGGTCTCCTCTAAACGTTATTATCTCCGATTCCCTTTGTCCTACAGACATCACCAAAAACTCATTTTGAAGCTCTTGAATCGCACTTTCATGTTATAAATTTTAAATTCACGTAATAAACAATCTTCTATTTGTTATTAACAAATGTATTTTTTAAACGCAATTTTCGAGATGACTACCACCTTCGAAAATTCTGAAAAAAATACGAGCGTGTTCCTTGATTCATTCTCTACAAAATCTGTAAGTTTTAAGATGGAACTCCGATGGAAACTGTATTCAAAAAGCGATTGATCCGTCCGGGACGTCGCGCGCCACTGGCGCGCCCGCGTAGACAGTCGCTCGCGACGTCCCGGACGGATCAATCGCTTTTTAAATACAGTTTCCATCGGAGTTCCATTTTAAAACTTACAGATTTTGTAGAGAATGAATCAAGGAACACGCTCGTATTTTTTTCAGAATTTTCGAAGGTGGTAGTCATCTCGAAAATCGCGTTTGAAAAATACAATTGTTAATAACAAATAGAAGATTGTTTATTACGTGAATTTAAAATTCATAACATGAAAGTGCGATTCAAAAGCTTCAAAATGAGTTTTTGGTGACGTCTGTACGACAAAGGGAACCGGAGATATTAACGTTTAAAGGAGAGCGCGATTCCGATTTTTGGTGGTTTTTTCGAAAATTCAACCCCTTGTAGCTTCTAAGCCCTTCGAGTTAAAAAAAAAAAAAAAAATGTTTCATCCATTCATTTTGCCCACAGAATATGGCAAAAAAATTACAAAAGAATCAGAAACATCGAGGTAAATTTTTGGCCAAATCCGTCCCGCTTGACGTGGACTGACTCATATCAGTGTATCATCGTAACGACTCCTAACCTATAAATTATAATCTACACCAACTGTTTGAACGCAAACGTGAATTTACAGACTGTTTAAATTCGGATTACCTGACACGCGTGTGTTATAAAAAAACATGGATCGTCAGCACAAACGGGCGAAGACCGAATTCGCGCGGGTGCGAAAGAAAAGATTTCGAACTATCCGAAATACGATGAGGGAAATTGCCTTAGCTTCACAATCTGATCAGAACACCGATGATTCGACAGGTGAATTTTTTTTATACTAGCTGAGCGTATAAGGTGAAGAAGGTCCACCGTAATGTCACTTTATTTTTATGTTTCTTTTTTCTTTAACATGGCGTGCATTCCATGCGTATCACATTTATTGTAGATATATAGCTACAATAAGTTTGAAATATTCACGAGAGAACTAATTAGGCATACACCATAAATAACCAAAACTTATATTTAGGCATGATATCTTTGAAATTAGGAAATTATAACAGCTTCAGATGAAAACGAGGATGAAAATTTACTGATTCTTTCTATTTATTATAATGGATTAAATAAGTTCATGAGCTGCTGAGCCTGAAATGAAGCTGAACACTCCACGCTGAAATAGTTTTCCAGAGATCATGATTTTGATCGCGATGGATTTTTTGTGCAAGAAACTTTTACGGAAGAGCTTTGAACTTACAGAATGTATTCAAAATGGTGTATTTTAGAAGATCCAGAGAGCACATCTGAAGACTAGATCTTCCTCAATTCAATTTTTAGCATAATAAATTATAACAAAATTACAATACATTCCGTGACTAAACGGATTTTATACAGTTAGAAGCTACTCTTGAAATAAACAGAAGAAGCCTTTCAATGTAAAAATCATGGGCTCCATAAACCTATTTCATTGTAGTATATTTAGTCTCATCGGAGAGTTAACAACTCATCAAACTCGCTTGTTCTTGTAGGATTATTAAAACTGAATCCTGAGTCTCAATCTGAAGGTTCAGAGTGTTGCCCAGATTGCAATAATTCTCCAGAATATGTAACGTGTAAAATGCTTTAGTTAAAAAAAAAAAAAAATTAGAACACAGCATAATATTTTGTTCCATAAGAAACAACAGACTTCAACGAAGAACCATTCCAGGCTGGGCCTAGTACATCACATAGTGAAAACAATGATATCTCGACAGAAGCAGAAGAAGAACAAAATGAAGAAGAGATAGACAATGAACCCGTAGAATCAGAATCAGAAGCGGAGGAAGAAGATTACTATAGTGCAGAAGATAGTGAAGTGGATGAGAGTGAGATCGAAGAGGTCGGTAATAGTGAAGTAAATACTGATAAAAGTGTAGAAGAGTTGTTTCATACAGAGGATGAAGTCGAAGATGATGAAATTGAAGAGCTCAGAAGATGGGCGATCGACTGCAATATCTATCAGTCACACCTTGACAAACTTATTTCCATTTTGAGACGGAGATTACTGCCTGATCTACCGAAGTCAGCAAAAACTTTTCTGCGAACTACGTCTGCCACATACAACATAGAAAATATGCAGGATAATGGTGGAGGCAACAAGGCTGAATTTGTGTACTTTGGTCTGGGCACTGGACTTAAAGCATGTATAAATACCGAAATCCATTATGGAGATACAATATATCTCCAGGTAAACTTTGATGGGCTACCTTTGTATAAATCTAGTTTAAAACAGTTTTGGCCCATTCTTTGCAAAGTTGATTTCAATCCTGATATTTATCAACCGTTTCCTGTGGCTATATGGTCAGGTAATGGAAAACCGAAAAGCGTGGATAACTATTTAGAAAAATTTGTGGAAGAAATGAATTCATTGGCAGGGGATGGCATTTCAATCAATGGAAAGGTTTTCAAAGTGCTCATCAAATGTTTTATTGCCGATATTCCAGCCCGGAATTTTATAAAATGCACGAAAGGACATGGTGGCTACGCTGCGTGTGAAACATGTACCATACATGGAGTGAGATGTAATAAACGAATGGTATATAATTCAGCAGAGTGTACCGAGAGGACCGATGCTACTTTTCGGGCGGTAGACCAACCTGACCACCGTAATGGAATTTCACCCCTAACTCGTATCCAACCTCACGTTAACATGATCACTCAATTCCTTCTTGATTTCATGCACTTATGCTGCCTGGGGGTTATGAAAAAACTAGTTAAATTATGGCTGGAGGGCAATCTGAACTTCCGATTGAGTCGGATGCGCAAAAATAGATTATCTGAAAGGATGATGCATCTGAGACTCCAAGTTCCATGTGAATTTGAACGTAAACCGAGATCGATTTTTGAAATGGCATATTGGAAAGCAACAGAATTTAGATTTTTTCTGTTATATTGTGGTCCAGTTGTCCTGAAAAATATTCTGAGCTCACCATTATACAAACACTTCTTGTTACTACATGTATCTTGTCGAATATTATGCACTGAAGCTTTGTGTTTAAAGAAAAACTATACGGACACTGTGAAAATTTATCTGAAAAATTTCTATCTACTGACAAGGGA
The DNA here is from genome assembly GCA_943736025.1 of Tenthredo mesomela. Lineage (NCBI taxonomy): Eukaryota > Metazoa > Arthropoda > Insecta > Hymenoptera > Tenthredinidae > Tenthredo > Tenthredo mesomela. The sequence goes on along the minus strand of OX031014.1, from coordinate 15,847,407 downwards.
ATATTATGGAGCGGAGTCTCATGTTTTAAATGTACACAATCTTATTCATCTTGTCAGTGATGTCGAAAATATGGGAGGCTCTATTAGTAGATTCACAGCTTTTCCTCTTGAAAATCTCCTGGGTAAACTCAAGAAAATGTTGCGCAGCGGTAACCGACCGTTAGCGCAAGTTTGCCGTCGAGTTCACGAGGCATTTTTTGTACCGAATAAAAAAGTATTGTTGCCCCCAGATGTGATGATTTTAAAACAGGGTTCGCCGGATCCTTTGGGCAATGTCCCTATACTAAAGTTGAAGTATCGAGTACTACTGCGCCTAATAATTATGTGATACTCGATACTCAAGAAATAATACAAATTGACAGCATATTTGTCAATGAAGGAATAACTACAGTTATAGGGCGAAAGTGGAAAGTCCGGAAATCGTTATTCACGTACCCCTGTGATTCGAAATTATTAAAAATGTGGGAACTTCAAGATCGACCGCTGCCCACTAAAATATCATATTCTTTGCATGCGATTGAAAGCAAAATGGTCATTCTGAGCCTTGAAGATAATACAAAATTCTATGCTATGCCTCTCCTCCACATGTGAACTTTTTACTGACTGGGACAGATCATAATACTACGAGAACATAGATGTATCATATGACAAGGTGAGTACATAATAGCTGAGTTCGGTAAATACAGATCTGACTACTCCGAATGCTCCGGCTCTACCCCTCTTATTCCAATATTCATAGGTAGAAAAGAGACATGAGAGCTCCGGAGCATTCGGAGTAGTCAGATCTGTGTTTCGGTAAATAGTCCAGTCAATCTAGACTATAACATTGAAATAATTCCCCTGGCGTTGAAAAAGGTATCAATCGATTCCAAAAAATCTTCCGAACAATATATCAAAAGATGTCCACACCAAGTTGACCGCGAATTATTTAAATAATTAAAAACTATGAATAATTCGGGTTTCAACGCCAAAATCACGCGGAGTTTGAATTCTACTTATATAATGGAAAAAAAAAAAAAATTAAAAATACCCTCTTGTAGCGGCGGAAATTCTCTACAAAATTGAAGTGAGAACTCATGTTCTAGGATCCCTAGTTTTTGCAAAATAAATTGTTAAAGTCTTTCACGCCAAGCGAGGACAGAGCGGCGCGCGCATCGATTGGCACACAGCTGATCGTTTGGCGTAATTGACGTGTAAAAAAACTTCAACAATTTATTTTGCAAAAACTATGAATCCTAGAACATGAGTTCTCACTTTGATTTTATAGAGAATTTTCGCCGCTACAAGAGGGTATTTTTTTTTCTTTTCTTTTATATAAGTAGAATTCAAACTCCGCGTGATTTTGGCGTTGAAACCCGAATTATTCATAGTTTTTAATTATTTAAATAATTCGCGGTCAACTTGGTGTGGACATCTTTTGATATATTGTTCGGAAGAATTTTTGGAATCGATTGATACCTTTTTCAACGCCAGGGGAATTATTTCGACCTTTACATAATAAATAAATTCCAGATTGACTGGACTAAAACTTTGAAAGTAATTTTCAAATTTCAAAGTTCAAACCATTCAAGCTTCAAAACTCTGAGTCATTTACCCCTTCCCTGCCCTCTTGGCCGCTTTCGTACTTATTTATTTATTTATCCTTTATTGACTTATCGCCCTTGCGGGTATGTAGTCAAACCGCTTTCGTACTTCGTATCAACGTGTTTGCGTAGCTGTCGGGCTGACGCCAACATGTTGAGACAGAGATATATCTCTTTCTCCTTTCGTAACGTCCGTCTTCCCTTGCCGCGCAGGCGCGCACCTCCCTGGTCGTAGTCATTCCTAACCTATAACGGTAAAACGGTAACCACGAGTAACCATTGTCAGATTGTTTGCTTGGATGATGATTTTTAATAGCATATTAATTTACAACCGTTGTCAGTAAAAGTATAACTGAACTATTTCTGTGATACATAATAGATTACAACTTTACGCTAACCCTAACCTATAAATCTTCGCGCCGTACTATTTCGGCGAGGGTATGCGCGGCGAGTGGAACTGGACATTGTGAAAGGAGAAAGAGATATATATCTCTGTCTCAACATGTTGGCGTCAGTCTTCCGCTCATTGCGCAAATGGGCTATTCCTCTTCCAAGTTCTATGCTCATCGGTCTCGATGAGAAAATGCATCCCACGATTTGAACCAATCACGGTATAGAATTTCAAAACTACAGCGCCCGGATTGGCCGAGATCGCGAATTGTGCTTCGGTACGAATGCGAGGTGCGCCGGCGCACACGCACCCTCAACTCGCCAACACTTGTTTGGACTATTACTGCCGAAGCACGTTGTGAAAAGGTGCGGAATCTGTTATTCTCCCTTGAAGTTCCTGAACCTATTTCAGATTTGGCAATCTTACGAGAAAGGTAAGAAAATTATTGCGGAATTATTGACATTAAAGCTAGATAATTGTACACAACATGATAAATGCGTACCGTTTCCCACAGTTTGTTAAATAACCTACGCAGTCACTATACATTGCATCATGATTATTATTTGTCGTTTTTTGATCATTAGATTCATTCTTGTCTCGCAATGGCGAATCACCGTGAGCATTATAATTCCTACTTATTTTCGACAGTAAAGATTGTGGTTAAGAAATGGTAATTTTCACTTCTACGAATCATCACGTCGGATACCCGATGTTTCCATAAACCAGCCATATAATATAGGCACCAATTTTAATGACGCTACATTTTTCGCGTACGTTGTATTCTCAACAGTAGGACCCACGAGGCAACCGCATCAATCGCGTTTACTTATATGATGTGTAGTTTTGTATAGCGTATTAGCGTATCCCTCTAGTTTGTTATTAGTGAATGCAATCATGGGCTATGGTGGAATCTAAATACAATCGGTGATATTCGTCTTTTTAGTCTCATTTTTCACCTCAACCTCACCCTAATTTTTATGAACCTTCTTATTTTCCGAATTCTCTGCAGAATATTTGATTTAATAACCTTGTTAATTTCACTGACTCCACAATTGTGGTTTGCATTCCAGACTGTCCTCAACATGGCCGAATCTAACAACTACCCATACCAGTTAGTTAAATTCATAACGAAATCAAAACAAAATGCATTATTGCATGTGGATATTGTGCCATCAAATTGGATATCATTCGATCCCGACCGCGGTCAATGTGTTGCAACATTTATGCCACCACCTTATACTGCGAAGCACAACGCAGAACTCCATATACTTATGCAGAATTGTTCCCCACCACCGGATACCTGGCCCACGTATCCCATAGAATTAAGGGGTCATGCAAGTAAGCCTCATAATTCTCTCAACTCTTCTACATTCATTAAGGTGGTTTAATTATACACCAATTGAGGTAGTAATGTAATGGGCTATTTTTTTAAAGACTGCCCCATATGTCCAAAATATTTCTCACTACCCAGTCGTACTGCAAAAGTGTACTGCACTGTCCTTTGAAGCATAATCAGGTGCAAATTGAGATTTGTGAACCATCGCCCCTCCGAGTCAGAGACGAGTTGCAAATAGTATTGAAAGATTGTCAATAAAAGTAGGTAAATTTCAAAATATTGACACAAAAAGGTGATTGCTCGAGTCTTTTGGGCAATATCGAACAGTTCTATGTTTATCTGATGAAGGGGTTGTTTTCTGGACCATAAAAGACTAAAAAGTATTATATAAAATTTGTACATCGTTCAACAGTCTGAATCCTTACGACAAGTGCTTTTGTTTTCACTGCGTCCCACATTGGAAGACGATGGCTCACAAATCCCATCTGCATATGTTTCGAGAGACTAGTAAAGGTTTGTAATAAAACTGGGTAATAAGAGGAGAATTTCTGTTCAGACTTATTTAAAAGGTAGGTGTAGGGTAAGTCCGGTATAGTTGCCCCAGTGAGGTAGTTTATAACTTCATGTTTTATTGTTTTGTAATGGCAAATTATATTACGGTTGCATAGGAATAATATTTTTCTGAACTTCCTTTGTCCATTTGATGCAAAAAAAAAAAAAAAAAAATGAACATATCAATACTTAATACAGTACTACCTCATTATAAGCGAACTCGTTATAAGCGAATTTCCCCTTCGTTCCGCTTGAGCGAGTTTTATAGCTTCCCCCACTTTACCTGTATACGTAAGGTACACCCAGTGGTGATGCTCACCGACATACTGACACATGTACGATTTCCGAGTAGTGGGGGAACGCTTCAGCGACGAATTTCTTGGAATCCTATTCCCCTAACCGCCCTAACAGTCGCTTATAACGAGGTAGTACAAAATTGCTATTCGACTTCTTGCAAACATTGGGCAACTATACCGGACTTACCCTATATACCCTGGAATTAGAGGCATTATTGCAAATCAATTTACACTTTGCAATCAATTTCCATATCACTTTCATAACATCATTGATTGTCCAGAGTCATATGAGGAGGCTTTAACACGATGTGATCAGCTACAAACCAAACCATATGCTTATACCTCTAACCCGGACATGAGATCAAAGGAAACAGCAAAGTTGATGGAACAAGGATATCGCTGTAAAAAAACTAAAGTCAATAAAGCGCTAACTGAAGCTCTGCTAAATGTTCCAAAAATTACTGACAAGACATCATCCAATACAGAGTCAGATTCCTCTTTTGTAATAGGTACGCCATTATTACTTTGATAGTTCATTTCAACATTGTAGAACTATTGACAAGAATTTAATGAAAGTACATCTCGGAGGCCCAACTCCCAGTCAAAGCGAGTCAGATCAGAGCACTGACGATAATTATACAAAACGATCGAAACCGCACCATCAGAAGAAAAAGCTGTCCAATCTAAGTTTTGCTCATAACTCTGCCAAATCCAACCAGAACTATTCACCTATTTCACATATGACACCTAAGACTTCGAGATCCAGGATCTCAAATTATGGAAAAAACACATTAGCCAGTAAAGAACAAAATTCTGGGAAATCGACAAATCCAAAAGGTATGAATGATTCAGGTCTAATAAGCTAGCACACCCACATTCTGCAAACCGATTTTTTAGGGGCGGAGATTTGCCTGCTTTTGATTTGCTATTTTTTTGCCAAATTTTTGATTTTTTTGCTCCACCCCTTCAGCCAATATTCATGGCGTTGCCAACTTGAAAAAAAGCTAGCAGCGCCATTCGAAAAAAAATGAAAGGGGGGTGAAAAATTGAAAACAACGGTACTATATTTTTTTGCTATTTATTTGCTTCAAAATGCACCCCTTCCGAATTTTTTTCCATCACCCCCCAGCCCAAAAGAACCACCCCAACCGTAGCCGAAGGCAACGAATTGCTAAAAAAATGGAAATTTCGGAAAACTATGTACGCCTGATTTGATTGCTCGTCGATTCCAGCGAGAATATCACTTGACTTGTTTTTTTGTTCAACCCCCTGGCCGGAAAAGTCACCCCTACAGTCGAAAACGAGAAAAAACGGTCGCAGGAGTGGAATTTCGAAAAACTGAGAACGCCTGATTTAATTGCTCGCCGATTCCAGCGAGAATATCACTTGACTTATTTTTTTGCACAACCCCCTGGCCGGAAAAGTCACCCCGACAATAGAGAACGAGAAAAAATGGTCGCAGGAGTGGAATTTCGAAAAACTGAGTACGCCTGATTTAATTGCTCGCCGATTCCAGCGAAAATATCACTTGACTTATTTTTTTGAACCCCCTGGCCGGAAAAGTCACCCCTACAATAGAGAACGAGAAAAAACGGTCGCAGGAGTGGAATTTCGAAAGACTGAGCACGCCTGATTTAATTGCTTGCCGATTCCAGGGAGAATATCACTTGACTTATTTTTTTGCACAACCCCCTGGCCGGAAAAGTCACCCCTACAGTCGAGAACGAGAAAAAACGGTCGCAGGAGTGAAATTTCGAAAAACTGAGAACGCCTGATTTAATTGCTCGCCGATTCCAGCGAGAATATCACTTGACTTATTTTTTTGCACAACCCCCTGGCCGGAAAAGTCACCCCTACAATAGAGAACGAGAAAAAATGGTCGCAGGAGTGGAATTTCGAAAAACTGAGTACGCGTGATTTAATTGCTCGCCCATTCCAGCGAAAATATCACTTGACTCATTTTTTTGAACCCCCTCGCCGGAAAAGTCACCCCTACAGTCGAGAACGAGAAAAAACGGTCGCAGGAGTGAAATTTCGAAAAACTGAGAACGCCTGATTTAATTGCTCGCCGATTCCAGCGAGAATATCACTTGACTTATTTTTTTGCACAACCCCCTGGCCGGAAAAGTCACCCCTACAATAGAGAACGAGAAAAAATGGTCGCAGGAGTGAAATTTCGAAAAACTGAGTACGCCTGATTTAATTGCTCGCCGATTCCAGCGAAAATATCACTTGACTTATTTTTTTGAACCCCCTGGCCGGAAAAGTCACCCCTTCAATAGAGAACGAGAAAAAACGGCCGCAGGAGTGGAATTTCGAAAGACTGAGCACGCCTGATTTAATTGCTTGCCGATTCCAGGGAGAATATCACTTGACTTATTTTTTTGCACAACCCCCTGGCCGGAAAAGTCACCCCTACAGTCGAGAACGAGAAAAAACGGTCGCAGGAGTGGAATTTCGAAAAACTGAGTACGCCTGATTTAATTGCTCGCCGATTCCAGCGAAAATATCACTCGACTTATTTTTTTGAACCCCCTGGCCGGAAAAGTCACCCCTACAATAGAGAACGAGAAAAAACGGTCGCAGGAGTGGAATTTCGAAAAACTGAGCACGCCTGATTTAATTGCTTGCCGATTCCAGCGAGAATATCACTTGACTTATTTTTTTGCACAACCCCCTGGCCGGAAAAGTCACCCCTACAATAGAGAACGAGAAAAAATGGTCGCAGGAGTGGAATTTCGAAAAACTGAGCACGCCTGATTTAATTGCTTGCCGATTCCAGGGAGAATATCACTTGACTTATTTTTTTGCACAAACCCCTGGCCGGAAAAGTCACCCCTACAGTCGAGAACGAGAAAAAACGGTCGCAGGAGTGGAATTTCGAAAAACTGAGAACGCCTGATTTAATTGCTCGCCGATTCCAGCGAGAATATCACTTGACTTATTTTTTTGCACAACCCCCTGGCCGGAAAAGTCACCCCGACAATAGAGAACGAGAAAAAATGGTCGCAGGAGTGGAATTTCGAAAAACTGAGTACGCCTGATTTAATTGCTCGCCGATTCCAGCGAAAATATCACTTGACTTATTTTTTTGAACCCCCTGGCCGGAAAAGTCACCCCTACAATAGAGAACGAGAAAAAACGGTCGCAGGAGTGGAATTTCGAAAGACTGAGCACGCCTGATTTAATTGCTTGCCGATTCCAGGGAGAATATCACTTGACTTATTTTTTTGCACAACCCCCTGGCCGGAAAAGTCACCCCTACAGTCGAGAACGAGAAAAAACGGTCGCAGGAGTGAAATTTCGAAAAACTGAGAACGCCTGATTTAATTGCTCGCCGATTCCAGCGAGAATATCACTTGACTTATTTTTTTGCACAACCCCCTGGCCGGAAAAGTCACCCCTACAATAGAGAACGAGAAAAAATGGTCGCAGGAGTGGAATTTCGAAAAACTGAGTACGCGTGATTTAATTGCTCGCCCATTCCAGCGAAAATATCACTTGACTCATTTTTTTGAACCCCCTCGCCGGAAAAGTCACCCCTACAGTCGAGAACGAGAAAAAACGGTCGCAGGAGTGAAATTTCGAAAAACTGAGAACGCCTGATTTAATTGCTCGCCGATTCCAGCGAGAATATCACTTGACTTATTTTTTTGCACAACCCCCTGGCCGGAAAAGTCACCCCTACAATAGAGAACGAGAAAAAATGGTCGCAGGAGTGAAATTTCGAAAAACTGAGTACGCCTGATTTAATTGCTCGCCGATTCCAGCGAAAATATCACTTGACTTATTTTTTTGAACCCCCTGGCCGGAAAAGTCACCCCTTCAATAGAGAACGAGAAAAAACGACCTCTATCAAGCTGGCACCCCCACATGAGAAATATGAAGTTTACTATACGAAATAATTAAGTGCTAATTAGATGCTAATTAAATGCTGTAATGCCGAATTTGCCGCTCTACGTTTTTTAAAAAAAACCCGTGGCGGTGCCAGCTTGGATGCGAGCCAGCAGCGCCACGTCCGAAAATCTACCAAGGGTGGATGATTTCGAAAAAGTGACTACGGAATAATTAAATGCTAATTAGATGCTCTCGGAATATCCAAAGCCCAAATTTAATACTCGCCGTTTTCTATTTTTTTTCTATTTTTTTCTATCATCCGTGGGGCTGCTAACGCTGTCACGGGGCAAATCTACACTAGGGGTACCTAATTCGAAAAAGTGATTACGCAGTAATTAAATGCTAATTAGATGCTCTCGGAATATCCAGAGCCCGAATTTAATACTCGCCGATTCCTATTTTTTTTTTTTTTTTTTTTTTTTCCTATCATCCGTGGGGCTGCTGACGCTGTCACGGAACAAATCTACACTAGGGGTACCTAATTCGAAAAAGTGATTACGCAGTAATTAAATGCTAATTAGATGCTCTCGGAATATCCAGAGCCCGAATTTAATACTCGCCGATTCCTATTTTTTTTTTTTTTTTTTTTTTTTCCTATCATCCGTGGGGCTGCTGACGCTGTCACGGAACAAATCTACACTAGGGGTACCTAATTCGAAAAAGTGATTACGCAGTAATTAAATGCTAATTAGATGCTCTCGGAATATCCAGAGCCCGAATTTAATACTCGCCGATTCCTATTTTTTTTTTTTTTTTTTTTTTTTCCTATCATCCGTGGGGCTGCTGACGCTGTCACGGAACAAATCTACACTAGGGGTACCTAATTCGAAAAAGTGATTACGCAGTAATTAAATGCTAATTAGATGCTCTCGGAATATCCAAAGCCCGAATTTAATACTCGCCGTTTCCTATTTTTTTCTTTTTTTTTCTTTTTTCCCTATCATCCGTGGGGCTGCTGACGCTGTCACGAGGCAAATCTACACCAGGGGTGGCAAATTCGAAAAAGTGATTACGCAGTAATTAAATGCTAATTAGATGCTCTCGGAATATCCAGAGCCCGAATTTAATACTCGCCGATTCCTATTTTTTTTTTTTTTTTTTTTTTTCCTATCATCCGTGGGGCTGCTGACGCTGTCACGGAGCAAATCTACACTAGGGGTACCTAATTCGAAAAAGTGATTACGCAGTAATTAAATGCTAATTAGATGCTCTCGGAATATCCAAAGCCCGAATTTAATACTCGCCGTTTCCTATTTTTTTCTTTTTTTTTCTTTTTTCCCTATCATCCGTGGGGCTGCTGACGCTGTCACGAGGCAAATCTACACCAGGGGTGGCAAATTCGAAAAAGTGATTACGCAGTAATTAAATGCTAATTAGATGCTCTCGGAATATCCAGAGCCCGAATTTAATACTCGCCGATTCCTATTTTTTTTTTTTTTTTTTTTTTTTCCTATCATCCGTGGGGCTGCTGACGCTGTCACGGAGCAAATCTACACTAGGGGTACCTAATTCGAAAAAGTGATTACGCAGTAATTAAATGCTAATTAGATGCTCTCGGAATATCCAAAGCCCGAATTTAATACTCGCCGTTTCCTATTTTTTTCTTTTTTTTTCTTTTTTCCCTATCATCCGTGGGGCTGCTGACGCTGTCACGAGGCAAATCTACACCAGGGGTGGCAAATTCGAAAAAGTGATTACGCAGTAATTAAATGCTAATTAGATGCTCTCGGAATATCCAGAGCCCGAATTTAATACTCGCCGATTCCTCTTTTTTTTTTTTTTTTTCCTATCATCCGTGGGGCTGCTGACGCTGTCACGAGGCAAATCTACACTAGGGGTGCCTAATTCGAAAAAGTGATTACGCAGTAATTAAATGAACTCGAACTACGGTATTTTTAAAACGATGTGGTTCGTACTCTCGAGTATCTTGTACTCGGCGAATTTCCGTTCATATCGGTAAACAAACAAAATATGAATCAACTTAAATCTGATCAAACAATAGTACATCACGATACAAGTGCGCGAAGAACGTGATTCTCGCACGAGTGTAGCGTGTGGCCCGAGCGAAGCGAGGGTGAAAAAAACACGAGTGCAACGATCACGTACGCGCACGCGTGTCGTATACTCTTTTTTTCAACTCAGTATGCGAATTCCGATTTCGAAAATAAATATAAATATTTTCTTTTCAAACCTAACATTCATCGGTAACAGAAAATAACGGCTTGGCATGCAAATACTGTGTATTTGAGAATATTTTACAAATTAGTTTGGCACTTGCCTAGTATCTTTGGTACGACGAAGATATATCCATTAAAGGAAGAAGAAGCAGAAGAAGCGACATTAGAGTCACATATGGATTGAATGGAGTGTATACGGTTTTTCTTTGCGTAGTAAAAAGTGACGTGTCATCAAAACAAGTCAAGTGAGTTCAAAATAGTGAGGCGAATCCGTTTTAACGTGTAGTGTGTTTTGTTTGAACCTGCATCCTGGAGAAAACGTAAGTATACATATAGTTTTTCATTCTAATTCAAGTACCTTGAGACTAATTCAATCCCAAGAGACGTGAGGATAACCTTTTTTTCTCTTCTTTTCGTATTCCAAATTTGTACCAATAATTTTCCTAACGCCGTGTGCAAAATTCGATTTTGTGTACTAATTAGCGAGCGCAAAATGCCATATTCCCTAACCCATTTCGTAAGCGTGCGCTAAGTGCGGTTAGCTTGCGAAAAATACAATTTGCGTACAGAAAATATTTCTAAACATATATTATACACTTCAAATCTATATACCGTGACGTTGCATTTTGCAACAGCCACAGTCGGGTCATCGGAGACAGAAAAGACGTGAGGACAGACATCTCCAGAAAGTAGCCAGGTCACAAGTCTTAGATTATTTCTCATCTATTCTCTTCTATTCTATGCTATTCTATGATATTCTGTAAACTGTCGATGCTCGGGAAGACTATACGCTGGACAAATATTCAAAATCAGGAAGAGTTGGACAACGCGTTCCCGAAAGTACGATCAATCGTACTCGACACCTGATTCGTCAACTAAACTACCGGCGATGCTAGGCTCAACCGCATGGTAATCCCTAGGGCCTAGGCTATAAAACGTAGGACGACACAGGACTCAGCCTACTTGTACGCTTGTTCGTCCTCACGTCGAGACTGTTAAAATCCCGAGTATCCCGAGTTACCAGTGCAAAAATAATATTCTTTCGTCTATTCTGTTCTTCATCTTTCTTCTATTCTGTTATTTCAAGTTTAATCTAGTATAATATTTAGCTTCAGTATAAAGAACACTCAGTGACTTTAGTTTAGTTCAATTCCCGACGAGGAAATCTGTATTTCATCGATAAGGTAAGACCTATTTTCTGTAAAACCACGAGTTCGCTTACGAATCCCGTTTAGTTCTATATTCTGTTATATTATATTTGGTGTGACGTAGGTCCCGATAACGGCATGTAAGTCTCAGACTTCATCCCGAGTAATTAGTATTTTATATTATTAAAAACGGATTCCCGAGTTAACTCGTGTTTAGCGTCTATTTGTGGCTTTCTTATCTTATTGCTTTCTTTATTTTGCTTATTCTGCTTAACGCATGTTGTAGAGTTTAGTCGCTTATATTCTTTCTTTTCTTTTCTATAAAATGGAATAAATGATAGCAATCGACCTGTAAAACAATAATTTCTGGAGATAGCGAGCGTAGAAGCAAGCATTTGTTATTTAATTTATATCTCTTAGTTCTTAATATTTGATCTGATATTCTGATTTGTTCTGCATGATTATTATTATAATTATTATTATCGTATGATATGTTTTCCCGTTCAACCTAATATTGTATTTCGCATTATATCGAGCCGCACTGCTATGAGTATTCTTCTATTGTTCTATTATATTTTCTGTGAATATTCTTTACGATCTAGTCCCGATATTCCCGAATTAATCTGAGACACAACGATAATATTATTAAAAACGAATTCTTTATATCCCGTAAATCACGCTATGGCTATTTGATTAAATGAACCAATCAGATATAATATGTTAATTATTCTTGTTTAATTGGCAACCCAGCCCCTCTACCGTTAATTAATCTGAGCTAACTGGTCATCTCCGCCGTCAATGCTTTACTATTTAGTGTATTTCAATCGACGTTTTCACCTCTGGCGCCCAAAATTAGTTCTGTCTAATTTAATAATTAATTAATCCGGTGCACGGAGCTAGGTTCACCCTTTGCCTTCAAAAGTTTCTTCGTTGCAATACATATAAAACTCGCCTGAGAGTTATTCGCGAGTGACAACGACGCGAGGTGCATTGTTTACATCTTTTGCGCCCGCAGGCCTATTTAAGGTGCGGAAAGAGAGAGCCGGTAAACGTAAATAAACACTATCAGCATTGTTATACCAATTCTTCAAAGCGGACACATGAAGTGGACACTTCATTCATCTTATATATAATAATTTGGATTTTGGGACCTTAGTTAGGCTGAGATATCTGCGGAAAAAAAAAATAATAATAATTTGGATATACTTAAAAATTTAATTTTCAATGCAAGTTACCAATGTTCTCGAATTGTGCACAGCTCGTTAGGTAATAGTACATTACGATACGAGTGCGGTGAAACTTTTTCTGATGAGTGTTGCAATCACAAGAGACTAGAAGATGTTTTTCCGTCGAGTAATAGTACAAAATTCTACTTCATAAGGTCTGAAAATGGGTATTTTACCCACGCGGCCCTTTAACTTTCGTCCCTAGTAACGCAATATACTATACGCTCGGTAAGTACAATTCCAGTACGCTACTAGTGTGTGTAGAATTTATGCATGTATACGACCGCCAGCGTCGCCTAACTTGTGTGGCAGGCAACTCTTGTGTGGAAATCGCATGCGTGTATACGAAAACACAAGCTTGTTTATACGAGTGTAGTAGTACTTGCCTAGCGTATTCTATACTGTTCCAATTGTTTTGTTTGACCGCTATTTATGCACCTCATAATATATAGTAGGCGAGTTCGGTAATCTTTCGCGGTAATAATTATGTCGTGAATAAAGCATTGTCCCATAGGTATGTAGTTTTAAAAACAAGGCGGGAAACAAAAATGTGAATGACAGAGAAAGCAACCAGTACACATACTCAATATAATCATATAGGGCTATTTAATATAATATTGCAACAGAGTAATTATTATAATACAGTTATATACCGTGAGAATCTCTGGATGCAAAACGCCAGGGATACCAACCCAAAACTCGTTAGCAGCAGTTTAGTAACTCACTAGATGTTTCTAATAAAATCACACTAGAAATCACTAGATTATTAGTGATATTACTAGGAAAATCTAATAAGTTACTAAACTGCTGCTAACGAGTTTTGGGTTGGTATCCCTGGCGTTCCGCATCCAGAGATTCTCACGGTAAAGCGGTGTATCCATATAGCAAGGTGGATTTGAAATAAATATATACCGGGAAGTTATTTGGAAGCCGAACGATGACCGCACTATAGCTCGATCAACACACGCTTGCGTTGCGTACCTGAGCTTCTACTCGCTGCCTGGGACTTAGGCAGAAGAAGAAAAAGAAGAAGAAGAAGTAGAAGCTCAGGTACGCAACGCGAGCGTGTGTTGATGGAGCTATAGTGTGGTCATCGTTCGGCTTCCAAATAACTTCCCGGTATATATATATCTATTCACTGAATTTAAATCGGTGAGACTCACTATAAACCAGTGTATACCGGGTGTTTTCTAGACTGGTTAAAAAAAATCGACTATTTTTTTTTCTCAATGTCACATGTTTAAGGAAGTATATATAATAGTTTCAGAATAATAGTTTCAGGAAGAGGAAATAAAACGCCTGTTAGAATTTGAGCCCTCAATATTAATATTCAGTGGTTCCTGAACGCAATTTTCGATTTTCCATATAATTAACATGAAAAAAAATTTCCAGTTATTTCTAAATTTTATAGCTCAGTAACGAGGCAACGTATACATAAAGGTCCGATACATATTCCTATAGGAAATTCAATGCTCTGCAAAAAAGGTCCCTCATAATTTTCCGATAACTCAACTCTTTCAAAATATATTTCAACTTGAACCTTGAATAACTTTTGAACGGGTTGAGTTATCTAAAATTGTGGCTGACTTTTTTTGTAGAGCATTAAATCTCATATACAAATATGTATTGGACCTTCATGTACATTGCCTCGTTACTGAGCTACAAAATTCCGAAATAACAAAAAAAAAATCTCATGATAATTAGATGGAAAATCGAAAATTGCGTTCAGGAACCACTATATATATATATATATATTAGACCGGTTCAAAAAAATCGACTATTCTTTTTCTTTCAATTTTCGCATTGAAATACTTTCGGGGGGCTGAAAAAAGATGCCTGTTAAAAGCGGAGCTCTTAATATTAAGATTTAGAGGTCGCTCATCGCGGATTTCTATTTTCCATTTGAATAGCATAGGAAATTTTTTTTTTTTTTTTTAATAATTTTGTAGCTCACAAACCAATGAACAAATCCAAAAGACTCAAACATATTTTCATAGGAAATTGAACACTCTACAAAAAGCTTCTCTTATCATTTTTTGATAAATTGACTCCTTCCAAAGTTATTCAAGCTCAAATTTCAACTTATAGTTGAGTAAACTATTTTTTTTTCTGATTTTTTTTCCACAATGATAGGTACATTTTTTAGAGTGTTCAATCCTCTATCAAAATATGTAAGATTCATTTGGATTTGTTGATTGGTTTGTGAGCTACGAAATTCTGAAGAAAAAAAAAAAAAATTCCTATGCTATTTAAATGGAAAATAGAAATCCGCGATGAGCGACCTCTAAATCTTAATATTAAGAGCTCCGCTTTTAACAGGCATCTTTTTTCACCTCCCCGAAAGTGTTTCAATGCGAAAATTGAAAAAAAAAGAATAGTCGATTTTTTTGAACCGGTCTAATATATATATATATATATATATATATAATAACATTCAGGGCTCAAATTCTAACAGGCGTCTTATTTCTTCTTCCTACAACTATTAAACATGTGACATTGAAGAAAAAAAAGTCGATTTTTTTTAACCAGTTTTGTGTTAACGCTAACTATGTCACCCCTATTTAACAGTTTTGATATCGGAATTGATATGGGAATGAAAATAGTTCTTTTTTGTTGTTTTTGAACAAAATCTACTGCACGGTTTCACTTCATATCTTATAGAGTTTAAAAGTAACAATCTATAAATATTTTATCTTATATTTAAAAATATTTCCTGAGACGTTGCCACCAAAATTGTCTCTTGCAATTGTAATCTTTGGTATAGGTACTTCATGTTTTTTTTTCTTTTGCAGGGTATCTTTACTCGTCAAATTTAAACCAGACAAGCGCGTGAGGTCTGGCTTCATAAGTGCCAGCCAACCTTTTGGGTTTGGAACTAGCCCTCGTGTCGTCGAACTGAAAATATGAATTCGGTGGCCTCAATGAAATGGTTGTGTAGTGCCCTAGTCCTGGGGTTTTATCGACCACTGATCGGGTTGCCGCCCTTGGTGGCGTAAAATCGATAATACCGATGAGCCTATAGCAGCACTTTCCATCGCTCAATGGATCACACGTACTCTTCGGGATTTGATCCAACATGAAACGTCCAACCCCATCCGTTTCCATAATCAAGAAAGGTCCTGCGAATGCCAATTGTTGCACATAAAAGTAAGTGTTGTATTGGAAGCATAACAAATCGTAATTGATATGAAAACGTTATTTTTTCCTTTTCCGGAATAATATCAGATGATGCATTCTTGAATGCCATATTCGGCAAATTTAAGTGAAGGGTTTCTCAATCTCAAATTTTAAAAGATCGATCAATAATTTGGTACCGTAAAATTCTATTAGAAATGGAACTTTCTTATTTCATATTAATTGCACATATCGCACACCTACATCTAAACTAGAACAAGTAAAAAAATCTCATTTTTCGGTATGAGGAAAAAATGTTTTGTTCCAATTATGACTTTGGATAATTAATTAATTAATTAATTATATAATTATTATTAATTATTTAGTAATTTAGCAAAATCAAGTTATCGCAATCTGTCGTCATGATTATGAACGTTAAGTTGAATCTGTTCTTGTGGTTAGTATCGGGGTATACACAGGGCCGGATTTGCGGCAAGGCAAACCTAGGCACTTGCCTAGGGGCGCGCGGTGCACGGGGGCGCTGGTCACTGCGCCCATATAGAAAAAAAAATGACGTGTAGGAAAAAAAAAATATGCTTGAAGAAAAGGGTAGAAATTTTGCTCAATTTTGCAGCCGCAGTATCGAAGTCAAGTAAACAAATTCCCAAATTCTAATATAGCAAAAATATGTACTGTCGAAGGATACGGGGAAAGGGGGGCGCAGCGGAGTTCAGTGCCTAGGGGCGCGAGTTGTGAAAATCCGGCCCTGGGTATACAAAAATAATAATAACTCAAAATTCAGGTTTTTCTACTTGTCCCAGTCTAGATCTAGGTGAGCGATATGTGTATTTGTAGCCGAAATAGCTACAAGTATTTAAAATTTGTCGAAGATTTTTTATTATGTGAGTGTACCTTGGGGTGGTCCTTAAAAATTAAATTTCTTGATATACCCCCTAAAAAGTTTCCTCGTTGTGTAAAAACATGAGGGGAATTCGTTTATTTGTGAAAAAAAAAAAAAAAAATGAAAAGAACACGTTTCAAAATTTTGAATTTTTTTTTACACTTTTGTCTTCAGTTTTTTGTCAAATCTGCATATTTTGTGACACATTTCCGAAAAACCGCAGATTCATCAAAATGAAACCTTTGATCATGTTCTTCACATTTTTTTTCGCACAAAAAACAAATTTCCCTCATACTTTCACACAAAAAGAAAACTTTTTAGGGGGTGGATCAAAAAATGTATTTATTAAAGACCACCCTAGTGTACCTGTATCGCGAAATCACGTCGGACATGAATGAATTAGTCAGATTTGAATTCATGAGAGACCTCTATATATCCAGAATTTGTTATTAATATTCGACTATATCTCAATGTGTGAGGTGTAAAAAGTCAGAGGAGATGAAAGTTGAGATGAGTGCGAGCAATACATGAAATCACTTTTTTTTTTCAAATTCAGCTTTTTTAAGCGATTGCATGTTGTTTGACAACTTTGCAGAAGATTCATTCGATAAAGCCCAGAGCAAAGACTTTTCGTCATACCGTGTTCGTCGTTCGGAATAGAGTGGCGACCAATCACGCGCTTTAAACTGTTTTTAAACTGTTGCTACGCTACGTATAAACGTGTTCCGAACGACGAATACGGCATGACGAAAAGTCTGTGCTCTGGGCTTAACTGACTGCGTTTGAATTTTTTACACCTCGTACAGGAATCGAAAATCTGTACGTTTGTTTGTCACATGGTTGTATAATCACGACGTACTAATAGTTTTACAGATAGAAGATGTTCAGCGAGGACATCAGCCAAATGCTTGATTAGGAACCAACTCGAGGAAAGACGGAAGAAAAACGAAGAAAGAAGAACGAAAAAAGAAGAACGAAAAAAGAAGAGAAAAAAAAATGCAAAAAAAAAAAAAAAAAAAAGAATGAACGTAGAAAAATCGGGCAGTGATGCTTTAGAATAGAAAAAAAGACCTTGAACGTTTTCGACCTAAGACTTACCCGTAGCGGTAATTACGTGGTCCGTGGGTGCAAAACATTTCGCACAATATCCTCTACCGCGGTCATTTAATACGTTACGTAGTACGTTGTCGAATTCCTTAGACGCGATTAAATTTTCTCGGTCAACGCTAATCGTACGCAGCGGTTTCTCGACGTAAGCACATCCCTTTGTGCACGGCGATATTTCACGAAGGCATGGCGTATTCATGAATGCGTGAGCAAACACTGGGCAAACGTTCCTCTCACAGTCGACTAGGTGACAATTTCCGATTGTCTTGATGGACGCATGTAGCTCAAGTAAAATCTCTGCTCTTAGCTGGTAAGAGTGAGCTCGTATACCCTTAGTCATTATGTCCGCTACTAAATTACAGATCGGATTATCTGCTTTTAGTTGATCCACAGCCTCTTTTACTTGCGGTCTATCGAATGCAGCGACGAGTATAGCGTTCGTTGCGCTATCCAACGCGCAAGTCTTGGTAAAAGAATATTTTCCGCCACCGAATCTTGAAGCCTGTATAAATCACACATAATAGAAAATAGACGTACACCCAGGGGCACTAAATCTGACCAGTTTAAAATTGGGCTACCCATCTAAACGGCGTCAGATTCCATGTCCATGGGTATATTACGGAAGCCCGGTAGTGCCAACGCATATACCGTGTGTGTGAGTATGTCAAAACTTGGTCCAAACTCAATTCAGACATACACAGTATGTCTGAATTTCCGGAATTGTATGTACGACATACACAGTATGTCAGAACATCCGGAATTTTTTGTATGACATACACAGTATGTCAGAATATTCGGAATTTTATGTATGACATACACAGTATGTCGCCACATTCGCTACCTAAGGTCCGATATACACAGACACCTTTTTCTAAAAGGTATATGTTATGTATATACAGGAATATTTTAATATTCAATAAATATTTCCATGAATTTGATCATCATTTTATTGATTTTGAATTCACCAAATGTGATAAATAAATATATCGCAATGTTTTATCTTCATTTGGTGAATTCAAAATCAATAAAATGATGATCAAATTCATGGAAATATTTATTGAATATTAAAATATTCCTGTATATACATAACATATACCGTTTAGAAAAAGGTGTCTGTGTATATCGGACCTTAGGTAGCGAATGTGGCGACATACTGTGTATGTCATACATAAAATTCCGAATATTTTGACATACTGTGTATGTCATACAAAAAATTCCGGATGTTCTGACATACTGTGTATGTCGTACATAAAATTCCGGATATTCAGACATACTGTGTATGTCTGAATTGAGTTTGGACCAAGTTTTGACATACTCACACACACGGTATATGCGTTGGCACTACCGGGCTTCCGTAGGTATACCCACTACATTAAAATTAAGGTAGATTTAGTCTGAATGTAAGGAAGAACAGTTTGCACATATCGTTAATAACATTTCTTGTTACATCAAAGCGGTCGATTTGCAGCAATTATTGATAGGCTCCTTAAGAGGATTAATACTGGAATTTGGAATGCAGAAATTATGTTTGTACATGTGCGGTTAGAACCGAAGGTGCGGTCACACCGAATGAGTGATTAAGTATTACCTGCAGAGTCATAGTGTTCCCATTCTTCATGATGGGTATTTTGGAAAGTGCATCATTGGATATAGAGTCGAAGGTGGTATGATTTTTTATTAAATATTTTGATTTTCGCCGCGATTTTTCTTTGACATCTGTAGATGCTAGGCCACCCCAGTCTTCGACTTCTCTCGATGCGATAATTTTCGCAGTACTCTCCAGGTTAGTACACTCTACACATATCCTGGACCTTCCGTCCTCAGCATCGGCTGAGTCCGATTCAAGCGAAGCGAAACATACTTCGCACAATACCAAGCCTTTTGTACTTTTTGCAGGTTCTGGTGAAGGTTTGGATACACCTTCACAGGCTTCGATGATTGAGATCATTGTTCCACTATCTTCAAGATCGCTTTTGACGACAGCTTGTGGAGACTCAGAAAAAGAGTCTTCGAACTTCGAAGAATCTTCGATGATCTCAGTTCTGTCAGTTATATCCA
Organism: Tenthredo mesomela; assembly: GCA_943736025.1. Taxonomy (NCBI): domain Eukaryota; kingdom Metazoa; phylum Arthropoda; class Insecta; order Hymenoptera; family Tenthredinidae; genus Tenthredo; species Tenthredo mesomela. The sequence goes on along the minus strand of OX031014.1, from coordinate 15,827,621 downwards.
GGCTGTTCGCATCGCTGTGACTTGAATTCGCGATACTATTCGCAGTATCCGTATTTTCAATGTTTGCGGAGATGGTTAGGGCATCGACTATCTTCGTATGCCCGCGTATATGCCCGAGATGTCTCTTCACAAAGGTATCTGCCCGCAGTGGCCTTGGATCATTCCGGAGTAGGTGAGTTTTTATTATATTGAACTCGCTTTCCACCGGCGCACTGCTTGCTGGTACGCGACCGTATTTAAATAAGTCACGGCATACGCATGACCACATCGGAAACCAGCGTACATCGCTGAGAAGTCGATCTGCGAATTTGGGTAGAAAATGCGCATTCTCACGATCCCCATCTTCGTCTTGTCCTAAGCTTTTCACTTCTAGGTCGATACCCCTACCCCAAGAGCACCAAAAGGTGGAACTTTCGCTGTCATCGAAGACACTATCCAGTTCGGGACGTATGGCAGTCGGTATATGGATGTCTTCATCGTTAGTCTCGGAGGCAGGATCAATACAGTTTTTTAGCGAATTCCTGTGAATCTCGCATTGAGTTTGCCGGCCACAAGGTAAGTTTCCATCAGTTGCGGACCGTGCTACTGTTAATATGGATTTTAACATTTCTCTTGCAGTGTCGATGTCACGTGTCAATATGAGTTGCCCAAGTGCAGCTAAATAAAAAACTTTGATGCGCTTGGGTGAATCTTTCATAAGATTCGCATACATTTTTATAAAATGTGCTACATCGATCCGCACGTAGCACGGTGGCATAACTGGATGGCTGCAGGCATTAGCGTAATCTTCGATTGTCCCGTACCCTGTGAAGCTCCTAATCGCAGCTGTCAACAAGGCCTTCGAAGAGTCGCAAACCACCTCCTTCGGGTATATTCCAGCTTGGGAAACCCATTCAGCCAACCAATTTGAAATAGCTACCGTCGTGTGCCTTTCGCTAATCATTTGAGAGACTGTGAATTGGCCATGTTGATTATTCACGACTGCGTGGTACAAAAACGGATGGCTGCTCTTTGTTCCATCACATTTATCTAGTTTCCGCACCACACCACCAGTCGCATCGATGAAAATACATGCTGGCTCCCGCTTCGCATAGTCTTTGAATACATGGAGTTGGTGGTTTGTCCAGTAATGCACGTAAAAAGGATCAAGACCTATACTGTGAATGCAATTTTGCAGCAGCTCCAATTTCATCATCTGTAACGCACGCAGAGGATCACGGTCTAAGTACTGCGATGCTTCGTACTCATACCTCGCGTTATTAAGAGCGCTTTTTTTGTACAGGGTAGATGGCTCCGGATCCCCTGGACGCATCCTCTTATCAGCCTGCTCCGCACGGTACACCACGGCTGATTTTGTGCGCAACTCTTCAGCAATACGCTGTCTTATGGGCGCACGTAGATAACGTTTCCCGCATTTTCCTGGGCCCTTTGTGGCTGTGCAATCAACACGAACATTTTCGTCAGGAGTGTCATCTGTCATTATGATTGTACAGGTGATCGTCCCTTTACAATCACACCTACCTATAAAACACCAATGTTATAATCAAGATGTGAGGATCGCTGGATGCCAAAGCCAGAACGAAAGGGTTAATCCTACTTTCGCATGTAATACAACCCAAAAGAAAAAGAGTCCAGTCTAAAATAACTCCACGTCATATCCAAAGACTTTCTCAGATTTTCCTTTATCATTTTTGAGGGATTTGGATGATCATATAATAAAGATTTGTCGACCACAGACGTTTACATGAGGGTGGTCCTTATTTATCGTGTTTTGAAAATTTCCTGTAGACAGGGCGAATAAAGTTTGCAAATAAATTTAGTAAAAAAATTTTTCTAAACTTGGAGCCTATAATAGGTCAGCTCAAAGTACAGCCTCCCAGGCAGCGAATTTTCCGACAAATTGAAAAGTAATTCTAACTCACTGCATTTCATTTTCCCTGCCTTTTTTTTTTTTTTAATAGTGCTTGGAAAAATCTGAAATTTGGCATACGTCTTCCCTATAGTCATATAGGAAAATTGGGCGATTTTTTCGTAAAATGCCTACCCAGAAAAAAAGAATAACTTGGGCCAAGAATTTTTTTTTCAACAATCGACAATCTCTCGAGCGAAGTTAAAATTCTCTGGAACCAAGAAAATTTTCATGATTCAAGAAAGATTTTACTTGGTCTCGGAGAATTTCACTTCGCTCGAGAGATTGTCGGTTGTTGAAAAAAAATGTCTCGAGTCAAGTTATTCTTTTTTTCTGTGTATATGACCATACGGAAGACGTATGCCGAATTTCAGATTTTCCGAAACACTATTAAGGCAGAGAAAGAAAAATACAGTGAGTTCGAATTTCCATTCAAATTAAATTGGAAAATTCGCTGCCTCGGCGGCTGTACCTTAAGATTATCTATACGGACTCCAAGTTTCGCGTCCTCATTTCAAAATTATTTGCAAACTTCTTTAGCCTTGTCCGCAGGAAATTACAAAATTTCCCCGAATAAAAATCACCCTACACACAGAAAAATCTCAACCTAAATCACGATTGACCCGTCGTAATTTACGATTTCATGAGCGTAATTTATGTTTTCATAAGCGTAATTTACGTTTTTAGGGACAAACTTGAATCACGCTTTGCGTTGTCGTAAAATAGGTCAGAGTAAGACAATTTTCTCCTTATTTCATGTTTTTCAATTCGTAAATTACGATTAATTGTTCATTAAATTACGAGAAATTTTATATTATAGGATAAGCACGTGTGAGTCTAAAGATCCCAAGAAATTTTTGTAAAAAAAAAAAAATCCAACAAATACAAAAAAAAAAAAGTTCAATTGACTCGGAAATGACGACGTTTTTCGTCGTGAATTATGGATATAAAGACCGTGAGGAACGTTATTATTACTGTCATCATTCCCGATTTTTTCAACGTAGATTACGTTTTGCTCCGTCGTAAATTAGTTTTTTTTTTTTAATCGTAAAATAAGGCGTTCTAATACGTAGATTACGTTTTTCATGTCGGATTCAAAGACACTAGACATCGTATTAGTGTTGAACGTGAATCACGTCTAGTAAAACGTGATTTAAGCTTAGGTCTTTCTGTGTGTAGTATACATACCAGTCATTGTACCGCGTGTACCATCCTTAACCACTTTCGCATAACGAAAATTATAGGCACAAGACGATTGGGTGGTTTTGTAAATTTCATCCGAAATCCACTCTTCCCATAAACCTGGCGCCAAAATCGTACATTCCCGTTCGTATTCTTTGGCTCTGGCTATTTCTATACGTTTATAGATCCTCGGTTCCATAAGCTCAACATATTCACGTCGATCTGCCCAAATTGTGAATCTGTAGGACCCTGGCTCAACACTCGAATCATTATTTTTATCGCTGGAGACATTAGAAGTGACTGTGTCATCCAAGTTCGAAGTGTTGAGCTTGATATGAACGGGATCTATTTGCTGCCGAATGTCTTTCCTGCATACCATAGAATATAGAGTCCCTGGCTTCAATTGGTCCTTCAAGTCTCTTGATATCACCTGCCACACTGGATCTAACTTGGAAACCACCTTTTTATCACGTATAATTCGGTCTTTATGTTTCTTAATTACACTAATAACTGTTTCCCGACGCACTTTAGACGGTTTTCCCACTGGCTGTACCATTTTTCTACAGCGGTGACAACGTTTCAGTTCGTACGCGATATAGAAAGAACTATAAGAAGTATCAGTTTATGCCCAGAACTAACAAAGGCTGAGTGGAGCCACTTCTGTTCTTTGAAAAACAAATGAGCTCCGAAATGCAGAATTGAATAGCGAATGTTCGGAACGCGCGATACATTGTAGCGCCCTTGCGCTGGCAACGTCATCAGCTTGCACAGTGCATCTGAGGTACAAACATTTTTTCGTAAGCCAAATCCGTGTGATTTTGACTTTAAACATCTGATGACCCGTAAAAAGCATTGTTATTAACAAATCGCGTCACTAATGCCATAAGGTCGTAAGCGCCAAAAAAAAAAAAAAAATATCTTTATTTTTTCGCGGTAAAATCTTTTTCACCCCATATAACATCGTTTAAGCATATCAGCAAAAAACATTTTTTTGGCGCTTACGACCCTACGGCATTAGTGACGCGTAATATGTATAAATTAAAAAAAAGATATTATACCTAATATCTGGTGAAATACGGTATTGTACCATTGTCAGGTGCCAGTATGTGTGTATATTACGGTGGTCATTGGAAAAAAAATTCCGGGCCACCCCCCAAATCAACTCAAAATAAATCGAAACTCATCCTGTAATTTTTTCAGGTTTTTATCGTAACGCTCAACCCTTGACCACAAAGGATGAACTATTTCATTTGAAATGCACACGTCCTACGATAAAATGATAACTGAAAGGACCGCGAAGCCCTATGCATTTTAAATGAAAAAGTTCATTCTCTGTGGTAAAGGGTTGAATGTTAAAATAAAAATCTGAAAAAATTACAGAGTTTGTTTTTAATTATTTGGAGTCGATTCGGATGCGGCCCGGAAAATTCATTTTTCGTCCCGACTTAACGACCATCCTAGTGTGAATGTATGCGAGTGTATATTATACGGTGAATATTCGTATCTCCGGGTTCCTTGTTGATGTTTGACAATTGCTTCCCAATGAATTCAACACAGATTCATAATTGAACACAGATTCATTCAACGAGTGACCCGCAGATACGAATATTCACTATGTGAATGTATGTGTGCGACTGTACAAGATAATGTGAAACGAACAATTTGGCGTTACCCGTTGAAAGCGACGGACAAAAATCGAAATATATCGAATGTGATCGAACGCCGTAGTCAATAATACTTGACCTCAATATTAAATTAGCAATATTGAAATTCTGAAAATGATTTGGATAAAATTATTATGATTTAAAAAAATTCATTTTTAATTGTTTTTTAGATGATTAATATAGATACTAGAGGATTGTTTTAGAGTGAAAGAAAAATGGTAGTTGAAATAATAAATATGAATGTTCCAAAAATTGAATTTTTTAGAAATAGGGTGGTTAAATATTAATGTTGAGAAACCCTTCCCATAACCCCTATCCTGACTAAGTAATAGATGAAAATTGGTACCGTCTCAGCTTTAAGCTGGAAAGCTGCGACGACGATACGATAGATAAAGATGAACGATACGAGAAAATCAACGCGATGTTCATCAAACTGCGCAAAATCAATGTGATTTTTGTAAAAAAAAAAAATAGGAAACGGCGAGTATTAAATTCGGGCTCTGGATATTCCGAGAGCATCTAATTAGCATTTAATTACTGCGTAATCACTTTTTCGAATTAGGTACCCCTAGTGTAGATTTGCTCCGTGACAGCGTCAGCAGCCCCACGGATGATGGGAAAAAAAAAAAAAAAAAAAAAAATAGGAATCGGCGAGTATTAAATTCGGGCTCTGGATATTCCGAGAGCATCTAATTAGCATTTAATTACTGCGTAATCACTTTTTCGAATTTGCCACCCCTGGTGTAGATTTGCCTCGTGACAGCGTCAGCAGCCCCACGGATGATAGGGAAAAAAGAAAAAAAAAGAAAAAAATAGGAAACGGCGAGTATTAAATTCGGGCTTTGGATATTCCGAGAGCATCTAATTAGCATTTAATTACTGCGTAATCACTTTTTTGAATTAGGTACCCCTAGTGTAGATTTGCTCCGTGACAGCGTCAGCAGCCCCACGGATGATAGGAAAAAAAAAAAAAAAAAAAAAAAATAGGAATCGGCGAGTATTAAATTCGGGCTCTGGATATTCCGAGAGCATCTAATTAGCATTTAATTACTGCGTAATCACTTTTTCGAATTTGCCACCCCTGGTGTAGATTTGCCTCGTGACAGCGTCAGCAGCCCCACGGATGATGGGAAAAAAAAAAAAAAAAAAAAAATAGGAATCGGCGAGTATTAAATTCGGGCTCTGGATATTCCGAGAGCATCTAATTAGCATTTAATTACTGCGTAATCACTTTTTCGAATTTGCCACCCCTGGTGTAGATTTGCCTCGTGACAGCGTCAGCAGCCCCACGGATGATAGGGAAAAAAGAAAAAAAAAGAAAAAAATAGGAAACGGCGAGTATTAAATTCGGGCTTTGGATATTCCGAGAGCATCTAATCAGCATTTAATTACTGCGTAATCACTTTTTCGAATTAGGTACCCCTAGTGTAGATTTGCTCCGTGACAGCGTCAGCAGCCCCACGGATGATAGGAAAAAAAAAATAGGAATCGGCGAGTATTAAATTCGGGCTCTGGATATTCCGAGAGTATCTAATTAGCATTTAATTACTGCGTAATCACTTTTTCGAATTTGCCACCCCTGGTGTAGATTTGCCTCGTGACAGCGTCAGCAGCCCCACGGATGATAGGGAAAAAAGAAAAAAAAAGAAAAAAATAGGAAACGGCGAGTATTAAATTCGGGCTTTGGATATTCCGAGAGCATCTAATTAGCATTTAATTACTGCGTAATCACTTTTTCGAATTTGCCACCCCTGGTGTAGATTTGCCTCGTGACAGCGTCAGCAGCCCCACGGATGATAGGGAAAAAAGAAAAAAAAAGAAAAAAATAGGAAACGGCGAGTATTAAATTCGGGCTTTGGATATTCCGAGAGCATCTAATTAGCATTTAATTACTGCGTAATCACTTTTTCGAATTAGGTACCCCTAGTGTAGATTTGCCCCGTGACAGCGTTAGCAGCCCCACGGATGATAGAAAAAAATAGAAAAAAAATAGAAAACGGCGAGTATTAAATTTGGGCTTTGGATATTCCGAGAGCATCTAATTAGCATTTAATTATTCCGTAGTCACTTTTTCGAAATCATCCACCCTTGGTAGATTTTCGGACATGGCGCTGCTGGCTCGCATCCAAGCTGGCACCGCCACGGGTTTTTTTTAAAAAACGTAGAGCGGCAAATTCGGCATTACAGCATTTAATTAGCATCTAATTAGCACTTAATTATTTCATATAGTAAACTTCATATTTCTCATGTGGGGGTGCCAGCTTGATAGAGGTGAAAAAACGGCCGCAGGAGTGGAATTTCGAAAGACTGAGCACGCCTGATTTAATTGCTTGCCGATTCCAGGGAGAATATCACTTGACTTATTTTTTTGCACAACCCCCTGGCCGGAAAAGTCACCCCTACAGTCGAGAACGAGAAAAAACGGTCGCAGGAGTGGAATTTCGAAAAACTGAGTACGCCTGATTTAATTGCTCGCCGATTCCAGCGAAAATATCACTCGACTTATTTTTTTGAACCCCCTGGCCGGAAAAGTCACCCCTACAATAGAGAACGAGAAAAAACGGTCGCAGGAGTGGAATTTCGAAAAACTGAGCACGCCTGATTTAATTGCTTGCCGATTCCAGCGAGAATATCACTTGACTTATTTTTTTGCACAACCCCCTGGCCGGAAAAGTCACCCCTACAATAGAGAACGAGAAAAAATGGTCGCAGGAGTGGAATTTCGAAAAACTGAGCACGCCTGATTTAATTGCTTGCCGATTCCAGGGAGAATATCACTTGACTTATTTTTTTGCACAAACCCCTGGCCGGAAAAGTCACCCCTACAGTCGAGAACGAGAAAAAACGGTCGCAGGAGTGGAATTTCGAAAAACTGAGAACGCCTGATTTAATTGCTCGCCGATTCCAGCGAGAATATCACTTGACTTATTTTTTTGTTTAACCCCCTGGCTGGAAAATTCACCCCCACAATCGAGAACGAGAAAAAACGGTCGTAGCAGTAGAATTTCGGCAAACTGAGTACCTGGTAGTAGAAGCGAGTAGAAGCTCACGTACGCATCGCGAGCGTGAGTTGGTCGAACTATAGTGCGGCCATCGTTTGGTTTCCTTTCAACTTCACGGTATACTCCAGCATATATTTCTATCATATATTCTAGCATATATTCTGGTATATATTCTGGCATATATTCCGGCATATATACTAGACTGTTTCAAATAAAAAGAAGTTTTTTTTTTTTTTTACTTCCCATCGGTGGAGCAGTTCAGGGCAGATATAGCAAAGAATTTGCACCAAAGCAGGTGTAAAAATGATTTTTTTTGAGCTGGCGCCGAGCATTTTTCTTTTTTCCATTGATTTAACATAGGAATTTCCCTAATTTTTTTTCAATTTCGAATTTCATGATCGAAAATCATGTTTATTCTTTGGCGACCATTCGAGAGAGATGTTGAATACCAGCTATAGATGTTATTGACGATCGTTGCATGGAAATAAACAAAATTGTAGCCATTCTTTCCCATGAAATATTCAAAATTAAAGAATAATATATGGATCTTATAATGTTTGTTTCCATGCAACGATGGTCATAACATCTAGAGCTGGTATTCAACATCTCTCTCAAATTGTCGCCAAAGAATGAAGATGATATTCGATCATGAAATTCACTATTGAAAAAAAATTAGGGAAATTCCTATGTTAAATCAATGGAAAAAACAAAAATGCTGGGCGCCAGCTCAAAAAAAATTATTTCTGCACCTGCTTCGGTGCAAATTATTTCTTATATCTGCCCCGAACTGCTTCATCGATGGGAAGTAAAAAAAAAAAAACTTCGATTCATTTGAAACAGTCTAATATATACCCTAGCATATATTCTCAGCATATATTCTCGCATATATTCTAGTATATATCCTGGCATATATTCTAGCATATATTGCTGTATATATGTTGAATAGCTTATGAAAACGAAAAAAAATTCTGGATACGTTTGCGTGACAAAATTAGCCGCAATTTTTTTTTTTTTTATATTTAATTTACAAATTTTTCAAGTTCAAAATATTTATAATAAATATCTGACTATACTATAAAATGAAATGTAAATATGATCGCAGGACCGACGATCTCTGACCATGTGTACCTCACAAGCATATTAATAATTGAGAAAAAAAGGCAGATTAAAGGGTGTGCAATTCGCCTAGATTGACCCGTATGATATTATGAATTTTTTCTCAAATAGTAGCACCAATGAACACTAAAATCTCGCAGTTAAAGATTTTTTCAATAAATTTTACTTTTAGAATAAAATGTGTCCTGAGAATATGGCCAAAACACGTGTATTTCAAATGGGGAAATCCACCCTCATTTAGGGAGGGGTTAGAGTTTAGATGAAAATCTGAAAAAAAATAGGGTATTGTTTTTGAATTATTTGGAGTCGATTTGGGAGGCGGCTGATTAAAAATTCGTCCAAGCCCCAAATAAGGACCACCCTAATATATATATATATTAGGGTGGTCGTCAAAAAACAAAAATTCCACGCCGCCCTCTTTAACTGTGGTGAATGACGAAAAAAGAGGTACTGCCAAATGTGAAGTCTCCCAATTGAAGCGAACCCGCGCCTCTTCGCGTTCAAAGTTTCAAAATTCGCTTTTTTTTAACGTTTTTTTTTTTTTTAACTATTATTATATTTGACTTATAATATAGATAGGATAATAGTTATTTGTGAATCTTTCAATGACAAATGTCCTGTAAAAATATCAATTTCATCAAAATTCGTTTTTTGGGGACCTTTCCATGTAATTTAAAATGCCTTGTTCAAACCAGGATTTTAAATTACACGGAAAGTTCCACAAAAAAACGAATTTTAATGAAAATGATATTTTTACAGGATATTTGTCATTGAAAGATTCACTAATAACTATTATCCCATCTATATCATAGATCAAATATAATAATAATTTATAAAAAAAAGTAAAAAAAGCGAATTTTAAAACTGTGAACGCGAAGAGGCGCGGGTTCCCTTCAATTGAGAGACTTCACATTTGGCAGTACCTCTTTTTTCGCCATTCACTACAGTTTGAGGGGGCGGCGTGGAATTTTCGTTTTTTAACGACCACCCTAATAATAAATGAATACTTTATTGGTGTATTCTCAAAATTTGAGAACGATCTACCGTCTAGTTTCTTAGAAAAATAGTTTTGAATATGACGTTTTTAAAGCTCTTATACACAGACTCTTATGGCTGACAAGCTACGGTCATGACTTACTAGTACTCAGTTATTGTATTACATATATTATAATATTACAACGGCCAACGAAAGTGGAAGAAGAAAACCATAAGAAAAAGGATAAGAAGAAAAAGAAGAAGAGGAAATTGAAGAATATGAGAAGGGAAATCGGGTTTGTCTACAGAAATCGTTGTGTATTATATAAGTGACTTGTGTGAACGAGATTCATCAAAATCTGCCATTGTCTCGGAAGTAAGTACTGTAATTTTGTATACCTAAATAATATTATCGATATCAACTATTTATACGTGCCATCACGACATGATGTACTAATTTTATTGCGCCGGAATGATGGTCTTCAATTCTATCTCAACATACACCCGATGGTGTGTACTTTTATTACTGCATGATAATTATGTAGATGATTATAATACATCTTCGAAACGGAGGTCGACCTTAGACCATATACTACTGGACTGTGCATACCCTATCTTCGCCAATAGTGGTGTTGTTACCAAGTTACGGGACAAGGATAGGTAGTGCTCCCGGCTCCGCAATGCGTAGGACAATGTAACCACCACCCTCGATGGACTAAACCATTTACACTGCCATTCACACTTCACAGCGTTGTAACATGTTACCTATACCATGTTCGAAGTGAATTCGAGTTTTTCGTATGTTTTTCGCAGGCTGGCATCCCCTTTTCAATTTTAAATTGTTAAGGTGATGTAGCACTTATCGCCGGGAATTAAAATTGCAGAATACGCCTTTATTTTAAAATGGAAGCTCGGATCGAATTTTCACTTGGTCATTCGACTCGTTACACAGTTAGGTATTGTTGTAGACCAAAAAACCCGAGAAATTCGAAAAAATAAGTTCTATTTCGTTAATTATGTCTCTGCGTGACAGCACCACGCAGAGGCCTCGTGATGACGGCTCGGACGACAACGCCGTATGTACTGTTTATTATCCAAGCATACGTGGTCACTGGTTCACTGGTTTCTTGGTCTACAACAATACCAAACTGTGCGATAAGTTGAATGACTAAGTGAAAATTCGATCCGAGCTTCCATTTTTAAGTAAAGGCGTATTCTGCAATTTTAATTCCCGGTGATAAGTGCTACATCACCTTAAAATGTCTAAATAATTAGATCAATAAATAAATGTATAAATAAATAATCAAATAATTGAATGAATAAAGAAATAAATAATAATAATAATAATAATGAATGAATAGATAAATGAATGCATAATTGTTTTATGTTTATTTATTATAATGGTTCCCCTTGGGGTTACCTGGCTATATGAATAGTTGAATAATTGAATAAATAATTGAATAAATAAATTTAGAAATAAATAAATCAATCAATAGTTAATTAATAATAATAATTATTGATTATCAATAATGATCTATTTATTTATTCATACATGTAATAATACATTCATTTATTTATTTAATTATTCATTCAATTATTCAATTATTCGATTAGCCATGTAATTTTAAGCTGAATCATTATAATAAATAAACATAAAACAATTATTCATTTATTTGTTTATTTATTTATTTATTTATTTATTTATTTATACATTTATTTATTTATTTATTCAATTATTCAGAATTTTAATCATTTGAAATCATTTGACGGCCTTTCACAATTTAAAATTGAAAAGGGGATGGCCAGCCTGCGAAAAATAAGCGAAAAAGTCGAGTAGTGTCAAATTGGCTGTGACTGACTGTGAACCTTCAAGGAATGGTCTCGGTAGATCACTACCCGGGAAAAAATGGGTCGTATATGAACATAAATAATCATATATCGATGGCTCCTATCGAAAAGAGCGTAACTCAGCGGTGCAGAAAACAAGAGCGTATCTCAGCAAAGCAAATCAGATGAGCGTATCTTGGTAGTGCAGGAAAGAAAGGTGTATCTCAGCAAAGCAGGAAAAAAGAGCGTATCTCGACGATCCAAGAAAGCAAAGCGTATTTCACGAGATCGCCGATTTAATTAATATGAACGTTAATTTAATAATATGAACAATTTCATTATTTATATTTTTAATTATTTTATATTTTATTTAATAATATGAACGTTAACTATGTCAGACAATAATAATTGCTGTTCGGAATTCATATTATATATTTCTCAGTACCATTTTTTGTGATCTGCTAGCACAGACAGCATACGCTTCTGCCTCGTCGTCCTGACCTCAAATTCATAGTTCGTCGTTCATGTCCTCCACTCCGTAATTCTCGTAGTCCAGGTCCTCCGCTTCGTAGTTCTCGTAAGTTCAGGTCCTCCGCTCCGTAGTTTCAATCGTTCAGGTCGTCCGCTCCGTAGTTTTAATCGTCCAGGTTCTGCGCTTCGTAGTTTCAGTTATCCAGGTCCTGCGCTCCGTAGTTTCAATAGTTCAGGTCGTCCGCTCCGTGATTTCAGTCGTCCAGGTCCTCCGCTCAGTAGTTTTAGTCGTCCAGGTCCTCGGCTTCATAGTTTCGGTTGTCCAGGTCATCTACTCCGTAGTTCCAGTCATCCAGGTCCACCACCTCGTAGTTAGCCGACTAAAATTACAAAGCCGGAGACCTGGGCTATCAGAATTACGAAGTAGCGGGCCTGGACAGCTGAAACTCCGAAGCGGAGTATCTGGATGACTGAAACTACGAGGCGGCGGACCTGGACGACTAAAACTACGGAGCGGAGGACCTAGACGACTGAAATCACGGAGCGGACGACCTGAACGATTGAAACTACGGAGCGCAGGATCTGGATGACTGAAACTACGAAGCGCAGAACCTGGACGAATAAAACTACGGAGCGGACGACCTGAACAATTAAAACTACGGAGCGGAGGACTTGAACTTACGAGAACTACGAAGCGGAGGACCTGGACGACTAAAACTACGAAGCGGAGGACCTGGACTACGAGAATTACGGAGTGGAGGACATGAACGACGAACTATGAATTTGAGGTCAGGACGACGAGGCAGAAGCGTATGCTGTCTGTGCTAGCAGATCACAAAAAATGGTACTGAGAAATATATAATATGAATTCCGAACAGCAATTATTATTGTCTGACATAGTTAACGTTCATATTATTAAATAAAATATAAAATAATTAAAAATATAAATAATGAAATTGTTCATATTATTAAATTAACGTTCATATTAATTAAATCGGCGATCTCGTGAAATACGCTTTGCTTTCTTGGATCGTCGAGATACGCTCTTTTTTCCTGCTTTGCTGAGATACACCTTTCTTTCCTGCACTACCGAGATACGCTCATCTGATTTGCTTTGCTGAGATACGCTCTTGTTTTCTGTACCGCTAAGTTACGCTCTTTTCGATAGGAGCCATCGATATATATATATTGTTGTAAAATGGAATTACAACTGAAATATGACGTGGATTCCCGAGTGAAATAAAGCAATTCAAGGTGCAAATAAAGTGGTTTAAAGAAGATAAAGTTATATTTGAAATACAAGTTCTCGAGTTTGTGTCTGGAGAAAGACTGTTTATAAAAATTGAAAAATGTTTACACAACAACTCATATCATTTGTTAGTGTCAATAGAATTCGTATGTTTGAGACTACTAGACCGTATGCGTTAAATATACTGGGTTTTACCCTTTATAACACTACCCTCCCCTCCGGGAAAGAGTCGACCCGACTCTAAAAATAGAAAAATGTTCAAAAATGACAAAGGTTTAAAAAGAAATAACCGGTCTAGCAGTCGCAATGTGAGTGTGTGCTCTTTTTGGGAAAGCTGGAATTTACTTTAAAGTGGGGAAACCTTCCCAAAAACTATCCAGCATTCGCGTTTCGTCTCTCAAGGGAAAACCACGAAAAACCTTAAGAGGATAGCTTGAGCAAAAACAAAAGTAAAAGTGAGCAATTTTAGTATAAAAATGTTCAATCTTGAAGAGTCGTCGTAGAAGAAAAAGGAGTCTGTAAAAACCAGAAGCCGCCTGGGGATGAAACCAGTTCACGATTCGTCAGGAAGCAAGTCATCAAGTCAGGAATCAGGAGATCGGGAAACAGGAATTAGGGATCGTGAACCGCTCCCAGGTGAATCCAAAAACGACATCAAAACAGCACACCCTAGAGTGGAGGACAAATGTTAATTTCATGGAAAAAGGGAGAAGAGGTTAAAGTATTGGTTTGCTGAAGGCCTAAACCAATAACTGAAAGTTTCTTTGAAGAAGAAATCAAATTACATAAAATTACCAAAATCTATAGGTAAATAAAAGAAAAGGGATAAAATTGAAACGATCTTATCTTAATCAGGATCTTTTCGGGCTTCTTGAGGGAAGTAGGAACGGACCGAGGGCTCTGTGACGTAATTCAAATTTTCGCTGATCTCTTCTGAGATCATATCAAATTTTCCCAAACTCAAATGAATCAGAAAGATCTGTAAAACTCCAAAATTCATTAAACCTTAAGCCTAAATGTTAAAGGAAAAGGACAGCTCGGATATCACTAGTTTAAAAAGAAAAAGAATCTGAATCAGCTGACAGGAGAGAACGTTATGAAATTGAAAGTCTAAACAAAAGAAGAAAATCGAGTGGATATTCAGAAGACCATGAAACTCAGACATCAAGGAGCGTCCACGGTCGGCACCGCCAGCGCCACACCGACACAGCATAGCGAACCTCCTGTCCCCTCTCGCCCACAAATAGAAGAAAGAGATGAAGACACGGCCACACGACACCAGCGCAGCGCAACGGCACCAACCGAAAACACTACCAATCCGAGAATCGAGATGTCAGAGTTATAACCCTAATCGTCACTAGGTCTCATAACCCCACAAAAATTTCTATACACATCTTCGGCTGATTCGTTAGCATCTAGGACTACAACTGGTGCTGGGAGAGAAGAAAATTTTCCTTTTATCAGCCAGTCGTCATGTACCTCGTGAAGAACCCTAAGATAATCTAGTGAAACTGTCTGTTCCTCAACGCGAGTTCGAGCACGTAGCCGAGCGTAAGATTCCTCTGGAGTCGACCTCAAATAAACTACCAGGTCTACTGCAAAATCTTCAGGGGAACTGGTGATAAGCAAACTGATATTTTCGTTTAATAAATGTGATTCGACTTCTCCGAAGTCTCCTGTTCGCTTCCGAGCTTCAATAAAACATTGACTGCTAAAGATCGACCGTTCCATAACTTTAGTAGGTAAAGACGTGCGCACAAGGTGTCGTTTTCGCATAACCATTGACACGTGGTGTTGGAAATGGTACGCGTAACGGTCAGGATCTCCGTACATCTTCTCCAGAAGATTTACTCCGGCTACGTCTCGGTATTCTTCCAATGGTTCCAATAGTGTTAAAATGTCTTTATCTTTTAGGAATCTCTTAGTGAAGGTAGTCTTCCCACAGCCAATATTCCCTTCGACGATGATTGTAAGAGGCCTAGAACTGCGACGAGTAATCCCAAATGGAAGATCTCGGGACCACCTAGAGGAAAGTAGAGAAAATCCGTTGTTACCTAACCTCAAAATTGAACTTTCTCCTTCTACCACCTGTAAAACTTCTTCATCCCTACGCAGCGAACGAATTGTTTTATTCTCATCATTAAATGGGGATTGATTTGCCTCGTACCGAGCCAGTCGGTCTAAATGAACTACCTTATTTTTGGTACGTGAAGAATATTGAATCCTGTAAACTACATCATTTATTCTATCTATCACCTTGTAAGGTCCTTCCCAATTCGATTGTAACTTAGGACAACGACCCTTCTCTCGCCTAGGTTGATAAAGCCAAACCATATCTCCTGCTACAAACTGAATATCTCGAGCGCGAATATCATAACGGGCTTTTGTCCGGTCTGAAGTTAATTGGAGTCGACCCCTAGCGAAATTATGTATTTCCTCTAATTTCTCCTTTAGATCCTGGCTGGTTTCTGACTGCAGAGTATTTTGTGAGGGAATTGGGCCTTTCTCTAAATCCGACGGAAGCCTAAGATTCCTAGCCATGAGCATACAAGCCGGGGTTTGTCCCGTTGTCGCATGAATCGCCGACCTATATGACAGAAGAAATAAAGGAATCCACTCGTCCCAATCCCTTTGATTTTTATCTATAAAGGAAGCTAAATATTGTAAAAGAGTTCGGTTGAGACGTTCTACCATCCCGTCCGATTGAGGGTGTAGAGGAGTGGTACGAGTTTTCCTGATTCCTAAAACCTGCATAATCTCACCAACTAGAATCGATTCAAAATTTCTACCCTGATCTGTATGGAGTTCTAACGGAGCTCCGAATCGACAGACAAAATCTTTCACAAAAGCTCGAGCAACAGTCCTAGCTTCCTGATTAGGAATTGGGATGACTTCGGGCCATTTGGAAAAATAATCCGAGATAACTAAAGCGTAACGATTTCCAGAAGAAGAGGTGGGAAGAGGTCCAAGAATATCCATGGCTACACGTTCGAAAGGAGCTCCGGCGTTGTAAACTTGCATGGAACTTGTCCCTCTAGTGCGCGGTCCTTTCTTTGCAGTACAAGTCGCACAGTTCCGGCACCAATCTTCGACGTCAGAATGACAACGAGGCCAGAAATAACGCTCTCGTATACGACCCAAAGTCTTATTGACTGCGAAGTGTCCCCCTGAAGGAGAGTTGTGATGCTCGGCTAAAACTTGAGGTATCTTGCTTTTTGGTACTAACATTTGCCAGGTTATACTCTTCAGATCAGTGGATTCCCATCTCCTATACAGGATCTTGTTTAATAAATGAATTGAGTCCCACTGGGCCCAGTAAATCTTTAGTTGTTGTTCAGTTGAGGATATGGTTTGCCAGTCAGGGCGTATTCCTGCTTCTTTCCAAGTTCTGAGTAGCTTCAAGCTAGCATCTGCCTCTTGGGCGACTCTCCACTCTTCTAAATTTCCTCCCATGGTAATCACACGTATTTTTAGAGGATCTTGTTGTTGTTCTAGTCGGGTACACTGTTTGCAGTTTCCATTTTCTTCGCAAGGCCGTCGAGAAAGAGCATCTGCATTACCGTGAAGAATTCCGGCACGATGTTGAATATCGAAATCATATTGACCTAACCTTTCTAACCAACGAGCTACTTGTCCCTCTGGGGACCTGAAAGAAAGCAGCCATTTCAGAGAAGCGTGGTCGGTACGAATTAGAAATTTTCTCCCATATAGATAATGGTGAAAGTGAGTTATGGCGTCTACCATGCCTAAAAGTTCCCTTCGAGTTACACAATAGTTTTTCTCAGGTTTCTTTAAAACACGACTGAAATAGCTGATTGGTCTTTCATGTCCCTCTTGGACCTGAGAGAGAACTCCTCCTAAACCGAATAGCGAAGCATCCGTATCTAAGATAAACGAAGAATCTGTTTGAGGATAAGCTAAAATAGGAGAAGAGGTTAAACGGATTTTCAACTGAGTAAAAGCTTCTTCGCACTCTGGAGACCAAATAAAAGGAATCGTTATTCCTGTAAGTTGATGAAGAGGTCTAGCTATCGACGCGAAATCTTTAACGAATCTCCTATAATAGGTGCAAAGACCCACGAAACTCTGAACTTCTTCTCTATTTGTAGGCCGGGGCCAATTTATTACCTTCTCTATCTTGGAGGGATTTGTCTTCACTCCATGCTGCGAGACGACGTGTCCGAGAAAGTTCACTTCACGTCTGAGAAGATGACACTTCTTTGGGCTCATCTTTAAACCGGCCTTTCTCAGACAATTAAAGACTTCTTGTAAATTCTGCATCTCTTCTTTAAAAGTTTTTCCAAAGACAATGATGTCATCCAGATATACCGAACAAATCCGTCCTGTCAATCCATGAAGAGTAGCTTCCATCAGACGTTCGAAAGTGGCAGGGGCGTTACACAAACCGAAAGGCATGACCTTAAATTGCCATAATCCTCCCAAGCCGGTAACAAAAGCGGTCTTTTCTTTATCTTCTGAATTCATCTCGACTTGCCAGTAACCACTTTGGAGATCTATGGTACTGTACCATTGGGCGCCGGCTAGCATGTCAAGAGTGTCTTCTATCCGAGGGAGAGGATATGAATCTTTTTTGGTGATGTCGTTAAGTTTCCTATAATCGATACAAAATCGTTTTGATCCATCACTTTTATTCACCAATACGATTGGAGAAGCCCAGGGACTCGAAGATGGTTCGATGACGTCGTTCGTTAGCATGTCTTCAACTAATTTCTTCACTTCTTCTTTCCCATTCAACGGGAGTCGTCGAGCATGTTGTTTGATGGGAGAATTGACTCCTACGTTTATTTTGTGACGTGCTAGCGTACATCTTCCTTGATCCCCGCTGTTTTTTGCGAAAGAATCTTCAAAGTCTTTTAATAGCGTTATAAACTCCGATTTTTCTGAAGGACCTAGTTCTACCGTGGATCTTGTACATAGGTCTTGTAGATGTTCAGGAATCCCTTCTTCTGTTCCATCTTGATCCAAATTGACGACCTCTATTTCGCGGATGGTTTGTGATTGAGAAGCTAAAGAAGATGGAGAAGAGCTCGGGATCCTATGTCTATTTATCAAAAGAGGAATCTCATGTCGCCCTGACTGTAATGAGTTGCCTACTGTTGAAATTACGCATTGATGATTAGTTAAGAAGTCAATTCCTAAGATTCCCTCGTCTTCAATATCAGCTACTAAGACCTTATGTGGAGAACTAATACACCCTGCGATATTTATCTGGACAGAGACCTCTTGTAAAACTGGAGTCGTCTCTCCTGTCGCAGTTTTCAAAGTTGTATAAGGGGTATTTTTACCGACGTTCTTAAGGAGATCCGAACGGACCACAGTAACTTCAGCTCCAGTATCTATAACCCAGAGACAGTCTACGCCATTGACGGTTCCCTGAGCATAGAGACCGGATTGTCTAAGACTCCTAACTAATAGATGTTTTTTAACAGGGCTATCTCTAGGTCGAGCTGGCGATGATTCCCGCCCCGAAGAATCATCCGAAATTAGTTTTTTGAATCAGAAACTGGACGCGAGTTGTTAAAAGGGAGCATTCTTTCTTCCCGGTTTTTATTATCATAACGCGCCGATTCATTTCGCCACGAAGTTTGATCTGAAGGTCTGTAGTTGTTTGGAATATTGTACGATTGATTTGATTGATTTTTTCGTTTAAGAATAAAACAGTGCTCGATATCGTGTCCGGATTTTTTGCAATACCGACACTCTAAGTCAACTTTGTTCGGTTCTTTATTAGAATTGTTTCGGCGATTTTGTTGGGTAGGGGATTTACCGGTTTCTGATTCTCGCGGGGTTCCGAGGGTAGGTTTCGCTGTCTCGACCTGTCGAATTCGTCCTGCACCTAAGTATTGTTTGTTGAGAGCCTCCAATTCGAGAGCCTTTATTATGGCTTCGCGCAAAGTAGAAGGTCCCGCCACGCTCAAGGCATGTTTAAGCTCGGCGTCAAGAAGAGCGTTAATAAATCTATCTGTAGCAAAAGTTTCGCGAGTATTTTCATCGCAAGTGGGCATGGCTATCCTAGAAAGGCGTTCAACGTCATGCCCAAGGGTGGCGATATCCTCATCGCGGCGTTGTCGTCTTGTATTGAATTGAGTCAAGAATAGTTTAGTCAGGTGTTCGTTTCCGAACCTCAATTTTAAAGCTGAGCTAAGTCGTTCATAATTATAAATTTCCGTCTGTGTCAGTGTAGATAAAACACCTGCAGCCGGGCCTCTCAAACTTGTAGCTAAATTTCCGGCCTTAGTCGCGGAATCCCAATTATTAAGTTTAGCGACTACTAAGAACTGACATTCAAAATCGGCCCAGGGCCTATCACCTTCGAAAATTGGAGGTTTTACATAATTTGATCGTTTTATAAGAGGCTCGGTGTTGTGTTCAATAGGTAAAGAAGGAATACTGTCTGGGACTACGTTAGCACTCAAATTGGCGGTCTCAGAAGGAAGAATTGAAGTGAGAGGAGTAGTAATACTTGGAATCGCTCTAGTAGCTTGTGGAGCAATTGAAATTTGAGAAGGTTCGACTTCCCTAATTAAAGGCACAGACCTTATTGTTTCGGGGGCTGGGGCAAATCGGCAAGAGGAGGTTGACGGGACAGGGACTGGTCGAGGTTGGATTCTTAGGACCTCGTCTCCGGATCCTCGTCGGTCCTCTCGAAGAGCCGACAACAGTTGTGTCAAAGATTCTCGCGAGTCTCGCTGTTGGTCCTGGAAAACCTGGACAAGACGTTCCTGCTGCTGCTGTTGGCTCTGAACGAGCTGTAGAAGAGCAGCCTGCTGTTGTTGCTGTGTAGCTGCTTGTTGTTGTTGTGCAGCCTGTTGTTGCTGCAGAAGTTGAAGCAGGGCAAGGGTTGGAACTGCTGCTTCGGCTTCGTGGGCTGGCTCGTTAGCAGCTGGCGAGTTTTGACGGCAGGACCGAATATTTCGTCGATTGCTCATTTTTTTTTTTTTTAATAAAGGGAAGTTTATTCGCTCGCAAGGAAATTCTCTTTTTTTTTTTAAGTAAGTTCAAACTTGAATAACTCAAATCAACCACCAGAAATGCACCAAAGTAAATCACTCTATCGAACTCGGAAAAATGTTGGAAAATCGCACTTCTGACACCAAATGTTGTAAAATGGAATTACAACTGAAATATGACGTGGATTCCCGAGTGAAATAAAGCAATTCAAGGTGCAAATAAAGTGGTTTAAAGAAGATAAAGTTATATTTGAAATACAAGTTCTCGAGTTTGTGTCTGGAGAAAGACTGTTTATAAAAATTGAAAAATGTTTACACAACAACTCATATCATTTGTTAGTGTCAATAGAATTCGTATGTTTGAGACTACTAGACCGTATGCGTTAAATATACTGGGTTTTACCCTTTATAACAATATATATATAGGGGAAGGTGGGGCAGAACGGACAGTGGGGCAGAACGGACACTAAATACAAAAAAAATAATTTTGTCGAAAATGATTTTTTATGACACGGCGACCTATTTTGGATCACAAATGACACAAAAAAGCAAAAAAAAAAAAATTTTTTTTTTTTTTTTTCAATCAAAAAAAAAAAATTGATTCACACGGCTTGATTGCCGTTCTTACCGCCTTATAATGAAAAGTTATCGGAATAAAATATAAAAGCGAGTATTAAAGGATGAAATCAAGTTATAACAAGTCTTCACTTTCATTTTTAAACAACTTTAATTTTAATTAACATTTAAACTGAATATTGTTAAAATCATGTCATTTCTGCACATTGGGCACCTATTCCGTTGTGCAGAAATCGCAGATGTAGTCTGAGGATTCATCATCCTCATCAGCTCCAGCACATGAACAATGGGACCAACCCTGGCAGGTGCTGCACTGAATCCAACTTTCGGTTGATTCTGAATATAGTTCCTTGCAGAATATGCATGGGACATCTTCCAATTTATCTTTCGATTGTTGACTCTTTCCTTTCCCTTTACCTTTCCCCTTCCCCTTCCCATTTCCCGGGATTTTCGCCTGCATTTTTTCGGCCAATTGCTGTCGGTACGGTGATGCCGTTAAAACCGCAGTTCTTCCTCTGTTGCCATTTGATCTCCGCTTATATTTTTGTGCGGAAGGATGAGGAATTATCGCAGATGGAGACACCGAAAAAGCTGTTGTTTTTGATAGTTTCGCATGTTTTTTTTCAAGCAACAATTCATAGTCAGAGCAAGACGATGAAGAGAGTTGCGAGCCCTTCGACAGGAGCGACACTAAACTCGATTCTCTATTTCTTTTTCCAAGTCCCGAACAGCCTGGTTCAGAAAGTTTCTCTCGGTAATGTTCCATTTGTGTGAATGACGAGTGATGGTCATCATTAGTCATCGAGAGTTGACTAAGTTGTTGGCTTAATACGCGTTTAAGCTCATGACTTGCGGGTCTGACGATTGCCTCTTCCGTGTCAGTATCCACTGGTAAAGTAAGGACTGGCAACGGTGGTATTCCGGATTCCACTGGCATGTCCAATACCTCGTCTTCGTTGTCTGATGTCTGCCTCAACGCTTGATCCGTTACAACAGCTGGCGCAAAATCAGCGTCGGAGAAGATATTAGGGTTGAAAGGCATTATCCCCGTTTTTCGGAATCCATTCGTCGCATTAGAAGTTGTTGCTGAGCGAGTGTAGGCATTTCCGAATAACTCCGCTATTTGGAGAAGAGTTACAACCGCACCGGGATGTTCTTTCATCCACCGTTTTACCTCGTGACCGTAATTTATTGAGATAGGACGCATGACGGATACATCGAGCGGCTGCAGCCGATGAGTGCAGTGGGGCGGGAAGCACAGTAAAATTACGCCATTGCGGCGAGCGTAATCAATAAGATCCAAGTTTTTGGTGTGCGTAGAATGTCCATCCAGCAGCAGCAGCACGCGATTGCTCTTCGTTGCAGAAGAAAAAGTAACGAATCGCTTGAACCAATTTAGAAAAATATCGCTTTGCATCCAGCCTGAGGGATGACATTCTGCCCTGCTACCGGGTGGAGCGCCATTTAAGAACGCGTTGTTCATTTTCTTCCGTGGAAAGATGAATAAGGGTGGCATGAACGAGCCTGCTGCAGACATGCATAGTTCAACTGTAACCGTCTCTCCTCTCTCCGCTGATGTCACCGTTCCCACATTTTTTTTCCCTTGGGAGCCACAATTTTCGGTTGATATTTCGGAACACATGAAAACCCAGTTTCATCGACATTCCATATTCGTTCGGCCGTTATTCGATACGTCGTGATGGTGGTTTCTAGCAGTTTGAAAAACTTGTTGACCGATACTCTGTTAAACCCCATGGCACGGGCAACCGAAGTAGCTTCGGGTTTTCTCAACGACAATTCCGGATGTCTCGAAATGAATCCGTGTAGCCAGTCTTTGCCGGCCATTCCATTAGAGAAACTGTGTTCAATTCCATTTCTTTCAGCGAGCTGAAAGGCGAGTCTTCGAAGCTCTTTTGTCGTTAATCCGTGAAGCCAGCTTTCCATTGACAATGCGTACGAGACTAACTGCTGTTCTTGTTTTACGCTGAACACTGTGTGGAAGCGTCCCATTTCTGTAATTGTAAATAATTAAGAAATTGAATGCGAATCGGGAACGGATTTCAAGGTTCAGTTATTTATAAAAAGCGATTCTGGAAAAGAGGTTATGGTTTCCTTCATTGAACATTATGGGTGGGTACAGAATAGATTTTTATTCTGTAACTTACTCCTTTCAGCAGCTGACACCAAATCCCTATCTTCCCTGAACTTCTTCACTCTGGCATATAGTGTAGCTCGTGGAACAGCGAATTGTTGCGAAGCTTGAAAACAATTCATTGCCCCATTGACCACAGATTTCACCGCGCTTGCCATAGCGACGTCACTCCACGACTGTCGATTCGTCTTTCTCACGTAACGTCTCACCATGGTTTCTCTACTCTTGTAAATAAACAATAGGAGCGACTACTTCACTTGCACGAGAGCGTTAGCTAAGCCGTAAGCCACACGGTGACGCTCTGCATAAGCGGGGTGTTCAGGCGCTCATGGAAAGATGCCCACGAGTGGTTAAAAACATCGCTCGTCAATTTTTTTTTTTTTTTTAAGTTATGAAAAAGTGTTTGAAAAACATCTGATTCGATTCGAATAAAAAAAAAAAAAACTTGATGAACAATTTGACCTATTTTCCGCTTTTTTTTTTTTTTCAATTTTTTTTTTTTAATTTTTTTTTTTTTTTTAATTTTTTTTTTTTTTCAATTTTTTTTTTTTATTTAAAATTTTTTTTTTTTTTTGCTTTTTTGTGTCATTTGTGATCCAAAATACGTCGCCGTGTCATAAAAAATCATTTCCCACGAAATTGTATTTTTTTTTATTTAGTGTCCGTTCTGCCCCACTGTCCGTTCTGCCCCACCTTCCCCTATATACCCGACTCAGTTATTTGTTATCCCGTACCATCCTCACATATATATTTACAACATCTGCATGTATAGCAAGTACACGGGAGGTAGGGGGGGATACGGCAAGATCTGGTATATAAGCGGTAGGGTATTATATCTTAAATATATATATATATATATATATACATATATATATATATACATATATACAGTAGACTGTTTCAAAAAAAAAAAATTTTCAAAGAACGTTGAAAAATCGTCAGAGTATGTCTAAACAAAGACCCTGTTCAAATGTGAGCCCTTAATATTAATATTTAGAGGTGGCGCTTTTCATTTTTCTATTTCCATTCAAATAACATGGGAAATTTTTTTTCTGAACTTCCGAATTTTATTACTCAGAAACGAACTATCTTACAATAATAACTAAGATAGCTTTTTGTAGCAAATTTGACGCTCTATAAAAAAGGTTTGAATGAAAATTTGCATGAGGCGAGCCGTTTCGGAGTTATCAAGCCTCAACCATTGAACTGTTCAAAATAATGATAATTTCTACTTATAGGGGAAGATGGCCCAAAGTGGATAGGTTAATGTTCAGCGGCGGATATTTTTGGAAAAAAAGCGAAAAATTAAGTGAACAACAACTGATTTTCTCAAGTTGTTCAATGAACTATGCAAAACATCGATAGAAGTTGGGAAATTATTAATGCTATAGCGAAACAACAACATAAAGTAAAAAATGGAAAATTATTCACTTTGCCCGTGAGCCCGGGCAAAGTGAATACCAGTGTTTTTTTTTAACGAATGCACCTTTTTCGCCATACATAGTGCATTTCTCATGTCCCTAATGCCTACACATGTTACACTGGATCCAATTTTCAATAGGCTTGCCGCCTATTCCAGAGTAGGTTTCGTTACACACAATGGCCACGCAGTCTTCGTATTTTCCTGCTGCGCCTCTGCTATCTTTGTTCTTCTCATTGAGTGGATATCTATCCACTTTGCCCGGTTCACTTTGCCCGGCAGCACATTGAGAACAAATATGATTAATTTCTTTGAATATATTTGATTAAAAACAAATCGGCATATGGTGTTTTTCTCGAGAAAAGGACGCCGTTTAACATAAAAAATACGATAATTAGACCAGAGCAATAATTAAGTGAAATACATCGCAATACATACCTTCGGAAAATTTTAACAATTCAAAGTGTTTTGTTTAATCTTTTGCGTAGCTTTCGCACCAACGCGTCTGAGCTCATTTGCCACTGTTTTTGACTGATATTTTAACGTAAGATGATGCAATATATATGACAATAAGCAGCCGACTTCAGACACCGAGATATTCACCGAATTCGCTTTGCCCGGGGTATCCACTTTGGGCCATCTTCCCCTACGCGACAAAATCGACTCATATAACTTAAATACCCACTATTATCAACTTTAAAACCAATATCCATAAATTTTCAATTCATTGTTGATCAAAAAATTTTATTAATCAACAATAAGTGATTAATTTTTTTGATCAATAATCAAAAATACGGGTATATCACAAATAAATGATGAAATTTCATCATAAATTTTATTTACAATGCATCAATAATTCATTTCAATTTAATTTTAATTTTGATTTTAATTTTGAACAGTTCAATGGTTGAGGCTTGATAACTCCGAAACGGCTCGCCTCACGCAAATTTTCATTCAGACCTTTCTTATAGAGCGTCAAATTTCCTACAAAAAACTATCTTAGTTATTATTGTAAGGTAGTTCGTTTCTGAGTAATAAAATTCGAAAGTTCAGAAAAATTTTTTCCCATGTTATTTAAGGGGACCAGTACAGCGACTTTTCCAGAAATTATCATAGTCCGAAATCAATTCATTTCATAACCAAAGTTCATTTCACATCAAAATATTTTTCTTTTTCAAAATCATGTGTCGTAAGGATTTCAGAGCACCGTTGGACCGATTCAGGTGATCTTGGATTCATTTTCTTCAGAAAACAAATCCTCATCATGTGAATGTAGGAATTTTGAAAATTCTTCATTTTGGCCAAGTTATTTAAGAAATGAGTGATAATAATTTTTGCAAGTTTGGTAAATTGATCATAACTTATGACATAATTTTTTATTTTAAAATTCCTACATTCACATGATGAGGATTTGTTTTCTGAAGAAAATGAATCCAAGATCACCTGAATCGTTCCAACGGTGCTCTAAAATCCTTACGACACATGATTTTGAAAAAGAAAAATATTTTGATGTGAAATGAACTTTGGTTATGAAATAAATTGATTTCGGACTATGATAATTTCTCGAAAAGTCGCTGTACTGGTCCCCTTAAACGGAAATAGAAAATTGAAAAGCGCCACCTCTAAATATTAATATTAAGGGCTCACATTTGAACAGGGTCTTTGTTCAGACATACTCTGACGATTTTTCAATGTTCTTCGAGAAAAATAAAATAATCGCTTTTTTTGAAACAGTCTAATATACAGTAGTCTCTCTCTCTTTCTCATTTATACACAGACGCTCGTAGGACTTGACGATGGAGGGGATTCAAATTATTGCGCTATACTGTAGGATCTGCTATAGGTGTGTGTGTGTGTGTGTGTGTGTGATACCTCGGATGTAGAAAATTTTTATGAAAACTACACCGGCCATCAGAGCATATATATATATACAGGGTGTTACAACTAACTATGTCACCCCGACGGGTGGTGACAGGGGGGACCTTAACTAACATTTTCGATATAGGAACCCATGTCCGGAAAGTTGACGTTACCTTGATAAGAGGGATTCAAAGTCTTCCCTTAAGGGGGAACTCCGCAGGTTTTGTTGAAAAAACCACGTTTCTGCTCTTGAAATCACGGAAGAACATCCAATCGAAAATTCCTGACAGCAATTTTTTGATTATAATATTATGTGTCTTGAAAAAAAAAATGTCAACCTCCCGCGATGAAAGTGTATGTGCAGGAAACCTTTTGCAGCGAAGCGAATGCGAAGAAAATGCGAAAGGTTCCCTGCGCATACACTTTCATCGCAGGAGGTTGACATTTTTTTTCAAGACACATAATATTATAAATCGAAAAATTGTTGTCAGGAATTTTCGAATGGATGTTTTTTCGTGATATCAAGAGCAGAAACGTGGTTTTTTCAACAAAACCTGCGGAGTCTCCCCTTAACGACGAAAATACTTATTTTCTGTGATATTTGGAACATTGCGTTAGATTCATTATGTTGTTAATAAATAGTTGAATTAGACTTAGATTATTTCTAAATTTTCGACGATTTCGCAGCGCCTGTGAGAAAGCATTACAGGCGTTCGCTGAAAACTTTGAATCCCTCTTATCAAGGTAACGTCAACTTTCCGGACATGGGTTCCTATATCGAAAATGTTAGTTACGGTCCCCCCTAACACCACCCGTCGGGGTGACATAGTTAGTTGTAACACCCTGTATATATATATATTCACACTGCCTCTCACACACGTGCACGGGAGGGATTATGATTCACACACACGAGACAGATGTAGTAGATGTGCAATATCAGCGAAATCTATAAATTTGGCTGCACCTGTTCAATTTGCTCAGTTTGAGTATAAACAGGCTAAAAAATGGAAGATAATAAATTTCAACGCGAATTAACGGGCGCTAACAGGGCGATTTACCGGAGCAGCGTGATTCGAACCGTGATACGCGATGTGCTGTATTGCGCCAGGAGGTTCGCCCCTCGATTCGTGCGAGAGTTTGACGAAAATTGGTTTCTCGAGCTGGTGGACCTTCCGGCAGCCGCGCTCCTCTTTCGCCTGAGAAGTCTTTTATGGAGTTGCACCGTGCCGGATATCGGTCGTATGTACGATCGGCATGTGTTTGACGAGTCGTGGGAAAGTATGAAAATTGCCGTCGACGTGGTACGTCAACGCGGTGGTCAGTCATACCCCGAAGTCACCAGAATGGTACGGGCGTACACGGATCACGAGGGTAAGTAACAACTCTGTTCTACGGACTCTTTGTCAACGGCTCGCTTCATAGTATTGTCAGGTGTTTTTTTTCGCACCAGACAACGCGAGTAGCGAACCCGAGACGGAGTGGTTGAACGGAAAGGAGGATGAGTTCGACGACGAAGATCAACTCCTGTACGACGCTGCGGCTCGTTACGAGCTTGCCGCGCGGGAGGAAGAGGAAGAAGAGCTAGAATTGATAAGGGTGACGGAGCAAGCCGAGGCTGTCGCAGATACACCTCTGCTCCAAGATGACCCTTCTGTTCGGAGCGATAAAACGACTGCCATCGCGGTACAATCACTACCGCGCTGTCCCGACTCCCCCGGTGAGTACCAGCGAGTACGCATTTTTGAGACGCCTCGTGTAACCTGGTCTTTAACTCTTGGTTATCAGAGCAACGCCGACCCGTCTACGTCGGTGGTATCAACGAGGGTGCCGGTACATCGGGCATACAGTATGGTGGGGGTAAGAGACAGAGAGCACCGCCACCGTCTCCCGAAAATTCCTCGACAGACGATGAGATGGAGGTGGTGTTTTCCGACGAATCTTCCGGTGAGTACACCCCCGAGTACGCATTCTCCATTTTTTAATTTTCAAGACGACTCGTGTAACCGGGACTTTACTCTTGGCCGTCAGAGCGGCGCCACGCTGTCTACGCTGCGTTGAAACGAGCCGGAGGTATCAACGAAGACGCCGGTATACAGCAGGGCGGGGGAAAGAGAGAGAGAGCCGCTAGCACAGCTGCGGACGACCACATCGCGCGTCCTCCGGGTGTCAGATTTCTGATTGTAGACGAGAGTCGTAAATATTATCGTAGATTTGCCGTAACGGGGAGCGTCTTGACGTTGAAAATCATCACACCCCCGGAAACCGTAGACCCTGTTACCTGGCTCGAAGAAGCCGTCAGGGATATTCACAATTACGCCACGACCACTGCCCCGGACTCTGTAGATGATCCCGCTAACGATTATATAGGATTCGGCCTAGACACCCCCTCGTTTGCTCTGGGCACGGCCGGTTTGTCGTTTCGACCGGTCAGGGACTCTCGCTACGAGGATCTCTGGCGGCTCGTGTTCAGTCTCAGTCAAAGCGCCTCCGAATTTCGTGTGGATGACGCGTTCAGAATCACCGTTAACCGGGTCAGCGTACCGGTGGGTCGCGGGCGAAAGAGCAAACCTCTCACTCACGAGGAGGTGAGCAAAAGATCGCTTCTCGAGGTCGAACGCGACAATCTTTGTCTACCGCGCGCTATAATTTCTGCTCGCGCCTACCTGAACAGAGAGGGTATCGGGGGTAACGCAGCTGATCCCGCGCTTCGATGGTCCGACGTGCGTCACGCGAAATCTAGACTTCAGAGGGAGGCTGCCCTGGCTTTGTGCAGAGAGGCGCGCGTAGAAGTCCCCCCAGAGGGCTGTGGTATGCGAGAGATCGTTAGATTTCAAGAATATCTGGCTCCTCTGGGTCTAGCCGTCGTAATATACGATTTCAATACCTTTGGACGCGGAGGCGAGGCCGTTTACAACGGGGCGCGCGTACTGGCCGAGCGGGGTGAATGCTCCAGCGGCACATTGAACATACTGTACTTTCCACGCGGCGGTCATTACAAACCTATATTAAATCTTACCGCCGCAGCAGCCAACAGACGCTTCTGCGAGCCCTGCAACGTAGCCTATCGTTATACAGGCGATCACAGGTGCTCCAACAGATGTCCCGGCTGCAACACCGTTCCGCAGTGCGACAGATCGGGGGTACGTATGCCGTGCGTTGCCTGCGGCCGGTGGTTCTTTGGGGAGGAATGTCTGCGGAGACATCGCGTCGCGGGGTCGTTCGATCCTCGCAGAAGCGTCTGCGATACCCTGCAGATGTGCAGCGGGTGCGGTCTGTTCGTCGATCGTACTAAAAAGGGTCACTCCTGCGGCAACGCGTACTGCAACACGTGTGGATCCGTGCAGGCGGTAAACCACGAGTGTTACATGCAGCCTCTGAAGCCACCCACCGGAAACGCAGAGCATATATTCGTGTTTTATGACTTTGAGACCCAGCAGTGCGCCCCGGTGGCCGGCAGCGGAGATGTCAATCTGCACGTGCCGAATCTGTGCG
Organism: Tenthredo mesomela; assembly: GCA_943736025.1. NCBI lineage: Eukaryota > Metazoa > Arthropoda > Insecta > Hymenoptera > Tenthredinidae > Tenthredo > Tenthredo mesomela. The sequence goes on along the minus strand of OX031014.1, from coordinate 15,797,755 downwards.
TGGCGCAGCAGGCGTGCACCAGCTGCATACACGAGCCGGACATAAGTACACCCTGTCCTAGTTGCGGGCTCGTGCGCGAGTTCGTATTCCGAGAGAACCCCGTTAAACAGCTGGTGGAGTTTGTCACGCGGGACGTTTGTCGGTTCAAAAAGATCTTCTGTATAGCGCATAACGCCAGCGGTTTCGATTCTCAATTTATACTGCGTTACCTGGTAGAAAATAACAGGGATCCGCCGCAGGTGATCCTGAACGGTACCAAGATCATACTGATGGAGACGGGTCACACGCGTTTCCTGGACTCTTTGGCCTACATGCCTATGGCTCTAGCCGCGCTGCCCAAGGCATTCGGCCTACCTGTGGAATCGCGCAAGGGTATCTTTCCGCATCTGTTCAATACACCGGAGAATCGGAATTACATAGGTCCGTTGCCAGACGCGGAATTCTACTCCCCCGACAGTATGAAGACCTCGGACAGGGACGCTTTCTACAAATGGTACAGGGAAGCCACAGCCGGCGGGTACGTGTTCGATTTTAACCGCGAGCTGGTGGAATACTGCCGCAGCGACGTGGACATCCTTCGTCGAGCATGCGTCGCGTTTAGAGATATTTTTCTGAATTGCGGCGGTGTTTGCCCGTTCTCGCGAAGCACCACCATAGCGTCGGCCTGCTCCGTCGTGTTTCGACAAAATTTCCTCAGACCCCGCACCATAGGAGTGTTGCCGGCCGCAGGGTACAGGTTGGCCAACAATCAATCGGTGAAAGCGATCAAATGGCTCGTTTGGATGGAGAGGGAGCTGGGTACAGAGGTAAGGCACGCCGGACGAGGTCGCGAGTACAGGATTCCCGAGACGAGGCGGGTTGTCGACGGGTATTACACGGACGCGGCTGGGGAGCGACACGTGTTGGAATTTCACGGATGCTACTGGCACGGGTGTATGAGATGTCACACGATCAATCGCGACAAAGAGTTATCGTGCGGGGATACGATGGACAGACGGTGGCAAGAGACTGGGGCAAAAACGGCGCGCATGAACGAACTGGGTTACAGGGTCACGGAGATGTGGGAGTGCGCGTTCGACCAGATGATGGATGCCGATCCTGAAATGCGCGATTACGTCGAACAGCATCCGCTGGTCCTCTCCCGCGACTCGTTGAATCCTCGAGAGGCGTTTTTCGGAGGGCGTACGGGAAACACGAAGCGTTATCACGAGGCTGCCCCGGGGGAGGAGATCCGATACGTAGACGTATGCTCTCTGTACCCTTGGGTGTGCAAAACCGGTCGCTACCCCGTGGGCCACCCGCGAGTCTACGTAGGTAGGGAGTGCAGAGCGTTGACCGGTCCCTACAACACGGACATCTCCGGCCTCGAGGGTCTCGTGAAATGCGTTATCCTGCCACCCAGGAATCTCTATCATCCCGTGTTGCCGGTCCGTATGCGGGGAAAACTCATGTTTCCCCTGTGTCGCTTCTGCTGCGAGGCTTCTCTGCAGATCGATTGTCCGCACGAGTCGGAGGCCGATCGGTGGTTCGCAGGTACCTGGGTGTCTGCCGAGCTGCAGAAAGCCGTGGCTGTGGGCTACAGCGTGATCGACGTATCGGAGATCTGGCAATACGAGAGTACGGTGTACGATCCGGCCAGCGGTCAGGGGGGACTCTTTGCTCACTATATAGACACTTTTCTGAAAATAAAGCAAGAAGCCAGTGGGTGGCCCGGCGAGTGCACCGACGAGGCTTCCCGCGACCGTTATCTCGCGGAGTACGAGCGGGTGGAGGGTATCAGGTTGCAGCGGGAGAAAATAACAAAGAACGCCGGCCTTCGTTCCGTATCCAAGCTCTGCCTGAACTCGTTCTGGGGTAAATTTGGCCAGCGCGAAAACCTCCCGCGTACCGAGGTGATCAGAGAGCGTCAACGTCTGCTGGAACTGTTGACGGATCCCGAGAACGAGGTGGTCGATATCTTGCCTGTGACGGATCAAATACTCTACGCGCGGTGGATTAATACGGAAGAGAGCATCGTACCGTCCCCCCTGGCCAACGTTGTGCTGGCCGCCTACACCACCGCTCAGGCTCGCCTCAAGCTGTACAGCTATCTCGAGAGGCTCGGGCGCCGGGTGTTGTATTACGATACGGACTCTGTTATTTACGTGAGTAGAAGCGGGGAATGGGAGCCGGCTACGGGTAACTTTTTAGGCGATCTGACGGACGAGCTGGCGGAATACGGTGAGGGGAGTTACATAAAAGCCTTTGTTTCCGGTGGTCCGAAATTTTACGCGTTCCTGGTACAAAAGGGAGACGGGGAGGTGGCTGAGGTTTGCAAAGTGAAGGGGGTCACTCTAAATTATCAGACTCGAATGAGGATAAATTTTAATTCGATCCGGGGCATGGTGGTCGAGGCTGACGAACCTATTCGCGTCGAGCGAAGAGCTATACAGCGTACGGCGTTGCACCGGGTCGTCACCTGCAGCGTGAACAAGATATGCCGTCCCGTTCAAACAAAAAGACGCCTCTGCGACACGGGCTACGACACTCTTCCTTTTGGCTACAAATCGCACAGCTGAATCGCTGTACATCTCGCTCTTTGGCTATAGAGCGCCGCAGCGAGGCTTAGACTCTCTCTCTCTCTCTCTCTCTCTCTCTCTCTCTCTCTCTCTCTCTCCACCTACTCTTATACTCTGTTATTCGACACGCGCATAAACAGAGATAAACCTCGACTCGCCGGACTACAGGGAGAGCACAAGTGTGCAGCGGTGACTCATCGGCTCAGTAGGTCAGTAGTAGCGGTAGTATTCGCTTATCAACCCGAGCGTAAAACGGCTGGTGCGGGGCGTGTGTGCGGTGGTCTGAGAAGCTGAGCTCACCGCACGCCGCGAGGCAACCCCCCGAGTAAGCTGACACGGGTTGCCTCAGCCGCTTAACGAGCTGCTTCTAGCCGGCGTCCCGTCTCGCTCTCTCTCGCAGCTGTTTAGAGAGAGAGAGACGGGCCGTCACCGGACGCGCGCGCGCGTTCCCAAAAGCTTGTACGTAACGCGCGCACCCCGCCGGCCCCCCACCGCGGTTAAGCCTTCGAGACAGGGATGTAGACGCAAAACCGATGATATCTATATATATTCGATTGCAGATAGGACGGGGTTGTGAGTCGCGAGGATGGACACGCGCTGGAAACATCCCTTTTCCGCCATCGTAGCCGGGCCTTCCGGTTGCGGTAAATCCAACTTTGTGAAAAACTTTCTGCAACACGCGAGCGAGATGTGCGACACGGAGTTCGCGAGGGTGGTCTGGCACTACGCCGAGTGGCAACCTTTGTACGGGGAATCGAGCTCGGTGGAATATCGAGAGGGTTTGCCGCAACCGGCCGACTACGACGCGGACGCGCGACCCAAACTGCTCGTCATCGACGATCTGATGCGCGAGTCGTCCAACGGCGTTGTCATCGATCTCTTCACCAAGGGTTGCCACCACAAGAACATGAGCGTGTTCCTGATCACGCAGAATCTGTTTCACCAGGGACGGGGGCAGAGGGATATATCGCTGAACGCCAATTATATAGTTTTCTTCAAGAATCCGCGCGATCGCGCGCAGATACGTCACCTGGCTCGTCAGGTACACCCCGAGGACCCTCGCTTCCTGCAGGAGGCCTACAACGACGCCACAGCGCGCCCCCACGGCTATCTGCTCCTCGATCTGAAACAATTCACCCCGGAGAATTGCCGCTTTCGCACCGATATATTTCCCTCGGATTCGCGTCACTACGTTTACGTGCCTCGCAGGGATATAAAGGGTGGAGGATCGCACGCGGCACCAGTCTTTCGTCTGTGATGAAGCCCGGAACTAGACGAGGAGGAGGAAGAAGAAGAAGAGGTTCGGCAAACAGGTTCAGCTCTTCCAACGCCGCGGCCTTGCACGCTATCTGTAAATCGGACCCCGCTCGGAGACGGGCTCTGCTGCGCACGGCCGACGACGCTCTGGTGAAGAACATTTGCGAGTGCGCTCTGAACACTCTGAGGGGTAACGTGAGCCTGAGCGCCGATCGGAAGAGACGTTTGAGCAAGCACAGAAAAACTTTACGTCGCCTGGCCTGCGACACGGGCAGCTGGAAAAGTAAGAAACGTTTGCTGCTTCAACGGGGTGGATTTCTACCCTTGCTGCTCGCCCCGATTATAGACAGTCTGATTGGCGGGTGAAGAAAATTGAGGCAATGGAGCAGGCCAAGAAAATGGTCCTGATACCGCAGGAGACAGCCGAACGTATCCAGCAGCGTCGACCCGATACGGATCCCGCGAACCGTCTGGACAGCGAGATGCACGCTATTCTCAACGACCCGGGGAAAAACGATCGGGAAAAATGGAAGCTGTACAGACAGGTGCTGAGACGTTACTTGTTTTTTGCCGCCGAGTCACGAAAACCTTTGCAATTCTCCATACGAGGGGTGGGTGGCGAGGCTGCCGGTGGTAATACCGCTGGCGAAGAAGAAGCGGAAGAGATGGACGGGGGGACTGAGGGGAATGCAGCTGGTAACAGCGGCGTAGCTATACAGGATATCGTGGTGAGCGTGCCGGACAAGTTTCGGCGGAAAGCGGAGCTCTTGCTGAACTATCTGACCACCAACGGTCGCTCCGAGATCTCGTGGGACGACAAGGGGACGATAGCCATAAGGGGGACTCGGATAGCCGGGACAAACATCATCGATCTGATAAACGACGCGGTACGCGAGAGAAAATCTATGCAGGCCAGGGGGAGGGAACAGTTCGCCAGGATCCTTCACTCGATGAACACGCCGCAAGAGTACATAGGTATTCCCGTTTTTCAAAAACCTACGCGTCACGCCTCGTCACGATCGACAGCCGGCCCATCTCATCAGAGGCGTATGAACGAGGAGGAGGAGGACTGGGGTGTCGACGGTGACATTGACACGAACGAGGCGGGTGAGGAGGAGGATACGGATTCGGACTCGATATTTGCCACACCCAAGAACAGACAACGACCAGGGCAAACCGGAAACGGTGCTTGGTTGAGACTCAGGTTGAAATGAAGATCCTCGAACGACTGTACTACGATCCGGCCAACGAGGCGGGTTACGCGGGTGCCAGGAACTTGACTCGATCCGCGGGTGAAAGAAAAAAGGGGAAAAAAAAAATACCTCGCGCCGCGGTGGTCGAATGGTTGGCGTCGCAGGACGCGTACACGCTGCACAAGTCGATACGTAGGAAATTTCCCCGAGCCAAATACAACGTGCAGAATATAGACGACCTGTGGGAAGCGGATCTGGTGGATCTCAGATCGATCAAACAGTACAACGACGGATACGGCTACCTGCTGGTGATCATAGACGTGCTCAGCAAGTTTGCCTGGGTCGAGCCGCTCGCCGACAAGAGCACGGCTACCGTTGCCGGGACTTTCGAGCGCGTGTTGTCCTCCACGGAACGCTGCCCGATTCAGCTGCAGACCGACAAAGGCAAGGAGTTTGTCGGAGCTCAATTCCAGAAGCTGCTCGCTGCCAGAGGGGTGCGCTACAGAGTCACGCGAAACCCCGACATAAAGGCGGCCGTTGTGGAACGCTTCAATCGTACTCTCAAGGAGAGAATGTGGCGTTACTTCACCCACAAGAATACCCATCGCTACCTGGATGTGCTGCGACAGCTGGTAGGGGCGTACAACGCCACCACCCACTCGACCATTAAAATGGCTCCGTCGATGGTGACGCTGGAAAATGCCGCAGCCGCCCGCTTCAACATGGAAAAGGCACGCGGTGGCCCGCCGCGATCCGGTGCAAAGCCACGGTTTCGAGTGGGGGAGCGGGTTCGCATCAGTAAGGCTAAGGGTGCCTTCAAGAAGGGTTACGAGGCCAACTGGACCGAGGAGGTGTTTGAGATTCGACGCGTTCTGCACCGAGCGCCGATCGTCTACCTGCTGGTTGATTTGGAGGGGGAGGAGATAGACGGCTTGTTTTACGAGGCTGAGTTGCAGCGCGTGATCAAGGACGATGTTATGACTGTGGATAAAATAATACGGACGCGGGGAAAGGGGGCCAGTAAGAAGCTGTTTGTCAGCTGGCGCGGTTATCCGGAAAAGTTCAACTCTTGGATCGCTGCGAGCAGCGTGCGAAAACAGGCATGAAGGATCAGTTTTACATCACGCTGCCCAGCAACAGCTCGATGAAATTTTTTCCCCACAACACGACGGCTCGATTCACCACCCAGCTACCGCGACGGATCGAGCTTGTCGGAGAGTGGGAAGTCGCCCTGGTGGAGATCCACTACCCGCTGACGCTTCAAAACATAAACGAACCCTACAACGCGGTGGGATTTCACGTGCATCGGTCGGACACTCCAGCGGAAAATTTTCACGATATTTCATTGTTGCCGGGGGAAAAACGAGTGGCGCAGGGTAAATTCCTCATCGAACCCGGTATTTACACGGATATTTGGGAAATTATCCAAACGTTGAACGGTTTGCCGACCATCAAGGAGCATTTGGAGTTTGGACGAGCCGACAGCGCGGACGATCGTTTGGACGTGGTCAGAAAATGCAGCTGCAAGGATGGTCACTACCTCTCGTTTTCCGGCGGCATTCGTCAACAACTCGGATTTCCAAAGCTCACGACCAACATACGCGACAGGGTGGTGGCCAACCATCCTTTGAACCTACCAAGCGGGATACCCTCGCAGATGTTTGTCTACACGGATCTCGCGGAGCCCAGAATAGTGGGCGATGTCTACGCTCCGCTGCTGCGTATAGTGCGGACGGTGGGCAAAAATTTTCACAACGGTGTCTCGGAAAGCAAATCCCTGGCACCCCCGCACTACGTACCTCTGCTTCTCACCAATTTCCGTACCATTGAAATCGATATAAGGGACTCTCAGGGTAGACCCATGCCATTCACGCGCGGGACGTTGACGGCTACGTTGCACTTCAAGAGGTCGCACTGATGGCTCGCTACCTTGAACATTACGACGATCAGGTGGGTGGTGGTGGTATAGGCGGAGTTTATTCCGGTGCGCCGCTACAGCGTGGTAGCGGAATCGGTAGATTTCTGGGGGGATTGTTTCGGCGCGTGATACCCATTCTGAAGAGCGGTGCGCGCGTGTTGGGGAAGGAGGCTCTGCGGACCGGTGTGAGAGTCGTGGAAGATATGGACGCCAGCACACCCTTCAAAGAGGCGCTCAAGAAACGCGTCGTTGAGTCGGGTTACAATCTGAGGCGAAAAGCTACAGATAAATTGGGCAATCTGATGAAGGGGTCCGGATATAAAACGCTGCGCGGCGGACCGAGGGGGCAGTTGCTGCGGGGTCGCGGTGCAGGATCGATCGGGTCGCGTAGGAAAGGTGTCAAGAAAAGCAAACCGAGAAAGAAGAAGAAACCGGGGCTTGCCGGAATTAAAAAAAGAAAAAAAACAACTCTCCAGAAGAAGAAGAAGAAGAAAAGCTGTTGCGGGAGTAAAAAAAGAAGCGTTGCTGATATCTTCGAAGCTCGCTAACAACGAAAATAATAAACATCGACCATGGCGTACTTGCACACACACTCCTGCGAGTGTCTGAAATCGGAGCTGGATTTGTTCTCTCTACCACCGACGCAAACCACGATCGAGAGCGGGCAGTGGGTCCACTACAAGCCTGTGTCGTCGCCCACGGATGACTCACCCATAGAGTTTATGGTGCCCGGCCTCAGCGACGAGTATCTCGACCTCTCCCACACTATGCTCAGCCTGCGTGTGAGTCTACAAACGCTCAGCGGGGAGCCGGCGGCAAAGGGGGCTGCAAAGGCCGTCGTGGCCCCTGTAAACAACCTGCTGCACTCTCTGTTCAGCCAGGCCGACGTGTTCTTCAATCAGAAGCTAGTTTCACCGGCCAACAACGCGTACGCTTACCGAGCCTACATAGAGTCGTTGCTGAATTACAATTCGGCTGCGAAACAATCACACCTAACCACCACCCTGTGGTACGGGGATACAGCGGGGAAGATGGATGAAATCGGATCGGCTAACAAAGGGTTTGCCCAGCGGCAAAAGCTTCTAAACGGTGAAACCAGCGTGGATTTGATCGGGCATCTTCACTGCGACGTGTTTAATCAGGAGAAGTTTCTGCTAAACGGTGTCGAGTTACGGGTACGGCTCGTGCGCTCGCGGGACGCCTTCTGCCTCATGGAGAGCACCAACACACACGGCGTACACATACTAGAGGCCTCGCTGCTCGTGCGACGCGTAACGATAAACCCCGGCGTCCTGCTGGCTCACGCCAGAGCTCTGGGTAAAGGCACGGCAAAGTATCCTCTTACCAGAGTGGAGGTGAAGGCTATGACTATTCACAGCGGTGTGCAGGGTGATACGTTGGACAATGTATTTCTGGGTCAACTGCCTAAAAGAATGATTGTGGGTTTTGTCGATAACAAGGCCTTCAACGGTGATAAAGCCTACAACCCCTTCAACTTTCAACATTTCAACATAAACTTTCTGTCGCTGTACGTGGACGGGTCTCAGATCCCCTCGAAGCTGCTACAGCCCGACTTTACGCGAAGCAAGCTCTACGTGGATGCCTACCACACCCTTTTCTCCGGAACAGGCATACATTTTCTAAACGAAGGGAACGGTATAGGTCGTGAAGATTTCCCCCACGGGTATTGCCTGACGGCCTTCGACCTCACCCCCGATCTGTCGGCAAACAGCGGCACCCACTGGAATTTGGTCAGACACGGCAGCGTTAGAATCGAGGTGCGCTTCGAGGCTGCCCTGGAAACGACGATAAATTGCATCGTGTACGCGGAATTTGACAACGTCTTGGAAATTGACGCGGCGCGGCAGGTTATAGTGGACTTTGGAGGATAGACAGCGAGGTGAAACCTGAACCACCTCCCCCACCATTGAAAAAAAATAGCTGACGTTGCGTATCGAGGAAAGGTCGCTAAAGTCGAACGAAACACGCAGTATCCAGTTTTCCGTATACCCGCGAACACGTTTATAGCAATATGGTGGACTACGTGGTCGATGTGCAGGGTTTTCGAGACGCTCAAAACGGTTTTGCTGTCAAGGAGGTTTCCGTGTTAGCTTTGAATCGCGACCACATCGGGCACTGGGTAGCCACACCACCCTGCGCCTTCACCGATCTCCCGGCGAATATTTGTGCTCAGAACAATTATCTTTCGCGCAGCCATCACGGTATAGAGTGGTTCGACGGTGATATTCAAGACAAACAAATCTACAGAAAACTGCGCGCCGTGGCACGTTCGGCCCGCGTGATTTATACGCGCGGTGCGGAAAAGGCGAAATTGTTGCGGCGCGTTATGTCGCGTCAGGTGACGAATCTGGAGGACGAGGACTGCCCCGCATTCGGAAAGTTGCCGCCATCGGATACGTACTGCATGCATCACGCTCTGAGCAATCCCGGGGAATTTGTCTGTTCGTTGAATCGCGCGGCTGTGCTGAAATCTTGGCTGCTGGGGAGAGGGGCGACTGACGAGGTGGACGGTGGCGGGTTTTCTACAACCGAATCCGAAGAGTGCAATGAACAGTCTGGAACTGAGGAGAGTTTTGGCGTTGAAACCGACGGCTACGTGTGGCGTGTACGCGGCTGATCGTATTCCTTTGCGGTGGTCCCGCCCCGCGGCCCTTATCGCAAATACCGATGACCACACACAGCCAGGAAGTCACTGGGTCGCTTTCTACAACGACGAGTCCGGTAACGGGGTGTACTTTGACAGTTACGGGGTTGCACCCTTCATCCCACACCACGTGCGTCGTCTGCGGAAAAACTGTCCGCGCTACCGGTGCAACACGCGCCAGCTCCAGAGTGCATTTTCCGACGTGTGTGGTCAGTTTTGTGTCATGTTTCTCTATTATATGCATTTTGGTTACACGCTTGATGCTTTTGTGGATATTTTTACGGATGATTATGTAAAAAATGATTCGATGGCCGCGTCGTTTTACAATTGCGTGGCTAAAAAAATTAAGAGTTGCGACAAACTCGACGCCTCTTGTCTATCCTGTGTACAGATATGTTTAAGGAAACGTTGTTAATTATAGGCTAGTTTTAAGCAATATTGAATAAAGCGAAAATTTTGTAACGAAGTAGCGTGTGTCGTTTATTGCGAGCGCATCCCACCAGTATTTCAGCAACGTCAGCAGTTTTGGAGGTGAGAATGGTCATTTAATACCCGTCGGGACATCGAGACGTTTCTTGATAAGTATGTGCCTCTATCTCCCCCCCTTGCTCTAGGTACGCGATGCAGCGAGGTATATTTCTCTGCAGGAGTCGTCACTCCATCTTCAGCCACCGAGTGAATTAAGAAGTGAGTGTGATTGTTCTCTGCTAATTTTGGCGAAAAGGATTGTGCAGTTTTGTGATTAAAAAAGTTTTTTTCGTTGCAGAAATGGAAGACTTCGTGGCTGCAGTGCTAATCCACGGTGACCCCCGTGACATGTGGTTCCTCAGGGAACATTTGATCGCGATGCTTGCCGAGGTAGACAGGGAGATCGAGGCGCGCGAGGCAGAGTTGCTAGCCCTTGACGGGGATAGCGACTTTGCCGAAAGCGCCTCGACGTTGAGCTCGGCTGCATCCACAATCCCTGAGGACAATGAGCACATTGTCTACAGGGGTCACGGGGGTGGAATAGTAAGAGAGAACGCAATTGAGGAGGAGATACGTGAAAATGTGGAGATTTGGATGGGCCGAGGGTGGGACGAGGGTGAGGAAGAAGAGAATGCTGGTGAGGAAAGAGACTTCGAGGAAGAGGTGAGGGAGATAGAGAGGTTGCGGGAGGAAGAGGAGGAAGACGAGGAAGACGAGGACCGGTGGTGGCTGCCGTCGGAAGACGAGGGGTACCAATCCGGTAAGTTGATATATATATATAATTTTCGTCGAATTTAGTTCGGTTATTGTACTAATAATTCCCGTATGTTTCAGACGAGGTACCCCGAGACGTTTAGATTGTAAATAGTTTTTAGTTAATTTATTTTAGTTTGTAAGAAATGTAAAATAGCTTTTAAATTTTTAATAAATTATTTTATACATTTTTTAAATATAATTTGCGTCATTTCCTGAATATACCCCACCATTTTGAAGAATTTCAGATTTAGATATTATTTAGTATAAGAGAGAAATTTAAAGCAGTCGCCATATTGGAATATGGAAAAAAATAGTAGCCATCTTGGAAAAGCCGCCATATTGGTTTGTATGGGTGGGGCCATCTTAGATCAGACATCTTGGATTTTGAAAAATAGTAGCCATATTTGATTTTGAAAAAATAGTAGCCATATTTGATTTTGCAAAAAATAGTAGCCATCTTGGATTTTGAAAAAATTGGAAAACGGGCGCCATATTTGTTTATAATATTGCGTATGGGCGCCGCCATCTTGGATCGGACTCTCATTATTTTGACGCCAAACCCCCCACTCCCGCCCGGTCACTGACCTCCGGCCAGGGTGACGTCATTTGTTATGACTCGCCATGGCTGGCACCTACTACTACTTAATATTGATCATGATGATCGAACGATTCTTGAACTGTTTTTGTATTTTAGGGAATGTGAGGCAATATGGCCACTCTAAATTTTTTAGCAAAAAGAATTACTAATTATGAATACCATGACATTTAAAAACTTTAGCTTTATGCACCCGGACATTATAATATTTGCACATGCATGCAAAACTATTCGTATGTATAACAGTTAAATTTATACGTTAGGGACTGTCCATATATTATGTAACGCAAAATGCTACAGTGTGGTATAGGGAACGCCATGCACACACTATCCCAAAACGCGTTACGTAATATATGGACAGCCCCCTATATATATATTTTTATTTCATTTTTTTCTCAACAGATATGATCATATCTGGGCATTTTTTCCGTATATACAGCTGCAGATATTTTCATACATAATCATGCATGATCATAGATAACGTCATATATGAGCTGATATATAATCATATATGGATAGATATGATCATATCTGAGCATTTTTCCCGTATACAGCTGCAGATATGCTCATGCATGATCATGCATGATCATACATGCGAGCTCATACGTTAATCATACATGAACAGATGTGATCATATCTGAGCATTTTTTCCGTATACAGCTGCAGATATGATCATACATGACGTCATATATGAGCTCATATATAAACATACATGAATAGATATGATCATATCTGAGTATTTTTTTTATGATAATCCTTCACTACAGCTTTAGATCCGATCATATATGGCCATGTAAGATCATATCTGAGCTCATGCATGATCATGTATGATCATATCTAAGCTCATGTATGATCATGTATGATCATATCTGAGCTCATGTATGATCATACATGAACGTATATGATCATATACGACCCATTTTTTCCCGGGTATATACATTAGGGTGGTCCTTAAAAAAAAAATTATCGTGGCGCCCCCCAGATCAGCTCCAAATGATTCAAAACAAATGTAGAAAAAGTTGCAGCCCCCCATCTTACAAACCGGCCATTACCAGAGGGGGTCTCATTTGCTCCTTTGAAATAAACGTGTTTTTTTTTTCGATTTTTCAAAGACCTGTGTACTAGAGCGTCTTAAACTCTTTCTAAAAATTCCAAATACTTACGAACGCATTCCTGGTCCCCATATTCTATGTCCAGATGGATAAATCGAACTCCTGATTCAATCCTGACAGCTATAAATGCGTCATCCCATAAGAGAAAACGTATTTTTTTTTCCTAGTTGCCAGAAAATTTTGTCAGAACAAAGTTCGACATTGAAAATATTGATCATGAAATAAGAAATTGTGATCCTGAAACTAAAAAAGATCATCCCATATCAATTTCTAACTAGCATAACCCTTTTATTTCCTTCAATTTTAAGATCATTTTCATAAAAAGGAAAAAAAAATTTTTGAATGACGAACATCGATCTCAAAATTAAACTCTATCATCTGATTTATATATAGGTGAGTCCAACTCGTTGTGTACCTTTTTCTCTTCGTTTTCTTTATTTCATAATGAATGAATGAAGGTAAATAAATCAATACATAAGTAGATGAATAGATGAATAATTTATTTATTCTTATTTATTTATTTATATATTTATTTATTCGACTTTTCCAATAATTTTTTGAAATAGGTTTTTCTGTGGAATTGGAAATATTTAATATCTTTGCATCATCGTCGTTTTTTTGGCATCCGGTATTTTGTTTTGGTAGTCTCTAATAATTTGAACAACAAACTGTTTTTGCTCTTCGTTCTTCGTGAGAATATCATTATAATCGCTAAATAAACGTACAGCTCGTTCCGCGACATCGTTAACCACTTTGAGATGTTTCACAATATCCACCCCTTTCAAATAACTTTGATTCTCATTCCAGAGACTCGGATTGATTCGGAGAAATTCTTCTCCAATCTCAAATCTTTGAAAAAAGCTCCGGGTCTGTGGAGTAACAAAATGATCGATACTTTTGTCCTGGTATTCACTGACGTTGATCGGATCAATTGTTATGCGACGAGGAAAGCACTCATCCACTTCATCATATGGATATAATTTCAAAATCATTTTCTGTTTGATGTCTAATGACAAACTTTCGTCGAAAAACGCTAATCCAACGGCCTCAGGATTTAAATACCACAGATGTTTCGTGATCTTTTTAAGCGTGGCATTCGATATGTCGGGGTCAATCGATTTGTAGCGGTGAAGAGTCTGCATTAATTTCAAATCAGTATTTGGAGCTTTAGTTGCAAGTGGTGCAGAGAACCAAAATTCAATATAATGCATAACGATAAAAACCGACACATCACGGACTGCGTGCCTTTCTTGTTCTGTCAGTTCGTATTGCTCTCGAAAAACAAATATTTTCAAACAATAAATCGCCTTGGACATCCATCGCGCATGGTGAAATGCGCCAGGATAATGGATAACAACATCGTCAGATGGGAGGGAACCAAGAAAGATAAGAGTCAACTCTAAGAGTTCTTTGTAATCGTCTCTCGGTTGGAAATTTTTTAACTCTTTTTGAGCGAATGAACTTACTCTCTCGATATCGTTTGGTGTTACAATTTGTTTGACGAACTCATCCTCAATTCCAGATTTGTATTCGGTTGGATTAATGTCTTTCCAAGCTTCGCGAAATTGTTTGAAAAGTGGAACATTCGGCCCAGTTGTTAACGGTAATTTGATTTCAAATGCACTGCGTAAAATCAGTTCACAAATATGGTGTCTGCAGGGAAAAAACAAGATACTTCTAGTTAGTAACTTTTCTAACAATGTGACTGCACCATTGGCATTTCCTGTATTAGATGCAGTAGTATCACTGCAAAATGCCTTGATTGATTCGCTCAGCCCCCAATCTTTCAAAACGTCATACACCGCGTTTGCTTGCGTTATTCCTTTTCCATTTTCCAATGCTGGTACGCCAAGAAGCTTTTCGACCTTCCCATCCGTTACAAGAACAGGCAGTCTTTCCACTAGATTCCGTTTGTTTATATCCTGCATAAGTTTACCGTCCCAGTGTAGGACAAGAGCATTCAATTGTTTTTTTTGAAAAATATTTTTGATATGGATTGCTCTTGCTTCACGTATTCGTTGTCGGATTCTTCGAATCGAACTTCTATTAAGTATTAAGGACTGAAGATCAACTTCTAAAGCCTCCGCAATGGCGGCAATCAAGTGAACGGCATCTCTGTCGCTAACACCACATTTATCCAGAACCGCAACGACTTTCTCAGTCAGCAAACTCCGATTTCCTCGTGACTTTTTAGGCGCTGAAGGACCAGCGCTATCGTCACTCTCAATCTCAAACGATAAATTCGAGTATGAACCGACAGTTTTTTGACTCAAAGTTTGATCAGCTTCTTCAGTGGATGTCAGTTCAACAAATTCATCTAAAAAAAAAAAAAGATTCACCTCAGTGTTTCCCCATAAAAAGCCGACTCTGGAAATGTCTAATTAGTCGTGTACCGAGGATTGTTTTTTTTTTTTTATCTTTTGATGTACTCTGACTACTATTTTAAGGCAAAATTTCGCAGGCCATACAACGCGAACTGCTCTCTAAATCTGAATCAGCGAAATTTCGCTGATTGTCAGCGAATAGTCGCTGATTGAAATAGCGATAAGTATACCACTGAGAATCAGCGACTAATCGCTGTTTGAATCAGTGAAAAATTGCTTCATTGATTTAACCAGTGTAAGTTTCACTATTTGAATCAGTAAAACAATATTCCAGGTCTCGCATGGAATGATTTTCACGAGCGTCGTCTTCGTAGGCTCGTTCATGACGTCTTCGGGGCAGATTGTAGTATTTGTATCTTGAAAAAAGATACGACTATTCAAGTAATGATGTCACAAGACTCGAAGTCATACGGAAAAACTCGGCTTCCCTGATTGATGGAGGTTATGTTTGCGTCAAAGATTTCAAACGCTGGTGTGTGTCTAAATCGTATATCAAGTAAATCGTACTTGAATCTGTACAAGGAATTCCGTTACCTAGCTTGTGCTGTTCTCATGTTGTAACAGAAAGTTCTCACTAACGCGACGAAAGAAGACCGAAGGACAAGAAACAAACAAATGTCACTGTCTCGAAATTGAAACAGATTCAAATCTGCAAGATTCGCTGATTTAAACAGCGAAGTTCGCTGATTCCCAGTGAAAATATCGTTCACTGATTAGAATAGCGGAATTTCCGCTGATTCAGATATAGAGAGTGGACAAATTTCTATGAATTTTTTTTTTACCGATAAAACTTTTCAAAAAAATATCTGTGTAAAGAATAAAAATATTCAGTGACTTAACAGAACACAGAAATCTACTAGTAATAAATATGACGTCTTACGTATTAAATTGAGGTCCAATTCACTCTTCAATTGTCTTTGGAGCTGTCTCTCGTTTTTGTTTTCTCGTTCTCTTTCAATCTCTTCAAAATACCCTTCAACATCGTTAATGTATGAAACGCGACCATCTAATCTTTGATTTTCAAGAAACTGCATTGTTCGAGCATCAACAAGTTTAGATACATTTCCGTGAGAAATATCGAAAAGGTTTTTCAGTGAAAGAAGAAAATGTTGTTCTTTGTCGATATTCGAAGGCCTTGTCCTGTGGTTATTCAAAGTCGTCCATTCTTTATGTAAAGCCTCCACTTTTCGAATGCAACGGCGGATTTGCTGGATGGGTAAGCGGGCTTTGTCCCAAAAAATTTTGATCTCACGTACGACCAATGAAGCACTTTTACGTAATGTCAATTTGACCTCTCGGATGTTGAAGAAAAGAACTTTCAAAACCTGCAGTTTCGATGGTAATTTATTCCCGTAAATCTGCGGCTCAAGATTACCGATTATGAATAAATTATCACGGTGATTTGGTGGAGAAGACATTGTGGAATGAAAGTTATGGTGCATAAAGCATTATGCTTTTCCGTCGCAACTGAGGATTGTTAACGTCACGAAAAAACAAAACAAGCGAAATTATGACAGGACTTCTTTGGGGTTTATTCACAGTAGTTGTTCATTATTTTTTCTTCATACAAACGATATACGATGATGTAGATGTAAAAAAACAATTTTTTGTATAAACATTTCATAGATTAACGGAAACATTAACTATCACTCGGCACTGAAGCGCCTCTCATGGATAAATCTAAACTAAAGCGTCTCTTGTATGATTCCGGGTAAGTGGTCGGTAAAGTAGCGGCAGTTTTTCTACGGATAAGCGGTTTAAATCACCCACATTTATTGTAATTTTTTTATTTTTTTTTTCCGTAAAATTCATTTCAAAATACCAGAATCACAATTTTTTATTTCATGATCAATATTTTCAATGTCGAACTTTGTTCTGACAAAATTTTCTGGCAACTAAGAAAAAAAAATACGTTTTCTCTTATGGGATGACGCATTTATAGCTGTCAGGATTGAATCAGGAGTTCAATTTATCCATCTGGACATAGAATATGGGGACCAGGAATGCGTTCGTAAGTATTTGGAATTTTTAGAAAGAGTTTAAGACGCTCTAGTACACAGGTCTTTGAAAAATCGAAAAAAAAAACACGTTTATTTCAAAGGAGCAAATGAGACCCCCTCTGGTAATGGCCGGTTTGTAAGATGGGGGGCTGCAACTTTTTCTACATTTGTTTTGAATCATTTGGAGCTGATCTGGGGGGCGCCACGATAATTTTTTTTTTAAGGACCACCCTAATATACATGGATTGCTCAGTCGCTATCCTTGTCCCGTAACTCAGCAACAGTAATGCGGGGGCCAGTAGTCGAAGGGCGCTGACGAATTTCGTATCCAGCTCGACAGTGATGCTAACTCAATTTGCGACGAGAAAATTTCAAACGTGGGATAGCCGGATATTCATCCATAAGCCGAGATAGCCGCTTCTTCAAGCGAAACTCGAAATAGCCAGGTAAGCCTAACTGAGAAGCTAACAATCAAAACGTGATCAGTAAAGAAAACAAGAAGAAAAAAACAGTCCCTCGTCTCTATAGTTTCTGGTCTTCGGATCGCTTTTTGTTGTTGTCAAGTAACATGCGATAAAATGAATGGGTCTAACAATGAAAATTGTGATTGTCTATAAGAAGTTGCTTCAAGATCTTTTTTTTTTATGATGATGTCATTCATAACGTATTATGCTCATATTTAAAATATTAATTGAAAATAACAACACAATATAGGTAATAGTTTATCTATAAGATTATGAGTAACCCACAGATATTTATTTTAAGTAAGTTCTAACTACCACCTAAAATAACAGCTTTGAACTATTTCGTTGATGTCGAAAATGATTTTTTTTTTTCGTATCAACAAAATTAACTGACAAGATATATCACAGCCCAAGGAACGTAGTAAATATTGTAGAAAATTTGAGTGATAATATCATATTGAGATATAATAGGATATTTATATTTGTATTTATATTTATATTTATATTTATATTTGGCGAGTCTTCTCATTGTTCGTACGCTGCACTGACATGACCCCTCTTAGGTGGACGGTTTTTATTTTATGCAGTGAATGCGAATGACGTACTATTTTGATATGGTATAATATTTTTAAAAATTTGTAAGTAAGGTTTGACAAGTTTTAGCATGAAATGAATCTTATAAATGTAATAATATGGTATTTGATAAACCTCCCGCATGGGTGAAGTATACGCGATTCAACGGGCGTACGCGATTATATGGGGAGTTATAGATGCAAACTGGTCCACAGTCTCGTCTATATTTTTCAGGCCATCGTAGTGTACCCACGTGCCATCGCGTCGTCGACAAATTGCCGTATAGTGGCCGAGCTGAACGGGGACAGAAGAAGTACTTCGGGTAGTACATGTTAGTACAGCGGGGGGTTGGAAATGTACCACCCCTATTAAATGATAAACATCATCAACCGATGGCATGTTGATCTGTGTGGGAATGAGAGATATGATAATAACATTCTCGTCAGCCTTGGAATCTATCGAGAAGACCTCGAACAGAATGATATTCCCTGTAAACAAAACATATACGGTAAGAACAAGTAGATAATACAGATATCTGAATCATTTGAATACACTATAGCAGAGTATAGTAAACATTTGTCTCTAGTTATTGTATGTATATTCGTCCGAGCGAAAACCGATCATCAATATACAGGGTGCCACAGTATTCGTGACGGTTTTTTAATCCGACTGTGACATATTTTTTTCATCATGTTGGTGACGGTAAATATTCAATTTCACAATATTGCACGTACATCGCTTTTAAGCACCAAATAACCACATTGAATTGCCGATTGACATAGAAAATAATCTGCCACAGTTAATTTGTGGGAAATAGTTTTCTGGATAAAATGAGCCATCGTAGACTGTAATCGAACCAATGTGTTAGATTTTTAACCATTTAAAGCACTTGAAAATCAAAAATCGATATCTAGCCGTTTGTTTATAATTTCGGTTGTATTTTTTTTTTTTTTTTTTCAAATTTCCGGGAAATCATGAGTTTATGAATAAAATAATTTGATGAATATTCAATGTGACGACTATGCCGTAATGAATTTATAAGAAACTAGTCATTTTGGTGTACCCCCATACTCCCTAATATTGTTCGAAAATGAAAGTGAAGACTTGGTATAACTTGATTTCATCCTTTAATACTTGCCTTTTTATTTTATTCTAATGACTTTTCATCATAAGGTGGTAACAACGGCAATCAAGCCGATAAAAATTGCACGATTATAAATCAATTTATTTCGTTCCACTTTTTTATGTTGCTTTTTTGTGTCATTATTGATCCAAAATACCTCGCCGTATCATAAAAATCCAATTCGAAATTATTATTTTTTTTTTTTTATTTGGTGCCAGTTTTGCCGCGTGTTACCCTATATATATTGGACTGGTTCAACAAAATCGACTACTTTTTTCTTTTAAAGTCACATGTTCAATAGTTCAAGGAAGAGGAAATAAGACGCCTGTTGAAATTTGAGGCTTCAATATTAATATTTAGTGGTTCCTGAACGCAATTTTCAGAAGTTGAATTTCAATAAAAATTGAAATTTAACTTTCACCTCGAACTTGAACTGAGGTACGAAATTCAGAAATAGCTGAAAAAAAAATTTCCCATGTTAAGGTGGTTCTTTACCTACTTCCCACCAAACTTGGATTTCAGAGAAGATTTTGGATACTTCTAGATGGGCAAAAAATCTGAAAAAAATCAAGCATGTAGAAGATCCTCGAGAGATTGATTTTGTATAATAATAATTCAAAAAAGTTATTAACAAATTGATGGAAAAAAAAACTGTTCAAGAAATTAGCCGATGACCCAACTTTTTTTTTAGGTGAGAATTAATTTTTAATTTTTCTGAATACGTATGATTTTTTTCAGAATTTTGTTAAATCTTTCAAAATCGCGTTTTGTCAGGTATGAAAAACCCAATTTTCAAAGATTTAACAAAATTCTGAAAAAAATCATACGTATTCCGAAAAATTAAAAAATAATTTTCACCTAAAAAAAAAGTTGGGTCATCGGCTAATTTCTTGAACAGTTTTTTTTTCCATCTATTTGTTAATAACTTTTTTGAATTATTATTATGCAAAATCAATCTCTCGAGGATCTTCTACATGCTTGATTTTTTTCAGATTTTTCCCCCACCGAGAAGTATTCAAAATCTGCTCTGAAACCCACATTTGGTGGGAAGTAGGTAAAGAACCACCTTAAGGAGGTTCGACCGAAACTAATGAGTCAAAGTAGTGTTTGAATTTTTTCGCTTACTTAATTCTTCTACTAATTATTAAAATTCATTATTTTCATTTAGAATGATACAACTAGTTCATACATTGATAATTGTTATTTATTCAATAAAAGAAAGTAATGAAATGACTTCGTTATTTTTGAGTCATATGGTTTGATGAAAAGATGTGGCAACAGCGCGCTGTTATGTGAGTATGTATAAGACATTTGGATACACATGCATTGCAGATATAAAGGGAAATTTTGTGAGAAAAATGTAGCAAAATGGAAAAATTAATTTCTTATCTCGTATTTTTTTTTAAATTATATTTCTATCCTTTTCTTTTTTCTCAGCTGTTGACGCGGCGTTGCCAAATTTTTATTCGAGTAAATAGCCGTCGATAAATGAGTTAAAATAATAAAATTCAACTTTAAATATTTCCGAAATTATATCGGTAATGTAATATTTAAAAATTTTTCTTATATTCTACAATAGTTCAAGTTTCTTGTGTATAGTTTTTTATTCGTTAAAGTTGGGGGATTCATATTGAAAAAAAATAAAAATAGTCTCGACAAAGGTTTGTCCGCCATAAGAGCCCGTGTATAAGGAGAGAAAAAATGTGATTTTTGAAATTTAATATGTAAATAACTAAACGGTGAATCATTTTCAAATTTTAGGATATGATAAATTGTGTGTTTATTTATATGTATACTTAATTTCAAAGCTCAAAGTTGGAAATTATTTTTTACATAAAATTCGGTCGAACCTCCTTAATCAAATGGAAAATGAAAAGTTGCGTTTGATTTGAAAATTGCGAAGCGAAGCACGGCGCAGCACCGAAAACAGTGGCGCACAGTATTTTATAATGGAAAACAGGCACACTCTTATAAGAAACTACAGAAAAAAAGACGATGCACCACTGTTTTCGGTGGTGCGCCGCGCTTCACTTCCGCGTAGGGGGCGCGGGCCTTTAGACATGTGACTTTGAAGAAGAAAAAAAAAGTCAATTTTTATGAACTAGTCTAATATAGATATGATGTGATTTTTAATTGACTTCGATCGTTTTTTGTTCGAATTGCAGCTATCAAATTGCTGTGTCCGGGTGGCTATTTGGAGCATTTCATGGAAAATTTATGGCCTGATTAAAGGTAAAGTCTTTGATTTTGTCGTGAGATATGGAGACTCTAGTGCCAACTTAGCCAGTCAACACTTGAATATCTTCAATTTAATGAATGATTCAGTACTGTATGATACTTTTGACTCTCAGGTACTGTCATACATTTTTCAAATTTCCTGAAGCCTTACTTTTTCAACTTCAAATTCCGCGCATATCAATTCTTTTTATTCACATTTTCAAAAAATTCACTTCTTTTGTGAACATTTCCCGATCTTGAAAAAAGTAGACAAAAAAATTGTTCCGACCATTTAGAATTTGTTTTTTTGGCAACGTATGATTCGTGATTCCTATTATTGATTGTAGAAATATTTACAGTAAATGGTATAGTGAAAATAGTAACGAAAGGAGAAATCAAGAATTATTTTAGTTGATTAATTTCTCCTGTCATAACCCTGCTCTGATTATTAATTTCCAATAAAAAGCCCCAAATGGCATATTATGTCAAACAGAGACTGACCTATTTGCGTGACGACAGTACTCTCTCTACCCAGGCATCCCTTCGTGCCACATTGATTACTGGCCGTTAGAAGTATGTCATTTTCGATGATATTATTGAAATCCGATTCGAATAATCGAGAATGCAGGATTTGAATCTTTGCGAATTGTTTATTTCTAGGGGCACACCCTTTGTCGCACTGTGTTAGTTCTGCCAAGGCAGGTGAGTCTTGAAATAGCAAAGAAACCAAATGAGCCACCGTAACTTGGCAAGGTAAGATACTGCCACTCTTACTGCGTCTGGGAGTTGTGAATATACCGGTAAGTATTTCTGTCCTCAAGCGATATGCACAATTTGTCAGCTCTTTATCTAGAACATGTATTATCAATTTAGAAAATGAATTGCTTTCAGCACTGATAATCATGTGTTCTTTCGACAGAGGCCGGTCGCACGCTCCTGCTAAAAAGATTTGGAACACACTATCGAAGGCACAAGTGTTTTCCAACGAAATATAAATACGTCCAATCTTCACTGATTGCGGTGTCATGTCGTTGCCATTCCGTATAATCGGTAATTTCTTTATTTTAGCGTGTAAGATGAACTCATGCTTGGTGAAATTTTTCTGCAGGTATTTTGATATCTTCTTCTTATTCTTTTTCGGTTTCGTTATTGCCAGTCCTCGCCAATTCTCGATTTCTTGGGACGCGAGAGTGCTTGGCAGATTTGGTAATTTGTTACACGACACACATACACGTTTCTGACCGTATCCTTCTGTGTTATTCTCATAGGCTACGGAGCACAAATCAAGAGCGTGTACTGGTGTCTGGCAAACGACACAAACATGAGCTCCTGTAGGCTCATCACCGTTGATGCACGCTGGACACGAAGAAGGTGACGAATGCACGAATATAGGTGTATCTACACGAGAAAAAATACTGTAATGTGTGCTGAAAAGTAAGTAAATTTTACAGGATTTGTGAGAGATTAGAGGACCAGCCTTATTTTTCGGTTGAAATATACCAGCGCTTCAAACAAGCTTAACGAAGAAACACTGCTGAAAATTTCAGTGCTATACACAGGTAAGAATATCTTTCCAAATATGAGTATATAAAACTTACTACACAATTTTTCTCCATGTATAATCGGTGTTGACGAAGGCGCGGACACCGGTTTATCTATGATCGGTGTCAGTACGCTATCAATGTTCGAGGGCAATGTCGGTTCATGTTCTATGATTGATATCTCTGCAGGTTCATCTTCAACTACTGTGGTCAAGATCCCCAGCGACTGAGCTTCAGCAATTTGAATTCGTCCATTAATATAGTCGAGATGCTTTTGCACGAACTCGTCTACTCGCATCGGTCTATTGCAATTTCTAAGCAGTCGATTTTTTATTTGGTTGAAATCACTTTCGACTGAGGCACTGGATGCAGATATGCGACCGTAGCCATACCTATCCCTGAACGCGCAGGACCATAACGGTAGCCACTTGGCATCTTTGACGAGACGATCGGCGAGTTGAGGTATGAAATGCGCATTATCACGGTTACCGTCACCATCTGATATCAATGCTTTCACCTCGTTATCAATATTTTTTGCCCATGACGACCAACTGTTAAGAAGTGTATCTTCATCAGTACTATCACGATCTTCCTCAGTACTATCGCGATTATCTACACCGTTGTCCAAGTTTTCCAGGTCAGGGTTATCGATGGTTATGCGGTTTTTGAGCAGTTCTTTGTGTTGTTCACACGGTGTTATTTGACCAGTCATGAAATTACCCTCTGTCTCGCTTCGAGCAACTATTAAAATAGATCTCAATAATTCCGCAGCATCTTCAACTGAACGAGATTGGATTAACTGACCCAATGATGCTAAGAAGAAGGTCTGTACTCGACGATTCACGCCTTTCAAAAATCTCACGTACATGTGGATAAAATGCGCAACATCAATGCGGATCCAGCAATTAGGTACAGACTCATCAGAAAATGCATCCGCATATTCGTCAATAGTCGAGTACGATGTAAACGTACGAATGGAGGCTGTAAGCAATGCTTTGGCGGAATCACAGACAACTTCTTTGGGACAAGGTGCACCTGGAAAAATTATTCCAGTGAATCTACTCAAAGTATGAATGATTATACCATTATATGTCCGTAAGGTTTCCAATTACAAACGTTATGAAATATTCGCGAAAATTAGGTACGTACATTTCAATATTAAGAAGTAAGTTTCTATTAAACACAGTGCAATTTATTGATAAATGTTTTGCAGGTGCATTTAATTCATCACGTACTAAAATGATGAGGACGTATGCGCCCGAAATAATGAGGTAAACGTAAGTAATTGCAAGTGGCAGTGAGTATTTGGAATCATACCTGAGGTTATCCACTCCATCAGCCATGCTTGTATCGAAGTAGTTTTGTGACTTTCAGTCAACATTTGTGCGACAGAGAACTGTCCACGTGTATCACAGCGAACAACACATTCGTATAGGAATATGTGACTGGACTTAGTTTTACCGTCACACCTCTGTACCTTCTTCACAATACTCCCTGTGGCATCAATAGCTATACAAGCAGGTTGATCTCGTGCATAGTTCCTGTATGTGTGCTTTTGATGATTCGTCCAGTAATATATGAAAAATGGATTCAATGATAAGTGATGTATCATGTTCTTGTGC
Organism: Tenthredo mesomela; assembly: GCA_943736025.1. Lineage (NCBI taxonomy): Eukaryota > Metazoa > Arthropoda > Insecta > Hymenoptera > Tenthredinidae > Tenthredo > Tenthredo mesomela. The sequence goes on along the minus strand of OX031014.1, from coordinate 15,773,309 downwards.
GAGCCTAATTGCATTTTCGCTAATGCCAAAACTGGATCGCGATCTAAATGCATAGACGCCGCATATTCATTTTTCGCCGTATGCAATACGTTTGAACTCCTTAAATGTGGTGGTTCAGGGTCACCCGGGTGCATTAATTCTTTTGCTTTTTCAGCGCGATAAACACTGACGGATTTTCCCTGGAGCTCTGCAGCAACAGCTCTCCTAACGGGTGCCCTAAGGTACCTTTTACCGCAAGTGTTATCGCCTTGGTTCACAGTGCATTTTATACGAATGTCTTCTTCCTGTGAATCGATTATCTCGCATCGAAGAGTGGAGCCGCACTTACATTGCCCATTCATCGAACCAGACCTGCAGTTGTTGGCGATGTGGTGATTTTTAAAATTAAATCCGCATTTCAGACGTGTAGCATCCCAAATTTTCTCACTGAGAATCTCTTGCCATTTCCCTGATTGCATAACTGTACAAGACCGTAGATACGGTTTGAGTTGGCTTGTGCCGGTACGCTTGTATGTTTTGTTTATAAGTAGTGCGTCAAATTCAGTTTTGGTTAAAAATATATAAAATTGCAGGGTACCAGCTTCACCTTCGACAGACGATACCGATTGATTTGACTGATTTGTCACTTGAAGGTCACTATTTTCTAACGCAACACTGTCGTTTACAGTAACACTGAGGCGATTCGGAGTTTATCTCTCATGCCGTAAGTATTGCACGTGACGAAAGTATATAACGAATTCGGCAAAATCGCATTCCCCAATTCCTGTGATATGATACACCACACATTATTCTGCTTCGACACTATACCACTCGGAGAAAGAAGCACGTCTTCCTTGTGATTCAAGACCGCTTCGATAATCGAGTCTGAGTCGATCTTACGCGGTCTTCCACGCCCTAACACCATTTCTATTAATTCTAACAGCACTTCATACCGGGATGATTCCTTGATAGTATACAGGTGACTGCGCATGCGCGAGTTTCGTCGTATGCTGAGGCAGGCTGGCCTCAAATACCACTGTGTGACGACTTTACCGACCAATGAAAATGAATTATTTGGCGCATGCGCTGTCACCTGTATACTATCAAGAAATCATCCCGGTATAAACACGACTACTTTTAATAACTTCTCAACGAAGACTGTCTGCATCAGTTGCATTCAGTCGTCGAACTGCATTTGTCTTTCTAAAAAGATTTTCGTCTTTCTCGAAAGATTGAGAGATAAAGGACTCATAGTACAATAAACGAATAAATGTCGATAATACATTGTTGCATCTTTCACCAGCTCGATGCTGTTAGATTCATCAAACATTTTTACCAATAACAGTCGAGAAAGATGCTCCAAAATTATATTGATGACTACCGTTTTATTTGTCCCGAACTTCGAATTTTTTTGAGTTTGAAACATCAAAATTACGCCCAACTCAAAATATGTTGATTGTTTTCAATATACTGTAACAATATTCATATAATGATGTAAATATGAATATTACATGAGAAAAAGAAAAGAGAAATTTCAATAAACAAAAATAAAGATCGACAAAATTAGCAGAAATAGAGTATGAAACTATCTGGCTAAAAGTTACTCAAAATAGAGTTTAATAGGGAAAGCCTAGTAGTTTCGCTGAAACGCAAAATTAAAAAGAGATAGAAAATGCTCAGTAGTAAGCAATTGCTGACGCAATGTCAAAAAGTAGTGGGGACAGCTACTATATAAGAGAACGAGTAAAGCGGCTCGGGATCTTGCGATCTATCTATTCAGATCTATCGATATCTATATTTCGCATAAGATCATTAAATTCAAACAATTAAATAGGTAATTGACATAACAAATTTTGTCGAGCGTATTAATCAAATAATAATTAATCAAATACATTTATTATTGATTCACAAATACGCAACCAACAAGTTGAAAGACTTTGCGGTTACGACATCCTTTCTATAAAATCATTCCTTCCTATCAATTCATTGCTTACGAGTTTAAATACTCCGAGGACGTGAATTATCCTAATAAAATAACTGTATCAATCCAAATAAGACGGTCAGCGCTAACGGGTGTAAAAACTCTGAAGCTGCGATTATTTTATTCTATCCTGACAGTAGAAATAATCAAAGTAAGAAAATCAACACTGACGGGTTTAAATACTCTGAGGTTGCGATTATACTTCCAAAGCTCTCATATAATCAACGCCAACGGTACGAAAGTTTCTGAGGTAGCGATCATATGGGAATTCGTAGAAATAAGAACTGTCATAAATAAATAGGCTAAACAGTCATAGACGAGAAAGAGTCCCGAATTATTAATTCGTTGATTAGATAAAGATTCTAACTTCTAGATAACGTCCGGTTTATTCAAATATAGGGTAAAATCCACTGGGGATAAGTCGCGATTGTTACAATACACTCAGCAAAACGATTAATGGCGCACCTGAAACTTTCCGAAAAATATCTCGTTTTCAAAATGGTGTAAATCAGTGAAAAATGATGAGAAAAAAAAAATAATTTAAAAACAAAATAATAAGCTTCAGACTCCTTTTTCAACATAGTTTTTTTCACCTCGTGGCATACGTTTGAACGCAGAGCTGTGAAAAGTGGAGAAAAATCAAACTTTTCAAAGTTCTCTGTGGGGTGGTAACAAAATATATTTTCAATTTTCCCTCACCAAGTTATAAGTCGCGTGACTAATGCCATAAGGTCGTAAGCACTCGAAGAAACAAAAAACGTTTTTTGGTGGAAGAATCTTTTTCATGTAATATAACATCTTTCGGGCATATCCGAAAAAAAAAAACAAAAAAATTTTTTTTGTCTCTAACGATCTTATGGCTTAGTCACGCGAAGTGTATAAACCTAATCATCCAACCGTAGGAATGACTTTCAATGACAATCAAAATTCGATAACTCAGTGAGAAACAATCGGAACGAAATTTTAAAGAAACGTTTAACCGGGAAACTCCAGGTTTCAAAACCTGTATTGTGAGAAGTTTCTGCGATTTTTTTACTGCACCACAGAGAACTTTGAATAACTGTTCCTTCGCTGCGTTTCACAGCTCCGTGCTCGAACCCTCGTCATGAAAAATGATCGTACACAAGGCATCCAAAAACCATCTTGAAAAAAATGTTTCCAGCTTCGAGTTTCTTCAACGGTTTTTTTTAAACGATTTTCTCTGAGTTACAGAGTTGTGAAAGCTATCCACTTTCCGCAAATTTCCAGATGCGCCGTTAATTGTTTGGCTGATTGTAGTAGTTTAAACTCTCCCTTGTGTTTCTGTAACGTCGATAAATGATTATAATGGTACATTACGATACGGTACATTACGGTAAAACTTTTTCTGACGAGTGTGAGGTTGCAGTACGAGCCAAAGGCGAGGGTTGCAATCACACGAGATCAGAAGAAGTTTTTCCGTCGAGTAGTGTACAAAATTTTACTTCATAAGGTGTGGAAATGGGGGTTTTATATACGCGAAGCGTGCGTATAACGTCCATTATCACACCTTATGAAATAAAATATTATTTCACAAGAAATTCTTTCTCGTTGTTTTTCACTGATGCATGTTGTCACGAATATTGTTATAATGACCCGTTATGACCGTAAGTGGCGTGCCATATTTGGCACGTTAATTTTGGAATGCCCCGAAGAAAAAAATCTCTCGATAAGGTCAGTGAATTGACATGCTGAATGCATGAATTCACTCTAGATGTATCACTAAAATTCATTTTTTTTCCGGCTAGGGGGTTGAGCAAAAAAATAAGTCAAGTGATATTCTCGCTGGAATCGGCGAGCAATTAAATCAGGCGTGCTCAGTTTTTCGAAATTCCATTCCTGCGACCGTTTTTTCTCGTTCTCTATTGTAGGGGTGACTTTTCTGGCCAGGGGGTTCAAAAAAATAAGTCAAGTGATATTTTCGCTGGAATCGGGGAGCAATTAAATCAGGCGTACTCAGTTTTTCGAAATTCCACTCCTGCGACCATTTTTTCTCGTTCTCTATTGTAGGGGTGACTTTTCCGGCCAGGGGGTTCAAAAAAATAAGTCAAGTGATATTTTCGCTGGAATCGGCGAGCAATTAAATCAGGCGTACTCAGTTTTTCGAAATTCCACTCCTGCGACCGTTTTTTCTCGTTCTCGACTGTAGGGGTGACTTTTCCGGCCAGGGGGTTGTGCAAAAAAATAAGTCAAGTGATATTCTCCCTGGAATCGGCAAGCAATTAAATCAGGCGTGCTCAGTCTTTCGAAATTCCACTCCTGCGACCGTTTTTTCTCGTTCTCTATTGTAGGGGTGACTTTTCCGGCCAGGGGGTTCAAAAAAATAAGTCAAGTGATATTTTCACTGGAATCGGCGAGCAATTAAATCACGCGTACTCAGTTTTTCGAAATTCCACTCCTGCGACCGTTTTTTCTCGTTCTCGACTGTAGGGGTGACTTTTCCGACCAGGGGGTTGTGCAAAAAAATAAGTCAAGTGATATTCTCCCTGGAATCGGCAAGCAATTAAATCAGGCGTGCTCAGTTTTTCGAAATTCCACTCCTGCGACCGTTTTTTCTCGTTCTCGACTGTAGGGGTGACTTTTCCGGCCAGGGGGTTCAAAAAAATGAGTCAAGTGATATTTTCGCTGGAATCGGCGAGCAATTAAATCACGCGTACTCAGTATTTCGAAATTCCACTCCTGCGACCATTTTTTCTCGTTCTCTATTGTAGGGGTGACTTTTCCGGCCAGGGGGTTGTGCAAAAAAATAAGTCAAGTGATATTTTCGCTGGAATCGGCGAGCAATTAAATCAGGCGTTCTCAGTTTTTCGAAATTCCACTCTTGCGACCGTTTTTTCTCGTTCTCGACTGTAGGGGTGACTTTTCCGGCCAGGGGGTTGTGCAAAAAAATAAGTCAAGTGATATTCTCGCTGGAATCGGCGAGCAATTAAATCAGGCGTTCTCAGTTTTTCGAAATTCCACTCCTGCGACCGTTTTTTCTCGTTCTCGACTGTAGGGGTGACTTTTCCGGCCAGGGGGTTGAACAAACAAACAAGTCAAGTGATATTCTCGCTGGAATCGACGAGCAATCAAATCAGGCGTACGTAGTTTTCCGAAATTTCCATTTTTTTAGCAATTCGTTACCTTCGGCTACGGTTGGGGTGGTTCTTTTGGGCTGGGGGGTGATGGAAAAAAATTCGGAAGGGGTGCATTTTGAAGCAAATAAATAGCAAAAAAATATGGTACCGTTGTTTTCAATTTTTCACCCCCCTTTCATTTTTTTTCGAATGGCGCTGCTAGCTTTTTTTCAAGTTGGCAACGCCATGAATATTGGCTGAAGGGGTGGAGCAAAAAATCAAAAATTTGGCAAAAAAATAGCAAATAAAAAGCAGGCAAATCTCCGCCCCTAAAAAATCGGTTTGCAGAATGTGGGTGTGCTAGCTTATTAGACCTGAATGATTCAACGATGAATATAAATTCACATTCAGATACTATGCCTGAACTGAAACAATTTATTTCTTGCTCAGGCTTGGAACGAGCAGCATCTTCTGCAAGTTCGGTTTTCAACTCTCGAAATAATCCCACCCCTATACAAGAGGTTCCCACAAAAATATCGAACAAAGGTGGTAAGTAATTTGTAATCAATATTTGTGCACCGTAGCATAATTTAACCCATTGAATTTCGTTATCATGATGATACTTTTGAAATAGGAATACTTACTATTAGTAAGAAAAGTTTATCAAGTTAGATACATAATTGTGATATTATTGTTTGGAGAACTTAATTCGTTTTCAGGAGTAGAAACCCATTCCGAGTCTTCTCTGTCACAAACCGCTTGTAAAGTTTCAAAAGAATGTACTAATGTACAGAAAACTATAGAAGTTAAAGAGAAGCGACAAGTATCAACGGGTAAGAGGCACTACTATTACTATCTTGTATATAGTTCTAAATTCCACTTCATTCGTAGTAATATAATTTTTAACATTTTCAACTAGTAATCAGAGGACTTATAATTATTCCAGGAGTAAAAGGCCATTCCGAGGCTTCTTCGTCTCAAGCTCTTCATGGTATTCTATCAGAAAGTTTGAAAGTTTGTTAAAGAGAAATCACAACTAACAATAGGTACGAGGCAGTCCCTACATAGTATTACTAGCTTGTTCATAGTTCTAATTTTCGTTTCATTCGTGATATTTGTATTGTTAACACTTTTGACTTTTAGCGGAAGCCATTCTAAAAACATTGGCTGGTCTTACTTCGGATGTGAAAGAGTTAGCAACAGAAGTAAAATCTTTGCGTAACGCTATAGAAACTGCTAATCAGGGCTACAATGAGATTTTACACTTGCCTGAAGGGAATGACATAGCAATCCCTATACAAGATTTGGCACAGTTTGCAGATTTTGATGAAAAGCTGGTTGACGAAGAACACCGTGAATTCAATAACAAATTCGTCAGTTTATCAATTAAATTATCGATTGAATTAGGAATAGTTGATCAGTTATCATTCTATATTCAATCAGTTTTTTCATTTATTTGTTCGCATTTGTGTAGGTACGTTCCTTATGTTTCCACATTGACCGGGATGGTGTATTATCAAGGAGCATTAGATCGATGCTAAAGCATTACTTGTCAAGAGAAGTAGTCTTATCATTCACAGCCTTAAAAAAAAACGCAAGGAAAAGAAATCTTCAAGAAGACGAATTTCTGCAAATTTATGATAGGTAATAACTATTAATCTCGTAGATGCACGTATACCTTAAAATGCGGTATTTTTAAATCGCTGGTGTATCATGAGAAATTGTTCCATAGTCCTGTTTTATCATGGTGATGCAATAGTCTCTAAACATATAAGCAGATGAAAGTTATTAAGCATGACAACTTCTATTAGAAATGAACAGATAATATTTCGAGACTAATAATTACTTGAGTAATCACTTTTGTCTGACAAAGTTCAATTTTGTGAAACAACGATGAACATAATAATATATCATGAAGTAACCTCTACATTAAAAATTTTGTTTCAGAAGTTCTAAATACACGAAACATCAAGAATGGGAAATCCCCTCTTAAAAAAAGTGTATTATACCACCAGTTAGGAAACGTAATAAGTAATGCAAAGGATTGGGATGGCCACCGCCAATTGAGAAACAAACCTGCCAATGCCGACGATGCAGTAGACGATACACAGGAAAATCCAGCCATCGAAATGGACGATGCTCCGAAAAGTCCATAGCATGTAGTCTTCTCAGGCTATCCGTCGTTATGGTTTTCATATGACATGATAAGAGAGTTTATATAATTTTTATATTATTTACCGTTATTCTATTAGTATTACTTTAAAAAATATTTTTTTATTTTGAGACTGCGTACCGTTAAGGGGGTATATACACCTTTGAATCTTCAAAAAATCGTTTTTGTTTTTATATTTTTTTTTTGGAATGCTAGTGACCTACTTTACCTGCAAATAAATTGGCGTCCGAAAATCTAGAGGATTTGAAAAGTTACAGCCATGACAGTGCCGAATTGCGAAAAAGCGCCGCCGCGGACGCTCCTATTGGTCCCGTAAATATTGTACAGTACCGCCAACACCACTGTCTTGCTTTTTTTTTGACGTTTTTATATATTTTGCTTTTGAATTTTATTTTGTGATTTTTCAATTCTTTGTAATTATGATTTTTATACATATTTAATATTCAATATTCTTTTGAATTGTGATAATTGACAGAACACATGGCTGCGATCTACATTTTTTCGAGGTTAGGTGTCTACTTGTTTGTAAATAGTCGTGCTGTCATTGCGAATTCAAACCAATATTAATTTTCAATATTAAACAAACACAGTGTATATATCTGAGATGAGATGAGACGTCGGAATCGAAAGAAGATGATCCATCAAAAAAGTGCATGTGAAATCGATGCCAGGAGACTACACATTCAGATTTTTAAAAAGATGAGTATTTCTATAATATATTAATTGCGAAAGTTTGATAAATATTATAAGAAAAAAGGTATGATTGATGAAAGATGGGAGAATTTTTGGAGTACTGACAAAAATTGTGCTAGCATCTTCTGAATCTCAAAAATATTAAAGATTAAGGGGAGACTTCGGTAAAATTTTGAAAATCGCTATTAGAGGTTGTATAAAAAAATCCTTCCAGCAGTTTTTGAATAATGTCAGTATAGACTGTGAAAAAAAATTTCAGCCTCCTGCGATGAAAATGTAAGCGCAAGGAACCTTGCGAAGAAGATTTTTCTCACCGCTGTCAAAAATTCCTTGCGTCTACACTTTCATCGCAGGAGGCTGAAACTTTTTTTCACTATCTATACTGACATAATTCAAAAACTGCTGCAGAGATTGTTTTATACACGTCTTTTCAAAGTGGTAAAAATTAAAAAAACCTGTTTTTGCCAAAAATTTCACCGAAGTTTCCCCTTAAGAATTTTGAAGGATTTTTATGTTTTGAAAAATTTTGATCAGATTTTTCCTGACGCAATTCATTCTTTTTCTAGCAGTCTTACTGGACATCTACCGGACACTGTTGTTGGACAGAACAGGTCAAAACTCACTACAAGCCTACGCCAGGCACATGTGTCTAGACTCGACTCATAACACATCGACACGAGAGCAGCTGCGGATCCAGCATATGAATCATAAGCAGAAACTTAGAACTTGATTTTCTGTAGCTACATTTTCTCCTATGGGAAAAGTAGAAAATAAAAAAAAAATGAAAAAATAAAAAGTTTAAAAGTTGATTTCTGGAGAATGAATATTTTGACCGGTTGCCGTAAAGAATCAGGAGCATCGTTGGACCGATTCTGGAGTTTTTGGTCTTCAAATTTTGAGAATCAAGGCCTCTATCAGATGAACATAGAACTTTTTGATAAACCCATTTTTAGTTGAAATATTAGAAAAATAAGCAAAATTTTTTTTCAAATTCAGAAAAAAAATCTAAAAAATTCAATAACTCAAGTAATTCTTGCAATATCAAAAAGTTCTATGTTCATCTGATAGAGGCATGTCTTATGAACAATTGAGAACCAAAAATTCCAAGATCGGTCCAACGTTGAGTCTGATTCTTTACGGCAACCGAGTGATTTTGTATTTTCCTATCTTCAGCGCAGCCACTATTAGACTGGAAGTAATACATGATGTAAGATATGGATAATGAAGGTCAAACCCTCCCCAAACATGCTGATTTTTTAAAATTTTATCAGAGTCTTCAAGTTGAAAAAAAAAGGAAAATTGTTTTTCAGAAATTCAACCCATTTAAAGGTGTATATACCCCCTTAATATACCTATATAATATATCAATATAACTATTTCATATGACATGATAAAAGAGTTTATGTAATTTTCACATTATTTACCTCGATATTAAATATATTGTCAAGTTTTTTTGGTGATACGGGAAAAGTCAGTATCTCATTTCGTCTTTGAAAACGTGGGTCACTTTTTTTTTTTTTTTTTCTACAATGAATTGATTTACGTACCGAAAATCGAGTAGGTAATAAAAAATAAATAGATGTCTCTATACAAATTTAGGGCAACTCTAACTCTGCAGGCTTTAATAAAATAATTTATCTCAAAGCTCAGTTTATTGTAACTGAAAAAAAAAAAAAAAAAAAATTAAATATGGAGTATAATTAATTGATAATACGTCAGGCAATATATAAACAAAGAAATTATACTTGTGCTGCGCCTTTTGAAATACCAGTTAGATTAATTGGTGTGAAAAAAAGAAAAGAAAAGAAAAGAAAACTACATGCAAACTGTCATCTCGTTGAGTTTATTTTTAGAATTAATTATAAGTAGAGTTAATTTTCTGTACGAGAAGCTCGGTTTAACGTAAGTCTGACTATGAGTATAAAATTAATGAATGAGTCTCTCAGTTCGCCGGAAGTGGTAGAAAAATAGAAACGCATTTATCTGCTAATAAACCTGCTAATGCCGACGTTGCAATAGATGATACACAGGAAAATCCATAGCATGTAGTCTTCTCAGGCTATCCGTCGTTATTATTTTCATATGACATGATAAGAGAGTTTATATAATTTTTATATTATTTACCGTTATTCTATTAATATTACTTTAAAAAATATTTTTTTATTTTGAGACTGCGTACCGTTAATATACCTATATAATATATCAATATAACTATTTCATATGACATGATAAAAGAGTTTTTATAATTTTCACATTATTTACCGTTATCTATTAATATTACTTGAAAACATATTTTTTTATTTTGAGAATGCGTACTGTTAATATACCTATATAATATATTAATACAACTATATAATATATTAATATAACTATATAATATAACTATATACAGAGATGTTCTGTGGAAACCGGTCAGTCTAATGGAGGCGCACTTACTTTTTTTTCGTCAATGACAACGCTGTCAAAGCGATATACTGATTTTTCACATGCCTATGACTGATACCTTCAGTCGACTTAGCGGAAGCTGTCACGTCGTAGGTTATGAACTGTCATATTAGAATAATGTTTAATTGAATTATTATTAATAATAATAATTAATAATAATTATTAATAATTATTAATATTAATAATTATCAATATCAATAATTATTAATACTTATTATTAATAATATTAGGTTTAATTCTTATTAATAATAATTAACAATATTATTAGGTTATAAATAATTGTCTTGGTGAAATTTAATTATTAATAATTATTAAGGGGGGAAATCACAGTAGCACACAAAAAAATAGGCATATTTTCGGGAATTAATTTTGGCTGAATAAAAGTATCAATCGAAAATCTGTAAAGTAGGTTTTATAGCAATACTAAAAAAGTACAAAATGTAATTTTTTCAATAAAAAATATTCAAAAATGGCGGCTGCGCAGCATATGCCCCAAGGTGCCTATTTTTGAAAGCGTGTCGATGGCCGAAGACGTAGACTCCTTAATTTTTGACCCGGAAGGAAAAACCAAAATTTTTTAGTTTCCATATAACAACAGCTAGCGAGCTACGTAGGATTTTTTCGATAAATTGATTTTTCGCAAAATGGTGCATGTTTGAAAATAAAGTTAAATTTTTAACAAAAAAAAACGCCATAAAATCGTCGATAAAAAAAAATAAGCCATATAAAAAAAAAATCCTACGTAGCTCCGTGGAGAAAGATATTTCGAAGCTACCGTCAAAATTTCAAGTCGATCGGTAAACATTTGCTCGAGTTATGTCTTCGGCGAGCTCAAAATAGGCACCTTGGGGCATATGCTGCGCAGCCGCCATTTTTGAATATTTTTTATTGAAAAAATTACATTTTGTACTTTTTTAGTATTGCTATAAAACCTACTTTACAGATTTTCGATTGATACTTTTATTCAGCCAAAATTAATTCCCGAAAATATGCCTATTTTTTTGTGTGCTACTGTGATTTCCCCCCTTAATACTTGTTATTAATATTATTACGTTTGATTATTAATTATTATTAATAATAATTATCAATATTATTAGGTTATAAATAATTATCTTGGTGAAATTGACACATCTGGTAGTCATAAATTTAATAAGTCAATAGCACAGGATATCTATTCGTTACGAATTCATTTCAGGCGTGAATTCCTGTTTATTTACCACATTAATTGCAATCGAGCATTTCTTCGGTGACTGACTGACCCGTTGCATCTCTTCGACAAGTAGGGTTACGAACATAGCGAGGTGAATATCTTCATCGAGCATACAATATTGTGTAATTAAATTGTGATATCGTTCCTAATACAACGGTTATCTATTTCTGATTGCAGATTTCAATTTCTGTTTATTTCAAACATTATTAGGTTATCAATAACTGTCTTGGTGAAATTCACACGTCTGGTAGTAATAAAGTTAATAAGGCAATAGCATACGATATTGATTCTTTATAAATTCGTTCCAGGTGTGAATTTCTCTTTATTTGCTGATAAGTACGAAAACAGTCCTGCATAAGTGATGTGTTGGTCCATCAATGCGTGTTCAAGTTTCATCGAGTGAAAAATGAAATTAAATTATTGTTCCTATCAGCTTGCTCCTCATCGTCTCACAGAATATTGAGCCACTCTCGACGCTGGCTTTTTCCCGTTTTCTTCGAGTACTCATAGTACTAATATGGGTTGTTTTCTGCGCTCACCTGATGCGTTGCATCTCTTCGACAAGTAGGGTTACGAACATAGTGATGTGGATACCATTCATCGAGCAATATAATATACAATATTGTGTAATAAGTTCATAATACAACAGTATACGATAGTATTTCATAGATAAGTAGTGATAAATTATTATTATTGATTAGTAGTGTTAAATTGATTGCAGATGTCAATATCTGTTTATTTCAAACATTGTTAGATTAAAAATAACTGTCTTGATGAAATTTACACATCTGGTAGTAATAAAGTAAATTCTCTAAAATTCAACACAATTTTATGTTTATTCAGTTATAACAATAAAATTCAATAATTCGTAATACATGTGAAGGAAATAGGAAAAAAAAAAAAAAATAACAATTCAATAACGCTGTCGAAGAAAGGGTGAACATGGTTTTGCGAAGAATCCGGGACCACCGCGTCCAGCGATGGATACCGTGCGGAATATTGTAACAACCCATATTAGTACTATGAGTACTCGAAGAAAACGGGAAAAAGCCAGCGTCGAGAGTGGCTAATATTCTGTGAGACGATGAGGAGCAAGCTGATAGGAACAATAATTTAATTTCATTTTTCACTCGATGAAACTTGAACACGCATTGATGGACCAACACATCACTTATGCAGGACTGTTTTCGTACTTATCAGCAAATAAAGAGAAATTCACACCTGGAACGAATTTATAAAGAATCAATATCGTATGCTATTGCCTTATTAACTTTATTACTACCAGACGTGTGAATTTCACCAAGACAGTTATTGATAACCTAATAATGTTTGAAATAAACAGAAATTGAAATCTGCAATCAGAAATAGATAACCGTTGTATTAGGAACGATATCACAATTTAATTACACAATATTGTATGCTCGATGAAGATATTCACCTCGCTATGTTCGTAACCCTACTTGTCGAAGAGATGCAACGGGTCAGTCAGTCACCGAAGAAATGCTCGATTGCAATTAATGTGGTAAATAAACAGGAATTCACGCCTGAAATGAATTCGTAACGAATAGATATCCTGTGCTATTGACTTATTAAATTTATGACTACCAGATGTGTCAATTTCACCAAGACAATTATTTATAACCCACACAGCACCCAATATTGCAGCAATATTGCTCATATTGCTCCAATATTGCTGCAATATTGCAATATTGCTGCAATGTTGCTACAATATTGGGTGCTGTGTGGGAACCTAATAATATTGATAATTATTATTAATAATAATTAATAATCAAACGTAATAATATTAATAACAAGTATTAATAATTATTAATAATTAAATTTCACCAAGACAATTATTTATAACCTAATAATATTGTTAATTATTATTAATAAGAATTAAAAATAATATTATTAATAATAAGTATTAATAATTATTGATATTGATAATTATTAATATTAATAATTATTAATAATTATTATTAATTATTATTATTAATAATAATTCAATTAAACATTATTCTAATATGACAGTTCATAACCTACGACGTGACAGCTTCCGCTAAGTCGACTGAAGGTATCAGTCATAGGCATGTGAAAAATCAGTAGATCGCTTTGACAGCGTTGTCATTGACGAAAAAAAAGTAAGTGCACCTCCATTAGACTGACCGGTTTCCACAGAACATCTCTGTATAATATATTTTTCTTAACAATATTTTTAATTCTGTTCCATAAATAACCTATTTAGGTTGAAATATAATATGACCATTTAAATTCATCTTTTTATTTCTCACCTAATTTTAAACCTCACGATATGGACCGGCGATCGAGGTACTGATGAGGGGCTAGCCTGATCATCGGGAAGTACTAGGGCGCTGTTGAGGAAAACTGCCTAGGACGTAGTTAGCTTCACTGACTAGGAACTGGTCTCGAAAAGTGTGACCACCCTGGCTAGGCACTGGTTAGTTTGCCACGTCAGCGCCCGGTCAGTCATGAGTTTAACTAGCCGGGCGCTCGCTAGCGCCCGGTTGAAATTTCTACTAGGGTATATAACAATTCAATTATTACATATCAAACATATTTATTCAACAAAGCTAGGTTTATTAATAATTAGTCTTAATAAAAAAAATAATAACAAATAATTTTTTTTTTTTCAATCTTCAAACCTTAGAAAAATAATGAAAGAAAAGAACATCAATTGCACTTTCACTAATCTAATATGATATATCAGTCTCTCTGTACACAGTGTTCTAGAAGCCGAAATAGGTTTTGATACGATGACGACGCAAACCGAAACTGACAAGTTGTAGAGTAGACCTTCACAAACTCAGAAAAACTTGGGTTCAAATCATAGCGGTTTCTGTTGGCTAGTTATTACGATTTTTAGCCATTAACATCCCTGTAACAAATTTTACATTACGAGTAAAAATTTTACGTCTTTCCCACACAGCACAAACTCGTCCACAGGATGTTCTCCGGATGTATCTTACATCCACTACTGATATCCCTAGCATATCCCGATATATCCCGAGTATGAACACAGGACGTTCTAGGGACATCCAAATGTCCGCTTTTCTGATATCCGCAGGATCGTGCAATACGACATCCTATGGATATTTGTGGATGTTATCCGGACTCCCAGGGTACGTCTTGTGGACATTCACATTTATCCTGGGATTGTCCACAGGACATTTATCGGATATTATCTCTTTTTTTTCAACCGGTCTATTTAGTTTGTAAAGTACTTGAAATGAACTTCTATCCCATATACAGGGTGAGGCATTTAAAGTGTTACAGAGCAATAGCACTCAAACTTTTGATTATATCCAAAAATGTTTCAGACAGAAGTTTTATTGTTTGAGAAGGCCGTCATACTGGATCACCCTATTTTTTTTATCGGTGGAGGCGCTGAAGCTACGGCAAGGTCAACTCCACTTTTTTAAATGAAACTACGTATTTTTTATTACGTTATTTCATTCTACTTGAAAACCCAAACGACTTTCGTATGAAACATTTTTTGGTGAGACACCAATTTTTCATGATATTTAGCTGAACAACTACAGATTTTTGAACGTTCAAGAATCTACTACCTCTAAACTATCAAGCTTCGAGAAGAATTGCAACGTATGAAGATTCCATAATTCTAAGCAAAGAACCTTGAAGAATATTCTTTCCGAATTTTTTCAACAATTTCCAATTTTTTTACGCAATTGAAGAAACAGCGATGAAAAGTTAGGGGGAAAAATTCTGCAATTATTTTCCGAAATTCCTTGCATAAAATTGAGCACTTTTTGTCATCAGCAACTTTTCTCCAAACTTGATAGTTCAGAGGTAAAAAGTTCTTGAACGTTCAAAAATCTCTAGTTGTTCAGCTGAATATCACGAAAAATTGGTGTCTCACCAAAAAATGTTTCATACGAAAGTCGTTTGGTTTTTTAAGTAGAATGAAATAACGTAATAAAAAATACGTGGTTTCATTTAAAAAAGTGGAGTTGACCTTGCCGTAGCTTCAGCGCCTCCACCGATAAAAAAATAGGGTGATCTAGTATGACGGCCTTCTCGGACAATAAAACTTCTGTCTGAAACATTTTTGGATATGATCAATAGTTTGAGTGCTATTGCTCTGTAACACTTTAAATGCCTCACCCTGTATATTGATTTTGGCACTAACCAACATTTTTGTCTACATAAAACAATTAGATTATTTTTTATATGATTTTAAAGGTCCGAATACGCCTGGAAAATTTCGAAAAAAAATGAGTGAGGATAATGTGACGGACGGTATGGGTAGAGTGTTATTAATCCCTATGGTTTTATCACAAGCGAGAACCCATCAACCAATGGAATTAATCATCCCGTCACATCCACATAATAAATAATTATGAAAAAGATCTATTCTAAAATAGATCGGTAAATGGGAATCGTTGCCGCCTAGTCCTATACAGGTCTCAATTGATTTATTTAAATTGTTGTGAGGCTAGTTGATATAAAAAAAAATAATAAAATAATTGAAGTAAAATAAAATAAATGAATAAAAGGTGGTTCAAATGATCATGAGGATTGACTGGTAAAATCAATAATGTATTCTTGAACGATTTTGAGAATTATAATATGGTTCAAGCGACGGACAAATGATTGTCGGTTGAACAGAATAATATAGAATAATGTAATCACAAAATAATAAAAATAATGTAATAATATAACGATATCCGACGTGGGGATCGTGAAGGCTTGTTACTATATAAAAATTGTTATCAATGAAGGTAATGAAATAATAAAAGCCTCTTCACGATTCACACGCTGATACGAGTAATAAAAAAAAAATGAAATCATGAAATAAGAACTCTCTCTCGGATAGTATCGGAAATCTATTGTATTACCTATAAAGATCTATAGGTAAAATTCCTCCAGGATTGAATCAAGATCGGTAAAGACGAGCTTAATGCTTTAAGGTAGAACACCAGAATAAAAGTCTCTATTTGACATAAAAGAATTCTCGCACTGGTATCAGGGTAGAACTCGAAATTCTATGAATTATCCCAGGCGGTTTGTTAGGTTTACAGTCATTCTGATCTTGGTTCAATTAAGAGAATAATAAATGAATTCCCCAATAAGGAAATTGAATATAAGTAAATATATGCGTAATATGTAAATTTTCCAATTATAGTAATAAAGTAATATTATAATTCGAGATCGCTAGTTATTGGTCTTAATGATATTGAGAATTTGATGAGTAAAAGAAACAGACCCAGCAGGATTAGGGTGAAACCCGGAATTCTATGAATTATCCTGCTTGGTTATTAATTTTATGACCATACCAATCTCGAGTTATTCAGTTAAAGTAATGCATAAATGCTAGTTATAATTATATGAATAACTGGTAAAAATATAAATATTCGGCTTGAACAATGAGTAGCAATGCAAGCTCACCGGGTGGTCTCGTTATTAGGAAGGGATCACCCCGAAATACTGTTAATATCGGCCTATAACGATATTCCCGTGGTTGTACTACACATCAGATGGAATTATATTTTATCATGCATAAGATTGAAGTTAAAGAATTCTGGAAAACAATATATCGATTTTCGAATATGAAAGGTAAATTATAAAAGAGCGAATTTTGGGAGCGATCGTGGTTACTTAGCTTTGGATGAGATGGCGTAGCATGGGAATAATTTTCGATCCTTAGGTATTTGCCTCCCTCACCTTAGGTACCTCGAAGCCTTCGATTTGCGTAGAATTTAGATAGCGGTTTAGGATGTATTAACTGTTTTGATGGATTTAAAATGTTTTGAACTGAAGCTAATTTTACTATCAAATGTCCATTGTTCGTGATTGATTCGATACACAGCTTTGAATGATTCTAGGTTTGGAGAAATAATAATGATGAAAGCGAAATTGATTTAATCTGAGATTAAATTTAATATAGGTTATATTAATAATACAAATACTCGAAATGAGTATAAGGCGGAAAGTGAAGTTATGATTTAATATTGAAAATATTTAATAGCTTGTGTATCTGCACTGAATTTAAGAACTTAAACGGAACACTAAACTTTTAGATTTATCACGTTTAATTGAATTTGTTAACGAGTGCTAAGTCCTTTATACTACCACTTTTATTATAAGAAATAAAAGATTGAGTATAACTCTTGGCTTGATTATTGCACACGGGTCCTTGCGACCACGCACTTCGCGACTTGACAGAAGAAAGACACTAATTCAAATTCAAAGGCGACGAGGTAGCCGCGGTTGCAACAATGCATATATTATTGCGCGCGTGGCTTAGCCAATTAGGGCCTTGCTTAGTGGTTAATTGTAGCCTGATTGGTTTGAAGGACTACTTGCAGTTAAGCGTAGGGGTGGGGCCCTGGTATCATTCTGCGGTCCCATGCTATTCCATGCCTCACCTATAGTCTTTATTATTTAGCTTAGCTTTCCTATTTTCTTGGGAAATTAGAGAGAGAGAACTACATCTACGTACACTAGCTTAGTAGTGTGAAATTGAGGGGTCAGCAATACTGGGGTTCCGGTCTTGCTTCGCCGTTGTCTACTGCTACGTGACTTATAGACATTTCAAGAAAGGAAATATTGTATTACATTTCCGTTTTGCATTAAAAAGGAAATATTGTATTACCGATTTCAGAAGTAAAATGAGTAAACTATTGCGCGTTAAAAGAACGAATCCGATATTATTTATCCGACTTTATCGATGATGATTGAAGAATGAATCAATGAAATGAATGAAAAGAAATTTAGACTTTTGAAGGTTTCCGAAATTACGCACGTAACAATAACATGTTGGGGTGAAAGAATATGCAATAATCAATAATGATTTATTAATAGGATTTTGCACTTTATTGAGGTATATATATATATATATATATATATATATATATATATATATATATATATATATATATACTAGGGGGGCTCTGCCCCCCTGCGCGCTTCGCGCGCCAACCCCCCGCGTCTCGTATACGTAAAAACAACGGAAATTTTGAACAGATCTTTCAACAGATTACATACGATTACAATTACATACACAATTTATAAATTCCGCATTTTCATAAAATTATTAAAAAAAAAAAAAAAGGAATTTAAGGTTGCTCTATTTGAAATATTTAGAGAAGGAGATATAACGTCAATTAGTTAATTATAGGTGTATTCTTTTGACTTTGCGATCACTAATCGAAATGATGTTGAAATTATTATGTTAAATTGCGATTGCAAATAAACATTGATATATATTATAACTGTATGATATTATTTACTTAGTTTGATCATTTTTATAGTTTCTAATTAATTAATTAATCATCTACTTATTTACTGATTTTTCAATTTACTATAAAATAAACATTAACATACATTATAATTGTATTATCATAATAGTATTTATTTTACAAAGAGTAGAAGTGATTCTTAATAATTTAAAAATTATTTACTATTTATTATTTATTACTATCAGTGGATAATCCTGATCTATACAGATCTATTATTTACTTAGTGTGATCATTTTTATAGTTTCTAATTAATTAATTACTTAATTAATTAATTAATTAATTAATTAATTAGTTTTGTTAAAATAATAAAATAATTAAGTAAGTTAAAATGTGATTATTTGTTAAAATTATTATGTTAAATTGCGATCGCAAATAAACATTGATGTATATTATAACTGTATGATATTATCTACTTATCTATCTATATTTACTGATTTTTCAATTTACTATAAAATAAAGATTAACATATATTATAATTGTATTATCATAATAGTATTTATTTTACAAAGAGTAGGAGTGATTCTTAATAATTTCAAGATTATACACTATTTATTATTCATTACTATCAGTGGATAATCCTGATCTACTATATCTAATATAGATCTATAGCGTGAAAAAAGGACACTTAACTGGCCTCACTGCTCGGCTTATATGTCATACACGATCGGCTATCCAGTTATAATATTAATCAGTGGTTGTTTCCTTTATATTTCACTATACACAGAGCGAATCTGAATGAATTTGGTTTTCCGGATGGTAAAGCAATTCGGTTTTTTCTTTAAACCGACAACCTATCTACCTTACACCTGTGACCTTAAAAATCTATGGAAAACCCAGGAATTGTGGGGAAAACCCCGGACCTTTGACCTTTCACCCTGAAAATCTATGGGGAAAACCTAGGAATTCTGGGGAAAACCCAGGACCTTTGGCCTTTGGACCTTTGACCTTGAAAATCGATGGGAAAAACCCAGGAGCTCTTACCTTTGACCTTGAAAATCGATGGGGAAAACCCAGGAAATTTGGGAAAACCCAGGAGCTTTGACCTTTGACCTTGAAAATCTATGGGGAAAACCCAGGAAATCTGGGGAAAACCCAGGACCTTTGACCTTTGACCTTTGATCTTGAAAATCTATGGGGGAACAAAAGAACAAAGAAACAAAAGAACAAAGGAATTCTAGGGAAAACCCAGGAATTCTGGGAAAAACCCAGAAACAAAAGAGCAACGAAACAAAAGAACAACGAAACAAAGGAATTCTGGGGAAAACCCGGGAACTCTGGGAAAAACCCAGAAACAAAAGAACAAAGAAACAAAAGAACAAAGAAACAAAAGAACAAAGAAACAAAAGAACAACGAAACAAAAGAACAACGAAACAAAGGAATTCTGGGAAAAACCCAGAAACAAAAGAATGTCTTTTGTTTCTTTGTTCTTTTGTTTCGTTTTGTTTCTGGGTTTTTCCCAGAATTCCTTTGTTTCGTTGTTCTTTTGTTTCTTTGCTGACACGGCGACGGCCGCGGCGAGAGATTTTTATAATATAGAGATATATATATATATCTCTCTATATTATAAAGATATATCGCCGCCGCCGCCGCCGCCGCCGTGTCAGACTTTCCATGGCCTCCTTGACCCCGCTCGCTCCCCCCCCCCCCCCCCCCCCCTCTTGCCCGGGGCCTCCTCGACCCTGCTCCCCCCCTCCCCCTCCCTTGCCATCGGCCTTCTCGACCCCGCTCGGCTCTTTTCGCCCTTCTCCTCTTGCCCTGGGCCTTCTCGACTCCGCTCAGCTACCTTCCCCCCCTCCCCTCCTTGCCCTAGGCCTTCACGACCCCGTTCGGCTCTTTTTGCCCCCCCCTGCCCATTCCCTTCTTTGCCTCTTCACGCTTCTCTCTTGCCATGGAAATTAGCACGGTTTCCCACAGATTTTCCGGACGTAAGACATAAGACATAAGACATAAGATTTAAGCCTTAGGACTTTTGACATTTGGGGATTTGACAGATCTGAAAAAACATATTGGGTAATCTTGGGGATCCTGAGAACATTTTCTGATATACGGAATTGAGAATTGGGAACCTATTCCAATGGAAGAGATGGGAGACGAACCTATTTTCAAATTGACAGTTTGCGCAAAACAATAGGTCGAGAAACAACGCAAGCCAACTGTTAAACGAAACTTGAGATCCCTTGGTGTTTTGACAGATTTGAAGCAATAGCGAAAAATACATCCGATTATCTGATCCTAAATCCTGAATCCTGAAGAGATTCCGTGGATCGGATATCACGTCAAATAGCCAAGGTGAGAGTAGAATAGACATATTATTTACTGCGGTTGATTTATTTATTTTATGAAGCGTAGGTATTCAACTGTAGATATTAATTAAGGAGATAGTTAATTGAAAACTTAGTTAAGGAGATAGTTAATCGAAATGAATGACAACCGGGCTATTGCAGTACGTATAGTGGGAGACGGTAATTGTTTATTTAGATGTTTTTCGTATTTTTTACATAATGATCAAGAAAAGTATCAGACGATAAGGTTGCAAATTGTTTCTAACGTAGTACACAATTGGTCGGTATATGAATCATTTATTGTGGGCGATGAATCGTACGATTCAGAAATTTCAGATAAATATGCATACCAATCACATATGTCTAAAACAGGAGTTTTCGGGGGGGAAGTAGAAATAGAGTCGTTCGTCAAAATTTATAATATACATGTATCGGTATATACCGAGAATATTCGGTGAAGGTAGACAGCCCCCTTCCTACGCCAAAACCAACACAGGCGCGAACCGCGTGCGTGAGGCTCGGCGGGCGGGGCTATTCGGCCAGTAATGCTTCTACCCAATCTTCCGCGCTATGCCGACTCCGCATAGCCCATCCGCGCTAACTCGATAAATACTATAGCCCATCCGCGCTAACTCGATGAATACTTATCTTAAAAAGCAATCATCACACTGAACACGGAAAAGAATGAACGCGAATAAAATGAATTCGCCTAATGTGAATATTTATTTTCAAAATTTATCAACGAATTTAAAGTCAAATATCAATTAATTGGATTTAAGTATTGATTATCAGTGTTTAGGATCGATATTTGAGACGAAGTTGAACAGGTAAGTGGAGGGTGAATCATTGAAGACAAAAATTGGTTTATTTATTGATTTCTTTATTTATTCATTTTTCAGAACTCGATCTTATTCAAAACATCTGTTCGGAATACCAGTATTCAATCTAATGAAAATTAAGAATTCGTGAGAAAGTTTTCAGTGTTTGTGTCAACTTTAGTTTAATAATAACATAATGAATCATTTGATCAGACTACATTGCAGAGAATGGAATCATCGAGGATAAGGCTGCCACCCACAGGCCACGTCCTTAGGTCTGAAACAGAAAAATCAAATTTATCAGCGATTATTGGTTAATCGAGGGATCCATTGCTGTTGAATTATGGTGTACGCACAAACTTATCAGAGATTGAACCCAATAAACCATAACGTAGATAAAATAGGGCTGATGTCCGGCTAAGTCACGTGTATTAAACGTAATCACGTTTAATACACGTGTTTTAGCCGGACATCAGCCCTATTTTATCTACGTTATGGTTTATTGGGAATGCTTGGGAATCGAAGAAAGGCTACCGATGAGCCACTGTCGAACGTAGTATACTTTTACTGAAACCATTTTCGTCTCTCAACGATTACTTCTATCGGAGAACCGAGTGCTGACACGTACCTCAGCAAGGATTCATAGCGTGCGGATGAGCTTTGTCGCAGGAGTTTGTCGTGCGACGAGATAGCGTACGAGGAGCTACGTTGCAAGGGTTCGTGGCACGTCGACGATATTTATCGAACATCTCTCACTCATCTAACGAGCATTCAACATTCATGTCTCTTAGCAGGCGAAGGAGCTTCGTCGCAGATGTTCGTAGTGCGACGAGGCAGCGTACGAGGAACTTCAGTGCAAGGGTTCGTAGCACGTCGAAGATATCCATCGAACACTTCTTACTCGTCTGACGACCATTTAACGTTCATGTTTCGTAGCAGGCGAAGGAGCTTCGTCGCAGACGATCCTAGTGCGATGAGGCAGCGTACGAGGAGCTTCGTTGCAACGTTTCGTGGCACGTCGATGATATCCATCGAACATTTCTCACTCTAACGAGCATTCAACGTTCATGTCTCGTAGCAGGCGGAGGAGCTTCGTCGCAGATGTTAGTAGTGCGTTGAGACAGCGTACGAGGAGCTTCGTTGCAAGGGTTCGTAGCACGTCGACGATATGCAGTCCTTCTCTGGACTCTGGCAAAGCCTCGCCGAACAAAAATTTAATAGAAAATGCTCGCCGACGCACTGCAAAATCTGACAACAAAGCTCCACTGTACGCTACCAACGCGGTACAAACAACTGTGACGGAGAGAGACCTCCTCTGCAAGATGCGAAACATGAACGTTGAATGCTCGTCAGATAAGTAAGAAAGGTTCGATGAATATCGTCGACGTGCTACGAACTCTTGCAACGAAGCTCCCGTACGCTGTCTCAACGCACCACAAACATCTGCGACGAAGCTCCTTCGCCTTCTACGAGACATGAACGTTGAATGCTCGTCAGACGAGTGGAAAATGTCTACTGAAATCGACGACGCACTTACCAACTCCGGCAACGAAGCTACTCCGCACGCTATGATGCCTTGCTGAGGTACATCTCAGCACTCGGTTCTCCGATAGAAGTAATCGTTGAGAGACGAAAATGGTTTGAGTAAAAGTGTACTGCGTTCGACAGTGGCTCATCGGTAGCCTTCCTTCGATTCCCAAGCATTCAATCTCCGATAAGTTTGTGCGTACACCATAATTCAACAGTAATGGATCCCTCAATTAACCAATAATCGTTGATAAATTTCCTTTTTCTGTTTCAGACTGTTTTTTCAATTTCACTTTTCTGTTTTGAAAATAAGATGTCCTGAAAATAAATGAATAAATAAATAAATCAATAAATAAACCAATTTTTGACCATGTTGTCTTCAATGATTCACCCTCCACTTACCTGTTCAACTTCGTCTCAAATATCGATCCTAGACACTGATAATCAATACTTAAATCCAATTAATTGATATTTGATTTCAAATTTGTTGATAAATTTTGAAAATAAATATTCGCATTAGGCGAATTCATTTTATTCGCGTTCATTCTTTTCCGTATTCAGTGTGATGATTGCTTTTTGAGTTAAGTATTTATCGAGTGAGCGCGGATGGGCTATAGTATTTATCGAGTTAGCGCGGATGGGCTATCTGGAGTCGGCATAGCGCGGAAGATTGGGTAGAAGCATCACTGGCCGAATAGCCCCGCCCGCCGAGCCTCACGCACGCGGTGCGCGCCTGTGTTGGTTTTGGCGTAGGAAGGGGGCTGTCTACCTTCACCGAATATTCTCGGTATAGATCATTTTGAGTATCCAAGAAAATATGGGGATGAAATGAGTACGAATAAATTAATTCTTTTATTATCTGGCTGTTTAGACAGAGGTCACTATGACATTATCAATTCACAGAATTCAAGTTTAACAGGTAGAGATAGAATTAATAGACTACACTACTATCATAACAAGGAGCGAATTAATGAAAAACGACGGGTAGAAAATCTTTCCGAAAATAAATTGAATGAAAAGAGGTTAAGGGATACTATTCGAAGTATGGGAAAAGAGCGAATAGAGAAAAAGCGAAAGAAAGATTTAATTAAGGGAATGAATGAAAAGCGTTTGGACAAAAAACGAAATAAAGATTTAGTTGAGGGAATGAATGAAAAGCGTTTGGATAAAAAACGAAATAAAGATTTAGTTGAGGAAATGAATGAAAAGCGTTTGGATAAAATACGAAATAAAGATTTAGTTGAAACAATGAGTGAAGAGCATTTGGATAAGAAACGAAAGAAAGATTTAGTTGCGACCATGAATGAAGAGCGTTTGGATAGGAAACGAAATAAAGATTTAGTTAAAACAATGAATGAAAAACGTTTGGATCAAAAGCGGAAGAAAGATTTAGTTAAGACAATGGATGAAAAGCGTTTGGATCAAAAACGGAAGAAAGATTCAGTTAAGACAATGAATGAACAGCGTTTGGCTCAAAAGCGAAAGAAAGATTTAGTTGAGACAATGAATGAAAAGCGTTTGGCCAAAAGCGGAAGAAAGATTTAGTTGAGGCAATGAATGAGAAGCGTTTGGATCAAAAGCGAAAAAAAGATTTAGTAGAGACAATGAATGAAGAGCGTTTGGATCAAAAACGGAAGAAAGATTTAGTTAAGACAATGAATGAAAAACGTTTGGATCAAAAGCGTAAAAAAGATTTACTTGAAGCAATGAACGAAAAGCGTATAGAAAAGAAAAGAAACAAAGATAAAGTAATAAATATGGCGGAAAATAGATTGAATAAAAAAAGAATAACCCAGCAAGCTGCAAAATTAAATAATCAAATAGAAGCATTACTTCGGGAAAATTGGTATCTCGATTTTGGGGATTTAAATTATACGTGCCCACATTGTTCAGCACTATTTTGGTCAGTGGAATTTTCAAAAAAAAGTTGCTGTCATTACGGGAAAATAAAACTTCCTCCGATGAGTGATTACGACGAAATATTACAAAATTTAGTGTTATACGACAAAAAATTTAGGGATCTAATTAGATATTATAATAATCGTTTTTCCTTCGCAAGTTTCAGTGCAAATGTGCTGAGCGAATCAAAGAAAGGTGTTTATAATTTGAAAATACAAGGTCAGGTGTGTCACACAATTCCGAGCAGTATCATTTCGACAAATGATGAAAATCTAAATTTCGGACAAATTTATATATATGATGATTACGAAGCAACACAAAGACGGCTAACGGAAGATAATAATTTAGTACAAAGTCATATCGAATATATACAAAATTTGTTGAATAATAATAACCCGTATGCCAAAAAATATAAATATTTGTATCAACTCAGTCAAGACGAATCATTACCGGAATATTATCTATATTTTGTCCGTGATATAAATTTAGATAAAAATAGGTACAATACTCCCACAACTGCGGAATGTGCTGCCTTAATAATATCCAAAGATGGTCAGATACCATCATCGTTTGATATGTGTGTTTATCCAAAAGATCTTCCACCTGGTGTGAATAGTTATACATCTTTGAACAAATTATCATTTCATATCGACCCTATGGTTTTCCCTTTGATGTTCCCATGTGGTGATTTAGGTTGGAGTTCAATATTCACACAAAATCCCGATGTTCAAAAACGATTAACAGCGCTTCAATATTACTCATATCGTTTAGCGTACAGACCGAAAAGTAAATTTAATCCTATTCTGTATTGTGGAAGGCTAACACAACAGTATATAGTTCAAGCTTATATAATAATCGAAAATAATAGATTGAATTATATCAGGTACAATCAAAAACAATTACGAATAGAATGTTATCAGGGATTAGTGGATCACGTTGCCGGAAGTGCTATGAATAGATCAGGTAATTTCGAGAACAAGGAAAGGTTAGGAAATATGTTTGTATTACCATCTTCGTATATAGGTAGTCCGCGACACATGTATCAATTATATCAAGATGCAGTTGCTATTTGTAGGGATATCGGTAGACCTGATTTGTTCATAACTGTTACTTGCAATCCGAATTGGCCAGAAATTAGAAGGATATTAAATAATTTTCCGCCTGGAACAACTTGCAACGATATTCCAACGCTAATCATAAGGCTATTCTATTCTAAACTTAAATCTATCATGTCTGATATTATTAGCGGAAAAATGTTTGGAAAGATATTAGCATTTGTTAGTAGTATAGATATGACAGTTCTGGATCCAGCCTTCTTTACCGGCCATCAGGCAGTCGGTAACTTACCGGCCGCGTGGGCAAGTTACCGACAGTCGGATGGTAACGATCGTCGATCTTTGTTACCGACAATCGGATGGCTGCAATTTGCCGTCGTGCGATGGCGCCACTGCCGATTGTTACCGATATTCCGATGGTAAGGATCGAGAATCCTGCATTGCCGATCTCCGCTTACCGACAATCTGATGGTTGCGATTTGCCGTCATGCGATGGCGCCACTATGGATTGTCGATCTTTAGTTACCGATAGTCCGATGGTAACGATCCGATCATTAGTTACCGATAGTCCGATGGTAACGATCCGATCATCAGTTACCGATAGTCCGATGGTAACGATCCGATCATTAGTTAGCTATAGTCTGATGGCTGCAATTTTCCTGCAATTTTCCGTCTTGCGATGGCGCCACTAACGATTCGGATCATGGTAACGATTATCGATCTTTTTTTTCTTACCGACAATCGATCCAAGATGGCTGAAATATCTAATTCTTAGCTTATATATACGAATTATACTAGCTGAAATGCTTAAAGTGTGACAGGGTGTTATATATGCAATCAATGACGCGAATTATCTGATAATATATGCGTTTATTTGTTATGTCTCAAGTCTAACCTATTCTAAAATACAACAATTTCAATAATAATAATAATAATAATAATAATAATAATAATGGCCGTAACATTTATCCCTCATCTGTATTCATCATCATTCCCTATGAGAATGGGATCTGAAAATAGAAAAAGTGAGCTTAGATGTGTCATAATGATTCCTCAATGATAAATCATACACACTATTCTTCTTCAGACGCATTCTGTATATCTTGATCATATTCGCCCTCGCTACCGCTATCCAGTCTTTCGTCTATTCGATCCCGAAGAACCATAGAGACTGCATAATCTTCGGAATTCAGGTAATAATGTTCATCATGCGCCTTCTTAAACCACCAACAGCGAATATCGTGGTCTATCTGAAGCTTCGCCTGGACACCATTGATTGTTATCACGGCACCATCCACACAACGCCTGGTTACATATGGCTTCAGCTGTGGATCAACCAAGTCATCAAGATTAGGAGCATTACCCCATTCCACAGGAGTCGCCCAATCATATCGTGCGTGAATTCCTTGAACAAATACATAATCAACTTAGCAATTCTAAAATAACAATATTGTATCCAGACATCGGGCTCTACTTACGATTGCGCATGTTCGCGGAATTATGAGCCATCACATCGATATCTTTCCCCATCATCTCGTCTATTCGATACCGAAGAACATTGGCGATTGCATAATCTTCAGGATTAGGGTAAGCCTGATAATGATCCACCCTCCTAAACCACCAACAGCGAATATTGTTGTCTATTCGGAGGCCAGCCTGGATACCATTAATTGTTATTAAGGCACGATCCACACGTCGTCTGATTACATATGGTTCTAGTTGTGTATTAATCAATGCACCAAGATGAGAATCATTACCCCACTCCACAGGGGTTGCCCAATTGTATCGTGAGGAAACGTCTTGAATAGAACACAATATTAACTTAGCACTTGTAAAATAATATCATATGAAGACATCAGGCTCTACTTACAATAGTATATGCTTGCACGATTACCAGCCATCACGTTCAGGGATTTTCCTTTGATTCTATGAACTTGCACTATTCGCCGATCTTTTCAGACTGAAAATTGTCTTTTTCGTCTTAAACTAACCAGGCAGGGGTTAGGTTGCATCCTGTTTGCTGCATACCATCCCCAAAATAAAATCAAACTCAACCAACCAGAGAACAGCTCTCAAAGACACCACCTCGGCTCATAAAAACCGGCAAGTCCCAAAGGATCGAGCAATAAATATCATTCAGAAGTTTTTCACTATACTTTTGTCGCTCGAAAAACGCTAGAATTCTGCAAACACGAAGATTGCATGCAATAATCAAAAGATACCACCTAGGCCCATAAAAATCGACAAATCTCAAAGGATCAAGCAATAAATATCATTCAGAAGTTTTTCACACCCTCTTGCCGCTCAAAACGTTAGAAGTTTGTGAAGCCACAGATCGCAATAATCAAACGAGCACACCTCGGCCCATAAAAATCGTGCATAATCTTCAGGATCCTGGTAATACCGATAATTATCCACCTTCCTCAACAACCAACAGTGAATATTGTTGTCTATTTGAAGCCTTGCCTGGATACCATTCTTTATTATCATGACAGCATTCACACGTTGCCTGGCTGTTTATAGTTTTAGCTGTGTATCAACCAATCCACCAAGATGAGGATCATTATTCCATTCTACAGGGGTTTTTCAGTCATATTGTGCGTAAAATCCTCGAATATAACACATGATTAACTTGGTAATTGTCAAATAATATCATATAAAGATATCAGGCCCTACTTACGGTGGTGCATATTTGCGAAATTACGAGCCATCACGTTCAACGATTTTCCTATGATTCTATGAACTTTCACTATTCACCGATCTTCTTTCAAAAACTGGAAGTTGTCTTCTTTTCTCAAACTGATCAGGCGGGTGGGTTGCATCCTATTGGCTGTATACCACAAAAAAGAATCAACCCCAGCCAAACAGTTATCAAAATACTCCGCCACAGATAAAATCGGCAAGTCTCAATGGATAGAGCGATAAAACGTAATTCAGAAGTTTTTTCACGCTTTTCGCTGATCAGGACGGAAAATTGATCATAAAATCAGTCAACCCTTGACGAATAAAGCAATAAATGCTGTTCAGAGCATCCGAATTTTTCACCCATTCTTCGGTGATTCTAAACGCTTTAATTTTTTGCGGAACGCCATCTGCGTTTGATTTATAAACAGAATTTGGTTGTGAAGTTATTGCAACAATAGTGGTCAAATACATCATATTCCAATCAACGAGAATCGGGAAGGTTCTAGACAAGGACCCTATTCGACTAGACCTGCTGAACAAAGAGGTGGATGAAAAATGATTACAGGACTACTCTACCTCAAGAGATTATACAACAAATTTGAATTTTCAGGCAAAATTTACACACACACACACACACACACACACACACACACACACACATGTAATGCGATGGGTTGAGTTGAATAAAAAACAATGAAATTGTGATTATATTTGCAGGGTGATGCTAATTATATATTAGAGTCGTGTTCCCCACCACCGTTCCTCAGTCATTTGCCTGTTATCGAAAAAATCGGATTCGTCGGTGGACATCATCCCATGGTTGGTGATTAGCTCTAGCTGTTGCAAAAAAAAAAAAATAAATAAATAAAAAAAAAGCTCGGTTGAGCCACTTCTCATCCATATCCTCCTTCAAAACGAATCTTCTTGAATCCATTCAGGTGTACAACCCACGACAAACAGATTCAAACATGTCTATTGAATGATCAAATATATTGGATATAATATTAGAATCAAATGAAATTCTGTTGGACAAAAGTATAAAGGCCGAGGTCCACCAACCGGCAGCGAACGGCGGTGACCGGCCGAAAACAGTGATTCACATTCAAAACACGGACCAAATCTAACTTTAACGCCAGATTTGGTCGATGTATGGGATGTGAACCACTGTTTTGCCGTTTGCCACCGCTCGCTGCCGGCTAATGGGTTTCAGCCTTAACTGGAAGCATTGCCGGGAAATAGAAATCTATAATACAAGTACTTACTATGATATTCCCATAGGTGTTACGTCATGAATAAATGTTATGTAAAGGATGCGAATCACTAGTTAGATGCGTTGACATTCTGATCCCGAATTGGTAGAGTTCTATGTTTGTTACCGAGTCTTGAATAGATAGTTCTTCGAGGTGTTGTCTAACTCTTATCTATCGATGTAAATGCGTTTTATCAGTCGCCACTATGCGGAGGTGAGATAAATGATCGATGATTTTACTTTCAATTAACAATATTCATTTAACAATCCGTCGGAAATTTTGGTTGTTAATCTCGCGCATAAATGCCAATTAACTTTAGTTTGCAATTTTGATAGTTATACAGGGTGTATCACCTCATGTGTTCAGAATTGGAGGGACTCAGTCGACGCGAAGCCACGTCTCTATAGCCTATCAACAAACAAGAGATTTTCGTAGAGCGAAATTCTCACGAGAATAGAAGATACAATTTCTTGGTTTTGGAAAAAAAAATGTCAACAACGACTATTAATATTTGTATTGATAGAGAGGGCAGACAATTCGAGGCGTATGTGTCAGCGTCAGAGTCAATAAGTACTTATAACAAGCACATTAAATCGTTGTTGACATTTTTTCCTACACCAAGAAATTGTATCATCTATTCTTGTGAGAAGGGAAACCATGCTCATAATAACAACATGCCGACTTACCTCTCTGTCCCGAATATTTCACACCACCGAGTAGTAAAATTAGAAAACTTGCGACAATGCTTCTACCTAAGGAAAAATATGCTCTACACTATCGTAATTTGAAACAGTGCATCAAATTTGGTTTAAAGCTGACGAAAGTGCACAGAATTCTAAGGTTCGCACAATCACCATGGTTGAGAAGAATTTCTACAAGCTTATGAATAACGCCGTATTTGGCAAGACCATGAAAAATGTGCGTAACCATAAGAACGTGAAACTAATCACGAAGTGGGAGGGTAGGGGCGGTGCACGTGCTCCCATTGCAAGGCCAACATTTCATAGTTGTACCATATTTTCTGAAGATATGGTGATTATTCAGCTAAGTCGAACCACTGTATATTTCAATAAGCCCATCTACATTGGTGCTGCTATTCTCGATCTTTCGAAAATATTTCTATACAACTTCCACTATGATTATGTAAAAAAGAATTTTTCAAGTACCGAATCAAAATTCATGTATACCGATACAGATAGCCTGATATATCAATTTACTGTTCCAAATATCTATGAAATCATCAAGCGTGATGTTGCTACAATGTTCGATACATCAGACTATCCACCGGATAATACCTACGGCATTCCCCTGTTGAATAAAAAACGTCTTGGTCTGATGAAGGATGAGAATAATGGAAAAATTATGACCGAATTTATCGGATTGCGCGCAAAACTCTATACATTCAGAACTTGTGGTGATACTGATAAGAAACGTGCAAAGGGTGTAAAAGACTCGACATTAAAATCTATCACGTTTGATGATTACAAACGATGCCTTTTCGGTTATCAAAATTTGGTTGAGCAACAGTGTATGATAAGAAGTAGTCGACATACAGTAAGCACTATTATACAGAATAAGTTAGCTCTAAGCTGGTGTGACGATAAGCGAAAATTAATACCTGGTAAAACTGATACTTTACCTTGGGGTTACCGAGATGTTGCAAGCTTGTAAATTTCTCACATTTTCTCACATTTTCTCACATTTTTTCACATTTTCTCACATTTTCTCACATTTTCTCACATTTTCTCACATTTTCTCACATTTTCTCAAATAATTTCCCATTTACTTTACACGTAAATGTGAGAAAATGTGAGAAAATGTGAGAAAATGTGAGAAAATGTGAGAAAATGTGAGAAAATGTGAGAAAATGTGAGAAAATGAGAGAAAATGTGTGTGAAAACATTTTTCCGCAATTATCATGTAAGCTAGCATTAAGATTGAGGAGGGTGAAGAAACAAATGTAAATATGTTGATAATAAATTTATTCATGAAAATTATATTACATATCCGATTTATTTATCCAACTATTATGTGAGCCGTCGAATCCCAACCATTTTACATAGAGTTGATCACCACGCCTCCGCAAGACTTTTTCTACAAGATAGCCATCGGGATATTGCACCCTGCTGAGCTCCTCCTCGTAAAATCCGCCTTCAATGGGCTGATTCAGGTAGTCGGTGAGTTTGTAAGTTGGAGGGTTGGTATTTTTCACCTCATGAATCGTAAATATTTCTGTTGTCCAATTCGGCGTATAACCCTTTTCGAACACATTTTTATATTTGCTAATTCTAACTTTATCGCCAACCTTAAATTTACGTTTTCGTTTGCTTCTTTTTATTTGACGCGGTTTATACACACTTCGATACAGTTGTTTTTCATTAGTCGTAGTCACATCTTTCGGCTTTATTCCAATCGTGCGATGTTTGGTATTATTGTACGATGCAATTAAATTTGGTAGAATGCTAGTCCACTTATAAGAACCTTGAAGTGTGAACTGCTTCCACATTTTATTTTTCAGTGTACGATTGAAGCGTTCGCATATCGATGCCTTCAAGTTGCTAAATGTCGAGTACATGTTGATTCCATGATGTCTCATGAGAGTTTTAAATTCTTTGTTGTAAAATTCCTTGCCCTGATCGACGTGTAGATGTTTCGGTATGCGGTCCAGAGTTAGCACAGATTTCATCGCAGCTGTTACATCTTTGGCATTTTTACTCTTGATCGGCACGGCCCACGCGAATTTTGAAAATATATCAATCACTGTGAGCAAAAATTTTGAGCCCTTGTTGACGGATGAGTATGCGGACATATCGACAAGATCGGCTTGCCAGGTCTCATCCAGACCGCGTATATCGACATAACGGCGAGGATAATTACGTCGGGCGGGTCTATGAAGTTCGCTCGCTATTACCGACTTCATGTTCATGCGTCTTCAACCAATTTGCAATGTATTCGTTGTCTAAAAATTCGGGTGGAATCGGAATTCCGAGGATGTAATGCCGGCTAAGTATTTCAGCGCAATTCTCTACTATCACCAACCGTTTTTCCAAAGATTCACTTTCCCCCTTCAGTGCCGCAATCCTTTCTTTTGCCTGGATCCAAATACGCTGATCTTCTTCAAAACTTTCGCTGTGTTCTTGTGCAATCCGAGCATTAAGTTTAGATTCAAGAGCTGCGAGCGCCTGTTGCATGGATTGCTCGAATGTTTCCTTTATAGTACGCTCAAGACCAATGTATGATCGCTGTGTAATATCCTCAAGACTTTGCAGAGAAACGGCATCGGTTGGCTCCTGCGGATGTGCGATATTACACAATCGTTTATTGTCTATATCGTACTGGTTATCGATGGTGGTTTTGAATCCAACGCCGGGCGGTCCACGACTACTCACACTTTTGATTTTTCTGCTAGTCAACCAACGACCGAATATGTCTATGCCCATTATCGATCGATCTAGCTTGATTCAGGGTGAATATTATGGATTAGCCCGTTGTGGTAGAGTTTTGCAAGATTAGATCCTACAGCGGCTAATCGAATCTCTACTTATAGAGCTTCTTCTCGTGCTATAGCCGCGGCATCCTGACATGCTGCCGTCTTCAGATCCTGTCCTCGCCGCTTGATGGCATTTGCCACTATTCGAAGATCCGATGGTATAAGGGCAGTTTTCACGATTTTCAACATTTGTCTCATCCAAAAAGGTCTGTCCACTAAGGTCGAACACGTCACGATTTGCACGACTATCCACAACTCAAGTGTACCGATAATATTACGTAGAACCGTCGTCACCTCCTGCTCAGTATTCATTCCCTTGACTCGATGGTGCCACTCACGCATACGTTTCGTAACAACTTCCGGTCTTGTAGTTTCGAGGTACCGTATCACCGTCAGGATTATACCTTTCACGGTTGATACGATACGTTTATCCTCAACACGATTCATCGCAAAAAATATCCTCCAAAATAAATTCAATCAAAAGAAAAATAAGGACTTGTCCAGAATTTTCTCGAAGCTCAAACTTGTTCGCTTGGTTACAATGCCTTTCACGAATGAAAAAACAAACGCAACAGTAATTGTTAAACCACTCGAAATCAGAAGATCACAACCAGCAGAGTCTCCCCTACTGAATAGTTTTTCAAACTGATAAAATGACACGATTTTGGCGAGTCTATATATGTTATGCTTGGTACCCTGCTCATCCCCACTCAGTGTAAATGAACCAATCGTTGATATTACTACCACCCGCCAACCATTGACCATTTTTGCCTACCTGAAACACTGTCACTATACTTCGACCTGACTGACGTCACTTTCATATTGCTTTTCACCCGACCGGCCCTTGCGCCCGCAAGTCTGTACCTGCATGCATTGCGCCTCTAACCCCCAATCGCACCTCTGCACACAGGACAAAAGAATGTACCACCTTTGCAAGGGTAACCGGAGCGTGAACTTGAACATACAAAATCGGTATTTACCATTGCGTCCCTTACGTCCGCAAGTCTGAACCGGCATAGCGGTCATCGTTAATCCCCTACCGCACCATGACACGCGAGACAAAAGAACGTACACTTGCACCTTTGCGGGGTAGTCGAAGCGTGAACTTGAAAATAGAAATCAGTTAATTACATTTTTGGGGCAGGCTGATTACAAAGGCAGCTGCATCGTACACCTATCTATTTCCTTTCACTGTCTTGAGCTACCCCTGATAAACAAATTTTTCAATGTTTAACCAGCAGAGTATAATTGCCATCTTTCGACGAATTTTGCGGGTATATAATACAGTGTTTAGTCTCCAACGATACTTGAACAATGGCACCGTAAATGGTCGATTATCTGTTTGAAAGGCGTACACCGTATAATACATTCATATTGTTCGGTTGCTAAGAAAAGTAATTATTACCGGACCATTGTCGCGTCGTACTATTAGACAAGCTGAAACTGGTAGGCCTGACCTGACAAATAGTTTCCAAAGAGACGGAGGTTCTTTATTTTTTCTAGGATCGGTTTTACAACAGACGGCAATATAACCCAAAAGTAATTACTTGAATCTATCCGTGCAGATTGAAGCCTTGCAAACTTTTCCTTCAAACTTTTAGGCCAAAGTCCACAGCTACCTGCAAAGCCATAAACGGCATACTGCCTGGGCATAATGCAGGGGTCGGCACCTATGGTATCCCAGAGCCACGCTGATTTTATATGTAAGTACTGCGTCCACTGGTACAACCGTGAAATCCCTCAGCCTAGCTGAAAAACTTGTCCCTACCCTCTGAGGAATAATAAAACCTCACCCAGTAGTGGGGGGTTTTTCTTGAAATATTAAGGGGTCTGTAAGCATCTACGCCAGTAGTTACGAATAGCCCGTGCTTGCAACAGTGAAAAACAGTTACTCTGCATCAATATTCTTCAGTGTCTGAATCATAATTTCATCATGTTTAACTCTCAATCTGTGCGTGCATTACAAAAACCTCATTCAGTTGATAAACCCCTCATAATTGACCCTCTGCGACCAACCAGGCGGATGCTACTATCATCCACATATGGAATAAACCCTTCGTTTTCAACGACAGTCTCGGTTGGATATTCTTTAGTCGGAGAACGTTTCGAGCCTATTGTTCAGCTCAGTGGTCAAGGTGGAAGTATTATCGCGATGAAAACTGATGTTTGGTGGAACTTTTTAACAAAGTTGAGCAAAATCAACGAATACTTCGCTAAACCAACGACCACAGCCTATACTCCAGCCGTTTCTACCGATACTACGACCATAGATGTGAACGGTTATACCGTTTCCTTCATCTTGGCTCACGGTTCGAGAGCCATCAAGCTAACAGAACCAGCTGAGCAGTGGAAAAAGGAAGAAGATCGAGACACAGACGATGAGTCATCTACTTACAATTCCACCAGTCTTAAGAAACGGAGGTTGGACTCGCCGTCCATCGTGCTGCAGAAAACATCGTTCGATGGACTAAATGCCATATCGGGGTGCGTCTGTAATCATTTATGTCGTCTAAGAGAACATGCGGTTCCTGTGAACGAACTAAAAGACGAAATGGTAAGGGAACTCTCTACACTGGCAAATGCGTTTGGCTTTACGGATACACCTCTTTATCGTTTCACAGATCTTGTCTTAAAAGATATTAACGAACGGCTGGATGGGGTACAGTCGAATTTGAAGCCGAATCTTAGTACGTATATGTATAAAATTGTTTTGCTTGAACTAAAGGCTCTGTTCGCTCTTGACATATCCGAGGAAATTAAGGGATCCATGGATTCAAACATAATAGTTGGATGAATAAATTGGATATGTAATATAATTTTCATGAATAAATTTATTATCAACATATTTACATTTGTTTCTTCACCCTCCTCAATCTTAATGCTAGCTTACATGATAATTGCGGAAAAATGTTTTCACACACATTTTCTCTCATTTTCTCACATTTTCTCACATTTTCTCACATTTTCTCACATTTTCTCACATTTTCTCACATTTACGTGTAAAGTAAATGGGAAATTATTTGAGAAAATGTGAGAAAATGTGAGAAAATGTGAGAAAATGTGAAAAAATGTGAGAAAATGTGAGAAAATGTGAGAAATTTACAAGTTTGCAACATCTCGGTAACCCCAAGGTAAAGTATCAGTTTTACCAGGTATTAATTTTCGCTTATCGTCACACCAGCTTAGAGCTAACTTATTCTGTATAATAGTGCTTACTGTATGTCGACTACTTCTTATCATACACTGTTGCTCAACCAAATTTTGATAACCGAAAAGGCATCGTTTGTAATCATCAAACGTGATAGATTTTAATGTCGAGTCTTTTACACCCTTTGCACGTTTCTTATCAGTATCACCACAAGTTCTGAATGTATAGAGTTTTGCGCGCAATCCGATAAATTCGGTCATAATTTTTCCATTATTCTCATCCTTCATCAGACCAAGACGTTTTTTATTCAACAGGGGAATGCCGTAGGTATTATCCGGTGGATAGTCTGATGTATCGAACATTGTAGCAACATCACGCTTGATGATTTCATAGATATTTGGAACAGTAAATTGATATATCAGGCTATCTGTATCGGTATACATGAATTTTGATTCGGTACTTGAAAAATTCTTTTTTACATAATCATAGTGGAAGTTGTATAGAAATATTTTCGAAAGATCGAGAATAGCAGCACCAATGTAGATGGGCTTATTGAAATATACAGTGGTTCGACTTAGCTGAATAATCACCATATCTTCAGAAAATATGGTACAACTATGAAATGTTGGCCTTGCAATGGGAGCACGTGCACCGCCCCTACCCTCCCACTTCGTGATTAGTTTCACGTTCTTATGGTTACGCACATTTTTCATGGTCTTGCCAAATACGGCGTTATTCATAAGCTTGTAGAAATTCTTCTCAACCATGGTGATTGTGCGAACCTTAGAATTCTGTGCACTTTCGTCAGCTTTAAACCAAATTTGATGCACTGTTTCAAATTACGATAGTGTAGAGCATATTTTTCCTTAGGTAGAAGCATTGTCGCAAGTTTTCTAATTTTACTACTCGGTGGTGTGAAATAT
The DNA here is from genome assembly GCA_943736025.1 of Tenthredo mesomela. Lineage (NCBI taxonomy): Eukaryota > Metazoa > Arthropoda > Insecta > Hymenoptera > Tenthredinidae > Tenthredo > Tenthredo mesomela. The sequence continues at coordinate 15,735,396 of OX031014.1, read as the reverse complement.
TCGGGACAGAGAGGTAAGTCGGCATGTTGTTATTATGAGCATGGTTTCCCTTCTCACAAGAATAGATGATACAATTTCTTGGTGTAGGAAAAAATGTCAACAACGATTTAATGTGCTTGTTATAAGTACTTATTGACTCTGACGCTGACACATACGCCTCGAATTGTCTGCCCTCTCTATCAATACAAATATTAATAGTCGTTGTTGACATTTTTTTTTCCAAAACCAAGAAATTGTATCTTCTATTCTCGTGAGAATTTCGCTCTACGAAAATCTCTTGTTTGTTGATAGGCTATAGAGACGTGGCTTCGCGTCGACTGAGTCCCTCCAATTCTGAACACATGAGGTGATACACCCTGTATAACTATCAAAATTGCAAACTAAAGTTAATTGGCATTTATGCGCGAGATTAACAACCAAAATTTCCGACGGATTGTTAAATGAATATTGTTAATTGAAAGTAAAATCATCGATCATTTATCTCACCTCCGCATAGTGGCGACTGATAAAACGCATTTACATCGATAGATAAGAGTTAGACAACACCTCGAAGAACTATCTATTCAAGACTCGGTAACAAACATAGAACTCTACCAATTCGGGATCAGAATGTCAACGCATCTAACTAGTGATTCGCATCCTTTACATAACATTTATTCATGACGTAACACCTATGGGAATATCATAGTAAGTACTTGTATTATAGATTTCTATTTCCCGGCAATGCTTCCAGTTAAGGCTGAAACCCATTAGCCGGCAGCGAGCGGTGGCAAACGGCAAAACAGTGGTTCACATCCCATACATCGACCAAATCTGGCGTTAAAGTTAGATTTGGTCCGTGTTTTGAATGTGAATCACTGTTTTCGGCCGGTCACCGCCGTTCGCTGCCGGTTGGTGGACCTCGGCCTTTATACTTTTGTCCAACAGAATTTCATTTGATTCTAATATTATATCCAATATATTTGATCATTCAATAGACATGTTTGAATCTGTTTGTCGTGGGTTGTACACCTGAATGGATTCAAGAAGATTCGTTTTGAAGGAGGATATGGATGAGAAGTGGCTCAACCGAGCTTTTTTTTTATTTATTTATTTTTTTTTTTTTGCAACAGCTAGAGCTAATCACCAACCATGGGATGATGTCCACCGACGAATCCGATTTTTTCGATAACAGGCAAATGACTGAGGAACGGTGGTGGGGAACACGACTCTAATATATAATTAGCATCACCCTGCAAATATAATCACAATTTCATTGTTTTTTATTCAACTCAACCCATCGCATTACATGTGTGTGTGTGTGTGTGTGTGTGTGTGTGTGTGTGTGTGTAAATTTTGCCTGAAAATTCAAATTTGTTGTATAATCTCTTGAGGTAGAGTAGTCCTGTAATCATTTTTCATCCACCTCTTTGTTCAGCAGGTCTAGTCGAATAGGGTCCTTGTCTAGAACCTTCCCGATTCTCGTTGATTGGAATATGATGTATTTGACCACTATTGTTGCAATAACTTCACAACCAAATTCTGTTTATAAATCAAACGCAGATGGCGTTCCGCAAAAAATTAAAGCGTTTAGAATCACCGAAGAATGGGTGAAAAATTCGGATGCTCTGAACAGCATTTATTGCTTTATTCGTCAAGGGTTGACTGATTTTATGATCAATTTTCCGTCCTGATCAGCGAAAAGCGTGAAAAAACTTCTGAATTACGTTTTATCGCTCTATCCATTGAGACTTGCCGATTTTATCTGTGGCGGAGTATTTTGATAACTGTTTGGCTGGGGTTGATTCTTTTTTGTGGTATACAGCCAATAGGATGCAACCCACCCGCCTGATCAGTTTGAGAAAAGAAGACAACTTCCAGTTTTTGAAAGAAGATCGGTGAATAGTGAAAGTTCATAGAATCATAGGAAAATCGTTGAACGTGATGGCTCGTAATTTCGCAAATATGCACCACCGTAAGTAGGGCCTGATATCTTTATATGATATTATTTGACAATTACCAAGTTAATCATGTGTTATATTCGAGGATTTTACGCACAATATGACTGAAAAACCCCTGTAGAATGGAATAATGATCCTCATCTTGGTGGATTGGTTGATACACAGCTAAAACTATAAACAGCCAGGCAACGTGTGAATGCTGTCATGATAATAAAGAATGGTATCCAGGCAAGGCTTCAAATAGACAACAATATTCACTGTTGGTTGTTGAGGAAGGTGGATAATTATCGGTATTACCAGGATCCTGAAGATTATGCACGATTTTTATGGGCCGAGGTGTGCTCGTTTGATTATTGCGATCTGTGGCTTCACAAACTTCTAACGTTTTGAGCGGCAAGAGGGTGTGAAAAACTTCTGAATGATATTTATTGCTTGATCCTTTGAGATTTGTCGATTTTTATGGGCCTAGGTGGTATCTTTTGATTATTGCATGCAATCTTCGTGTTTGCAGAATTCTAGCGTTTTTCGAGCGACAAAAGTATAGTGAAAAACTTCTGAATGATATTTATTGCTCGATCCTTTGGGACTTGCCGGTTTTTATGAGCCGAGGTGGTGTCTTTGAGAGCTGTTCTCTGGTTGGTTGAGTTTGATTTTATTTTGGGGATGGTATGCAGCAAACAGGATGCAACCTAACCCCTGCCTGGTTAGTTTAAGACGAAAAAGACAATTTTCAGTCTGAAAAGATCGGCGAATAGTGCAAGTTCATAGAATCAAAGGAAAATCCCTGAACGTGATGGCTGGTAATCGTGCAAGCATATACTATTGTAAGTAGAGCCTGATGTCTTCATATGATATTATTTTACAAGTGCTAAGTTAATATTGTGTTCTATTCAAGACGTTTCCTCACGATACAATTGGGCAACCCCTGTGGAGTGGGGTAATGATTCTCATCTTGGTGCATTGATTAATACACAACTAGAACCATATGTAATCAGACGACGTGTGGATCGTGCCTTAATAACAATTAATGGTATCCAGGCTGGCCTCCGAATAGACAACAATATTCGCTGTTGGTGGTTTAGGAGGGTGGATCATTATCAGGCTTACCCTAATCCTGAAGATTATGCAATCGCCTATGTTCTTCGGTATCGAATAGACGAGATGATGGGGAAAGATATCGATGTGATGGCTCATAATTCCGCGAACATGCGCAATCGTAAGTAGAGCCCGATGTCTGGATACAATATTGTTATTTTAGAATTGCTAAGTTGATTATGTATTTGTTCAAGGAATTCACGCACGATATGATTGGGCGACTCCTGTGGAATGGGGTAATGCTCCTAATCTTGATGACTTGGTTGATCCACAGCTGAAGCCATATGTAACCAGGCGTTGTGTGGATGGTGCCGTGATAACAATCAATGGTGTCCAGGCGAAGCTTCAGATAGACCACGATATTCGCTGTTGGTGGTTTAAGAAGGCGCATGATGAACATTATTACCCGAATTCCGAAGATTATGCAGTCTCTATGGTTCTTCGGGATCGAATAGACGAAAGACTGGATAGCGGTAGCGAGGGCGAATATGATCAAGATATACAGAATGCGTCTGAAGAAGAATAGTGTGTATGATTTATCATTGAGGAATCATTATGACACATCTAAGCTCACTTTTTCTATTTTCAGATCCCATTCTCATAGGGAATGATGATGAATACAGATGAGGGATAAATGTTACGGCCATTATTATTATTATTATTATTATTATTATTATTATTGAAATTGTTGTATTTTAGAATAGGTTAGACTTGAGACATAACAAATAAACGCATATATTATCAGATAATTCGCGTCATTGATTGCATATATAACACCCTGTCACACTTTAAGCATTTCAGCTAGTATAATTCGTATATATAAGCTAAGAATTAGATATTTCAGCCATCTTGGATCGATTGTCGGTAAGAAAAAAAAGATCGATAATCGTTACCATGATCCGAATCGTTAGTGGCGCCATCGCAAGACGGAAAATTGCAGGAAAATTGCAGCCATCAGACTATAGCTAACTAATGATCGGATCGTTACCATCGGACTATCGGTAACTGATGATCGGATCGTTACCATCGGACTATCGGTAACTAATGATCGGATCGTTACCATCGGACTATCGGTAACTAAAGATCGACAATCCATAGTGGCGCCATCGCATGACGGCAAATCGCAACCATCAGATTGTCGGTAAGCGGAGATCGGCAATGCAGGATTCTCGATCCTTACCATCGGAATATCGGTAACAATCGGCAGTGGCGCCATCGCACGACGGCAAATTGCAGCCATCCGATTGTCGGTAACAAAGATCGACGATCGTTACCATCCGACTGTCGGTAACTTGCCCACGCGGCCGGTAAGTTACCGACTGCCTGATGGCCGGTAAAGAAGGCTGGATCCAGAACTGTCATATCTATACTACTTTTGTTTATACCATTGAATTTCAAAAACGCGGTTTACCCCATTCTCATATTTTATGTGTCTTGGACTATGCTAACAAATTGTCGAATTCGGAAGCAGTAGATAAATTTATCAGTGCTGAAATTCCTTCGAATGATATCCATTTACAAAATTTAGTAATCAAACATATGTTGCATGGTCCACATACATCTTATTCAGTATGCTATGATTCCAACAAAAACATTTGTACCAAGAATTTTCCAAAAGCATTCTGTGAGCATACTGCGTTTAAGGATAATGGTTTTCCAATCTATAGACGTACCGATAATCGCGACAAAGGATATGTGTACAATAAGAAAATTAACGGTGAATTTATTAACGTAGACAATTCGATGGTAGTACCTTATAATCCTGAATTATTGAGAAAATATGAGTGTCATATAAATGTAGAATATTGTGCTCCGGTTATGAGCATAAAATACATTTATCAATACCTACATAAAGGACATGACAGGGCATACGTCAAATTAAAGAAAGGTCAGCAGACAGAGGTTGATAAAGATAATGAAACTTATGACGAAATTTCTGAGTATATTGATCGTCGGTATTTAAGTCCAATGGAATCTGCCTGGCGAATAGAAGAATTACCCCTCTCTGCGAGATCTCATACCATTATTCGTTTAGCAGTTCATACCGAGAACCAACAAAGAATAATTTTTGAGGAAGATACAGTAGAAGTTGCATTGAAAAATCATGAAACCACCTTAACAGCTTGGTTTAAATTAAATCAACGAGACCAAATTGCAAAAAATATACTATATATCAACATACCGAAAAGTTATCTATTTGATCTTTCCGAAAAGAAATGGATAAAACGTAAACAATTTTCAAAAGTGGTAGGACGTATCAACAGCGTCAGCCCTAAAGATTCGGAACGTTTTCATTTAAAATTAATTTTAAATAGAAAAAAAGGAGGCATGTCTTTCAACGATTTAAAAGAACATGAAAATAATATTTATCTGTCTTATAAAGAAACGGCAATCGCGATGGGATTAGTTGAAAGTGATGAACACATTTTTGAAATTTTTGAAGAAGTGTGCAATGTTGGAATGCCTAAACAATTACGTAAATTCTTCGCGTGGTTTCTTATTTCGGACAATGTGTCATTTGCCAAAGAAATTTGGAATAAGTATAAAAAATATTTTAGCGAAGATTTTAAAGACAATAACGAAGGCAGAGCTTTGAAAGAAATAAATGATATTTTAAATTCAGAAAATATGACATGCTCGGATTTTCAACTTCCGGAACCTATAATAGATAATGAAAATTTCGAAGAAAAACAAATATTAATGATGAATAATGAAAAATTATTTGCAGAAATGATTACGAAATGTAATGAAGATCAAAAATATATATTTGATTATGTAACGAATACTAATAAAAATCGTCTGATATTTATTGATGGTCCCGGAGGTACCGGGAAGACGTTTTTATACAAAACGTTGATTCATTATTATATCAGTCAAGGTAAAAAAGTTGTATCTATGGCGTGGACAGGGATAGCTTCTGTATTATTACCAGGTGGCATGACAAGTCATCGAACATTTAGACTACCTTTAGACTTATCAAACATCGAAACTTCATTTTTAAAGTTAGATTCTGATAAAAAAAAATTGAGGGAATGTGAGATCATTATATGGGATGAAGCGTCGATGATCCCCAAAAAAGCATTGGAAATTATTGATAAAACATTAAAAGATTGCTGCAATATTTATAATCTTCCATTCGCAGGTAAATTAATCATTTTAGGTGGCGATTTTCGTCAAATTTTACCGGTCATAAAAAATGGCTCGCGATTAAGTATCATTCGAGAGACAATTAAATATTCAAACATATGGAAAGATTTCAAAATTTTAACATTAAAAAACAATATGAGAAATAACAACATGAAATTTTCTTCATTCTTATTAAACATCGGAGAAGGAGTGATAGACTCATTTAAAATCCCCGAAGAATGGAAAACTGATGACATTTGCGAAAAAATTTACGGTACCGTTAACGACAATATGGAAGATTTATCTAATCATACAATTTTAGCAAGTCATAATCAGGACATTTACAAATTAAGTGATAAAATATTAAAAAAGATTAAAACCTTTGAGAAAACTTATTTCAGTATTGATAGAGCAAAATATAAAGGGGTGGACCAGACTGAAACTGATGCGAATTTAAATTATCCCGTCGAATATTTGAATTCTTTTTATTTGACTTCAACAGATGACACACAATGGGGGGTTGGCGCGCGTAGCGCGCAGGGGGGCATAGCCCCCCTAGTATATATTGTAATATTTTTAATATTTGTTGTAATAATAAGTTAATATTTATGGATTCCCGAGGGAAATAAAGTGAATCAGATGAAATATAATCAATTGGGCAAAAGGTTTATGTATTCAGAAAATACAGGTCTGCTTCAGTACGAGGCTAAAGACAGACTGATTTGTTTTACAATAATACTTATTGATACGGCAACGGCGATTCATATATTTTGAGAGATGTCTTTTATCATATAGACTACTTGATCTAGATCGTATGAAAGTAATATATAGGGTTGAATTCATCAAATATAACACTACCCCCCCTTTAGTGAAAGAGTCGACCCGACTCGTAAGGTAAGTATAATAAAAATTGTCTATTTAAAATCGTCATAAGGATTAGCAAGTCGATATTTGAATCACAAAATCTATTTGCTCTATTTAGGAGAATTGGAGCTGTGGCTCAAGTAATTAAAAATTTTCCTAAGTACTATCTGACATTCGTCTCTTATTAGCAGGGAAACCACAGAAAACCTCTAAAAGATAGTCTAACTTAATTTCACAACATGGGTTTTTACAAAAATCTTCAAGAACAGGAACCAGGAACAAGAGTAGAAACTCAGGAATACAGGATCAGTAGACAGGAATCAGGAAATAAGAATCAGCAAACAGGAACAAGGCGAAGAATTCCTTGGTCAATATGAAGAAAGTCCTGAATACTGGAACAGGAAGGGGTTGGAGGGGTAGAAGGACCAAAGACTGGAACGGAAAGTCCGATTCTGAACTCCAGGAGATCCAACTCCAAACCTCTTCGAAATAAATCATAACGACCTAAATGGGAGGACAAATGTTATTCTCTCGAAATAATAAGGTCATAAATATGAGTTTCTCTTCTAAAAACTCTTCAAAATTATAGATTCCTTTCAAATCTCTTTTAAATCAAAATTATAAATTCCTTTTTAAATATTTTCTTTCAAATGATAAATTAAACTTTTTGATATTAGATAGATTATTACAAATATAATAAATTGATAAATTAAATTATTCTATTAAATAAATGTTATAAATATAAATTGAAACGATCTTATCTGGAAAGAAGTGGAAACTTGGGAAAATAGGTCAGGATGGGATGAATTAGGCTTCCTTCTTCTCGTCTCAAAATATCATTTCGTCATTTAATACAATATCCTACTATCGGAATATCGGGAGCTGGAAAAACTTGGGTTAATGTTTGGAAACTAAAACATAACCTATATTTAGATTTTCCGCTCGGATCTCTTTTCATTTAGACGCCATTATTATATAAGTCTATTGTAACGACACCTAGCGTTATATTTTTGTAATATTTTCGCGGGATTCGAAATTGAAATAAATGAGGGTCTTTTAAACGACCTATAACGAACCCTTTCAATAAAACATCTATAAATAAATGAAAAATTGTTTAAACAATTGCAAAATTGTTTATAACAAAAGAAAAGAAGATAAAAGATACAAAGGAGAAGAAAGCTAAAGAAGCGTCAGTCATAAAAATGGAGCCTTTGAATGAAGACGCTGTGCGACTAGGAATTCTAATTTCGCAATTAAATATAGGGGATATATCCCATAAAAATGAAATTTTCGTCAAAGCCCGGTTCGAACGGGAATGGAATCGAGTCAAATGTGCTCGAGGGGAAGCCGTAATCTTGCTAAATTCGCCTATGAAGATTTGTAATACTTGTTTTGCAACGAGGTAAATTATTTCTTTATTCTTTCATTATTTGTGTATTTTCATTTTATTTTATTTATTTATATTTATTTTTTTTTTTTTTTTTTTAGAATTCCAAAAGAACTATTTCGCGCGATTGTCTCAATACATCGCCTTTACGTCGGAGAACTCGATCTACATGGACCATTTACCAACTGTAGTCTTTGCAAGACACCGATCGTCCACGAACTTCCTAACATTGATTGTGAGACTTGTCTGAAATTCAAGACTCTATTAAAACATGTCTTCGAAAAGAGGTCTTCAAATAAATTCTAATTGCAAAGATGATCATTGTGATATTGGCGAGACTAATTATCTAATTCTTATTTAATATCACATAAAGATTGTATCGTTGGTAAAATAAATTATTTATCTTAACCTTAATGTGTCTCTCTCTCTCTCTCTCTCTTTTTTTTTTTTTTTTTTAATTATTAATTAGATGTTATTCATAATATTCGTTATCCTCCATTTGCTTTTAATAGTCTTTATTACCGACTTGATCTCAATTATTTTACTATTAGTTCCGAATTCTTCCGAGCTATTCCGAATAGTTCCGAGTTGTTCCGAGTCTATTCCGATGCGATGTTAAAAATCATAAGGTTTCATAACCTCGCAAAAATTCATATAAACGTCGTCTGCGGAAGCTTCGGCGTCTGAGATCAAGACTGGTGCTGGAAGAGTCGCAAATTTCTTTCTAACTAACCAATCTTCATGTACTTCGTGTAGGACCTTCAAATAATCTAATGGAATACCATCTTCTTCTGAACGAGCGCGTGAATTTATACGCGAAAACGACTCTTCGGGAGATAACCTCAAATAAACAATTAAATCCACCTCGAAGGCAGGAGACTCGCTAACCAGTACCCTAACATTTTCTAATAAAAGATGAGCTTCGAGGTCTTCAAAATCTCCCATTCTTCTACGTGCCTCGACGAAGCAATTGCAGCTATAAATAGACCTTTCCATGATTTTATTAGGTAATGCAGTCTGAGTTAAATGTCGAATTCGCATTGTCATAGCCGCGTGATGTTGAAAATGATACGCATATTTACTAGGATCCTTATACATCTTTTCTAGGAGGTTCTCGCCAGCTACGTTACGATATTCATCTAAAGGTTCTAACAGTGTAAGAATATTTTTATCATTTAAAAATCTTTTAGTAAACGTCGTTTTACCACATCCAATATTTCCTTCAATGAGGATAGTTAAAGGTCTATAATCTCTTCGTTTAATCCCATAAGGCAGTTCCTCAGACCACCTAGAAGAATCCAATGTAAAGGTTTGATCATCTCTTAGAAGAGAGAAATTATTATTTATAGAATGATCTTCATCTATATTTAAAGAACGAAGATTCTTTATTTTATTATTGTTAGTAAGTTTATCTGAATTATAAGGAGCCAGACGGTCCAAGTGAACTACCTTAGGTTTCGTACGAGTAGATCTTTGTATTCGATAAACTACATTATTTATTTTGTCAATTATTGAATAAGGACCTTCCCAATTAGATTGTAATTTAGGACAACGTCCTTTTTCTCTTCTAGGTTGGAAGAGCCATACTAAATCTCCAGTTTTAAATTCAAGATCTCTAGTCCTAATATCATAATGAGCTTTCGTCCTATCTGAAACGATTTCAATTCTTCCCCTAGCAAAATCATGAATTTGTTCTAATTTATCTCTTAAATTAGATACGAAATCCGTTTGAAGAGGATCTGGCGAAGGAATAGGTCCCTTATCTAAGTCTGAAGGTAACCGAAGATCTCTTCCCATAAGCATAGAAGCTGGAGATTGTTTAGTCGTCTCGTGAACAGCTGATCGATAAGATAGAAGAAAAAGAGGAATCCACTCATCCCAATCTCGTTGACTTTTGTCAATGAAAGAAGCTAAATAACTTAAAAGAGTTCGATTTAACCGTTCTACCATTCCATCAGACTGAGGATGAAGGGGGGTTGTATGAGTCTTTCTGATTCCTAAAACTGTTGATATTTCTTCTATTAAAATTGATTCAAAATTACGACCTTGATCGGTATGTAATTCTAGAGGAGTCCCATATCTACAAACAAAATCTCGAACAAATACTTGGGCAACTGTCTTGGCTTCTTGATTAGGGATAGGGATGACCTCGGGCCATTTAGTAAAATAATCTGCAATAACTAAAGCATATCTATTTCCAGATCTAGAAAGAGGGAGTGGCCCGAGAACATCCATAGCCACTCTCTCGAAGGGTGCTCCGACGTTATATATTTGGAGAGGACTGCGACCCTTACCGCGTGGACCCTTTTTCGCAATGCAGACTTTACATAACCTACACCAATCATCTACATCCATTCTGCTGCGAGCCCAGAAAAATCGTTCCCTAATCCGACCTAAAGTTTTATTGGAAGCGAAATGTCCACCCGACGGTGAATCATGATATTGCTTGAGGATGTCTTCTATTTTGTTCTTTGGTACTAATAATTGCCATCTAATTATCTTCAAATCTGGAGATTCCCATTTTCTATATAATATTCCGTTCATTAAAAACAGAGAATCCCATTGAGTCCAATAGATTTTTAGATCTTGACTCTTAGCAGAAACATCTTGCCACTCAGGGCGTAATTCAGATTCTTTCCATGTTTTAATCTGTAATAGAACTTCATCTTCTTGTTGAGCCTTTTTCCATGGGTTCAGATCTCCTTCAAAAGTGATTGATCGGATTTTATAGGGTTCGTCTAGTTGTTTTTCTAATCTTGTGCATTGTTTACATTCGACAGGTCCTTCGCAAGGTCTTCTGGATAGAGCGTCTGCGTTTCCGTGTAATAATCCAGCGCGGTGTTGAATATCAAAATCATATTGGCCCAGTCTCTCTATCCACCTAGCTACCTGTCCTTCTGGAGATTTAAAAGAAAGCAACCACTTAAGAGAAGCATGATCTGTCCTAATCAAAAACTTTCTCCCATATAAATAATGATGAAAATGTATTACTGTTTTTACCACAGCTAAAAGTTCTCTACGAGTGACACAATAATTCCTCTCCGTCTTACTAAGGACTCGACTATAATAACTGACTACCCTTTCATTTCCGTCATGGATTTGAGACAAAACTCCACCTATTCCCGAAAGAGAAGCGTCTGAGTCTAAAATAAAAGGTTGTTCTACTTGGGGATAAGCAAGGATAGGAGAAGATGTTAAATAAGTCTTTAATTTGATAAAAGCTTCTTCACATTCTTGAGACCATTCAAATTGAACCTTACTCCCTGTTAGATGATGAAGAGGTTTAGCTATTGAGGCGAACCCTTTAACAAAACGACGATAATAAGTACAGAGCCCTATAAAACTTTGAACACCTTCTTTATCTACAGGACGGGGCCAATCTGATACTTTTTCTATTTTTGTAGGGTCCGTCTTCACTCCTTCTGCGGAGACTAAATGTCCAAGAAAATGAACCTCTCGTTGTAATAGATGACATTTCTTCGGACTCATTTTGAGTCCTGCTTGTCTAAGACGAGAGAAGACTTCAGTAAGATTTTCTACTTGTTCTTCGAATGTTCTTCCAAAAACGATTACATCGTCCAGATATACCAGACACTTCTTTTCTGTAATTCCTCTTAGAATTGTTTCCATTGTTCTTTCAAAAGTTGCAGAAGCGTTGCATAACCCAAAAGGCATAACCTTGAATTGCCATAATCCTCCTAAGCCGGTTACAAAGGCTGTCTTTTCTTTATCATCTTCATTCATTTCTACTTGCCAATATCCACTTTGCAAGTCTATAGTGCTGAACCATTCTGCTCCAGCTATTAAATCAAGGGTTTCTTCTATCCTCGGCAAGAGGTAAGAATCTTTTTTGGTTATGTCATTTAACCTCCTATAATCGATGCAAAATCTCTTCGTTCCATCTTTCTTTGAAACAAGAACAATTGGTGAAGCCCAAGGACTTGAAGATGGTTCTATTACGTTGATGGCTAGCATTTCGTTGACCATCTTCTCTACTTCTTCTCGACCATTTAATGGAAGGCTTCGGGCAGCTTGTTTTATAGGTGCGTTATTTCCTACATCGATGGTATGAGTCGTTATGGTACTTCTTCCTTTATCGTTGCTATTTTTAGCAAAAGCATCTTGATATTCTTCAATTAATGTCTTGAATTTCTCTTTTTGAATGGGATTTAAACCAACAGATGACTTTTCTAAGAGATTTTCTAAATGAACTGGAAAAGGGATTAATTCTTCTCTAGAAAGATCTATTACTTGAATATGAGGAAAATCAGATGTTTTATTCCTATTAGTTAAAAGAGCGATCTCGTGTCGACCTGACGTTAATAAATTCCCTTCTGTAGAAATAACACAATTATGCGCTGCAAGAAAGTCAATCCCTAAGATCCCTTCATCCTCAATATCTGCTACGTAAACTTTATGTGAAGAATCAATACACCCTATCACGTTAATCTGAACTAAAACTTCTTTTAAAACCGGAGTTATTTCTCCTGTAGCAGTTCGAAGGGAAGCAGAATTTTGAGAATGGTTAATAGATTTTAAGAGATCTGAACGGACTACTGTGACCTCTGCCCCAGTGTCTATCACCCAGAGGCAGTTAATTCCGTTGACAGTCCCTCGCGCATATTAACCTGTTTGTCTTAGGCTTCTTAATAAAAATTGTGTTAAAATAGGGCTTTCGTTGGATCGAACACTTGATGACTTTCGCCCTTCTAAATCATCAATAACTAGTTTTTTTGGTTAGAAGAACCTTGAGGTTTTTCTGAAGTTTTATGCGAGTTGTCTGTATTATTTTCGCTATCTTTCCTCCAAGACATTTTCTTATCCGAAGAATTTTCGTTATTGGCTTGATCTAATTTTTCTAATGAGAAACAACGATTGGCGTCATGTCCAATCTTTTGACAATATTTACATTTTAACGGGGGTCTGTCTCCGTAATTTGGTCTTTTATAATTATTATTACTATTATTTCTATTATAGTTATTATTATTATATCCGTTATTATAATTATTTTGCTGCCTGGGAGTAGATTTTTCGGAATCATTGGTTTTACTAGGAAAAGTAGGAGTTTTATCTGTTTCGATACGTCGAACTTTTCCTACTCCTAGATGGTGTTTTGTTAATGCTTCTATTTCCATACCCTTTATTACCGCTTCTTGAACGGAAGAAGGTCCCGTCAGACTAAGAGTATGTCTCAATTCTGGATCCGTTATAGCATTTATGAATTTATTACAAGCTAACATATCTCTAGTTGGTTCATCACAATTAGGTAAAGCTATTCTAGCTAATCTTTCTATTTCTACTCCGAGTGAAGCAAGACCTTCTTCTTTAGCTTGTCTTTTAAGGTCTAATTGAGTTAAAGATAATTTCGGTATAAGTTGATTTCCGAATCTCAATCGTAAGGCTGCACTGAGTTTATCATAATTTTCAATGTCTGAATCAGCCAGAGCTGATAGAACAGCTAAGGCAGGACCTGTTAAGCTTCCTGCAAGTTGTCCGGCCTTAGTAATAGAAGACCAAGAATTTACTTTTGCAATGATCTGAAATTGCCGCTCATAATCAGCCCAAGGAATTGATCCGTCAAAGAAATTTACTTCAAGGTTTGACGATTTTTTCGTTGACTCAGTACAACCTTCATTACGAGTAATAATTGTATCGTTGATCTGTTTATCGCGACTACTCCCGGCGCGAGATAAATTGAGAGGAAGGTTATTAATTGTATTGTCTATATTTTGGTCACCAGCCATTTGATTAATATTTTCTACATCTCGTGCGTCCCGAATTGTACCTCCAATTCGGTCGCTTTGAGCTAAAGTACGAGTGTGTGGCGTGAAAGTCGCCGCTCCACCCGTACGAGGTCTACGTATGGTTTGGGAAGGTTCTTCTTCCCCATAGTTTTGTACAGACCGTATATTTGGTTGTTCAATAATTTCCTCGATCCTCACTGGGGATCGTCTAGGAGTCGAAGTTTGAGACATTGTTTCCTGTGGTTCCAGGCGTCTCATTAAAATGGATAGGGTAGCTTGTTGAGCTGCCAGATTTGCCTCTATATCAGCTCGTTGATTCGTTAGGTTTGCGTCTCTTTCTTCCCTTAATCGAACGGTTTCGCGTTCTTCGCGTTCTCGTTGAGCTCTCAAATTTGTTTCTCTTTCTTCACGCAGTCTTAAAATTTCGCGCTCTTCGCGTTCACGTTGGGCTGTTAGATTTGCCTCGCGTTCAGCTCGGCGTTCTTCTCTCTCTTCTCTTTGAGCTAATAAAGTGGCTTCTCTCTCTTCTCTTTGAGCTAATAAAGTGGCTTCTCTCTCTTCACGTTTAGCTATTATTTCTCATTCTTCACGATCTTTTTGTGCTGCCAAATTAGCTTCATGTTGGGCAGTTTGAGCAGCTAGGCTTGCTTGTTGTTGTGCAGCCATAACTTGTAATAGTCGTTCCATCATATCAACCTGGGGTTGAGGTGCTGGAGCTTGTTGAGGTTCGTCGATGATAGCTCGTCGACGAGAAGACATTTCTTTTTCTTTTTTAAATTCTTTTTTTTTTTTTAAATCCTTTCACAATCACGAACTCTTTCAAAAATTCACTTTATCGATCCCGGTAAGATCCCGATTCTGACACCAATGTAATATTTTTAATATTTGTTGTAATAATAAGTTAATATTTATGGATTCCCGAGGGAAATAAAGTGAATCAGATGAAATATAATCAATTGGGCAAAAGGTTTATGTATTCAGAACATACAGGTCTGCTTCAGTACGAGGCTAAAGACAGACTGATTTGTTTTACAATAATACTTATTGATACGGCAACGGCGATTCATATATTTTGAGAGATGTCTTTTATCATATAGACTACTTGATCTAGATCGTATGAAAGTAATATATAGGGGTGAATTCATCAAATATAACAATATATATATATATACTAGGGGGGCTTCGCCCCCCTGCGCGCTACGCGCGCCAACCCCCCATATTCTAATTTGTATCAGTTGTTTCTAAAATTCAAATAATCCGTGGATTTTATGTTCTTCGTATTCCTCGTTGTCCAGGTCGTTTGCCAAGTATTTCTAGTAGTCCAGGTCCTCGGCTTCGTAGTTCTTGTTGTCCAGGTCGTTCAGTGAGTATATCTCGTAGTCCAGGTCCTGGGCCTCGTAGATCTCTTAGTACAGGTCACTCGCTAAGTATTTCTTGTAGCCCAGGTCCTCGGCCTCGTAGTTCTCGTTGCCCAGGTCCTTCGTTTCGTATTCCTCGTTGTCCAAGTCTTTCGATAAGTATTTCCAGTGTCCAGGTCTTCGCAGTGCCGGATTTTCACAACTCGCGCCCCTAGGCACTGGACTCCGTTGCGCCCCCTTTCTCCGTATCCTTCGACAGTAGTACACATTTTGGCTATGTTAGAATTTGTGAATTTGTTTACTTGACTTCGATACTGGCTGCAAAATTGAGCAAAATTTTTACCCTTTTCTTCAAGCGTATTTTTTTTTTTCCTACACGTCATTTTTTTTCTGTATGGGCGCAGTGACCAGCGCCCCCGTGCACCGCGCGCCCCTAGGCAAGTGCCTAGGTTTGCCTTGCCGCAAATCCGGCCCTGGGTCTTCGGCTTCGTAGTTCTCGTTGTCCAGGTCATTACTGAGTATTTCTCGTAGTCCAGGTCCTCGGATTCGTATCTCTTGAAGTCGTGTGTAGAGATTATTAGGATATATCGCCGTCGCCGTGTCAGACATTTTGTGCTCTCCTCGGCTATCCTCGGCTATCTTCGGTTATCCTCGGCTATCTTCGGCTATCCTCGGCTATCCTCGGCTCTCTCCGGTTCTCTTCGGCTCTCCTCGGCTGCCTTGGCTCTGCTTACCCCTTTCCCTTTCCTGGGCCCTTGGGCAGAGGGGAGGACCGGGTTCGGCTCCCCTTGGCTATCTTCGGCTATCCTCGGCTATCTTCGGCCATCCTCAGCTATCCCTACACTGCGCCATTTTTACTCCTAACTTACTCTTATTTTACTCTAGGTTACTGCTTACTTTAAGTTTTGAAATTTTATTTTACTCTAGGTTACTGCTTACTTTAAGTTTTGAAATTTTATTTTACTCTAGGTTACTGCTTACTTTAAGTTCTGAAATTTTATCCTGTTTTCTCTCATCTTTTATCTTTGCTGTATAGTGTCTTGCTCTACCAGATCCTACTGTATCTTATCTTATCTTATCTTACATCATCTTATGTTATCTTATATTACAACTTGTCTCTTATATTATCTTAGGGGCCGTTCAGAAATCACGTGAGACGTTTTGGAATAGTGCGTGCACGGCGTTCCCTATACTACATTGTAGCATTTTGTCTCACGTGATTTCTGAACAGCCCCTTATATTATGCTCTCCTATATTACAATCTGCCTCTCATATTCTGCTCTGGACTGCTGTCTGTTAGTGTTACTCTTCACGTTTGTATTTCCTGTCTTCTTTATATGTTCTTGTAAAACCTACATGCACTTGTACTTGTCTAGCATTGCCATAGACATAATAATAAATATCTATCTATCTATCTATCCCCGGCTATCTTCGGCTATCCTCGGCTCTCTCCGGTCCTCTTCGGCTCTCCTCGGCTGCCTTGGCTCTGCTTACCCCTTTCCCTTTCCTGGGCCCTTGGACAGAGGGGAGGACCGGGTTCGGCTCCCCTTGGCTCTCCTCGGCTATCCTCGACTATCTTCGGCTATCTTCGGCTATCCTCGACTATCTTCGGCTGTCTTCGGCCATCCTCGGCTCTCTTCGGTTCTCTTCGACTCTCCTCGGCTCTGCTTCCCCTTTTCCCTTTCCTGGGCCCTCGGACCGAGGGGAGGACCGGGTTCAGCTCCCCTTGGCTCTCCTCGCCTGTCCTCGGCTATCTTCGGCTATCCAGGATAGTTTTCGATAGAGAAGCCGAATGGGCTGGGGGGGATGGGGCGAAAACAGCCGAGCGGGGTCGAGGAGACCCAGGGCAAGAGGTGAGGGGGGGGGGGGGGGGGGGGGAGGGATAAACAAAAGCTGAGCGGAGCCGAGATCACTGGGATACTGACAAAGGTTAGGTTAGATTACCTAACCTAAGCTAACCTGACCCGACCCAACCCAACGCACTCTATCCTGACCATGGCAACCTAACCCAACCTGACTTAACCTAACCTCACCTCAAAGGTCAGGTCAGGTAAGGTTAGGGGTCAGGTACGGTTGGGTTAGGTTGGGTTACCAGCCTAACCTACTCTATCCTGACCAAGGCAACCCAACCCAACCTGACCTGAACTAACCTCACCTCAAAGGTCAGGTCAGGTAAGGTTAGGTAAGGTTAGGTTAGGTTACCAAGCTAACCTACTCTATCCTAACCAAGGCAACCTAACCTAACCCGACACAACCTAACCCATCCTAACCTAACCTAGCCTACTCTATCCTGACCTTTGAGGTGTTAGGTAACCTAACCTAACTCGGCTAGGTTAGGTCAGGTCAGGTTGGGTTAGGTTACCAACCTAACCTACTCTATCCTGACCAAGGCAACCTGACCTAACCTGACACGACCTAACCCATCCTAAGGGTTAGGGGGAGGGGAGGGGCGAAAAGAGCCTAGCGGGGTCGAAGAGGCCCTGGAAGGGGGGGGGGGGGGGGTAGCGAGCGTGGTCGAGGAGGCCATGGAAAGTCTGACACGGCGGCGGTGGCGGCGGCGATATATCTTTATAATATAGAGAGATATACACTGTTAGAAAAAATGTGTTAAATTTAACACTTTTTGCATGTCCCAGCAGGTCCACTATGAAATTTATGTCAATTGAACACAAACTGTTGAGGTCAAGTGTTGAATAAAGAAATGTGTTATTAATTTAACGCAAACGTAACATTCAGTTTCTGTAATAGTAACACATTTTTAAAGTTGTTCCAACTTTATGATAAAGTATAATTGAATAAACGTAATTTGTCGATTGAACAATCAATGCTGTTGAACCTACACTTTCCCAAGGGCGGCGACTTCGGTATGGTCGGTATGGAGTAATCCATACCTGAATTACAGATGGTATGGAATTTCCATACCTGAAAAATGTACGTAGTCACTGGTCAAAGGCTCTCACAGATTTACAATATTAATATGCGATGCGTTGAAATGCAGTAGTAAAAATTCACTGCCTGAAAGTTTCATTCGGTATCGGCTGAATAAGTTGCGCTTACGAGCTTGAGCTTGTATTACGAACGTTAACTTATACTTCTATTGCTGTCTCGTATGTATGAATATATAAGATAAACGGAAATTATATTGTTATAAGTCTTGACGATATGACAAGAAGTACAAATATAAAATAGAAGACAATATTATACACTCAGCCAAAAATTAACGGACCACCAGATTTGCCTGAAAAGCAGTTGGTTTACGAATCGCTATAACTCAGTGAAAGAATATCACAAATTAATTAAGGTGGGTAGTTTTTTGAAGATCGAATCTTCATCTTCAAAATGGTTTCTAAAAATTTTACCTGCGATTACTTTTCACCTGTCTGTGTAGGTTTGAATAGCGGGTTGCAAAATGCATAAGAAATTCAAATTTTCAAACTTCGCTTTGGTGCTAAGAAAAAATCGCATGAAATTTTTGGCACAGTGGTTTTGTAGCCTGAAACCTTCTCTTTCCAAAACCATTTTTGAAACTGTTTTGCGAATTTTCGCAACAGAGTTATTGAATTTTGAGTAATGTCAAGGAATTTCGACGTTACCCATTGCAGGATGCATCACGTGGAGGTACAGTATACAAGCATTCCAAATTAATTGAGAAGTAGCTTTTTGAAAATCGAATCTTCATCTTCAAAATCGTTGCTGAAAATTTCACCTGCGATCATTTTTCACCTGTCTGTACAGGTTTGAATAGAGGGGTGGGAAATGCAAATGAAATTGAGATTTTTAAACTTTGCTGTAGGCGTTAAAAAAAAAATCGCATGAAATTTTTAGCTTAGAGGTTTTGTAGCCTCAAAGCTTCTTTTTCCAAAACCATTTTTGAAAATGTTTTGCGAATTTTTGTAACAGAGTAATTGAATTTTGAGTAATGTCACTCAATTTTGGCGTTACCCAGGATGCACCACGTAGAGGTACAGTATACAAGCACCCGATGTGTATGTGTGCGTGTGCATGTGTGTATGTGCCTCTTTCTGTGACTGTTTTTGCGAGATACACGCACACATACACACATGGGATGCTTGCAGACTGTACCTCGAGGTGGTGCATCCTGAGTAACGCCAAACTTGTCGGACATTACTCAAAATTCAATAACTCTGTCACAAAAATTCGCAAAAAAGTTTCAAAAATAGTTTTTGAAAGAGAAGGTTCGAGGCTACAAAACCACTTCGCTGAAAATATGATGCGATTTTTTCTTACTCCCACAGCGAATTTCGAAAATTTGAATTTCTTTTGCATTTTGCAACCCGTTATTCAAACCTGCACAGACAGGCGAAAAATAATCGCAGGTGAAATTTTCAGAAACCATTTTGAAGGTGAAGTTTCGATCTTCAAAAAACTATACCCCCTTCAATGATTTTGTGATATTCTTTCACGAAATTATAGCGATTCGTAAACCAACAGCTTTTCAGAAAAATCTAGGTGGTCTGTTAATTTTTTGGCTGAGTATATTGTCTGCGAGTTACTTTGCAAAAATACAACACCCCCCCCGCCCCTTCACACCGGCACTCCCATTGCCAATTCCATACCTGAAAAAATAACAAGTCGCCGCCCTTGCACTTTCCGAATGTCAACTTTTACTTATGGATGTGAATATGAACACAAAATTTCACACATTGTTTGAGTTGTTTTAATATTATTATACTGTATTACAGAATAAGCGCCATAGTTAAATTGACTAAAATTAAATGTCAATTTAACAAACGGTACTGTTGAATCTACAAATTCGTGTTATCAACTTTAACTTTGGAAAAATGTAATATCTGCTCAAAATAAAATGTACTATTACGGAGTGACATCTATTCAAAGTCGATTTGACGTTAAAAATTTTGATTTGACTCATAAAATTCGTAGTGGTAACACAATTTTAAATTCAATTTTACTTTTTCTCAAGAGGGGAAATAGGTTTAGGACTCCGTTTTTTTCAGCGATTTGCATAAATTTATTTGGCTAGGAAGGAATGTATATAATTTATTGAAACTTTGGGAACATTTTCGAACATATTCAAATGAATATTGTAATATTTAATTACAAATTTATTTGAATATACCGCGAGGACCAGGTGAAAGAGAATGGTCCATCCGCCCAGGCAGCTAATATTTCGTATTTTTAGGGGGATAGCCACTCGTTGCGCTGAAAAAATCCCTAGGGTGATTTTGGCGCGCGGTCGATGCAACTCGGCAGCCATTGTTGATACAAGCCGGCTGACTGTCAATACATCGCGGAAGGTAAACAAGTGTGGTTATGTTCGTTTATTTGAAGCAAATGATAAATAAAGTGAATAAAACCTACGTGAATAAGCTAAGAATATTTATCAAAAATCGATCAATCAGTTTTAAATGATATCTTAATGCAATCAACGAATTAACCTAAGCTATAACTGGAAATTTATCAGAATCAAAGAGTTCATCGAGAACAATCAATTCGAACTAAATTATTGATTGTATCTTGAGATTGAGGCATCAATAAATATCCATAGCTTATTCACGTAGGTTTTATTCACTTTATTTATCATTTCCTTCAAATAAACGAACATAATCACACTTGTCTACCTTCCGCGATGTATTGACAGTCAGCCGGCTTGTATCAACAATGGCTGCCGAGTTGCATCGACCCCGCGCCAAAATCACCCTAGGGATTTTCAGTGCAACGAGTGGCTATCCCCCTAAAAATACGAAATATTAGCTGCCTGGGCGGATGGACCATTCTCTTTCACCTGGTCTTCGCGGTATGTACAAAATGTTCTCAAAGTTTCAATAAATTATATACATTTCTTTCTTGCCAAATAAATTCATGTAAATCACTAAAAAAAAAAAAAACGTTGTCCTAAACCTATTTCCCCCCTTAATATATAAGTTCTTAGCTTATTGTTTTACAAATCTACATGGGTAAGGAAAGTAATGATAATATCCATATCGATTAGTTCACATAAATTTTTATTTCATCAAGTATTTTTATCACAAGTTATCAGAATAAAATACAGGTCACCTAAAATCTATTCAAATCAGGTACTATATATAGATTTAAAACTGAGATGAGACGAATAAAAATACAGCATTAATGTTTTGTTATATTAATTGTTATTCCGATGAACAAAGAAACGTAATAGGAAATTTATGGTTATCATTTAATTTTAGGAAATTGTTGTTCACTATTTTCTTAAAATCTGTACAATAATATTGATTAAACTAAATAAACAGTAGGTTAAAAGCATTTGACAATAGCTAAACCAAAGTTAAAATTCGTTTTCCCAACACCGTATGCAAAATTGAATATATTGTTACAAAGGGTGCGTCCACCCCTTGTATTGACTTTATATCCCTTCATTCCTTTGCCACCCGAACTCCCATGTACAAAACATCACAATAACAATTATCAAGTATCTTCTGATAAAAACAACCAAACGATATATCTAGCGATAGCCAATTTATAAACAGTCTAGTCTCAGACATAAACCGAGACACTTGTATCTTTCTGAATATAACCTAATCTGCTTTTCCCATTAATTTGTGCCTCCAAGTCTCCTTATTTCGCTCAGGGACCCACAGCTCAAATAATAAGGTAACTCCTAAAGTTACATTGGTGTCAGGAGTGTGGGATTGTTTCTGAGCCCGATAGGTTGATTTGCCTGGTGCATCTCTTTTGGTTCTTGCCGACTGCTCGTATTCGGAAGCTATAAGCTTTCAACGCCTTATTCCTCCTTGAGAAATTACCCGCAAGGAAACAAATCTGCTCATTATGAGCAACAGACGGAACACCCGCCGCCAAGACTCCCCTGCTGCCGCGACTGCTCACACCAACCAAGCACCACGGGCGGAAGAACAGGAGACCAACCCCATTACCGCCCTGGTCCAACTTCTGCAGCAGCAGGCTGCTCTACAAGCTGCCCAGCAAGCCACCCAACTGGCAGCACAGCAAGCAGCTCAAGCTGCCCAGGCCGAGCAACAAGCCCTCTTATTACAGCTCCTACAAGACCAACGGCGAGACCAACAGGCCGCTCGAGAGGAACGAGAGCGATCTGAAGGGCGCCTAGTGGGAGTCCTCCAGGACCAACAGCAGTCCTTTACACAGATCCTGTCTACGTTAAGGGACGACCGACGTGGATCCGGAGACGAGCCCCAACCTATCCTACCCTCGACGGAACCAGTTCCCTCTACTTCATCCTGCCAACCTACCCAAGCTCCAGAAATTTTAAGGTCTGTGCCTCCACTTAGGGAAACTGCTCCCCCACATTCGCTTACTTCCATTCCACCGGTCGAGCACGACCTGATTGTCCGCGATTCCGGTTTAGTCGATGCTCATTCCCAAAGACCGAATAACTTCTCTTCAAATCGCATTAACCTCACTTCCACCACTGACAGTAACGCAGACAGTTTCCAAAAACGGTCAAACAATTTAAAGCCACCAACTTTCGAAGGCGATAGACCTTGGGTCGAATTTGAATGTCAATTCTTGGTGGTAGCACAACTAAATAAGTGGGATTCGGTTACAAAAGCCGGAAACCTAGTAAACTGCCTAAAAGGCCCCGCAGCTAGCGTCCTTTCTACATTGACCTCGACAGAAATATTTGACTTTGATAAAATCAGCTCTGCCTTGAGGTTGAGGTTCGGGAACGAACACTTGACTAAGCTCTTCCTTACTCAGTTTAATACCAGACGACAACGAAGGGACGAGGATCTTGCCACTCTCGGACACGATATTGAACGCTTGTCGCGCATAGCCTTACCCTTGAGTGACGAAACGACTCGCGAAACGTTAGCCACAGACCGATTCATAAACGCCATAATTGACGCCGAATTAAAGCACGCCGTAAGCGTGGCGGGACCCTCTACCCTTCGTCAGGCCATAATTAAAGCCCTGGAATTAGAGGCTTTAAGTAAACAATATTTAGGATCCGGCCGCGTTCGACAAATCGAGGCGGTGAAACCGACCCCCGAGAAATCAAAAGTAAACGAGAAAAGGTCCTCTTCCTCACAGCAGGAACAACGTTTTAATACGAGAGCAGATTCTAGAAACAAGGTAGAATGTCGGTACTGTCGGAAACAGGGGCACGCGATAGAGCAGTGCTTCGCACGTCAGAGACAGAATCAAAATAATAATCAAAGACCACTACCCAATCAAATTTCGTGGAGAGAAGGTGATAGGAGCTTCAATTCAAACCAAACTCAGAATCCAACCTTCTACTCTCGATTTAGTCAAAACCAGAATCGTGATCCTGCTCAAGGGGAGAGGATGCTTCCCTTCAACAATTCTAAAACAATTACGGAACCACAACAAAAAAACTAACCATCGATGATTTCGGGGGGCGGGAATCATCGTCTGTAGCAAGTAGAAATAGCCCTGTATTACCTGTATTAATTAGAAGTCTAAGACAGTCCGGTCTCTGCGTTCAGGGATCTGTCAACGGAGTTGACTGTCTCTGGGTTGTGGACACCGGAGCCGAAGTGACGGTGGTTCGCTCGGATCTTTTAAAAAACCTTACTTCTGGAAATCATTGTGCTACTTTGAGGACCGCGACAGGGGAAACCACCCCTATTTTACGAGAAGTTTCCGTACAGATAAACGTCGCGAGTCAAATTAGCTCTCCTCATAAGGTCTACGTGGCCGACATTGAGGATGAAGGAATTTTAGGTATAGATTTCTTGAGCGAACATCAGTGTGTAATTTCAACTATAGAGAACTCGCTACGAATGGGCCGTCATACGATCCCGCTTTTAACAAATAGAAGCAAAATCTCGAATTCCCCCTGTTTTTCAAATGATCATTCACAGACTATTAGGGAAATAGAAGTGGTCGATTTGGTCCCCGACACAGTTCCTGAGCAGATTCCAGAACATCTCGAGGATCTTTTCCGAAGGTCTTCGACCGATTTGGATTCGTCCTCCAAGTCGGAGCTTTCAAATCTCCTCCAGGATTTTAGCGATTCTTTTGCAAAGACTAGCGGCGACAAGGGTAGGTGTACCCTTGCTCGCCATAGGATAGACGTAGGGACCAATCCTCCGATAAAACAACATGCAAGACGGATCCCTTTCAATGGGAAAGAAGAGATTCAGAAGATGGTAGACGACATGCTCCTCAACGACGTCATCGAGCCATCTTCAGGACCCTGGGCCTCACCGATCGTTATTGTTCCTAAAAAGGACGGAACGAAAAGGTTCTGCATTGATTATAGAAAGCTGAACGAGGTCACCAAGAAAGATTCATACCCCCTCTCACGGATTGAGGACACCCTAGACATGTTGGCTGGAGCTCAATGGTATAGCACCATCGACCTGCAGAGTGGTTACTGGCAGGTCGAGATGGATGCAGAGGACAAGGAAAAGACTGCTTTCGTCACCGGATTGGGAGGTCTTTGGCAGTACAAAGTTATGCCCTTCGGAGTATGTAATGGCCCAGCCACTTTCGAACGAGCAATGGAGGTCGCTCTCCAAGGACTGACAGGACGGATCTGTCTGGTGTACTTAGACGACATCATTGTCTTCGGGAAAACCCCTGAAGAAGAAATATTAAACCTTAGAAAAGTCTTCAAACGACTAGAACAAGCAGGCCTGAAGATGAGCCCAAAGAAATGTCACCTTCTACGACGAGAAGTTTCCTTCCTTGGCCACGTCGTCTCGGCACAGGGCATCCGGACGGACCCTTCGAAGACCGAAGAAGTGCGAGATTGGCCCAGACCTTCGAATAAAGAAGACATCCAGAGCTTCATAGGTCTCTGCACATATTATAGGCGCTTCGTTTCGGGCTTTGCCTCCATAGCTAGGCCTCTTCACAATCTCACCGGGTCTACCTCTGTCTTCGAATGGATCCTAGATTGTGAAGAAGCATTTAATCACTTAAAAACTTGCCTCACTTCTTCCCCAATTCTGGCTTATCCACAAACCGACACTTCCTTCATTTTAGATACGGACGCATCTCTGTATGGAATAGGCGGGGTTTTATCTCAGGTACAGGAAGGATCGGAGCGGGTGATTAGTTATTTCAGTAGGGTCCTAAAAAAGCCAGAAAGGAATTATTGTGTCACACGACGGGAACTTTTAGGAATGGTGGAAGCTATAGAACATTTTAGACATTACTTGGTAGGAAGGAAGTTTCTAATTCGTACAGACCACGCTTCACTTAAATGGTTGCTCTCATTTAAATCACCGGAGGGCCAAGTAGCTAGGTGGATTGAAAGGTTAGGGCGGTACGACTTCGAGATACGACATCGTGCAGGAAACCTTCATGGGAACGCCGACGCTCTATCAAGACGCCCGTGCGAAGATCTCGAGGACTGCAAGCAGTGCTCCAGGATGGGGAAAGGACAGGAATCCATAGATATCCGGGTGATATCTCTCGGTGACGACCTGGGAGAATGGAAGAGAGCCCAGGAGAAGGACGAGATCCTAAAACGACTACGAGCCTGGAAGAGCTCGGATATACGCCCAGAATGGCAGGATGTGTCCCCAGCTGATCAACAGCTCAAGATCTACTGGGTACAATGGGACTCTATCTACTTAATAAACAAAGTACTGTACCGACGATGGGAATCCCCAGATATGAAGATCATCAGATGGCAACTGTTAGTCCCCAAAGAAAAAATCAAGGAAATCCTCGAAGCGTACCATAATTCTTCATCAGGAGGCCATTTCGCTTTGAACAAAACTCTAGAAAAAATTAGAGAAAGGTATTTCTGGGCAAGATGCCGTTTAGATGTGGACGAGTGGTGTCGAATATGTCCGATATGCGTTGCTAAGAAAGGTCCTCGAACAAAAGGTCGTAGCCCGTTGCAAACTTATAATGTAGGCGCACCCTTTGAGAGGGTAGCCATGGATGTCCTCGGGCCTTTACCACTTTCTCATTCAGGGAATCGTTACGCTCTAGTAATAGCCGATTATTTTACAAAATGGCCCGAAGTCATCCCGATACCCAATCAAGAGGCTCAAACTATAGCTCAGGCTTTCATTAGGGAATTTGTATGTCGGTACGGAGCTCCACTCGAACTTCATACCGACCAGGGTCGCAATTTCGAATCAGTTCTTGTCAAAGAAATAGCTAGAATACTAGGAATTAGAAAAACCAGGACCACTCCTCTTCACCCCCAATCCGATGGGATGGTCGAACGCTTAAATCGAACCCTTCTATCTTATCTATCTTCTTTCGTGGAAAGAAGTCAGAGGGATTGGGACGAATGGGTTCCCCTCTTTCTTCTCTCCTATCGTTCCTCTGTCCACGAAACAACTAAACAGACTCCGGCTTCTATGTTCATGGGAAGAGATCTTCGGCTGCCCTCCGATTTGGAAAAAGGCCCTCTCCCCATTCAGGATTCCCTTTGTTCCAACTTTGCTTCACATCTAAGGGAAAGGTTAGAGGAAATACATAATTTTGCTAGGGAAAGAATTCAGGTAACTTCAGATAGGATGAAGGCTCGTTATGACGTGCGAGCTAGGGATTTGACATTTAAAACGGGAGATTTAGTATGGCTCTTCCAGCCAAGACGAGAAAGAGGACGTTGTCCCAAATTGCAATCTAACTGGGAGGGTCCTTATACAGTAGTGGATAAAATAAATGACGTGGTCTACCGTATCCTACGCTCTCTACGAACTAAGCCAAAGGTAGTCCACTTGGATCGCCTAGCCCCCTATGAGTCTGAAGAAACTCACATAGACAAAAATAACCTCCTTCGCTCTCTTCAATTAAATCAGGACCTACAGGTTCTCGAGAGTTTTTCCCCAAAGAGTCAGGAAGAAACTTCCCTTTCCTTTTTCGATTCCTCTAGGTGGTCCAAGGATCTGCCTTTTGGAATCAAGCGGAAGAATTACCGTCCTTTTACCATACTCGTGGAAGGGAACATCGGGTGCGGGAAGACTACGTTTACGAGTCGATTCCAAAAAGATAAGAACATTCTCACTTTATTAGAACCTTTAGATGAGTATAGAAATGTAGCCGGAGAAAACCTCCTAGAGAAAATGTACAGGGACCCTTCCCGTTATGGTTATCACTTCCAACATCACGCCGCGATGACGATGAGGAATCGACACCTAGTTAAAACTTCATTACCTAACAAGCTCATGGAAAGATCAATCTTCAGTTGCAACTGCTTCGTAGAAGCTCGTAGGAGGTTAGGGGGGTTTGAAGAATTAGAAGCGCATCTTTTGACGGAAAACGTTAGGATTTTATCAGAGAACTCGCCAGATTTTGAGGTCGACATGATAGTTTATTTGAGGTTATCACCTGAAACGTCGTTTGCTAGAGTCAGCTCACGCGCGCGTGGCGAAGAAGAAAATATCCCCTTAGAATACTTAAAAGCTCTTCACGAGGTCCACGAGGATTGGCTAGTTCGCGGAAAGTTTTCAGCTCTTCCAGCACCAGTTTTCATCCTAAATGCCGAAGTTTCGGCCGACGATGTATTTAATGAATTTAGTAAGGTTATGGGAGAGGAATAGATGGACAGATCACCCGCTTCGCGTCAGGCTTCACTCGGGTTTGTTCAGTTTTACTCGTGAACAGTCGGTATCTTCTGTCCAAGTTTACGACGCACTATCTTCGGAAGGGTTCGTTTTCTTTCGGTTCTCTCCGTCATTCTCTTTTCTGTCTTCTGCTTTAGTGTTCTCTTGTCGCCGATCATAACCTTCTCACATAATGTTATTCGGAGATCCGAGCGGATTGTTCTCAATTATTGTTTAAGGTTAAGGAATAACCGCTTCTTTTGAGAGCCCTAGGTACCCCACCAAATAATTCAAAGAAACAACATCGAAGGTGTAGACCAAGAAGGAATAGAGTCGACGTAACCTCAGGAATTTCCCGGATAAAGATAAGATCCTTCCATTTTAACCCCCTATTGAATTTATGTTGAATGATGAATTTAAAAAAAAAAAAAAAAAAATTTGGTTGATTCTCTATATCCTTAAAGTTCCCTATCTTTCGTACTCACGTCTGTCCTCCAATCTAGGGTGTGCAGTTTTCCTGTTTGAAACCGCCTGGGAGCAGTTCGCGATCCCCGATTCTTGTTTTCCTGCCGCTGCCTCATCTGATTTACCTGATCCACATGATCTTCTTGACTTCTCCAACTCTCTTGACGGATCACAAGCTGATTTCATCCCCAGACGGTTTCCAGTTTTACAGATGATTTCTTCCATTTTGAGGACAGACTTCACATCAACTCTACACTTCAGCCTGACTAGGCGAAAATTTTCATACCAAATATTGTTGAGAATTTATAATCGAAACTACCTTCTCAGGTTTTCTGTGGTTTCCCTCGAGGCTTAGGATAGAATTACAGGTAGTTTAGGGAAGATTTCAAACGCTTTAAAGATTTTAAAGTCTGATCCACAGCTCTCAGCCCTCTCTTCCCTTAACAGATCACACATTCGTTATTAATTTGTTTAAGAGTCGGGTCGCCTCTTCCCTTCAGGGAGGGGCAGTGTTACAAAGGGTGCGTCCACCCCTTGTATTGACTTTATATCCCTTCATTCCTTTGCCACCCGAACTCCCATGTACAAAACATCACAATAACAATTATCAAGTATCTTCTGATAAAAACAACCAAACGATATATCTAGCGATAGCCAATTTATAAACAGTCTAGTCTCAGACATAAACCGAGACACTTGTATCTTTCTGAATATAACCTAATCTGCTTTTCCCATTAATTTGTGCCTCCAAGTCTCCTTATTTCGCTCAGGGACCCACAGCTCAAATAATAAGGTAACTCCTAAAGTTACAATATGAAGTACAGTCCGGTTTGACGTACAAAAGTCTTTTCATTACGAGATATAATAATAAAATTACATATACATAGATTACCTTGTGTTAGTACTTGAGTACCCTATATTAATTATTGCACCAGGGACATATTCTATAAATCCCAGACATTGAGATTAGGACACATATCTTTATAATGTACGTTGCATAAAGTTTTTCAGTCACAACCTATCATAGTATGTACGATTTATTTTTGTTATATGTATTATTTTTTATATGACTTTATTATATGACTGATTAATAATGTAGTAACTTATTTCGTATTTATTGGTAGATACAAATATCTTGTATAGAAGTCTCTTTATCACAAGTTATTATTGTATCAAGTTGAGAAATATATAAGAAAAAATTAAGTAGAAGAATACTGTAACTTAGCAGTTCATTAAACACAGCGAAAAATTAGTCACATTACAAAAAGTATTCGGTTATTATATATTCACAGTTAGTATTGGGAGTTGTGTAAGACCGGAAGGACTTAGCACAATACAATTCACTGATTTTCGCAATAAATAATGTACCAGTATTATCTGTAATAGTGTACCCCAAAAATTCGTCTGATATCTCCAAAGTGTTGTACAGTTTACACACAGCATATACTATCGAGTTCACATAAAAGAATGACAAAGTTTTTCCAAACACTGGTAAATTATTGGAAAACTTAGTACACACAAATCTATTTAACAGCAGCCTAGCACCTTTGAAACGAACTGTTTTACCAAACTCGACATATGTGTCTGGGGAAATGTTCAGCGTTTCTGCAAGTAAAGCGCAATGAGCATTGTTCTCCAGCAGGGTACGTTTGAAATGGATAGCACTTGGAATTGGCTCGAAAGATTGAAAGTTATCCCATGCATACAAAACATTTTGTTGATGGTGATAAGCTAAAGTATGACAGATATTTTTGAAATTCTTCAATTTATTAGCCAAGTGTTTGAATGGGCCGTGTTTGCTTTCATACCTTAGTGTCCAATACGATTTGGGTGGGGCCATGTTTTCAATTATCATCGGATAATGTGTTAGAAAGTGATGTTTAGGTGTTAATTGTGCAGAATATGCTTATATAAATTTCTCATGATGTGTTTTTATTAACAGCCTGAGTTCATTCACTGTATCGCGCTTAATTTGTGGAGCAAAAACTATTTTAACTATTTTGATCAATAACAGTATAACTTCCCATTGCAACATATGTTTTTGATGAAATTTTTCGACAATGTCTTTCAATATTAATGCCAAAAATATTATTAGGCAATGTGTTTGCGCTGCTCGTTGGCCAATGAGGCCACCAGGTTTACTGATATTGATAGGGCTTGGCTTATTTCTGATGTTCTCTAGACCATAATCGAATGAAATAATTCGTTGGTTTATATCATCTAGACTGCATATTTTGTCCTCAACTAAAGATGTTACAAATCGTTTAACTTCTCCCTGAACTATCCCCTCTAATAAGTCATGCCCTATATCTACAGTGTAGTTTCGACCCGAATTGAAATGAGCGAGATCATTAAGCGGGCTGCGATGTTTAATCCCATACACGTTATTTAAACTATCATCGGCAGTTAGTGATTCAGCATGTTCTTCGAAATGTTCAGCAGTGCGTAGTAAAATATCTGTTTGGGTGCAAGTTACTTGACAATCATGTTTCTTCATCAAACATATTCTGCAGTAATGGTTGGCTTGGAATGATTCAACCATTCCTAACAAAGTGGCCCCACCCAAATTATCGTGGCTCAACGATACTAATGTACCTTTTATTGTCATATCCAAATCTTTAATAAAGACACCTTCATTTTCAAGTATTTTGAGATCACTAATAATCACGTCAAGAACAGGATTTATACCGAATCGCTTGATATCAGCATTATAACATAATGCTAGCAAATGAATATTTTCTAAATAGGAATTTAATTGCATGGGAAAATTGTTGATCACAAAATAAAAAGCTCCAATTTTATGACTTCCTGTCTTACTACCCAACGGATTGCAAACTTCAAAGTCGTCAAAATATATCTGAATCTGAATGGCGTTAGGGTTATCGATAAAAAATGGACACGTTTTATACAAATCACCATCAACAAAGTGTGTGTAAGCTTCGGGATTGGGGGTTCGTTCTTTGAGAAATTCCTTTCGAACAGTTTCATTTTTGAATAATAATTCTAGCGTTTGTAAAATTGGTATATAGGAAAATGTGCACGTTACTGGTACTTGTTTGTATATCCCAAGAGTCGAGTCATAGACTTGGTCAATTCTTATCCCGTGAGACTTTTTAACTGGTTCCAACATAAAATTCTTCCTAAACGCCTCCTTTCTTTTATATTTTGTCATTTGATTTCCAAACTTTATTTTGAAATTGTCTATGATGTCTGTGGATTCAGCTATATTATCTTGTTCTAAAAAGTCGTCGAGGATTGGAAAAACTAATTCTGCAGTACACTGTAAGATTGTGTCTATTGTTGTGTTCGGCAGGCCTAGAGAATACATTTTCAAAATGAAATTCATGATCTGATTCTCGATATCATTTTCATTGCCTATAAAAGCATCGTTCAAGTCTTCTTCGTCTTCAGAATGATCAAAATATTGAATATCATGTGCTACAACAAATTCCCTATTTTCTACAACAAATTCCCTATTTTCTACAATAGATTCCTCATTTTCAATTAAAGGTTGCAATCCAGCAGAATTTTCAGGTGAACAAGATAGAGGAACAGCCCTCGGTTTCAATTGGCATTTAAGAAGATGTTTTCGGAAACCCGAATAAGTTTTGAAAGTTGATGAACATCCAAAACAACATCGCAAGTTCAATTTTGATCCTTCTAGTAACAAATGTGTTTTCTTCAAGTGCTTACAAATGTCTGAAATATTAGGTGTCACAAAGTCACATTCCAAACAAGAAATATCCATTTTCAGACAAAGCCTATAACACGAACCTTTGAATGTGAAAATTTGTTTGAAAATCAAACGAAAATATCAGAAACTAAAGAATACTACGGTGTATGTGACCTTATAGTGTGTCATGTCTGTGGGTTATTGCATGATTTGCAATCGAGCTAGTCATTTGGAAGTACTTGTTTGGCCTACAGAACACCCATATTTGAGAAAAGTTTCAGACTTAAAAATTTAATGACATTCAGTTTAAAATATACAATTTATATAATGTAACTCTGAGTCGTTCGAAAATGGTCTGTAGAGCAAACAAGGACTTAAGTGATGGACTGTACAAAACTAATACCGAGTATTCACCTGTGCTATATAACTTGACCCTTCAGATACAAACATGTAACTGCAAAAACAGAAATATCAAAATAGCCAGAGTATCGAGACCTGTTATTTCTATAATACTTTTCTGCGGGTTATGTTAAATCATTTTTGGTGCTCATTCAGTTGATTCGCTTACAGATTCGAGCTGCTGTTTGATAACATAAATTTTCGTGTGAGTATTAATAACTTTTGGTGTTATTTTACATTCAATACCATAAAAGTAATGTTGAATGTACAGCCAAAAACTAGACAGATTGCTATCAAACTGCGTGTTGAAGACAAAACTTGCCTTAAACAGGGCATCAGCCGCAGAAATCACGTCAGTAGCTTGGAGTAAGATGAAGATGTTGTCAATAGCGATGAAATATTGATGAATTGCTGATTTGTTTGGTCCAGCAGCAATTAACTTGGGTTGCTTACCCTTCTCTTCATCTCTTAGCTCCAGTGGGGTTCCAGCCTGTAACCATATGTAAAAAAATGTTTTAAAAATATATTTTAAAGAAAATTTGTGAATTAAGTATCGGATTGCAGTATTGATGAAACTTACCTCTTTGAAAATTACAAATTTGTTGATGCTGTTCTCTCTCTCGACGCGTTCTTCTTTCCTCGGGCTACTGGAGGCAACAGTTGCGTTAAGGCAAGAAGCGAATTTGTTATCCGATCCCACCCTATAAAAGACGTGTCATTATCTTGAAGTTTCCTTTTGGATTACAATAAATAAAAATATAGCTGAGATGCTAATTTTATGATCGAATCGTTATGACAGCTATCTTAGGAAAGACTCTTGTCATGAAGAAGTATTATATGCTGCGATAAAAGAAAAATTGAAAATGGAATGAATCAAACTGTCAATATGTCTGAATGCAAATTGAATACGTAACCATAGTCATGTGAGTTTTTCGAACCATTAGGGGAGACCGGGGCTAAAAGTTACCGGGGTAAGTTGTTCAAATCAAAATAACTTTTGAACGAATAGAGATAAAAATATGGTCCAAGTGCGTCGTGAATCAGTAAGCAACAGCGCACCTACGGCAACCATATTAGTAAGACCATTGGTCTCGAATGACGTTGCTCGTGAGCACGTGTCTTTCTAATACAGGTGAGTAAATATTTTTGTGTTGATTATTTTTGGTCTATTTAATTCATTTTGATAAATAGCCTTTAGATTTTTATGTGGTATATAAAGATACATCTAGTTTTCATATACCGACGTATAAATTAAGTTTATTTCATCAACCGAGCCTAAAATTTACGTTTATATGAGAAAATGCCATTTGGGGTTAGTTGTTACTCTTTTTTGGGGCATGTTGTTACTTTGCAACAACTTACCCTATCGCGTGGTCATCAACGAAAAATATTGTTTTTTTAAATTTTTTATTACAGAATGCGAACTTATAATAGAACAGCAAGTCGGGGAACTATATCTCAAGGCCTCATGCAAAAAGCCCCAGATGAAGTGAGGAAAATGGCGAAAAATTAACAACTATTGCTAAAAAGTAAAACTTTGGAAATTTGTAATTCATCTTTTTTCTACTTGAAGGGTCACACGAATCGCCTTGGAATTGTTAACGAAATTACCATAAAGAGGCACAAAAAAAAGTGATCAAATTGTCAGCTTGCCTATTTTTTCGATGACTTCCGGCCAAAAACCGATGCGTGTCACGTGGAACACCCCATATATAACTCAAATGACATATTATCAATGATATATCTTTTATGATAATAATTGATCTTAATATATTATATTATTTCTAACAATGATTGATCTCAATATATATTATTTTAAACAATAATTGATCTCAAAGTATTACTTGGAGTTATTGGGATAACAAACAATAAAAAAAACTATATATTTATGTTCACCGTTCAATTGGAGTTTAATTTATGCACGACAAATAATTGAAAACTCTTTGAATATTGTTAATTCGTTCTTAAATACATAAATTTAATCTAAAATCATTGTTTTTTTTTATGAAATATACCCACAATAAATCTTGTAACAACTTGCCCCAGCTCATGCACAACTAGCCCCGAACCGGGGCAAATTGTTACTTTACGTTTTGTTGCAAAAAAAAAATCATCTCAAAAAAACTTATGCAAATATATTCCAAAACGGTTAGGCATACTAAAGTAGAATATATTTGCCAAATTGTAGAACAATAATATTTATATTTGACGAATTTTTTCCAATCAATTTTTCAAGTTATTCAAAAAAGTGTAACTTTTAGCCCCGGTCTCCCCTACAGAATTCAAATGATAACGTATATATAACAATCAAACGTATCTCCTATGAGTACCTATAATTCGAACGCTATAAATGTTTTATTCTCACCAAATATATTACTGTTGCCTTTCTCTGTTTCGTGCAAATTCAATATCGCATTTGCATGGTTTGCATATTCTGAGATGAAAGCGTTTCGGTCAATATTGGGGTACATCAGCTGAAAGTCTACATCAATCTGCGGAATACAAAATTTGGAGGAAAAAGTTTTCCCTACGCAATGTTTTTACTTGTAATCAATCTATTTTAAAAATCGGAATCGTACCAGTTTTGGAGTATCAACAAATCGTGGAAATTAGGTAAAAAAATTGTTATCAAGACATTGGTGCCTTCGGTAGTGAAAGGTGAATGTTGTCTTTTCAATGATTTCTTGTTCTTGGTCTTTCGGCACGGCGCTTTTTAAGAAAGCCACCGCATCTTTTATAAGATCAGTCTCCTCGATTTCTGCTATCCCTATCTTTTCTTTCTGCTCGGTACGTTGAGGCTCTAGTTTTCTTTTTTTGACATTCGCTGGGCATTGGACAACCTCGACTGCAGGTACCCAGAATTTGTTTTTGGATCATAATATTGTTCCTGTAGAATGAAAATTTTTATTGCATGTATAGTTGAAACGCGCACTATTGAAAGTTCTATAAAATACTGGATGGATAGAAAATGATGCTCGAGTAAAAAAATTTTTCTCGTGGATGTATCGAGAGGCAACTGTTTATAGCACATCCAATTTAGACACCCATGTTTGAAATATGTATATTGACCGATATAAAAAAGTAGAATATACGAGATATGTATTTGACGATTTCTGTGAACTCACGTAGCCAAGTTTGCCCTTCGAATCTTTCAATTTTGGGAAGGCTTCAATAATTGCTTGTGCATACTGGCACTTATCACCTCAATGAAGAGAAGCCGCCCTTTTTTTTTTTTTAATTGTAGCATATGGTCAACAATGATGGTAACTAAAAGTTTTCGGGACTTGTCCGACAAGTATTGGTTCTTTTTATATTCTCCAATAACGTCCTCGCCGCAGGAATTCTTTTGTATAATATCATAAAGTATCTGTGAGTGTTACAATGAGATCTTGTTAAATAAGTATAAACAAGATAAGAATATGCCAATGAAATGCTTCGCTCTACTATATTGTACGAAGAAACCGTTTGCTATCATTGAAAATTTCAATTATAAACCAATAAATATCAACATTCCTCTTTAGAAATTACACCGTCTGCCGGTTTTCGTATTAGTGTGTGTATTTTTGGCACGCTCGTTTCACCGGTAGAGTCTAAGTCGGTGTCGTCTGTGGAGACTGTACCACTACTAGTGGTTCGCGCGTATCCTGGACTCTCGAGTTCGTGAATATCTGAGAAAAATGAAAAAATACTCTTATGGCCCTGGAAACATCAACGTCCAGTGACAGTATTGGTCACATATATGGGACGTTCTTTTACAAACCGTACGGATTTCAGGAAAAAAAATTAATTGACACTTTCAAATACCACCAAATTTTTTTTATAGCATCATAATAGCATTTTTTTTTAAATGCGTTTTTCCATTAATATGGGAATTTCGTGTTTTGATAGTTTGTGAGATTCAATAAAACTCAAAATTGATTACAGCCAGTTCTACTCAGTGGATCGATTTCGTTTTTCTATATTTCATAGTTCGTCATGTTAGCTTTTTAGTAGCATTTTTTTTTTTTTTTTTTTTTTTTTTTTTTTTTTTTTTTATCGTTGATTCATTAACAATAACAACAATTGGATCGTTCAAATCGTTTTTTCGTACTTGCCCCCACAATATAAAACATGGTAAAAAATACCATTGTATTCGTTATGCTCTAATCTAAAAAACCTATGTCGTAAAACAGTGGGGTCTCCATAGGTTCGGGAGATATAAAATAAATTCGAGCGCGCGTCATGCGGGGCGGCACGCGTTACTCCGTCGACTGACAGCAACATGGCAGCCGTTGCCATGGCCATGGCTTGTCAGTCGGCGGAAAAGCGTCGTTTCGTAGGTGCGTTTTGCATCGCCTCAAACGCATCGGACATCTACTATAGATATATGCGGTCGTGGACTTTTTGTATAGAATTTAACGCTCTACGAAAAAGGTCCAGTCAACCTATGGTCTATCTGCCTTCGTTTAAGGAGGTTGGCTACCCAAACGAAAACGATAAGAATCACTTCAAATTCATATGGGATATTCATCAATGTAAAACACGATATGTGGTGAAGTTTCAGCGAATTCACCCAACTCGTTTCCGAGTAATCATTAATCGAAAATATTTTCTTATACACGGGCTCTTATGGCGGCATATGATGGATACGGGACGAAATGTCACTTTTCGTTTAAAAACACGAGATAAAACGTTAAGACCACAATGAAAAACTATCAGATGCTAAATTGCACTTTCTAGAAGATGCTCGCAAAGAATCAAGTCGATCGTCTACTTCGTTTACGAGTTATAACAAAAAATGTAAACTGATTTGCACGTTTTTCGACAGCGACAGTCGAGCAAGGTGAGAATTGCGGCAACGTCGCACATTCGTTTGAAACAGCTGTGTGTTATTTTTATTATTTTTATTATTGTTATTATTATTATTATTATTATTATTTTTATTATTATTATTATTATTTTTATTATTTTTATTATTATTATTATTATCATCATTATTATTATTTTTATTATTATTATTATTATTTTTTTTCTTTTTTTTTTTTTTTTTTTTTTTTGAGTACATACATATAACTTTTGTGAATAATTGAACAATATGAGTTTATTTTGAATTTTATTTTATTTTAAAAGCTTATTACATTACTCAATATAAAGGAACAAGAATGAATACATTTTGCGGTACCTATTATACATATAATATCACAGTCTAGTACGTATAGTACATGTCACAAAAAATTACTGGAGTGATCCCAAGTGCTCTAAAATACTATCAAGTACTTTTTTAGTTTTAATGACTTGTTTTTGTCCGTTTTCTTTTTTTTTCTACTAATGCTATGACTTCTGCCCGCCCCTTGTGGAAAGTGTCTGCTATCAATCTATAACCAATGCCCGCATCGGCCATCCTCTTTCTTATTTCTTTGGATATACAATTTTGCAAAGGCTCAAGTGATTTAAAATTTTCCAAAGATTGTATTAATTTAATGAAACATTTAGTGCCAGCAAGCAGCTCCTCAATCTTGAAATGATGTAAGGATACATTCTGTAACATGAGTACATCATATTCTGCATCATGCGCCTTTTCGGTGCTCAAAGAAAAACTTT
The DNA here is from genome assembly GCA_943736025.1 of Tenthredo mesomela. Taxonomy (NCBI): domain Eukaryota; kingdom Metazoa; phylum Arthropoda; class Insecta; order Hymenoptera; family Tenthredinidae; genus Tenthredo; species Tenthredo mesomela. The sequence continues at coordinate 15,697,292 of OX031014.1, read as the reverse complement.
TGGCTGCCAGTGCGGTCAAAGAACAATCCTCACCCGGAAATTTTTTTCTGCATAATGGTAAAGTGTCGACAAATCCGTCAATCACGCCTGTAAATTCATCGGTAAGGCCTGCATGGTTTATAATTCGCAGGATACGAGGGGCATCAAATGCACAGTTATGTGCGACTAAAACACACGGCTTGCCCAAATCTTTCAAAAACTCTAGTAACTGCCCGACTACTATGCGCAGAGGTTGGGACGGTACTATTATTCCCCGCAAAAACAGCTCACGGTTCTCGTTTGTTAAACCGTGGACTTTGGAAGCTGACAAAGGTATGCGCTGGGTAGGGCTGATGTACTTATTGAAGGTAGAATCTCCACACTTCATCGAAACTTGCAAAACGTCACAGTTGAGTTGAAACCCCGAAGTTTCTAGGTCAAAAAAAACAATGGCTTTTGATTGACTGTGAACCTCAACATCCACATCCTGAGATAGCTCTGGCAAATCAGTATTTTGAGCTTGTTCAACAGCAGGCATTTCGAGTAAACCAATATGGCTTCTATAGGTTTCACCCTCAATGAGGTCTCTTCTATTTCTAAGTTGTGTTCGTTGCTTCCTTAGAAATTGACGCCTACGCTTAAAAGCTGGTGTCTTCGCTTTTATAGACCTTAACCGAGCTGACTTCATGGTCCGTTCCACATGCTTTGACAAATGTGACCCAGGACTCATTTGAACTTTTTTAAACGTATCTTGCACATATTTTTCTCCCATATTTTTTTGACTTACCGCGCAGGCATACCTATAATCAGCAGACTCAGAGAGGCTATAGCATATAGCTTTGGGTGCTTTCTTAGACATAACATCATTCAGACTTTCGTTAGCTTGGCTTGAAGCTCCAGTTGCAAATTTTTCTGCATTGTCTGCTAGTTTGCCAAAAAGATCTTTCAACTTTTCAAATAAAGTCTCGTTTCGAAAGCCACCAAGGATAGTTGTATGCGCATAATTTTCTGGATCTTGCAAATATCCACACCACTCCCCACAATTATCATGCCGATTATATGCGTGATATGGAATGTTTCTGATAGCTACTGCCATTTGTTGAGAATCTCCTTGATTCTGAGCCATTGCATACGTGAAACATCGATGAAAATATTTGATGGCTTCTGCGCTCATTTCTTTATTTTGGTCAGTCTTCCTGTCAATTTTATATAACATATTAGTTACACCTCTGGAGGTATGATTTTTGTCTGACTGTTTTATAATGGTGTGCTTGCTTGCATTTCTAACGGCGCAGATACTCGAACTGTCATTGTCTCCTATAAAAACTCCAACCTCTACATTTCATTCCTTCAAAATACTGCTTCGAGTTGCAAGATGAGCCGCAGCGTCTGGCTCCATTGACTTGGCGCTTCCATAAAAATTTAAGCGACAATCATGATCATTCTTCGGATGACCTAAATCACACCTGCGGCATTTTCTATTTCTGGTTGTATAATCTAATACAAGTCCTGACTGTGTTCCGATCAGTGCAGCATATCCATTTAAACTATCGTACTGGTGACCAGAGCCTCGTTTGCTCCATCCCATATCATACGACACAAATAATCTTACCACGTCGTTAAATGTAACAGCATCTTCTTGTGGTGTCATTATTGGTTCGGAAATAGAGGATGTTAAATTGGACTGGTTATTTGCTTCTGACTGTGGAATTTCTGTGAATATTGGTATCTCGAGAGCTTCTTCTGGAGTAGGAAATGTCGGTGCTTCGATCGGTGGAAGTTGATAGGTAGACGTGCTTGCGATTGGTGAATTCACAGAGTCTGTGTTTCGAGGAACTAGGAATCCTGTTCGGAAACCCTCAGGTCTGTAAAGGACGAAGGATAGGTATGACAAAAACATGGACAAAAAAGGAAAAGGACAAAGGAGCATGCCATAGAAATAAATTCAGCATTTTTGTTCGGTTTCTAAAATTCGTATAGTATTTTTATTTATAGTGAAATTTATAGTGAAAATTTATTTATAGTGAAATGTTTTATTCTTGGATCAAAAATAGTATTCTGAATTTAAGAATTGTTTATTCTGTCTCAGACAACATTTTCCATATTTTATTTCCAACAATTATATATCGGATAATATACATTACCAATATTCGTTATAACATTATTATAAACGAATCTTATACTTTTGCAACACTTATTGTATAAAGAAGTAGTACTTTTCCTTACCATTCGAAGTTTGAATTAAATAACCATTTCTTCGTACACGTATTTTGATTTTATATTTTATATATAGATTTTATAGATTTTACATTTGAATATTATGGACTTATCTATCATAATCACACAAAAGAAATTATGGATTTTATGAGGTTCTCAATGTTTGTAAAAAGTGTATAATTTCTTGCATACACTTATTTTTACATGGAAAATTACATATAATATTGACATTTCACAGAAGGCATATTTTCCACACTGTAGACTTTGAAATAATTCGATAATTGCTTCTTGTATAATATCGTAAGATGGATATTGTTATCTGGGATGTGTATGTATATTCCTTTTGCATGGACATCTTTTGTCAGAACAACCCTTGTATTCATCAACGTCCGGTAAGCGTTTAACCGCCGTAATAGATAACAATCCGTTGAAATCTTCTGTGTCATATGTATCTTCTGTATCTTCTGTATCTAGAACCTATTTTTCAAAAAATTTTAACGGATTTGATCGATATTACGGCGGTTAAATGTTTAACAGATGTTGGTGAATACAGGGGTAAGACTTACAAAACTTTTTGCAAGTTTTCTAAATTCTTTATCGTCAACGATCGCTCTATATCGGTTGCCTCTTGACAGCTTTCCGTTGCAACTTTCTCTATTATGGGTCCCATTTCTCGCTCGTGGATTTTGAATGTTGTTGGACACATGTTTGGAATATCCATGGTATGTCAAAATTTATTTACAGATGAATAGCCCAATCCAGCATGTAAAGTGCCTGTTAATTAACAATAAGGAATCATTAATATTAGTCGTTAAGGAAAAGAATATTGATGTCGCTCTACAATTAAATTTACTGAAAATTCTTGATGTATCAGCTGACATTATTTGGTCTCATTACATTCTGAATAAGTATCACAGGACTTGAAAAAATAATTTTATTTTCGAAAATTGCATTTACTCCACTTTGTCAGGAGACTCAATAGAAATCAAGTACATTCCATTCTTTTTCACGAATATACATACCGGGAGTATTCGTGGATGCGCACCATGCCCAGAACCGAAGATACCCGAACGTGTACGCCGTATTATAGGCAACTTAAGATACACGTATATATACACGCATATACACGTAAGTACTGCCTGTGTGTTTGTTTCGCTCTCGCCGCAGAGTTCAAAATGACGGCAAGCTGTCATCTGTTGTAGAGCTTCTATGTGCATTGGTTTATAGGTCTATGTTTATAGGTTATTCTTCAATTACAAAACTTGTTGGTTAACGCGGATCAGTGATGAATCAATTTCGAATAATTACGTATGATTAATTAAAAGATACCCAATAAACCATAACGTAGATAAAATAGGGCTGATGTCCGGCTAAAACACGTGTATTAAACGTGATTACGTTTAATACACGTGACTTAGCCGGACATCAGCCCTATTTTATCTACGTTATGGTTTATTGGGTATGGTTAAACAATTTGATCTGCCAGCCTGTCGATGCGATGATGTCTTATAGGTTAGAATGTATTCTCCTGCACCGCAGATGTGGTCCAGGTGAACGAAAATAATGTTTCGTCGTATTAGCGATCTACGTGTCAGCAAATCAGGTAAATTCCATTATAATAACTCATTGCAGCATTAAATTTCGATAACCAACGTGATTGATTTACAATAGTAATTATACTCTGTTTGTGGGCACCCTCAGGTAGTCAATTTTTGCGGTCCACAGGTACAGCACCTGCATGATCGCTGGCATCGACCTCCTACTTCTTATCCGACATCTTTCCTGCTCGCTATACCAGAAATCACTATGAACATCACCAGAATTCTCAGAATCGCATCGTTATCCCGTAGGATTCATTCCCATGGTACTGAGACCTTATGCTACAAGACCATGTCGCAAGCAGCATTAAATTTTGATAACCAACCTGATTAATTTACAATGGTAATTATACTCTGTTTGTGAGCACCCTCAGGTAGTTAATTTTTGCGGTCCACAGGTACAGCACCTGCATGATCGCCGGCTTCGACCTCCTACTTCCTATCCGACATCTTTCCTGCTCGCTTTACCAGAAATCACCATGAATATGACAGGAATTCCAAGACTTGCATCGTAATCCCGTAGAATTCATTGCCATGGTACTGAGACCCTATGCTGCAAGACCATGTCGTAAGCAGCATTAAATTTTCGATAACCAACGTGTTTAATTTACAATACTTATTATACTCTGTTTGTGAGCACCCTCAAGTAGTCAATTTTTGCAGTCCACAGGTACAGCACCTGCATAATCGCTGGCACCGACCTCCTACTTCCTATCCGACATCTTTCTTGCTCGCTATACCAGAAATCACCATGAATATCACAGGGATTGCCAGAATCGCATCGTTATCCTGTAGGATTCATTCCCACAGTACTGCGACCCTATGCCACAAGACCATGTTGCAAAGACTCTGCAGCCTAGACAAGCAGGATCATACTATGAAAATTTGATTATGTAAAAATTGTTAAGGGGAGACTTTGATATAAACGATTTTTTCATGTTTTAAATTAGTAAAGAAAATCCAATCAAAAATTTCTTGCATCAAAATTTAGATTATGGTAGTATGGGTATTGAACAAAAATGTCAATCCTCTTAGTTGAAAGTGTATGCGCAAGGAGTTTTTGGCAGCGCTGCACAAAAAATTTTCTGCTAAAGGTTCCTTGCGCATACACTTTCAACTCAGAGGATTAATATTTTTTTTAAATACACATAATACCATAATCTAAATTTTGATGCAAGAAATTTTTGATTGGATTTTTTTTACTAATTTAAAACATGAAAAAATCGTTTATATCAAAGTCTCCCCTTAACAATTTTTACATAATCAAATTTTCATAGTATGATCCTGCTTGTCTAGGCTGCAGAGTCTTTGCAACATGGTCTTGTGGCATAGGGTCTCAGTACTGTGGGAATGAATCCTACAGGATAACGATGCGATTCTGGCAATTCCTGTGATATTCATGGTGATTTCTGGTATAGCGAGCAAGAAAGATGTCGGATAGGAAGTAGGAGGTCGGTGCCAGTGATTATGCAGGTGCTGTACCTGTGGACTGCAAAAATTGACTACTTGAAGGTGCTCACAAACAGAGTATAATTAGCGTGATAAATTAATCAGGTTGGTTATCGAAATTTAATGCTGCTTACAACATGGTTTTATAGCATAGGGTCTCAGTACCATGGGAATGAATCCTACGGGATAACGATGCGATTCTGGCAATTCCTGTGATATTCATGGTGATTTCTGGTATAGCGAGCAGGAAAGATGTCGGATAGGAAGTAGGGGGTCGGTGCCAGCGATTATGCAGGTGCTGTACCTGTGGACTGCAAAAATTGACTACTTGAGGGTGCTCACAAACAGAGTATAATAAGTATTGTAAATTAAACACGTTGGTTATCGAAAATTTAATGCTGCTTACGACATGATCTTGTAGCATAGGGTCTCAGTACCATGGCAATGAATTCTACGGGATTACGATGCGAGTCTTGGAATTCCTGTCATATTCATGGTGATTTCTGGTATAGCGAGCAGGAAAGATGTCGGATAGGAAGTAGGAGGTCGAAGCCGGCGATCATGCAGGTGCTGTACCTGTGGACCGCAAAAATTAACTACCTGAGGGTGCTCACAAACAGAGTATAATTACCATTGTAAATTAATCAGGTTGGTTATCAAAATTTAATGCTGCTTGCGACATGGTCTTGTAGCATAGGGTCTCAGTACCATGGGAATGAATCCTACGGGATAACGATGCGATTCTGGGAATTCTGGTGATGTTCATGGTGATTTCCGGTATAGCGAGCAGGAAAGATGTCGGATAGGAAGTAGGAGGTCGATGCCAGCGATCATGCAGGTGCTGTACCTGTGGACCGCAAAAATTGACTACCTGAGGGTGCTCACAAACAGAGTATAATTACTATTGTAAATCAATCACGTTAGTTATCGAAATTTAATGCTGCAATGAGTTATTATAATGGAATTTACCTGATTTGCTGACACGTAGATCGCTAATACGATGAAACATTATTTTCGTTCACCTGGAACACATCTGCGGTGCAGGAGAATACATTCTAACCTATAAGACATCATCGCATCGACAGGCTGGCAGATCAAACTGTTTAACCATATCTTTTAATTAATCATACGTAATTATTCGAAATCGATTCATCACTGATCCGCGTTAACCAACAAGTTTTGTAATTGAAGAATAACCTATAAACATAGACCTATAAACCAATGCACATAGAAGCTCTACAACAGATGACAGCTTGCCGTCATTTTGAACTCTGCGGCGAGAGCGAAACAAACTCACAGGCAGTATTTACGTGTGTATGCGTGTATATATACGTGTATCTTAAGTTGCCTATAATACGGCGTACACGTTCGGGTATCTTCGGTTCTGGGCATGGTGCGCATCCACGAATACTCCCGGTATACTTTAAAAAATGATCTGAGATTTCCGATTCGGATAATTTCTAATGCGATACTTGCCTACAGCCGCCTTGCTATTAACGTCGTACAAGCATTGGTTCTCAGGGCCCAGATGTTGACTACCAGATGGTACGTAGTTTATTAGCAAACAATTATGGCAACGGATCGAAAATATTGAAGCCAAGCCTTTCTTGATTTCGTGTTCGATATTGTCCAGAGATAATAGGCCTTCACAAGACTTGCAGTACATGTATTGCCCCATAACCTGCAATTCCACGATGCGACGTCCACGTATATAGCACCGTCCACCATTCTCAGACACAGGTTTTCGCGATTTTTCCCCATTCTCCACTTGTTTTAAACGACGCGTGTACTGCTCTACTGACACTAACTTTCCTTTCCACCTAAACTGAGCTTTTGGCATTTTCCAGCAACACGGAATTTGACGTTCGCAACAGGTAAACAACGGCCATGACACAACGTACGGCGCATGCGCCTGTTACCTCAGTCCTGCCAACCTTTGCTACGAAAATTGCGCTGTTGAACGATTTACTCGCGGATTTTCATACTTACAAAATATGTTTTTAGAGTTCTATGATATAAAAGTACAGTGCGCTTCGATCGGAAATTAAATTTAATAACAAATACAAGATGTTGAATGCATGACTTGTTAAAAATCTTTACTTTTTAGATTAAATTGTTTATTATCCTTAAGTTGAGATGTATCGACAGACCCCATGTATAAGCATAGGCATACCCCTCTTACCGCCTGCCCCGCTAGAGCGGTAGCCAACTTCCTTAAGGTAGTTCACCACTTAATCGAGTTTCTACACGGAAAAGGTTTCGGGAATGCTGCAGCGCCGAGCGGCGGAACGGTGAGTTCCGCGTGTCTAAAGACAGCTGCCGTCTCTGCGACGGAACGCTGCGCTCCCTCACGAGAACGCTGCAGCACCGAGAGTGCTGAGACGGCAGCCGTTTCTCACGCGCAGAACGCAGCCTTCTGCAGAGTGGGAAGGAAGTAAGCTTTAATGAAATCTAGCATGAGCGGACATTGAATAAGTTGGATAGCGAACGCAAATTAATGGGATTGGAGGTTCTGCGGTATTGGAGTAGATTAAAATATTGTTTTATTACATAAAAATTTTATTATAGAAGATATTACAAAATATATCTCGAAACATTGAGATTCGTACATTTTTTTATGACAAACAGAACAGGAGAAACTGTCGGCAAATCTTTGTGGGCAATTAGTTTGTAAATTTTTGACGGCTCTACAATAAACGCATGTAAGTGATCATCAAAAGTTACTTCTATAAACACTTGAAGGTAGAAAAAGATGTTTCCTTCAAAATTTACAATTTCTACGATTTTCCCAAATTCTTTCTCGATCTTTGATACATCTATTACTATGAATGAATTCAAGGTAAAGAGTGTGCCGTATATCGTAACATTATTGTGGTACGTGTGACTCATTGAATTTTTTAATGAATCACAGTTAGCGGATTGTTTTATTATGTGTGCCGGCACTAATGAACCACATTTAATTCTGGCGTTCTGCAGTTTCATATCAAACATCGTTTGACACATACCGAAAGCCTGTTTATTCGCGATTGTTAGTAACAGATTTTTGTTAGAACAAGTCCCTTGTGAGTTGAGTCGTATTTTTCGATGATATGATTCAAAACGCATACCCCAGAAGTTTATACACGGAGTAAAATTAAGGAGTAAAAGGTTTGGATAATGAGTGAGAGCATGTAGTTTAAACGGAAGATTGGATCTAAATTCTTTGAAAAGTTTATTATGTCTATCAATGATTGAAATCAGCTCATTAATCAAAGGTTTGGTAATTCGCGGAGATGTTAGGATATCTATGATTCTACGCATATATTTATAGAGTAACCAGTGCTTGTTATTTTTAGGAATCAAATCACCGATTATAACACCCAAATAACGCGCTAAACAAAGTGTTTCCATAGCTGACATCTTAAGGTCTTGTTTGTATTTCAACCGGTCGTGTTTAATTGTCGGTGGTTTATTGGATGTTTCTATGTGACCAAAATCGAAACTCCTGATTCTAGCATTTAATAAAGGCAATGTAAGAAATTTATCCTCGAATACGAAGGAATGCAAAATCAAACTCAAATCAAATATACACAAACCTTCAATAACATCATGCATAAGATCAAGGGTAATGTTCTCGCATACGTGAAAATCATTGATTTTATGAAAAGCACAAGGCTCTTTAATACCTTTTTCGGTAATACTTGATTCACAATATCTGTCATACGTATCTCTCATTCTAAGTTCCGCTTCGTTTTGAGTCGTTCTGGTGGCTATAGCTTTTTTATCAGCCTCGCATACGCGGCAGCAAAAATCGGACCTAAAGCATGTCACGAAACCGAATATCTCGTTCAACCCCAGATTGTCCCCGAGTATAAGTAATAGCTGAAATTTTATCAAATACATACGACCACTCACAGTTATTAGAATTCCGTTCTCTTGTAGAAAATTAAGTTCCTCTGTCAATTTACTGAAACAATTAGCATTGGTTGTATTTTTCTTATCTTTTGATCTGATTAATGTAGAAAAAATGATGCTATTTAGTGTAGATGATAACCATGGGGGTAAACAAGCAATTGTTGCGTACACCGCTCCGAATTTATTAGTACCGGCACGACTGCCTAGGGGATTTCCGGTTTCCACATCATCGTAGAAGACAAATAATGGTAAAACAATATCTTTCGCGAATTTTTGACTGTATTTCTTTGCCCACAATTGACTTTGTACATGGACCTAAGAATACTATGGACGGAGTGTCAGGATGCGGGGTGTGTCCCTGTTCGCGGCGGGGGGGACCGCCATATTGCTAGGCTAAACTAGTGCTGCGCCGTATCGGCCGCTCGTGTAAATAGCTATGATAACGAGGTTATGGTCTTGTTGTTGTCATCTCCATGTGTGAATTGGAGTAGGCACACGGTAGCGTTAGTACACGACCGTTATATTTTCTTTCGCAAAATGCCAAGTTGTGTGATACCCAAGTGTCACAACCGCACTTATATCAAAAACAAACATCAAGAGACAGTAGAAGAACATACCAAAATTACATTTCACCGGTAAGTAATTGGTTATTTGTAACAAGTTTCTAACGATGCAATATACTCGAAACCTGAAGTCGAAACAAAAAATGTAACAACAGCATTTGTATTATGAATTCTTGAAATATTTCCCTGAATAACCAATGAATATAATTACATAAATCCGTACTTGAGTTTCACTTAGAATATAATTTAGGTTCCCCAAAGCAGAGGACCGAAGATTACAATGGGCTAATGCTTTGGGAATGGAGTTAAGAACTATACACAACAATTCCTATATTTGTTCATTGCATTTCCTGGAGGACAGCTTTGATCGAACCTCAGTAGCTTGTGTAAGGCTAAAAAATTATGCTATTCCTTGTGTAAGTACAATTATTTAATTTTTTCTAAGCACTATCACATTTTTTTCAATTTGTCATCCATGATGACGTTTTAACAAAACTCAACATTTTAATAGATATTCACCATTGCAGATAAATAAGGCACATGTCTCCGAGTTACAAGTGGATTATTCTTTATCACACGACAACCAGGCCGCTGAACCTCCGATGAGTCAAAATGTGCCGTTGACTGCGATAGAAAATAAAGAATCTCATACGAAAATTGTTGGAACTTCTGTCAAAACTGTAAGTACTCGTTTTTGTTTGATACACATAATATTGCAATTGTAACGTCACAAAGTCGTAAGTGTCAAAAAGAAGATTTTGGTTCCATAATGGTGCTTACGACCCCATGATATCATATGCAGGATGTATTAATAAAATGTGTATTTCAAATCAATTTGTAATTGCAGTTGCTATCACACCATGACACTCCAAAGCGACGTTCACAATTTGAAGAATTCAATACACCAAAGCGGCGATGTGTTGATGCAGCAGTTGATGAAGCAACTGTACAGCTAAGACCCCCAACATTGGATGCTTCTACACGTAAGTAGCTCCACTGGAAATATTTGCATGTAAAATACCATGTTTTAATTTTTTTATTTGCACAGAAACTTCTACTGATCCGGATGCAGTTACGGCACAGGAAACTACCGATGGCATGTCAACAACCATTTCCCCGAACCAGATTGCGGAAACCCCAAGAAAGACGCTTCTACGAAAAGCAATGGAACATCAAAAGAAAACGTCTCAAAAGCTAATACAGGCACTCAAGAAACAAAATAGACGGCAGATAAAGAAAATTGCTGAACTAAAATCAATTTTGAGCGACCTCAAAACGAAGCATTTGATTGCTGACGACCAATATGATATTTTAAAAACTATCGGTATGTCAAACACTCATTTTTTAAAACACTTTGTTGCAAAAACTGCTAGCAAGCTTTGCAAGGGAAAACGGAAGGCATGCGGAATTTCTAGACAATATTCACCAGAACTCAGGACATTTGCTGTAACCTTACATTTTTATTCACCAAGAGCGTACAACTATGTCCGAAAACATTTTGATTCATGTTTGCCACATCCAAAAACCATCAGTGAATGGTATCGTTCAATTAACGGAGAGCCTGGGTTTATTGAGGAAGCGTTTGCATGCATTGCCGAACGTGTTAAGGTTACTGATTATCAACTAACTGGCACATTGGTGTTTGATGAGATGTCGATCCGGCGGCATGTAGAATATGACGGTAAGAAGTATAGCGGTTACGTCGATTTTGGGGAAAATTTTGCGAACGATACCACTACTGTTGGAAAAGAGGCTTTGATGTTTATGTTTATATGCATGAATGGTGCATGGAAAATACCAATAGGATATTTTATTACCAACGGAGTGAGTACTGAACAGAAATGCAATTTAATTCTGCAAAGCATGTCTTCATTGCACGTAGCTGGTGTGAGAGTTGCTGCGCTGACATTCGATGGTACACGAACCAACCTATCTGTGGTTAAAAAATTTGGATGCATTCTAAATCCTGATTCATTGCAGACATACTTCATCCATCCTGTGACAAAGGAGAAGATATTTATAATACCCGATCCTTCTCACATGGTGAAACTCATCAGAAATAGTTTCGGGGATTTAAAAGTTTTCGTAGATGGGAACGGGAAAAAGATAGAATGGGAAGTCATCAAGGAATTGAACACGTTGTAGACTAATGAAGGTCTGCATATGGCAAACAAACTCCGTTCGGCACATATAAATTACAAAAAGAAAATAATGAAAGTTAAACTTGCAACACAAATTTTCAGTGAATCTGTCGCTGATTCGCTAAAGCTATGCAGAGAAGATTTACAGCTCCCAAAATTCAAAGACAGTTCTGCAACTGAAAATTTCTTACGCATAATAAATGATCTGTTTGATATTTTTAATTCAAAAAATATGAGGCAGATTCGTTTCAAAAAACCGTTGTGTTCGCAAGATTGTTCTCAAATTATGGCAAGGTTAGACGAATGTGAAGATTACTTATTGAATCTGAGACTCGCTAATGATGAGAGAATTGTAGACTCTATCAGAAGCACAGGTTTTATTGGATTTCTAACATGTATCAGCAGTTTAAAGGGTTTGTATCAGGAACTTTGCGAAGAAACATCATTACTAAAATACATTCCGACGTACAAAATGAGCCAGGACCACATAGAACTGTTTCTTGGTTGTATTCGATCGCAGGGTGGGCATAATAACAATCCTACCGTACGTCAATTAAAATCAGCGATCAAAAAATTGTTGATACATTTAGAAGTACGTGATATTGAAACTGGTAACTGCATACCATTGGAGAATATTACCATTCTCCATGTCACCTCGAGTCGAAGTTCAGAGGATGTCATTAATATGACATCACGTTTGAGTAGACTTGCCAATTGTAACGAAACCGAATCACCACCCGATCTGGACAAAATGTTTAACATTGCACTAGACCACTCATATCTGCCAGATATAACATCACTGACTCAATTTTCATCCCGAGTGATTGCATACATTGCAGGGTTTGTCATCAAACATCTGAAAAAAACGTTGCACTGCAGTGAATGTGTTGACGCGCTCACGGGTAATTTAGATCACATAGAATCTACATTGATTAGAATAAAGAATTATGGTGGACTGCAATTTCCTTCGGAGGATGTACTGAAACTTTGTAGGGAATCTGAAAAAGTAATACGCTTTGCACTGAAAGAAGGCGGAGGGAGGCTTCTTGACCGAAAATACAGTGAAACATATTTCATAAGTTATGTACTTTCCAAGTTTACAGAAGCAGATTCTGTGTTCACTAATCTGCGTGAACATGAACATGAACAAATGTTCATACCATATGTGAATTTATCGAACCAGTCGAACCAAATTTTTAAGTCTTCTAACTGAAGCTCACCTCTATATAGAGCGTGCAATCTCCAGATAGACCGAAAAAAACGGAAGTGCATCATAATTATTTTTTCAAGTAAAAATTCCTTCAGCCCGGGTTTGAACCGGGACCTCCGCATTTGTACTGCGACGCCTTGTCCAATTAGACCACTGAAGGACTGAAGGAATCTTTACTTGAATTTCATGTTATTGTCATTGACCTCTTAGTCCACAGGTCTGTGTTTATTTCATTGTGTAGTGACTCTATCGTTCGAAACCTATTAATTCATACCATATGTGAATTTATCGGACCAGTCGAACCAAATTTTTAAGTCTTCTAACTGAAGCTCACCTCTATATAGAGAGTGCAATCTCCAGATAGACCGAAAAAAACGGAAGTGCATCATAATTATTTTTTCAAGTAAAAATTCGGAGGTCCCGGTTCAAACCCGGGCTGAAGGAATTTTTACTTGAAAAAATAATTATGATGCACTTCCGTTTTTTTCGGTCTATCTGGAGATTGCACGCTCTATATAGAGGTGAGCTTCAGTTAGAAGACTTAAAAATTTGGTTCGACTGGTCCGATAAATTCACATATGGTATAAATTAATAGGTTTCGAACGATAGAGTCACTACACAATGAAATGAACAAATGTTCTTAGAAAATCACGTTGCCCATTTAATGCGAGCCATTATTTCTAAATACATTAATATAAGACTTTATTATATTGGGAAAAATTCTGTCGACTATTCGAATAGCGACCGACAAAAATTCAATAAACTAACGTTGTTTAAGGGACAATAACCTTATATTCGCCATGTTTCTGGCTACGTTTTTTACTATTTACCTTCCCCTAGTCAAAGCTATTCACTATATTCTTAATCTAGTCGAGATATACTCCATTTTAGTCGATTGAAAAGAGTTAATGTTGTTACAGGGGTTGAAACACCTCCATTTTTCGGGGATTGACAGTTTAATTTGTTGCAAACAAATGAATGTTGAGATATCCCTTTTGAAGCTACTCCTTGACCGGTATACGCGATGTTTATTACTTTTATTAGCCGTGATCTAAATTTCAGAATAGGTACGGCCCCGTACTTCTCGTAGATCTTTCATGCCTGATAATCTGCGTTTGAATGTACCTCCATTTTAGCCTACCAATATGGCGGTTCCTCCTCCCGGCTCTCCCCGTAGCACGGCCGATCCCCTCGCCTATACTGATACTTTACACTCCGTCCATAGTATTCTTAGGTCCATGACTTTGTAAGATATTAGTTACAATATCACGTTGCATCGATAGTTCCGTCATATAATTATATATTTCTCTAAACATACCTGGTATTTCTAAAAATACTTTCAAACTCTTTCTCAGAGGAATGTGTACCCCAATCAAAGTGACTGGGGATATAATCGGCTTTTCATTTACTAGAATATCTTCATACGCAGTGCCTATACTGAATTCCTCGGGTTCAAGTAGACCTTTTTTTTCAAAAGATTAAGCCTTTTTTCCTCTGTATCAACATAACTAAATATCCTTTTATAAGAATCTATACAAACTTGCACATCTCTAATAATTAAATCGTCAACTTCATATCTTTTTAGAATTACTTCAATATCTTTTTTCAACGAATTGAACAAAATATCGCATACAAATTCTGTCCAATACAATAATACATCAGAAACAATTCTTTTTGGAAGAACAGGATCGGCATACAGTTTAAGAACGAACGCTAAAATACTATTCAACATTAATATTAAATCCATTGCAAAACAATTGCTGGCTAACTACACAGGAAAATTTACAAACAAGTAGCGAAGCAGAATAACTATCTATAAAATAAGTCAATTTACCCTTTATTTTTTATTTTTTATTTCTAACTGTCTTTGGCTTGATGGGTTTATTGATTTTTAACACAAATTTATTAACGTACGCAGTGCAGTTCAAGTGTGTGAATCCAAATACCTCTAGTCCTATGAAGTGCCAAAATGATTCGCTGATGTGTGGAAATGAACGAAGAGCTACATGTAAATGAAAACAATCTTGTAATGCTCTTATTGGGTCAGCATAATAAATGTCTTCATTCTGGAAGATTACATAGGCCTTCATAGTTCCAAAATCTCCTACAAAAACTACGTATGGATGAATGGATTGATTCAGTTCATTCAACCATTCCGTGTACTGTTTTTTCTTATCCTGCAAATCTTCTGAGCTCTGAAAAGTATGAAAATTCATTTTGCAAACTTCAATATCAAGTCATACAATATATGGAAAATTATGACCTTGATATGTAGAATGAAGCTCTGAAAAACTTCTTCTTTAGTGAGAGAATGAGTTTCTTCTACCAGCTTCTCTTCTTGAATTGCATCGTTATTTTGATTTGACAACAAAGATACTGAAGTATCCTTTACTTTCTTCCCAGTAGAGATTTTTTTGGTAACTTGTATGAATATCGGAAGAAGCCAGAATGCAATGATATTTATGTAAATTCCTGAAAAGGATAATTTTATAAAGGTTGACTATCTGAACTGGCAGTGACTTTGCTTATGCCAGGATAGCTTGCGTTATTCTTACTCACCTTCTCTCAAGAATTGACCATAACTATTAATAAAATCTTTCAAATCCGGATTTCTCAAGAGTGGATTGAGAGCGTGCGCTACTATTTTTGCAGCAGTTGCTGGCCACTTTTCTTCAAATACTGATAGGAATTTGGAGTGGTGTAGATTAGTGATCAATTTGTTATTATCAATTAGATCCTGTACTACGCGTTGAAAATCTAACTGGAGCTAAAAAAAATTATTTATAAATAATTATCATCTAAAATCATATAACTGAACCCATATTATACATATTATTATACAGAGAAAAATATTCTACTGAAGTTTCTTACCAATACAATTGCCAAAGGGAAACATAAGCAAGGAAAACTGTTTAAAAATACATCCACTCGAACTACTTTCTTTTTATTCTCTAACTTGGTCAGCTGAATCGTACGCTCATCAAAATCTTTATTCCAAGCTTCAATAACCACTGCAGTGTTATATTTTGTACGATCTGGATCTGTCAAGCAATTGAATATAGGTTTCTTCACTGTAATAAAAATTATTGATTAAAATACATATTACAAATATGACAGATGTTTCAGTTGGAGAGATTAATAAGAGATCAAACTATTTCATACCAGTAGATTTAACAAGACATTCACTCGTGTTTGGCTTGATTGAGAGGTCCAACATGCGACTTTCTCGCAAATCAAGTCTCACACGCTTGTAATAATTATAGAGACAGCCATGCGATCCAACAACTTGCCCACCTTCACGTTGGTACGGCACGAAGAATAGGCTGGAATCTTCCAATGGCAATAATTGTTTAAAATAACTTAAGAACTCTGCAAACTGCTCAGGTTCTATTCTGTAAGCACAATAATAATTCAGTACAATTGAAGCATTGGTTATTATCGAGGATTATAATTTGAGTGTATTTCAAAGATCAACCATGCATCAATCAAACACATTCTCCAAACCGCAAAGTGGAAAAAAACTACAATAGGAAAGAGCATTGACTGCAATAGAATTTTGCAATAAAAATTAAAAGGATATAGTGCGATGCATTCAGAAGCGGAAAAGGAAAACTCACTTGTAATAAATGGGATCTTTTTCAATCAAGTGAATGATAACTATACGTTTGAGGGTTTGGAAATCCAACTCTTTTGAATATTTGTACCTATTTAGCACAATTCTTCCTTCTAGACTAGACATCAATAAATGATATAAAACATTCTGTGTAAAAATTGTTTCATCTTCTAAAAATAAAAAAACTATGGTCAAATAGTTATGTAATAACTCAAGATATAAAGTAAACAGATATGTATAAACCTTTGTCTTGATTTTCCAACTCAGTGATAATAACATTTGAAGGAGGGAGCGACAAGTCTGTATTTTCGTTCAGCTCTATATACATTGGAAGATTCTCAACGTTGACTGTTTCTAATATTGGAACTTCCATTTCATTGCATGCACTCATCTTTTCTTCAAAAGTTTCAAGCTTTGTTAAGAAATCCAACAAATATTGGCTATGAATTATGATCGACAAGCTGAGGGGTTGGAACACATGCTTTTAATATACCTGAGATAACTTACCAATAAATACCTATCTTAGCTGTTCCAATGATCAATGAATGCATTCATTGCACTCGCTTTAAACTTCAAAACAAATTCTGTAACTGGATTACTATGCTGCAGTTATGCGAGATAGCAGAATCGCACGGTCGCGCGGGAACGTTACGATGCGACGTTCGAGAATACGGAGGTCCAACGTCTCGCAGACTGCAGCGTTCTCGCGAGGGAGCGCAGCGTTCCGTCGCAGAGACGGCAGCTGTCTTTAGACACGCGGAACTCACCGTTCCGCCGCTCGGCGCTGCAGCATTCCCGAAACCTTTTCCGTGTATAGATCTTTATGAAATTTGAACCATGTGTTGAAAATGACCTAATGCATGCACAGTTTAATTTTTATTAACTTCTGACGTACAAAAAAAAAAGATATTCGCCTCGAAAGTGGGAAGTTTTAACACGGAAAGCATAGGACCAAGGCTATCAAAACCAACGTTTTTATTGACAGCATCATTTTGCTTCTACAGAGTTTGATAAAAAACTAACATGTAGTAGTTTAGTATGTTTTAAATGTTATTCCAAAAGATGAAAGCGATCTGACGTACAGTTTGAGAGTAATCTTAGTGTGAAATGAGCTGTGACAATGTACTCGACGACGAAAAGGCCGGACGAACAGAGGCAGCGGCAACGCTGCATGCTTACGTCGCGTGGATGGGGTGAAACTGCGCCGGCGCGCACTTGGTATATCGCCACGATTCAAAATCAGATTTATAGGTCTCACGTGAAAGAGGTCCTGATACTTCGTAATTATGATTATTTGATTAATTTCAGTAATCACGATCGTTGGGGGGTTCATGTGAAATAGAATACATATATATATCTTGATTAATAGTTTATTAGAAATCCAATTTTATGAACAACTTCTATCCGCAAAGTCTTATGAAATTCTAAATTGATAATTGCCTTTTGAGATGATCAACTATCTTAGCTATAATTTTCTTATCTTTGGTTACTCTAACATTTTTATCTTCTGTTTTTTCAGACAAGAATACTGTCAATTCTTTTTCTCCTTTATCTTTATAAATGGACATTAAAGTGTTGAAAGTAATATCACGCTTAGACAATTTTTTCAACATATTGAGAGATACAACTCCTTTCAGTTCTGAAACATATTGCAAACCATTCTTGATTTTATCATTTTCAAAATGATCAAAAATACATTTTTTGAAAGTTTTAATATTTAAAAATAAACCATCCTCTTTTCCCAAAGATAAAATGAGTTCTCGCAATATCTTGACATCAAAAGCTGCATCATGCAAATTTTCAGTCTCGAAAGGTTTCAGAAAATCACTGGCGAGTGATGATAATTTAAGCTGTCCAAGATTCTTTCTGTCTGGAAAATCTTTTTTGAATAATGCTAAAGTATCTGAGAAACCAGCAATCATTTCGAATTCTTTCAGCATATTATTATCAACGATGGCTCGAATTAATCGAGGTGTATCAAAACGAGCGTTATGGGCAACCATCAAACAATCCTGTAGTGACAATTTATTCAAAAATACACTCAACGCACGCAATGCATCATTAATACTAACAGTGTCCAGTTTTTTATTGCGAAAATACAATTCTCCCAGTTCTGTTGATAATCCATTGACTTTGGTTGCGTGTGGTGATATAGGTTGAATTGGCCTGACGTAAACATTGAATTCATCTTCCTCGCATCTGGCAGCATCTTGAAGAAGATCAGCATCAGCCTTCAAGCTTGATGTTTCTAAGTCAAAGTAAACGATGTTTGTTGTTTTCTTGTCATATATTTGTTCATTTTGTTCCAACAAATTTATATCCAGTGCAACCGTGTTCATACCACAATTTGGCTGATATTGTAAACCTTCAGATTTCTCTTTCGAAACTCGCTTTTTATCTCTAATTTCTTTCAGTTCATGCCGTCTTAATTTACTTGATCTTAGTTTGCTCCTCTCAGCCCTTCTTTGTCTATATTGATCAAACCTACGAGTCATTCTAGCGGTGTTGATTCCCACTGGTACGTTTAATATTCGTTGAACATTGAGGAGACTTTTTTCCCCATCATTTTTGGTTGTTATAGCATCTGCTACTCTAATATCACAACTTGAACTTCTACTCAAACAAACGTTCTTAGGCGCCTTATGTGCGATAATATTATTTACACTTTCATTACCCTGGCTTGAGGCAGCGACAGAAAATTTGTATGCGTTTTGAGCATATTTATCGAATAATGCTGATAATTCATCATACAGTTTTAAATCTTTCAATTTCACTTTTTGTGAATCAGGTTCAATCAATCGGTGACACCACTCACCACAATTTTCATGATAACTGAACAGATGATCAGTAATCTGCTTCAGAGTTACTTGTAGTTCAACACTTTTCCCTTTATTTTGAGAAATGGCGTATGTAAAGCATTTCTTTATGTGAGCAATGACACCTTTTCTATTCAACTCTTTGTTTTGCTTAGCTAATTCATATAAGTCATTCGAAAAATGTTTTACTAAGTGATTTTTGTCAGCTAACTTATGAATGGTAATATTTGGATTCTCTTTTCTAACGGAAGCTATTGTTGAGCTGTCCTCGTCTCCTATAACCACTCGTACTTGTAGACCTGTATCTTTTAAAATCTTGCTCCTCGTTATCAACTGTGCACCAGCATCGGCCTCCATTGCTTTAGCACTGCCTTTGAAATTGCATCTACAATCGTGATCATCTTGCTTATGACCTAAATCACAGTATTTACATGCTCTGTTTCTCGTGGCAAAGTCCAAAACTTTACCACTTGAAAATCCAATGACTGTGGAGTACCCATTGAGACTGTCATAACTGCGGCCATTCCCTCTTTTAGACCAGCCCATGTCATATGAGACTATAATACTTAGGATGTTTCCAACGGCAGAATCAAACGTTTTTACCGAATCTGGGTTGGATGAATCTTTTGATTGAACTGATGAATGCAAAGTTTGAAGTTCCGGATAAATATCTTGTACTATTTCATGTGGCCTACCGAAAATGGAAAGGAACGAATATTAAGAAAATTCATTTCTGAAAATTAACTTTCATAATAATGGATTGATATGAATAGCAGTATAGTATTCATCATATTCTTTGCTTTATTATGACATTACAATATCAGTATGTAAATAGTAGTTTCCATTGGAAAAAATGAGTCGCTTATCTACAATAACAGTTCATTGGTATATCTTACAACCCCAAAAAGCACCTCTGGTGCAAAAACCTTTCGCCAAGTACATTAATGTGATATATATCCCACAAAAGGCAACTCCCACGTCAAAAAAAAAAAAAAAAAATCCAAAATTAGTTGCTACCGCCAAGTACCTACATCACATCACATCACCTTTTTCTCAAATTCATAATTCGGCCTACCAATACATGGTTTCCATAGCCAATCTTATCTTTCTACGCAGAACCATAGATATAGCAATAGGCAATTATTACTTCTATTGGTGTAAACAGAAAACATAAAGAAATGAAAATGAAGAGATAAAAAAAAAAAAATTTGGAGTACGTGGTACTTGGCGGGCCACTATTTTATGCTGTTACCTCGTACTTTTCTACAAAAGGCCCGCCAAGTACCACTACCTCCAAATTTTTTTTTTTTTATCTCTTCATTTTCATTTCTCTATGTTTTCTGTTTACACCAATAGAAGTAATAATTGCCTATTGCTATATCTATGGTTCTGCGTAGAAAGATAAGATTGGCTATGGAAACCATGTATTGGTAGGCCGAATTATGAATTTGAGAAAAAGGTGATGTGATGTGATGTAGGTACTTGGCGGTAGCAACTAATTTTGGATTTTTTTTTTTTTTTTTTTTTTGACGTGGGAGTTGCCTTTTGTGGGATATATATCACATTAATGTACTTGGCGAAAGGTTTTTGCACCAGAGGTGCTTTTTGGGGTTGATTTCATTACTTTTTGTAAAATTTTGCTTGACTACCTAATAATTGTGCTCGCTCGCTACGCTCGCTCGATTGGGTTTTTCTATATCCTCGCTCGCAAAGCTCGCTCAGTTGTCAGCATTCTGCCAATTGTTTCTATGAACATCTCAATACATGTTCGGATGCATTTTGTATCATCCGAATCCCTCAAAAAGCAGCAATGTTAAATGTAGTAGTATAATTTCAAGTGAATGAAAATAATGTTATAATATACACGTATGCTCATACTTTTCTGTGAGCCTTAAATTTCTGTGGACAGACGTAACATGTGCTCTTTTATTAAGTTCTACAAATGGTTTCATTAGAATCCGGTAAAATTCTATATGCCTGCAACGTCTAAACCTTCTGCGCCTATGCCCTTCCGCGGTCTCATTTGAGCTTGGGACGGCAATGGCAGAGTTACTTGCACGCAGGGTTATAGTTGCTGCTCATGATTAAATATATTTAAATATTAGATATCTGTATTGCAATTCTCAGGTAGATTGTTTTTTCATGCAGCTAGGTCCTCTGCAAAAAGAAAATGTATGCGTCCCGTACTCATAACGTCAACTTCAAATTCGGGTCCGAACAGAAGGTATCGAAAGGATTAAGCCTATTGATGCAAGACTAGCGTAGAGCATAAACTGGAAGTTTTTGAAGTCGAACACTTGCATCCTGCTCTATTCGTCTGACTCTTCCCGTTTCTTGTATTAAATCACACTATCCTGATATTTTGCAACTTCAGCGGTTTCCCTCATCATCCTCTCTTCTCATACGGCGATCCACTACGAAATTGAACAATCCAAATCTATAAAAGAGGTTTTTCTCCAATTATTACATTCATAAATGAAAATATGCTGAGTCTACAATGAATAAATAAGTATAAATAAGAATCTCTATCATCTGAGAAAGAAGGAGTCGATCGATCATTTCTTCAGTAGTGAATAAGTATTTCCATTCTAACCATTTGTCGTGATAGCACTAATCTGAATTTGATTGGGATCGTTTTAAGCGGAGAATCTGAGCTGTTTGTAAAACGTGGATTAAGAAATTATCTCCACCGAAGGTCAAAGCACTACGTTGACGTGGAATGTAGAATGAAGCCTATCGGAGTCCAACACACAACGTCGACTTACACTCTCGTTTTGACTAGATGATACTGAGATAGATTATAGAACTCGTCGGAATCTAACGCATAACGTTAACTCACAATTTGGGTCTGAGCAGACGCGCCTTGAGAGATGAGCCTAACATAGAGCTTGAAGTAGAACTCGTTGCAATCCAACACTTGAACTTGGATTTCTTGGTCTGGCTCCTTGCCGTTCCTTGTATCAAATCATGCTATCCTAAATCCTAATATTTTTCAACTTCAACATTTTCTCTTGATGTTCCCTTGTCAGACTTCCTCAGGCGGTAACTTGATAAAAAATTGAATAATCCCCAAAAAACCGTTTCCTCCGATAGTTGCATTCATAAATAAAAATAAACTACATCTACATTCTACAATGTCTAAGTATAAGTCCATGTGACGGAATTCGCATAACCTCAAAAGCTCGTGCTCATAAGGTAAACGATTAATTGAACAAGCAATATTTGTTGTTGGTCTCTTAGACGTCGAGGGTAAATTAAACAATATTTTACTCCTCGTCTGTGCCCACTTCAATATCAAACATTACTGTTTTTATAAAGTTTTGAGATTTCGTAATAATTCGCAGCTGTCTGCTTGATGAACATGCAGATGAATCGTTTATTAACTGCCATAGACTATATTGTTTGCAGTTAAACGGGAAAACGCTATTATTTTCCCGTCCGCCTAGCGTAAGTCTTTTCGTGCGCCCAAGAAAAGAAGGGACGCCTCTCTGTGTTATTTATATACCCATACAACTGCCTCGTGACGTCATCGTGGAGACGGAGACGACCAAGAAAATTCTTGATCAAACTGAGCATTTCTATAAATCGGAATATTAGATCTCAGCTCTCCGTGCACCGATTGCATAAAATTTGGGCTTAAATGAAAGCTGTTTGAAACCATATTCTAAGATAAATATTTGAATCTCGTGTATAACGCGAGTCGCAATAAAATAAGGATAATATTATCGCCGTATAGGCCGAAGAGCATCTTAGCATCGTGAAAAAATCACTGAATTGATAATATTTACAAATAGATTATGTTCACAATACAATTCGAAGAATTGAAAAATTGATAATTTGATTACGTATAAAATACTACATAATTGGAAAAACTATACAAACGTATACGATATAGAACATTTGATAGTTTTTCCTAAACTAATCACTTACAATGCTTTCACTGATAAATAGTCGTACACTGAGAGGTGATATGTATAGCCACTACCCTTGATGTGTAGCAAGAGCTCAAAACAGGGTACTAGTAGCTATCTCGCAAAATGAGCAGTGGCTGCACACTTTTGTGTAGCCACTAGCCATAAATGTGTAGTAGCAGCGCACCACGCGGAGTTTAGCCTGTATACTCGAACTTTTCCTCGCCCAATGTGCTGCCACTACTCATTCTTCGCTCACTCTCTATACATACGGCAGGAGTCGCTGCTAGCCTAACGAGTTCTAGTACCTACACAAATCAACTCTCAGTGTAACACTTAAAATTCTTACAATTGTTCGCTGAGCTTTTCAAGATTTTCTATCACAAGGCATCGCTCTTCTTCTGCAGCTCTTTTACAGCTTTCTTTTGCAGCAGTCTCAATTGACGCTCCGACAATTCCTTCATATCGTTTATAAGTATTATTAGACATAGCTGGCGCATCTAAACAAGCGAGTATCTTATTCAAGCCTGTGCATCCAGAACCAGAATGAATAGCTCCTGTAAATTGACACATTTTTTTGATCATTTGTAATGTGATAACGATAACAAAAGTGTGTTCATACAACTTATGATATTTGGAAAAAAAATATGAAATTTGGAAAAAAAAATAGTTTTTTATTTTTCAAATGTGTAGAAAAGGTCCAAATGAAAACGGCCTACTTCACGTTGTATATAATGCTAGTATCTATGTATAGAAAAAAATTCAATTTTCTGCCATGACAGTGTAGACGGAAGGAACTTTTTGCAGAAACTTTCCTTCGCTGCGCTGCAATATTATTCCCTTCCCTGCGCTGCAATAATATTCCCTTCCCTGCGCTGCAATATTATTCCCTTCCCTGCGCTGCAATATTCTTTCCTTCGCTGCGCTGCAATATTATTCCCTTCACTGCGCTGCAATATTATTCCCTTCCCTGCGCTGCAATATTATTTCCTTCGCTGCGCTGCAATATTCTTTACTTTGCTGCGCTGCAAAATTCTTTCCTTCGCTGCGCTGCAATATTATTTCCTTCGCTGCGCTGCAATATTCTTTACTTTGCTGCGCTGCAAAATTCTTTCCTTCGCTGCGCTGCAATATTCTTTCCTTCGCTTCGCTGCAAAATTCTTTCCTTCGCTGCGCTGCAATATTCTTGTTAGGAAATATAACCTGATGTACATTTATATTGTACACCGAATATACTGTAGGTCACCCAAATCTGTTCCTGTACCCATCCCCACTCTTTCTTTTACTTTGCTTATACTTTCGTGTATATATTCTGTGACCGCAAGTCAAAGGGTCAGTTAGAAAGCCGACGTATATGCGAAACTCTGCTATGTATACTTATACCTAGTTATGTACCTGTATCTCCTAGTCTATATTAAATAAACTGTCATTACTATAAAATATACAGTAAAACCTGTTTCCGTTATCCTGATTAAATCATCATGGTAGCAGAGCGTGGTTCTCTCCATTGCGAATCACTCGTATGTTTGCGGATTTAGATGAGGTGAGAAATCGAACACGCGGCTGTGTTCTCCCGCGCGAAATAAAAGTGTGTCGTGGAAATCCGCAAAAGTGAAATTTTGAGCACGAAGGAAAACTCAAAATATATGCAGGACTCAGGAAAAAGGAAGGAAGTGCCGGGAAAGTTCGTGAAAATTGAAAAGGAAAAAGAAAGTTCAAATATGGCGACCAACGACAAGACAGAAATAAAATTACGGTGTTTGATGGAGAAGGATACAAGATGTGGAAAAAACGGCTCACCTTTTACCTAAAGCTTAAAAAATGTGACAAGGTAATCGAGAGAAAGAGAAGAGAAGTGAACGAAGACGCAGATTGGAACGACAAAGATTTGTTGGCGATCAACTATATATTAAGTGGCATAACGGACAGGCAAATGGAGTTCGTTAGTGAAAAGACGACTGCATAGGGTAAGTGTGGGTATTATTGCGGATCGCGAATCGAGACGGCTTTTAAACGTTAAATAAGAAGTCTGAGGACGACCAAATGTCCCGCACGTATCTGAAAACACTTTATTGGTACTTTTTAAACATAAACCGAGGGTTAAAGCTCTCGAAAAATGCAGATTTTACTAAAAAAACACATAAATCAGAACAAATTCACATGCTGGAATTACTGCGGTTCTGCATGAATTACTGCGCACTAACTATTGCGAAAAATCCAGTTACTGCGCGTGTGATACTGCGGTTTCATTCCAAGTAAAGCTATGATTGATTTTGGCATGAAATTCACAGAAATTGTGTGAGGCAGGAATATTGCTTGAACGATTCAAGATATATTAATTCACACATTGAGTACAAATAATTATAATAACTAATAATGATAATTATATAACAATAATTATTATATACTAATCTAATTCATTTCGTCTATTTTTGAGAGCTTCAATACTTTTTTGAATTTCTTTCCGTTCTTTTTGTTTCAATTAAAGAATTTCTGTGGCTTTCTTTTTTCCTTCCAAATCCTCAATTTTTTTCTGCTGTTTTACTAATTTTTCCTTTTCTTTTTCAACTTTTTGCTGCTCTTTCTGAAATTTTTCTTCTTCTTTTCTCACTCGATCTGATTCTTTTTTAATTTTAAACTGATCTCGTTTTTCTAGTCTCAATTTTTGTCTCAATTTTACCTGTTCCGCCTTTGCAAGTATTTCATTTTCTTTCATTTTTTTGATTCGCTGCCATTCAGCTCCAGATACAACAGATGGCATTTTAGTTTGGAATTTCTTTCGCTTACTTTTTTGGTTTAGTTCATTATCATTCGGCCATTTCAAAAAATTTTTAATAGAACCACTTGATGTTTGTTCCGTTGTATTTAAAATATCATGCAGAACATCAACTTTTGATGATTGCTCATTGGACTGAAATTTTTTAGTTTCATCATCATCTTTGAATGTGTTATTTGATTCTGATTCAATACTAGTATCGCATAAGACTTCCTTCGATATCGTAATATCAAAACTTGAGTTTGTTGGGTTATTAGATTCTTCCGTCGCTGCATTGTCACAGACTGCAGTATTGAGTATATTCGGTACGCTTGCACTTTCACAGGTGTTTTCGATAGGTAAAATAACAGACGCTTCCAAGACATTCGATCGATGAAATGTTTCGTCTAACGTTGAACTAATGTCTTCTTCAGCTACAGTGTATTCGAGATGTGTTGAACTTGTTATGAGTGGATCTGTCTTTTGAGTTTCATCTGTATCAGCATACTGGTTCGGTGCGAATGCTACAATAGCGTTATCTTTCGACTTCTTACTTGGAATATTTTCATTAGGATCTACATCCAGTTCCATTATCACCCAGTTTTCGTTAATCTCAACATTATCGAAGTTGTTCATTATATCACCATCTGGATGCGATAGCTTGTACCATATCTCGAAGAGACTTTCGTCTCTTGTTAATCCGTTCCAAATGGGACCTTTATTCAACCAAAATCCTAGTAGCTTCTCTTTGGTCATTAAACTTTCAATTACTCGTAAAGGATCGGATTTATCTTGTATGATTTCAGAATCATTTGCTGATGGCGTTAGACTTTGATTGCGTTTGAAAACCTTGGTGAAATCAATAGCAGTGACATCAAAGGGGCACAAGCCACACTTCTTGAAACCATTTCTCAAAAGTTTCGCTGTATCGATGGCATCAAGTGTTTTTTTCAAGACTGGAGCAAATTGGTATTTTTTAAGACCTATGCTTGCAGAACTTTCACCAACCGTTCGACTAATCTGCTGCCATTGAGCTTTGAAGGATCGAAAGAATGATACGTCTAGGGGCTGTATAATATGTGTAGAATTTGGATGCAATGCTATGAGTACTATTTCATGCTCCGAACAAAATTTACTAAGATGTAGCGTTAGGTGTGACGAATGGCCATCAATATATAAAACCACTGGACGTTTCACTCGTTTCATGGTCAGCCATGGTTCGAATACATTCACGATGAATTCATAAAAGGTTTTCGATATCATCCATCCATTTTCACTAAATCCAAAAGCAAACTCAGCCGGTGCCATTTCTGCAGCATTTTTCGGTAATGATTTTCCAGCAAATAGGATGAAAGTTGGAGCAAGCTCGCCCGCAGCGTTGCCTGTCACTAATACAGATATATTTTCTTTTTCATTATTTCCCACGATATTATAAACGTTTTTAGAACCTTTCGGTGCGAGTACTGCAGGAGGCTTCGGATTTAAAGGGACTCCTGTTTCATCACAGTTGAAAATTCTATTTTCTTCGATAAATAGTAGATTATTCTTAGTGAGAAATTCGGAGATTTCATTAAACCATTTCCTCATACTTTCTTCCGTCACTCTTGCCCTACTCAGACAGACGTTTTCTGATATTCTTTCTGAAATTTCTGGATGACGTCGAAGAAATGACTCGTACCAACTCCTCCCTGGTTTATTATTTATGAATGGAGTGTTTTTTTTAAGATTCAGACAAATTGTTTTAACGCTTTCAAGTAATTGAGGTTTTGTGACAGGAAAGCCCAACTTGGAGCATTGAAATATCCAATCAACCAGCTCGTTTTCTTCATCTGTGGTTAATACTGTTGCAGGCCCAGGTTTTTTATCAGAATATTTATTAAACTTTTTCGCTCGTAGGGTTGACTCTGGGACATTGTATTCTCGAGAGATTGTGGCTACGGATCTTCCTTTTTTAACCTCCTGCACGGCGAGCTTCATATTTTCTTTAGAATAGCACAGTCTTTGATTCTTTTTTTTATTTCCTGTCATTGCGATTTTTTTTTTATTTCGTTTTTTATCAGTCTTCACCATTTCGGTATATTCTTTTCAACTTTAATACGATCCCGGTAAAAGCAGTAAACTGCAGTAAACGTATGACAGTTGACAGAGCTAAGATTTGAGGTTCGGTTGTAGTGTCGGAAAGTAGCCACAGTAATTCATACAGGTAGCAAAATAATGTACATAATACTGCGCTGGTGAAAATTAATAGAAAATAAATATTAACGTTATTTTGCATATGTTTGGAAAAATATATGGTGACTTTATATACGAAAATGATATTGCGATAAATATTTTTATACCAGGAACAAAAATATAATCAATTTAACAGGACGTATTTCTGGCTCGTCAACAAACGAAAGCAGCAAAACTTAGAATTTCGTTACCATACAAGATTCAAACCGCAATAAAATAACTAAAAATATAGTTGTTGTTATTGATTCTTTATTAATTATCAGTGTAGGAAACGAAATGATTTTTCAAATAATTTTCAAGGTCACATATACTCAGAAAAATGATAATTCAATACTTTCATCTGCAACCGCAGTAATTGGCGCATCCGCAGTAATACCCACACTTACCCTATGATATGATACAAGAATTTGATTCGAGATACCTCAAAGAATCAACGGCACTACAAATTATTTGCAGGAATCAGTTAGAAAAATTGAAATTAACTGATTTCAGCGACACAGCAAGTTTTGTGATCGAGTTTGAAAAATCCATCAACGAGTTGAGAACGGCTGGAGCAACGATCACGGAGAAGGAAAAATTGAATTATATGTTAAATACACTTCCGGATTCTTTAAGTTACATCGGAGATTTAATCGACGCCTTACCGGCAGATCAGCAAACAGCAGCATATGTGAAGAATAAAATAGAGATCGCTGAAAAGAAGCATAAAAGTGAACATGGCGGCGACAGGAGAACCAACGCCTTCATATCTCAAGCCCAGCCGCAAGAAAGATACGGAAATTACGGAAGAGGCGGCCATTCTCATGGAAGCAGCGGAAGCAGCCGTGGAGCATTGCGCGGTGCGCCAAGAGGTAACGGTTTCGGGCGCGGTATGTTTAATAGAGGCAACAACTATAGAGGAGCAAACAGAGGAAACACCAATACCGGCTATAGCAATAGAAGAGATTACAGCAGAGGCAGCAGCAGTCGTGGAAATTTTCGGAGTCAGCGCGACAGAGGAGCAGCAGCGGGTGAGCAGCAAGGAACAGGCGTCAACGCCTGGGTAGCAACGACGAGCGAAGCGTCGCACGCGGAAACAAGCGAGAGAAGTAATAATGTAATAAACTGGATTCTCGATAGCGGGTGTACGGACCACGTAATTAATGATGAGGCGTATTTTGAAAATTGCATTGACTTAAAAATTCCGGTTAACATTTATCTGGGCGATAATAGGTCAGTTAAAGCTACTAAAATTGGGAACGTAGTTAGCTATTTCGAAGCGTACGGAAAACTGAATAAAGTAGATATGAGAAATGTTTATTATTCAAAGGATATGTGCAAAAATTTGATAAGTTACGGTAAAGTAGCGGATGATAATAAAATAGTTTCCAAAGGTGATGCATCTAAAATTTTCGATAAACTCGGAAACCTAACTACAGTAGTATACAAAAAAAATAAGATATACCCAATGAGAAGCTACTTGAAGCATAGAGAATATATGTTCAACAGCACAGAGGTAAACAAAAACAATAATATGACTCAAAAAGAAAGGTGGCACAGGATTTTAGGCCACGTAAATTTCAATTATTTAAATACATTATGCAAAGGGAGATTGGTTATAGGTCTACCTACCGAAATAGAAAATGAATTTATGAAATGTAAAACATGCTTAGAAAATAAAATGCATAATTTACCCTTTAGAAATAATAGGTCAAAAGCGAGCGAGATCTTAGAGATTATACATTCCGACGTGTGCGGGCCATTCAAAACAACGGGTGTCAATAATGAAAAGTATTTTGTTACATTCGTAGATGACTATAGTAAAATAAGTAAAGTATATTGCATAAAAACAAAAGATGAAGTATATGAAAAGATAGTAGAGTATGTGAATGAGGTTGAAAATATGACGGGAAAAAAGATTAAAACGTTGAGATGTGATAACGGGCGCGAATATTTAAATAACAGAATCTATAAATTTACTCGCGAAAAAGGCATAAAAATCGATAAGTGTCCAACATATGTACACGAATTGAACGGTACGGCCGAAAGATTCAATCGAACGATTATGGACATGTCACGATGTCTACTAGCAGAAGCGAAAGTAGGAAAAAAATATTGGCCAGAAATAATCTGCGCGGCAACATATCTGAAGAATCGAACGTTAGCTAATACGGTCGAAAAGAAAACTCCGTACGAAATATTCTTTAATAAAAAACCGAATGTAGGAAATTTGAAGCTATACGGTAGCAAAGTATTTGTAAGAACTCCAGAACAGAAAAGAGGATCAAAGTGGGATAGAAAATCAGAGATGGGAATTTTGCTAGGCTACGAAAATGTAGGTTATATCTTACTGGACGGCAAAATTATAGTAGCAAGAAATGTTGAATTTGTAGAAGAAGGGGTAAAGTGTATAGGTTTAGACAATGAAGTTGGTGAAAATTTGAATGAAAATGGTTTATTGATCGAAGACGAGTCGAACGAAAATGAAATTGAAAAAGAAAATTTAGTAGAGAACAGAACCGAAGAAACAGAAAATGATCAAAATGAGAATGTAGAGGTACCCAGAAAGTCTACGCGGAATAAAAAAGGTCCTATTAGATACCCAGACATGGAAACGAATAATACTTGTATATACGCGAATTTTTGTAATATTGATACGCCCTGTAACTTTGAGGAGGCGATCACTTGCGGAGAAAGGGAAAAATGGAAAACAGCGATGGACGAGGAAATAAACGCTTTAAACAAAAAGAATACTAGGGTATTGATAGATATAAATAAAATTAATAACAATAACGTAATTGATGTAAAATGGGTCTATACAAAAAAAACTGATGACCGATATAAAGCGAGATTAGTTGTAAGGGGGTTTCAACAAAGAAACGCGATTGATGACATATACTCACCAGTCGCAAGGAATCAAACTCTAAAATTCTTATTAGCATTCTGTTGTCAACACGGGTTAATTATAGAGCAAATTGATGTGGTAACGGCCTTTTTGAACGGAAACATTAGCGCTGAAGTATACGTAAATCAACCGCAGGGATACAATGATGGCACGGGGAGAGTGTGCAAACTAATAAAATCAATGTATGGGTTAAGGGGTTACACCACCCTGAGATTTTCAAAAAATCGATTTTCGGTTTTATTTTTTTTCTTATAGTGTGGACCTTGACGAAAATTTTGAGCCCAAAACGAAGTCTGTACCTACAATATTGACGAAGATATGATTTTTTTTATACCGCAATGTATTTGTATTGCTGATACCGCGTCAAAACTATAAACGCGTTTTTCTCGAAACTACATTTTTCGAGTTTGCGGGAATGATAACTCAACAACGGTTATTCCGATCGACTTTAAATTTATACCACACATTTGTAACACTATTATCTATGGAAGTACGTAGGATTTTTTCGATATTGTTAACCGTTTTTTTTTTTATTAATGTTTTTAGGTCGAAATTTTTCGCGAAAAACGAAAAAAAAATTCCGCGTGCTGCCAAAAATCCATTTTTGATTTTTTCGGAAAAATCCTACGTAGTTCTATACGTTTGATCATACTAAAGAACATATTTTCGGCGAATGTGTTTCAGATGAACCGTCAGGCAGATATGATTCCCGCAAAGCAGTAGTGAAAAAAAAATATTGATGCGCGCGGAGGCGTATATTTCCGCCAATTATAGATATTCTGACATGAAAAAAATACGATTGGAAAGCTGAAATGTTATACTAAAAGTGTGTAAAAAGAGAAATAAAAAACATGCATTATTTTAGCTACAAAAAAATCATGAAAATTCAGTCTTATTTCAGCCTCTCAGGGTGGTGTAACCCCTTAAGCGAAAGTCCAAGGGATTGGTATAACTGTTTTGATGAGTTTGTAAATAAAATAGGCTTTAAGAAAAGTAATGCCGAATTATGTCTGTATGTACACGGTGAACACGAAGATGCATTGTATCTCATGAGTTATGTAGACGATGTTTTAATCTGCTGCAAAAATAGAAACAAAATTAAACTAGTTAAAAAATTACTATCTGAAAGATTCGAAATGAAAGATTTGGGTGACATTGATGAGTATTTGGGAATAAAAATATCGTATGATTATAATAAGAATAAAATGGAATTGAATCAAACGAAATATATTGAGAAATTGGCCGAAAAATTCCACTTAGAAGAGAGTAAATCACACCATACACCTATGGAAACAAAATTAAAACTCGAGCAATCTGATATTTGCGAAAACGATATTTTATATAGAAATTTAATGGGCGCATTACTATATATTAGCTCGAACACGAGACCAGATGTGAGTTATAGCGTTAATTATTTGAGTCGCTTTCAAAATTGCTATAATAAAACGCACTTTAAATACGCGTCGCGGATC
The DNA here is from genome assembly GCA_943736025.1 of Tenthredo mesomela. Lineage (NCBI taxonomy): Eukaryota > Metazoa > Arthropoda > Insecta > Hymenoptera > Tenthredinidae > Tenthredo > Tenthredo mesomela. Next base: position 15,664,558 of record OX031014.1, on the reverse strand, counting down.
TTAAAATACCTTTACTCAACGAAAAATCTAAAAATGTGTTATACTAGAAATGAGAATGTGAAACCGATAGATTGCTATGTAGATGCAGATTGGGCTGGCGACAATGTCGATAGGAAATCAACGACGGGTTATGTAATAAGATTGTATGGGAATGTAATTTTTTGGAAGTCAAGGAAACAAAAGTGTGTAACAAAAGCATCGACGTACGCAGAGTATATTGCGCTGTCAGAAGCGGTGAGTGAACTTAAATTTGTGTGCGAACTGATGAAGACTTTTAAGGTGAATCTAAGTGAACCTATAAAAATATATGAAGACAATTCAGGTGTTGTAACGATCGCGAAATATGGTAATTTTTCAAAGAACTCTAAACATATCGAAATCCACTACCATTTCGTGCATGAGTGTGTGAGAGAGAAAACGATTGACGTGGTTAAGATAAACACGGAAGACAATGTAGCTGATATACTAACCAAAGCCTTAGGTAGAGAAAGCTTTGAAAAATTCCGAATGTTGATGAATATAAAATAACCTTCCTATCTGGAAAACGTACAATATTAATGTAAGGAGGCGTGTTAGGAAATATAACCTGATGTACATTTATATTGTACACCGAATATACTGTAGGTCACCCAAATCTGTTCCTGTACCCATCCCCACTCTTTCTTTTACTTCGCCTATACTTTCGTGTATATCGATACCTGCGCCGAATAACCGGCTATCTCAGAGTCCGGTTGAAAAAGCGGCTATCTCAGAATCCATTCGAAAAAGCGGCCTTTGCCTATACTAATAATATAGACAACAGGCGCTTTTTCGAATGGATTCTGAGATAGCCGCTTTTTCAACCGGACTCTGAGATAGCCGGTTATTCCGCGCAGGTATCGATATATTCTGTGACCGCAAGTCAAAGGGTCAGTTAGAAAGCCGACGTATATGCGAAACTCTGCTATGTATACTTATACCTAGTTATGTACCTGTATCTCCTAGTCTATATTAAATAAACTGTCATTACTATAAAATATACAGTAAAACCTGTTTCCGTTATCCTGATTAAATCATCAATTCTTTCCTTCGCTTCGCTGCAAAATTCTTTCCTTCGCTGCGCTGCAATATTCTTTCCTTCGCTGCGCTGCAAAATTCTTTCCTTCGCTGCGCTGCAATATTCTTTCCTTCGCTGCGCTGCAATATTCTTTTCTTCGCTTCGCTGCAAAATTCTTTCCTTCGCTGCGCTGCAATATTCTTTACTTCGCTTCGCTGCAATATTCTTTCCTTCGCTGCGCTGCAAAATTCTTTGAAAAATAAAAAACTATAAATAAAATGTATGGCAATAAACAATGAAAAGACAAGAAAAAACTCACCTAGTACAGCAGCCACATTGACATCTGCTATATTATTATTAGAAACCATGCCTGATGGTACGCGTGTTTTTATTTTACATAGTTTACAAGTCACATGGAAAACTGAATGTAGACCACGACGTTCTTCATAAACCGTATCTTCTAAACTAAGAATGGCTTGACACTCGCAGCACTTCAATTTTTTTCCCAACTCTAGTACATCAACTATGCGTCTACCAATACACACGTCTTTTCTAACCTCTTCATTTGAGGTTAATCGTCGTTTTTTAGCTGCATTCATGGCTGATAAAGATTTATCCAAGTGTGCGATTTCTTTTTTCTTGGCGAATCTACCATTGTGTCGATACTGACTAGACATTTCTGTATAACATAGGGAATAGTGTGGACTAAATAACAAATTTGACAGCTGCTGTATTCACTAGCTCTCTCCTAGAGCTGTTGTCTCTTTCCCTCAAAGCGCAATGTTGCCAGCTTTTCGTCCACGCCGTGTCGTAGTAGTGTGAGTGTACACGTATATGACACACGGCACGAGAAAGTACAGTTACGTACCAAAAGTTTTCTTTAGAGAGGGGATACCGAAGCGTGCGCGGTATATGTTCAGCGCGCTCAAACTTTTGGCTTGGACGGTGGGTGGTGAACTACCTTAAGCAGCGTTCGACGCGAAAGGTACAGAAACCTGTTTTTTACGAGATTTTTTCGGGTTTTCCATTTTTTGTTCAAAAACGTGTGAAAACTAAATGTCACAAATGGTACGGTACATTATTCACGTCTATTGCTACGTCGTAGTATTTTTTTTATGCTTCCCACAATTAGTGTAATTTAAAACCGTAAAAGGATTGGTCTAAGGGTCTCGTTCACGTTCCCGTGCATTTCTCGCTTTCGAAAAAAGAACTAAAGTATAAGAATAAATTCTGCTACCTTAAATATTGTTATACATACATTTTATTTGCAAAAAATAAAAACAGTACAATAAATATTTGACAAAGTGAGTGATCAAGTCATGATTTTGACCTCGGTTGAACGTTCCTGTAATGAAAAAAGCTTCGCTTTTGCTTTTTTTTTCCGTAACTGGTATCATGCAATGATAGGATAACGTGCCTTTTACAGTCACAGCCTTCTCAAATCTTGCCTCCAATTTCTTGTTTTCCTCATCATATTCTTCATTTTTTACAAATTTCACTGAAATATTTGGCAGAGACTCGGATGCCCATTCGAATAATTCTTTCGGAGTTTGGATGGGATTCGCTATTCTTTGAAGGCTGGCTCTAGCAGCCAACCTTTTCAAAGTGCCTCCCAAACCATCGCACGCACCTTTGCCATGAGACGTGGGGAAAAAGTGCCACTCTGCAGCTAGGTCAAAATCTTTTATGTGATGAGTGAGATTGGAAAATTTTTTTTTGTTTTTATACTGCGCACCTGCTCCATCGGAGAAATATATAATCTTTGTAATTGAGGGGATGGGCGGAATAACGGTATAAGTCGGGTTATATCGTTTTTCCGGAGATTGCATAAAAATGATCAGTGACCATAGATCTACATTATATTTTTATTTGATAAAAAAGGGTTGAATATTGAGGATTGAACTGAACAACATTCATGGAAGAACGGTATAACTCGAGTTATTCCGTTATTCCAAATATCTAGATGAAATGAGATGGAAACGTCGGAGTGATGTTTTCGGATGATCACTTAAAACGCGAAACATTTCGGGTATGGAAACGTATTTTCGATAGCGCAGAGACTATCGAAGAGATATCGGACATTGCTTCAGCATCATCTCAGCTTATCATCGACAAAAATAGATGACCTACGAACTTTGATGAGAATTGTGTCAAACGAAGCGTAGATATAATGCATGTTATCAAAATATATTCGAAGAAGCATCTGCTAAAAATCGGGAGTAAACTGTTAATACGTAGACTAGAATTAAAAAAAAAAAAAAAAAACGATATAGCTGGGGATATTCCATGCCAAATCGACGTGGTCCTGACCCTCGACCTCTCAGATCTAGTCTGCGATTTTTTGTATCATTCTTCTGACTATAAATACACTGATAGAAGGATTTGTTAATATTTAATTAAATTTATTCATATTTAACAAATGATTTATCAACTCATGTACTACTTAATAAATATTCGTTAACTGTTAATAAATATTTGTTGTGCACAAAGATGATTTGTTAAATGTTACAAAATATTAATTTATAATTAAAAAATCAAACAAATTTCCAAATAATTGTGTTTATTAATAGTTAAGAAATCCTTCTATCAGTATAGCAATCAGATTTTTTTTTTCAGATTTTTCGTAATAAATTTGAAAGTCGTATGAATTTTCAAAGTTCTTTTTTTTCCAACACCTTTATGGCCGTGATCGAAAAATGTAGAAAAATGTTCGACAATTCTGTGTCAAAAATGAAAATTTTTAAACCGAAATTCCTAATGTCTGGACTTTTGCTCCAACGTGTTTTTTTTTTTTTTTTTTTTTTTTTTAATTTCTTAATCATAATTTACATTTATATTCCAGAGATACAAAATATGTTTAAAAAAATCTGAAAGAATTTCTAAGAATCCTTGGCTATCGTTCGAAATATTCAAGCAGCAGTCCACGGTGTATTGATCACCGCTTCTATTTTTTTCAAATTTTTTCTTACAAAAAAGCTAAAAAAAGAATAGTTTGAAGCGAAAGTCCAAACATTATGAATTTTGGTTCAAAAATTTTGATTTCTGACACAGAATTTTTGAGAAATTTTTCATATTATTTGATCACCACCATCGAGGTATTGCAAAAAAAAAAAAAAAACTTTGAAAATCCATGACGTGCTCGAATTTATTTTGAAAAATTTGAAAAAAATTTGGATTGCTATTCAGAATCAGAAGAATGATACAAAAAATCGCGGACCCGATACGAGAGGTCGAGGGTCAGGACCCGGTCGATTTGGCATGGAATGCGATGGAATACCCCAGCTATAAACAATTTCTTGTATAATTGTTTTTAACTGTCTGTACTCATTGTCAAATTTTTTTGTGACAATAAAATTTGAGATAAGTGAAAAACAGCCTTGTTATCTGGAAGAACGGTATAACTCGAAAACTTAATTGTTCGTTCATTGTGAGGGATTTGAACTTTTTGTGGTTCTATTTATATAATCAGAAGCATTATTATGTACTACCATGCTATGTTAAATTATATCAGGATATGTTGAGTTGATCTTGGTTTCCTACGTTTTTCTCATTTATCTCAAAACTATGTTTTCCAAGTTATACCGTTATTCCGCCCATCCCCTCAATTTTGCTCAAGTTTTTCTTTATAAATTCAACTAAATGTTTTTGGAAAACGTGGACGGCTATTGTGTCATGGTGCAAGCATTCTGATATAATCACGAAACTTTTAATCTCAATGGCATCATCATCTTTTCTATAATAAATCGCAAATGGATGCACCGTTGCCTGATTGTTATTCCAATGAATACCTTGAACAGAATCTTGAACAACAAAGGCATACAGGGTGTCCAGTTATCATGGAATTTCTGGAATCATGGAAATATCATGGAATTTGATATACCCTTGAAAAAACCTGGAAATATCATGGAATTTCATGTCGGTTCTGGAATTTTTCAAATAATCTTAAATCTCTCGCGAATTTTTCTTTGAGCTGTCAGCGTTAGTGCGTGAGCTTAGAACTTTTCATCGTATTTTGAGTATTTAGTTTGGAATCGTAAATCTAAAGTTCCAGTAACAAATGTTTTTTTAGGTTCCTATTTGCATTTAAGTCATGTCAAATTCTTAACGCACTGTGCTGTGCTCTTGTCAAAAATAAACTAAATTCTTGTTGATATTTCTGTTGTATTTTCCTTCATTATCTACCATAATCGACCTGGAAAAATCATAAATCCTGCTTGGAAAACCTGGAATTATCATGGAATTCCATTCTAACAGATAACTGGACACCCTGGCATAGTTTTCTGAAAAATCACAGATAACAATGCATTCATTTTCTTTTAACTCTTCTTTTTTATTGTCCATAAACTCATTTTGTTTTCGTACCAGGAATGAATGCGGAAGTAATTTTTCTAAACCAGTCTGTAATTTTTGTAAATATTCACCTACTGGGGACATCATGAGTTGCAAAGTGGTTCTATCGACATTTGTCCATTGCCTGTAAGTGATTTCGGCAATAAACTTGTTCTCAAACATGCTTTCCAATTCATCCATCAAAGGTATTGCACCAGGACACTTGGAGCACGTTCGAAAATAACAACTATCTGATGGTTTGTCACAAATCATACGTTTTAAAAAGTCATGATAAGTTTGCATTGGATTTGAAGAATCTGCTGACAGGTTTTTAATATTTGATGCATCGATTAATAATTTTACGTTCTCATGGATAGCACACACGCAAACTGAATGGGTGCCACTTGCACCTGCTAGCACGCAATATTTCGGTCGTAAAGCTGCGAATTTAGAAAAACTACATTTGACTTGTGGATATTTTTCGGTGAACAATTGATAAAGTTCTTTCAAATTCACCAAGATCAATCTTTTTTGAGCTTGAATGCGTTCGCCATTTACTTTCACAGAGACATAATCTTTTTTTCCGGGCATCATTCGGCTGTATTCATCAAGTTCATAAAAGCTGAGTATCAATTCAATTACATCTTTTTCTAATGACGGATGGCTTTTTGGGTTAGGATCAGATAAGATACCTTTTTTTTCGGCAGTTTTTTTTGCAACAGTAATCATATGAATCGTAGCAGAAGGAAAACGATGTTGAATTTTTCGAAAGGCCCAGTCTTTGAAAATGGTCAAAATTTTCATTTTCTTTGTACGTTCTTCTGTAGCATTAAATTCGTCTTTCAAAACTTTCAATACGTCATCTCCATCATTTTCCTTAACGCTAACATCATTTACATCAATTGAAGTATTGAAAACTTTTTCCGACATTGCGTGAGATATGTTTTTCATTTTTTCATTGGAATATCGCTTTTGAGAAACTTTTTTCTTTTGGATAGGTGAAGTTCCAATTAAATTCAAACCCTCGTTGATTGCATCAATTGCCGCGGAAATCGCTTCTTTGTCTCCTTCAAATGGTACAGGACTTTCAATAGTATGTTCCATGTCTGCTTCATCGTTTGACGAGGCGTCAGTGTAAAAGTTTTCAACTTCTTCGTCAATTACTTCTTCAACAGTCTAAAGTAAATTTATTTTATTCGTAATTTTATTCTTGACAAAAATTATGGCAGAACCTTTGAACATACCTGAAACACCTGAAATTTAAAACATTAGCAGCAAATTTCAAATTAAAACATACCTTTTCGTTTGCTTGAGATCCTCTTTCATTGTTGTCAGGTAATTTAGGCAAATTACGACGGCACGTGTCGCAAATTCGTTGTTCAAGCAACTTTTTCGTCACGGGCTTATTTAATGCCAACAATTGTTTCTTCTGGACTTTTCTGAGAGATGTTATACGTCGTATTTTTGGATAAGGCAATAAGTTAAAAGGATTGAAACATCTATCAGTCCGAATTTGTGAATTCATCAATAATTTAGATGATTTTCCCATTTTGTTCTTAATAAAGTGCAGATTCGCGGATGCGCACACGGAAAGACCCGTGGGAGGGCGCTTTAACCTAGCGTTGTATAACCATTCTTCTTTGGAAATTGTCATGCAAGTCTTCGATTCTGGGAGAATTTTTCGCCCTCGCGCGAAGAGATCACTTGAATATAGCAGTTCTTTCAATCACTCACGTCGAAATTTTATCCCCAAATGAATTAACTGTTAGATCAAGATTCAAAGATATCGATTCTCCGTGAATTTGGTGTAACTTATCGACAAAAAATTTCGCGAAGGAGAACGGTTATCCCGCGGGTCTTTCCGTGCACCATGCCTGATTGCTGCAGATAACCGAACGTACGCAAAGATAGCAGTAAACAGCTCGTTGTCAAGCCTCAGAATAACAAAAGCTGACTTATTTTTAATAAAGGGTGTGCAATTCGTCCAGATCGACCCATATGATAATGTGCGTTTTTTCTTGAATAGTAGCACCACGTTCGGATATCTTCGGCAATCAGGCATGGTTGCGCATCCACGAATCTTCACGGTACACTGTATCAGTACTTCTCGATATTAGTGCGAAAGTGTTGATTCTCGGACGAGTATAAAGTATTTTGCCCGAGCGAAGCAAAGGTGACAATTACACGAGTCGAGAATCATCTTTCGCACGTGTATCAAACTTTATTTTTTAACACAACGCGCCTTAAGTTGAATTTTATGCGCAAAATCAAACTTTGCGCACGCAGTGTGGAAATAGTACATTACAATACGAGTCCGGTAAAACATTTTCCGTCAAGTACTGTACGAAATTTTTCTTTAATTTTTATTAACACTTCGTTTTTCACAGGATTTCGCTTCGAAAGTAAAAATTGCGAGCATATATACTATGCCTTGAAACAATAAAATCCGTCAATACGTCTGAAAAGGCCGACATAAACGGATTCTGAGCTAAGATGCGTTCGGACGGCCTTCGAAGTTATTTAATATCTTCCGATCCCATAGAGACCCCACCTTTTTTAAATATGCGTCTTTTAGATAAAAACATAGCGCATATTACAGTATTTTTTTAAATGGATAATTCTGTGAGGGCAAGTATAAAAAAAAGTGTTGAATAATGTAATTGTTATTGTTTTTCATTAATCAACCATATAAATAATTGTTTGTGCGCAGCTTGAAATCTAACATAACAAGATATAAAATAGAGAAAAAAATGGAATCGATCTGATTATTACAATCGTTAATATTGAATTTTAAGTTTGGGTGTATGCAGCAAATAGCTAAAACTCAAAATTCATCTATTTGCAAAAAATCACGAATATAAAAAAAATCCCGATATAGGTGTCGACTAATTTCTTGTGTACAACTTGTACACTGAGAAAACTGTATTTTTCCACTGACAATATTTATTTCATTGTGTAGTGACTCTATCGTTCGAAACCTATTAATTCATACCATATGTGAATTTATCGGACCAGTCGAACCAAATTTTTAAGTCTTCTAACTGAAGCTCACCTCTATATAGAGAGTGCAATCTCCAGATAGACCGAAAAAAACGGAAGTGCATCATAATTATTTTTTCAAGTAAAAATTCCTTCAGCCCGGGTTTGAACCGGGACCTCCGCATTTGTACTGCGACGCCTTGTCCAATTAGACCACTGAAGGACTGAAGGAATCTTTACTTGAATTTCATGTTATTGTCATTGACCTCTTAGTCCACAGGTCTGTGTTTATTTCATTGTGTAGTGACTCTATCGTTCGAAACCTATTAATTCATACCATATGTGAATTTATCGGACCAGTCGAACCAAATTTTTAAGTCTTCTAACTGAAGCTCACCTCTATATAGAGAGTGCAATCTCCAGATAGACCGAAAAAAACGGAAGTGCATCATAATTATTTTTTCAAGTAAAAAGTTTTTACTTGAAAAAATAATTATGATGCACTTCCGTTTTTTTCGGTCTATCTGGAGATTGCACTCTCTATATAGAGGTGAGCTTCAGTTAGAAGACTTAAAAATTTGGTTCGACTGGTCCGATAAATTCACATATGGTATGAATTAATAGGTTTCGAACGATAGAGTCACTACACAATGAAATAAACACAGACCTGTGGACTAAGAGGTCAATGACAATAACATGAAATTCAAGTACAGATTCCTTCAGTCCTTCAGTGGTCTAATTGGACAAGGCGTCGCAGTACAAATGCGGAGGTCCCGGTTCAAACCCGGGCTGAAGGAATTTTTACTTGAAAAAATAATTATGATGCACTTCCGTTTTTTTCGGTCTATCTGGAGATTGCACTCTCTATATAGAGGTGAGCTTCAGTTAGAAGACTTAAAAATTTGGTTCGACTGGTCCGATAAATTCACATATGGTATGAATTAATAGGTTTCGAACGATAGAGTCACTACACAATGAAATAAACACAGACCTGTGGACTAAGAGGTCAATGACAATAACATGAAATTCAAGTAAAGATTCCTTCAGTCCTTCAGTGGTCTAATTGGACAAGGCGTCGCAGTACAAATGCGGAGGTCCCGGTTCAAACCCGGGCTGAAGCAATTTTTACTTGAAAAAATAATTATGATGCACTTCCGTTTTTTTCGGTCTATCTGGAGATTGCACTCTCTATATAGAGGTGAGCTTCAGTTAGAAGACTTAAAAATTTGGTTCGACTGGTCCGATAAATTCACATATGGTATGAGACAATATTTATTGTTCTGAGAACAAAACTTGGTATTGCTCTACTAACAATACATTGTATTTTGCTCAGAACTATACGTACGGCGACGCAGCGTACTATTCTCATAACCGGTATTTTGCTGAGAACAAAACGTATTTCGACTACAACTAAACTCGCTCGGTAATACTTGGTATTTTGATAGGAAAAATACTTTTTTCTCAGTGTAGAGAAAAATTCGGACGAATCTGAATCGTGAAGTCATAATAGGCGTACGGTTTGTAAAAGAACGTCCCATATGTGTAGGCAGAAGTGAGCGCTAATGTCTTATTAAATGACTGCCTATGATAATTAATCGCTCACCCAGATTAGGAGTAATTTCTTCTTTTATCCTTACTACCACCCCGCGTGAAGACATTTGGACATATTCCCGCAAGAAATCTGCACTTAATGTTGATTCAAATTCGTCAGTAAATATGAATTTAGTGTGTAGTAAAAATGGGTACACAACGCATGCTGAAAACACGATAATAAATAATATTTCTGCTATATCTGCATGACATGTCTACAAAAAACAATCTTTCAATCATTTCTAACCTTTATCATGAAAAGCCACGTATTCATAGGGATAATCTAATTTCGTCCACTCTTTTTCCCCTCTACACTCGAGGACAAAGTAAAGTGGCGTCGAGTGTGAAAGAGCTTCTCGTTGTGGGATTTCGTTTAGCAGTGGGTGATTCATTCTACAATTTTGAATAAAATAACGAGATCGTTGGATGATTGTTATTCACATACAAATTGACAACTTCTCCATTTCAGTGGCCAATAGCGAATAGTACATTACGATACGAGTGCGCGAAGTATGTGATTCTCGCACGCTTGTCGTATACTATTTTTTCAACTCAGTGTACGAATTTAGACGTTGAAAATAAATATAAATATATGAATATCTTTTTTTTCAAACTAAATATTCATCGGTAATAGAAAATAACGGCTAAGATTGCAAATAATGTATGTTTGAGAATATTTTACAAAGTCGCTATTCACAGTGTGCGTAGATTCTGCGGGCATTTTGTTGAAAAGCAAAGTCCGATACACGTGCGAAAAATGATTCTCGACTTGTCACACTCATGCGAGAATCAACCTTCTCGCCCTAGTCCCGAAATGTAGCTGATGGAAAAATTTCATCAAAATAATAGATTGTGATAGACGTTTCACAGACATCGGAAAACAGACTTTTTAATGAGGCGTTACAAAAAAAAAATATAAGCGTTGATCAAGATGAAAAACGAAAGAATCGTTTGTTTGGAACGCGGATGTATTAGAAGCTTATATCGACGATATAAATTTCCCTAGCATTTACAAACCACCTCCTATCCCAATTTTTCAACCCCACTGTAGCGACGTGTAATACGAATCATATGCCTGCACGTGTACGATACTACGACACTATTCACCACATGGCGTCATATCGCGATTATAATGAGAACATGCGCCTGAAGTCTGAACAGTGTATCTATTACAATTAGCAACAGAAAAATTAACTTACCTTTCGTGGTTTGCTACCGTGGAGATAGCTGGATTAGGAAGCACGCGGGACACACAATACGACACACGTATAAACAACCGTGATCCCACCTAGTCGAGACGCGAAGAGAGACTGAAAGGGAGAGGCAGTTTGCATGCCAAGAACTATAGGAGTGACGTCACCCGTCCCATCGTCGCAAATATAACAGCGCTCGTGATTGGCGCGTTCCAGTGAAGCAGCCAATCATAACATAGCGGAAGGGAAGTGACCATTCTCGTGTAGTCTTTCAAAAGACGTTATTGTCCACCGAATGAGTAAAATCTTACAGACTTTTATGTTAAGGGGGTATCCCCACCTTTAAATGGGTTAAAATTCTGAGAAAGAAATTGATATTTTACAGCGAATTTGAGAGTCTGATCAAATCCAAAAAAATCATGAAGTTTAGGGAGGGTTTGACCCTCATTATCCATACTTAACATTGAATATTACTTTGAGTCTAATAGTAGTTACGCTGAATATAGAAAAATACAAAATTACTCGGTTGTCGCAAAGAATCAATAGTACCGTTGGATCGATTCTGGAATTTTTGATCTGCAATTGAAGGGCCGGATCGAATAACGACTTCCACGCTCGTGCCAGTCGGACAGGCCCCTGAATGTATGCAATCGCCGCTGAGCGCGGAGCAAACTTTTAGGATTAAAAAGATATTAACAAATCTTATACTTATACAAAACTGTCAGCGAGAAAGTTGTTCATAATGGTTCGAAGTATATGTTTCGTAAGTTACAATAATTTTCATACTATATTTTCAAAAATATGAGAAGTTATAGTGCCGGCTTCGTTTGTGCCGACTATGGACTAGTCACTTTATGCAATTTTAGGGTTTCAAATTACACTAATTGTGGAAGGCATGAGAAAAATACTCCAATGTAGCGATAGATGAGAATAATATACCCTACCGTTTGTGACATCTATTTTTCACTCGTTTTTGAATAAAAAAAATTAAAAATCCGAAAAAATCTCAAACCAAATACGTTTCTGTGCCTTTCGCGTCGAACGCTACTTAAACGAAGGCAGATAGACCATAAGTTGACTGGACCTTTTTTGTAGAGCGTTAAGTTCTATACAAAAAAGTCCGCGACGGCATATATCTATAGTTGATATCCGATGCGTTTGAGGCGATGCAAAACGCATCTATGAAACGACGCTTTTCCGTTGACTGACAGCAACATGGCAGCCGTTGCCATGGCCATGGCCTGTAACTTCTTATATTTCCGAAAATATAGTATGAAAATTATTGTAACTTACCAAACATATACTTCGAACCATTATGAACAACTTTCTCGCTGACAATTTTGTACAAGTATAAGATTTGTTGATGTTTTTTTAATCCTAAAAGTATGCTTGTCGCTCAGCGACGATTGCATACTTTCAGGGGCTTGTCCGACTGGCAGGAGCGCGGAAGTCGTTATTCGATCCGGCCCTTCAATTGTTCAGAAGAGATGTCTCTATCATATGAACATAGAACTTTTTGATATTACTATTTTTGGTTGAGATAATAGAAAAAGTAGAGAAAAAAAATTGAAAAATTAGAAAAATCTCAGTAAAAACTAAGCGAGTCAGGCAATTTTCGCGATATCAAAAAGTTCTATGTTCATATGATAGAGACATCTCTTCTGAACAATTGCAGACCAAAAATTCCAGAATCGATCCAACGGTACTACTGATTCTTTGCGACAACCGAGTGATTTTGTATTTTTCTATATTCAGCGTAACTACTATTAGATTCAAAGTAATATTCAATGTTAAGTATGGATAATGAGGGTCAAACCCTCCCTAAACTTCATGATTTTTTTGGATTTGATCAGACTCTCAAATTCGCTGTAAAATATCAATTTCTTTCTCAGAATTTTAACCCATTTAAAGGTGGGGATACCCCCTTAATTCGACCAAACTTTCTGGTCAAAGCTTGCGGAACACAATGCTAATGTCAAAACAACTCATTTCAAGTGTTCAACACAACTCATTTATTTAATCGTATTTCAAGCTAGAATTTGTAGTACATACCAACTCAAACGTTGTGTAGTGTCAATAAAAAAAACATCAAATTAACATTTTTCTATAGTCAAACATTGATGACATTATTTTCGGGTTAAAAATACATAATTTGTGTTAAATCTATCGTTTAACGTTTTTTAACGAAATAACATAACGGTGGATTGTTGAATCAACCTTAAAAAAGTGGTTATTTTGACACAAAAATTTTAACATCCAAAAAAATCGACATTTACACTAATTATTTCTAACAGTGTATATATATATTAGGGTGGTCCACTTTTGAACTTTTTTTTCTGATTCCGCGGGGCACCCCTGAACATTGTTCCAAATCACGTAGAAAAAATCTGTGTAAATCATGAATCCAATCGGAAAATATTTAGAGGTCGCTACCGAATATTATAGTATTTTCTCGATTTAATAAAGCTTTTCATGTATAGCTTCACTTCTGCTGCGTCGGGAGCTTCAAAACTTAGTGATGCGACTCAGTCTTACCGCACGAGGTATTTCTTCAATTGATATTGTAGTATGATATACAGGGTGATTCAGAATTCGTAACGAATCTCTTGAAGGGTTAATATACTTGTCAAAATTGGGATTGAAAGTTATTCAGCCATTGTTCCGAAAAAATAATTTTTTTCCTTGGATCAAAAACTTTTCCGACAAACGACTTTTTCCCATTTTTTTTTTCTTTCTATCATTTGTAAATTTTTAAAAATCCCAAATGATGCCTATGGTTTTTTTTTTTCAATATTAGAAAGATTTCTCGTTGACAGTTTCTTATTTGGTGGAAGATGGCAAAAAAAAAAAAAAAAATGTGTTATAGTTCCGAAGACAAAGAATGATTTTTCGGAAATTCATTTTTGAGAAAATAATTTTCTTGACTAAATACTTTTGCCTATAGTTGTAAATAAATGTTCAATCGATTCATCTCAATATCATTTACGGTACAAATGAACGTCACCCAAAATCAACCAACTTTGAGTTGTACCGTCAAGCATATTGAGATGAATCAATTAAAATATTCATTTGTGACTATATGTAGACGAAAATATTTAATCGAGTCAATTATAGTTTTTTCTTAGTGTGGTACTCATACAACATACTACATTACTACAATATTAATACAGAAGAAATACCTCGTGCAATAAGACTAAGTCATCCAACTAAGGTTTAGAAGCTCCCGACGCATCGGGAGTAAAGCTTTACATGAAAATGTTTAAAAAATCGAAAAAAATACTAAAATATTCGGTAGCGACCTCTAAATATTTTCCGATTGGATTCATGTTTTACACAGATTTTTTCTACGTGATTTGGAACAATATTCAGGGGTGCCCCGCAAAATCCCCAAAAAAAGTGCAAAAGTGGACCACCCTAATATATATATATATTAGACTGGTTCAAAAAAATCGACTATTCTTTTTCTTTCAATTTTCGCATTGAAATACTTTCGGGGGGCTGAAAAAAGATGCCTGTTAAAAGCGGAGCTCTTAATATTAAGATTTAGAGGTCGCTCATCGCGGAATTCTATTTTCCATTTAAATAGCATAGGAATTTTATTTTTTTTTCTTCAGAATTTCGTAGCTCACAAACCAATGAACAAATCCAAATGACTCTTACATATTTTGATAGGGGATTGAACACTCTAAAAAATGTATCTATCATTGTGAAAAAAAAATCACAAAAAAAAATAGTCAACTCAACTATAAATTGAAATTTGAGCTACAATAACTTTGGAAGGAGTCAATTTATCAAAAAATGATAAGAGAAGCTTTTTATAGATTGTTCAATTTCCTATGAAAATATGTTTGAGTCATTTGGATTTGTTCATTGGTTTGTGAGCTATGAAATTATTAAAAAAAAAAAAAATTTCCTATGCTATTCAAATGGAAAATAGAAATCCGCGATGAGCGACCTCTAAATTTTAATATTGGGAACCTTAGAACCTCGATACGCCAACTAGTGGCAGAAAATAGAACTACTCAAAGAAGGCTACAGTAACCAATGAGAGGGCTTAGAACCTCGATACGCCAACTGGCGACGAAAATTGAACTACTCAAAGAAGGCTAAAATTCCAAAGCCACGCCTATTCCAAGGATCCCAATTAAGAGCTCCGCGTTTGACAGGCATCTTTTTTCAGCCCCCCGAAAGTATTTCAATGCGAAAATTGAACGAAAAAGAAGAGTCGATTTTTTTGAACCGGTCTATAGGGGAGAGTGGGGCAAGACCGGCAGTGGGGGCAAAACCGGCACCAAAAAAAAAAAGCGGCTAAATCGTATTTTCGCGATGAGGCGAGTAAGAAAAATCTGTATTTAACGTATCTCTGCTGAAAACGATAAAATACCGGGAAATGGGAGAAAAACCGGCCAGTCGCTCTCTCTAATTTTGTCGAATCTTCTAATTTCTAGAAAACTGTATAAATAATTGTTCTTTCGATTGATATTTTTTGGTTCATTTCAAATGGTATAGTGATAGCTCTTTTGTTAAACACATCTAGTCTCTAAAACTTTTCTTTTTTTTCTTTCATTAAATTGATTTTTCTATTCTTTGTTACATTGAATTTGTAATATTTGTATGATTTTCTTGTTTAGTGGCCGGTTTTCCCCCATTTCCCGGTATTTTATCATTTTCAGCAGAGATATGTTAGATACAGCTTTTTTTTACTCGCCTCATTGCGAAAATACGATTGAGTCGCTTTTTTTTTTTGGTGCCGGTTTTGCCCCACCCTCCAAAATTTTTATCGCTTTCAGCGAAACCACTCGGTATGGCGTTTCGTATGACTCGCCTTAATTCGAAAATACCATTAGGTCATTTTTTTTTTTGGTGCCGGTTTTGCCCCCACTGCCGGTCTTGCCCCACTCTCCCCTATATATATATATTAGGGTGTGTCAAAAAAAAAAACGAAATTCGAATTTATTTTTTTGACCGCTGAATGTGTGTATCCTAATCTCGAAATACACCTCACAAACGGAATCCGCCGAGAAAAATTCTCACGATGTGCTAATCGATATTTATCGATAAAACTAGATATCGATTGAGCGACCTCTTAGGATGGTTTTTCCGCGCATTCCTTTTGCGTGGTGCATTGTGAGGGTTAAATCTAAGGTTTAAGCCTTGGGGAGGCGCAAAAACATGAAATTTGAGGAAAAAAAAAAAAAAATTGCGAAAATAATTACAAAAAATTTTTTAAAAATTTTCTCAAATTTCATGTTTTTTTGCCTCCCCAAGGCTTAAACCTTAGATTTACTCCTCACAATGCACCACGCAAAAGGAATACGCGGAAAAACCATTCTAAGAGGTCGCTCAATCGATGTCTAGTTTTATCGATAAATATCGATTAGCACATCGTGAGAATTTTTCTCGGCGGATTCCGTTTGCGAGGTGTATTTCGAGATTAGGATACACACATTCAGCGGTCAAAAAAATAAATTCGAATTTCGTTTTTTTTTTTGACACACCCTAATATATATATATATATATATATATATTAGGGTGGCGCAAAAAAACCGACTATTTTTTTTTTTTTGAGTCTCGAGTGAAAAAATGTTAGTTTTTGATGTATTAAGAGCCCTCTCCAAAGGACAGCTCAAAAAAAAAATTTTAAGAGGTCGCTCTAAATTTTTTTAAATTTCAAAAATCGTCAAAAATCGAATTTTTTTTTTTTCTAATTCGAATTTTAATTTTTTTTCTCGTTACGGTATAATTTTACAGACCAAAAAAAAATAAGTTTCTGAAAGTTTCAGTTCAAAATTTAAATTTTGAAAGGTCGCTCATAATTTTTTTTAATTTATCAGTGCATTACTTTAGATTTTTTAATTATTCAATTATTAAAAAATTATGAGCGACCTTTCAAAATTCAAATTTTGAACTGAAACTTTCAGAAACTTATTTTTTTTTGGACTGTAAAATTATACCGTAACGAGAAAAAAAATTAAAAAAAAAAAAAAATCGATTTTTGACGATTTTTGAAATTTAAAAAAATTTGGAGCGACCTCTTAAAATTTTTTTTTTGAGCTGTCCTTTGGAGAGGGCTCTTAAAACATCAAAAACTAACATTTTTTCACCCGAGACTCAAAAAAAAAAAAATAGTCGCTTTTTTGCGCCACCCTAATATATTGTAACATTCCGGCTGTTCTGGCTCCTGCCGGAGCAGCCGGACAAGTGCCATCGCGCATCCCGCGACGCGCATCCCGCGACGCTCGCCGCGGAATTTCGTGTATTGCTTAATATTGCGCAATCTGCGATTCCGCACCACCCGCGATTCCGCGCAACCCGTGTTTCCGTGCAAAACCGCGTTTCCGTGCATCCCACGAATTCGCGGTGCGCGCTAATTATCGGTATAAAAGGGGGTACGTGGAGGCATCAGGTACCGATTGTGTGGCAAAGTGCCCGTCGAGTCACAACGTTAATTACTCATTAGGCACGTAGCCAAAATAGTGCGTGACCTTATTTGCTCTTAAATCGCGTTTCGACACTTGCTAAAATTGAAGTGAATCAATTCGCGATTTTCGATATTGAAAAATATAAGTCTGATTAAAAATAAAATTCACATTTCACACTCTACAAAGTTTTACTAATTTTCTAAATAAATAAAATTAGACTGCAAATTTCAAAGTCGTCTTAATTAAATTAACGACGCAATTTAATTCCTTGGAGGATTAGAAATCTTCGGATAAAATCAATAAATCAAACAAACCATCGGGTGAAATGAAACTATAAATCAACTAACTGGAAACATTGAATGCGAATTATGAACTCTATCTAAATCTAATCTCATTCTACTTTGTTATTTCTTTAATATAATATTTTTATATCATATTCTATTCTTGTTTATTCTTTATGATTTAATTCTATTCTCATTTTATGCACGATATGCTATTTTTGTGTTTAATTCTTTTGTATCGCTTTCCACGAATGACCAAATAACTATTTAATTTCATTAAACACTATCTATTGTTAAACGACATCTATTTCTTTCAATTTCCTATTTCCTTTAAAATAACAATCTTAAAACATTTCAGGTTTCTTTCTTTATTTTCAATTTGCAAACGACAGCTACGGTGCGGGTGTAAAACCCAATCCCGAGTCTAGTTGTTCAGCTTGGTACGCCTAGCGACACCCAGTTCTGTGCTAAGGCAGCAACGGTTGAGTTGGTGTGGGTTTGCGACACTGGGGAATACCCATGTCTGTGATCCTCACACACAGCTAGCTCTGCCCGCGTCTGTCGCACAAGCTCGGTTAGCGAAGCAGATCCTCGCTCAGTCGATAATTAGCTCAAATCGGTTGAGTCCTGATTTGAGTCTATAATAGGGTATTTTGTGGTTTTTCACTTTTTCCACTAGAGGAGCTCCAAAACATCACCCGTGACAAAGACACTCACGCGGACTAGCACCGTATCTCCAGCCCTCAGCTGAGATATCGGTGCAGTAAGTTACATTTGGCGCCCAACGTGGGGCTCCTCTTAAATAAAATTAAATTAATTAGAATCAAAATTCAATTTAAATTCATTTATTAAACTTAAATTCATTCAAAATAACTTCAAACTTTTTTTTCTTTTTCGAATCTTAAGGGAAAATGGAAGGAAAAGATGCCGTTACCGGTAAAGATCAGGGTAAAGCCGCAGGCGGGTTGAGTAGTGACACCGGGTATCACGCGCCAGATGATACCGTTATGCATGACGAAAGCATTTTAAGTCAGGAAGAGGGTCCTGGTGATGAACACTCCGATCCCCTTGCACAAATAGCCGCACGTCTAAAAGCATTAACAGACAGCAATAATAGGGTTGAAAAGAAATGGGATGAAAGAATTAGAGCTCTAGAACGGCGGGTTGAAGGAATGCACCGTATACAGGTCGAAGACCGAGTCAGCTACGAAGCAAAAATAAATAAAGAGGTTAAAGATCACGCGGATGCAAATAAAAGTCGAGTCAACCGTCTTGAGACTACTGTCCAAGCCGTTATAGCGAGATGGGATACCGATGTAGCCGGTTGTATAAATCAGATCACGGATACTGAAAAGTCATTGCGGGACGAGGCTATTGGGAATTACGAAGCCCTTAAAAGCAAAATTAAGGAAGGGGATCGGGTTAATCGAGAAAAAATCCAGGAACTCGAACATAGACACGAGAGTTTAAAAATCGGGCTTGACTCTGAAATCAAGAAACTTAAGAGAGGGCCGGTAACTATTCGAGAAAATCACGAACAAATCCGTTTATTAACAAAACAGTTAAAACTGCCGACTTTTTCGGGAAAAAGTTGGGAAAAACCGGTTAACTATCTCCGGGAATTAGAGGAATATCTTACCTTCTTGGGTTCAGAGGACGAGCTTAGCCTGCGGCTTGTCGGTCAAAGCCTGGGAAGCGATGCAAAAGACTGGTGGATCGCGCGCCGAGACGTCATTAACACCTGGGAAGGGTTTAAAGAAAAGTTCCTCACTAGATTCTGGGGTGAGGGAGTCCAGAGAGATATCCGCAAAGATATCGAATGGGGTTTCTATTCACCGGATTCAAAATTAACGTGGTCCGAGTATGCAAATAGGAAGTTTGCGGCTGCAGTCGGTCTCCTTCCTAAAATTGCGGAAGAAGATATCGTCAAAAGCCTAATTAAACACTTTGAAGAACGGGTAGTGGTAGCTGCTACTTGCCGTAATATCCGGGAAATTGACACTTTGTTGAATTTCTTAGACGAAATGCAGTCGGGAGGGAGATCGAATGCACCCAAAAACTTCCGCGCACCGGCAAATCTGAGCCGACCGCAACAATTCACTAGTAAATTCACCGAAAATAAAGATAAACAGGTGTCATGGCGTCTCGGCAGCGATGAGGCGAACACGTCGCGACCTTCCGTAGCTCGAGACACATACTTTAAGTCGGATTCGCAAGAAAACAAGCGCGACGCTGGACAACCAGCTTACGCAAATCATAAACACAGTAACTGGACAAATCCAAAAGTCAGCGCGATTTCCGAAGTAGAGCCAATCATTACAGAAGTTGAGGATGAGACAGAAGCCCAGCAAGCGGAAAACTAGAGCGCGCTGTGGTATGTGAGCCGCAAAACCCGGTGACACAGCGCGAGATCGTTATCAACGCGGCAAAAATAAAATCTCTAGAACCGAAAAACGATATGTTCGAAGATCCATCCGAGTACTTAATTAAAGAAAGCAATAATTGCGAGTCACAAAGCAAACAGTGCCCGGAAGCATATTTTAATATCGAGGGGATAGAAGTCAAAGGGCTTATCGACACCGGAAGTCAAGTCACATGTGTCTCAAAAGATTGGTTCGACCGACATAAAGAAAAACTAGATAAATGTGAAAGGTTGCCAGTAGTCAATTACCAGATAGTTGGAGTAACAGGGGGCAAACCCGTAAGAATAAAAGAACAATTTTATGCAGAGATAACTATCGGGAAATCTACCGATCATATTTGCTTTTTGATAATTCCAGGGCTCGGTCACGAAATAATAATCGGAATTGATACATTGCACCGGTGGAAAGCGGATATAGACCTTCGAACTAACAGACTATTCTTCCAAACAGCTTCCACCGACGTAAATGTCGAGCTTTTCAAAGCAAACCATATCGAAGATTATCAAAGAGAGTCGTTGCAAATCAGTAAAATCAATCTAGAAAAAATGACCGTCGGTAAGATCGAAAACGAGATTAATGAGTATGCACTGACCCGTGATGAAATAGATGAGAAATTGTCTGAGTGTCAGGTACTAAATCAACTCGAACTAGATTCATTTTCAAAACTACTGATAGAGTATCAAGACATCTTTTACAAACTACCTGGTAGAGTCTCAGTTTACGAACACAAAATCAAAATTTACGAAGATAGACCTTTTGTTAGGAGATCATATCCTATACCAATGGTACACCGAGATAAAGTTAAAATCGAAATTCAGAAAATGCTCGATATTGGAGTAATTGAAAGATCATATAGCGAATACATCAATCCTATAGTAGTTGTTGCAAAGAAAACCGGTGATATCAGATTAGTCTTAGATGCAAGATACATCAACCAACTGATAGTGCCTGACCATGACTGCGCTCAATCGACTGAGGTCTTATTCCAGAAGTGTGGAAACGCAGCTTTCATGTCGAGTTTAGATCTTACGGCGAGTTTTTGGCAAGTTCCTTTGCATCCTGACTCAAGAAAATATACTGCATTTATGCACGAAGGAAAAACTTATCATTTTACAGTTACCCCTTATGGGCTTAATACAAGTTTGGCTAGTTTGATTAGAGCCTTGGACTTAGTTTTGAAGGAAACGGAGCAGTTTACAATAAATTTTGTAGACGATATACTGTGTATTTCTGACTCCGTTCCGTCCCATTTGGCTCACCTGAAATTATTATTTGAAGTGTTCCGAAAATATAATATGACGCTTAATTTCAAAAAGTCAAAGTTCTTTGGGGAAGAAATCGATTTTCTCGGGCATCGGATAACAAAAGATGGGATACACCCACAGCCGGAAAAGATCGAGGCGATAAAGAAATTCCCGATACCGAGAAACGCGAAGCAACTCAAAGGATTTTTGGGATTAACAAACTATTACAGTAAATTCACCAGCGCATATGCGGAAGCAACCGCTCCGTTGCACTCTTTAATAAAGAAAGGTGCCAAGTGGGACTGGACGGAGGAAATGAAAACGCATTTCACTACAGTAAAACAATTATTTTGTGATACGATGGTTATAAACCATCCAGATCCGAAAAGGAGGTATTATTTGCAATGTGACGCCAGCAATTATGCAGTCGGGGCAGTGCTTTATCAATTATCCGATAACAACGAGGAACGGATCGTGGGGTTCGCGAGTAGAACGATGAAGGGGGCTGAGCTGAATTATTTTACATCCGAAAAAGAGCTGTTAGCAATAGTATTCGCTCTAGAGAAATTCAGGACCTTCATCGTCGGTGCTAAGCTCACGATCCGGACCGATCATAAAGCCTTAACATATATATTTTCGTGTAAACTCGTTAGCTCTCGTTTAGCACGCTGGGTATTGTTCATACAGACGTACAATTTTGACATTGAGTATATCAAAGGCACGGAGAATATAGTCGCGGATGTGTTGAGCCGGTACCCACCAGAACGTAAAGAGAGTATAGTAAATTCAGTAGCGGCGTTGGGGGTCCTTGCACCTCTGGCAAAAGCAATTGACGACCAACTAAGTAGGGATTTAGGAAACTATCCAATTTTACAAAAAACAGATAAAAGGATCAGTGAATTACTCGATTCAACAAATTTAAAGCTAGATCACAACTTAGAAGTCGTAGATGAAATATTATACCACCGAGAGCCAGGGGGCAGATTACGAGCCTACGTCCCTGAAGCGCTAGTAAAACAGCTCATCATAGAGTGTCACGAAATGTACGGACACATAGGCGCCAACAAATGTTATCTCATACTTAAAGAAGGATTCTATTATCCTAAATTTGCTAAACGAATTAGACAAACTCTAGCTAGCTGCGAAAGATGCCAGAGGTGCAAAGTACCCAACAGATATAGCTATGCAAATATGCAAAACATTGTGCCAGACGGAGTTGGAGAATTGTTATCAATCGACTACCTAGGTCCACTGCCAGCGAGCAAGGGGAACTATAAATGGCTTTTAGTCACCATAGATGCCTTCAGCAAACTCGTAAAATTGTATCCGTTAAAAGCAGCAAACGCTCCGCAAACAATAAAATGCATATTTGAACAATATATCCCAGAGTATGGCAAGCCTAAGCGAATCCAGTGTGATCATGGCACACAGTTCACTTCTACAGCATGGCAAAATAAATTAGACGAAGAAAACATCAAATTAATTTATTCCTCAATTAGACATCCGCAAGGAAATATCGTTGAGCGCGTAAATCGCGAGTTAGGGCGATTTTTCAGAACTTTTCTAACCGATAAGCACACGTCGTGGATAAATTGGTTAAAAATAATTGAGAGCTGTATGAACGAAGTGTGCCATGACACCACTGGATTCGCACCTTGCGAGATCCACCTTGGCCAACGCCCTTCAAGATTCTGGGAGTCTTGGCTAGTTACAAATAAAACTGACCTACCGCGTGACGCAAAATTAACGCTAGTTAAAAAGAACATAATAAGACACGGCAAACGCCGAGCAGATCGGTTTAACTCGACACATAAAATGGCTAAATTCAAAGTGGGAGACCTAGTGTTAATCCGAGCACTTAATGTGTCCGATTCAAAAGAAAAGAAGATGGCAAAATTCTTCGATTTATACGAAGGACCCTATAGAATCAGCAGGCAAGTTGGTGAGGCCACCTATGTCTTGGAGAACACCCATACAGGGATGGAACGGGGCAAGTTCCATGTGAATATGTTCAAGCAATACATCCAAAGTGCTGAGGGGGAAGCGACGTAAAACAGCAACACCTGTAAAGAATCGGTACGACGATCCTATAGTCAAAAAACACGTACAATAGAAGGATTATAGGATTAACTACTCAAAATAGATCGACAACTCCTTATATGGTCTTAAATCCATGAAGAAGGGGTAGAAATAGATGATATAAGGGCTAGCTCATTACCATACGGCCTATTGTACCGTGAAATTTTGAGCAAATAAAGAGCAACCAAAGAAGTGAAGATGAGCAAGCCGAATTACCTAATACTACCGCGTTATAAAATCGGCCAGCGCATCGTACAAGACGTGTCCACGCAGACGGACGATAGAGGTGAATTAGAACCCGGCGATCATCTGATCGAGGCAAAGGAAGAAAAGTACCAGCGAGGACCTGGTGGTTACCGAAAAGGGAGGTCAACACAGACCAAGAGGCGATATTACCCGAACGCCCGACCAGTGGCACATAATCCTGGCAAACCAAACCCCATGCCATCAACCAGCACGGGAGAAGTAAGGGATTCTAGACCCTCAACCTCTGTTAAGCGGCCGGCTGAAGACGAGGGGCAAGGAGAGATCAAGCGACAACCAAGACCAGGGCAACCCGTCACGTTTATGCCTTGGCAACTCTATACGGTTGAGATACCGGTGATGCCTAACGAAGAGAAAGAAGAAATAGAGAGACAAAGGGCCATATTACACATTTTTGGCACCTTAGATCTTCCCAGCAGCGAGGACGAGGATGAGGCTCATCTGAGTACCCAGATCCCGAAAGAATACCAGCCATTAACCACACCAGAAGACCAACAATACTTCGAGCAGTTAGTCGAGCCGGAACTAAACCTAGCGGAGCCAGATCTTCCGGAACTAAACCTAACGGAGCTGGATCTGCCGGGGCTAGCCGCCACGGAGCTTGACTTGCAGGAGCTGGACCCTCTGAACTTCGACCTACCGGAATTTGAATTTTGAAGGGAACTATCAACCACCAAAATAGGAACGAGGCAAGGGAACACCATCTACCGACTCCTGATCCAGCCGCGGCCGAACATCCGTCGGTAGAAGGGGGCAGATGTAACATTCCGGCTGTTCTGGCTCCTGCCGGAGCAGCCGGACAAGTGCCATCGCGCATCCCGCGACGCGCATCCCGCGACGCTCGCCGCGGAATTTCGTGTATTGCTTAATATTGCGCAATCTGCGATTCCGCACCACCCGCGATTCCGCGCAACCCGTGTTTCCGTGCAAAACCGCGTTTCCGTGCATCCCACGAATTCGCGGTGCGCGCTAATTATCGGTATAAAAGGGGGTACGTGGAGGCATCAGGTACCGATTGTGTGGCAAAGTGCCCGTCGAGTCACAACGTTAATTACTCATTAGGCACGTAGCCAAAATAGTGCGTGACCTTATTTGCTCTTAAATCGCGTTTCGACACTTGCTAAAATTGAAGTGAATCAATTCGCGATTTTCGATATTGAAAAATATAAGTCTGATTAAAAATAAAATTCACATTTCACACTCTACAAAGTTTTACTAATTTTCTAAATAAATAAAATTAGACTGCAAATTTCAAAGTCGTCTTAATTAAATTAACGACGCAATTTAATTCCTTGGAGGATTAGAAATCTTCGGATAAAATCAATAAATCAAACAAACCATCGGGTGAAATGAAACTATAAATCAACTAACTGGAAACATTGAATGCGAATTATGAACTCTATCTAAATCTAATCTCATTCTACTTTGTTATTTCTTTAATATAATATTTTTATATCATATTCTATTCTTGTTTATTCTTTATGATTTAATTCTATTCTCATTTTATGCACGATATGCTATTTTTGTGTTTAATTCTTTTGTATCGCTTTCCACGAATGACCAAATAACTATTTAATTTCATTAAACACTATCTATTGTTAAACGACATCTATTTCTTTCAATTTCCTATTTCCTTTAAAATAACAATCTTAAAACATTTCAGGTTTCTTTCTTTATTTTCAATTTGCAAACGACAGCTACGGTGCGGGTGTAAAACCCAATCCCGAGTCTAGTTGTTCAGCTTGGTACGCCTAGCGACACCCAGTTCTGTGCTAAGGCAGCAACGGTTGAGTTGGTGTGGGTTTGCGACACTGGGGAATACCCATGTCTGTGATCCTCACACACAGCTAGCTCTGCCCGCGTCTGTCGCACAAGCTCGGTTAGCGAAGCAGATCCTCGCTCAGTCGATAATTAGCTCAAATCGGTTGAGTCCTGATTTGAGTCTATAATAGGGTATTTTGTGGTTTTTCACTTTTTCCACTAGAGGAGCTCCAAAACATCACCCGTGACAAAGACACTCACGCGGACTAGCACCGTATCTCCAGCCCTCAGCTGAGATATCGGTGCAGTAAGTTACAATATATATATAATATATATATTAGGGTGGTCCAGAAAAAAAAAGTTTTTTCCTTATCATCTCAAAAGTTTCGTTTAGGTATAAAACAAATTCTCCTAAAAGGGCAGCTCGATATCTCAACTCTACGAGGAGCTCAACGATTTTCCGTTTTCCCATCTAAATAACACATGAAAAATTTATTTTTTCGTTTTTTCTGCATAAAACTCAAAAAAAAAATGTTATTCCAATTTTGATGCCCATATTCTTGTAGAGAATTCAATTCTCTACAAAAAAGGTCTGATAAGGTTTTCTTGTAATCTCAACAGGTTACAAGTTATCAGGCTTTAAACCCCTGCAACTCAATTAAATTTAACCAGATATAATTTCAGAGCGATTTTCAAATTTCTTCAAATGTGGAATGATTTCTAACTGTCTAAAAATAATCTCTAACTGTCGCAAATATTTATTCATACAATCACAAATTCACAGTCTACTTATGGATTAGTAATTACAATATTTTTAAAATAATATTACGCTTTTAATTATAAATAATTATTTTTGTTACAATTAGGATATTTTTTTCTATGATCAGCAACTACTTGTAACAGATATTGTTTTTGCTCTTCATTTTTGGGGCCAAATTTATTAGTCCTGTTACAAGTAGTTGCTGATCGTAGAAAAAAATATCGTATAATTGTAACAAAAATAATTATTTATAATTAAAAGCGTAATATTATTTTAAAAATATTGTAATTACTAATCTATAAGTAGACTGTGAATTTGTGATTGTATGAATAAATATTTGCGACAGTTCAAGATTATTTTTAGACAGAAATCATTCCACATTTGAAGAAATTTGAAAATCGTTCTGAAATGATATCTGGTTAAATTTAATTGAGTTGCAGGGGTTTAAAGCCTGATAACTTTTAACCTGTTGAGATTACAAGAAAACCTTATCAGACCTTTTTTGTAGAGAATTGAATTCCCTACAAGAATATGTGCATCAAAATTGGAATAACATTTTCTTTCGGAGTTTTATGCAGAAAAAACGAAAAAAAAAAAATTTTCAGGTGTTATTTAGATGGGAAAACGGAAAATCGTTGAGCTCCTCGTAGAGTTGAGATATCGAGCTGCCCTTTTAGGAGAATTTGTTTTATACCCAAACGAAACTTTTGAGATGACAAGACTTTAAAAAAAACAAAAAAATGTTTTTTTTGGACCACCCTAATATATATACAGGGTGTCCCAGAACTAAGTGCAATAAATGTTAGGGGTAATAGAGGGGGTCGAGCTGAGTAAATTGACCTAAAGAACATGTGGTCTCCGAGTCAGCGTTCGCGAGATACGACCGGTTAAAAAATCGCGTTGGGCGCCGGCATGTAGGCAACCGCGGACACAGCAGGCAGCGGTTCGCAGTCTTTTTGATAAGCGCGATCTTTCTGATACGAGTCATAACACTTTTGAATTCGAAAATTTCAAACAGAAACACTTTCGACATCGATTTTCCGTCAAACACAACAACATTACTTGTTTCCATAATAAAATTTCATATCAAAAGTATTTTTGTTTGAAATTTTCGAATTCAAAAGTGTTATGACTCGCTTTAGAAAAATCGCGCTTATCAAAAAGACTGCTAAACGCTGCCTGCTGTGTCCACGGTTGCCTACATGCCGGCGCCCAATGCGTTTTTTTAACTGATCGTATCTCGCGAACGCGGACTCGGAGGCCACATGTTCTTTGGATCAATTTACTCAGCTCGGCCCCCTCTATTACCCCTATCATTTATTGCACTTAGTTCTGGGACACCCTGTATACATATGTAATATACATTTTTATATGGATATAATCGAATGAAATTTGTTATAGGGATGTTAATGGTTGAAAATCGCAATAACTAGCCAACAGAAACCGCTATGATTTGAACCCAAGTTTTTCTGAGTAGCATTGAAATTTATATAGCAAATCAATATTCTCCCAAATGTTTGTATTCATTTTACAGATTCGCTGCCCGCAGGTCAAATTGCTTAGACTTGACAAGACCAAGTTTATATCAACCGAACTGCTAAAATATAAATGTTGAAATTTTTTCAAGTGATAATTTGTGATAATTTATATGCTTTATAATGCTTTCCAACTTCCTTGAAATTGTAATTTCTGAAATGCGCATGATGAAAATGTGAATTCCACTCAAATATTATGGGAACCGAGCTATTTTTTTTTTTTTAACGTCACATGCTTCAAAACTATTAGCAATCTCGTCTGAAACTAGTTTGGTTCATGCAGTAATGAAAATCTTGAATTCTGTGAATAATTTGAAAAAAAACTTCAAAGCGATTTATCTCAGAACTATGGTTTTGCCTTTTGAAAAAGTCCCATGCGTTTGAGTTTTTGTCGAAGACTTCTGCAATGTTCAGGGTGCATTCCTACACACACTAGCTACAAACCCACGTCAGATTTTGGAAATCGAGACAAAATTACGGATTTTAGGAAAAATAATTGATATTATATATATGTTTTTTTTTTTTTTTCACAAAAAAAAGTGTCTAAATCAAAGTATCGTAGCCATCTCTAAAAACCGATGTGGATTTGTGGCTTGGGCATCCTAAAATATGTGTGTGCAAGCCCAGCAAGATTCAAAAATAATTGAGACGCATGGAAGGTTTTCGAATAAAGGCTATTTCAGAAGCATTATGAGGAGTAACTCTGTACTTATTGTTTCAAATGACTTGAAGTTTGCACAATGTCTATGTTTCGAGATGGCAAACATGTGTGTTAAACCTCATTTGAAAATAGCAATTGGTTCAGATGGGCAGTTTTCAGTATCTCCTACCCTTAAGCTCTTCAAATAATACTTTGTTTTTCAATCCTCCATTAATTGTTCAATGTACATAATTTTCTTTATTCTTTGAGTAGCCGCACCATTCAACGCAGTTATCATGAATATTGAAAGCATGATAGGGAACATTTTTCATAGCAACTGCCATTCCTCTAAGATTCCCTTGATTCTGTGCTGTAGCATACCCCGTACGGAAAAAACTACTGAAATCGTGGCTCTTTGGAGCAGTCAGACGTGTTACAGGGCCTAACCTGAAATAAAAAATACCAGCGCCGCATCAAAAACCACGTGTACTTTCAACAAGTTAACAAGATTAAATAGGTACCACCTAAATAATCCGCAAAGCATCAAAGTTCGCTCAACAACAATTAACTACATTAAATATCCAACAGGATAATAATACGAATACCGGGAAAAGCACTAACAACGCAAAAAAAAAAAAAAAAAAAATAAGACGCGTAACAGACCGACACACGCGGGGCGGTCAAAAAGACTAGATCACCCATAATCAGTGTGAACCATCCGTAATCCTCGCCCACGTGTCCCATCCACAAACTGTGAAATCCATCGGTGGATTTTTGGAGTTTGGAACGTTGAACGAGCAAGTCGATAGCTTTCGTCTGTCCGAGTGTTCTTTCATAGTCCGGTTTCTCGCTATTTCAAAATTTGAGTTCCGACTTTATTTGTTGAACCAGGGTGTTTCGGGAGTGTTACCTATTTAAAGAATATATCACAGTTATCTTTACGTCAAGTGCTTTGTGGAGTTTGGAGGGATCATTCCTAGATTGAAGCCTTTAAGCACCTCTCAGGTGCCGGGTGGCACACGTTTTCTCCGACCGGAGTCTGAATTGGGCTGCGTTTTACATAGCTGGAAATTGAAGGAAAGGCCCTTGAGAATCATTGGCGCTTCGAGAAGGGGAGAATTTGGAAAGGAATAAGCTGGAATCCTGGTTCCATAATTCTTATTCTTCCTGGGGTGGTGGTGAAAATTCGTAAGTCTCCTTCTGTTTTATAACTCCTATAGATCTAAGTAATGGCGGCAAATGTAAACAAGAGTCCGTTAGTTACCGAGGGGGAAGGCTCTGGGGTGTCTAAAGTCCAACCAAACAAAGGTAGAGGTACGGCGAGTGTAAACAAGAGACCGTTAGATTTTGAAAGTGGTGACTTAGGGGAGTCCGAAGTCCGTCCAAATAAAATCAAAGTTGTATCTCCTGTTAAAGCCAGACCACCTCCTGTCAGAATGTTGAAGAATCGCTACAATGATAAGGACATGGGTCCGTTTGTTGTTCAAATTTATGATTTGAGGGGCTTAAGATTGGGGAATCTCCACCTGATGAGTTTCGGGATGAAGTTCAGAGGACACACTGATGGGGTGATTGACATTTCCCCTTCAGGGATGGATAGAGTAAACATGATATTTGATAACTTCAAAGATGCTAATGAGATGGTCGAGAATAGAATAAAAAAAGTAGACGTTAATTTAGGCGCATATATACCTGATTTCTCCATTTTTAAAGTTGGAGTAATGAGAGGCGTGGACGCGATCTTGTCTGAGGGAGAGATGATGGAGAGTTTCCGTGTTTTGGGAAGTGATACTGTTGTGGATTATCGTTTAGAAAGAATTCAATTTAATGATAATAAGGGTTCCGGGGAGGTAAGCAAGGTTAACTCCTCGAGAGTTAAGCTGTTTTTTAGGGGCCCTATGCTTCCGAAAAAAGTGTCTATATGGCATGTGGCTAGAGACGTCCAACAATTAGTAACGAAATGATACCTCCGGTAAAGTAAACACCTGCCGGCTAGTCAAATAGGTATCATCTCGTTACGACTAGAGGCAGCACCGTCCGGTGACTGGCCGCAATACCCAAGTACGCCACTAGGCGGCGACCACTCTCACAAGCCAAACGCACCGACGGCGTACATACAAGCCGGCCCGGCACGCCGTCTAGTCAGTTCTCTCTGGACAACAGCCTACCTGCGGCTCAGATTGAACTCCGTCTAATAGACGTACGGACCGCGGGAAGAGACCCCGGACCGCTAGGCGCGTTCGCGTATTCAATAGAGGCTTCACCTCTATTTCCGTTTCGCACTAGATACGGAATCCGTAACTTACTAGAATCACCGTTATACTTTAACTTCCAGATCATTAATATAATTCTTAGTCCACTTTACTTAGTATTAACGCATAGATTAGCGAATAGTACCGATTTACGCCAAGCATAGCTTGATACTTATATTTTACCGCCCTAGAGGCGCTTATATCGCGGAGTACCGCATCGAGTCAAACTATTAGACTCTCGTTCTTTGTTATATTTAACTGTATCGCGGAGTACCGCATCGAGTCAAACTATTAGACTCTCGTTCTTTACTGTATTTAACTGTATCGCGGAATACCGCATCGGGTCAAAAGATTAGACTCTCGTTCTTTAATCCAGTCCTCTGACTAAACTATTCTTGGCTTAGGTCACCTGTACATACTAGCATTAGTCCTAGAATATACCTAGATCATAAGTTTATTAGATAACGCTACTTTCTTGTGTCTAACTATTTTTTTTATATTTTCTTTTCTTTCTAGTCTGGCACCTATTACACCAGCAACCTCTAGTAATATAAGTAACCAATAAAGAATATATATATATCTATTTTGTTAACCAAACCTACTTTCTTTTTATTTATACAAACCCTACTACCGACAGACCGAGCATCCGGCGGAGGGGGACGAGACCCCCAGACCCGTTTGCCGTCTACACCGGGTATCCTTGCACCCCACACTCCACCCGGTCTAGCCGGAACGTTACATGTCTTGTCAATTCTTTCCTTCTATTAAAAAATGCTTTAAGTGCTTAAGATTCGGACATGTTGGGTTCCAATGTAGAGGTAAGCCGAGATGTAATAGATGTGCGGGGGATCATCCGGAATGTGATTGCAAGGTCCGGGAGGAAAGTGAAAAAGAGAGTAAGTGCGCAAACTGTCTAGGTGATCATTGGTCTTCTTCAAGATTTTGCCCTACCTTTTTGGAGAAAAAGAGGCAATTGTCGGAAAAAATTAAGAAGGCCAGTGCCCCTCCTCAAGTTCATCAGAGGAGTAAGGAGGTAAGTGACGATTCAGAATCAGTACCGCGCGCCTTCTTCCATACTAAGGATTTTCCCGAACTAGTCTCAAGGTCTCTTCGTAAGGGATCAAGAATTAGCGATTCCGGGTCCCGTAGTTATGTGAAGACAACGAATTTCGGCGCACTAAGGGGAGTCTTAAATCGTATAGCCATTTTAGATCAAAGGAGATCAAGAAGTTCTTCTCCTGTTCCGCCGAGCGCGGACTCAGGTCCCGATCCCGTTTCTGGGGCGTCGTCAGTAGATATGGAGGTTGAAGGGTCTGAGGACGGAGGCGATGACACTGTTGTTGGGGATGATCCGGAAATGGATGACCTTATTGGACAACAGATGAAAATCATTGAGAAGATGGTCACGGATCAGATCAAGAAGGCAGTTTCTAAATTCGCTGGAATCTTATGTGAAGAGCTGGGTAAAAGGGTTGATAATTCCGGAGTGGTTATAGAGGTCATAAAATCGGTCGGGGAGATATATGTCCAGGGAGTAGGCAAGGATTTGGATGCTTGATTCGTTGATCATTGGCCAATGGAATTGCAGAAGTATTGCGAGTAAATGGAAAGACCTAGGAAACTTCATACATAAGCATGACATTCTTTGTCTCCAGGAGACGTGGCTTAGGCCAGATCAGAAGTTTAACTTCAATGTTAGAGATTTTAATTTAGTTAGGAAGGATAGAGGAGCAATGACCCAGGGAGGAGGGGTCGCTTGTTTTATTAGAAAGGATATTCAATATGAGGTAGTAGAGACCTCCAACGTTTTTGCAAAATTAGAATGGTTATTGTTAGAGGTGATCCTGGCTAAGGGGGAAAAAATGAGTATTCTTAATTTATATAAACCCCCTAATAAGTATCTTAGTGCTTCAGATTGGAGGGATTTCTTTACAAGGGTTGAGGGTCGTCGCAATCTGATTATTTGTGGTGACTTCAACGCTCATCATCATATGTGGGGTAGTGAGCTGTCAAATAATGACGGTAACGTCCTAGCGCAAGTAATTCTAAACTCTAACTTATGTATTATTAACAAGGGGGATGGAACTAGGCTTCATGTGGAGCATGGGATCAGGAGTGCCCCAGACATAACCTTAGCTACTACAGACTTGGCATCGGATATAGATTGGACGGTGGGAGATGATCCCATGGGGAGTGATCACTATCCTATTAGGATAATAATTTCAAATTTGCCAAACTTTAGAGTAAAGATGCGCCCAAGAATCTCCACAAATAAAGTCGATTTTGTTTAACCTTTACTGAAGGAAAATTTTACATCACATAGGTGATGACACTAAGCTTTTGACATATGCAGATGATGTGGTTCAATATAGCTCGGCAAGTAGGTTGAGTGATGCTATCGAGGAGGTTTCGCGCTCCTTAACCACTTTAGACGAGTGGCTTTTAAACAGGGGTTTGAAGATTTCAGGAGAAAAAACTCACCTATGTGTCTTTAGTAGAAGGAAGTTGGGTAATAGACCGATTTACATTTCTTTTAACAATATCCAAATATTAAACAGCGTGTCGGTTAAATTCCTAGGTGTAATTTTAGATTCCTCTTTGAATTGGAAGTCTCAAATTATAGCTACTAGAGAAAAAGCTATGAAGGCAGTTTCTGTCATCAAAATCCTTGCAGGGATTAAGTGGGGAGCTCACCCTGCTTCGTTGCTTATGGTATATAAGGGTCTTGTCAGAGCCATTCTTGATTGGGGAAGTCAATTCTTTCTCGATGGTCCAACGTATCTGTTGGACTCCTTGGAGAGAGTTCAATATGCGGCTCTGAGGGTTTGCCTTGGCTGTCTGAGAACTACCCCAACGAACATTTTATTACATTTGGCCGGAGTTCCTCCTTTGAATGACAGAAGAATATTCCTTTTGAAAAAATATTTATCTAGAACCGCCTCTATCTCCTCTAATGCTTTGTTTCCAAGATTCACCTGGATAATGGAAAGGACGCAGGATACGGTGATCAGGCAGAATTCTCTTCCGTCTCTTTTAAGGGTTTGGGTTAGCATCAGGTACCTTTTCCCTCTTATTTGTAGGTCTGAGAAGCCTTGTTGCTTCAATGAGGACTACGCCTCTCTATTTAATTCTATAATAGTAAACCTGGATATAGGGAAAGCTACCAAAGAGTCTGCAAATCCGGGTTTTGTGTTCAGAGATCTCGTCAATCTAAATTTCCCTCGCTTTAAGGTTATTTTTACGGACGGTTCTAGAGTTCCGGATCCTCCTAACGCCTCCGCGGCTGTGGTGGTGGCTGGGACGGATATGTCGTTCAGCTATAGATTGAATCCTCATACTTCCATCTTCTCGGCTGAGGTAGTAGCTATAAATAAAGCTCTAGATCTAATTAAAAACCAGACCTGGGATAAGTCTATAATTTTTTCAGACTCGTTAAGCTCCATCAAGGCAATAGGGAGACAAGGGGTAGGGAAGTCCCCTTGCCCTTTGGTGATCTCGGCGAGACAATTAATAGCTGAACTACGAGATCGAGGCTTCACCTTTATAATAGCTTGGGTACCGTCACACCTGGGCGTTGCTGGAAATGAAAGAGCTGACACGTTGGCGCGTGATGCGCTTTCACTCGCTCAGATCCAAGACGTTCCAATCCCCTGGACGGATTTAGTCTATATATTTAAGAAAGAGCTCAATAGAGAGTCGGATAATCTCATTAGGAGCCAGGGGTTAATTAAGGGGGTCCAATTTTGTCGAGGCTCTCCGGATTTCTCTCTTTCGGCTTGGTTTTCGGGTCTATCCTTGGGTAGAAGGCAGATAACTCTCATTAACAGACTAAGATCTAATCATTGCTCCTCTGGAGCTCATTTATTCAGAATGAATATCATAGAGGATGGGAGTTGTCCGTGCGGGTTCCCATCCATGTCCATCGACCATCTCATTTGGGATTGCCCTAATCTAATAGCTCCCAGAACCGAGCTTCTTCCCAGACTTGACAGGTTGCGAGTGAGACAGGGTGCAAACATCCAGGAGATTTTCTTATCTCGGTCCTTGAGGACTCAGCTAATCATTTGCAATTTTATAAACGCCAACGGTCTAGAGATTTAGTGTGTACTAACGTTCCGGTGTTTGTTTTGTTTGACTGTAGTTTTATTGTGATGTCTGTGTCGTGATTCCTAACCTACTCCGCCAGCCATCGAGGATGCGATCTCTCAAGAATAGAAGAGCTCCGCTATTCACGCATAGTGATATATCGATAGCAGCCTGGTGGTCATCAAGAGAACTCGTTCGGTCTACCTATATGATCGACTCCTACACAAAAGAAGAGAGAATTGTGGGATATTTAATATCCAACTACTATAATTAAACAAACTATTATATCCGCTACTCATCTATTGGTAATTACCCCGTGCCTGGCACTAGGGGGATATATCCAACCAGAAGAAGAAGAAGAAGAAGAAATCCATCGGTGGAGGTAAGTGTGTCGACCCATTGAATATAACTAACAATAATTATATTTCAGGATTCTAAACATCTTTAACTAAACGTACGACAACACAAAACAAAGATTTATAAGGGGTAGCCAAAAAGTAGCATTCGGCCGAGGAGGCATTAGCAACAATATCAGCAGATGTAGCAACAGAATAATCAGAGAAAATAGCAATAAGCGTAAAGGAACAGCAACTGTAGGAGGGTACGTCCCCAACAGGTATGACTAGAAAAAAAGCAAAAAGAAATACACCCCATGATCAGGAAGCAGGGTCAGAGTCTGACTCCACAGATTCAAAAAAAGGGGCATCGGGCAGGTCCAGATCAGTCTCCCCACTATCCCAAAACGGGGAAGGTTATTAGAACCGACACTCCAAATTCAGCCACACCTCCAGCCTCAGATACAAGGACGACTCAGTCGCCCCTTATGTAGTACTAATACATGACCCAACGGAAAATCTGGGCAGTTACCACCCTATGATGGTAACAAAAATACTTAAGGCATTTCACAACCAACTAACAAACATTAGAATCCAAACCAAAGAAAAAATCGCGGTCACATTTGACAATCCCAAAAACGCAAACTACTTTGTAGATAACATTAAGGGGTTATACGCAGTTAGAAATGTCAAAAAATCGATTAACAACAAATCGGAATATTAGAAGCTGCTGATAATGCAGAGGGTTCATTTTATGGCCCTGGAATAGACGACTCCATGTGAGTTGAAAAAAAAATAATTTTTGTACGTGTAAACGTTTTTTGAAACTTTAAGCGCGTTTTTCTCAAAACGGTGTTTTCAAAGTCGGTGAGCACGATTTCTCAAAAACGGCTCAACCGATCGGTTTGAAATTTCAACACAACCTTCTCAGATATATTTTGCGGGGATTGATCGAAGGATTAAGATTTTCGATCATTATTTCTATTTTTTAAAACAATTTTACGAAAAAATTTTAGTCGAAAATCGGCATTTTTTCTCTTTGGAGCCGCCATTTTGTCAAAAATCAAAATTTCGAGTATTCCTTCGATCAATACCTAGATTCATCTATCCACTGACAGAATCTTTCTTATTTTTTAATTTTTGATAATCCAAACCAGAGATATCGTGCTCACCGCCAGACACCTTTTTTTGCAGGACCTCCAGGTGATCGTCTACAGGACCAGTGTAACTCAATATTTAAAAAAATGAAGAGTGCCGATTTAAAGTGAAAAGTTGCCACTACATGTATTAATACTTCTTGTAATTGTCCAATAAAATCCCTTGTCAGAAAAAAATCGTTAAAAAACGCCTTTTTTCGGCCTTGCAACTGCGTATAACCCCTTAAGACAACACGCGACTCCTGGGAGGCATCTATCCCATTCTCGCGCGTTCATAGAGTGGGTCTAGTAAGGGGGGTAGAGGTGACCTTCGACGAACAAACTATCCTAGAGCAATGGTCGAGAAGGAGGTAAAAACCCACATCGTAAAAATCTTCTCTTAGCTGACTGAAATCATTCAAAAAAAATTCCCGGAACCAGATGAAGTAGTCGACGAAATAAAAAAAGCAGAGGGTACAATCACACACCATCTCTATGGATAGAAGACCGAACTTCTCAAAAAACAAAATAAATATAGTTCAATGGAACGCCCGTAGTCTGAAGAGTAAATGGGCGGACTATTCCGAATTCGCCACAAGCTACAACATAGCCTGCGTAACGGAAACATGGTTCGAAGAAACAGAAAAATTTTCCCTCAAAGGTTTTAACGTAGTAAGAAGGGACAGGGGAGCGCAGGCCAGGGGGGGAGGGGTCGCGATTTTCGTCCACACGGACCTAGAGTACGAAAAGATAGAGATAGGCAACATTCCCCAGGCCCTTGAATGCATACTAATTGGGGTCAGGAAGGGCACATTCGAGTTCCACCTATTCAACATTTACAGACCCCCAAATGCACCAATCGTAAACCAAGAATGGAACACACTACTTCAAAAACTAGCCAATTATACTAACCTGGTAGTGTGCGGGGATCTCAATGGTTAGTTGATTATCCTTTAACGACTTATCGCCTTATTCAGGCATGTAGTCGGATGGGGATCTCAATGCGCACCACACACTATGGGGAAGCAACCTGAACACAGGAGACAGTAACAGACTGCACAACGCACTACTAAACAGTGACCTAAACATCCTCAATGACGGTAGAAGAACGCGCATAACAAATGACGCTAATCAAACAGTGTGCCAGATTTAACTTTGGCCACAGGGGACATATACCCAATATGCACTTGGGAGGTGGGGGACGGCCCCATGGGGAGCGACCACCTGCCCATATACATCCAAATAGGTAACCTCGACCTAACCTTTGCCAGGACCTCCTCGAGGTACATGCTGAACGGGGTGGACTGGAAGAAATTCACAGCGGAGGTG
The DNA here is from genome assembly GCA_943736025.1 of Tenthredo mesomela. Classification (NCBI taxonomy): domain Eukaryota; kingdom Metazoa; phylum Arthropoda; class Insecta; order Hymenoptera; family Tenthredinidae; genus Tenthredo; species Tenthredo mesomela. The sequence continues at coordinate 15,626,884 of OX031014.1, read as the reverse complement.
TCGCAGGGAGTCAAAGACGCCGAAGGACAACTCCAACCAGAAGACTCAGTCCAAGACAAATACAATAAGGCAGAAGCCATATTAAAAGAGGCCCTCTTGACGGCTGGTGCACTATACCCTAAGAATCCAGATAATTTCAAGTCTCCTCCCCCTTGTCCCTGGTGGACAAGTGGTTGTACAGAGGCGAGAAAAAGCAGGTCAAAGGCTCTCAGGAATTTCTTACGAAATCCCAGTGATGCAAAATACACCGCATACACCGAAGCCATCGCCAAAACCAAGAAAACAACAGAAAAAGCAAGAGCCACAGACTTCAAAGAATTCTGCGCGCAACTCGCTCCCGGCCAAAATATAACCAAAACCTAGTCAGTAATCAAAGCATTCAAGAACCGGAAAAATAAGGCTATAACAAAAGACCAAAACTCGCCCACAAACCCTAAACTGCTAGAGGCGTTTGACAAAATCACAAAACCTCTGTCGCACCCAAAGGTCAAAATCAGAGACAACTACAAACCCGATGCACCACTATGCAACCCAATCACGACAAACGAACTTAATCACGCAATAACAAGAACAAAAACAAAATCAGCCCCGGGTACAGACGGTATCTCATACAAAATAATGAAACAATGCCCAGAAACATGGCTGGACATGATGAGGGGGATATACAACCAGATCCTGAAGTCTGGTGATATCCCCTCCTCCTGGTCAGACCAAAAAGTCGTGTTCATCCCTAAAGCGGGAAGCACGGGGTACCGCCCTATAGCAATGGATCAGGTCCTACAAAAAATTTTAGAAAAAGTAATTAATTAAAGGCTACAGTATTGGGTAGAAACGAACGCTATCCTCCCGGAAGGCTGCTACGGGTTCAGAAGGGACAGGTCCTGCCTGGACAACGTGGCCACCTTAGTGGGGGACATCAATCTGGCCTTCTTCCATAAAAGATACCTCACCGCAACCTTTGTCATACAAGGGGCATACGATAATGTTGTTCCCAACATCCTGATAAGAGACCTGGAGAATTTAGGAATCCCATCTCGCATCATCGAAGTAATATACAACCTAATTCACCTCAGATAATTACACGGATACCACGAGGGTCAGGACCTGGGGGTGCGAGTCACCGATTAGGGCCTCCCACAGGACTCCATATTGAGCCCACTATTATTCAACATATATTTAGCATAAGCAACAAAACAACTACCAGACAACACAAGCATAATCACGTTCGCTGACGACGTAGCGGTGTACGTAGATAAACCAAACCTACAGGAGGCCCTTAACAGCCTTACCAACCTGGTCCAACAACTGGCCGACCTTCTGGCAGAAAGAGGCCTCGCGATATCTGAACTTAAAACAAAATTAGTAGTTTTCACCAAGAAAAAAATCCCAAACGGGGTCCCACAAATAACAATAAACAACGAAGACATACCAGCCACCGGAGGCTGTAGATTTTTGGGGGTATACCTCGACGGGAAACTGGCATGGACAATAGGGTGGAGCGATAAACCCTTTTTTCTTTTTCCGATGGTGTTCGGGCGAGAAAAATGTGACATTAAGGTTAGAAAAAAACCTCGCGCAGAGCCAATGTCGTGCGTTAAATCGTTTGATCGCTTGAAATATGCTATCCATTAGATTATTGGTGAAATGGCATTAATTCTTTGAAATCATTTGAAATGATGTAGCACCTTTCGAGTTCACGGAAAATTAGCTGTAATATTTAACCATCTAGGCAATTATGGGATATTTTAAGCTCGTACATACACTACAAATAATAAGTTGTTGACCAATCACTTCAAACCGTACACAACATTTTTTTTTTTTTTGTAACTCGAAGGGCTTAGAAGCTACAAGGGGTTGAATTTTCGAAAAAAAACCACCAAAAATCGGAATCACGGTCTCCTTTAAACGTTAATATCTCCGGTTCCCTTTGTCATACAGACGTCACCAAAAACTCATTTTGAAGCTTTTGAATTGCACTTTCATGTTATGGATTTTTAATTCATGTAATAAACAATCTTCTATTTGTTATTACCAATTGTATTTTTAAACGCGATTTTCGAGATGACTACCACCTTCGAAAATTCTGAAAAAAATACGAGCGTGTTCCTTGATTGATTCTCTACAAAATCTGTGAGTTTTAAAATGGAACTCTGATGGAAACTATATTTAAAAAGCGATTGATCCGTCCGGGACGTCGCGCGCGACTGTCTACGCGGAATTCGAGTTAAAAAAAAAAAAAAAATGTTTCTTCCATTTATTTTGCCCACAGAATATGGCAAAAAAATTACAAAAGAATCAGAAACATCGAGGTAAATTTTTGGCCAAATCCGTCCCGCTTGACGTGGACTGACTCATATCTGGTCGAGTTTGTGGACTGCAGTCTCTTTGAATTACTTAGGTTTTTGAATTTTGGCATATTGGGAGTGGTACGTTGCGCCGGTTATCTCGTCGGTCCGACCTTGCTTGAGTGCCCAGCTGGGCTATCTTGTTGACGGCGTGTTTATTTTGTATTTGTACGTGCGCGTGTGAGTGCTGTAGGTGTGCTGGTCTATAGTTAGACTGGTATTTGGCTGGCGCCCTTTAACTGTATCTGGCTGGACATCTTGTTGTGGTGTTGTTGTGGTGTGTGTGGGTCTCCATGCCTGCTGTCTTTGCTGACTATATCGATAATGACCCCTCAGTGTGGTATATGTAGCGCTTTTGTCTCTGCAGCCGAAATTTCTTGCCGGGGCGCGTGTGCGTATCTTTTTCATGCTAGTTGTGTGAAGAAACAATTGCAGCTGTCCTCTAGATCCCAACCGGGTAACTATAGCTATCGATGCACGATGTGCAAGTCCCCGCAAAATTCTGCCGCTCCCTCGCGGTCTGGGCGGACTTCGCAACTCTCTGGAGGGTCAGGGCAAGTCGATCGGGCCGGCAACGTCGATCAGGCTCCTGGTTCGGTGTCAGAACCTGGACCTGCGTTCGGTGTGGAATCTGTTACCCTAGCCTCCTTGGCGGTAGACATTAGAGCTGTGGTGGAGGCTGTTGGATCCAGCTCAAGAAGCTCAAAAAACTGGATGAGCTCGATGACATCAAGGTTGCGCTGGATCAGTGCTCGCGGAAAATAGGCTGCACGTCATCTGATATACAGACCCTTGGGGGTAGGGTGGAGAACCTGGCCATGGCCCATGTGGGTTTGGGTACGCGTTGCCAGGCGTTGGAGGATCGTGCGGAGGCTGCCGAAGATCAATTAAAGGAGCTGGCAAGCGCTGTGCGAAATATCCAAGCCGGTGGTCCCAGCTCTGGCACTCGCAGCTTGCAGCGGACCTGCAATCTACTCTCCGCGAGGGTTGACAGGTTTGAGCGTCAGCGACGGGATTATGAAGTTATCGTGACCGGATTGCCTGGCATACCTGGCGTGTCTTCGCTGGGTGAAGCGTCACGTCTAGCGGTTGCCTTGGGTGTAGCCTGTACTGCGGCCGATATAGATGAGGCCTTCCGTATTCCCGGCCAGGCTGATAAACCTCGCCCGCTCATTGTCAGGTTCACCACCGTCCTGATGCGGAATCTGTGGTTGGAGAAATGTCGGGCTATGAAGAATCTGTGCGCCAAAGACATCGATTCCAAACTTCCTGAAACCCGGGTGTTTGTGAAGGAGCCGCTTCTGCCTGCTGAACGTGCCCTACTCAACGCCGCACGTAGCTCTGCGCGCCGGCTTGGCTATAAGTATACACGGGCGAGGCGTGGTCTTGTCTTTCTCAAGAAAAAATGATGGGGATCAACCTCTCCGTATCCGATCCATGGATGATCTAGATGATTTGCCTGATGGGGATGACTGACTGCCCCGAGGGACCTTATCATCGCGCCCCTCTCCGGGACCTAATCTGCCAGGCTCGGAGCTGATGGGTGTTGCCACTACTGACGGGTCGAACTTAAAGATCTGTCATACTAATGCTCAGTCGCTTACACTTACTGCTCATTTTGATGAATCTTCTGTTTATTTTAAGGCCAACTTCCACCACATCATTGCCGTATCTGAGACCTTCCTTAAGGAGACTGTATCCGATGAACTGGTCGGCATGCAAGACTACTCTCTGTTTCGAAGGGACAGATTGGGCAAGGGTGGTGAGGGTGTTGCTGTGTATGTCCATAATAGTCCTTAGTGCCCGTGTGGTTCTAGCCTCGGCGGAACGCTATTGTTTGTGACGTTGCATTTTGCAACGGCCACAGTTGGGTCATCGGAGATAGTAAAGACTCTACCGAGGTCTTTCCAGAACTATTAGTTCCTGTCTCTCTCTCAAGCTCTCAGTCGTGGATGCCGCAGGAAAGGTCGAATAAGGACGACTCGCAGAGTCATTCCTCCCGTTCCCGCAGACTTCTCAGCCAGGTGCTGGACCACTTCTCGTCAACTACTTCTGGACGTCTCGTCAATGGTTGAACAGAGCAGGGCGAAAACACAAAAGTAACCCAACCAAGCTTCCCGTTGCCGAAGACTTATCGACCTGGAGTCGAGCTAGATTATATCATCGACCGCTATCGTGGTTACTCACGAAAGGTCACGATAGTAGAACTGCAATCGTGTGATGCAGGTCTGCCTGTAAGCCTTCCACACCGTTCATGGGGAAATCTGGATGCAGATCCGGTTATTTGGAGCATCAGAACTTCCGCCAGATCCTCTAATTGGTCAGTTTTTACAGTGAAAGCGCAGCAGGGTGCATTTCGCCGACGATGATCCCGAGGAGTCCCGAGACAACGCAACAGAGCTTGAGCAGAGGAGAGAAGAGGAGAGAAACCGTCGAGTCCCGTCCCGTCTAACACGTTTGAATTAGCCCGCCGCATCATTCAGCTAACCATACGCTGGACAAATATTCAAAATCAGGATGAATTGGACAACGCGTTCCCGAAAGTATGATCAATCGTACTCGACACCTGATTCGTCAACTAAACTACCGGCGATGCTAGGCTCAACCGCATAGTAATCCCTAGGCTATAAAACGTAGGACGCCACAGGACTCAGCCTACTTCTACGCTTGTTCGTCCTCACGTCAAGACTGTTAATATCCTGAGTATCCCGAGTTACAGTGCAAAATTATATTCCTAGGACTTAAAAGTACCACTTTAAGTCCTCGGACTTTAAAAGTACCACTTTTAGGTCCTATACAGAGGCATCAAATAGCGAGAAAAATATACTTGCGTTATATAAAGTATCGTGTGCACCATGGAGGTGGGCCTTTTAACGCCTCGCACGATGTTTTCAGTTTTTCAGTGTTTCTTTGTGTTTCAGTTTTTCTTCATGTTTTCAGTGTTTCTTAAAACATCGCACTCGGCCTTAAAAGTTCCACTTTACGACCTTGGTGCACAATGTACTATTAGCTTCAGTTATAAAGAACACTAAGTGCTTCTAGTTTAGTTCCCGTTTTATACGAGACAGTTTCTATTTCATCGATAAGGTAAGACCTATTTTCTGTAAAACCACGAGTTCGCTCACGAATCCCGTTTAGTTCTGTATTCTATTATATTATATTTGGTGTGACGTAGGTCACGATAACGGCATGTAAGTCTCCGACTTAATCCCGAGTAATTGATATTATATTATTAAAAACGGATTCCCGAGTTAACTCGTGTTTAGCGTCTATTTGTGGCTTTCTTATCTTATTGCTTTCTTTATTTATCTTATTCTGCTTAACGCATGTTGTAAAGTTTAGTCGTTTATATTCTTTCATTTCTTTTCTGTAAAATGGTATAAATGATAGCAATCGACCTGTAAAACAATAATTTCTGGAGATAGCGAGCGTAGAAGCAAGCATTTGTTATTTAATTTATATTTCTTATTTTATTATAATTATAATCATATTTCGGGAGAGAGAGCCTCTACCGAGGATTTTATTATAATTATAATCATATTTCGGGAGAGAGAGCCTCTACCGAGAGAATGAATTATTACGGAAGTTGGAAGTAACACTTACCGAACGCAAGGGAAGATATTCTACCCACCCGTTGGCAAAACTGTCTGCTCTAATTTTTTTCCATGTAGTATTTGATCTGATTTATTCTGATGTATTCTGCATGATTATTATTATAATTATTATCGTATGATATGTTTTCCCGTTCAATCTAATATTGTATTTCGCATTATATCGAGCCGCACTGCTTTGAGTATTTTTCTATTGTTCTATTATATTTTCTGTGAATATTCTTTACGATCTAATCCCGATATTCCCGAATTAATCTGAGACACAACGATAACATTATTAACAACTAATTCTTTATATCCCGTAAATCACGCTATTTGATTAAATAAACCAATCAGATATAAAATGTTAATTATTCTTGTTTAATTGGGAACCCAGCCCCTCTACCGTTAATTAATCTGAGCTAACTCGTCATTTCCGCCGTCAAGTCTTTACTATTTAGTGTATTTCAATCGACGTTTTCACGTCTGGCGCCCAAACATAATTTTGTCTAATTTCGTAAGTAATTAATCCTCTTGTACTGACGCCGAAGGTGCACGGAGCTAGGTTCACCCTTTGCCTTTAAAAGTTTCTTCGTTGCATGTTATAAGACAGAATTTTTGATTTTAGAGATATTAGGCCTCAATGCTTCTAAGTTGCTGTGGCTGTTGTCTATCGGCCACCCAAGGTCGGCCTGGAGTGCGAGTTCGAGGATGCTACCCCTGCGCTGTTGCAGGGGTACAATAATGCTATCATAGTTGGTGATTTGAACGCCGACTTCGTATCTTGTTCCCCCGACTCGCGGCACCTGCGCACATTTTTTCAGAGCAACAACCTGCATGTGGTTCCGTTTGCGCCCACTCATCACACCGCGAGCTCGCACAGCTGGTTGGATCTTTGTGTGGTTTATGATATTGATAAGGTAGTAGTTCAGGGTCAATCGGGGGTGCCATTCCTGTCAGGGCATGAGCTCATTTTTATTGAATACTTGCTGATAGTCCACAACATGAAGCCGAAGTTCATAACCTTCCGGGATCTGACGAATGCTGATGCTCAGGCCCTCCATAGTGATCTCCTGGCCCTTGACTCGTCCCCGATGAGCGATGTGTCTGTGTCTATTGATGATAAGGTTGCTTTACTAAATGTTCGGGTTCTTAACTCTCTTGATGCGCATGCCCCGTCACAAACTAGAAAGATTAGGCGCCCATCTGCGCCATGGCTATCCGAAGATATCAAACGGCTGATGCGTGTGCGAACTTCAGGAAGTATCGTAGGTCTCAGACTTCCTCACTGTATAGACCCTTTGCAATCGGGCTTTCGGAAAGGCTGTAGCACGCAGACGGCGTTGATCAAGCTTACTGAGGACCTTGAGTCCGCGGTTGACAACCGCAGGATCACCGACATTTGACACCGTCTGCCATGCTAAGCTGCTAGAAAAGTTGAAGGCTCTTGGCTGCCCTGCCTCGGTCTTGGAGTGGTTTCGATCTTACCTGAGTGAACGGCGGCAGGCGGTTCGTGGAACTGGTGGGACGACTTCATCGTGGGTAAATGTGCAATCCGGGGTCCCGCACGGCTCAGTCTTGGGGCCGTTGCTGTTCTCAATATTTGTCAATGACCTTCCGTCTGCAGTGGGTCACTGTAAGCATCTCCTTTATGCCGATGATTTTCAAATCTACCACTCTTTTGCCCCGGTGGCGTTACAGGAGGGCATTGCGCGGGTTAACGAGGATGTTCGGGCTATTTGCGAGTGGGCTGAGCGCAATCGCTTGCAGGTGAACTTTGACAAGACTATGGCCATTTTTTGTGGCAGTGCCAAGTTTCTCAACCGGCTGGATCTCGACTCTGTACCGCGAATTACTGTTGGGACGCGCACAATACCCTATGTGAGCCGCGTGCGCAACCTCGGTCTTATGTTAGCTTCTAATCTTTTCTGGGATGACCATGTCACCGCGGTCAGTAACAAAGTCAATGGAGTATTTCTTCAGCTCAAAATTAAAGAGGATCTACTCTCGGTCCCGCTCTGCAAATGGCTTGTCACAGCGCTAATATTTCCGCTGTTTGACCATTGCGCCTGTGTTTATAACAATCTGCCTGGGGTTTTGGATGTAAGGCTGCAGCGCCTTCAAAATGCATGTGTTAGGTTCATTCTTGATGTTCCTCGGGATGAGCATATTACGGGCCATAGGCTTCGGCTGCACTGGCTCACGTTGAAAAATAGGCGTCTCTATCTTATTGGGTGGCTCCTGTTCACAGTCCTGGCTACGGGGATCCCCGCCTATCTGGCTGAGTCTTTTCGGCTGATCGAGCCGGGATCCAGAAGGCTTACTAAATCCACGGCCTCGGGGCTCAAATTGCAAGTTCCAAGCAGTCGCACCTCGACCTACCAGAGGTCGTTTGTTGTCGCTGCGTCTAACTTTTGGAATTCTCTCCCTTACTCTGTCGTTAGTGCTGCGTCCCTCCTGGTCTTTAGGTCGAGACTCTGTGCCCACCTGTATGGCCTCGAGGTTGCTGCCTATAACTCCCTCTTGCGCTGAACTGTGCTTGGTCAGTGAGGCAGTTAGGCTGGTCATTAGTTCATTAGTTCATTAGTTTATTATTATTCATTATTTGTTGTATCCTTCTTATTCTTTGATGCTGGCTACTTACCTATTTATTTATTTGGTTATTTGTATTTATTTATTCACCTATTTATTCATTTATTTATCTAGATACTCGCTATTAGTCTATTAGTCTATTAGTCTACTCGCCCATTAGTTATTAGTTTATTACTTTGTTATTAGACTGTATCCCTTACTTATTTCTTTCATTTTTATCTTTTTTTTCACACATGAACGGAAAAGCCGATTTTGCTATCTATTTTCGGGGAGCAAAGAGCGGTTTTACCGACCGGAAAGTCTTTCCTCCCAGCCTTTTCTCCCAGAAAGTCTTTTCTCCCGGTCTTTGCTCCTGGTTTGACTCAATCGGTATAGTCGCATCGTCTTCAAAACCGCGCCATCAACGGCATACATTAGCATACATCAACGAACGAATCGCTACCGGCTAACGAACGTAACCTAAAATAAGTAGTGCGAAAAACAGCGTGTGTAGTATCGTGGCTCGTGCACAAAATATTTCAACAAAATAAATATGATAAGTAGTGACGAATCTGACGGTGGTTACGACGCACAGTTTATACCATCGCATATTCTAACAACGGCTAAGAATGTAGTTAATAATGCACTGCCTGAGAAATCCAAAGACAAATACACACGTGCTTACGAGAACTTTATAGCCTGGCAAGAGAAGCAAGGTACGACCTCGTTCTCAGAACCTGTGCTAATAGCGTATTTTAAAGAGTTGTCAGAAAAATTGAAACCATCGTCTCTTTGGTCCATACATTCAATGCTCAAAACTACAATCGACAACAATAAAAACATCGATATCTCCAAGTATACACAACTAAGCCGTTTTATAAAGAGGCAAAATGTTGGATTCCAAAGTAAAAAGTCGAAAGTTCTGACATCGGAACAAGTTCAACAATTTCTACGTGAAGCTGCGGACGCCGAACATTTAGCGACAAAGGTAAAAAGACATTTAACCGACACGCTGCACCGACAAACATCAATAAAAATATAAAACTACATTTACTGTGCTCATTTCCAGGTTGCTTTGATTATTGGGGTTTACGGTGCCTGCAGAGGAGGAGAACTTTGCCAATTGACCATCAAAAACGTAATAGATAAGAATTCTGTACTACACGTCACCCTGCCTGACACAAAGACCCATTTGCCGAGGAGTTTTGTGATTGACGGAGAATATTACAGTATTGTGAAGAAATATATGGACTTGCGACCAAAGAAGTCATCGACTGATCGATTCTTTATGAATTACCGTTCAGGAAGGTGCACCCAACAACCAATTGGGAAAAACAAACTCAGTAACATGCCAGCTCAAATCGCTGAGTATCTCAAGTTACCAGAAGCCAAAAGTTATACCGGTCATACTTTTCGTCGTACATCGGCAACGATACTGGCTGACGCTGGCGCTGACATAATAGCTATAAAGCGACATGGCGGCTGGAAGTCGGACCGGGTTGCCGAAGGATATATAGATGATTCAATCAACAATAAAAGAAAGAGATCGAATCAAATTACAGATCTAATAAATTCTGGACCATCGACTTCAAATGCTCCTCAAGCAAAAATTCTATCGCCTACAAAAATGAACAACGAGGAACAAGTAAATATTGATTCCACATTCGCGAAACACTTTCTCTCTGCAGGAGGGAAAGAAAATTCTGAGGAACCAACTGAAAAAACAGCGCCAACCCAAATCAATTACCATTTTCATATTCAATCCATTGGATCATTCAATTTTGACGGAAAAAAGAATTAGATGAGAGAATGGAATATATTAATGTTACTTTAATAGTCATAAAAATCTCTCTGTGATATACACTTGTGTTAAAAAATTATCTATTATAAACAAAAAAAAAAAGCAACTGAATAACTATGTGATCCTATAAAAAATCTAGTATAGTGCGTTATGTAAAGGCAATATTATTATAGAAGAAGTACAGTAATGTTCATTAATGGGTTCGCGGTGGCTAACTTCTTTTTCTATGACTTTTCCCGTTTCCGGAAACGAGACTCCATTCTAGTCGTATTTCATGTCTGAAATTATAATTAATAATTATAACCCCTGATAAAAATAACATATAATATTATTTTATTCTATTATATCCGAAAAAGTCAGAAAAACAGCCACTGCGAACCCATTAATGAACATTACCCTACTATATGTTATCAATATTATAGAAAAACAGTATTATATTAACTATAAAAGAAAATATGAATAAAAATTATTATAATATTTTAGTACTTTAAGAGTTTTTGTTTTGTACCCATTAATGAACATTACCCTACTATATGTTATCAATATTATAGAAAAACAGTAGTATATTAACTACAAAAGAAAATATAAATAAAAATTATTATAATATTTTAGTATTATGAGAGTTTCTTGTTTTGTATCGGGGGGGGGCCTTCGCCCCCCCCCCCCCCCCCGACCCCCCCCCACGGGGGCTTCGCCCCTCGACCCCACCAGGGGCTTCGCCCCTGGACCCCACCGCCACGCACAGTGGTCTGTCACAGATCCCCTTTTGAGAGATATTTCGGCTCTTGCTCGACCTAAGGATAGCATTTCACGCTTTGCAGGTTCCTAATTTGATATTCAGTTTGTTGACAGGTGAAATCGGCTTTCCGTTCATGTGTAAAAAAAAATATCGTGTGAACCACGAGAGCCACGTTTTTGCTCCCGAGCGTGTAGTTTGCTGCCCGAGCGAGAGGAGAGACTCGGCCGAAGGCTCGCCGAGTCTCTCCTCTCGCTCGGGCAGCAAACTACACGCTCGGGAGCAAAAACGGCCTTTGCTCCCTAGGTGCACAATATACTATACTGGCTTTCATTTATGCACACACTTTATTACCATTCTTGCCTTTTGCTTATTGTTTTCATATAATTATTTACAACCGATTCTGATTTATATATGTATTTTGTATTGCTGCCATAGGGGACTTGTCTCATGGCATAATAAATCTGATCTAATCTATTCTAATCTAACAGTTTGTTGACAGTCATACTGAAATCGCCGCATATTCTGACTTTATTGTTTTTCTTAAGGCCTATCCCTAGTCGCTCACCTCCTTTTGGTCGAAATGTGTCACATTTCGATTATTATCCGAGCCCAGGCGTCAAAAACGCAAAAAACGCTAACTTAGCGCAAATTCTATTTCAATGAGAAGGGCAACGCAAAGCTTTGGGCAAAGGGCGCCACCATAGCACGTCCCGATCGCAGCAGAGGAAGTTGTACAGACTCCTTGCCATCTCTGCATAAAAGTCAGACTTATTCTACCAAACGTATTTATATCTAAACATTTTGAGTTGTAATCTTCTTCAATTACGTGATTTTCTCATGATTCTGTACACTGAGAAAATACTTTCTTTGACAGAACGTTAGAGCGCCGCGTCACTACTACTCAGTTGCCAACACAGTAGAGTCTACTGTGTTGTCGTGTTATTCCCACCATGTTATCTAGTATAAGGCACTGTGCTGCCTCTCAACACAGTGCCTTATACTGGATGACATGGTGGGGATAGCACGACAGCACAGTAGACTCTGCTGTGTTGGCAACTAAGTAGTAATGACACAGCGCTCTAACGTTCTCACAACAGAAATGTTTTGTAAGTGTAGTTAGAAGTTTAGAACCGATCTCTCAGAGCGACGCGCGTGGCTCTTTGTATCATATAACCGCAAGAAACGTCAATTTTATTAATCCGAAATTCCCTGACTATTCCAGGTATTCCAGTCCGAAAATATCAATCTTCCAGTTGTTTTCATGCTCATACAGTTCGTTTCATATACATTTTTGAATACATTCTATATCATCATCCATATACTTATAACAGTCTGCAGCAGGATATGAGCGAATCCACGTCACTTCACTAAAAAAAAAACCGTCAAGTCACGGATCTTTGCGCCATTCGACATATCTTTAGTAGTATGGGGAAAAAAATACAACTTCAGGGATTTTGAAAATTTTTCAAAAATGGCGGAGTTAGAGCTATTTGAATTTTAGTAAGTCGCTGTTGCACCGCTATGTTTGAAAATTCATATCTCCGGACATATCTCCCGGAGCGGACTGATCCTGAAATCATTTTGTTTGTAAAAAAATGCGCTTTCAGACAAAAAATTTTGCTTTCACAAAGAAAAATTCTTTCAATTTTTTTTGTCGTTTTTATTTTTAATTTCGCTGCCATTTCCGCGGGACCTACAGGAATCCATGGAGATAATTTTTTTCGGATAGCCGAATCCTTCCCCTTCAACCCTGAAAAAAACAATTCATGGAGAACCTACCCGGGCCGGAGAAAAAAAATAAAACGTATTGTCGCGCGTCGCCGCGTGCGTCAATCCACGTCCGCGCGGCGAGCTCCTTGTGTTGCGTAGTGGAGTTGAATTACATTTGATGCTTCTCTACTTACCCGAGCTATTCGTTCTTCAAAAGTAGTTGTTCAACCACCTTATCCCTCGCTTATTAGACGGTGCAACCCATCATCATCAGCTTTTCGTTCTGGTGATAGGTACAAACACACACGGTATGTGTATACCACTCGGTCCTGCTAGAATACATTCTTTCGGGTCACAACTCTGCAAATTTGGAAAAAACCAATTTTTTTATCCGGATAACGATCTCGAAACAATCGATACAAGTCTCTCAGATTATTCAACATCAGATGCTGTTGAACCGATACTTTTTCACCATTTCTTTCAACGGTTGCGCAGCTTCTTTAACCTGGTGTTATGCGACTGACCTCTTCACTTCGAAAAAATTCTACCACGAGTGATACAACTTCAGATGATATCGTCTTGCCAGGTCTCGAATTTGGCGAGGATAATATTCCTTCATCTTCAGCTAACCTTTTCGCCGTCCGAGCCATATGATTTGTGACGTTAAACTCTTCCTCGATTTTTCCCACACTCCAACTCTTTGGAAGAGCAGTAAGAATAGTCAATCTGAATGCCTTATCATCTGTTTCGTTAAATCTATCTTTTAACTGAGCTAACCACTTGTTATAATCGGCACTCTCGCTTTTCGTAGGTACACAGCCCGGAAAATGTGGTTTGAATGCAGCTGAAAGTTTTCCTAATACCTCTACTTTCTCCGAAACGGTTTTGATTTTTTTTACGGGTATCGGTGATTCACCTAAACTTGACAATGATGAAGTGATAGCAGAGATTACATTTATTATATCAACCTCGGGAAAATTAATACATGAATTTCCGGATTAACGTTCGCTTGATGACGATGTCGAACCAATCTCGGGGACTGCATTGTCCTTTAACATCAGCCGACAAGTATCACAAATCAGACAACCGTGTCTGATCGATGTCGCTTTATCGCACATCCACTGTGTTACCGGACATACATTTTTCGAATGCTTTGGCAGGCCGAACGAATCACAACAATGATTTCTCGGCATTTCGATAGCGAAAGAGTTGTTGACTATTCAAGTGCGAGTTTGTCGTGAGACTGAGGTCATTACGGAATTGCTGAGCCTTTTATTTCAGCTCAGTTCAAAAGATGCCTTACAGTAAGTGCAGGTAACTTGGTGGAATTGTTGCACTTGGTGAATGTGGAAAAAAAGGATTAACTTAATCCTTACACGTGGGTCACGCATGAAGGACCAATTTGACCGCGATCGACTGTTCCGGTCCGCTTGGGCCATACGAAACAATAGATTCTTCGAAACCTATAGTCTTTCCTGTCACAGACATTGATGGTTCAATGATTTCCTTTTTCAAAACAACCTCGTAGATTGAGGGATTATATTCGGATACAAGTGAAGGGATTAGTTACTTTTAGATATTTAAAATAAAAGGATCAGATGTTGTGCATTTGATGGCTCCGAGTTTCCAGAACAGGTATAAGTATATGGGCAAATCTCTGAAACCTCGAATTTTTTTAAGGAATTTTTTTTTATTTTCAATTCTTGAGCACATGCCTGAAATTTTGAGTATACGTCCCGTCAGCTGTTAGAATACGGAATCTAACGTGGTGGAACGTTTTGAAGCAGCGCACCAATCGTTATCAACGTTTTTTTATATTTTTGTAATTTATATTCAAGACATCTCCAAAACCGACGAAAAAAAATTGAAATAAACGGATTTTTTTTTTTATTAAATTTTTTGTATGAAATCGCATTCTTTGACGAACAAAATGATTCCAGGATCAGTCTGCTCCGATGGATACTTTCGGAGATATGAATTTTCAAACATAGCGGTGCAACAGCAGTTTACAAAAATTGACATATCTCTAAATCCGCCATTTTTACATTTTTTTCGAAATCCTTGAAGTTGTATTTTTTTTTTCCATAGTACTAAAGACGTTTTGAATGGCACAAAGTTCCGTGACTTGACGGTTTTTTTTTTTGAGTGAGGTGACGTGGATCCGCTCACCTAACGCGTGCAATTGTATGATCCTGGATTTTTCGCATTTACTTTTCGCTCCGTAACTTCTTGAATAATTGTTAAGGAGATGGTGCGAGTGAATTTTGATTCAATAGTGTACTAAACAGCAGTGCACAAATGTATTCAGCTGGATTTTTCATCAGTAGACGATGTGCCATTAAAAAGTATGCGTTTTTACTTCGGTGCACGTATTGTCTACTTTTCAATAAGTTGTATTTTAACTACCACCTCATGCGAGCACATAATCCTGTCACGTCTAGATTTATTTCTTTTGTGCCCTAGAACACGATCGATGTTGTCTGATAACGATTTCAGGTACGCACCAACTATGGTTCGCTATAAAAGTCATAAATATTACAAGTTCAAAAAAGTAGTGACACCACTTTGACTCTTCATAACTTTTCTCCTATTGTGAGCACATACTTCTAACATGTTGCATTTCATTCTGCTCTCTTAATGCTTTCAATTCATTACCAATTCAAACATCACCAACTAATGCACCAAATTTTACAGCATAAAAATAAAATAAAAATGAGGGAGTGACATCTTCGAATGTGCCAATTTCGCTATTTTATATGTATATTATATGCATTTTTGACTTGAAAATTTGTGCGCTAGTATTTTTTTTTGTATTCACATGATCTACACAACATATACAATCTGATTTTTCACTGATAAATGAGTAAAAATGATGTATTAGTATTAAGAATGTAGAGTGACACAAAAATTCGAGGTTTCAGAGATTTGCCCATATAACTCTGAGAAAACATGACTAGTATCCCTCTAATGAGCGAGGGATAAGATGGTTGAACAACTATTTTTGGAGAACGAATAGCCCGGGCAAGTAGAGAAGCATCACATGTAATATGTCCGTGAACTTAGCTCCGCCATTTTTAAAATGCTTAAAAATAATGATTGTGCTGGATTGTGCTACGCTTTTGCTGCGTTGTGCCGTAAAGCGTACGCGAAAATAACAATAAATAAGAGAAATAGATCGAAAAAACGTTTTTTTGATCAGCTCCGCCATTTTTGAATTATTTAAAACAATAGATTGTGCTGGACGGTGAGTGATGCACCGAATGTTGTGCCACCAGCATAAATGCGAAAACTGCAACGGTTTTCGCGAAAATCGAAATTTAAAAAAACCAATCGGTTGGAAATGAAAAAATTTCTAAAAAATCGTAAAATTTGAAATTCCAGACTTGTGCCGAGTTGTGCTCGTCGAGAGCATCAACTTCGGCCAATGAAGTTTTTTTCCAAGTATCGTAGTTTCCAAAATAGAGCTAAGTCAAAATTTCGGAAATTACAAAACAAAAATTAAAGTTTAAATCACCGACTTGTGCCGAGTTGTGCTCGTCGAGAGCATCAATTTCGAGCGTTAAAGTTTTTTCACAAGTATCGTAGTTTCCAAAATAGAGCTAAGTCAAAATTTTGGTAATTCAAAAAAAAAAAAAAAAATTAAAGTTTAAATCACCGACTTGTGCCGAGCTAGTGGCTACTTTCACTATAGTACATATAGTATAGCTTTGACGAGGCAAGCATAAGCATACTCGTAGGTATGCGCTACTGCGCAAGCGCCGTGGAAGCTCAGTGGGGATGGGCCGTAGTAGCGATGGAGAGTAGTGGGGGTCACCTCAAACTCTACGAGACCTCACTGCATTCGAGCTCTGACTTACGTTACACTGCATACATGAACCTAAGTAGCTCCGACCTCATCGCAGTCACGATATAGTACAGCGACTCGCTGTAGCAGCGACTTTGTATGATATCTGGGTTCATCTTGCCGCGTCCTTTATTCTGCAAATCTAGGCCCTATATTACCATCATTTTCGTTTGTTTTTTCGTTAGCATTTTATACGTATTGCGTTATTCAAAGTTTCAATAGTTTATTAGTATTAGTATTAGTATTATTAGTATCATTAGTATTATTAGTATTATTAGTATTATTAGTATTAGTTTATTTTTTAGTTTATTATTAGTTTTAGTTTAATTTTATTAGTTTATTCCGTCTATATTACGTTGTCTGACAATATAGCACCTCTCCTCTGAGAAGTTTCGCATATTTGTTAATAAATTAGCTATCGTGCGGCAAGTTATTGTTATTCCGGAATCAATATTCGTACGCAATAAAGAACGGAATTTTGAACATTTTATAAATAATCATGGCTGATAAACCGAGCATCTCCCATCTAAAACATCTTCATAAGATTACCAGATTACCATTGTGTGATAGATTCCGATGGACGTGTTGTACCACCATGTTCTGAAATATTTAGGAAAATATCATCAGCCATGGATTCGAAATATCGGCTTAATCCAAAATATATCTATACGATAATTAAAATGAATCGCTACAGTGTTCATTATGAATTAGTACAAGAGCGCCATATAGAAATGCCGTTGAACGTTTCTGTTGCTAACAGTAGCGTTGATTCCGTTGAAAATCATAAAAGTACCGAATTCAATATCGATATTACAGACGTGTGGGACAGAATGCAACCAGAAGAAGTCCACTATCGATTAAAAAGTCGAGCTCAGCGGAGCGAGTACAAGTTGAAGCGAAACGCATGGACTAACGTACTTTTTGAAGCTATCTTTCGTAAAACAAGACTTCCGTGTCCTTTAGCTTTCAAATCACTGCTTTAGCTGACACACAGCATAACAAGAAGCGTCATTTGAAGGGTAAAGAGAGAGCAACTGTGGCCAAAGAATTGGTGGATAAGAGTATGGCTTGCTTGCACATGGCGACGAAAAAAAGCTGATGAATTAATGAAAATTGGCGACGACGAACCTGAGCACTTGTATGGCAGTGACGTACTACGAAGGGCTAAGTTGGAGTATAATGACAGACAGCTTGGGCTTCCAACGAAAGATCTATATAATAATTTACAAGCTATGAAATATGACGTCAAGTATGAGGGTGCTATTCACTCAATCGGGTTGGATCCTATATTCGTGCACTATTGGACAAAGGAGCAGCTTGCGATTTTCGAACAGTATCCCATGACTTTATATATAGATGCCACAGAATCGGTGATGAAAAAGGTTTTGTTACCAAACGGGGAATTATGTTCGCATATTTACTTGTACCAAGCAGTTGGTCAAGTCGGAGATAAAACAGTACCCATTTTTCAGATGGTATCCGCTGCTCAAAACACCAACGCAATAAGTTCTTGGCTGAATGAGTTTCTACGTGTCGGAGCAATGCAGAAGGCCTCTTTTCCCACCCCCAAAGAGGTGATCACCGATTTTGATAAGGCTCTATTGGGAGCTGTTAGCCGAGTGTTTGCCCAAAAGCCAAGTCTGAAGACGTACTTATGTTCTAGTTACGAGCTGCTAATAGGACAAACTAATCATGTATCCCCTTGCCTCTTACGACTCGACATTTGCCACTTTATGAATATGGTGGCTCGGTGGAAATGCTTCGCAGGAAAACCAGCTAGAGTTAGGGAAATGTACCTACGATCCATGGCTGTATTACGGAAGCAGGAAACCCTGGCAGACTTAGAAAATGTTGCTAAGGCAATATTTACACTTGCGCTCAGCCAGAACAAGGGGCACGACAGTCTAGCGGATAGAGCGAGGTCTACGCTGACAGAATATATCAGAGCCACTGACGGCAAATGCTTAGTCGAAATGCCAGAAACTGAAGAATCCGAGGAAAACGGACCTGACGAGAAACCTATCGATAACAGCGATTTATCAGGAACTGATATTTGGAAATGGGCTGACAAATTATACAATGAATGCCTTTTAACGATTAATAATGAATCCATGGATTTTGACGACGTGAACGGTTTTTACTGTCATGAATTTGCCAACAAATTGAAATCTTTGCTACCATACTTCCCTTTATTCAGTGAAGTAATGCGTACTGTATACAATTATGGATCTGTGAATGCAACATCTGCAGCCGTTGAATCCGAATTCAACGATCTAAAGAATCGCGTATTCAAAAACGTCGGGCTGCCAATGCTTATCGATAAATTTGTTGCAAGACATATTGCATCTTTTCCCGGTAAATTGAAATTGGCAATGGCGGGTCGGTTTCAGCAGAATAATTTAAGTGAACTGACGGTCGATAGAGACAGTGCACAGAATGATGAACTTTTAGCTGACCCTGAACGGTCCCCGCATATCAAAAACATTTCGATGGATCTTACAGACAACGAACACGGACGAGCGCAAGATATGCTTGAAAATACCGACTGTGGATCGATTGAGATTTCAGAGATTTCAGATGTTGCTGAACAGGCAATAATTGATCTTAGAAATACTGACAATCCGCAAAGTGAGATAGTCGCCGAACTGAATGAGGAACAAAATTGGAGAAATAGAAATGATAGACCAAATAAAAAATTTAAGTATACTGAGACTAGTTTGCATGCCATTCCGGATGCTGCCGAGCAAACTGCCACAAGCCGAACCTGCGAAGACGTCACTACAAAAAAAATCAATATACACCAGAATAATCGATCAAATTCGAAAAATAGCAAAAACTCCGATTTGGACCAGAAGAAAAATCCGAACAAATATTTTCGTTATACTGACCCGTGTCCTGATTTTATATCGTCTGATGCAAAATATACAAGGTTACCACTTATGGTAAATGCACACCTATGTCCATTCATACGCGACGGGCCGAGCACACTAATTATATCTAACACCTGCGGTTGCGATAGCTTATGTCAGATCTTTGGCATGGCAGCTTCGATCAGCGACGTCTATCGTGAAGCCATCACGAAGGCGCAGTCCGGTATATTTTCATGTGTGACCACCCTATTATCAGACGGAGTATGTGCTAAATTATATCGTCAGCGTGGAAGCGTACTCAAAAACTTGTCACAGCTCAAGCCGGAAGTGAGACGCAACGGCGTGATAAAAATCAATGCGGATTCAACACTATATAACTTGGCTACTTACTTACTAGAAGATGACCCAAGCTCTGTGGAACATGCGAAATGTTCAATCTGCAGAGTACAAAAATCACGAAAATATCCCGTGCAATCCACCAATCATAATGTTATATGTGAAATGGGAGTTCGTCACCTGGCACAGGCCATTGATGAAAGTAGGATCAATCCGAAATCGTGCTGTGGAAAAATTCCTGATGTCACAATAACCTACGGCCCACATATAGTGTGTGAAGCAGATACCGGAAAGTCTGATAGAGTAGCGTTATGTGATTTTCTCGATCAAATTAAACCGTCTCACGCACAGAATTATTATAGACTGGCTGGCGTAATTACCTACGAGGGTCTCAGAAAAGTCAAGTCAATGGGACACTACATCGCATATGTCAAATCTGACAATCAATGGGTTATGTATAGTAACGTCGCCAGAACAAAAAAACCGCAGCTAGTAAGTGCAAACGTAGAAGTGGACGCGCATATTTGCGTGTATACGTTATAGTAAAAACATAAAGATAGCCATTATGATATATTGTTAAATAATATGGTGGTTTGGAGTCCAAAAATACTGCAGAACTGACGAACTGTGGGGTCCACCGATTGAAAGTACTGTATGGCGATGACTGATGGTTTGGAGTCCAAAAATACTGCGGTAATGACGTACCACGGGGTCCATCGGTCATTGCGAATTTTTTTTTTAATACTTAATATGATACTGGAATCAAAAATTAACTTCCGAACTTGATCCTAGAAGAATCCACTGATTTTCGGAGCATTTTTCGATCCTTAGTTTGAAACAGTCCGTACTTTTTTTTTAAATCACGTCATGCTTCTGGAATATCCGCAAGCAAAGGTTTCTCTATAGAAAAATAGTTTCTTAGCGCAATTTGTGATGTATGAAAAAAACATCTCCATTTTTTGCCGAATGATTTTTAGAATAATTTTGACGCGATAAAATATTTTAACACTGATGCTTCGTGCCAGATATTTGGGTTTATAGTAGAAGGAAATACTTATTTCTTTCATTTTTAAACACTCTCCAGTAGTGCTGGAAAGAATAATTATCAAATTTTCAGCCTTTTTTCTTAACCCGAAATAAAAATGGAAAAAAATTAATTTTAAATAAAAAAAAAAAAAAATATGTATAAAAATATTAAATGAAAAAAAAAAAAAAAATGTAAAATGAAAAAAAATAAATAAATAAATAAATACACATAAAATGAAAAAAAAAAAAAATAAATAAACATAAAATAAAAAAAATAAAAAAAAATATAAATAAGATAAAAAAAAAAAATAAATAAATATAAAATGAAAAAAAATATATATAAATATACATAAAATGAAAAAAAAAATGAACATGAAAATATAAAATATAAACATAATATAAATCGATACCAACGTTCTAATACGTCGTAACCCACAAAATTTCAGAAATTGACTTTTTTTCGATAAATTGAATGATAATAATGGTGTGCAGCTTATGTTTAAGTTTTAGTGGTCAAATCGTTGATTTAATATTTTTGAATAAATATTCTAATCCGTAAAATCCTATCTTCTCAATGGTAATAGTGAAGCGTTTTCATGGTCTCCTGAACAATTTTCCAAATGTGGGTTACGACATATTAGAACGTGGGTATCGAAATGTTATGTCACAACAGAGTAATAGATATTCGTCGATAGATATTTGGGTGATTATTGCACCTGAAGTAGGAGGAGATCGGAGAAGGAAGGTGCTTTAGTTGGCTCAGTATGAGATTCAGTGAGGCGAAATTGGTTTATCAGAGTACTGCCTTTATTTTTACTCGCATTTCGGCAATCTTGAGATATTGACAGTTTTCAATTTTCAATCTCCACAGTCATTAAGAATTATATTCATAGTCGAACGATTTTAAAGTTTGATTCGAATCAAGAAGATAAAAGGTTATATTATTTGTTACTGTTGTATTAATATTACACTGAGAGAGATAATTTGGTTCGGGTTACTATATTATTTTAGTTTACGTGTTTCAGTCAAGACAACCCAATTTTACAGTGCAGCTTACTGAAAAATAGTTCGCTGAACTATTTCAAGCTGGTTAAATCAACAAAATGGATAAGTTCGTGAAGATGACTATATTTCTAGTACAATCAACTATAATTTTCAGTCAGGTGGGTACTCAACCGTCATAGTTATGAAAGATATCTTCATTAGTTACCACAATAGTACCTATAGCCAACTCACTGCATCTTTGGGCATTTGTTACTATGCACAATAATCACTGATAGAATAAACTCTATAGTGCATTCAACACTATTTTTTCGTTGCCACTAACGTGTTAATAGTTGGAGGTGCCAACTCATCCAGTCTTGCGAACTATATATATTGTCAATTCGTACCATGTACACTACAGATGAGCCAATATTCTTTTTCGTTACCGGAATACCGCATACGTTACAGTGAGTGAGAACTTTTGGAACTCTAGGAAATAAATTGAATTAAAAAGATATTTGGAACTCAGATGTTCAGTTAATCAGATATTTTAGCTGCATTAAAACATTGATATCATTGAGATAGATGCCGAGTTCAGAATAAATAGGAAAAAGTGATGAATGATTTCAATAAATAGTTTAGCGTAGTCCGTAGAGCGTGCGACTAGTAATGCGAGCGAATGCGTTCGTCCCGGATCGAATCCCGGCCAAAATAATACGATGTTTTTCTAATCTAAAAATTCTTACTTTGTATTAATATGCGGTTGAATGCAATTATTAGGTGTTTCTCGGCGCATCATACAATGTTATGAATTCATTGTAACGAGCTGAATTTATGTTTTCTGCACAGCAGGGGCATTATTTGACCATTTCGTTTAGTTGTTTACATAGTACCGCTATAGTACATCATACCGTTGGGATTAGTCAGTACAACCTCGTAATATGCTGAGGCTAACCTTGTTTCTAGTTGCTAGGGTATATTGTACTCTTTACTATGTCCAAATAGTTGAGCAAATAGTAATTGGAACTATAGCGATTTTAGTTGCGATAACTCAACTACTTCGTTGAGTTATGTATTGTAACGGATCAGACGACCTAGGCCTGACCGTTAGCAATTCAAACATCAACCGTTGCGAACGTCGAACCATCTAGAAGGTTCGATGAGAGCGACAAGTCGCATGACGTCACAACGGGTATATAAGTCGAGACACAGCTCTCAGCAGTAGCAATTCTACGGTATAGCACCGGGTTGACTCGCAACACTCTTACTCATCGGTCGCAATAGGCACAGCGCCTTGTGTACTAGTAGCTTCACTTTAACATAATTCTACTTTCTTCTATTCGCGAGTTTCAACAGAAAATAAATAGATTCTAAAATATCATAAAAGAAATTAACCTAGAGAAAGGTATTCTATTTAGTCAAATTATTAGAAGTAAAATAAAATCAAACAAAGGCAAATATCAAATAGCCACGCTTATCAAATTATCAAATATAATATCGAAATAGCACGTCAATTAGAAACAATAGTAAAATAAGGCAAACATTGTAAATATAGGATAGGTATTGGTTGCAACCGCAAGTATAAGTTAAAATATAAATAAATCGAATTTCTTGATTATCTAAAAGTAAGTAAATCTATGCAGATCCCTTATCCGCCATTTCCAGGTTCTTCTTCATCCGTATAACCAACCAAAGCTAGATACAGCCTTAGTGAGTCTCTGACACACTCAGGTCTGGCACAGCAGGTTTTATTGTTTAGAGAATTTGGGGATAAACTAACTTTATCATAACTAAAATCAAAAGGTTAGGTGGGTAAAGTGCAGCCTTAGCGCGTTTACGTGCTCAGGTCTGTGGGGAGGCGGCTTTAGTTACTCGGCGACTCAAGTCCGTAATAGGGAACCTTAAATTATTGATATAAAAGTCTAGAACATTAGAACATCGAGCAAAGAACTCACAATTACACTCGGTTCGCGTTACCTGAGGAAACGCTCAAGAACCGAAACGTAACATTTGGCGCCCAACTGAGGGGCTTTTATAATCAATATTTAACGGGATGTGATAGGGTAAACGAGGGGGTGTTTTTACCATTTTTTTGTTTTACTCTGCATTTCGCGACGAAGGCACAGAATGGATTTTTGCAAAGGGCATTCGACGTATTATATGGTGAAGTATTGCCGTAGACGTATAAACGTATTGAAATCGAAAAAAAGTTCTTTTTCGTAAATTACGATCTGTAAAATAGGGTAAAAAAATGGCCGCTCGGGGCTCGACTCTCATATGCTGACCTTATTATTCAAGTTCGGGTGGTATCCAGCACTAAAATGTATAGCGGCGTCAATTCTACGACCTCGCACAAAGCGAACGATCAGTTTATTTATGAGTATTCCGTGAAAATGAAAGAATGAGAAGTAATGCTGCATTTTGTCGACTCCAACCGAGTCGAGGCGGTTCTTGACAGCTACGGACAAATAGAAATATATCTATCGCCAGGTAGCGCGCGCGTCTGCGGCCTAGCAGCGCAACTGCCCAGGGCCGACATCGCTCGGGTATTACATGCGGGGTCTTTAGGTCTGCGGCAATGTGAATGTGCCCATTGTCAGCTGTTGGTGATAGAGTCATGTGTGATACCGGGGATACACAATTATTTCTAAATGGTTATGGGATATCGTTTGTGCGGCAAAAGAGCACAGAAGACTGACCAAGGCAGAACGTTTCATCGGTAAGTACATAAATGAAATACAATTGTGGTACAGGTTACGTTACTCATTTTTTGAAGATTAGGTTAGGTTTCATTAGTTTGCGATAAATCATTTGCAGATGGATGTGGATGTGAATAGTATACGCATCGCGAGTATAATACAACTTGAACCCTCTGACAACTCATGAGGTTGTGCTCCGACCATTTTCAACAAGGATTCTTACCGAGACCTGCACTGGTCGGTGATGATTCTAACCCTCTACGGAACATGCAACTCAGCGCGCGCCTACCGTTCAGGCAGTCGGAGATGCGATGCCCATCGTTCATTTCACAAGTAGTTTGAACTCCAAATTTATTAACAAAATAATCTGCGTTACGGCAGCCAGGTTATACTTTCTGAACCATGTGCTTTATCTGCACGGCGATGTTCAACGATAATTATTTATTTATTTATCGAATAAATAAATAACTAAATAAATAAATAATATTGAAATGAACATGTATTTATTGAAGCATGATTGTTTTCAGATTCATCCCAGGCATTACCTTCGGCCAAGCATTTTCGAGTCGACACTGAATGTGAAGACGTTTAGGACAGGAGCTGTATAGATGTATGTATATATTGTATGGTTGGTAGTTGTACCTAGTTGTTCAAGGCCAATAACGTCGTGGGTGTTTTTTCATAAGGCGTGACAGAATAGCGCGAGATTGTATGGTTCAACGTAAGAATTCAGACTATATCCGACAATACTCGAGTCTCGTTTCGTTCCACAATCATGCCTCCAACTTGTTTACGAAAGCGGAACCCAAACTCTTTTGAGCTCTTTGAATAAATAAAGAAATAAATAATATTGAAATGAACATGTATTTATGAAGCATGCTTGTTTTCAGATTCATCCCAGGCATTGCCTTCGGCCAAGCATTTTCGAGTCGACCCTGAATGTGAAGACGTTTAGGACAGGAGCTGTATAAACCTAGAAAAACCCAAAGATTTCGAAACAACGAGGCACCCGCTGATCAAATGAAATTCGGTAATAGTATCTCGTCCCAAAGTCACTGGAAGAAATAATAATAATTGACAATAATTGTATTCAATGAAGGCAAACTTATTATGTAAATGTAAATCTTAGCTCTATCCTACGTACAATAGTGAATAAATAGTGAACAATTTTCTATTCAATTTTTGAACTATTTTATTTTTTTTAAACTATGTTAATATCATTTATTCATTCAATTAAAACCATTATATTATATTAAAATTATTATTATGTTATATGTATTTTATCTTTTTTATTCATTTTTTATATCTTTTTTTTATCTTAATATTTTATTTTTTATCCACAACGTCATTGAAATAATAATTATGTAAATCTTAGCTCCTTATAGTTTACAATAAATAATTGAGTCGTGCTCTAATATTTTACCTAAACTATGTCGACGAAATGCCGACGCAGGCTCTTTATCTCGGGCGTTTAGGAATGAATCCTCGGGCCTACTTAATATATTTTAAGAATTATGGGAGAAGGTTCAATTCAAGTTATATTAATATAGAAACAATGCATTTATTAAGACAACACCTTAATTTATTTTGTTCATTATAATTAAAAATAAAGTTTAGAATCTAATATATGTTTGCAATCACCTTGCTTGCCTCTTTTGAGGACTTTTATAAGAGTCTTTAACTCGTAAAACCTCTACCGGCGGTCAATTATGAATTTACTTATATCTATACTAAATCTAATAATTCTATATTGAGTTGTCGATCATGACTTTATCTTAATGACTAACACCTATGCTAAATGTAATAACTCTTTAGGAGTTGCTTTTGCCTATGCCTAATGTAGGATTTTTACATGAGTATTTAACCCCGGAAACTATCTTGATATATTGAGAAGTTAATGCCTATCCTATTGACGTGATTATAATTGATTTTAATTTATATTTGATTTTATGTGATATTATAAAAAGAGTTGATTGGCTAAAAGAAATAATGAGCTGACTGATTCTAATCCACCAGTTGTATCTGAGAAGTACGAGTAGGACAGGTAATGCGCCGAAGCAACACCACTAGCTAACCACTAACTTCCCAAACGAGACTGTGTTATTTAAAAAGAAATAGATATGCCAGCACACGAGGACAGGCAGGGAGGACGAATCAACCCCGCTAGCTACGCAGTCTGCTATATCTAGAGAGATAGCTTTTTATTCTCTGATTAAATGATAATTTATTCCCGAACATATATAATTCCCGTAGTTACTTTGTTAGCGAGAAAGATTTTAGAGAATATGGCGCTTGGCGATAGTCGACCGCGCCGTGGTAGATGGCGTCTATAGTAGTTGACCGCGCTGGTGGCAGATGGCGCGCGCGCTATCCATCTATATTGCCTATTTGACGGGGTCGTGAAATGGCCACGCTACAATTATCCCCACAGTAAAGTAATCTCGAACATATTTTAATTAAGGATCTAACGTATTTAATGTGTTCCGAGGAACTTTGCTATCCGTACTTGTGGCAGACTTTATGAAATTGGCGATATAAAAGTGAAATAATAAATTATAAGAACATGTGATCGCTAAGGCTACACTGATAGAAAACATGTAACACATTTTACCACATATCGCCGACAAATTGCTATTTTTTGGTGCTAAAATGACGGGTGGTCACACAGTAGAAAGAATTACAAATCCACCTTGTAAATTCTACTAATGGTAAAGATTCCCATGCGGGGTCTAAATTTTTACTATCTCAGATAGTAAAATGAAGTCTGGCAACAAAAAAAAAGTTGGTCTGCAGCGCCCTCGGCTGCCAATCGCAGAGTGGACTCGCATGTTATTATTTTCACCTTTCGGTTGAGTTAGGAGTTTTGTGAATCGGTGAAGTAGGGTGAGGTACTGGACGGCTGGATGGTAACGTAGATTACATGTAGTTGACTTCAGTGCATCGCTGTTACAACTGGTTTCGTATAATTAACGCAGTCGGTAAGAACGCATAGTACCCTAACGCTCTAGCGGACGCCTCGAAATCGAAGATATAGAGGAGAAAATTTTCGTGCTTATATACTACATTGGGCGAAAGATACCACTTGCGAGAAACTCAGCCGTGTAGTTCGAGGCGTATTTCCTGTTGATTCCAACCGATTCAAAATAACAGATTCAAAATAAAAATAAAACAAAAGATTCAAGATTTGTTTCGTTTAGTTCTAAATCACGATTACTTTAAAATAAATATTAAACTCACTAATGGGGAATATATGGAGGTATACATTGCGGCATAACGCAGAACTAGGATGTCCGCCATATTCCTATACGCGATACGTATTTTTACTATCTCAAGTTGTAAAAATTGCCATTAGCGAAAATTACAATGCCGAGTTGTAATTTTAGTCCGAGTAGCATGTAATGTATCCCAGTCCTGCTACGAACTATTGAATGAAAAATAGCTACCTTTCCTGGTTTTTCGACCACCCGTCAATTTGCCATGAAAAGTAGTAATTTGTCGGCGATATGTGGTAAAATGTGATACATGTTTTCTATCAGTGTAAGTACACAACATGGCGAATAGTTGAAGAAAAACATATACCCGTTGAAAATGTCTACATACGAGAAAGCAAAAAAAAAACACATCTATTATACCTATATCCTCATCGAATAAAACTAAAAGTGCTTATACTAAGAAGAAAACAGAAGAAAAACAAACACATGGAATCGGATGTACAGAAGAGGTACGCGTAATGTGTTTACGTGTATATATCGATGCACTTATTAATGGGTGTTTAAGGCGAACGTATTTTCACTTTTTGTCGTTTAGGCGGTTGAGCGGGATTGCGCAGATTAGGGACTCGCGGAAGGTGATGGGTGCTGGGGGCAGGGGGTCACTGGTTGGGATTGGTGACTCTGCCTGTAGAACGTCAGAAGATGGGGAAAAGGGGGGGGCTCGATGATTGAGGATCCCCAGGTTTCAGGATCGTCGGAAGGTGAATTGACGTGGGAGGATCCCTAGGATTCGGCATGACCCCGGACAAGTTTGGCGGTGGATCCCCCAGCCTGTAGTGATTTCGAACACCTTCGAGTTCCAGCCCTGTCCCGGTATAAACTCTTTCATATCATCTGAGTCCAGCTCAGCAATGGTCCAGCTGTCGTGACGTCGCTACCGCGCTCCTCTGCCGTCTTCTTCCACGGTAGCGAGGGAATGAAGGGACGAAATAATAAAGGGAGGGCTTTCTTCTTGGCTCAACTATGTCGTGGCTACGTCGTTTTAGCGAATTCGTTTGTTATGCACATATATATTTGTTTGGTTTTTCTGTCTCGTTGTACGTTTATTCTTATAAATTAAACTAAGGCTAACTGTATAAGTAAGAGTCATTTACTCCGAGGGCTTCTCATACCTCCTTAAACTCATACGGTGATGTACACCGATAATTTTAGATGGGTTGTCGGGATCTAATACCTGATTTTTCTTTATTTTTTAATCTGAAATTATGGTCTTGACCTACACCCCACGTCACCGCGTTTAAAAGAAAAGTTCCCGAAGGATCGGGTGGCTGGTTGTCCATCATTCGGACGAATCCCCCGATAGCGGTCTCGGTCTCCTCAGTCGAGGGGCTATTCACATTCGAATCGAGTGACACCATGACTACAGAAATGTAGTCGACTACACGAGACTACACTACTGACTACGGCGAGACTACGGGCACTACGACTACAGTGACTACAACTGTCTTTAATGATGACTACGTGATTACAAATGAATTCATTGACTACACTACTGACTACATATATTTGTAATATGTGATTACGTGATTACGGTGACTTCAAATGACTACATTTTGATTACAACTTATGACTACAAAGAATG
This sequence comes from Tenthredo mesomela, assembly GCA_943736025.1. Lineage (NCBI taxonomy): Eukaryota > Metazoa > Arthropoda > Insecta > Hymenoptera > Tenthredinidae > Tenthredo > Tenthredo mesomela. The sequence continues at coordinate 15,597,515 of OX031014.1, read as the reverse complement.
TAGTCACATGAATACAGTGATTTCAATGTGTGATTACAATGATTTCACTGATTACATTGCGACTACGGATTGACTACAGTCGCAAGTGACACCATGACTACGGCTGTGAATAGCCCCTCGTCCTCAGTGCTTGTTAGAAGCTGTAATTTTTTACTTTTTATTCCCTCGTTACGTATTTTGAATTTAACCGTAGGTTTGTATAATGTTATATTTTTAACCCTAATTGTTTGTGTCTCTAAATCTATCGCGACGCGGTTTTCATGGATCCAATCAATCCCCAAAATCATGTCTTCTAACGCTAGAGGTAACACGTAGCAAGGTGTCTCGATCAGCTGTGTCTCGACGTGAAGTTGTACTAGCACCTGCTTTTTTATTATGTGTGATCTATGTATGAACGGCCCGTGTACTTTGAGGTTTTGTACTGGCAATGTCGGAAGATCCTTTTTTTGAATTAAACGCTGGTAATACGGTTCCGATATGGCCGTAATTTGGCTTCCCGTATCTAAAAGTGCCGCGGTTGGAATTTCATTAATTATTACTTCTAATCTCGGACAGTCTATAAAATCTTGATCTTTATTTGACGTGCCTTGCGTTGGACAATCCCCTACTTCCTTCATCAGGTCTTTTGACATATTCTCTATGATAGCCGAACCTAGGCATCGACCGCTGCCTAAGTCCGTTAGGGGTTTAAAGATTGAACTTGGTTTCCGCCTGATTTCGAAGTTGATGCTACGTTAGTCCCATCACGCATTGAGTACGGAGTTGTTGGACCTATCCTCGGACCTTGGTCCGTTCGTTTTTCTTGATCATTACTATCGCGGCTATAACTCGGTCGGTCGGTATTATTATTCGCTCGTTCGCTATTAAAATTAGGTAGATCGGTATCATTATCCGATCGTTCGCTATTAAAATTAGGTCGGTCGGCATCATTATTCGATCGTCCGTTATTATAACTAGGCCCATTTTGGCCATATCTTGGCGATTGATTATACGCGTGTTGCTGATGTCGCATATTTTGCTGATACATAGGTCGCTGATGGAACATAGGTTGCGGATCGTACATAGGTTGGTGATTATACATAGGTTGCGGATTGTACATAGGTGGCTGATCATACGGAGGTTGCTGATCATAGAAAGGGTGCGGATTATAGAAAGGTTGCTGATCATACAGAGACGGATTGTACATAGGTTGCTGATTATGCTGACGATATTGTGATTCGGGCCTATCAAGGAACATTGGGTTCTCTAGTAGGCTAAGCCTTTCGATTACTGAAGTTATATTTTTACAATCGACTGTTCCGATCAGTGAGCAGACGTAATCTGGTGGATATTGTCTGATAGTATGGTACGCGATCTCGAATTTGGTCATGTTAGCGTCAATTCGCTTTGCTCGGTGCAATTGGTCGTAAAAATATTCAGTTAATGACATACCGCTTCGAATATTGTATCGTCTATTCGCCCATTCGCTTCGCTTACGCAACCGCGTTGGTTCGCTCCAAAACGCGCGTGTGAACTCCTCTTTAAATTCTTCGTATGTATTTAAATTATTTTTTAGAGCTCCGAACCAAAACTTGGCATTGCCTTGAAATATATTGTTATTCGTTTTTAATTCAGTTAATCTTTCCGCGGCAAATATATTCCATTTACGGAACCAAACTTCCAAATCGTCCAGAAATTCTAGTGGGAATGTCGTATTGTTATTGTGGAACGTTGGTGGTTTTTCTTTCGCTAACCTTGTTAAGAGTGGTATTTGACTATCCGTCGCGGTATGAATGTGTGCAATCTCTGATTCTAATCCGCCTAACCCTGTGACTCGTGTGTGCACCGGCCTTTGTTGTTCAATTTGTTGAACTCTCTGATCAATCCTATCAATTTGCGCGGTGGTATCTGCTCTTACGAGGCCGATTGCTTCCTCCAGACTCTCAGCAATTTCGGTTTTGTCCGTATTTCTATCGTTATGCGACTTTTTGAATGCAGCTCTTATTTCTGCTTGAAATTTAATTAGCATCGCTTGTAAACTATTTATTGAACCATCATTAGGTACTTCTTGCGTTACACCGTTGCTGCTACCCGGTCCGTTCCTATTTACTTCCTCGACAACCTCATCTACTTGACTTGAACCATCCCCCGTTATTCCATTTTCATTAGCCATATTTCTGCTTGGTTTCTGCGCACTTCTAGTGAGAACCATCCCCGAACTCTTAATTTACTTTATTTTGATATGACTTTATATATGATTAAAGTTAATAATGATTTTATAATTAAAGTAACTAGTGATTTTATATTTAGGTAGAGAGAGATTTTATATTTAAGTAGAGAGAGATTTTATATTTAAGTAGAGAGAGCCCCACGTTGGGCGCCAATTGAGTCGTGCTCTAATATTTTACCTAAACTATGTCGACGAAATGCCGACGCAGGCTCTTTATCTCGGGCGTTTAGGAATGAATCCTCGGGCCTACTTAATATATTTTAAGAATTATGGGAGAAGGTTCAATTCAAGTTATATTAATATAGAAACAATGCATTTATTAAGACAACACCTTAATTTATTTTGTTCATTATAATTAAAAATAAATAATTCATGATGATGAATTAAAAATAAAGTTTAGAATCTAATACAGTGTTACCAGACCAAAATTCTTCGTCGTACTAGATGGAGCCACAAAACGTACTAGAATCCAAAATTTCGTACGAGAAATTGAATTATGATTACGTAAACAGAAGACTATCAATTATCGTCTACTTTGCTTAATACTCCATACTTATCAATGATACTCCATACTTATCAATGATACTCCATTAGGGTGGCCCTTAACATGGTTCAAATCGGGCACGCCCCCCAGATGGGCCCCAAAAAAATAGAAAAAAAAGATGGTGCCTTTTTTTTTTTTTAGCGTAACTATAAATGGTGCCCGTGAAGCTGAACTTTTCGACGTTTAAATAAAATGGATTTTTACGAGTATCTCATGATGTTGATTTTTTTAAATTTCACATTTCAACGATAAAAATTCAAACTCAGCGGGAAATTCATGGTCAATCGCTGTGTTCGTCTTAGCTACACTTTCTACACTTTTTCTAGATTTCACAGTTTTCACTAGAAATCCACACCTCCTATTGGGCGAGCGTAAAAAGTGTAAGAAAAGTGTAGAAAGTGTAGCTAAGACAAACGCAGCTATAGACCATGAATTTCCCGCTGAGTTTGAATTTTTATCGTTGAAATGCGAAATTTAAAAAAATCAACATTGAGACACTAGTGAAAAAGTTCAGCTTCACCGGCACCATTTATAGTTGCGCTAAAAAAAAAAAAAGGCACCATCTTTTTTTTCTATTTTTTTGGGGCCTATCTGGGAGGCGTGCCCGATTTGCACCATGTTAAGGGCCACCCTATACTCCATACTTATCAATGATATTATCGATATACTCGGTAATATGAATCAATCATATCATATGTCAAAGACATGATATGGTTCATTATACCGATAAACTCATTCGATTCTATCTATAGGTTTAGGTACATAGATATTAGGGTGGTCCTTATTTGGGGCTCGGACGAATTTCCAATCAGCCGCCCCCCCAAATCAACTCCAAATAATTCGAAAACGATGCCCTAATTTTTTCAGATTTTTATCTAAACTCTAACCCCTCCCTAAATGAGGGTGGATTTTCCCATTTGAAATACACGTGCTTCGGCCATATTCTCAGGATATATTTTATTCTGAGAGTAATAATTCTTGAAAAAATCTTTATCTGTGGGACTTTAGTGTTCATTGGTGCTACTATTTGACAAAAAATTTAAATTATCATACGGGTCAATCTAGACGAATTGCACACTCTTTAATTGAGAAAAGAAGCCAGATTAAAGGGTGTGCAATTCGTCTAGATTGACCCATATGATATTATGAATTTTTTCTCAAATAGTAGCACCAACGAACACTAAAATCTGGCAGTTACAGGTTTTTTTAAAAAATTTTACTTTTAGAATAAAATATGTCCTGAGAAAATTGGCAAAACACGTATATTTCAAATGGGGAAATCCACCCTCATTTAGGGAGGGGTTAGAGTTTAGACAAAAATCTGAAAAAATTAGGGTATTGTTTTCGAATTATTTGGAGTCGATTTGGGGGGCAGCTGATTAAAAATTTGTCCGAGCCCCAAATAAGGACCACCCTAATAGATATATATATGTGCATTAGGGTGGTCCTTATTTAGGGCTCGGACGAATTTTTTATTAGACGCCCCCCAAATCGACTCCAAATGATTGAAAAACAATACCCTAATTTTTTCAGATTTTTATCTAGACTCTAAACCCTCCCACCGAGAGAATGTAGTTCCCCATTTGAAATACACGTGTTTGGCCATATTCTCAGGATATATTTTATTCTAAAAGTAAAAACTTTTAGAAAAATCTGTAACGGCGAGATTTTAGTGTTCATTGGTGCTACTATTTGAGACAAAACCACATTATCATACGGGTCAATCTAGACGAATTGCACACCCTTTAATCTGCTCTTTTTTCTCAAATGAAGGGTGTGCAATTCGTCTAGATTGACCCGTATGATAATTTGATTTTTTTCTCAAATAGTAGCACCAATGAACACTAAAATCTCGCAGTTACAGATTTTTCTAAAAGTTTTTACTTTTAGAATAAAATATATCCTGAGAATATGGCCAAAACACGTGTATTTCAAATGGGGAAATCCACCCTCTCGGTGGGAGGGGTTAGAGTCTAGATAAAAATCTGAAAAAATTAGGGTATTGTTTTTGAATTATTTGGAGTCGATTTGGGGGGCGTCGGATAAAAAATTCGTCGGAGCCCTAAATAAGGACCACCCTAATGTGCATAACTTGAATTTTCGAATACATTAAATCATTACGGTGTATTTCTTGAATGTTTTCTTCTTATCGGAGATAAGAAAAGATCTTCTCAGTGTGAGTCACGTACAATATTGACTGTTCGCATGGTTCAGTAAAAAAAAAGTATTGCCACGAATATTTATAATTTCGGACTTATCGCCCGTTTAGGCATGTAGTCATATAATTCTATCTCTATTTAAAAAAAAAAAAAATCATGAAGTTCGAAACGTACTAGATCGAAGGGAAGCGTACCAGCGTACTAGATTCCCATAAATCGTACAAGATCTTGTACAATTGTACTAGACTGGCAACACTGATCTAATATATGTTTGCAATCACCTTGCTTGCCTCTTTTGAGGACTTTTATAAGAGTCTTTAACTCGTAAAACCTCTACCGGCGGTCAATTATGAATTTACTTATATCTATACTAAATCTAATAATTCTATATTGAGTTGTCGATCATGACTTTATCTTAATGACTAACACCTATGCTAAATGTAATAACTCTTTAGGAGTTGCTTTTGCCTATGCCTAATGTAGGATTTTTACATGAGTATTTAACCCCGGAAACTATCTTGATATATTGAGAAGTTAATGCCTATCCTATTGACGTGATTATAATTGATTTTAATTTATATTTGATTTTATGTGATATTATAAAAAGAGTTGATTGGCTAAAAGAAATAATGAGCTGACTGATTCTAATCCACCAGTTGTATCTGAGAAGTACGAGTAGGACAGGTAATGCGCCGAAGCAACACCACTAGCTAACCACTAACTTCCCAAACGAAACTGTGTTATTTAAAAAGAAATAGATATGCCAGCACACGAGGACAGGCAGGGAGGACGAATCAACCCCGCTAGCTACGCAGTCTGCTATATCTAGAGAGATAGCTTTTTATTCTCTGATTAAATGATAATTTATTCCCGAACATATATAATTCCCGTAGTTACTTTGTTAGCGAGAAAGATTTTAGAGAATATGGCGCTTGGCGATAGTCGACCGCGCCGTGGTAGATGGCGTCTATAGTAGTTGACCGCGCTGGTGGCAGATGGCGCGCGCGCTATCCATCTATATTGCCTATTTGACGGGGTCGTGAAATGGCCACGCTACATAATGAACAATTTTCAATTTTCAAAATATTTATTCAAATAAAAAAATAATAAATAAAGTGATGATCACATTGATGTAAATCGTAGTTTTCTCAATTCGGTAATAGTATCTCGTCTGGAATAAATAATTGGAAATAATTAATAAAATTGTATTCGATGAAGGAAAACTTACGACGGCTGTTGTTGTCATCATCAGTAAAGTCAATTATTAGCTACTCATGTAATCACGAGTATTTCCAGGAGACGCCGCGAGGAGGCTAATTGACAATTGTCTCCCATCAGGTTTTTATCTTGTCGGTCGGCCGCAAAGGCCGCGAGTGAGATGTATCCGCTCGGCCGCAAAGGCCGCGAGTGATTTGTATCCGATCAGCCGCAAAGGCCGCGAGTGAGATGTATCCGATCGGCCGAAAAGGCCGCGAGTGATATGTATTAGATCGGCCGCAAAGGCCGCGAGTGATATGTATTAGATCGGCCGCAAAAGCCGCGAGTGAGATGTATCCGATCGGCCGCAAAGGCCGCGCGTGAGATGTATCCGATCGGCCGAAAAGGCCGCGAGTGATATGTATCCGATCGGCCGAAAAGGCCGCGAGTGATATGTATTAGATCGGCCGCAAAGGCCGCGAGTGAGATGTATCCGATCGGCCGCAAAGGCCGCGCGTGAGATGTATCCGATCGGCCGAAAAGGCCGCGAGTGAGATGTATTATAGTCTAAGAGCTGACGACCAAAATGGTCCGGTAATTTTATGGTCTATGAAACTCAGGATAATACTTACCTGAAAGACCCTTACGCGAGAATCGTCGATCCGGCAGGCCGCTCCTTGTGGGTTCAGATATTATGGGGTGGGTAAAAAAAAAAAAAAAAATCAGTTACGATACTATTACTTCAAAATTATTATTTTTTTCACAATCATCAAGGCTGGCAACACCTTTCCACCAACCGTTCGATTTGAAATTTTTTTTTTTTTGTGTATTAGGAATATAGCGTAACTGTTTGCAACAAAAATTAAAGACGATACTTTTACCTTTTTTTTTTTTTTTTTTCCTCACCCCATAATATCCGAACCCACCAGGAGCGGCCTGCCGGATCGACGATTCTTACATAAGGGTCTTTCAGGTAAGTATTATCCTGACTTTCATTGACGATAAAATTACCTGACCATTTTGGTCGTCAGCTCTCCGACTATTATATCGGCCGCAAAGGCCGCGAGTGAGATGTATCCGATCGGTCGAAAAGGCCGCGAGATATGATATGATATGATCTGATATCACACTGAAAAAAAAGTATAAGTCCTATACGCATACTTTATTTTAACGCGCTGGTTTCTCTAATATACAAATACGTATCACCGTGGTACTAATATGAGTATGTGGCTATACACAATACTCAGTATCGCTGTAGGACTTATATTTGCGGTACGATACTATAGCAAGCCACCAGTGAGTATAGTAAAAAAGTTCCTGCGTTGCGCGTATCTCTAAACAAAACATAACCTTCAAATCGTTACGAAGTTTTTATATAAATGGATTGCATTTAATTTAATCGTAAGGAGTAAATTGCATATTTTTAATAACAAATAGTAATAACACGAAAGCGGTTATATTATTATTTTCTTTCTAATGACATTTATAATATCTTCTGTCATAACCTTTTACTTTTCAAGAAATCTGTTTAAGTGTGGAGCTTATACGAGTATTGTGGTGCGACTAAAACTCAGTTTAAGTGTATAGCTTATACTAATATCGCTGTGGTACCGAAAAAATATTGCGATAGGACTAAAGCTTGGTTTTAGTGTATAGTTATACGGGTATTGCTATAGTACCGAAATTTATCGCTGTAGGACTTATACTTTTTTTTCAGTGCAGCTCAAGCGAGAACTGAGAAGCACTCACCTCAGATTGTGGTAACGAAATTTACCTAGGTAAGAACCTACGAAGTCGAAGGATCAAGTTCAATTTCGTTACCACAATCTCAGGTGAGTGCTTATCAGTTCTCGTTATCAGTGGAAAGGAAAGGCAGATAATGTCTTGCTCTCTATTATTCCGAAAAGATGACGCCTCAATTTCATTACGTCCTTTGAATATATTGCGTTCAAAGGGTTTCCTCCTGAAGCTACTGTTGTAGCGAAAGCTGCAGCGAATACTCCACAACTGTAACCGTCGGGTTGTTTCTGAACTTTTCTGAACAAAACGTCTTTCGTGCTTAACTTTGGGTACCGCAATGTGAGATATCTCTTCTCTTCTTCTTTAAGACAGTCGTAATTGCCGCAGAACAGGCTGTCATACACATTTAACTTGACTCCGTCAAAGTAAATGCAACGCCAATGCCTAAATTCGTTACCACCGATAATTTGGATGTCCTGGGTTGCGATTCTGTAACTTTCCGCTAACTCGCTAACTCGCTAACTCGCTAACTTCGTCCAATCAGAGATCGTTGCGGCCCGTAACGATCTCCGATTGGACGCTCCTCAGCCAACCAACGGTCTTAGAGCGAAAAGTTAGCGAGTTAGCGAGTTAGCGAGTTAGCGGAAAGTTACAGAATCGCAACCCTGCTCTGCACTGAGTGGTTGGATGTATTGCCTGTGTGCTAACCATAGTGAAGTCCTCGGTTCAAAGTGAGATGAACTTCGGACCACGTCTAGAAAGTTATCTATCGACGTGTCATTCAACAATGATTTTCGCATCAAGATGTCTGCTTTTATCTCCGTGATGGGCACGTTTTTGTTTATAGAATCAAGAATGTCTACTTCCATTCTCGTGGGTCTATAAGATTCGTCATCATCACGTATGGTTACCCAGGTTGCGTTTCTGTGCGCGCGAGAATGCTCGTCCGTGGACGACAGGGGTTTCTCTGCAGACGATAATCTCCGATGAATAATGCCGTTTGCTTCGTCCGTAGCTTCGGATGTCTCATCTGACTGTGACTCCATCCAATGATCTTGACTCTCCAAAGTGTGTGCCAATGTACCCGGCATTATTCTGTGCCGGGCATCCATCTGGAAACAGGTGTCGTTGTCCGTGCTCACATTCGTCCGACTTCTGTGCATTTCAGTGTCTGACGACATGACTACACTTCGTTCTCTTTCTCGCACCACCTGTTGTGCTAAAATGTATTCTGGATCTCTGATCGGCATTTTTCGAATGTACCTACTGTCTATGATTTCAGGTAGCATACAGTGATTGTAGAAGCTTATCAGCTGTTGCTCCATTCGGCTTTTCCAGAAATCATCGTCCCTTAGCACCGTCACATACTTGATACCGTGCGGAGTCCACGCGGCGAAGTGACAGTACCGTCGTTGGGTAATATGTAATTGCCCTTGTACCTGGTAGTAATACAGATGCGCGGTGTTCATCTTTTTGCCGTCTTTCGTAAAGAATCTCGGAATCGTTGAAACGTTGAACTTGATTGCTTCACTTGGACTATAATTTTCCGCAGATTTCGGACACTTAATCTCGACGATGCCGTCGTTCTCAATTGTTCCGTCTGGACTAGCTCCAAGATATTCCAGTTCAGAATCGATGAACAGCCCGCATGGCTGGATTTTAGAAGGAAGCCCGTCCGTTGCCAATTCCTGCTCCAGACGTCTGATAGCTGTTTCCTCGTGTGTACGTCCCCACAACATGTCTGTCGTATTTCGAATTGAAGGAAACAAAATTGCCTGCACATTTTTCGAACATGATGTATAATTTCTCATGCGACACACTACGCCAAATTTCGATGCTGTCAACATTTTTTGCCTCGTGCATCGCCACAGTTCGTTTTCGGACTGCCTTCTCGTATCCTTCTCCACTTGGACTCGATTTTTTTGTTTTTCCAACAACCGTCCTCTGTGTATCTCGGCAAGCTCGTCAAATAGGTCTTGAGCGAGATCAGGCTGTTGAGCGTTCGGGCCGTAGTTCTGATCGGTTCCTCGGATTCTTCTCGTTGGATGAGAAGCTCTCGAAGCCTTTCGCCCTTCTTTTATTTGCGCGTTCAAATATACTTGACGTTGACATCGAGCTTCCAAAATCATTACCGTGCGGGGTGGCTCTTTATTTTCACTGTGGTGAAGTTTCGTCAGAACGTTCTGAGTGTTGTGCTGCAGTACAGATCCATCACACCTCGTCTGATATGAAAATCTCATTCCAAAGTTGATACGTTTACCTCCGATAAACTTACATACGATGGAGTTGTATGCTTCAGCAATGTTGTTCGTAGCATCGTACATCAAACTGGTGGCATGAAAGCTGAAGTAGGTGAACAACGTTTCCAGTTGCTCAAAGAGTCCTGCTTTTTTCAAAACGTCAACGAGATTCTGTTCACCCTCAGCAGGATCACCATTACAAAATCCTTTCAACTGCTTGCAACTTTGGTGATCTCCAAAGACATGATAGGGTACGTTCATAATGTCTCTCTTCAATAATGCAGCTTGATCATTTTGTACAGTACTTTCGTTTTCTAACGAGTTTGTACTAGCATTATTTATAACAGCTGTTTCCGTAACGCTGTTTTGCCTATGTGTTACGGCCTCTTTGATTGTATTCCGAAACCTTTTCACGCTATTGAGAACGATTTTTTTTTGTTGCGAAATGGTACGTCCTGGAGTTTCCGCAATTTTTTAAATTTTATTCGTCAGATTTCGCAACAAGTGATTGACGCATTCTTTTTTGTCGACGACTACTTCATATTTTTCGTACGGATGGGCATCAAGAATCGCCTTGTACACACTGCTATCCCCGTCGGCTATCAGCGTTTTGTATATAAGTCCATTTATTTGAACGCTGGTCTTAAAGCCTTCCACAATTGCGTCGCTTTCCATGCCGGTAGAAGCTTGGTCACGGCCCCAATTCTTGAAGCATACGTGTACATTAGGTTCTGTACCATGTCGTGTAGCCCATTCACAAACTGCGCAAAACTTATTCCGTACCCCTCTGAAAAGGACCTTCCCTGTGCGGTAGTCCAGAATTGCACCAACTCCGGACAGCGAATCATACCGGCCGGTTTTGTAGGACCTCTTCATCCAGCTGCAATCAGCAACAACTGCGATGAACGGTATCTTTTCATTGTCGTGAATGACGTAATCGCCTCTTTCTATAGCCATGGTCCTGGATGTATTCGCAGAATTTTCGATTTCAGCGTTCGTAGCCTTTTCGAAGGCCTTGCATATCTGGAAGTTGTATTTCCGGTAAGTCGCTGCAGCCATGCAGGGAATATCCATTGCGGCTGAAAATTCTTCCATCTGCGAATAACCGATTCCCGTTGCAATAGCTCCTGATACGGCACATCGATTCATATCCATTTTGTTGTCGTCTTCACGATTTGTGGAAATTATTATTTCGGTGTTGCACTGTTGACACCGAAGAAAGAATTGTATTTTCAGACCGAAACGTTGCGACCTTACTAATTTCAAGTCACGAAACGGACAATTCGTAGATGGATTGTGGTTGTCGAACTTTTCACGAAGCTGCTCCAATATATATGGAATATCTGCTACACAGCAACCCACAATCGCTGCCTCGTCTTGCATTTCAACATCTTCCAAGCTCACTCCATTTTCTTCAGGATCGTCCACCGCTTCTTCCTGCAATTGTTGCTGGTCTTGCATTCCAACATCTTCCAAGCTCACTCCATTTTCTTCAGGATCGTCCACCGCTTCTTCCTGCAATTGTTGCTGGTCTTGCATTTCAACATCTTACAAGCTCACTCCATTTTCTTCCGGATCGTCCACCGCTTCTTCCTGCAATTGTTGCTGGTTCCTTTCCTGCGTCACCTGTTGTGCGATGTCCATGTCCTGCAGATCGCATTGTCGCTCCGCGCCGATCACATGCTCCGGTCTATGACTGGAAGATGCAGTGATTATTATAGCGTAAAGGGAAACGAATTCAAAGAGCTCAAAAGAGTTTGGGTTCCGCTTTCGTAAACAAGTTGGAGGCATGATTGTGGAACGAAACGAGACTCGAGTATTGTCGGATATAGTCTGAATTCTTACGTTGATCCATACGATCTCGCGCTATTCTAACACGCCTTATGAAAAAACACCCACGACGTTATTGGCCTTGAACAATACAACTACCAACCATACAATATATGGGGAGTTCCATATGAAATGTACAATTGGTTGTCCACACCCCTTTCGATTTGTCTCAAACTTAGTCAAGTTGAGTAATCGGTTGAAAAAAAAATTCCTCTAAATAATGAAAATTCTACCTTTTACAGGTCGCGAGTAACAGCGACTCACAAATTTTGAATAATTTTTTTCAAATCGCTGTAACTCCCTAACTACATGTCCGCGCCTAAAGATCAAGTAGGTCAAAAGTTTTGTAATTTGATGTACTTTTCGATGTTGCCGCGAGACAAAGTCGATTTTCAGTTAATGGTGAAAAAAACGCGAAAAACGCGATATTGATCTCGTTCCCCAAACTTTTTTGGGGTCCATTTTTCATCATAAAATGCGGCTATTTTTTCCGCAAATTTTCGTGTAAAGAAAAGTCACGGGACTCAACTGGTTAAAGAGATATGAGGGAAATTCCAGGAAAAACCGACCGGATTTGGACATCTTCTGACTTAAAATTTTTCAAAACTATTGAAACTTTTTTTTTACGTAAATAGATGTGAAAAAAACCGATAGTGTTGGCTGTTTTTACGTCTATTTCACGTAAATAAAAGTTTCAATAGTTTTGAAAAATTTAAAGTCAGAAAATGTCCAAATCCGGTCGATTTTCTTGGAATTTCCCTCATATCTCTTTAACCAGTTGAGTCCCGTGACTTTTCTTCACACGAAAATTTGCGGAAAAAATAGCCGCATTTTATGATGAAAAATGGACCCCAAAAAAGTTTGGGGAACGAGATCAATATCGCGTTTTTCGCGTTTTTTTCACCATTAACTGAAACTCGACTGTGTCTCGCGGCAACATCGAAAAGTACATAAAATTACAAAACTTTTGACCTACTTCATCTTTAGGCGCGGACATGTAGTTAGGGAGTTACAGCGATTTGAAAAAAATTATTCAAAATTTGTGAATCGCTGTTACTCGCGACCTGTAAAAGGTAGAATTTTCATTGTTTAGAGGAATTTTTTTTTCAACCGATTACTCAACTTGACTAAGTTTGAGACAAATCGAAAGGGGTGTGGACAACCAACTGTACATTTCATATGGAACTCCCCATATATACTTACATCTCTACGTGTATCCTCTTGTGAGATATTTTTTTCGTAGACAAATAACGTCTTACTCGCGAAAGAGTAGGTTTACCCATAGCTGAACTTCACCCACGCGGATGCAGCTTAAATTTATCTAACTTGTTCACGACCAATACCTGATTATTAGTTATTTTCAGTAGTAATATCAGAAGACCTTCAATATTATAGGCTATTTCCGGATTATTTTTGTTCTTCTGTTTTTGTTTCTTCACCGAGATGACCGAGCTGACCGACTCGAATAATTATTCAACAGTAGCTTGGTGAGGAAACCCTTCGAACGCAACATCAAAAGACGGAATGAAATTAATGAAGCATCATCTTATTGCAATAATTAAAAGCAAGACATTATCTGCCTTTCCAAGCATGCAATTTCGTGTCTTGGGGAAAAGTCGCAGTTCCATACACTTAATATTCGTCGCGAGGTCTGATACACCCTGTATATATTGAATATAGGTAATATTGGAGTGACTCTGCTGTGCACGTTATTGTCATGAACAACGGTATAAACAAATTGAATGAATATCCTTCAGAATTTATTTCTTTATAATAAACATCGGAAAGTAAGGCGTCCTTTCATAATTGTTCTGGGTATTGGGCTGGAAGGAGCTAAATGTAAGTACTACATACGCAATAAAATGCATATTTTGTTAGTTGTACCGTTCAAATGTTATTAATAATGTAAATAAGTATTATCGGAAATGAATCATTTCTTTTTGTGAAATAATGTCCGTCATAAAGTGCGATTAGTTTTAGTAGAACGAAAACGTAAACGCGACCATACAACAACAAAAAATAAATAAAAAAAGCAGACGGACCTTTTTTTTTTTTATTCAATATTTTCAAATTTATTGCTATGCAGATTCATTGTAAATAATTACTCCGAATGATAAAACCTAGATTTTTTATTTTTACCTACCTAATGTATGAAAACGCTCTTCAAATTAAACTTCTCTGTTTACAGAATAAAATCATGGGTTCAGTTTTCTCTGAAGATAGAAGGGGTGAGTCGTCGCATGTAATGACGCAATTTACTTATGTCCATTATGGAAAGCTTGCCAAGAACGTTTATATTGTCATTGAACAGTATATTGTCCATTCATTACATTGATTTTTTTTCAGCAGAGGTGGAAATGACATTAGAAGACAGGATTGCGGCGATTGAGGACGAGAGGCAGGCAGAATTGGAGGCGAGGGCGAAGAGCGAGAGGCTGAAGAAGATAGAAGAAGATATAGAAAGAGAAGTTCAGAGGAGAGTGAAGGAGAAGGAAACGGAACGTTTAGAGAAAGAACAAAAACAGAGAGAGGAGCTGCAGAGGCATCTCGAGGACGAGATGCCGAAAAGAAAAACACGAGCTGGCAGCAATAAGGCAGCGCGGGATAACTAGTATGTATAGATCTATACTGTTGATAGTTTAAAAATGTGCAGATGTTCATAAAAATGATAAAAATCGAATTTCATCGATTCCAGATGTCGAATTAAGAATTTCATTATATATACAGGGTTGCCCAGAATTCGTATCGATGAATTTACAGGGTAAATCATTGCTCCGATGTTATAACATCATCATTTCAATTTATTACCATGGGTTAGAAACATGGCGAGTATTTTAGACCGCATCGTATAGTCATTATTATTTTTTGAGTGAAAAACATTTTTCATATCCAAATAAATTTTTATGTTAGTTACAGAGAGCCAGGGAGGATTCGGCCGTATTAGAAGAACATAAGAATAAGAATATAAGATAAAAAAAAGATATAAAAAATGAATAAAAAAGATAAAATACATATAACATAATAATAATTTTAATATAATATAATGGTTTTAATTGAATGAATAAATGATATTAACATAGTTTAAAAAAAATAAAATAGTTCAAAAATTGAATAGAAAATTGTTCACTATTTATTCACTATTGTACGTAGGATAGAGCTAAGATTTACATTTACATAATAAGTTTGCCTTCATTGAATACAATTATTGTCAATTATTATTATTTCTTCCAGTGACTTTGGGACGAGATACTATTACCGAATTTCATTTGATCAGCGGGTGCCTCGTTGTTTCGAAATCTTTGGGTTTTTCTAGGTTTATACAGCTCCTGTCCTAAACGTCTTCACATTCAGGGTCGACTCGAAAATGCTTGGCCGAAGGCAATGCCTGGGATGAATCTGAAAACAAGCATGCTTCATAAATACATGTTCATTTCAATATTATTTATTTCTTTATTTATTCAAAGAGCTCAAAAGAGTTTGGGTTCCGCTTTCGTAAACAAGTTGGAGGCATGATTGTGGAACGAAACGAGACTCGAGTATTGTCGGATATAGTCTGAATTCTTACGTTGAACCATACAATCTCGCGCTATTCTGTCACGCCTTATGAAAAAACACCCACGACGTTATTGGCCTTGAACAACTAGGTACACTAAACGTGTTTGATGTTGACCAGTTCAAGGCCACGCATATTTTCGACAAATGCGGATCTGGCTGAGAACCCCTCAATTCGTCAGCAGTGCCCCTAGCGGTCTCGGGGGAAGCTTACCTTTACAAAGATATCGGCTCACTGTTTTATCGACATTGACTTTAAAGGGGTGGGTATTTATTAATTGAATTAATTAATATTAATATTGATTAAAATTAATGATAATACGGCAATATCAGGGTAAGCTCGTTATATAATTTATAAATCCACGTCAGTAAGTGCATTGGTTATGGAAAAAGATTCGTTGTGGATTTTTTAAAAGTTCCAGGTCAGCCATGCAGAGTGGAGAATACCCAGGATAGTATGACTTGTATACGGAGAGGCTGTTGATGCCTATTGTAGATTAATAGACTTCCTTGATATTCTTTAATTATTATTATTATGATAAATATAATTCCTATAGTGACCATGAAAATTGTAAATTGAAGACTGTTGATATCTCAAGATGCTTAATGCAAAATAGAAGTTACTACTTCTGTGCTTAGCATGGCAGTATAAGTCGACGCCCCAGCTGAAACAGATATACGAAAAAAAAATAATTTTTATTTAAATGAATATGAACAGAACAATTTATAAAAAGCATTTAATTGGAAAGAAAAACGGCGTTGATTTTGAAAACAAAGATATTAATTAAAAACGAATCAATTTTTTTTTCTCATCCAAGCGATGCTGTCTTCGGCTAGCAGTTTGAGAGATGCACAGCGTGACCAGAGTTCAATACTCGGTCGTGCCACCCTGTGCATCTAATACTGCTCGCAGTTTGCGAGGCATCGATGTAGCTGAGCCTTCGGTATAATCCGGACTTGCTCGGAGGTCTTCCCATTTTGCAGCAACCCTGCGCCAGAGTGCATCCACCGTCTCCCTGGGCTCTGGCCGCATCGGAAATACCATTTTCGCCCAAAAATGTTCTATGTTTAATATTTAGGTCTGGGGATACGGGTGGCCACCCGGGAAAAAAAGTTCCATACATGATCAGATATGGCCATATATGAACTACCATACATGATCAGGTATGAAATTTGACCTGATCTGAAGATACATGAGCATGTAGGAGCATATATGAGCATGTGGAAGCATATATGAGCATATCAAAGATGACATGAAGATGTATGGGCATGTGAGATCATATATGAGCATGTCTGAACATATCCGAACATATCTGAGCATATCCGAACATGTCTGAGCATTTGTGAATATATCTGAGCACATTATATAAGCTAAATGAGCATTTAAAAGTAAAAGTAATGTGACTTTGTAGGAACGACACTTCTTCAAATTAGGCAAAAAAATCACGGCAGTTTTTGCATGTCATCGAGTTTGATGTTACGTAGTGCTGACATGTGGGTTATGCAATTATTGAATAATTGAATTTTTGCCTAATTTGATCATTTGTTATGTTGAATAAAATGATAATAATAATAATAAAGCACAGGATTCTCATGGGATACCCCATTTGTGATTCTTTTATTTTTCACTGAAAAGAAGATGAATCTCACTGAATAATCGAGAATATGAATTTTTGGCCCACGATTAACCATGAAAGAAAATTTAGTATGAAATATAGTGAATAAGCATGTTTTTGAATCATTTGAAAATTCCTTTTCGAATAGGGAGACTAGGGGAACAAAATAAAAATCTGGAAAAATTAGGGAATTTTTTTTAAATTATTTGGAGCTGATTTGGGGGGATCCAATATGATTTTTTTTTTTTACCCCATCTAAGGACCACCCTATATGGAGCGTTTCACGTCAAACCGACCACCCCAATTTTGTGAGTTACTTTGATGAAATCAAAACAATAACAGCATATCAATCGACGATATTTTTGCATGGTCTTGATCGGAAATTGTATAGTCATTATTGTTGAACACACAGGCATACGATGGATAGTTTTTATGTGTTATAATTGGTGACAATCTCAGTACTGTGAAACGCAGAGAGGAAATTCGAAGACCTAGAATATTTGAATCGTATTTCCGTGAGTTCGATAATTCTATTTGAAGGCTTCATTGCATCATATACACGACAATATATGGGCATATACAATCATACATGATCATATACGATCATATATGATCATAGTTTGTCATGTATAGTTCAGATTGGGCAATTATTAGTATGGTCAGATACGAGTGTATATGCTCATTTATGATCGTTTATAACCATACATGGTCATACATGGACATGTATGAGTACATATGGGCATGTATAAGTCTGATTATTACAGCCAGGTTACTAACTGAAATGACCGCACATGATCATGTATGAGCTCGTAACATCATATATGGCCGTGTATGATCATATATGACGCACGTGATTAGACATGATCATGTCAGGTCAAAATTCATATACGAACAGATATGATCGAGTATGAGCATGTCCTATCATATATGATCATATATACTTTTATACATGATCATACATGACCATACATGGAACTTTTTTTCCCGGGCAGTCAAATCGCTGGATCTCAGGATGGCGGGCGTACTATTGCCGAACCATTCTTGCCCGGTGCACCGCACTGCTGTTCTCCACAATTCTTATTATCGGCATTACTTCTGCGGGATAACGTGCCCCCACTGACGGTAGTATCACGTCCTCGAGAATACGAATGTATTGCACCGCGTTCAATCGACGTTCTATTCTGTGAATCTGCCCTGGACCAGCTGCGCTGATCCAGCCCCAGGCTGCCGTAGTAACGCGACCACTGCGACGATTTGGGATGATATTGCGGGGGTTGTAACGCTGCCCTGCTCTCCTCTATACCAAAAATCGCCCGTCCCTATCCGATGAGAATACCTTCTCATCGGTGAATATGACGGTCTTCCACTCTTCTGCAGTAATTGGCAGACACACCTGGGTGAACTCGATCCGTCTGTCGTGCCCACGGCAGGCCCCACCGATGTCACGGGATCGAAGTTTGAGCGTAATGCCTCGGCGACGATCAGCTCATCCTCCGCAGGGGTGGTCTTCGAGCGCGCTCCATTTGTACACCCGTCCATCTACCAGAGCCTCCCTCCCTCCGTCGATGAATTTTCGGATACACCGTTGGACCGACGATAGGCTGCAACCCGTTTGATCTAAAGACACGACAAAGTTATATTAGTGGCTCCGAAACTGAGACCGTGAAGTAATCTTACTAACGCAGTTACAAGGATGTATTATTCGATTATTCGGGTGCCCCTTATTCTCATTATGTCTAGCAATCTCAGAGCACGCCCCCTGGATCAATTCTTCATTTTAAAAAATGAATTTTCTCGCACAAAAAAATATAAAATCGGTCTAGGCGACGTGCTTTGAAATTGCTGAAGATTATAAAAATATATTATATATTATAAATACCTCATATTTCTGCAAGAGAAAGAGTTCGAGTATCCCACAAGCCGATGATTTGACCTCGCATCTGCGGCGTGACCGGAGGCATGGCCAAAACTATGCGTGCAGGACATTATGATTAATTAAGCTGCCTTTATTTTTATCGAGATACGAAATATTCGATATCGCGAGAATATAAAATTCAATTATAACTTTAAATTGTTCATTTAATTTCCCTCCTCTGGGGGATGATTCCTTGTAGGTAATAGGACCACCGGAAAATTAAACTACCGTTCTTCAGAAATATCTTATAGAGTCACCCGCCCGCTCTCAACGTGCAATATTTCGAAGAACATATTATGATAAAAGTTACGAAATATTTATAAAAAAAAGTTTATCAACCTGCTTGCCTATTATTTTTCTTTACTTTTTCTCCTTATCCGCTTTCATTTCTGTCACCTTCGGGACTCGAAATGTCAGGAAATATAACCAATAATTATTTATCGTTTTTAAAAAGACGCTTGTGTTGTTGATCGAGTCGGCTTGCTAACACGGCGGCCGTGTATAGTTATAAACAAATGACCAATGGTCTTGGATATGGAAATTAAAAAGGACAAACAGGGTGTCTTTCAATTAGTCATATAAACCTACATAGGGCGATTTTTATTATAATAATAAATTATAAATATTATTACTATATTAATAAAATATAATAATATATATATAATTTAATATTCAAATATTTTCATTATTAATATTTTTTTTGTGTCATTATTTTTTTATTTAATTCGAATTGTTATATCAAAAAAAAAAAAAAATAATAATAATAATAAAAATATTTTAATGATAAATTATATATATATTATTATATTTTAGTTTCATAGTAATAATATTTATAATTTATTATTATATTAAAAATCGCCCTATATGTAGGTTTATATGACTAATTGAAAGACACCCTGTTTATATTTTTCAATTTCCATTTCTAAGACCCTTGGTCATTTGTTTATAACTATACACGGCCACCGTGTTGGCAAGCCGACTCGATCAACAACACAAGCGTCTTTTTGGAAACGACGAATAATTTTTGGTTATATTTCCTGAGTTTTCGAATCCCGAAGGTGACAGAAAAGAAAGCGGATAAGGAGAAAAAGTGAAGAAAAATAATAGGCAAGCAGGTTGGTGAATTTTTTTTATAAATATTTCGTAATTTTTATCGCAATATGTTCTTCAAAATATTGCACGTTGAGAACGGGCGGGTGACTCTATAGGATATTTCTGAAGAACGGTAGTTTAATTTTCCGGTGGTCCTATTACCTACAAGGAATCATCCCCCAGAAGAGGGAAATTAAATGAACAATTTAAAGTTGTAATTCAATTTTATATTCTCGCGATATCGAATATCTCGTATATCTCGATGAACAGAAAGGCAGCTTAATTAATCATAATGTCCTGCACGCATAGTTTTGGCCATGCCTCCGGTGACGCCGCAGATGCGAGGTCAAATCATTGGATTGTGGGATACCGGAACTCTTTCTCTTGCAGAAATACGAGGTATATATAATACAATTCAGGGTGTCCCTTATTTTTATAATCTTCAGCAATTGCAAAGCACGTCGCCTAGACCGATTTTATATTTTTTTGTGCGAGAAAATTCATTTTTTTAAATGAAAAATTGATCCAGGGGGCGTGCTCTGAGATTGCTAGACATAATGAGAAAGGGCACCCGAATAATCGCATAATACATCCTTGTAACTGCGTTAGTAAGATTACTTCACGGTCTCACTTCCGGAGCCACTAATATAACTTTGTCGTGTCTTTAGATCAAACGGGTTGCAGCCTGTCGTCGGTCCAGCGGTGTATCCGCAAATTCGTCGACGGAGGGAGGGAGGCTCTGGTAGACGGACGGCGTACAAATGGAGCGCGCCCGAAGACCACCCCTGCGGAGGATGAGCTGATCGTCGCCGAGGCATTGCGCTCCAACTTCGATCCCGCGACATCGGTGGGGCCTGCCGTGGGCATACCAGCAGCCTCGACCTGGATCGTCAGGCGCCGTTGCAGGCGTGCTGGTGTTCGCTCCCGACGGGCTGCGAAGAAGACGGTGAGGACCGAACAGCACAAGGCAAGACGGATCGAGTTCGCCCAGGAGTGTCTGCCAATTACTGCAGAAGAGTGGAAGACCGTCATATTCACCGATGAGAAGGTATTCTCATCGGATAAGGACGGGCGATTTTTGGTATGGAGGAGAGCAGGGCAGCGTTACAACCCCCGCAATATCATCCCAAATCGTCGCAGTGGTCGCGTTACTACGGCAGCCTGGGGCTGGATCAGCGCAGCTGGTCCAGGGCGGATACACAGAATAGAACGTCGATTGAACGCGGTGCAATACATTCGTATTCTGGAGGACGTGATGCTACCGTCAGTGAGGGCACGTTATCCCGAAGAAGTAATGCCGATCATAAGGATTGTAGAGGACAACAGTGCGGTGCACCGGGCAAGAATCGTTCGGCAATGGTACGCCCGCCATCCTGAGGTCCAGCGATTTGACTGGCCACCCGTATCCCCAGACCTGAATGTTATAGAACATTTTTGGGCGAAAATGGTCTTTCAGATGCGGCCAGTGCCCAGGGAGACTGTGGATGCACTCTGGCGCAGGGTCGCTGCGAAATGGGAAGAGCTACCAGCAAGTCCGGATTATACCGAAGGCTTAGCGACATCGATGCCTCGCAGACTGCAAGCAGTATTAGATGCACAGGGTGGCACGACCGAGTATTGAACTATGGTCACGCTGTGCATCTCTAAAACTGCTAGCCGAGGACAGCATCGCTTGGATGAGAAAAAAAATTGACTCGTTTTTAATTATTATTTATTGTTTTCAAAATCAACGCCTTTTTTCTTTCCAATTAAATGCTTTTTATAAATTGTTCTGTTCATATTCATTCAAATAATATTTTTTTTTTTCGTATATTTGTTTCAGCTGGGGCGTCGACTTATACTGCCATGCTAAGCACAGAAGTGGTAACTTCTATTTTGCATTGAACATCTTGAGATATTAACAGTCTTCAATTTACAATTTTGAGAGTCACTATAGGAATTATATTTATCATGGTCAACAAAATTTAAAATTTAATTTGAATCAAAAAAAGAAAGGTTATATTACTTGTTAATGTTGTATCAATATTAATGATAAGTACGGCTAACTGTTGCAGTAATTGACAACTTTAACGAAGATACGGAAACTTTAATAAAGTAATTTTATTATGAAAAAATAAACTAGACCGCTAATAATATTAAAATTAATAATAATAATAATACAATAATTAAAGAGTATCAAGGAAGTCTATCAATCTGCAATAGGCATCAGCAGCCTCTCCGTATACAAGTCATACTATCCTGGGTATTCTCCACTCTGCATGGCTGACCTGGAACTTTCAAAAAATCCACAACGAATCTTTTTCCATAACCAATGCACTTACTGACGTGGATTTATAAATTATATAACGAGCTTACCGTGATATTGCCGTATTATCATTAATTTTAATCAATATTAATATTAATTAATTCAATTAATAAATACCCACCCCTTTAAAGTCAATGTCGATAAAACAGTGAGCCGATATCTTTGTAAAGGTAAGCTTCCCCCGAGACCGCTAGGGGCACTGCTGACGAATTGAGGGGTTCTCAGCCAGATCCGCATTTGTCGAAAATATGCGTGGCCTTGAACTGGTCAACATCAAACACGTTTAGTGTACAACTACCAACCATACAATATATACATACATCTATACAGCTCCTGTCCTAAACGTCTTCACATTCAGTGTCGACTCGAAAATGCTTGGCCGAAGGTAATGCCTGGGATGAATCTGAAAACAATCATGCTTCGATAAATACATGTTCATTTCAATATTATTTATTTATTTAGTTATTTATTTATTCGATAAATAAATAAATAATTATCGTTGAACATCGCCGTGCAGATAAAGCACATGGTTCAGAAAGTATAACCTGACTGCCGTAACGCAGATTATTTTGTTAATAAATTTGGAGTTCAAACTACTTGTGAAATGAACGATGGGCATCGCATCTCCGACTGCCTGAACGGTAGGCGCGCGCTGAGTTGCATGTTCCGTAGAGGGTTAGAATCATCACCGACCAGTGCAGGTCTCGGTAAGAATCCTTGTTGAAAATGGTCGGAGCACAACCTCATGAGTTGTCAGAGGGTTCAAGTTGTATTATACTCGCGATGCGTATACTATTCACATCCACATCCATCTGCAAATGATTTATCGCAAACTAATGAAACCTAACCTAATCTTCAAAAAATGAGTAATGTAACCTGTACCACAATTGTATTTCATTTATGTACTTACCGATGAAACGTTCTGCCCTGGTCAGTCTTCTGTGCTCTTTTGCCGCACAAACGATAGCCCATAACCATTTAGAAATAATTGTGTATCCCCGGTATCACACATGACTCTATCACCAACAGCTGACAATGGGCACATTCACATTGCCGCAGACCTAAAGACCCCGCATGTAATACCCGAGCGATGTCGGCCCTGGGCAGTTGCGCTGCTAGGCCGCAGACGCGCGCGCTACCTGGCGATAGATATATTTCTATTTGTCCGTAGCTGTCAAGAACCGCCTCGACTCGGTTGGAGTCGACAAAATGCAGCATTACTTCTCATTCTTTCATTTTCACGGAATACTCATAAATAAACTGATCGTTCGCTTTGTGCGAGGTCGTAGAATTGACGCCGCTATACATTTTAGTGCTGGATACCACCCGAACTTGAATAATAAGGTCAGCATATGAGAGTCGAGCCCCGAGCGGCCATTTTTTTACCCTATTTTACAGATCGTAATTTACGAAAAAGAACTTTTTTTCGATTTCAATACGTTTATACGTCTACGGCAATACTTCACCATATAATACGTCGAATGCCCTTTGCAAAAATCCATTCTGTGCCTTCGTCGCGAAATGCAGAGTAAAACAAAAAAATGGTAAAAACACCCCCTCGTTTACCCTATCACATCCCGTTAATAAAAAACTTACTTAAAAAACATCTAGAGTCATTTATTCAATTTAATTTAACTTCTTTGCACTATTTAACTTAACTTCATTGCTAATAAAGTCTTTTGCGGATTATGTCAAAGTCCGGTGTCACAACCAGGCAAATGGCGGACAAGAGATCTGGCATCAGTTCGGCTACAGAGCTAGGGTTAGGTGATAGAAATCAAGGACGGCATAATAAAGATAAAGACGCAGCAAATTTAGATAAAACATTTATTGATACAGAAAAAGAAAAAGAAACAGAGCGTCGAAGGCCGATGGTCGTCGAACAGTCCTCAGTGATGGAAACACTGGAAAAAATACATAAAAAGATAGATGAAAAATATGCTAAATTAGAAAGAAAAATCGTCGAATCAAAATCAGTAAATACCGATAACATATTATCGTGCGAGGGTAATTTCAGAAAAAGGCTCGAAGAGCAATCATTAAAATATAGAAAACAATTAGAAGCATTAGATAAGAAATTAGATATTAATAGCGAAATATTCAACGAAAAATTAGAAGAAAGTCAAAAACAATATAGTAAAGAGCATGAAACGATAAGAGAAGAGTTTGGCGACGGTCTAAATTGTTTGGAAACAAAAATAGAGAAACATCAAAAAACAAATGTAGAAAAATTGACAGAAATCGAGAGAAAACATGATAATTTCCGGACTAGCGTGAACGCTGAAATTAGACGAGTAAAATCGAACAATTCATATCAAGGAAGTGACTACAATAGCCTAATCTCCAAACATATTAGACTGCCGCAATTCTCTGGAAAATGCTGGGAAAGACCGGCAAATTATATAAAAGAAATTGAGGAGTACTTTACCTTCATTGATGCTCGGCACGATGACATTTGTCTAAAACTATTAGGGCAAAGTCTCACTTTGGATGCGAAGGATTGGTGGATCGCGCGTCGCGACGTAATCAATGCATGGGAAGAATTTAAAAAACGATTTCTAAAAAGATACTGGGGAATCGAAACACAACGGGAATTAAGAAAAGATATTGAATTCGGGTATTATATTCCAGACGCGAGGGTAACGTGGTCTGAATATGCAAATAGAAAGTTCGCATCAGCCGTGGGTTTAGATCCGTGCATGTCAGAAACGGAAATTGTTCGTAACCTTACGCGGCATTTCGACGAACCGATATTAGAAGCTGCTAGGTGCCGCAACATAGTTGACATCGACGCACTACTAGAATTTTTAGACGAAATGCAGTTCGGTGGTAGATCTAACGCACCAAGACCGAAAACTACGTACACGAACAAACAATATCAAACCGTCAACCGTCCGAACGAAAACAGAGACAAACAAGTGTCATGGCGAAATGAAATGACTAGTCAGAGTTTCAAACCGACAAACAACGAGCATGAAACGCGACATCAACCGGGACAAAGCGAACATGACAACAATAGGTCGAATTGGACAAATCGACAAATAAAAGCGACCGTTGTAAATACGGATAATGGACAGTTGGTAAACGATTCGAGTTCAACTAATGCGGGAAACTAGAAGGCGCTGTACTGGAAGAAGAATTCTTACCGACACCAGTACAGCGTATTCAAAGCATTTCGGCGGTAGAATTAAATGAAAACAACACAGAAAATAATTTATTCGAGAACCCGTTTAATTATCTTATTAAAGAGGATACAGGAGAAGCCATTAGTACAATGTCCGGAGGTTCTCTTGCGCATTGAGAATGTCGAAGTAAAAGCTCTGATAGACACAGGTAGTCATGTAACGTGCGTGTCGGATAGCTGGTACAATCGACATAAGACATCGTTGGCAGACTGCGCTAAATTTCCTGTAGTGAACTTTCAGATATCAGGAGTGCTAGGGGGCAAACCTACTCGGGTAAAAGAGCAAATATTAGCCAGAATCAAGATCGGGTCGTCATCCGATGAGATATGTCTTCTCATCGTGCACGGATTAAAGCAAGATGCCATCATAGGGATCGACACCTTACATAAATGGAAAGCCGACTTAGATTTAGACTCAAATAAATTACAATTTCAAATAAATACAAAACATGATCAAGTTGAAATCAATAGAACGAATGAGAATAAAAACGCGAACTGGGAACAAGAGACAATCTCAAACATCGAAGAAATTAATCGTCATCAGTCTGGACATAATCCGGGGTTAACCGATGATGAGATTAATAGCAAGTTATCAGAATGTCAGATACTAGAAGCTTGTGAGATTAACGCCTTTTCAAACTTGTTAAAAAAGTATCGCGACATTTTCTCGAAAATACCTGGTAGAGTCACTATTTACGAACATAAGATTAAAATATTGTGTAGTGACTCTATCGTTCGAAACCTATTAATTCATACCATATGTGAATTTATCGGACCAGTCGAACCAAATTTTTAAGTCTTCTAACTGAAGCTCACCTCTATATAGAGCGTGCAATCTCCAGATAGACCGAAAAAAAACGGAAGTGCATCATAATTATTTTTTCAAGTAAAAATTCCTTCAGCCCGGGTTTTAACCGGGACCTCCGCATTTGTACTGCGACGCCTTGTCCAATTAGACCACTGAAGGACTGAAGGAATCTTTACTTGAATTTCATGTTATTGTCATTGACCTCTTAGTCCACAGGTCTGTGTTTATTTCATTGTGTAGTGACTCTATCGTTCGAAACCTATTAATTCATACCATATGTGAATTTATCGGACCAGTCGAACCAAATTTTTAAGTCTTCTAACTGAAGCTCACCTCTATATAGAGCGTGCAATCTCCAGATAGACCGAAAAAAAACGGAAGTGCATCATAATTATTTTTTCAAGTAAAAATTCCTTCAGCCCGGGTTTTAACCGGGACCTCCGCATTTGTACTGCGACGCCTTGTCCAATTAGACCACTGAAGGACTGAAGGAATCTTTACTTGAATTTCATGTTATTGTCATTGACCTCTTAGTCCACAGGTCTGTGTTTATTTCATTGTGTAGTGACTCTATCGTTCGAAACCTATTAATTCATACCATATGTGAATTTATCGGACCAGTCGAACCAAATTTTTAAGTCTTCTAACTGAAGCTCACCTCTATATAGAGCTCACCTCTATATAGGGCTGAAGGAATTTTTACTTGAAAAAATAATTATGATGCACTTCCGTTTTTTTTCGGTCTATCTGGAGATTGCACGCTCTATATAGAGGTGAGCTTCAGTTAGAAGACTTAAAAATTTGGTTCGACTGGTCCGATAAATTCACATATGGTATGAATAAGATTAAAATATATGAAGATCAACCTTTTGTAAGACGATCATACCCAGTGCCGATTATGCACAGAGATAAAGTCAGAGAAGAGATTGATAAAATGTTAAATCTTGGTATCATTGAGCGCTCATACAGCGAATATATAAACCCTATAGTGGTGGTAGCTAAAAAATCAGGCGACATTCGATTGGTATTAGATGCGCGTTACATTAACAAGCTAATAGTACCTGACCATGATTGTGCGCAATCTACTGAGGTTTTGTTTCAACAGTGCAGAAACAATTCCGTTATGTCCAGCCTTGATCTAACTGCGAGTTTTTGGCAAGTACCCTTACATAAGGATTCACGGAAATATACTGCGTTCATGTACGAGGGGAAGACATATCAATTCGCGGTGACACCCTACGGTTTAAGCACCAGCTTGGCAAGTCTCATCCGCACTCTTGATTTAGTCTTAAAGGAAACAGAGGAATTTACCATCAACTTCGTTGATGACATACTGTGTCTATCTGACTCATTCCCGTCTCACTTGGCACACCTGGAGTTATTATTTAAAGTTTTTAGGAAGCACAACATGACCATAAATTTCAATAAGTCAAAGTTTTTTCGGGAACAAATTGATTTCTTAGGGCATCGGATTACCAAGAATGCAATTTTGCCACAACCGGAAAAAATAGAAGCAATAACAAGTTTTCCCGATCCAAAGAACGTTAAACAATTGAAAGGATTTTTAGGTCTGACGAATTATTACGGTAAATTTGCAAGACGTTACTCAGATGCGACAGCTCCATTGCTGAAACTAGTACGAAAGGATGTCAAGTGGGATTGGAACGAAGAAATGATAGCACATTTCAATAAAGTAAAACAATTATTTTGTAAAGAGATGATCATTCATCATCCAAACCCTAAAAAACGGTATTATCTGCAGTGTGATGCAAGCAACTTTGCGATCGGTGCCGTATTGTATCAGTTATCCGACAAAAACGAGGAATTGATTGTAGGTTTTGCTAGTCGTACGCTCAAGGGGGCGGAGCTTAACTATTTTACATCGGAAAAAGAGCTTTTGGCGATAGTCTTTGCGCTGGAGAAGTTCCGGACATTTATTATCGGTGTTCAGTTAACAATTCGGACCGACCATCATGCGCTTACATTCATGACGACATGCAAGTTAGTCAGTTCAAGGTTGGCGCGTTGGATCTTGTTTGTTCAAACCTACGATTTCGAGATTGAGTACGTTAAAGGCAAGGACAATATCGTGGCAGACACGCTTAGCCGATATCCACCTGGCAAGATCAACGAAATGCCGAAAATAAACAAACTGCAAATAATTGCGCCGATAGCAAGAAATATAAATCAACAATTAGAAAATAAATTGAAAATTTTCGGACAGCTTCAAGCTGATGATCCGCATATTAAACTCCTCGTCGATGAGGATTTGACAAGGAATAAAAAACGATTAAAATTGGAACAAGGGATTTGGTATCACGTGGAACCAGGGGGCTCCAAGAGAGCTTATCTTCCGTCGGGTTTGATAAAAGAATTAATAACCGAGACACATGAGGCATACGGACATGTTGGGGCTAGAAAATGTTACAAATTGTTGAATGAAAACTTCTACTTTCCGAAATTCGCGCGGTGCATTCGACGAATTCTAGCTAGCTGCGAGCGATGTCAGCTATGTAAAGTACCTAATCGATACAGCTACGCTCGGATGCAGAACATCACACCGAGTGAGGTCGGGGAATTGGTTTCTATTGACTTTTTAGGCCCGTTACCCGCGAGTAAAGGGAATTACAAATGGTTGTTAGTGACTATTGACACTTTCAGCAAGTTTGTGCGTTTGTATCCGTTGAAAACAAAATTACTAGCGTTATATGAGGGACCTTACCGTATCTGTAACCGAATTGGCGAAGCTACATTTATTCTAGAAAATATAAACACGCGAAAAGAGCGAGGTCGATTTCATACAAACATGCTGAAGCACTATGTGTTACCTGAAATTTGAAAATTTAACGAAGTTTAGCACCTAGGGGAGCTGACTGTCATCGTTTGCAACGGTTGTGTTTGAATTGCTAACGTACCTTGGTTAGATGAGACGAAGAGGACGATATAAAAGCTCGAGGTCGAGTATGAGTCATCACATTCACTTATCATGTTCGGGTACGGATACATCAGTGTACAAGATAAGGGTACGCAAACCCAAGCCGTTGACGATGACGATCGAATATCTGAAAAGGATAAAGTCATAGTGAGTTCAGGGAAATTCAAGCCAGGATCTGGTAGATATGTGATTGGGAGAGGATATCAAACGGCAGCCCACCTCATGGATCCATCACGTTTGAACCGCCGGCAAAATTTGGTGCAACCTAGCCGACCAGCTACAATTGAGCCGGTGGATGCAATTACAAATGCGCCGACCACCAGCGTAGATCCAACGGTAGATGTGCGGGAGACCAAGGTAGATCCACCAATTACGGCAGATCAGAACAACAACATGGTATTGAAGATCTGCATTCCACGTTTAAAGCTATCTGAAATTAAAGAACTAAAAGAAAGAAAATTAACATCAGAAACCAAAGAGAAAAATAAGAATCCACCTACCATCAGGAAGATTGAGGCGTTGGAACTTAGTCAGCCAGAAATCCGAAGATTCAAAATACCCCGAATCACTGACAGGTCGGTTGACGTTTCAACGACCGCAGCGGGTAATGGACCAACAACTATCCACACTGACACTGACTCCGTTTCGACAACCGGCGTAAAACGAAACCGCATTGCGGACTACGATCGGCGAAAGAACCGTAAGCCTGAGGATTTGATAAATATGCTCCGGATTTTTGGAACGCTAGATTTATCCGATGACGAGGGAGAAGAAGTGACTTTACGGCGACGACAGGAACAAAGGGCAGAGTCAGCCATGAAATCATCAGCTGTCAATCGAAGTAAACTCCATCGGTCATCGATCAACAAAACCGTGGAGATACCCATCCTCATGGATCCCACGGATCCACTTGGTCTGAAGAGGGGATAAACAAAAAAAAAACATCATGTTCATCAAAAGACCACATCCAGCATAAGAGTCGATCATCAGCCGAAACGTATCATCAGAGATCATCCGAACATCAGATGATCGAAGGGGGCAATGTAACGGATCAGACGACCTAGGCCTGACTATTAGCAATTCAAACATCAACCGTTGCGAACGTCGAACCATCTAGAAGGTTCGATGAGAGCGACAAGTCGCATGACGTCACAACGGGTATATAAGTCGAGACACAGCTCTCAGCAGTAGCAATTCTACGGTATAGCACCGGGTTGACTCGCAACACTCTTACTCATCGGTCGCAATAGGCACAGCGCCTTGTGTACTAGTAGCTTCACTTTAACATAATTCTACTTTCTTCTATTCGCGAGTTTCAACAGAAAATAAATAGATTCTAAAATATCATAAAAGAAATTAACCTAGAGAAAGGTATTCTATTTAGTCAAATTATTAGAAGTACACGGAGAAAAAAGTGTGGCTCTCATCACTAAACGGTATCGTGATCACCACGATACTCTTGTCACTATACGCTATATACGGAGAGCGTCCATTCACTGTTTTGC
Source organism: Tenthredo mesomela (assembly GCA_943736025.1). NCBI lineage: Eukaryota > Metazoa > Arthropoda > Insecta > Hymenoptera > Tenthredinidae > Tenthredo > Tenthredo mesomela. Next base: position 15,566,684 of record OX031014.1, on the reverse strand, counting down.
GATTATCACGATCCACATGGATCCCGATATCGTACGTCTGTATTGCAATGGTAGCGATTCCGTTTCCCTATAATAACTATCTAATGACTCAGGCGTGTGACGATACTACAGAAAGCCGAATAATTTGAATATTGCTAAATATTATACCGTCAAAATTTGAGGTTAAAATGGATTAATTTCTATATCAAACTTTCAATCCAAAAAGTAGCACCAACTTTTCTAGCTTCTACTCTGAGTTTATTGGTCACCCAATCGTCCATTACACTGTCAATTAATAAGCAATCATTTCATCACTTGTCTACATGTTGTACGATACACGCGGCGAGTATTAGTTTTGAGAACTTGGTTATGAGTGGTGGCGCTGGAGGCGTGGATCGCGATTATCACGATCCGTTGAAAAGCTATTGTAAGGATATGAAGTATAGAGCATATTGGTATATAGTATCGTGATGAACACGAAACCGTTTAGTACCAATCACAATACTACGTTCGCTATCCGTTAGATAGCTACGAGAGCCATACTTTTTTCTCCGTGTAAAATAAAATCAAACAAAGGCAAATATCAAATAGCCACGCTTATCAAATTATCAAATATAATATCGAAATAGTACGTCATTAGAAACAATAGTAAAATAAGGCAAACATTGTAAATATAGGATAGGTATTGGTTGCAACCGCAAGTATAAGTTAAAATATAAATAAATCGAATTTCTTGATTATCTAAAAGTAAGTAAATCTATGCAGATCCCTTATCCGCCATTTCCAGGTTCTTCTTCATCCGTATAACCAACCAAAGCTAGATACAGCCTTAGTGAGTCTCTGACACACTCAGGTCTGGCACAGCAGGTTTTATTGTTTAGAGAATTTGGGGATAAACTAACTTTATCATAACTAAAATCAAAAGGTTAGGTGGGTAAAGTACAGCCTTAGCGCGTTTACGTGCTCAGGTCTGCGGGGAGGCGGCTTTAGTTGCTCGGCGACTCAAGTCTGTAATAGGGAACCTTAAATTATTGATATAAAAGTCTAGAACATTAGAACATCGAGCAAAGAACTCACAATTACACTCGGTTCGCGTTACCTGAGGAAACGCTCAAGAACCGAAACGTAACAGTATACAGTAGAACCTCGTTTATCCGGCCTTCGATTAACCAAGTCTCCGCGTTATCCGAGGCAGCGGACATATCCGAGCACTCCGCATTAATCGAGGTGTATGCTCGGATCATACGGAAAAACTCGAATAAATCGGACGGAGCCGCTATGCCTATGCTGCACGCGCGAAGTATTTTACGATTGCAACTTTGGTGCTTGTACACATATTTATATACTTTTGTGATTTAATTTCATTCTACCGTTTCAAATACATAAAAAATGATTGAAATTTTCGAATTTTTCACTCCTTTTGTGTTATCCGAGTTTTCGCTCATCCGAGGTACCTCTTCCCCGCATTACCTCGGATGAACGAGGTTCTACTGTACTACTATAAATCGGTTTAAGGGGCTTCCCTACCCAATTCCGCAACATTGTAATAAACGCGGGCATTGAGCGTGAATAAAGGTGCTATTGAATGGAATATCTCTGCCTGGTCACCGAAATCAATTAAACAAAATACGTCGCGCAATTCTATGTGCGTCTCCGAACATGTACAGCCCAAAACATGTTGGTTTTGCACGAAAATAGAGAAGATATCCATGAAAAACGGTTTTAGAAAACGGTTTAGGAAACGTTTCTCATGTATATCTTCTCTATTTTCGCGCAAAACGAACATGTTTTGGGCTGTACATGTTCGGAGTCGCACATAGAATTGCGCAACGTATTTTGTTTCAGTGATTTCGGTGTCCAGGCAGAGATATTCCGTTTAATAGCACCTTCTGCACGCGTTTAATACAGTGTTGTGGAATCGGCTAGGGAAGCACCTTAAGTCCGTTTATTACTACTTTTTATAGTCGAAAAATAGTCACCACAACTATAGTTCTTTCTCAGTGTAATGATAAATACGGCTAATTTCATTGAGTAGTGACTCTATCGTTCGAAGCCTATTAATTCATACCATATGTGAATTTATCGGACCAGTCGAACCAAATTTTTAAGTCTTCTAACTGAAGCTCACCTCTATATAGAGCGTGCAATCTTCAGATAGACCGAAAAAAACGGAAGTGCATCATAATTATTTTTTTCAAGTAAAAATTCCTTCAGCCCGGGTTTGAACCGGGACCTCCGCATTTGTACTGCGACGCCTTGTCCAATTAGACCACTGAAGGACTGGAGGAATCTTTACTTGAATTTCATGTTATTGTCATTGACCTTCTTAGTCCCAGGTCTGTGTTTATTGGGCTGAAGGGCTGAAGGAATTTTTACTTGAAAAAAATAATTATGATGCACTTCCGTTTTTTTCGGTCTATCTGAAGATTGCACGCTCTATATAGAGGTGAGCTTCAGTTAGAAGACTTAAAAATTTGGTTCGACTGGTCCGATAAATTCACATATGGTATGAATTAATACGGCTAATTGTTCTAGTAATTGACAACTTCAACGAAGAAACAGCAACTTTGATAGTCATTTTATTGTAAAAAAATGAACTACTGTCTATTTCAACAGGTTCGGCCCCTCTGTTTGAGTGATCATAACTTCTACAGGAAAATTGGTAGAGCATCGAGTCTGGAAATATCGGAAAGCGCTAAGTTTTCTGCGTCTAATGGTTGTTCGCAAATTTCCGTGTAAAAATCGTGAAGGCCGTTATGATCTCCGAAAAGTTAAAAAACGTAGTTTTTCGCCGTCCATCGCCGTAGGTCAACTTCAACTCGTCACCGTTTATCTGAAATGAGTGTAAAAAGCTTGAAAAATTTAGAAATATTCCCTGAACATTGACGAACATGATAGAGTTTGGTAAATCCAAAAATATTCACAAACCTGGACGCTAGGTGCAAAAAGGTCCAATGGTGCGATTTGGAGAACCGATCGGTACGGACGAACCTGAGTCGGCTTAAAATTATCGTCAGGATATCCACTTTTTGATTCCGTCATCAGTTTTTGGTTCGCAATAGCAGACTTCCAGTAATCGACGACAACAATTTTTCAAATTTGAGCGGGGCCGCGTGTATCCCAGCCGCGATATTCTTCGCTGCATTCACATGGTTATATCAGTGGCCCCGAGTAACAATTGAGTCTGCGACCGGCGCGGCGGGAGGGAAATGCAGCGACGAATATCGCAGCTAGGACACAGGCGGCTCCGCGCAAATTTGAAAAATTGTTGACGTCGATTACTGGAAGTCCGCTGTTACGAACCAAAAACTGATTACCGAATCAAAAAGTGTATATCCTGACGATAATTTTGAGCGGGCTCAGGTTCGTCCGTACCGATCGGTTCTCCAAATCGCACCATTGGACCTTTTTGCACCTGGCGTCCAGGTTTGTGAATATTTTTGGATTTACCAAACTCTATCATGTTCGTCAATGTTCAAGGAATATTTCTAAATTTTTCAAGATTTTCTACACTCATTTCAGATAAACGGTGACGAGTTGAAGTTGACGTACGGCGATGGACTGCGAAAAACTACGTTTTTAACTTTTCGGAGATCATAACGGCCTTCACGATTTTTACACGGAAATTGGCGAACAACCATTAGACGCAGAAAACTTAGCGCTTTCCGATCTTTCCAGACTCGATGCTCTACCAATTTTCCTGTAGAAGTTATGATCACTCAAACAGAGGGGCCAAACCTTTTGAAATAGACAGTAAATGGTTTAATAATATGATGAAAATATTGATCGATCATTATTGTACCATCTTAGATTCATAACTTCTTTTTGACAAAAAAAAAAAAACAAGTTACCACTTGTGTGCTTAGCACGGCAGTATAGTCGGTAGCTGAATCTTGAAGACAACGACGAATATACAGAAGATGATTTATACCAAGATTATTTATAATGAGTTCGATTGTTTGGTGATAATAAGATGAGTTCGGTGACCATTTGGAATAGACTCGCAGAAAGAAATCGACTGACATCTGGCTGCGTTCGCCTTCGTTTTTTCTGTGCAAAATCACTATTAGCACCGATTAAAACACTTCAAACAATTCCAACAAACCATTCAAGAACTACTATATCATTTCATACGTTGCGTCCCAATATCCATTGCAAGATTTCGGCATGAATTTTTTCACTTGAATTTTTTTTCTTTATAACAAACGTAACTCATCAAAATAGAGTTACCGTAACTAAAATCGACAGTTCAGAGTTCCATTCGTCACTAGGCCGATGAAGTATTTTCCGACGAATTTGAGTTTATAATCCGAACCATAGGCGGGGATTATCATGAAATTCGTCAGAAAATACTTTATGGGCCGTATGGCATTTACAATTTTATGTGTCTAGGTCAGAAACCGCGTTTAAACCGAGCGAAGTGAGGTTAGAATCGCCGTATTTCGGGCCTAGACACATGAAGAACGAAATAACACAAATTTTGTGTTAAAAAAGTAGTTAACACAAGCTGTTGTGTTAAATTTTACAAATTTTTTTTTTTACTACTTTCCAAATGGCTGCCAGATTCGCGCCAGGTTATTTTTACTATTCAGGCCCTATTCGGGCGAGCGTGACGTTTCTGGGCGGGCCCCGCTCAGTTCGCCAGATTAGCGCCCCAATTGAGAATCGTAAATCTAGTCAGGGCCAGTTCATCAGGCCCCCAACTCAATTTCCACACTGGAAGGTTCGCCTTACCATATTACGTACGTTGTACTGACCAATTCCAACGGTATAATGTAGTACAGGGAAAAACTTTTCCTGGCGAAGAGTCCAATAATTTGCTGGCAACTTCGAGATATATCAGACATTTGTCGATATATCTTAGAGTAATGGGAAGAAGCTGATGTTTGAATGATACCTTTCACTAATCAACAACAGCAATAAGTAATAGAAGGGTAGTAAGGTTTGTGTGAAAGCATATAGTAAAACTGGGACTGGTAAAAGATGACAAGGATAAGTGATCCTAAAATAATTGGAATAATGTATTATATGATATAAGTAACGCATTTTACTTGGAATGTCGAAAATATTCCCATTGTGAACATTAATGTACACGAATGTGAGCCAATTTGTCTGTCTTCAACAAAACGTAATACGATCTGAAAGCTTGTTTGAAAAAATATTAACAGGGAAAATAGCAAAGTTGTCGCTGCAAATTTACAAGTAGGGGAGAGTGAGGCACATTGGGTCATGGGGTACAATGGGTTACTGCCACCCCCGCCTCTCTCGAGTATATTGGAAAGGTGGCACCTGGGTGTAAATTTCGTGGCCTACAGACACATGTTCTAAGATGGCATTGGTCGTTTTTTTTTAACGTGGTACGATTTCGGACATAGAAGTATGTTTTGATGCCTCAGAAGTTGGAAAAAAAATCCTCATTAGTTTCGTTTTCACGTTTTCATGGATTAGGTACGGTAAATTGTCGTTATATCGTTATATCGAAGCATCAGGTGCTTACACATCGTAATTTCGATGAAATCAGCTTCTATTATCATCTAATCTTTACGCTTATTTAACTTTTGTCGAAAATTCGATCATTTCTCAGCTCATTTCTAGGTTGACCCATAGTGGCCCATGGGGTGACCCATTGTGCACCACAGGTGGGCCACAATGGGTCAAAATTTCTTCTTTGGAAATGTATTTTTCTAATTTTTCCTGTAGATATGAGAATTTTAGTTTTCGGACGTTGTCGCCAATGAGTTAAGCCATGGATTTCACCTGTTCACAATTTCAAATATCTTTCCAGAAAAATTAGAAAAATCGAAAAGTGAAAATTGACCCATTGTGCCTCACTCTCCCCTACATAATATATCCAATGGTAGCTGAGTATCAAAGATCAACATCCATGCTCGATGCTTTTTTGAGAGATTTGAATTTTGCGGGTTTCACTTCGCCGATAGGTGGCGACAGACGGAAAAATATTCTGTGAAGCCAATTCCAACTTTAATTTTTTTTTCATCTCTCCAAAATTTTGACTTCGCTCTATTTTGGAAACTACGATACTTGGAAAAAAAACTTTATTGGCCGAAGTTGATGCTCTCGACGAGCACAACTTGGCACAAGTCGGTGATTTAAACTTTGATCTTTTTTTGTAATTTCCAAAATTTTGACTTGGCTCTATTTTGGAAACTACGATACTTGTGAAAAACTTTAACGCTCGAAATTGATGCTCTCGACGAGCACAACTCGGCACAAGTCGATGATTCAAACTTTAATTTTTTTTTGTAATTTCCAAAATTCTGACTTAGCCCTATTTTGGAAACTACGATACTTGTGAAAAAACTTCAACGCTCGAAATTGATGCTCTCGACGAGCACAAGTCGGCACAAGTCGGTGATTTAAACTTTAATTTTTGTTTTGTAATTTCCGAAATTTTGACTTAGCTCTATTTTGGAAACTACGATACTTGGAAAAAAACTTCATTGGCCGAAGTTGATGCTCTCGAGGAGCACAACTCGGCACAAGTCGGTGATTTAAACTTTAATTTGTTTTTGTATTTTCCAAAATTTTGACTTAGCTCTATTTTGGAAACTACGATACTTGTGAAAAAACTTCATTGGCCGAAGTTGATGCTCTCGACGAGCACAACTCGGCACAAGTCGGTGATTTAAACTTAAATCTTTTTTTGTAATTTCCAAAATTTTGACTTAGCTCCATTTTGGAAACTACGATACTTGTGAAAAAACTTTAACGTTCGAACACTTTAATTTACACTTTAATTTTTTTTTTTTTTTGTAATTTCCAAAATTCTGACTTAGCCCTATTTTGGAAACTACGATACTTGTGAAAAAACTTCAGTGGTCAAAGTTGATGCTCTCGACGAGCACAACTCGGCACAAGTCTGGAATTTCAAATTTTACGATTTTTTAGACATTTTTTCATTTCCAACCGATTGGTTTTTTTAAATTTCTATTTTCGCGAAAACCGTTGCAGTTTTCGCATTTATGCTGGTGGCACAATATTCGGTGCATCACTCACCGTCCAGCACAATCTATTTTTTTAAATAATTCAAAAATGACGGAGCTGATCAAAAAAACGTTTTTTTGTAACACATGCACGATTTTTGCGTTTTTTTAACCTAATAATAGGGCTAAAAGTAGCCGTTTATTGACCGGCGGGCAAAAAAAAGTTCGTAGCGGGCAAAAAAAGTCAGTAGCGGGCGAAAAAAGTCGGTAGCGGGCGCAAAAGAACTTTTCGCGCCCGCTACCGACTTTTAGCGGGCAAAATAGTATATTGTGTACCAAGGGCGTAAAGTGGGCTTTTTTAGACCGAGTGTGGAGTTTGCAGTACGAGTCGGAGGTGAGCTAGCACGAGTCGAAGACGAGTGCATCTGCGAGCCGAAGACGAGTACTGCAACCACACAAGGTCAAAAAGCCCACTTAGCCCTTGGTGCACACCATATTTTTTGTAACAGCACGATTTTTGCGTTTTTTCTTCATTGGTGATAATTTTCTTGAAAATATGGAAAAATATTTTAGCGGGCGTTTTCAGTTTATTATTGCCCGCTTATGCTCGAGTAGCGGGCGATAAAAACTGAAAAACGCCCGCTACTCGATTTAGCGGGCGATAAAAACTGACAAACGCCCGCTGCTCGATTTAGCGGGCGATAAAAACTCAAAAACGCCCGCTGCTCGATTTAGCGGGCGATAAAAACTCAAAAACGCCCGCTGCTCGACTTAGCGGGCGTTTTCGGTTTATTATTGGCCGCTCGTCTGAAAACTGCCACTTTACGCCCGCTTAATGGGTCAAAAAAACGCGAAAATCGTGCATGTGTTACAAAAAAATATTTATTTATTTATATTTTTTTTTTTTTTTTTTTTTTTTTTTCGCAAAATCGTGCATGTGTCACAAAAAATATGGTGTGCGCCACGGGCGAGGGCTTTTTTGCCCTCGTGTGTTTGCATTACTCGTCTCCGGCTCGCGATACGCACTCGCCTTCGGCTCGTGCTTGCTCGCCTCGACTCGTACTGCAAACTCCACACGCGGGCGAAAAAGGCCCACTTCTCGCCCTTGGTACACAATATACTATTTCGATCTATTTTTCTTATTTATTGTTATTTTCGCGTACGCTTTACGGCACAACGCAGCACAAGCGTAGCACAATTCAGCACAATCATTATTTTTAAGCATTTTAAAAATGGCGGAGCTAAGTTCACGGACATTAAGAACTGCCTTAATTCGCGGCGTGTCTTTGGAGGCGTCGCCCCTGTGATGGCACGGATGTGCCCGGGTTGTGCTTGGTTCCCCTGGTCGGTGACAGTGTGTCCGAGGTAGTCCAGTTTGTTTGATCCGAAGGTGCATTTGTCTGGTTCACAGGTCAGACCGTGGATGCTCAACCTCTCTAGTACTGCGGTGATATGGCGGAGGTGGTCTTCCCATGTCTTGCTGTAGACGATGATATCATCTAGATAGACCAAACAAAAGTCGTTTAGGTATCCGGTGAGAACCTCCTGGCTCATTAGACGCTGGAACGTATTGGGTGCGTTCTTGAGTCCGAACGGCATTACTCTGAACTGGTATGTCCCGCCATCTGGGGTGGAGAATGCGGTGTACCTCTTCGCGTGCTCTTCCATTGGCACTTGCCAGTACCCGCTCTTTAGGTCGAGGGTGGTGAAGATCGTGGCGTCGCCCAGATCTTTTAACGTCTCTTGGATTAGCGGCGTAGGCTGTGCGGTATCCTCTGTGATCGCGTTTAGTCTGCGATAGTCCACGCAGAACCGCGGTTTTCCGTCTTTCTTTTGTACAATCACGACGGGTGAACTGTACGGTGATGAGCACGGCTCGATGACTCGGTTGGCCAGCATCTCCTGGATCTGCTCGTTGATGACTCGCTTTTTCTCCTCCGAGTACCTGTATAGTGGGAGGCGGAAAGGCTGGTCCGTGCTCAGTCGTATCTCGTGCTTGATGGTCCGCGTCTCCGGTAGTCGCCCCGTTGACTGGAAGACGTGTGCGAACGTTTGGAGGGTGTGCTGGAATTTGTCAGCGTAGGGAGTAGGGAATCCGTGATTTAGGATTGGAATCGGGCTAGTGGAATAGGCGTGTTTGATGCCTAGCAGGTGGGTTGTATATCTGGCCTTTTGGCCAAGGTGGAGGCATCCCCGGTTAAGGTCGATGATTGCTTCCTCTTTTGTCAGCCATTTTAGGCCCAGTATTAGCGGATGCCTTAGCTCTGGAGTCGCTAAGGTCGTTATTTCGTGCCGGTGACCGTCTATTGTTGCTGGGAAGGTTGCTTCCCCGAGTATCTTTGCGCTGGTTCCCTTTGCTGCTAAGCGCACCTCTGGAGGTCCGGGATGGAGGTGCGTTTTCGGCGGTAGGTACTGCGGCTGTATGAAGTTTTCTGCGGCGGCTGTATCTATGACTGCCTGGACCTCTCTGCCGTTTATGATGACTCGGATGCGTGGGAGGTTGGCCGGCCTGGCGTCTGTGGCGTTTATTGCGGGTCTCTGGCGGCGGCGCCTGAGTCGGCCGTCGCCCTTCTCCAGTTTCCCCGTTCGGCGTTTTGCTGCTGCCGTAGCACTGGGCAGTCACGATTCCAGTGACGTTCTGGGCAGTGCCAGCATCTCGGCAGAGGTCGTTCTTGGCTCGTGGATGGCTCGCGTGCCTTTCGTGAGGAGTTAGCTTTTGTTGGCGGCTTCTCCTTCTCTGGCTTGGGGTCATCCCGTTTCTGCCTTGCGGTCGGTTCTCGTGCCTTTTCGTCGCTTTCTGCAGCCAGGGCGCGAACCAGGAGGTCTGTAAAGTCTACTGGGTTGCTCGGCCGGACGGCAATGCGTAAAGATGGCCGCATGAGCTCCAATATGGATGATACCTTGGTGCGTTCCGGGTCTCGGGGTCTCAGGCGCTGGAATAGCTGGTACTTCTGCTGCAGGAAGGCGGCTACTGGTTCCTTCTCTTTCTGTTGCTGTGAAAAGAGTGAGCTCTGGAGACGTGCTAGCTCGGATGAGCTATCGAACCGATCGCGCAGTAGGCGTTGAAAAGTCGCCCAGTCCCAGTTAAGGTGTTTGTAGCACGTCCACCACTTCTCGGCCTCGCCCCTGAGGCCTCGTGCGGCGAGCGCTGTCTGGCTACTCCACTGCTGGAAGGTCGCGTCGTAGTATTCCTCGCACTGCTGTAGGTATCGGACTGGACTTTCGTGGTCGAACCCATGGTAGGTGGGTTGCTCAGGGCGTGCCACTGTTAGTGCACGTATCAGTTGATCCCATTCGGGGGTACCCTGGGGTGGCGGTATCCCCGCCCCTGGGTTTTCTGGAGGATTTCTCTGCTCTGGTTCTAGAGGATTCTGCATCTGGCCTGCTGGTGGCGGTGGTGGACCGAACGGATCCGGTCCCACGTTCTGATCGGGAGGGTCCATCTGAACCTGGTTACTTGCCTTCTTTTTAGCCTTTGCCTTTTTAGGCGTGGGTGGTAGTTTGAAGATGGCTAGTGTCGACGGGTAGGGTGTCTCCGGGGTTCTCTGCTGTTCCGGGTCTACCCTTTCTGCTTGTATGTTGAGCGCCACTGGGTTTTCCACTCCCAGAAGTGTTAGGGGGTTTCCTAGTCTCGGAGACCTGCGGGTTGGTGATCTCTCAGTCGGCATAGATGTCGTGAAGCTGCTGCTTGATGGTCGAGCCCCACGTTGGGCGCCAAATTGATGGTATGGAGAGGGGCCTTAGGTGGAGGGGCTCTCCAATCAATGAGGTAGGGGGTGGTAGGTGAGACAGGAGGGTGTCTATGATAGTTCGGAGGTTAGGAGAGGTTTGGTGGAGTAGGATGTTCGATGCTGCTGCTGCTGCTGCCGTAGACGTCGCTGCTGATGTCTTGGCCGGGGAGTCGGGCGGATCGGGAAAGGTATGGCATGAAGCCGAAAAAGAAGAGAGCAACTTAGAAGGAAAAAGTGTCTCTTTATTGAGTATTCACCCGTAGAGGTTTATAGCTCACAGTTAGTACGCTTGTAGCGTGTATGTAGATGATCGTGATGAGGCAATCGATAGCCGGCTTATCTATTCAGCGCTCGGGTTACTTTACTCGCGGGTGCCGAAATGGCTATGCGCCGCGTAGTGGCGCCGCGTGCAAGCTCCGCCGGCAGCCTGCCTCGGAGCGCGGGTCGCTCGTAGAGGAGGGGGCGCGCGGTGCGGTGAGGCAGCCGTGTAGGGCTAGGTTGCCTACCGATAGGCGCCCTGAGGATATATTTGCTAAGTTATGCGTGCAACATAGGAACCTACATGGGTTTGTTGGTCACCCACGTGGTTTGGCTGCGAACCCATATGGGAGTCTTGGAAATCGATGTGGGACTTCCAGGAACCCACATGGGTTTGTTGGTCACCCACATAGTTTTGCTAGAAACCCACATGGGAGTCGTGAAAATCGATGTGGGAGTCGTAGAAGTCTACATGGGTTTGTTGGTCACCCACATGGGACGTCTGGGATCCAACACGTGTTTGTTAGGCACCAACATGGAAGTTTTGGTGAACCATGTGGGACTTATAGGAACCCATATGGGGCATTGAGGACCCTACAAAGGTTAGTTGGGCACCCACATAGGGCATCGGGGGTGGCACATGGGAGTGTGGGGAACCCATGTAGGACTCCTAGGAACCCGTATGAGTTTGTTATATACCCACATGGGGTATTGGGAAAGCGCATGGGTCTGTTATAGTAACCTATAGATGGGGCTGTTAGGGAGCTACATGAGTTGCTGGTAGGCCATGTTGCTCTGGTGAGAAACCTAGATACGCATGAGTTCACAAGGTTTGATTGAACACCCATGTGGGTAATATGGGTATACCAGCAATCTAGGTTAGTTAAAACTGTAAATCCACATATCAACTGGCCTACATAGGCTATAGATATCATATTCATGTAGCCTCGCTATAAAAATTATATTCAATCAATAATATAGGTATATAACTAGCAACAAAAGTCGATCGTTTGATTAAGGAGATCAAACATCGACGATTGGGTTTTATTTCTCACGAAATAAGACTTGATTTTTCAATTATTTGACTGATATTCGGTGTATGAGGTATATTCCTATGGGGATACCCCACATCCAATATGGGTTCTATGGGGATACCCACATCCCACATGGGTCCTATCGGGAGACCCACACCTCCGACACGGGTCCTATGGGAACACCCATATCCCACATGGGTTTATGGGGATACCCACATCCCACATGGGTCCTATCGGGATACCCACATCCCACATGAGATCTTATTGGGAGACCCGCATCACAGATGGGTTCCCTGCCAAAATTCTCCTGGGAACTGGGTACCTGGGAACCCACATGGTTTCCCATGTGGATTTTTTCGATAGGGATCTGCTACTCCTAAGAAGCATTTGCTTCAATACTGTAGTATCTACACTAGGCCGGAGTGAAAAAGGTCGATTTTCGCGGATCGTATTCTAATGAAGATCCCGACATGACAAACTTTACGTAGGTGGCAGCACCGAGGCTGAAACCTAACTTTGGATTGAAATGAGAGGTAAACACGCGCAATGAAGAGGTTATACGGAACGTATAATAGCTATCAGCCATTTCTGTTCAATTTTCATCCTTCGGGAATTTATGTCCACCCATTTTCTTGCTCCCAAACACAGAACACATCGGCATTTTCCGTAATTAAGTTCAACAATCGAAGTAGAAGATCGAAGCTTTGAAACGTCATACGTAAACACACACAATATCTGAATTCTGTGCCGTTCACCATGGTCTCTGCCTCAGTAGCGCCCCTAACGGCACAAAGTGTCACGCGGCATCCTCATAGTGCGGGAAAGTTATGTCTTGCCATCACTCAAAACTGTGCCAAAGGAAAAAATTTACAATAGATATCTTCTGTTCTGGCAAACGCCCCAAAGTTTTGAATTTTTTAACACGGGGTTTAAATGGAGAAAAAAGGCAAAAAGACAAATTGGCACTGAAAAATTCGTAAAAACTCTCTAGGTCGGCCGATTTCAGTCTTCCTACGCTTATTCGAAGTGAAAAGAATATAGCTTTCGTTTGACGTTTTGAAATTCAGAATATCTTTCTTAGTTTCAAAGATAGACGCGTTTGAAAATCGAGTTTTTCCCGAAAAAACGCTATTTTTCAATTTTCCATCTTCTAAAGTAAGTGAGATATTTTCGTCATATTCCCTCCGATTATTATAAACTTTTATCCGTCGTCTAATATTCATAAAAGCGGCCATTTCCACTTATTTAGCGAAGTAGCCCGTCTGTGAAATTGCTCGGACAGCAGCTTCACTCAAACTGTAGTAGATACTACGCCCGGCTCAAAAACGGAGTACCTACTTCGAGCTAGGAGTAGGTACTACGAAACACTAGTATTAACTCCTATGTACGAAGCACCTACTACGCACATAGTAGTAGGTACTACGGAAGCAAAAGCATGCTACGCGTCTGAAGTATCTACTCCGAATTCGAAGCATCTGCTTCAAGCATTAGCATCTACTTCGTTTTATTGATACCAGCCATTATATTGGCCATTCCACCAAATCCTGTACGCAAATCCGGCCTCCCAATTTTTCATTTTTTTTTTTTTTTTTATGATTTCTCCGTATTATTTAGGTGTCAACGAAGCAGTGGCGTAGCGTTAGTCACCAGCGCCCAGGGGCATTGGTGTATATTGAGCGCCCCATCTGAATTGTATTTTCGCCGATGAATTATGTTGGGGCGCCTTCGGCGCCCCACGAAAGTTGGCGCCCGGGGCGGCTGCCCCTCCCTGACCCCCCCATCGCTACGCCACTGCAACGAAGAGATTCACCGAGTATAAAAGATCGCTGACTTCAGTTAATGGGGGTTTCCGTAATTACTAGATTTTGCTGCGAAATTTTCCAATATAATTAAACGGTTCAAAAAATGCCTGAAAACGAAATTAATAACACTGTAGTCGATCGGAAATTTTCTGAAATTTTTGAAAATGATAATCATTTTCTTCTCACTTCCCATTTTGAGCGTGAAATTCAAAAAATAAAACTTAAAATCTTAATTCCAACATGTTACCCATCGATTTTTGGAAATCAGAGTTTTTTTTCGGAAAATTCAGAAAATTTTCGGTGAAAATCATGTTTAAAAATTTTCCGCTCGTTCACCTCCAAGTCACAGTTACGGTTTAATAGTATATTATGTGGCATGCCCGTAAACCAAGTGTTTTTCGGCGAGAATAATGATTTCAGGACGAGCTAAAGGCGAGCCGGAAGCGAGTTCTGAAATCATTATTTGAGTCAAAAACGGTTTACGGGTGCGCCCCATACTGTATTTTTTTCGAAATAGGCATGAAAAGTCACTTTGACGCCTGTTGAGATGCACTAGACGAAGAGTGGGGTTATGGTGCGATCTGTCGCGCACTTCGAACCGCGCATCGAAACTGCCGTATAAAGACTTTATACGGCAGCTTTGGAATGCGCACTTCGCACTGCGCATCCAGACTGCCGTATAAAGACTTTATAGGGCAGTTCTGAAACCAACCGTATAAAGTGACACTTTGTGGATCAAAAACAGGCGTCAAAAAGTGACTTTTTTCGGCATAGGCATTGAAAAGTCACTTTTTGACGCCTGTTTTCGATCCACAAAGTGTCACTTTATATGGTTGGTTTCAGAATTGCCATATAAAGTCTTTATACGGCAGTCTGGATGCGCAGTTCGAAGTGCGCATTCCAAAGCTGCCGTATAAAGTCTTTATACGGCAGTTTCGATGCGCGGTTCGAAGTGCGCGACAGATCGCACCATAACCTCACTGTTCGTCTAGTGAATCTCAACAGGCGTCAAAGTGACTTTTCATGCCTATTTCGAAAAAAATACAGTATGGGGCGCACCCGTAAACCGTTTTTGACTCGAATAATGATTTCAGAACTCGCTTCCGGCTCGCCTTCGGCTCGCCTTTAGCTCGTCCTGAAATCATTATTCTCGCCGAAAAACACTTGGTTTACGGGCATGCCACATAATATACTATTTCAATGCCTATGCCGAAAAAATGAAATTTGAGTGTTCTTTGTCATTACTTGTGCACTTATTCATTGTTACTCTTTCATTTTTTACTTGGAGGTAAGCGAGCGGAAAATTTTTGAATCTTCCCGAGTAGAAATTTGATAAGGCCAGCCTGACGTTCCATCAGGCCCTGACGAGGTTGAACTCAGGCGTGCCTAATAGAGTACGCCGGATGCGGCCCTGACCAGGTCATCATCAGACATCCGTCACCAAGGCGTACCTGTTGGGGCCCTGGTCAGGTTAACATCAGGCGTGCATTACTAAGTAACACCTGATGGGTTCCTGGTCAGGATTGCCTGGATCATCCCTTACTAAAGTGCGCCTGTTGAGCCCCTGGTCAGGCCATGAACAGGCGCTACTTACTAAGAAGTGCTCATTGGGGCCCTGGTCAGTATGGCCTCAGTCGACCCTGATATCTCTGAGTGAGGCGCGCCTGTTGATCCCCTGGTCAGGATAGCCTGGATCATCCCTTACTAAGGTGCGCCTGTTGCGTCCCTGGTCAGGCAGTGATCAGGCGCTACTGACTAAAGAATGCTCGAAGGGGCCCTAATCAGTATGGCCTCAGTCGACTCTGATATCTCTGAGTGAGGCGCGCCTGTTGAGCCCCTGGTCAGATTGGCATCAGCAATTCCTTATCGAGGTAAGCCTGATGTAGCGCTGGCCAGGTTTTCCTCAGGCACTTCGTGTTTGAGGCAACCCCGATGTGGCCCTGATCAGGCTGACATCAGCTAGTCCTCATTGAGGCAAACCTGATATAACTTCGGTCAGGTTGACATCAGTCAGTCCGTGTTGAAGCAAACCTGATATGGCCCTGTTTAGGCTGGCATCAGGAGACCCTCCCCAAGGTTTGCCTGTTATGCCCCTGACCAGGTTGGCATAAGCTGTTCCTATTAAGGCAAGCCTGATGCGCCCCTGCGGTCATGTTACAGCTCATATTTTTTTACAACATTCTGCAGGCGTGATCTCACCTTGAAAATCATGAGATTGGTGGGTCAGATTGAAATGACTATAAGCTCTCAATTCGACATCTAAATCATAAGTTACGACAAATAGGAAAATATGAGACTAATATCCATAGGGTAGTTTGGCGTAGTAGGTAGAGCGTGCGACTAGTAATACAACAAATGCGAGCGGACTTGGGTTCAAATCCCGGTTAGGTAGAAAAAAAAGGATGTCGTTTTTCTTAAGCGAATTGGTGATGCTTCTCGATGTACGTGTGGAAGGTATGAAATGTGAATTCGAATATTCATACCTACGTAAGTTTTTTGGTTTTGTTTTTTACGGTTGGTTTTTTTTCCTTAATCAGGGCCTGGTGGAGAACCCTGGCCAGGGCCTGACCATTGAATCTGACCAGGGCCTGACAAATACAGACTGATCAGGTGATTCTAGAACGCAGCGTTACATTCTTAATCAGGGCCTTATCAGCGAGCCTGACGGCAGCCTGATCAGGCTGACAGGTAAGCCCGTGCAGGGCCTGATCTGCGCCTGACGTCAATTTCTACTCGGGTTCCAAAAGAAACCGCCGATTTCCAAAAATCGATGGGTAACATGGTGGAATTGACATTTTAAGTTTTATTTTTTGAATTTGGCGCTTAAAATGAGAAGTGAGAAGAAAATGATCATAATTTTCGAAAATTTCAGAAAATTTCCGATCGACTAGAGTGTTTTTAATTTTGTTTTCAGGCATTTTTTGAACCGTTTAATTATATTGGAAAATTTCGCAGCAAAATCTAGTAATTACGGAAACCCCCATTAACCAAAGTCAGCGATCTTTCATACTCGGTGAAACTCTTCGTTGACACCTGAATAATGCGAAGGAATCATAAAAAAAGAATCGAAAATTTGGAGGCCGGATTTGCGTACAGGATTTGGTGGAATGGCCAATAAGGTAAACGGCCCAATTATGAAACAGTTTTCAAGTTATGCGAGAGATTTTCATCATTAACAAATAGATTTAATGAAAAAACTTTACTCTTACTTATTGAATAGTGTCTCAATTTATTACTTTATTGAAAAAAATAGCTTGAGAATGATTCGGAGTTAGAATAATAATTTAATTAACAATTAAATGACATAACCATCATGTCCCTATTCATGAAACACTATTCAGAAGCATGCTCGGGTATATGGTACACCATGTGCCATATTATGGAACAGGTGAAAGGAGGGAAAGAACAAACATTTCCTTTACGAGATACTCTTCTTATTTAATTATTGCAATAAAAATCAGTTTTTTATAAACATTTTTTATCAAAATTAAATTTGTGAAGATCATATTAACTAATCAACTCTAATTAATTTGTTTCTTTCTTGATTCGTTGTTGAATTTCTTTCATTTTCTCCTGCAATTGCTTCTTCTCTGCGGCCAATTTTTTTTTCTCTTCTTGTAACTCCTTCTTCTTTTTTATTCTTTCTTCTTTCTCTTTCTGACTTTTTTCTTTTTCTAAATGATATTTCAACCACTCATCCGAAGTTCCGGCAGAGGGTAATTTCGGTTTCTTAGAAGCTTGAACTTTAGTCCTTTTTTTCTTGGGTAGATATTCAACTGGCAAGGTGAATGCTTTCGTGAAACTGTTTGTTCCACTTGGTTCAGTAACTGGAAAATTATGTTACATAAATTTATAGTTACTACATAAGTTATTCAATTGAAAATTCTTGAAAATATAATATTAACCGTGATTGGACAGAGAAATATCATTCTCCTTCGTAAGAGATGATTCCTCAGGTAGAGTACAGTCTTTGTTAAGGTTGTTGTCGTGCTACAGTCCGACCCAAAACTTAATTCGTACTAGTCAGCGACAATGTATGGCTCTGTGAGAGTGGGAGCCAGGAGATATCCACTCGAGAGCAAGAGAGATACGCGCCGCTTTATGTTTCAGTTTTAACTATAAAATCGAAACGAGACGGTCGAAAATGCTGAATGATGAATCAAACGATTCAGAAGATGACAATTTACCATTAGATATTTTATTTATCAAAAAATTTCAAGTTGTTCGTTTTTTAATAATTAAAACCGGTGAATCTGCATTTGCACACATGTTAAATTCGAAAAATTCAAAAAATTTTATCTCGAGTTTGAGACGGTCAATTGCGATCATCCTAGGCTTATTTTGTAGCTAATTATAGGAGCTATTTATGATAAAAAAAATTCAAAAAACTTTGTCGAAAAAAAAAGTTACAGGCCAACAACCTTAAAGCTTTCATTATCGGCATGATTTGAAGTGTTGACTTTGTCATTATTTCCTTTAGTGGAAATAGTGACAGAACTTTCTTCTGTGGAATTGTTGGCAGCACTTTCTCTGGCGGAGATATTGATTTCTGTATCTGTCAAATCAATCAAATGGAATATATTATATAATTTTCAGAAATCCATCCTTTAAACATGAATTCACGCATTGCATTTGTCATACCTGTGTTATTATTGCCCAAAGGAGCAGTGGATATCTGCACAATACTATGATTTTCTGTAATTATAGAATTTGTATCTTCCAGATCTATAGGAAGAACAATACTGTCCGGAAAATCATGAATCTCTCCTATCACAAATGCTGTATTGCAAGAATTTGCATTCACATCTACCTGGCTGATCACATTAGCTGAAGCTTCAGATAGGATGGAATTGGTAGGCTGCGCAATCTCAATGCTAGGGATACTGGCATTTTCCATCAAGAGTTGATCGATGTCAATATTTCTTATCTCATTTCCTTCACTAACTATTCTAACGCTATGATTATCTAATATTTCATTTGCCTTGATTCTCGGGTTACCTTTTGGCAAATTACCTAAATTTGTAAGTATAAAAATCATATATATAATCAATCTGTTAATCAAAGAAACCGATTGAATGGATCTGTTTTAACCCATTGAGCGACCAAGCGCTCCCCCCACTCTGCGGCCAAGCGACTGCAGGCGGTAGTGAGGATGGCGCGCTCAGGAACGTATCTGGAAGCGCGATTTGAAAATTGAAAAGAAGCCCTCACATCTCGCACAGTAATATTTATTTATTTCTAAAACTTTCCGAACTGTTATTCACACTAAAAAAAACAGCAAGAACTTATTATCAGATCGGAGTTTTTTTTATTGAAAAAGAAAATTGTTCGCGCTGGGCGACTCGGTACACATTGAGACGGCCCTACCTCTCAGCTTCACCAACGTACAACACATGCGCATACTACCAATACAGCGAGAGACGGCGCGCTCATTGGCTGCCCCCCACTCCTCTCACACCGATACGGTTTCACGACGTTGGTCGCTCAATGGGTTAAAAAAATTATCAAAATTGAAAAAATTGATCGTACATAATTCATATGTAAATATTAAAAACGCAAAAGCGTGTGAATAGTAGAATTGTATATATAGTGTAAATATATAAAAGAAAATATAATTGTATAGATCTATAAATTTAATTGATTACGCTACCGGTAGCTGATTTGACAAGGTTAAGCCAGTAATCAAACAACCCTTTTTTCTCAATATCACCGTTCCACAATCCTGTCGATGAAGCATTTTTGAATTCTAGTAGTAGACCTGGAGATAAACTATTCTCAAAGTTGTTTAAAAATTTTTGCTTCTCAATGTGGTCTTCGCTATTAGAATCTTCTGGTTGCTCCAAACTTTTTTTCTTCTTTTTGCTCTTGGCAAGTACATCATACTCCACAGCAGCACGATTAAAAGGCCATAAGCCTGAGGCTTCAAAACCTTTGGCAATTATATTTTTCTCTTGTTCTTTCATACTGTCAAGAGCAAATTGCAGAACTGAAGGAAAATCAGTTCTCTTGATACGAGTGACATTGTTCTGTATTTTCCATTTTGGAACAGCTTTCTTCCAAGCAACTTTAAATGGATGAAAGTATGCTATATCAAGTGGCTGCATGATATGTGTTGAGTTTGGGACAAGACCAATCAATTCAATTTCTTTCTCTCTACAAAATTTTACTAGTGGTATATTCACGTGTGAAGAGTGATTGTCAAGATAAAGGATCACTGGGAACTCAATTTTTTCCTCTACCAGCCATGGATAAAACACATTGGTCACATATTCGTAGAAGGTTTCGGTCGTCATCCAGCCATTCTCAGATATGCCAATTCCCCAGCCTTTTGGAGTGCTATCGACAATATTTTTAGGCACCACTTCTTTGTAAGCATACATGAGCATGGGTGGAGCACGAACTCCATTTGCAGCATACGTGAACAATACAGTGAAGCTTTCTTTGCCAGCGTCGACGATCTTGTAGACAGAACGAGACCCTACCTCTGTGATAACTTTTTCGGATTCAGGGCATAGGACAATATTCGTTTCGTCACAATTGAAGCTTCTGCTTGAAGAAATATCCAACAAGTTTTTCTTCTTCAAGTAATTTTCTTGTTCTGTAAACCACGCTTGCAGGTCTTCTCTAGATACAGCTGCTCGACTCGTACTCAAGTGCTGAGGTTTTCTTACTGCTAGCTGAGGGTGTCGTTTCATAAAATTCTCATACCAGTGACGGCTAGGACGATTGTCTATAAATGGAGTCTTCTTTTTAAGCAAAGTAACGTAGTTCTGTACCGAATCCAACAACTCTGTTTTGGTAACAGGCATGCCTCTCTGAGCTCTATACAGCATCCAATCAACTATTTCATCTTCTTCTTTCTTTGATAATATTGTTTGTGGTCCTGGTTTTGCTTTGGTGGCATCAGGGTTCTTCATTCTTCTACTAAGGGTAGTTACAGGTACATTATATGTACGTGCTGCTTTTCTCAAAGAAACTCCTGACTGAACAGCCTTCAAAGCGTGTTCTACATATTCAGATTTGTAATTAAGTCTCTTCAACTTTTTCTTTTTAGACACTTTGCCAGTATTTATCAGAACTTTAGACTTCTGTTTCCCTCGACTCCTGAGATTGTGTCTACTAGACACTCCTGTACCTTTGCTTTTAGATTTTTCCTGCTTCTTTTTCTGCGCTTTCATACTTGCATATGTATTCTAAAATTAGAAAATTCAATTTGTACTATTGATATTCATATAAGTAATGCTGATCAAGAGAAAAATTCATCAGCGAGTATGTTCCTTCGGGAATCAAGTACGTTTATAGGTTAGGTTTCGATTTTTTCTATTTTCATCGCTACTTTACTCACCTGAACATTGATTTTCAATCATATGGATAATTCCAACTTCTCTATTCTATTTAATTCACGGAATATTCACTAAATATCACTGTGGAATAAAAAAAACTCAATTTGAAGTACTGTTTCATAAATACGTACAACTCGGCTTTGCACGTGTCCGTGGAATATGGAACACAGATTCCGTGTTCCATAGACCGGAACGTTTCACAATTTATTGTACCTCTTATGAAACGCGCGAAATTCAACAAAATATCAAATCATCACACAAAAAACCTTTTGTTATACGAATTGTCGACTCAAGAGCTTTCAAACGAGCTATATAACATTCTCGAAAGTCTTTAGAATCAATTATTAATGGACGTTGAAAATGATACTATACTTGAGACTACTTAGCCTATTCACGCCAAGACCTGTCTTTTTTGACTGGATTTGAAGATACAAACACGCCAAAATTTTTTCAAACAATATATGTAGGCGTGAAATTTCCGTAAATTTATGTAATAATAGCATATCTTTCTGAATTTCTTTCTTTCGATAGTATCAAACATTTGTATTATTATTTAATTCCTATTTTTCTCACACTGTTTCATCAACCGGGACAGTGTTTCATAATTGGGCCGTTTACCTTATATGGGGCTTTCCAGGCGAAAACGGCCACTTCGGAAACGGAGTGTCACAGATTTCAATGGTTTTCACATATGTTGTCGTCCAGGTCGACCTTGGATCTTAGGTGAGGCCTTTCGTCTTGCTGGCCCATCGCCGCGTTGCTAGCAGAGGTCGTAACGCCGCACTCCACAGTCGTTATCTCCGAAACGACTCAACCGAATACAAATGTTAAAAAAGGCATTTGTCCGTAAATTCGTGGACTTTATAATGCTTATTATGGAAATGTGAAAATTTTGAACCATACCTCAAAAATGACGAATTTAGCATTTTTAAGCACTTATATCCAGGCTGAAAATTTTCAAAAATTGCCGTAAATTACCCTCTTTCCATGTTCTTTTTACCCTCCGAAGCAAATTCTGGGCTCTCCAACGGTTCGAGAGTTATAGGTCAAAATGCGTTCTCCAACAGAGTCCGATTGGAATGAGTCGAAGTTATTGAATAACACTAAAAAAACAACTATTCTCTGCGCTGAACACGGTCAAGACTGTCATTCAGTAGTTACCGATTGCCTCCGTTATAGTTTTTTTTTTTTTTTTCAATTGTTAGGGAATAAATGCTGTAGATATTTAACTCAAAGAAAGGGAATAATTAATTGCTTGTCAGGAATAATCACTCGACCTATACTTGTTAACGATTTGCCCTTCTATTTTCGTTATGTAGACGATACTCTAACTGCGGTACCGAGAGATTCGGTGATCCATTTGTTACATGTATTTAATGATTTCCATCCTAGATTACAATTTACTTGTGAGACGGAAACACAGGGGTCTATCAGTTTTTTAGATGCACGTATCATCAATTCAAATCAGACCATCGAAACGGATTGGTACCAAAAACCCACTTGGTCACAGAGATATTTAAACTTTCACTCGCATCACCCTAAATCTTACAAAATTGGTTCGATTACGAGCTTAGTTGATAGAGGAATTAAGTTATCTAACACTCGGTTTCACGAAAAAAACCTAGACATTATACGAGAGGTTCTTATCAAAAATGATTACCCAATTCAATTGGTAAACCGAACTATTGCTAAGCGTATACTTACCATCAATGCGAGAATAAACAGTAATGTGATTGTTCAAGCGGACCCTAATAGATCAACTTTCATCTCGATCCCTTACATTGCGGGTTTATTTGAATCGCTAAACCGCACTTTTAAAAAATTCAATGTCCAGTTTGTTGGGAAGAACTTGAACGATCTAAGATCTTTGTTCGACTCGGGTAAAGACGCGTTACCGTTGGAAAAACGCTCTAATGTTGTATATCAAATTCTTTGCAAAGATTGTACAAAGCCTTATATTGGTCAAACGTCTAGACACTTATCGCAACGAATCAGTGAACATAAAAAGAACATCAAAGACAATGTTGACCATTATACGGCTTTAACCCAACACATTGTAGAGCAGGATCATCAGTTTGATTATGATAATGTTAAGATCTTACACGAGGAACCGTCTTATTATAAAAGAATTATTTTGGAAATGTGTAACATCGTTAGTCATAGAGGGTCTGTTAATTTGCGGAAAGATGTAGAGAAATTGAGTGATACGTATGTGAGATTGATTTCGGATGCCTAACTTGTCCAGTGACATGTATCGATAAACTCTAGCGACTAACCTTTACTAAGTCTATTTATAAGTACCGATTGAGTTTATTGTTTTGATACCATGTCTATATTCTCAGTATGACAGTCTACTTTCTCAGTTTTCATGCTCTGCGGTTGCTCTCATAACAGTCTTGTCGAACTTCTGTCAAAGTCAGCCTTTCTTGCCTTTTTCAATTTAACTTATAAATTTTATAGATTAATAGTAGTGATGGATAGGTGGAAGTTCCGGAAGCATGAGTCTGGATTAACGTCTTTTGCTCATTGTTGACGATTTCTGGCACTATTTATATCCCAAATTATATTTTTAGGTAAAGTCAGTTCGAACGTTTCTTGTGTTTTTCAAATTTGTTTCTGTATGCAAAAAAAACTGTTACATGTAATTTCTTTGTAGATGAATAAATGTTTTGTCCTGAGGAGGGCCCACAACCAGGGCCGAAACGTTGACGAATTAAATATTTTTTATTAACGTGACTACGACCTTCATATCCAAGAATCTTTTCTACACTATACTTGTTAACTCTTCAGGTTTAAAATAATGCATCAACTGGACTTTACAATCGCCAACGCCGGGCTGCCTCTCCGCCTGTACACATCTACACGCAACGTTCCACCCTATACTCACTCACACATCCATCCATACCGTCTAATTGTAAAATTTGAAGTCGTCCGTTAGATATATCGCGTCACTAATGCCGTAAGGTCATAAGCGCCAAATTTTTTTTTCTTTTTGCGGATATGCTCAAACGATGTTATATGGCGTGAAAAAGATTTTGCCACCAAAAAAAGTAAAATTTTTCTTTGGCGCTTATGACCTTAATTACGGCATTAGTGACGCCATCACATGTTTCTTTTTTTATCATTTTTTTTCTTTTTTTTCACAGGTAGATACATAATTCTTTATTGTAATTGTTGCGAGAGATGATAAAGAGGTTCGTTAGATATGGGTGAACGAATTAGCGAGAGAGAGGCCTAGGATGAGTGACCTACGGGATGAATGTGGTTAAGAAGAGCTTACACGGGTTTCCTTTTCTTTTCTTAAAACTCGTGTCTTTATTTCTAATTCTCACGATGAGATATATACATACAGGTATTTGACCACGAGGCCGAGAAATTTACAATGTTTCCCACAGGGAGATCTGAGACATACTGATTTTTCATATATATGGACTTTGATTTAGTCCGCAGGAATACACACATACATACATTGAATCGTTCTTACGCTCGGTGCGCAATGAGACAGTAGGCGTACGATTTTAGGCAGGTAAACACTGCACGATAGTGTGTGTGCCTTCGATAGGTACTGGCCGGCCAGCTGATCTAAGCGATCGATTATACTTTGCCCGAACATACCGCCCGCCTCGCTATCGTTCGACGATTGCGAAATCATGATATGCCGCCCGCCGTGAGGGGCTCATTTTGAAGTTTAACCGGTAGCACGCACAATTTTACTATCGGTCTTTTCAACACCGACGATTTCGTTTTCACTGTCACAACGCGAACTAGTCCATCCGATCCTGGGTGGACGTCGATGACCCTCGCGAGTGGCCAGACTGATGGTGGTAGGTTTTCATCCCTGATGAGAACGATGGCTCCGATTTCGATGTTTCCGTTGATTGATTGCCACTTCGGCAGATGTTGAAACGTCTGGAGGTATTCCGTGTTCCAACGTTTCCAAAAATGCTCGAGCATATGGCGTGAGTGTTGCCAATGCGAGAGGCGTTGGACGGGTACGTCCGCGAGCGAGGGTTCTGGCACGGTATTTAGAGCTGTGCCGATGAGAAAATGCCCTGGAGTTAAGGCACTCGAGTCTGTTGGATCGTCCGAGAGTGCACACAGTGGTCGCGAGTTAAGGGTAGCTTCCACCTGCGCGAGGAAGGTTTCAAACTGCTCGAAAGTGAGTTTGGCTTCGCCAATTACCCTTTTGAGGTGAAACTTCACTGATTTCACCCCGGCTTCCCACTTGCCACCGAAGTGAGGTGCTGACGGAGGATTGAAGCGCCACTGTGTTCCATGTGAAGCGAGGATGTTAGCGATTTGTGCGGATTCCTTCGATGATGCCGCGAGTAAGCGACGAAGTTCAGCATCAGCTCCAACGAGATTCTTACCGCAATCACTTGAGATAGTCGCACAGATTCCGCGTCGCGAGGTGAAGCGCTTATATGCCGCGATAAAGGCTTCCGTTGTACAGTCCGAGACTAGTTCGAGGTGAACTGCTGATGTGGAGAAGCATACAAAAACAGCAATGTAGCCCTTGTAAGTTTTTGGGTTTCTCCCGCGAGAGGCTCGAATTGCGAAAGGCCCTGCGTAGTCGACACCAGAGTGCAAGAAGGGTCTTGCCGGTGAAACGCGAGACTGAGGGAGCTGACCCATCTGCTGGACGCTAAGAGTAGCGCGTTGACGCGCACACGAAACGCAGCGATGGATGTACGAGCGGACCGGTACCCTTCCACCGATGATCCAGAAGCGTTGTCGGATGGTGGCGAGGGTGAGCTGTGGTCCCCCGTGGAGAGTCGCTTTATGATAATGATCAATCACTAACGTGGTGAATGACGATTTTCGAGGGAGAATGAGAGGATGCTTCTCGTCATAAGTTAGAGATGATTGCTGCAACCGTCCTCCAACTCTTAGAAGTCCGTTTCGGTTCACGAATGGAGCGAGCCGAAAGAGTGAGTAGCGCCGAGTGAGAAGCGAACCTTGTTTGAGCAATCTGATTTCGGCTCCGAAGTAGGCGTTTTGACTTGTTGCAACCCAAAAGATGCGAGCGTCCTCTAGTTCGGACGTCATGATCGGGCCGCGCGAAACAATTTTCTTAGGAAATTTCGCGACCGATTTTGATAAGAATAAATCTGCAGCACGTTTGCAAAGAGCGGTGATTCTCACCAATTTCGTTAATGATGAGTAACGATCGATGAGATCCCAGATTGGTAGCGGATCAGTTTCCGCGAGGTGATGAGCTGCTACCTGCTTTCTTTCTTCGAGAGGTTCGTCTCCCTTCAACGTGGGAGATGAGGATGGCCAGCTGACTGAAGGCTTGGCAAGCCATGATGGACCACCAGTCCAGAGTTTTGAGGCTAGAACTTGCTCTGGAGAGGCACCGCGAGACGCGAGATCCGCTGGGTTTTCCGAACCCGATACGTGATGCCACCGAGCCCGCGCGAACTCTTGTATTTCGGTGACACGATTGCGGACAAAGTCTTTCCAGCGAGAAGGGTGACTTTTTATCCACGCGAGCGCGACTGTCGAGTCCGACCACAGATGAACCGGAGCTTTCGCGAGACTGAGAGTGCTTTCCACGTGGCGCACGAGTCTAACGAGGAGGAGCGCGGCACACAGTTCGAGACGCGGAATTGTCACTTTTTTGAGAGGCGCGACTTTTGTTTTCGAACACATTAGCGAGACGCGCACTTCGTGAGTGTCGATGTACGTTCGCAAATATATTACTGCCGCGATAGCCTCTTGAGAAGCGTCCGCGAACCCATGAATTTCCACCGCTGGAGACTCTGAGCTGAGCCCGATCCACCGAGGGATTGTGATTAAGGAAACATCTTGTAGCTCTTGTCGGAAGGTGTTCCAGCGCGACGCGAGTGGCTCGGGGAGTGGCTGATCCCAGCCGAGGCCGATTGCCCACAGCAGTTGCATGAAAATCTTGGCTCGGATCGTGATTGGCGAGAGCCAACCTAGAGGATCGAACAGCTGAGCAGTTTCCGAGAGGATCTTTCGTTTTGTAAGGATGTGCTCATCCTTTACAGCTTGAGGCGCGAATGCGAATGAGTCGATCTCGGGTCTCCACATGAGGCCGAGTGCACGAAAGAATGGACTTTGATCGAGATTCTGCTGTTTTGCGACTTCCTGATCACCTGGTGAAATGTCTACAAGAGTTTCGGGGTGGCTCGACGTCCACTTTTTGAGTTCAAAGCCGCCCGCCCTGAGCAGCTGATTGAGCTCTACTATTTTTTCACGAGCTTGCAGTGGGTTGTCTGCCCCCGAGAGTACGTCGTCGACGTACGTGTTGTCGATAATGACTCGATTTGCTAGGGGATAACGTTGCCCTTCGTCTTGAATGAGTTGATGAAGGACACGTATCGCGAGATATGGAGCGCTGGCGAGACCATACGTTACCGTACGAAGTTGATACTCCTCGATTGGGAGCTGTGAGTTTTCTCTCCAAAGGATCCGCTGAAGATCCCAGTCGTTTTGGTGAACCAAAATCTGTCGGTACATCTTGGCGATATCTGAGGAAAAAGCGACAGGATATTGTCGCCACCGTAAGAGCACGTCGGCCAGGTCTGTCTGCACTTTTGGCCCGACGTAGAGATTGTCATTTAGAGAGAGTCCCAGTTCCGTTCTCTGAGATCCGTTGAACACCACACGTAACTTGGTAGTTGAACTGCACTCGCGCGCGACACCATGATGTGGTAGATAAAACACGCGAGAGTCACTGTTTGATCCACTGGGGGCGCGACACATATGCCCGAGGTCAAGGTATTCGCGAAGGAAGTTCGAGTAAGCTTCCTTTAGTTTCGAATCACTCACGAACCGTTTCTCCATCCGTAGGAGCATTTGAAGCGCGGGGGTACGCAAGTTACCGAGATCGACCGAACTGTCTTTGATTGGTAACTGAACGATGTAGCGACCAGTCGCATCGCGAGACACTGTTTCGCGAAAATGCTTCTCACAGTTTTCTTCGTCAGTTGTGAGTGCGACTGGAGTAGACACTTCTTCTTGCACCCAGAAACGCCTAACGAGATCGATCAGTTCGGTGTCTAGAGAGCATTGCAGCCCTTGAACTGCGGTATGAGAGATGCTTGCTGCTTCTGACGAAACAGGACCCGATAATACCCATCCGAGCTGGGTTTCTTGAGCGATTGGTGTGCCAGGAGCTCCCTTACGTATTCCTTGGATGAGCACGTGGCCATAAACATCAGCACCGAGGATGACATCAATTTGACCAGGTTCCGCGAAGCTTGGGTCTGCGAGAGTGAGACCTTGTAGATGAGGCCAGTCTTCCACGTGAACTCGGAAGGATGGCAGGAAGGATGTCACGCGAGGGAGTATAAAGGCTTCCACGAGACACGAGAACTCGGCGTTTACACGAGATTTTATCTGGAGTGTCGCAATACCGCGAGTTACTCCGGATTGTTGAGCTCCAACTCCGATGACTGGGATTGAAGCGTGGCGCCGAGTTGATCGCAATCGCTGCGTAAGCGACTCCGAGATGAACGAGCTTTCGGAGCCTTGATCCAATAAGGCTCGAACGGTGATGCATTCTCCTGTTTCGGGGTTCGAAACGAGAACTTGAGCTGTTGCAAGGAGGACCGGTGAACACTGCGCGTTCTTCGGTTGAGCTGCATGGCTGCTGACCTGTGATGAGGTGCTTGATGCAGGCTGAGATGATTGGCCTGCGGTAGCCTGTCCTTGCAGAGCATCGTTGCCAGATGCTGATGCAGATGTGGAGGATCTGCGATGAAGTAGAGTGTGATGTCGACCTTCGCAAGTACGACATCTCTTGTCTGATCGGCAGTCTTTTACTGGATGTGGACCAAGACAGTTGTAGCAAAGACTGTGAGATGCGACGAAGTCCTTTCTTTGTTCGAGCGGTTTCCCTTGAAACGATTTGCACGCCGCGATGTAATGATTTCCCTTGCAATAAGAACACGATGATTCTTTTGATTGAACTACGTGAGATTTTGTGGTGGAACCGCTAAGCTTTCCTGGTGATGCCTGCGTCTTGTTGGATGCACTCTGACCTTGGGCTTGTTCCACAGCCTCGAGGGTGTGAATGCGACCTAGAAGGAATGACTCGAGCTCTGTGAAGGCTGGAGGGTCACGAGTTTCACTAACGCGCTTTTCCCACTCTTCGAGAGATCCAGAGTCGAGTTTGCTTATTGTCATGTGCACGATAATGTCATCCCACTGTTTGACAGGGCGACCGAGGGCTTCCAGAGCACCGATGGCTTCGCAAGTATCACTGTGCAGACGTTTGATTTCTGCAGATGATTTCTTCCCGATTCGCGGAATCGCGAAGAGTTTTCCGAGATGAGAGCTTGTGATTAATCGCTTGTTTTCGTAGCGGGATACGAGAGTGTTCCAGGCACGAGAGAAATTGTCACCGGTGACAGCGATGTTTCTGATTAGTTGAGAGGGCTCACCGGTCAAGCTGGTTTTTAGATAATGGAGTTTTTCCACATCCGAAAGCTGTTTGTTCTCGCGAACGATTGAGTTGAAGAGATCGTGAAAGGGTTGCCATTCAGAAAAACTACCAGAGAACGATGGCAACGCGATAGGAGGTAGCCGTCGTAAAGTCGTCTTAGCCGCTGAAGCTAGAGATGCATCCACTTGAGGAGCGGGTGTTGGTTTGAGTGACTCCAGGAGATCAAGCATGTGTCCCCTCGAGTCTAGGTATTTTTCTTCGCACTGCCCGAAGTAGTCTTTTGAAAAATACGATCGTTGCTCGATCAATGCAAGCTGCTTTTCATCGGCCGCGGATTTGTGTTTGGCCATCAGGTCGTGATTTGCTTGGAATTTTGTCCAGGTTGACTCGAGAGCGTTGAGTCGCGATTGCACCTGGCCGTAGGTGATATTTGCCTCCCCGAGTTTTTTGGAGGTTTTCTATTGTGCGCGATACGCGCCATAAAAGTTCGTTTTGACGATCGATTAGCTCGCTGAGAGACATGACAGCGAGATATGTCAACAAACGATTCTACGGGAATCTGACTTGAGTATTTAAACTGCGAGAGAGAGATAGACGCGCACGACACACTTACTTGCACGCACACTACACTCGGGTTGTTGACACACACTGACTACGAGTCTCGATAAGGTGATCAGCGACTTTGATACGAGTTTGAAATTAACCGTTTTTAGTTATATTCTACAGAGAGATTTCACTTTTAGCGTTTTCCGTAACGCTTTGGATGAACTTTTCACAACACTACCGTGTCACTCACCCACTAATTAATTCCCCGAGATTCGCGACGATTCAAAGATTGTTCAAATCACTTCGCGACCGATCCGGCTCGAAGGACCAAAAATGTTGCGAGAGATGATAAAGAGGTTCGTTAGATATGGGTAAATTAATTAGTAAGAGAGAGGCTTAGGATGAGTGACCTACGGGATGAATGTGGTTAAGAAGAGCTTACACGGGTTTCCTTTTCTTTTCTTAAAACTCGTGTCTTTATTTCTAATTCTCACGATGAGATATATACATACAGGTATTTGACCACGAGGCCGAGAAATTTACAATGTTTCCCACAGGGAGATCTGAGACATACTGATTTTTCATATATATGGACTTTGATTTAGTCCGCAGGAATACACACATACATACATTGAATCGTTCTTACGCTCGGTGCGCAATGAGACAGTAGGCGTACGATTTTAGGCAGGTAAACACTGCACGATAGTGTGTGTGCCTTCGATAGGTACTGGCCGGCCAGCTGATCTAAGCGATCGATTATACTTTGCCCGAACAGTAATTATTTTTTTTTTTTTGATAACATTTTGAATTAGCTGTCATTTTATCATTATGGTCCAAACGCAAATCCCTTAGCCGCCTCTGCGCTTGTTTTTGGAAAAAGTATCACTTGATTCCGCAAAACTAAAGTTTTTCATTTGCAGTTGGCCATTATCAAGGGGAATAAATGAATGGTATTTTTGTGTACCTGGAACTCTTTTTGCGGCAGCAAATCTTTTTTGAAGAGACTCCTGTATCTCTGCATGTCTTGCTTTTGAGCTGAAATATACATGCGTCTTCGTCAGGCTAGCTTTCGCCCAGTTAAAGAGAGCTTCAGCCGTCAAAATTTGCTGGCCAGATGGTAATTGGAGAGAAGCCCGTGCCGCTAATCTTTTTAGATTACCACCGATTCCGTCGCACGGCCCTTTCCCGTGGGCAGTTGCATGAAAATGCCATTCAGCACTAACACCGAAGTTGTCTTTTAAATAAAAATAGACCGCGGTATGGATTGAAACTTGGTCATTGTTATAATGAAACGCTTGAGCAGCATTCTGGACAAGAAATGCGTAGTTCTCAGCAAAGTCGCATTGAACGAGAATTTCGCCATCCGTCAGAGAAGATTTCCGGTGATCCAGATATGCTGCTTGCTGCTTGGCTAAGTAATCGTGAGATCTCAGTGCCTCCAATTTCTCACATAGCTGATCCACGAAATCGTCAGTTGATAACACCTCCGTTATCATTGTGGCTGTGTCCGTGCTGCGCCATGTTTGGTACTCAATTTTCTCGATATTTTGCGATTGGAAAATGTATTTAAAATGTTCTTTAAGGCAAGTCGAATCTTTGCATTCTTCACACGTACCAAAGTGGCACTCTGGTTTCGGAAGTCTGCACATAATGGCGTCCAAACAATCACGGTAGGAGGTCAATTTTAGCGCACTGTCATTTGTAAGATAGCTCACGTTGCCACCATGGAGCATGAGTTTAACGTTTTCGTGGTAAACACATTGCACACGGTGTGTGTACCGCTTGAACCTGCTAAAACGCAGTGTCTCGGCCGTAGCATAGCAAAGGTAGAAAATCCGATTTTACAGTCTGGGTGTTTTTCCTTAAAAAGTTGATGAAGTTCCGACAAGTTGCAAAGTATGAGCTGCTTCTGCATCGCTTGACGGGTACCATCCGGTTTCTTCACAGAAACGTAATCCGTCATACCGGATAAAATACGGCTGTTCTGACTGTTTTCGTAAAAATCGGTCACAAGCTGCTTTTGTAGTTCAGTCAAACCATGTCCAGATTTCGGCGCTCGTGGCAACATTATACCCTTGACACCATGTTCGGCTAAACGCTGCTTCGCGCACTTCGCCATATGCCGTGAACAACTGAAAGTTTCAGCTATCTTCCGTATGCTCCAAGAATCAGGCACGAGAGTCAGAATTTGTGATTTCTCAGCGATCGAAGTTGATTCATCTTTGAATTTCTTAATCAATTTTTGTAGCATTTGCTGCAGGTCCTGATCTTCTTCGTTGTTGTAGACCTTTCGCTTCTTATTGTTAGAAATATCGAACTCGTATTCTGACTGAGAGTCGGTTTCGGATTTGGAATTTTCGGCGTCGTCCGTGGATGCGTAGGAGTATTGTGAGCAGGTCCAGTTCTCATCTTCCTTACTTGTTGAGGCTACGGCTGTTGCCTCAGGCACTGTTGGCCACCCTTTTTTGATTTTTTTTCGACAAGTATCGCAGATCTTAGAACTTTTCGGCAACTTCAGTAGATTTGCGACAGATGCGGAAACGCTACGTAGTGCTCTTCTTTTTCGATGCGCTTTCAATCGGAAAGGGTTTATACACTGATAAATCGGAGTGCTCATTGCACTTAAGATAGGTTAATTTAGGAGAGACCGGTGTCGGGTGTAACAGGGTGACTCTAAATTGTTTGATGTCTCTATAGTAACATTCCGCCGACTTGTGTTTAACAACGTTTCGCGAAGAAAAAGAAAAAAAAGCGGTTGCTAAACAAATCATAGATAATAGTTTCATCATGCTTTAAGGGGGGGGGGGGGGGGGGGGGGTGTAAGGGTTTCAGCGTAAAAAATAAAAAAAAAATTTATTTGCGATTTTTTTATAAATATGCATAGAGCAAATTTATTCAAACCTTTTGTAAATTATTGTATCATTTCAACAACATTCTGTGCAGTTTTTTTATGCGATAATAGACATGAAAATAGCATGGTCGGAAAATGAATGGAAAATACTTCTGTAGAATTGTTCAAGAAAAAAAAAAAAAAAACTATAACGCAGGCAATTGGTAACTACTGAATGACAGTCTTGACCGTGTTCAGCGCAGAGAGTAGTTGTTTTTGAGTGTTATTCAATAATTTCGACTCATTCCAATCGGACTCTGTTGGAGAACACATTTTGACCTATAACTCTCGAACCGTTGGAGAGCCCAGAATTTGCTTCGGAGGGTAAAAAGAACATGGAAAGAGGGTAATTTACGGCAATTTTTGAAAATTTTCAGCCTGGATATAAGTGCTTAAAAATGCTAAATTCGTCATTTTTGAGGTATGGTTCAAAATTTTCACATTTCCATAATAAGCATTATAAAGTTCACGAATTTACGGACAAATGGCTTTTTTAACATTTGTATTCGGTTGAGTCGTTTCGGAGATAACGACTGTGGAGTGCGGCGTTACGACCTCTGCTAGCAACGCGGCAATGGGTCAGCAAGACGAAAGGACTCACCTAACATCCAAGGTCGACCTGGACGACAACATATGTGAAAACCATTGAAATCTGTGACATGCCGTTTCCGAAGTGGCCGTTTTCGCCTGGAAAGCCCCATATATAGGGGAAGGTGGCGCAGAACGGACAGTGGGGCAAAACGGACACTAAATCCAAAAAAAAAATTTGTGGTTGAAAATGATTTTATGCGACCCGTTGTTTGAAAGTTCACTTTTTGAGCATCGGATTTAGGCCGCAAAGTGACCAATTTCAGGTCACTGAAATATAGTGAAATATTATAGGACAGGAGCCTATAATGAAAATATTATTGTACAATATGAATATGTTTCATTAAAATAAACATAGTCAGGTTATTTTTTACTACGTTCACACATTATAAACCAAAATGTCTGAAAATGTCAAATGTCTGAGTCCAAACGTTTTGATACAGAAAGATGCAATAACACCAGTAATTTTAGAAACTAAAGTAAGTATAACACTGATTTTCCAAAAAGTGAACTTTCAAACAACGGATCGCATAAAATATTGTATGTGCCAAGTCCGAGAAGTGTCAAATCCGGTATGGGTAATTTCCGAAATTCGCCTCTGAGTCTGCTGTGTCACAGAAGAACTCGTGTGAATTATCGCCCTCGCTGCGCTCGAGCGATAAATTCACACTCATTCTTCTGTGACACAGCACACTCGATCGGCTCATATTAGAAATTACCAATACCGGATTGTGACACTTTTCGGACTTGATACATAAATAGCTATTTTATGAAATGTGGCGACGTAATTTGGATAGATAATTTTTTTGTGTCATTATTTATTCAAAATATGTCGTCACATTTCATAAAAAATCATTTCCGACGACATTATTTTTTTTTTGGATTTAGTGTCCGTTTTGCCCCACTGTCCGTTCTGCCCCACCTTCCCCTACTAGGGGGGCTGCGCCCCCCTGCGCGCTTCGAGCGCCAACCCCCCATATCTTATCTATTCATTATTTTATTACTCATTTGGGTCCTAAAACAACCTGAAACTATTTATGGAATAGTAGGTAAGTAGATAGGTATATTTTGGATAGACACATAAATCAAAATCAGTCGAAATTTCACCGTTTTTAGAAACAATTAAAGCTACACATTCTGCAGTGGTAGGTGAATTATAACGTCTTTTATCTAAATTGACAACGTTTCGCACAAAATATAGGTAATATTCTGCGACTGATTTATTTTTTGTTAATTCGAATAAATGTTTATATTTTTGAGCATACGGATTCAACCGCGTTTAGTATATTTGATATTGTTGTTATATTGTGTTGTATTATCAAATTTTTATTCTCCTTCAGTCTTTCTTCGGTTGCTTTGTAATCGTCATAAATATAAATTTGTCCACAGTGAGGGGTGTCGCCTCTTTTTGTGTAAATACTATTCGGGGTGATATGGCAGACTTGACCTTGAATTTTTAAGTTATATACTCCACTCTTTGATTTATTTATTACATTTGCGTTGAAAGTGGCAAACGAAAATCGACTATTATAATATCGAATTAATTCTCTGAATTTTTTGTCAATGTGGACAAATGTAGTTCATTTCACCGAAATCTGAATAAGCTCTTTTATTAGGAAATAATTTAATAGCTTGTTGTACGTTTCTTCGTTTTAGAACTCTTTCTTCGTTCATGTTTCCTACAATATCTTTTTCCCTTTTCTTTCGTATCCTTTCTTCTTTCATATTTTTCACCGTATCTTTTTCCCTGTTATTTTTTATTCGTTCTTCGTTCATGTTTGTCACCATGTCTTTCTCCCTTTTATTTCTTACTCTTCTTTCGTTCATGTTTATTACAATGTCCTTTTCCCTTTTATTCCTTATTCGTTTTTCTTTCATGTTTATTATAACGTCCTTTTCCCTCTTTTTTCTTATGCTTTCATCGTTCATATTTGTCACCATGTCTTTTTCCCTTTTATTTCTTATTCGTTCTTCTTTCATGTTTATTACAACGTCCTTTTCCCTCTTTTTTCTTATCCTTTCATCGTTCATATGAGCAATTCCACGTCAGACCGGACAGCTTTCTGACCTCGATGTTACCGATTTCGCTA
Organism: Tenthredo mesomela; assembly: GCA_943736025.1. Lineage (NCBI taxonomy): Eukaryota > Metazoa > Arthropoda > Insecta > Hymenoptera > Tenthredinidae > Tenthredo > Tenthredo mesomela. The sequence goes on along the minus strand of OX031014.1, from coordinate 15,531,063 downwards.
TCATTTTTTTACGGATTCTATGGAACAAATAAATTCATCAAACAATTTTTTTTTTTTTTTGCCCCTATTTTCCAAGTTACACGGGGGTAAAATTCACGAAAAAGAGCCAAAAATCGAAAACATACTCCTCTTCAAACGGTCATATCTTTGATTGTAGTCATCCTAGAGACTTCATCCAAGAACCATTTCAAAGCTATTGAATGACACTATTATAATATATTTATTTAAGGGGGGAGCCTGCTTTAGAGGCTTCAAAAAATCGATTTTTTTTTTTTTTTTCATAAATGTCTTCCTAAACTATCCAAGAATGTGTCCCTAAAATTTCAGAAGCAAATTCGAAATATTTTTGGAGTTTGTGTGTTGGACACACACAAAATGCGAACGAGTCGTTCAATTCCACTGTGCGGCGCATGACACCTAAACACCTTCACTCAGGCATTAAAATCGTCGAGATAGCTGCTTACATCGCTGGAGGAATGTTCAATGAAGGCTACAGTGCAGCATTGAAAACCATGCAGTTACTAGATTTGAAAATTGGACAGCAATGCAACAATTTCGCCGAGAGAACCGACAAGGAGCGCGTCACCCGAGAAAACAAGCGCGCTTCATTTTCAAGTAGAGTCATTTGGGGTAACTGTGCGCAGTGGGTAAGTGTGCGCACCTGGCTTATCTCCGAACGGAATGAACGGGATTAACGCTATGCTACAGCACATCAGACCGGCCTTGATGAAGAATTAGTTTAGACAAAAAAAAGTGATGCGCTGCGCTGCATTTATTTTTTTTATTGAAAAAACGAAAACAGGCGATCCCAAGATAGTTTTTTCTCTCACGGCAAATAGTGTGACGCCTAAACCCGGATCAAAATTGAAATAAATTTATTTTATTCATATCAGGAATTCATTTAAGCTTAAGGCTCGGCAAAAATTTCGAAGTTATATTCGGTGCTGGTGAAGTTTTGAGCATCTATATACAATTTGTCTCGCTGGGGTAAGTGTGCGCGGGTAAGTGTGCGCAGGCTTAATCATTGGTCGAAGACCAGATTATGCCTCAAGTTGAACAAAACGTTCTCAATACAAGAAATGGATCTTCTAGTAACAATTTCGACCAGCCAATGGTAGGGGTTGGGGCAAATAGTGTTCGCAACAGTCAAACTTGGGCTCCCGAAAACGCCTCCATAAGTGACCCTCATGTAGAACGACATTTATGGAGATTTACAAGTTTTGGTCAGATAACTTGCTTATTTTACTCAAATTTTATTGTTCAGAGCATTCTTATTCATAATTGTGCAAAATGCACTCGTATTTCCAGGGTGCGTATACTTACCCCACAGGAGTACGCACAGTTACCCGCAATACGGGTCAAGTGTGCGCATTCTGAGTTTTCTTAATTAATTTTGTTTTTTTCTCAAGTGTGACGGTTTTTTGTAAAACTACTTTATTTATTCGATAGTCAAATAAATGCTCTATCCAACGAGTATGGGTTGTTTTTTGTAAACCTTGTTTTTTGAGCTTGACAACCCTCCAAAGAGCAAAGTGCGCACAGTTACCCCTAATGACTCTAAATAAGCCAGGACAGCCCGCAGACTCGAACATCTGGGCGAAAACCAGTTTTTTGAAGAGTCTGAAGGGCAACTCTATGGACCAGGAATCGCTGATTAGCATATTAATGCGGTAAGTTCAAGAGAATTACGATTTTTTATATACGAAAACTTTGACGCGCGATTTCTCGGTTTTTCATTTTTACGGTTTTTACTAATTGGCGGGAAAGATAGGGAAAAAATTAAACGTCCTATCGAAACGAGACAAAATGGATTGTATTCGGAATTAAATTCTCTTCTAGTTGTACCTAAAAAAACCTTGAGAAAGTTGAGATTAACCCACTTTTTAAACAAACTAAAGTGAATTTTTTTTTCCAAAAAAATGAATTTTTTTTCGATTTTGCGAAGAATTGTTGAATTTTTCACTTTTTGTTGAATTTTCTTGGTTTAACTAGAAGCTATACTATTGAAAAATAACATTTTTTTTGGGTTCTTTGTTTCAGATGGAAATTGCGACCTGCATCTTTCCCGCCGCACGACAATTGCACACTCGAGGCGCCTGAGCGAAATGCTTGTACCAGGCATAATATGACATGTTTCGTAATGAAAAAAATTGAGAAGACTGTTGAAATATACAGGGTGATTCAGAATGCGGTACTTTCCTTAGACCGGTGGATTCCTTGACAAAATCTAAGACCAAAATTACTCATCCTAAAATGTCGAAAGCTAAGCCGTTTTCAGGTAGGAGTAGTTTAAAGTAAGCCAAAGTAAGCCAATACGAGGGCAGATACGAGAATGGCTCAGCCGCCGCTACGCCGTTATTGTTGGCCCGCCACCGCGATCTTGCAAAGAAACGACGATCAGACGTTACATTCATAGTTCGGTAACATTCGCACGCTTCTGTTTCCATTGCATCGCCTGTATAGCTTAGCTACATACAGCAGACCAGCCACGTCTGATCAACAATAACGGCGTAGCGGCGGCTGAGCCATTCTCGTATCTGCCCTCGTATTGGCTTACTTTGGCTTACTTTAAACTACTACTACCTGAAAACGGCTTAGCTTTCGACATTTTAGGATGAATAATTTTGGTCTTAGATTTTTACAAGGAATCCACCGGTGTAAGGAAAGTACCGCATTCTGAATCACCCTGTATAACAATAAACCCTGAAAGTTTCGTTTCAATCGGATATTTCTTTTCTTCCCAAAAAAATCCTCGAAAACATCGATTTTTTGAAGCTTCTAAAGCAGGCTCCCCCCTTAATTTCGCGGTAAAAAACAATTCTATTTGTTATAAACAAATATATTATTCAAACGTGATTTTCAACGCAAATACCAAGCGATAAAATTATCAAAAAAATATGAGCGTATTCCTTGATCAATTCTCTACGAAATCGTTAAGTCAATTTTGTGAAGAACCGATGGGAACCATGTTAAAACGATTTGTTTATAAGCGACGGCGCGCGCTGCCACACAAAAACCCGGCTCAGGTAGGGGAGACCGGTGTCGGTTGTAACAATTTTTACAAACTAATTTTTTTTTCGCTTAATATCGATATTTTGTGACTGATTTTTTTAACCTAAGTTCACTCACATCTAACTCTTACTAGTTCGATTTTTTTAGTTCGAAATTTTCGTTAGTATAGTCAAGAAAAATCCATAACGGATGTTGCTACACGTGTTACAATTGACACCAGTGAGGTGTCAATTGTAACGCAGGTCATTGCGATATAACCGCAGGAAAAATATTTATCTAATTTTGTATAAACTATTTTATATTGTTGATAAAATAGGAAAATTTATAAAAAATTAACATTAACGTAAAGGGGGTACACTTTTTTCGTATGATTTAATAAAACACGAAAATTCAATAACAAATTAAACAAATAATCTTCTGAACATTCAGCGCATATATGAATAATGCACTACGGTCAGTGCAACCAATATGTGCCCATTTCTTGCACTTAGTGCATTGACGCCATTTGTCGTTGCTTCTTTAATTGACGTGTTACAATTGACACCAGCGACGATTTTATGTAGAAAAATGGAAATTCTACACTAAAACTCGTGACTTCCAAATCCTAATACACAACAATTGAAGTCGAAGCATCGTAGTTTAATATACACTAAGTCAATTATAAAAACCATCCATGGTTTACTACATTAAGCGAAAGCATAGTGAAACGAAAAGATTTACTTACGGGTGCAAAAAACCGATAAATGGACACAAATGGACACAGCACAGAAAATATGTCCGAAAATTTCGCAAAATGTTGTTCAACAAAAGCCCGCCGAATGTTGCTATACATACATCTAAAAAGATTAGAGATTATCCGCAAGATGGCGGCGTAATGTCCACTGTTACAATTGACACCCTGTTACAACCGACACCGGTCTCCCCTACGTGTGGCTAGCATGAGAAAGCATCGGTGGGCATGTTCGCGGTCATATCTTTGGTTGTTTTCATCCGAAAGACTTCTTCCTAGAACCATTTCAAAGCTATTGAATGCCACTATTTCTATATATTTATTTAATTCTGCAGTAACAAACAATTCTATTTGTTATAAACAAATATATTATTCAAACGTGATTTTCAAAGCAAGGGCCACGCGATAACATTCTCAAAAAAATATGAGCGTATTCCTTGATCAATTCTCTACAAAATCGTTAAGTCAATTTTATAAAGAAACGATGAAAACCATGTGAAAACGATTTATTTATAAGCGACGGCGCGCGCTGCCGCTGAAAGACCCGGCTCGGGTACGATTTTTCGGTGGCAGCGCGCGCCGTCGCTTATAAATAAATCGTTTTAACATGGTTCCCATCGGTTCTCCATAAAATTGGCTCAACGATTTCGTAGAGAATTGATCAAGGAATACGCTCATATTTTTTTGATGATTTTATCGCTTGGTATTTGCGTTGAAAATCACGTTTGAATAATATATTTGTTTATAACGAATAGAATTGTTTGTTACCGCGAAATCAAATAAATGTATTATAATAGTGTCATTCAATAGCTTTGAAATGGTTCTTGGGTGAAGTCTCTAGGATGAATACAATCAAAGATATGACCGTTTGAAGAGGAGTATGTTCTCGATTTTTGGCTCTTTTTCGTGAATTTCACCCCCGTGTAACTTGGAAAATAGGGGCCAAAAAAAAAATTGTTTGACGAATTTATTTGTTCCATAGAACCCGTAAAAAAAAATGATAACGAAATCGGTAACATCGAGGTCATTTTTTGATTTGTTTTGTCCGGTCTGACGTGGAATGGCTCATATTTGTCACCATGTCTTTTTCCCTTTTATTTCTTATTCGTTCTTCTTTCACGGGGGGTTCACATGACTCGATCCAAGGGCCCAGGGATGGGGGGTGGAAAGCCGAGCGGAGCCGAGGTGGCGGGGAAGGGTTCACATGACTCAAAGCAAGAGCCCAAGGCGCGATAGGACCGGGGAGGGGTTCACATGACTCGATCCAAGGGCCCAGGGATGGGGAGGGGGGAAAGCCGAGAGGAGCCGTGGCGGCGGGGAGGGGTTCAAATGACTCAAAGCAAGGGCGCAGGGGTGGGGAGGAAGCCGAGCGAAGCCGAGGTGGCGGGGATATTACCCATAATTCCCTGCGATACTGACACGGCGACGGCGGTGAGATCTTTATAATATAGCGAGATATACCGGGATGATTTCTTGATAGTATACAGGTGACTGCGCATGCGCGAGTTTCGTCGTATGCTGAGGCAGGCTGGCCTCAAATAACACTGCGTGACGACTTTACCGACCAATGAAAATGAATTATTTGGCGCATGCGCTGTCACCTGTATACTATCAAGAAATCATCCCGATATGTAAGATCAGGGGCGTAGGGCCCGGGGGGTGAGGGCGGCGGGGACAGAAGACAAAGTCTTGGATGACGTCATACGGCCCAGATCGTCCCAATATTGGGCACGGGTAGGCAGGGGCGAGGGCAGAGGGGTGAGAGGGACAAAAAAACCCTAGGGCACCCCAGCTGAGAAGTCGGTTAGAGCGAGGGGGGAGGGGGAGGGGAGGGGGGAGGGGAGGGGGAGGGGAGGGGGAGGGGAGGGGAGGGGGAGGGGGAGGGGAGGGGGAGGGGAGGGGGAAGGTTAGGTTGGAATCCTCGGTTTTCTCCAGAGTCGACCCGGGGGGAGGGGGTGGGGAGGGGCGGGGCGGGGAGGGGGGGGGGGGGGGTTGTTGTGTCTGCCCAAAGCTGCCCATATCTACTTATGCGATCAAAGACGTGAGCGATATAGTAGGCAAAAGAAAAAAAACGTGGCGACAATGATAAAAATAACTACCGCTAGCAAAATTATCGCTAAATATCAACGTATTTACAAGACGAATACTAGAGCATTATTACAATCTAGAGAAAATTATATAGCGAAGATTTTGCCAATATGATTGAAGAGCGAACTGAGGTTGCTAGAAGAATGAAAGCAGAGACAATTATTAAGTGGTACATTCGTGATAGAGGTCTAAAAATAAGCTTGATGAGGAAAAAATTGAAAAGTATCCAGAAAAAAGCAGAAGTCCGCCAAACGCAAGTTGCCAAATGTTCCAACAATAAGATCGAAGATAAGCTCAACGCTCTATGTTGTTCTGCAATGCACGTCGCCTCAGCTGAATCTTATTTCTTGGAAAGTGCGTATGAGAGCGTAACATTTTATGAACCAATTGTTATCAATTCAATAGGGCAAGCGGTTAACATTTTGCCTTTACTCAAAAAACAGAATAAAAAAGGAGAAGGCAAGCGCAAGAGTTAATGGCCTTGTGACCAAATGTGTAAAACGAAAGATGTGACATTACTTCAGAAATATGTTGAGTTTCTTCAGATCACACAGTGGTCCCAAACCCCGAAAAGCTGGCCAAAAGTAAAAAAAAAAAGTCTTTTTTCTAGGGACTTTCAATGGTTGGAATAGTTGTAGTAGGTACCCCTAGTATGTATTATGACCGTTAAGAAAGGGGAAGCGTCCCTACCTGGCTTCGGAACGCATTCCGTTCGTGAGCGTTAGAGCAGCTGCATCGTTTACTCATCGCGCGTCGAAAATAAGACAAAGTTGAGACACGTGTAGAATCGCGAAAAGTGAACGGATTTTGATTCACCAAAATGGATTCTTCTCCGGAAAGTAAGTACAATTTGAATGTGTTGCTCGAAATTATTGTTAACAATGTATGAAATAGTAAGTCATTAATGAAAGTAGTGGTATTTTTCTTGGTTATGTTCTGAAAAGTCGTGTTAGAAAAAGCAATAGGGTAATTCCGGGTGAGATAGCCATAGGGGAGAGATGGCCTTCGATGATATTTCTCATGCTATTCGATATATGACACTTCCTATTTAGAGTAGATCGCTTCGTACAAAGTACTACTACCGATCTACCCCAAATAGAAAGTGTAATATATCGTGTAGGCTGAGAAATATCATCGAAGGCCATCTCTCCCCTATGGCCATCTCACCCGGAATTACCCTAAGTCAAAACCATCATCGAATCCTGCCCTGAAACTAAATGGAGACTGTTGCTTAGACATATCTTCAAAACATATCCAAAAATTAGCTGCGTCTGGCTGCGACTTCGGTTTTGGGGATAATTTTTATGCGATGATGTGTGCACTAGGGTGGTCCTTGTTTAGGATATGTTCTTTTTTGTTTTAAAAATGGTGCTTAATCGATTTCAAATAAATCAGTAAAAATTCATGCCGAATTTTAGTTCGATATTTTAATTGTATCCACCCCCCCCCCCCCCCCCCCCCCCCCCCCCCCCGCAGGCAGTAAAAGTTTTAATTGGGAAATACGTGTAATGGAAAATGCCGCTTGGAAAATTTCTAGGAAATCTTTATTTTTACTTACTTATTTGAAATGATTAAGCACCATTTTTAAAAGAAAAAACAACATACCCTTAGTAAGGACCACCCTAGTGTGCACTTTCTGCAGTTTTTCGTAATTTTTTTTTTTTTTTTTTTCTATTCCCGAATCGAGTCAGATTTTTTCAAATGACACGAGCGATACATCGGGCGATGATGACAGTTCGCAGGACAGCGATTAAATGTAAGAAGTGCTCAAATTATATCGGTTAAAAATAAAATAATGAAAGAAATATATTATAAATATTCATTGTCATTGTAATAATGATTAATTACTGTATTTCAATTCTCTTCTTCCCAAATCTTCAAATGTCAACTGTCATTACATTTTTTATTTCATTTATTCACAATCATAATTTCTAAAATTCCCGAGCACAGACTTTTACCCGAATTGAATACGTTTTTGAAGAAATTTTCCGCCATATTGGATCCGCTATTTTGTTTTTCTACATTTTAACTTCGAATTCGTAATCAGCGACCCCGAAAACCCCCGAGTACAGACTTTTACCCGAATTGAATACGTTTTTGAAGAAATTTTCCGCCATATTGGATCCGCCATTTTGTTTTTCTACATTTCAACTTCGAATTCGTAATTAGCGACCCCGAAAACCCCCGAGTACAGACTTGCACCCGAATTGAAACGTTTTTGACTTTTGGCCAGTTTTTCGGGGTTTGGGACCACTGTGCGACACCCAGAACTACCCTGGTAGAAAATTGAACGGAATATGGCCAGAATCCGTTGAATTTTCTGCTCGGTGGGCAGATTCTGGGCAGAAAATATGGCCAGAAACCCCGCGGTCTGACGACGGATTCTGGTGAAGGATCTGGTCAAGTCATCAGCTGTTCATACACATACATAACCTACAGTCCTGAACTTTGTATGTATGCGTGTACGTGTGACACACGGCAAACTTCCAGAGACAGTGAAAGAGAAAGAGAGAGAAAGAGGAATAGTGAGAAAGAGATAGAGATACCTGCGTGCGCATCCACCTATAGCTATGTATAAGGGTAAATTAACCGTGGCTTCTGATTTTTGGTACACTAAACGTAATGGATTCTGATTCGGACGAGTTGGACAATTCTAGAAACAGCCAATCGGCGCTCTGGATTTTTTTTAATCCAGAGCGCCGATTGGCTGTTTCTAGAATTGTCCAACTCGTCCGGATCAGAATCCATTACGTTTAGTGTACACGTGTCATCGGCATACTATGTTTGAAATATATATTTATAAATTTTAAGTTTAGAGGTGTTGAGCACGATCATTTTCATTCATTTTTCCAGCTTGTAACATTGGGTTTACATAACCTCAAACATAGGGGCTAGGAATCATTCACCAGATTTTGGTCAGATACTGGCCAAATACACCATGAATATCTGGGCAGATTCTGCCCAGATGATCTGCCCAGAATCTGTTAAAAGGCCAGATCGTCTGGTCAATTTTCTACCAGGGTACCTACGACTTAAACTCCCTATCGAATACATAAAAATCGTTGCGCAATGCAGGCTTCAGAACACAATTCTACCGAGGCTGTTCTCAAAAAACGTCGAACTGAAACTCAGCAAGGATCCGACATGCCCCGCGTGTAAAACTGAAAACATAGACCAATTTACTCACATCCTCACCGAATGCCCTCTATATAATAACGAAAGACGCATACTAACCGACAGCACTAACTGTAATCCCCATTCAACTTTCTCCATGCTGAGTCTCTTTAATGCAACATCGAAAAAAAATGTAATCGCACTATACAAATACTGGGCTAGCGTCAGCCAAAAAGCTATGCACTTAGGATAATGTCAGTTAATATAAGTTAATATAAGTTAATATAAGTTAATGTAAGTTAACATAAGCTCTGATATAAGAATCTATGTACTACTCGTTTTTACTATGCCTACCCTGGTGAAAATAATTTCTACGCCAAAATACGAAAACATTCAAAGCGTAAAAAAGCGTAAAGAATCGTAGTTTTTCGTAGGTTTTCGTAGTTTTCCGTAATTTATCGTAGTTTTAGAAGTGGAAAACTACGAATTTCCACGACAAATTACGAAAATCTACAGTCTTTAAGCACCGAAATATCAGTTCTACGATTATCTATGAAAATCTACAAAGATCTACAAACAAAATTGAGCGAAGTCTTTTTGTGAGTTTATCCTGTAGTTTTGGAAGTAGAAATCTCCGAATTTTCATGAAAAATCATGAAAACCTCCAGTCTTCAAGCGAAAGAATATCAGTTCTCCGAATATATACGAAAAACTACAAAAAATGATTTAGCTTCATTTCGTTCGTAGGTCTTTGTAAATTTTCGTAGATATTCGTATAATTAATATTCCGTTGTTTGAGGACTGTAGAGACCCATGATGACATACGAAAAAAAGGATTTTTCAAGCCTTCCGTAGAGGGAATTATTATTATTCTTCGTTCCCACGGTATAAAAAATAGGTTCCACTGCCTCAAATCAATGCCGATATAGTGTTGAACTCTCAAGACCAATTCTCAAATATTGTCTGTAGTAATACCACAAGACCTTCAAAATTATCGGATATTTCCCGATTGTTTTGCTGCGTGGCATCGAGAGGGCTAAGTTTTGCAAATTTTTGTGCAAAACTTGGCCCATTCGTTGCTGCGCAGGATCAAAACAACTTTTTTTCGTTCGTCATCGTGGGTCTCACGCGAAAACATTCAGAATTAAACACAGAATTTTTCGTAATTTTTCAAGAATTTTCGAAACGTTGGAACATGGTGTTTCGTTTGTTCAAAATGTTAAAAGTGCTGAGAAAAAAAGAAGGAATAAGGATCCCATCGTGGGAGGGGTGTCGAAATGATCGGAATAAAAAAAAAAGATTTTTGACAATTTTTCGAGATTTTTGAAAAATGCCAATTTCAAAATGGGTTTGAATAATCATGGAAAATTAACGGTTGGAGGGAAAAATCTGAAAAAATTCAGCAGTGCTTTTTCGAGGTCGTAGAATCGTATAAAAAATCGTGAAGCGAATCAAAAATGGTGAGGGAAAAACATTGGTCGAGTTCACGTTGAATTCCCCATATATATATAATATATATATTATCGTATCGCATTCTATGACTATCCATGAAAAACTACGGCGAACTACGGATATTTACTACAAATATCGCATACAGTATATATCCCATTCTACGACTATCTACGAAAAACTATGACAAAATACAGAAAACCACGATGAACTACAGATATTTACTACAAAGATCGAAATCATATCGAATTTCGTTCTAGAACTATCTACGAAAAACTACTACTTAGTGCAAAATCTGACGTAAAAAAAAACTACGAAAAGTCCGAAATCCTCTACTTTTTCGTAGATCATTTTCGTAGTTTAGCGTAGAAATTATTTTCACCAGGGTACCAGGCTTCTCTTTGTACTAGATATAAAACTAAAACAAAGTACGAATAAATTGAAATTGAGTTATTGATGTTGTTGTATCGGTTACAGATAGTGATGTTATTGTGTGATGTAATGTTAGTGTAAATGATCCGTCTGATGTAGATGGTCTGACTGAATTGATAATTCGATTGAAAATTCTTTCTTTATTGCCCAAAGAATTTTCAATGTATCCAGTTGCGACAGCATCTGATCTCCAGCCGCCGTGTTGCTTAATTGTTGTTAAAGAAGCTGGGGCTTTTTTCTCAATTATAATGTTCGAGGATAAGAATTTTTCGTATCGTTAACAGATACAATGAACCGATTGCCAGTGTCTTCGATATCTTGGGTTCTGATATTGCAAATTTCTGCACATCTTAATGCTCCTGATACCCCGAAAATTCTAATAACCTGGAATAAAATTTGTATAAATATTTGTAAATAGACAACTAGTTGTGAATAAATGTATGTAATAGTATTTTACGATTTTTTTTTTTTTTCTATTCTAGAAATTGTGTCCCATCTTGCCCCGAACACGTACGAAAAATATGGTGTCCCATTTTGCACTGCCTACCCCTATTTACAATATTTGTAAGTTGATGTAATATTCACCTTCATGGCTAAATAAATGAGATCCAGTGACTCTCCGATGAATTTTTTAACTTCACACCACGTAAAAACTTTAGCTTTTTTTGAACTAAAACCTTTGGAATTCTTTTTTATTGAATTTTTTAATTTCGGGTAACCACCAATGTAATTATTGTGATTTAGATTTATTATTTGGTGTAGAGATATTTCTTGTGATTTGGGATCACCCCCACACGCGGGCGACCGTAAGCCGCTGCGTACCTATACCGCGAGGACCAGGTGAAAGAGAATGGTCCATCCGCCCAGGCAGCTAATATTTCGTATTTTTAGGGGGATAGCCACTCGTTGCACTGAAAATCCCTAGGGTGATTTTGGCGCGCGGTCGATGCAACTCGGCAGCCATTGTTGATACATGCCGGCTGACTGTCAATACATCGCGGAAGGTAGACAAGTGTAGTTATGTTCGTTTATCTGAAGGAAATGATAAATAAAGTGAATAAAACCTACGTGAATAAGCTATGGATATTTATTGATACCTCAACCCCAGGATACAATCAATAATTTTGTTCGAATTGGTTGTTCTCGATGAACTCTTTGATTCTAATAAATTTCCAGTTATAGCTTAGGTTAATTCGTTGATTGCATTAAGATATCATTTAAGGGGGTATCCCCACCTTTAAATGAGTTAACATTCTAAGAAAGAGATTGATATTTTACAGCGAATTTGAGAGTCTGATCAAATCCAAAAAAATCAAGAAGTTTAGGGAGAGTTTGACCCTCATTATCCATACTTAACATTGAATATTATTTTGAGTCTATTAGTAGTTACGCTGAATATAGAAAAATACAAAATTACTCGGTTGTCGCAAAGAATCGGTAGTACCGTTGGATCGATTTTGGAATTTTTGGTCTTCAATTGTTCAGAAGAGATGCCTCTATCATATGAACATAGAACTTTTTGATATGACTATTTTTGGTTGAGACAATAGAAAAAATAGAGAAAAAAAATTGAAGAATTAGAAAAATCTCAGTAAAAACTAAGCGAGTCAGGCAATTTTCGCGATATCAAAAAGTTCTATGTTCATATGATAGAGGCATCTCTTCTCAACAATTGAGGACCAAAAATTCCAGAATCGATCCAACGGTACTACTGATTCTTTGCGACAACCGAGTAATTTTGTATTTATCTATATTCAGCGTAACTACTATTAGACTCAAAGTAATATCCAATGTTAAGTATGGATAATGAGGGTCAAACCCTCTCTCAACTTCATGATTTTTTTGGATTTGATCAGACTCTCAAATTCGCTGTAAAATATCAATCTCTTTCTCAGAATGTTGACCTATTTAAAGGTGGGGATACCCCCTTAAAATTGATTGATCGATTTTTGATAAATATTCCTAGCTTATTCACGTAGGTTTTATTCACTTTATTTATCATTTGCTTCAAATAAACGAACATAACCACACTTGTCTACCTTCCGCGATATATTGACAGTCAGCCGGCTTGTATCAACAATGGCTGCCGAGTTGCATCGACCGCGCGCCAAAATCACCCTAGGGATTTTTTAGCGCAACGAGTGGCTATCCCCCTAAAAATACGAAATATTATCTGCCTGGGCGGATGGACCATTCTCTTTCACCTGGTCCTCGCGGTATATGAGTCAGTCCACGTCAAGCGGGACGGATTTGGCCAAAAATTTGCCTCGATGTTTCTGATTCTTTTGTAATTTTTTTTGCCATATTCTGTGGGCAAAATAAATGGATGAAATGTTTTTTTTTTTTTTTTTCAACTCGAAGGGCTTAGAAGCTACAAGGGGTTGAATTTTCCAAAAAACCACCAAAAATCGGAATCGCGGTCTCCTTTAAACGTTAATATCTCCGGTTCCCTTTGTCGTACAGACGTCACTAAAAACTCATTTTGAAGCTTTTGAATCGCACTTTTATGTTATGATTTTTAAATTTATGTAATAAACCATTTTCTATTTGTTATTGACAATTATATTTTTTAAACGTGATTTTCGAGATGATTACACCCTTCGAAAATTCTGAAAAAAATACCAGCGTGTTCCTTGATTCATTCTCTACGAAATCTGTAAGTTTCAAAATGGAACTCCGATGGAAACTATATTTAAAAAGCGATTGATCCGTCCGGGACGGATTTTTTTCAGAATTTTCGAAGGGTGTAATCATCTCGAAAATCACGTTTAAAGAATATGATTGTTAATAACAAATGAAAAATTGTTTATGACATAAATTTAAAATTCATAACATGAAAATACGATTCAAAAGCTTCAAAATGAGTTTTTGGTGACGTCTGTACGACAAAGGGAACCGGAGATATTAACGTTTAAAGGAGACCGCGATTCCGATTTTTGGTGGTTTTTTCGAAAATTCAACCCCTTGTAGCTTCTAAGCCCTTCGACTTAAAAAAAAAAAAAATGTTTTATGTATTCATTTTACTCAGAGAATATGTAAAAAAAATTACGACGATTTTCAAGAACATGCGGTCAAAAAAAAAAAAAAAAAAAAAAAAAAAAAAAAAATCATGGAGAACCTATTTGGGCCGGAGAAAAAAAATAAAACGTCTTGTCGCGCGTCGCCGCGCGCGTCAATCTACGTCCGCGCGGCGAGCTCCTTGTGTTGCGTAGTGGAGTTAAATTACATTTGATGCTTCTCTACTTACCCGGGCTATTCATTCTCCGAAAATAGTTGTTTAACCACCTTAGTCTTCGCTTATCCGTCTACTGGTCATGTTTTCTCGGAGTTACATATACCTTGTAACTTTACGGATAGTGAGCGTCACTGAAGGTGACGCGAACCGGTTGGTTATTGTGTTTTCTTTACTCGATTTTTATTTTTGTTTCCTGCTGCTCTGATTTACCGCGGGATATTATTGAAAGATTGCTAACGAGAGCCTGTACGGCGCGCTGGTTGTCCCAGCACCGGTTTTCCAGACAAAGTGCAGAAAATAATGTTATTAATACCCTGTGTCTGTGTATCGACCATCTATTAGTGTCAGCTGATTTCACAGCTTCGTATAAATGAATCTATTATTAATTAGAATTTCCTTTAATTACTTGTCGGATACCAGCGCGCCGTGGCTGATAATCTGAGGATCACCTCTATGACATCTGAGAGTGATTAGTGAAGCAATAGAGACGTGATCTGTCGACTAAATTGCGGTTATGAAAACTGGCCGAAAATGCTACTCCATCGGTAAAACAGCAGAGCGCTCATAAGCCCTTGAATGAATAGGAAACAAAAAACTTGAACTTTACGGAAAATTATCAAGGCAGACTCTATCACTCGGCATATTGTCAGTAAGGACGTTATCGATCAAATCGAGTCAGGTGAATAAAAAAAGGTTGGAGCTTCTTACTTCAAGTTTTTGACGTTTCGGCGAGGTTTGTCGCCCTCATCCGGAAAAAACTGTTTATTGACAAAAAAAATATATATGGGCCATTCCACGTGAACCGGATCAGTCACCGCTCAGATATTTTTTTAATTTTGTATGTCGATTGTCCTCGGGGTGTTAGATTTTTGTGCCAAAGGATTTTTCAATTAGTGCAAAATTCGTTGAGTTATTTGCATAAACAAATTCGAGCAAGATTTTTTTCAAAAATTCATAACTCCGCCAAAAATGACACTGGACTCAATTATTTTTTTTCAGTTCACGCGGAAAGAGTCATAGAATGTATAAAAAAATATGTACTTTAAAAAAAGTTTGTTCATCCATTGTTTATTTAACAATTGAGTTTTCAAAGATTTTTAAAACAGGGTGTGACACGACCAAAAATTTTTTAAAATACTGACATGAGCGGATCCACGTCACTTCACTCAAAAAAAAACCGTCAAGTCACGGATCTTTGCGCCATTCGACATATCTTTAGTACTATGGGAAAAAAAAATACGACTTCAGGGATTTTGAAAAATTTTCAAAAATGGCGGAGTTAGAGCTATTTGAATGTTGGTAAGTCGCTGTTGCACGGCTATGTTTGAAAATTCATATCTCCGAAAGTATTTATCAGAGCGGACTGATCCTGGAATCATTTTGTTCGTAAAGGAATGCGCTTTCATAAAAAAAATGTTGTTTCCAAAAAAAAAAATTCTGTCCATTTTTTTTCGTCGTTTTTATTTTCAATTTCGCTGCCATTTCCGCGGGACCTACAGGAATCCATGGAGATAATTTTTTTCGGATAGCCGAATCTTTCCCCTTCAACCCTAAAAAAAAAAATTCATGGAGAACCTATTTGGGCCGGAGAAAAAAAAATAAAACGTCTTGTCGCGCGTCGCCGCGCGCGTCAATCTACGTCCGCGCGGCGAGCTCCTTGTGTTGCGTAGTGGAGTTAAATTACATTTGATGCTTCTCTACTTACCCGGGCTATTCATTCTCCGAAAATAGTTGTTTAACCACCTTAGTCTTCGCTTATCCGTCTACTGGTCATGTTTTCTCGGAGTTACATATACCTACATAGTTACATAGTTACATAGTTCTACAGATCAGGGAATTTTGAGAGGCTCACTTCGTAGCTCCTCAATTTAGCAATTAAAGTTATTTATCACGACATATTAATTAAGTTTAACTCGGCTTGTAGCTGGGCACTGAAATTCAACTCGTTTGAATAAAAAATTTTCAGACAAAAATGATCTCAAATAGGGAAAATTATCACTTCCCTGTGGGGCGAATTCTCAGAATTTGCGACCTAAGTCACAATAAAAGTGTATAAAAGGTTGATTAGTAAAAAATACCACTCAAATAAGAGTTACGATAAGTGTTACTTGAATTTAACCTAAATAATCATGTTGAAATTCCATATTTTTATCACTTTATTCATTACTGAATATAGACGAACAAATTTTGTATCACTTCCCTGCCGGTTACGAATACGTTAAAATCACCCCCAAAATGAATAGTACGCCCTTACTGTTCTCACTTATCAAAGTACGAAGTTAAGTTAGCCTAATGAAACTCGTGTTTCGGCCAACTCGTCAAGCGGTTGGTCAGGGCTGTGCGGTCATTGCCGGTTATCGAGTCTGGGCCAGACAACTTCTCACTCCCCTGGTATCCATTTATATAAACAATATTGAATATGTTTTAGATATTATTACACAATATTGTTAGGTTAGCTTGCACGCATTAATTCAATAACATTAAATTTGATTTAAAATATATTTATTTAGTGATTTTGCCGAAATACATCGAAAATATCACTTCCCTGTGTATCACTTCCCTGTGCATCATCCCTTTACGTAGACAGGGAAGTGAGAATTTTTTTTTTTTTCTTTGCTTCAACCAAAGAAAAAGTCTCAAAGTAGAGAAGTAATATTAGAAAAAAGCGCAAGAGTGAAAGAGATTGTTTTATGAATTTCACTTCTCTGGATAGGTTATCATTTCCCTGGCAGCTACAATAAACAAATCCCTATATATTTTTTGATTTCAAGTTGGTTTATGAAATACATTGTGCTCAAAATATAATAATACTATTTTAAACACCGACTTAATATACAACTTTCGATTTAATTTCCACTTCCCTTCACATTTTCTCACTTCCCTGTCCATCGAAAATCGAAAAACAGCTATAAAATTGATATTCGCCGTAATTTTGTCTGGCCCGTTTGAGATTGGTTATTATATAGTACATCCTTGACCTCTACATACTTTTTGTCTCAATTATCGACAAAAAATGAGATTCACATAATTGTCGTGTTTTATTCCACCGTCTGTAGAACTACGCATATATAGAAGTCAGTCGTCACCCATGGCACTCCCGAAGACGCACGCCTTTTCGTGGTGCGACCTCAGGCCTACACGCAACCAACCATACGAGGTTGACGAAAATTACATACATGTTGAGGAGATCGCGAGAACGGCAACGGCTCTTGATTCTCGGATCCTTAACAATCGTTGTTTTACCTAAAGGACGCCCGAGTCGAAATTTTAGCCCTCCTTTGAATGCACTAGAACCTATTTTTCTTTGTAACGCATGGGCCGCCACTCTCCGTTGAACCTACTAGGCCTCCTTTCGCTCTACTTCACCCTCCGATGACCCTCCTAGACCTCTTTTAGATTGCAAATATCTCGCGGACATGAACCTACGTAGCCTCATTTGAATCCGAAGACCCCTGACTTCACCCTACGTAACCTCCTTTGGATCCGAAGTCTCCTACTCTGACCTTCCATAGCCTACTTTGGATCCAATGCTGGCCAAGAACAACCAGGACCAAAAACTTTGGATCCAAAGGAGGGTATATGTAGGGTCAAGACAGGAGACTGGATTCAAAGGAGGTTACGTAGGGTCAAGGCAGGAAACTGGATTCAAAGGAGGTTACGTAGGGTCAAAGCAGTAGTCTGGATTCTGGGATATGATTTTTGAAACTCTACTACTTTCAACGTCAGGTCTTAGTTTATTATATCCATAACTCTGTAGTTTACACAAAAATACGTAATCCATACATATTGATAACGCATATCTCGCTAAATTTAAGCGCAATGGAACCTCGTAGGCGTGCGCCCAACGCTAAAGCCTTGACAACACAAAGGCCCCTATCAGGATCAGTTGTGGATTCTACAATAATAGATATCTATATCACTGCTCGATCGGTTTACCGGATTTGTAAAATATGGAATATAAAGGTACACTATGAGAGAAAAAAATGTTCCAGGAGATCCACTAAAAGTTTTACGGTAATTTCAACACTGTGTTTAGTTCTTCGGACAGAAGTGGAATTTTCCACTTTAAGTGAATTTATGTTTTAACTAAAAAAAAGTGTCGAAATAAACATAATAGTACATTGTGCACCAAGGTCGTAAAGTGGAACTTTTAAGGCCGAGTGCGATGTTTTAAGTACGAGTCGTAGACGAGCGCGCGAAGCGTGCGAGGCGAAGACGAGTACTGAAAACATCGTGCGAGGCGTTAAAAGGCCCACCTCCATGGTGCACACGATACTTTATATAACGCAAGTATATTTTTCTCGCTATTTGATGCCTCTGTATAGGACCTAAAAGTGGTACTTTTAAAGTCCGAGGACTTAAAGTGGCACTTTTAAGTCCTAGGACTTAAAAGTGGCACTTTTAAGTCCTAGGACTTAAAAGTACTACTTTAGGTCCTATACAAAGGCATCAAAAAGCGAGAAAAACATGCTTGCGTTATATAAAAATTTTTATATATAACGCAAGCATGTTTTTCTCGCTTTTTTATGCCTTTGTATAGGACCTAAAGTAGTACTTTTAAGTCCTCGGACTTTAAAGAACTTCAATCTAGTCAAATTTCAAATGCCAATACTCAAATGCCAAATTTTGATGACATTGAAATATTTCGAGTAATAACTTGACACTTTGATGGGCCTCGAACAAGTAGAAGAGTATTGAATCCAATACCATATGTGATAGTTTAGCGTAGTGGTTAGGGCGTGCGACTAGTAACCGAGCGGACGTGAGTTCAAATCCCGGCGGGGACGAAAAATGCGGCGATCTTTTCAGTGCGAGTATAATGCGATTTTATCAACATAATGATGCGTAGGTTAGGTCATCTGACAATAATATCCGTCAAATATCGTATTTTTGGTTTTTTTTTTCTACTATTATCAATTAATAATTTTCTGCCTAGGCGTTGGTTAATCATGAGTTCAACCAGCCTGGCTCTACGCGAGATTTGATTCAGGCCGAAAGGAGGGTCTGTATAGGCTCTACGAGCGATTCAGTTCAGGCCGAAAGGAGGGTCCGTAGGGTCTGCGCGAGATCGATTTAGGCCGAAAGGAGGGTTAGGAGGGTCGACGTGAGCGTTTATACGAGGTTCAACTGGGTTGAAAGGAGGTTCTGTTACACCCTCCAAGACCTCCTTTGAATGAAAATGTTCAATTTCTGCCACTTTTGTAGGTTCAAGTGGAGTCTGACATTAAACGTACCGAACCTCCTTTGACTCCTCGATACTCCCAAGATTTGACAGACTCTCGACGAACTACGAGGTTTAAAGGAGGTTCAAAGCAGGCCTGAAATTTCGACTCGGGTGGTAACAGCCCAAGATCCTACGTGGTAAAACAACCGACGCAATCAAACACAATACGCGCACGATCACGATAGCGCAAGGCATACGCTCATTATACAGTCGAACCTCAGGCACTGACAACTCGGGCACTGCTTTACCTCGGGTACTGACAGCGATCTTACCTCAGGCACTGACAGCTTTATAGCTTCTCGCTAGGGCCGTCACTGAATGGTGCGCTTCGTAGGGAGGCCTCAGTCTCGAGGCTACATAACCTCCAATCCAACTTGTCAACCGGCAACTGGCGCGTGTTAATCATTATGCCTCATTACGGGATCGTGCCGTTGTGCTTTACATATGTATGTAGTGAAGTTGGAAAATATTAGTACATGAAAACGGTTATCATCAAATCTTGGTGAACATTCTTCGGCGAGAAATTATTGTAGTAGGCAGAAAAAAAAACATTAGGCCCCGATTCGCAATAACATGACTACGGCCCTGGCCCAACGACGCTATTGGTTCGCGGGAAAGTTAGGTTATTTTGTCAGTACCCGAGGGAATGTTTCCCGAGCTCTGTCAGTGCCTGAGGTTCGACTGTACGTTTATATTCTAATGCTAAGACCGATGAAAAACCTCAAACAACGCATTCATATCACAATCCATCTTACTCCCTTAATCATTACCAAAATAAAATACGAAAATACGAAGGAATTTCGCAATGGAGAACTTTCGACCATACATTTATCATGGTTCTTAACATTGACCAATGACTCCATATCGTAGAGGGTGCCAACTTTTTCAATAAATCATTAAAATAAAATAAGAGGACATCCTCTTCAAATGAATTCACTTTATTTAATGTTTGCCATTTCACAAAGTCATCGTAGTTTGTACCGATCATGAGATTTGGCTGGTATCATATTTTTTGATATTACTTCGGCTTCCGCTTCAATATTACGCCCTACATCTGAATAGTCAGAATCATCAGATGTATCTTCTGATGAAACTCATTGTTTTATTTTTTTTTATACTAATAATTTGTCCATTGAGAATTTATATTTTATTCACAGTTCAATTTATTTATATTCATTTTTATTTTATTATTATTATTATTTTATTTCTTTTTATACTGACGAAATTAAAATTTTAAATATCTTTATTGTACTAGTAATGTCGGACCTATGAGATCCGTCGACTCGTTGATAATTTTTTTTAAATCGATAGTACGTCAAAAATTTTGCTTTTTGTGGACACGAACCTTTTGATTTTTTAATTATTACTACATTTATACTGACAAATCTTTATTTTAGTGGGAATATCGGACTTACGATGAAGCTGTTGGCAGATCGTTGTTAGAGTATCATAACAACCGGTAACTATGAATGAAACATGTGAGGAAAATTAATGCGAAAACATGCGAACTCTTAGGTGACACTAATTGCGAGCGGGCTGAATTGCGCCTCTTTCTTCCCGCTAAAGAGAGGAAAATCGATCTTTCGGCCTCGGAATGATAAAAAATTCGTACCTGTGAGTGGTGTCCATGACAACATAACAGCGCGCGAAATTTGAAATATTTATATTTGTGAATATTCTATTTACATTTATATTAATGATTTATCCACATTATGTTTAATTTGTGTTGCTTAATTGATTCTAAACTCGTTCTTGATAATAAAGTGATTTTTGAACTTCGTTTCACTTTTAATTTATATGGAGCTAATTTTTAGAATGCATTAATGAAGCATAAAATACAAATGATACTACTGCCGTTGATGCTGTAACACAACGGAATTTTACAAAGCGTCAATTTAGAAATTGATAGCTATATTATGGTTAACGCAAACCGCTCATTCCGTAATTTTCATTGCGAGGTGGAGAGAGGTCATGAATGGGACACTTTTTATAAATGTTTAGTTTTTTCATTTTGAACAAAGCACACATATTTTTAACTTATAACACCATCAACTCTGGCTCTTTATAAATGAAGTTAGGGACATAAAAATATAATTTCTTTTTTCGTAGAGTCGTAAAACCTGTGTACACATGAGATCACACATGTCCCATTCATTGGCGAAGTGATGCTTGAATGGGACGTTATAAATATTGAATGGGACGGATGTATTTATGTTAATTATTACGTTGGCTCAAAAATCACTATGAGTGGAATTTACCACAGAACTCTCTGCCCCGAGCAGAAAATAAAGATCGGCCAAAGGTTGGTCCAATATTGGACGCCAACGATACTTAGATGGTCCAAGCTTGGCGAAAAATGCTGGACCAATATTGGCGTGTAGTCCCGGGCGCTCTTGAGCCAGTCCCAATAACCATTGACGCGGGCCGACATTAGATTCAAGAACGGCCCAACGTTGGTTGCCAAGCTTGGGCCCGTCATGATTTGCAATAGCGGGCCGACATTGGTTTACAATAGTGGGCCGATCCTGGCAATCGACGACGGCCCGTGTAGAAATCAAAAAATGGTAATAATATTAATATTTATAATTAAAAAAAAATTCAAATTTCGATAACCTCAATTTTAATTCGCGCGCTTTTGTATACGAGTGCTGTGTTAACTGACTTTTTTCGTCACGCATTAGATTATATGGTCAACTGTACCCCTACCTAAATGTCAACTAACCGCATGTTTTTTTTCCAACTACGAGGGGATTTGAGCCCGGAACGCTTGGTCTCCCATATTACGAATCGCTCGCTCTAGCCACTACGCCAATTCGTCGCATGAGTATCGATACTACTTTTTGTTACTTGTATACATAGCGCGCAGATACAATGGATGTTTTGGGTCCAATCTTGGGCCGGGATACTGAGCTCCGGTTTGACCGATGCATCGGCTGCTGGCTAAAGTTCGATCTTGGGCCGAGATTATGGAACCATAGTATGACCGTCGCATCGGGAGTCATTCTGGAGCCGATATTGGAAAGATATCGGCCGCCGATATTCAACCGCTGTTCCGGAGGCTTATCTGGAACCAATGTCAGGTAGATGTTTTATGCTGAGATACAGTCGCTGTAGCGGGTGCCGATCTGAAACCTATATTGGATGGATGGTGGGCACCGAGAGTTAACCGTTGCATTGGTGCTCGATCTAGAACCAATATTGGACAGGTAATGCGCGCCGAGGATTGACCGGTGTATCGGTGGCCAATCTGAAAGCGGTTGTTGATAGATATTGCGTGCCGATATCTAACCGTTCCATCGGTTGCCGATCTCACACCAATATTGGACAGACATAACGTACCGATGTCGGACCATTACAATGACTGCCATTCTGAAGCCAATATCGGACAGACATAGCTCACCGCTGTTCCACCATTCCATCAAGTTTCGATATTTCACCAGAGCAGGGCCGGACCAAACTACCAATGCAAGACCGATCTATCAGATTGCCAATATTGGCCCAGCACTGGCCCGATTCGTAAAAGTGACTGCCGTTCTATGATCTCCACACGGGTGCAGTGGCAAGCCGATAGTTGGCCGTTGCGTCGGTCACCGTTCCGGAGCCGACGTTGGATCGAAATGGCAAGCAGATGGCTGGCCGTTGCATCGGTTGCCACTTCGGAGCCGACGTTGGATCAGAGTAGCCAGCCGATGGTTGGCCGTTGCGTCAATAACCACTTTGAAGCCAATGTCGTACCAATGTACCAGTTCGGTGGCTGACCAGTTAATTGGTAGCCCAGTTTGGGCCGGTGTGCGACCGATATAATAGCCGGCAGCCAACCGATGCATCGGTCCACAGGCCGGAGCCAACGCTGTACCAATTTAGGACGCCAATGGCCAACCGTTGTATCATTGGCCAATATTGCACCAGGTTGAAGCCGAAGTTGATGCAGTTGTGAAGCCAATACTCGGGTGACCAATATTGGGCCAACGCTCAGCCGTTTTTCAAAAACGGCAGCCAATCTTCGATTTCTGCACGGGTGGTTGGTAATCGATTAATTCGCATCCTCGCAAGCCTCACACTCGTAGAACATCTTCCTACTACCACCATTAGATTCATCACAAATCCACGTTTTGCATGTCCCATTCAATAATAGCACGTTATTGGGTCAAATGCAGTGAATATATCAAATG
Organism: Tenthredo mesomela; assembly: GCA_943736025.1. NCBI lineage: Eukaryota > Metazoa > Arthropoda > Insecta > Hymenoptera > Tenthredinidae > Tenthredo > Tenthredo mesomela. Next base: position 15,507,607 of record OX031014.1, on the reverse strand, counting down.
ATCGAACATCTTCACAAAATCAGTGATCGGAACATTATAGGGGTTGAACGACTGTATATTATAAACTGTGTAAAAATATAATTTTAGCGATTTCCACGGTTGGGAGCGGCAATTACCGCAAAATCGTCGAATACGTTTTGCTCCTTCATCGTTGTCATGGTTCAGATAGTTGTGTTCCGAATTCCATAATCCATATAGAATCGGGCTACAGAGGCCAATTTTGCATTTTTGATGCATAGGCGTGATATAAGTTGAAATAAATAGCACGCCAACACTTTTCAATAAAAAAAAAAAAAATCCGATATCATTCGGTCAAACTTACCAGTTCGAACTCATCACTCGTCAAACATCGGCTGCCAAAAGGACAAGTCGATTGATAGCCCCGTTTCACAGAAATTCGAGCCCCCCCCCCCCCCCCCCCCCCCCCCCCCCCCCCCCCCCCCCCCCCGCGCCCCCCTCAAGGAGAATATAGATGATATTTTAGTTGCGAGTTCGGGAATCGCGTAACTAATTTATTTTGAGAGCGTATAGAGGCTGTATTTTCCAGTTGCTGGTCGGAGTCAAACTGTCTGTTCTGTCTAGAAAAGCGAACGTCGTGTCCCGTTACTTTGTCTAAGATGGTATGACATTTTCCAGATTCTAAGGGTGGTCGGTAATTCGAGATTCTGAAATTCAGTTTTGTCCGTGAATTATAATTGTAGTCTATAATCTATGTGAGTCGGTACGGTCGACACACTATAATTATTTTCGCGGGATTTTTGTTCTGTTTGAAAAATTTGAATATCGAAGTTGACTTCCAGGGTGTGGAATTTCCACACCCTTAGAATTTAGAGTATGGAGTTCTCCACACCCACCACACAAAAGTCGCCGGTCCTGTTGACCTACACAACTAAGAAAACTCTCTCACACAAACGTTCGAGGTCAAGATTTGTCATTTTATAAATAGCTATTGTATACGAAATTTCGACTCATTTTGCTATTCCATCAATAATCCAGCCAATTTTTGTTCATAGAAAAACCGTACCGAGGGACCCGTGGGGGAAGATGGGTGAAAGCGAGGCGCAGTCGGGCCCGCCAGAATTTCATTAAGGGGACCAGTACAGCTTGGTTTAAGAAATTTCAAGTAGAAATACTCCAGAATGACAACAAAAGAAGACAACAAAGAAAACAACAAAGAAAACTAAGAAAACTCTCTCACACAAACGTTCGAGGTCAAGATTTGTCATTTTATAAATAGCTATTGTATACGAAATTTCGACTCATTTTGCTATTCCATCAATAATCCGGCCAATTTTTGTTCATAGAAAAACCGTACCGAGGGACCCGTGGGGGAAGATGGGTGAAAGCGAGGCGCAGTCGGGCCCGCCAGAATTTCATTAAGGGGACCAGTACAGCTTGGTTTAAGAAATTTCAAGTAGAAATACTCCAGAATGACTCTATTTGTGAACCAAAGTTTATTTTACATAAAAAAAAATGCTTCTTCCAAAAACTGTGTCGTAAGGTTTCAGGTACACCGTAGATCCAATTCAACATCTTGACGTCTCGCACCTTCTCCAGACAGCAGTCTTACATCTTATGAACGCGGGGATCTGAAAAGAAAAAAACATGTGAATTAATCATAATTAAGTAACTTAATTAATTAATGATAATTAATTAATGATAATTAATTAATTTAATTGATTAATTAATTTTATATAATTTTCATGAATTGCTATACATCTCGAGTTTGCGTCTATGCGTGTAACACTTTTGTCAGCTTGTTGTGCGTTTTCCATATTGATGATATTGAAAATACGACTGACGCGAAAGAATCGACTCACGAGCATATGAACGACTTATTTACCTAAGTGTTTCATATTGTATTTCGTTTAGCGAGGTAATCACGATATATCGCCGTATTAGAAATGTAAAGCCCATAATTATCCTATCCTACAAACATTGACCGCGCGTATGCGCGTTAGGAATTTTTACGAGTTTGTTTCGACGATATGCTGGAATACGCTGGGATAAGACGCGAAACGTTTCTAGAATAAGGGTCCTGACACAGTCAACCACGATTATACTTATTCTGATGATAAAAAATTAACGACACGTCCTAAAGCAATGTTGTCGAAACAAAAGCGTGATATGAGCAGGTTTGTAGTTCTTAAGCACCTCAGCATCCATCAGTGTAGCTTTGAACGTTGGATCCGCAGTGGCCGAGGCGAGAGAAGACGGCCCATGCGTTGAAGCCGTTACCCGAGAGCCGCTGGTGTTCAGCGTGAATCTTCAAGACACATTGTACGTCGTCGCGGATGTCGTCGTCACGTACCTCGGCAGCGGAGAGATTACATCCACCTCCGCAACGATCTCTGCCTACCCAGTAGCGATCGTTAAGTTGGAAGAGTCCGTGGTCCCAGCTACCGTCTGAATTGAACTTGTTAATTGCCGTTGTGTCCAGGCTAGATTCGTGCGTTGCGAGACAAACCCACATCGATAACTGATCCGCGGGTACTTGACCCCTCAATTCCCGGGTCAAGCTGCATCTGTCAAACTTTCTGGCTGACGCTGAGCTTACCAAGAAGGTTATCACTATGGCCAATCGAGCTGCATTGTTGATCCACTTTACAGTTTTAAAATCCATCGTCAAGTTTTATTATGCTTTTCAATTGCTCCCGACGAATAGTTGTTTCGAACTGATGAGAAGGCTATCGAACCCATCGGCTTTTATAGTCATCTGCAAATCTAGCGCAAGTCCCTCGGTTTCCTTGTGGCCTTCTTGAAGCGGATAGTCTTCAAGTATAACTCATACCGTCTTATTTGTAGATCATCGGCTAAACAGGTCACTGCAACTTCCTCGCGTATTTTTCCTGGTGATAAGAACTCGCTGAACCACGATATATAGTTATACCGTCACCTACCTACCTGCACCTACCACATTCAAGCCGATCAGATTACGGATTATCTTGCATATTGTAGCAACAAGTAGCGATTCTCGAAAAATATTCGGGTACCAATAACATTAGAGCCAATGGGATTACAGCGTCTACCAAAAATTCTGGTGGTGGTTAAAACTATGGAGATTCATAATTATTTTTTTTTCCCTCAAACAAGGTCGAAAAAAATGAAATAACAATTTTCTTGATTAAGGTGGTCTTTTCGGTACATTCCCCCAAACGTGGGTTTCAGAGAAGATTTTGAATACTTCTCGATGGGAAAAAAATCTGAAAAAAAACAAGCATGTAGAAGATCCTCGGGAGATTGATTTTGCATAATAATAATTCAAAAAAGTTATCAACAAATTGATGGAAGAAAACTGTTCAAGAAATTAGCCTGAATTTTCATACCTGATAAAACGCGATTTTCAAAAAATAGACAAAATTCGTAAAAAATTCATACGTATTTAGAAAAATTGACAAGTCATTTTCACCTGAAAAAAAAGTTGGGTTGTCGGCTAATTTCTTGAACAGTTTTTTTTTTTTTTCATTAATTTGTTGATAACTTTTTTGAATAATTATTATGCAAAAGCAATCTCCCGAGGATTTTTTTCAGATTTTTTTCCCATCGAGAAGTATTCAAAATCTTCTCTAAAACCCACGTTTGGGGGAATGTACCAAAGGACCACCTTAACAAATAGTATTGGAACTGAAATTATTAACTTGCGAAAATCACTTTTTGATATTGTTATTTCTGTTTTCGTGGCGGGAATTAAAAAAAAAAAAAACATCATTATCATCATTAGAACCGGAGATACATTTTTTTTTTTTTTATTATTTGCAATTTATTATAAAGGTCTCGATAATACACGTGTTTTGTTGAACCCGTACGTCCGACCCGGGTCCCCGATGCGGGTAATACACGGACGCAATAGTCCGGGTATAATAAATACCCGTGTAACGGGTAATTCAAGTCTGTGTATTCCGTGTCATCAGTAAAAAAAGTTATTCAAACTAGTATTACACGCTCTAGGAGCACGGGTATCCGGATATTTGAAATGCGTTTCGGTCCGGGTTGATTACCCTACTGAAAATCGCGGCATGAGATCTGATGTCAGACCAAATTCTTTTATGAGATCTGATATCATCTCACCTGAGAACAGGTGAGATCCTACCTAGGCCTCACATCAGATTTCGGTAACGAATTTCGATTTTCAGTAGGGTATTCACACGGGTAATCGGGTACCCGAATACACGTGAAATAGGGGGCTCTAATTTATTATCAATGTAAATAATAATAATACTTGAAAAAAAAACCGTACCTCGTCCATACCACAAGAATCAACCATGAATTTTACAAACTGTAGGAAATCATGATCAAAAGATGATACGAGCCCTCGCGAGCCCTTTCAGATGGATAAAGTTGTAATTTTTCGAAATCGTCGGCTGTGAAACATGATTTGAGGTGACCTAAAAATGTGCACCAACTTACACACTATAATACTATAAAGTGACGGAGTAACAGATTTTTCCAATCAACGATGGGCTCGTAAAAAAAAAAAATGTATTCAGTTGGTTCAAAATCCCATGTTATTCAAACGGGACAAAAGTACGGGCTTACCGGCACGCTTTCTCGTTGAGCTAGACAGCTCAAGTTTTGCCAAGGTTTTTTTGAATTTATTTCGAAACAATCTAGGGGGCGGCACGGACAAAATTTCACCGACCCCTAAAAAAGGACCACCCTAGTATACAGTAATGTTCATTAATGGGTTCGCGGTGGCTAACTTCTTTTTCTGACCTTTTCGGAAACGAAACTCCATTCTAGTCGTATTTCATGTGCCCATTGCCGAAATTATAATAATAATATTTATGTGTCATAGGCCATAAAACCGCTATTTTAACCTCGCTTCGCTCGGTTTAAACGTGGTTTTTGGCCTGGACACATAAAATTCTATATGCCATACGGTCCAAAATAGTACATTATGTCACTAGGCCGATTAAGTATTTTCCGACGAATTTGAGTTTATAATCCGAGCCGAAGGCGAGGATTATGATGAAATTCGTCAGAAAATACTTTTTGGGCCGTATGGCATATAGAATTTTATGTGTCCAGGCCAATGACACATAATAGTATATTGTGTACCAAGGGCGTAAAGTGGGCTTTTTTAGACCGAGTGTGGAGTTTGCAGTACGAGTCAGAGGCGAGGTAGCACGAGTCGAAGACGAGTGCGTCGGCGAGCCGAAGACGAGTACTGCAACCACACAAGGTCAAAAAGCCCACTTAGCCCTGGTGCACACCATATTTTTTGTAACAGCACGATTTTCGCGTTTTTTCATCATTGTTGATAATTTTCATGAAAATATTGAAAAATAATTTAGCGGGCGTTTTTAGTTTTTATTTGCCCGCTTATGCTCGAGTAGCGGGCGTTTTCACTTTTTATTTGCCCGCTACTCGAGCATAAGCGGGCAAATAAAAACCAAAAACGCCCGCTGCTCGGTTTAGCGGGCAAATAAAAACTGAAAACGCCCGCTGCTCGATTTAGCGGGCAAATAAAAACTAAAAACGCCCGCTGCTCGTTTTAGCGGGCAAATAAAAACTGAAAACGCCCGCTCGTCTGAAAACCGTCACTTTAGGCCCGCTTAATGGGTAAAAAAAACGCAAAAATCGTGCATGTGTTACAAAAAGTATTTTCTGACGAATTTCATCATAATCCTCGCCTTCGGCTCGGATTATAAACTCAAATTCGTCGGAAAATACTTAATCGGCCTAGTGACATAATGTACTATTTTGACCCCTTATAAAACTGATATAATATTATTTTGTTTGATTGTATCCGAAAAAGTCAGAAAAAACAGTTAGCCACTGCGAACCCATTAATGAAAATTACTGTATACTTGCCGAGGTTGATTCTGGCCCGGAAGTGATCAGGTTAGCGTGTTAAATCATATGGGCAAATCTCTGAAACCTCGAATTTTTGTGTCACTCTACATTCTTTATACTAATACATCATTTTTACCCATTTATCAGTGAAACATAAGGTTGTATATGTTGTGTAGATCATGTGAATAGAAAAAAAAAATACTAGCGCACAAATTTTCAAGTCAAAAATGCATATGATACACATATAAAATAGCGAAATTGGCACATTCGAAGATGTCACTCCCTCATTTTTATTTTATTTTTATGCTGTAAAATTTGGTGCATTAGTTGGTAATGTTTGAATTGGTGATGAATTGAAAGCATTAAGAGAGCAGAATAGAATGCAACATGTTAGAAGTATGTGCTCACAATAGGAAAAAAGTTATGAAGAGTCAAAGTGGTGTGACTACTTTTTTAAACTTGTAATATTTATGACTTTTATAGCGCACCGTGGTTGGTGCATACCTGAAATCGTTATCAGACAACATCGATCGTGTTCTAGGGCACAAAAGAAGTAAATCTAGACGTGACAGGATTATGTGCTCGCATGAGGGGGTAGTTAAAATACATCTTATTGAAAAGTAGACAATACGTGCACCGAAGTAAAAACGAATACTTCTTATTGGCACATCGTCTGCTGATGAAAAATCTAGCTGAATACATTTGTGCACTGCTGTTTAGTACACTATTGAATCAAAATTCACCCGCACCATCTCCTTAACAATTATTCAAGAAGTTACGGAGTGAAAAGTAAATGCGAAAAATCCAAGATCATACAATTACACGCGTTAGGTGAGCGGATCCACGTCACCTCACTCAAAAAAAAAAACCGTCAAATCACAGAACTTTGCGCCATTCAAAATATCTGTAGTACTATAGAAAAAAAAATACAACTTCAAGGATTTCGAAAAAAAATTTAAAATGGCGGATTTGGAGCTATGTTAATTTTCATAAACCGCTGTTGCACCGCTATGTTTGAAAATTCATATCTCCGAAAGTATCAATCGGAGCAGACTGATCCTGGAATCATTTTGTTCGCAAAAGTATGCGCTTTCATACAAAAAACTTAATTATCACCTTATTTGTATTTTTTATCACCTTATTTTCTAAAAATGATTCGAAAATCACAAAAATATGAAAAAACGTTGATAATGATTGGTGCGTTGCTTCAAAACGTTGCACCACGTTAGATTCTGTATTCTAACAGCTGACGGGACGTATACTCAAAATTTCAGGCATGTGCTCAAGAATTGAAAATGAAAAAAATTCCTTAAAAAAATTCGAGGTTTCAGAGATTTGCCCATATACCAAACAGTCACTTCCGGGCTAGAACCAACCTCGCCATGTATACATTAATAATTAAGGTAACTGGATCGAAATAAAAAAATTTGTAAAAAATTTGGTTTTTTGCATTTCGCGACTAGACTAACCAAACCTATTGAAATCTTTGAAATTATTTATCATACACGAGGATGAGACACACAACTTTTATATCAAACATTTTTGACTCACACGCATAATATGAAGGAAATTAAAAATCAAAATAGCGAATTTTTTTTTTTTTTACATTTTTTTAAACAATGTTCCACTCATTTAATGAACACGCAAAATCAGGGGCTCATTTGTCGAGGTCAAATCTACCTAATAAAAAATCGGCATAACTGTACTCACAGAGAATAGGAGTCAAGTCGAATCCGACTGGACTAAAAGTATGAATATTAAATATGAAATATTTTCGAGGGTAAATTTTTATTGATGTGAAAAATCAACGGACGATCTGGAAATCGAACCCGGGTACCACGGAAGCTTAACCGGGGACTTACTCCACTTTTTTTTCTTGTTAAGAAGTTTATTAAAACCAATTATATACAAAACAAAAGATACAGTATAACTCTTAATAAAATTACTTCCCAAACATGTTAACAGTGACAAAAAATAATATTACTAGTTTTCGCCTAAAAGCGAGCACTGCGCGAGTGAATCTTTTATCAAAAAATTCTCACCTGGTCCAGACGACTCAAGGAAATTCTATTTGCATACGCTTCTACTTTTTATCATTCAATTAACTGCACAAGTAGTCCTGTGTATCGTCAATTAGAAACTAATACTTACTCCACTAGACCACCTAGCTCGCCCACGCGCGGAACGTCATCATTTAATTTGCGTCATCCATTTGTAAACTCTACTTTTCTTAGTACCTATACACACGTGTATATGAATCGATAATATTTGTAATTTGGCATTGTACTATTGTAGAAAGTCACATCTTCGTCGTGCGAGTTTCAACGCTTTCTAGACCTGAGCCCTGAACTTTCGGGCTATGCCATTGGTGAATTTTTCGGAGTAAATCTCACTATCTATAAAATTTTCTACATGCAATTTTGTTGTAACTCACATCGTTTTTGCAGCGTTGCGGTCGAATGGTCGAACAGCGTTGATTTTTCACCTATTAATAATTTCTGGTCGAATGGATTTCTGATACAAATACTACCTATACGACCGGTATTTGAGGTCAAAAGAATTCGCAATCTGATTGGCCTGAATGTGGTAGGTGCAGGTATAACTCTATATCGTGGTTGAGCGAGTTCCTATCACCGGGAAAAATACGCGAGGAAGCTGCAGTACCCCGTTTGACTGATGATCTACAAATAAGACGGTACGAGCTCTACGTGACTATCCTCTTCGAGAAAGTCACAGGTAAACCGAGGCACTCGCGCTACATTTATAGATGAGTATAAAAGCCGATGAGTTCAATTGCCTTCTCATCAGTTCGAAACGACTCTTCGTCGGAAGCAATTGAAAAGCATAATAAAACGTGGCGATGGATTTTAAAAATGTGAAGAGGATAAAAAATGCAGCTGAATTGGCCATAGTGATCATTCTCTTGGCAGGAACAATTAGTCGTAACGAAAGGTAAAAGGTCTTGATTTAACGAAAAATGAAGATGAAACTCGCCACTCCAAAAATGAAAGAATGCATAACTCAGCTTTCAGTGCACCGATGACGTTGACATTGCGCATAAATTAGAGCAGCTTAAATCAGCATTCTTAACATACCTAACACGTTTCTTCCCGGTATATTATAGGAGACGGTAACTGGTAAGATTTCATTAAATTGACCCCCCCCCCCCCCCCACGAGGTTGACGAGGTCGTTGAGCGCTTTTTTTGAATACATATATACTTACCCTGGTAGAAAATTGAACGGAATATGGCCAGAATCCGTTGAATTTTCTGCTCGGTGGGCAGATTCTGGGCAGAAAATATGGCCAGAAACCCCGCGGTCTGACGACGGATTCTGGTGAAGGATCTGGTCAAGTCATCAGCTGTTCATACACATACATAACCTACAGTCCTGAACTTTGTATGTATGCGTGTACGTGTGACACACGGCAAACTTCCAGAGACAGTGGGAGAGAAAGAGATAGAGATACCTGCGTGCGCATCCACCTATAGCTATGTATAAGGGTAAATTAACCGTGGCTTCTGATTTTTGGTACACTAAACGTAATGGATTCTGATCCGGACGAGTTGGACAATTCTAGAAACAGCCAATCGGCGCTCTGGATTTTTTTAATCCAGAGCGCCGATTGGCTGTTTCTAGAATTGTCCAACTCGTCCGGATCAGAATCCATTACGTTTAGTGTACACGTGTCATCGGCATACTATGTTTGAAATATATATTTATAAATTTTAAGTTTAGAGGTGTTGAGCACAATCATTTTCATTCATTTTTCCAGCTTGTAACATTGGGTTTACATAACCTCAAACATAGGAGCTAGGAATTATTCACCAGATTTTGGTCAGATACTGGCCAAATACACCATGAATATCTGGGCAGATTCTGCCCAGATGATCTGCCCAGAATCTGTTAAAAGGCCAGATCGTCTGGTCAATTTTCTACCAGGGTAGTTTCCTTTAAATGATCCTTGAGATTTCACGACTTACTCTACGAAATATCGATGGCCAGAATGAAGAGGATGTCGTCAATATAGTTGACTCCCAATCTCTTATCGAATCGATGGTCAGAGACTACTACGAAGGATGCCTCCGTGATGGACTTTACGGAAAATGTGGTTCTTTCGCAAAGTACCAATGTCTCATATGTCTCTCGTGATGTTAATCAGTTCATGGCACTCCGTTGGTTGATGATTCTTAACTTACTCTTTGAATTTTATAACGATTCAAAAAAATCAAACGATAGACAAATAAATCTGAGATTAAAAATACTTTTCACTCAATCCGGATCACCATAGTTATGAAACGAGAAACTCTTCCCCCTTCAGAGAATGGCAAAGTAGGAAAAAGGGTAGGTAAAACTAATGTCTATTTTTCATCTGTACGTGACTGGCCTAACTGCCATTGTAGCAATGTACCCTGCTCTAGAGCGGCATGGTCTGAGATGGTTTATGATTTATGAACGGATAAAAATTCGGTTGTGGTTCAGTTTATTTGGTTGGCATATAAATTATATTAGAGTAAGAGAGAATCAGTAGTATTCTGATGATGATCTGCATGAGATTCTGCGAATAAGAAACTGATTTCATCTCACCCTCAAATGAGGTAGCTCCACTGATGGTTTGCGGTAAGATCTGCAGAAAGATTTACGTATGTGTAAGCAGACTTCAACAATTCCTCTGTAATAGTAAACTTACAGTGGTTTCAAAACACCTTGAAAATAATAAGTATTCAGATATAAAGATCACCATATTTCTTCGAATAAAAAGAGAAATTTATTAACTCGATGAAATTACATGCGCAAGTTCGCCATAGTCATTTTGGACAAATTTGAATATACATATATAATTAAATAAAGTGGAAATGAAAACTGTACAGAAGTATTGCATGGTATGACAAATATTATCTATAGTACTATGAATAAAACATAACAGAGTTTAAATATCTATGTATAATAACTATAATAACCAAAAGTGGTCAAAGATCATATCTTTGTTATTTTTGCTTAATTATTCTCACGTGATATCGTATTTCAGGTTACAGTCGTGATTACGAATTGTTGTAGGTATATATATATATGTATATTATATAGATTAGACTGGCCGTTAAAAAAAAAAGTTTGCGCTCCAACTTGAAAAATATTAAGTTCATTTTGAAAAAAGAAGATCCTCAAAGTTTCAATGCTCTATCTCATTATTAAGGGGTGTAGGTAATTTATTGTTTTATTTTAATTTTATTTTTTATTTTTTTTTCAATTTCGTTTTAATTCTTTTTAAAAAAAATTTATTTTCCTTCAAAATAAGATTTTATTTATTTTCAGACCTCGATCTTTTTGAATTTTACAACGATTAAAAAAAATCAAACGGTAGACAAATAAATCTGGGATTGAAAATACTTTTTACTCAAATATTTTCAATTTTCAATTCATTTTCTTATTTTCTTCATTTTCAATTTTTTATTTTTTTATTCTTGATATATCTTTTGTTACTAATTTGATTTGTTAATTTTTTATTCTAGGCTTCCCTGAAATTTTTTTAGACTAATTCCTAGGCTATATGCTTTTTTGGACGCCCTGTTGAATATTCCATCATGAGAAATTGAAAATGTTTGAATAAAAGGTATTTTCAATCCCAGATTTATCTGTCTACCGTTTGATTTTTTTGAATCGTCACAGAATTCAAAAAGATCAAGGTCTGAAAACAAATAAAATTTTATTTTGTGGGGGAAAAAAAATGAATTCAATTTTTGAAAAAACTTAAAAAAAAATTAAAATTAAAATAAAACAAAAAATAGAGCATTGAAACTTTGAGGATCTTCTTTTTTCAAGGTGAACTTAATATTTTTCAAATTGGAGCACAAACTTTTTTTTTTAACGGATAGTCTAGTATATACAATATACATATATTAGGGTGGTCCTTATTTAGGGCTCGGACGAATTTTTTATCAGACGCCCCCCAAATCGACTTGAAATAATTAAGAAACGAACTCCAATTTTTTCAGATTTTTATCTAGACTCAAACACCTCCCACCAAGAGGGTGGAATTCCCCATTTGAAATACACGTGTTTCGGCCATATTCTCAGGATATATTTTATTCTAAAAGTAAAAACTTTTAGAAAAATCTGTAACTGCGAGATTTTAGTGTTCATTGGTGCTACTATTTGAGAAAAAAGTCACATTTTCATACATTATTCTGCCTTTTTTTTCTCAATTGAAGGGTATGCAATTCGTCTAGATTGACCCGTATGATAATGTGACTTTTTTCTCAAATAGTAGCATCAATGAACACTAAAATCTTGCAGTAACCGATTTTTCTAAAAGTTTTTACTTTCAGAATAAAATATATCCTGAGAATACACGTAAAAAAATGGTACTGTTGAATTTACCATCGCAGCGGTGAATATATGGACAGCGCTTTTTTTGCAGTATGAATTACCTTTTTGCAGTACAAATTACTAAAATTCTAGTATTTGGCACATTAGAGGCCACTTGCTCCACTGTGCCGAATACTAGAATTTTAGTAATTTATACTGCAAAAAGGTAACTCATACTGCAAAAAAAGCGCTGCCCATATATTCACCGCTGCGATGGTAAATTCAACAGAAAATTTCTTTGCGTGTATGGCCGAAACACGTGTATTTCAAATGGGGAAATCCATCCTCTTGGTGGGAGGGGTTAGAGTCTAGATAAAAATCTGAAAAATTAGGGTATTGTTTTTTAATTATTTCGAGTCGATTTGGGGGGCGTCTGATGAAAAATTCATCCGAGCCCTAAATAAGGACCACCCTGATATATATATATATATATTAGACCTGTCCTTAAGAAGGGTAAAATCGAATTTCGATCGGGCCACCCCTCAAAGTAGTTCGAAATAATTAAAAAAAAATGTCAAATTTTTTTCAATTTTTTTCGGCCATATTTACCCACCTCTCGAAAGCCTTGCTTTTTCCCATAAGAAAAGCATTGATTTTTCGAGGTTTTTAATCAAAAATTCGTACTGGGTCTGAAAATAGTCGTAAAAAAATTTCGAAAGAAGCAAAATGGAGGTGAATTCGTTCACTTTAAACCGCCGCTTGGAAAATTGGGCTATCTCTATTTTTGACTCCGCTATCTCACTTTTAGTGCGGCAAGAAATTTCAGCTAGTGAATATAAGCTTTTGGGATTGCTCTTGAAGAAAAAAAAAATTCTTCGTTGAAAATAACAAATAGAAATTCAAAGATTTTGATCACCTCATCTTCCTTCTTATTATTTGGGAAACCGCTGAAAAAAGATTTTGAAAATGTCGAAAAACGTCATTTAAATTTAATTATTTTTATTTTTATTTTACATTTAAAAAAAATTTTTTTTTGCTAAGGGTTGGAGTTACATTTTTTCACATGACTAATTAAGTTTGCACAAAGAATTTTCTATTTTCTACGACTACTCCGATTTAATTCTCCCGATATTAAGCTCTCCAAATGAGGTTTGTCGACATTTTTGAAATCTTTTTTCAGCGCTTTCCAAAATAATAGGTGATCGAAATTTTTGAATTTCTATTTGTTATTTTCAAAAAAGAATTTCTTTTATCTTCAAGACCAATCCCAACAACTTGTATTCACTAGTTGGGATTTCTTGCCGCACTAAAAGTTAGATAGCGGAGTCAAAAATAGAGATAGCCAAATTTTCCAAGCGGCGGTTTAAAGTGGACGAATTCACCTCCATTTTGCTTCTTTCGAAATTTTTTTACGACTATTTTCAGACCCAGTACGAATTTTTGATTAAAAACCTCGAAAAATCAATGCTTTTCTTATGGGAAAAAGTAAGGCTTTCGAGGGGTGGGTAAATATGGACAAAAAAAATTGACAAAAATTTGACATTTTTTTTAAATTATTTCGAACTACTTTGAGGGGTGGCCCGATCGAAATTCGACTTTACCCTTCTTAAGGAGAGGTCTAATATATATATATACAGAGATGTTCTGTGGAAACCGGTCAGTCTAATGGAGGTGCACTTACTTTTTTTTCGTCAATGACAACGCTGTCAAAGCGATCTACTGATTTTTCACATGCCTATGACTGATACCTTCAGTCGACTTAGCGGAAGCTGTCACGTCGTAGGTTATGAACTGTCATATTAGAATAATGTTTAATTGAATTATTATTAATAATAATAATTAATAATAATTATTAATAATTATTAATATTAATAATTATCAATATCAATAATTATTAATACTTATTATTAATAATATTATTTTTAATTCTTATTAATAATAATTAACAATATTATTAGGTTATAAATAATTGTCTTGGTGAAATTTAATTATTAATAATTATTAATACTTGTTATTAATATTATTACGTTTGATTATTAATTATTATTAATAATAATTATCAATATTATTAGGTTATAAATAATTGTCTTGGTGAAATTGACACATCTGGTAGTCATAAATTTAATAAGTCAATAGCACAGGATATCTATTCGTTACGAATTCATTTCAGGCGTGAATTCCTGTTTATTTACCACATTAATTGCAATCGAGCATTTCTTCGGTGACTGACTGACCCGTTGCATCTCTTCGACAAGTAGGGTTACGAACATAGCGAGGTGAATATCTTCATCGAGCATACAATATTGTGTAATTAAATTGTGATATCGTTCCTAATACAACGGTTATCTATTTCTGATTGCAGATTTCAATTTCTGTTTATTTCAAACATTATTAGGTTATCAATAACTGTCTTGGTGAAATTCACACGTCTGGTAGTAATAAAGTTAATAAGGCAATAGCATACGATATTGATTCTTTATAAATTCGTTCCAGGTGTGAATTTCTCTTTATTTGCTGATAAGTACGAAAACAGTCCTGCATAAGTGATGTGTTGGTCCATCAATGCGTGTTCAAGTTTCATCGAGTGAAAAATGAATTTAAATTATTGTTCCTATCAGCTTGCTCCTCATCGTCTCACAGAATATTGAGCCACTCTCGACGCTGGCTTTTTCCCGTTTTCTTCGAGTACTCATAGTACTAATATGGGTTGTTACAATATTCCGCACGGTATCCATCGCTGGACGCGGTGGTCCCGGATTCTTCGCAAAACCATGTTCACCCTTTCTTCGACAGCGTTATTGAATTGTTATTTTTTTTTTTTCCTATTTCCTTCACATGTATTACGAATTATTGAATTTTATTGTTATAACTGAATAAACATAAAATTGTGTTGAATTTTAGAAAATTTACTTTATTACTACCAGATGTGTAAATTTCATCAAGACAGTTATTTTTAATCTAACAATGTTTGAAATAAACAGATATTGACATCTGCAATCAATTTAACACTACTAATCAATAATAATAATTTATCACTACTTATCTATGAAATACTATCGTATACTGTTGTATTATGAACTTATTACACAATATTGTATATTATATTGCTCGATGAATGGTATCCACATCACTATGTTCGTAACCCTACTTGTCGAAGAGATGCAACGCATCAGGTGAGCGCAGAAAACAACCCATATTAGTACTATGAGTACTCGAAGAAAACGGGAAAAAGCCAGCGTCGAGAGTGGCTCAATATTCTGTGAGACGATGAGGAGCAAGCTGATAGGAACAATAATTTAAATTCATTTTTCACTCGATGAAACTTGAACACGCATTGATGGACCAACACATCACTTATGCAGGACTGTTTTCGTACTTATCAGCAAATAAAGAGAAATTCACACCTGGAACGAATTTATAAAGAATCAATATCGTATGCTATTGCCTTATTAACTTTATTACTACCAGACGTGTGAATTTCACCAAGACAGTTATTGATAACCTAATAATGTTTGAAATAAACAGAAATTGAAATCTGCAATCAGAAATAGATAACCGTTGTATTAGGAACGATATCACAATTTAATTACACAATATTGTATGCTCGATGAAGATATTCACCTCGCTATGTTCGTAACCCTACTTGTCGAAGAGATGCAACGGGTCAGTCAGTCACCGAAGAAATGCTCGATTGCAATTAATGTGGTAAATAAACAGGAATTCACGCCTGAAATGAATTCGTAACGAATAGATATCCTGTGCTATTGACTTATTAAATTTATGACTACCAGATGTGTCAATTTCACCAAGATAATTATTTATAACCTAATAATATTGATAATTATTATTAATAATAATTAATAATCAAACGTAATAATATTAATAACAAGTATTAGAGATATTCCGTTTAATAGATACAGAGATATTCCGTTTAATATCACATTTTTTCACGATGTTTTCAGGACTGGTGGAATTGCCTAGGAAAGCACCTTAAGGGGGGAAATCACAGTAGCACACAAAAAAATAGGCATATTTTCGGGAATTAATTTTGGCTGAATAAAAGTATCAATCGAAAATCTGTAAAGTAGGTTTTATAGCAATACTAAAAAAGTACAAAATGTAATTTTTTCAATAAAAAATATTCAAAAATGGCGGCTGCGCAGCATATGCCCCAAGGTGCCTATTTTGAGCTCGCCGAAGACATAACTCGAGCAAATGTTTACCGATCGACTTGAAATTTTGACGGTAGCTTCGAAATATCTTTCTCCACGGAGCTACGTAGGATTTTTTTTTTATATGGCTTAGTTTTTTTTTATCGACGATTTTATGGCGTTTTTTTTTGTTAAAAATTTAACTTTATTTTCAAACATGCACCATTTTGCGAAAAATCAATTTATCGAAAAAATCCTACGTAGCTCGCTAGCTGTTGTTATATGGAAACTAAAAAATTTTGGTTTTTCCTTCCGGGTCAAAAATTAAGGAGTCTACGTCTTCGGCCATCGACACGCTTTCAAAAATAGGCACCTTGGGGCATATGCTGCGCAGCCGCCATTTTTGAATATTTTTTATTGAAAAAATTACATTTTGTACTTTTTTAGTATTGCTATAAAACCTACTTTACAGATTTTCGATTGATACTTTTATTCAGCCAAAATTAATTCCCGAAAATATGCCTATTTTTTTGTGTGCTACTGTGATTTCCCCCCTTAATAATTATTAATAATTAAATTTCACCAAGACAATTATTTATAACCTAATAATATTGTTAATTATTATTAATAAGAATTAAACCTAATATTATTAATAATAAGTATTAATAATTATTGATATTGATAATTATTAATATTAATAATTATTAATAATTATTATTAATTATTATTATTAATAATAATTCAATTAAACATTATTCTAATATGACAGTTCATAACCTACGACGTGACAGCTTCCGCTAAGTCGACTGAAGGTATCAGTCATAGGCATGTGAAAAATCAGTATATCGCTTTGACAGCGTTGTCATTGACGAAAAAAAAGTAAGTGCGCCTCCATTAGACTGACCGGTTTCCACAGAACATCTCTGTATATGTGTATAGAGTGAAACAAAAATGTGTATTAATCAACGTATGCTGGTAGGCAGCATACATCAACGATACCATGATTACTAAATAGCTTGGAATACCAAGGTCATAAATTAGAGCAATTAGAACTTCAAATATAACAGAAACAATATTAATCATTACATAGGTATAGGGTATTTCACTCATTCTAATACTCGCGTTGAAGTTAGCGATGGGAAAAAATAATCGATTTTCGATTACATCGATTATATTCTTCCGATTAATCGAGTATAATCGATTATTTTTCTTCACGATCGTTTTTTTTTTTTTTTTTCTTTCTTTCTTTCAAGTACTGTCAACAACGTTCTACAGGCGCAAAAACCCAAAAACTCTTAGTTATGAGTGAAAAATAAATCATCATTTTTAACTGGACTGTGGTTATTAGAAATCTTTTCCACTACCAAGTCTTAAATCTGAAATTTTTGGATATTGGTTGCGAATACACCCATTTGAAAAAATACAAAATAATCGATTAATCGATTATTTTTCGCCGATAAAATCGAGTCATGTTCGATTATTTTTCTAGAATCGATTGATAGATTAATCAATTATTTTCAGCTGAGTGCCCAGCCTGAGTTGAAGTCTTGGATTATAGATTTCTGTCTCCGGAGTTTCAAAAAACCCCCTCTACTCAGAATCTCGTGACTCTTAGGTTCTTTCACGAACTTATTATAATGTCTTGCAACCTCGCTGCAATACACTATCCATCTCTGTCGTAAACATATATACCCACTAGGGTGGCGCAAAAAAACCGACTATTTTTTTTTTTTGAGTCTCGGGTGAAAAAATGTTAGTTTTTGATGTTTTAAGAGCCCTCTCCAAAGGACAGCTAAAAAAAAAATTTTTAAGAGGTCGCTCCAAATTTTTTTAAATTTCAAAAATCGTCAAAATCGATTTTTTTTTTTTTTTTAATTTTTTTTCTCGTTACGGTATAATTTTACAGTCCAAAAAAAAATAACTTTCTGAAAGTTTCAGTTCAAAATTTGAATTTTGAAAGGTCGCTCATAATTTTTTAATAATTAAATAATTAAAAAATCTAAAGTATGCACTGATAAATTAAAAAAAATTATGAGCGACCTTTCAAAATTTAAATTTTGAACTAAAACTTTCAGAAACTTATTTTTTTTTGGTCTGTAAAATTATACCGTAACGAGAAAAAAAAATTAAAATTCGAATTAGAAAAAAAAAATTCGATTTTTGACGATTTTTGACGATTTTTGAAATTTAAAAAAATTTGGAGCGACCTCTTAAAATTTTTTTTTTGAGCTGTCCTTTGGAGAGGGCTCTTAAAACATCAAAAACTAACATTTTTTCACTCGAGACTCAAAAAAAAAAAATAGTCGGTTTTTTTGCGCCACCCTAATACCCACACATCTCAAATCTGCCCCTTGGATCGTTTAGCGCAAAAAAAAAAAAAAAAAAAAAAACTGTCGTGGCCGGCCGTCAAGTGAGTGTCTGCCGAATATTTCGGGCTATTCAGCATAAGTCATTTTATGATCTTTGAGCTCTAAAGAAGCATAGTAAAATATGTCGATCGAGTAATCATGTAACTCATGACATTGAAGTCTGCAACGTTGAAACGCAACGAAATCCGACAAAAAATATTAAAATATATTAATTTACCAAAAATGATCCTGCTATGTTTGAAAAGTGAAAACGACTAGAAATAACTTGAAAATGTTAATAAACCTAGTAGGATCATTTTTATGCTATGTATATTTTTTTTAAATTTACGTTGAATTTCGTTGCGATCCAACGATGCAAACTTCAATGTCATTGTAACTCTGGTAGTTAAAAGTTCAACCAGATCACTGAAATAGCATATTAGTGAAATATATTTTGTTATATCTTGGCCTGAATTGCTAGAAAATTTACGGGCGACACTTATTGATATGTGAAGTTTATTTTCGATCTATTCTGTCCTAACTGGGAATTCATAATTTCGTCCCCGCTTATAGGATTGTGAAGCAATACGAGCACATCTTTTTTGGGTTACCCAAGGCCTTGAATTTTTTACCCATTTTTGCGTGGTTAAATATTTTCCAAAAACTATGTTCTGTAGTCGGAAACTCGATACTTTGAAATGGAGCTCACACTTTTCGAGTGTTAATATGGGAGTCTTGAAAACCGTTCAGTTCGATAAAGTGATAACTTTTTAACATTCTGCACCATATCATTTCGAAACCGATATAATACATATTGAATAAATTTTCGACATATCCTCAAATTTGCAAAATAAAAATGGCACTAATGAACATTTTATTTACATCAATAACGGAGAAAAATTATACCTAATATAAGATTAACGAATAATATTGCCACTACTCGGAGACTCGTCAAACGTTTACGGTAAAAGACTCTTCGGTGATGTAGTCGGTTTGCCAAAAAAATTGCAGAGGTGGTACTTCTTTCCATATCTCTATAGATATGAAAATTGGAAGGGGCAAGAAAAAATCGTGATCCAAGACATGTTTCCAGAATTCGTGACATGCCCCAGACTTACGAAACTGTATAATATGTACTTACATTTTATTCTCATTTTATTAAATTTCAGACACGTCTCTCCCCAAGTTTCTACTTTATCGGTTAAGGCTTCATCGTAGGTATTTTCTACGCCGAAAAAACATGGTACAGTAGAATCGCGATATATTACATCTTGATATATTGCCGCTGAGAGCACTTCCCCTTCGTGCGGACTACACTTGCTTCCCCCATCCGCCATGTGCGCATGCGCCGCACGGCTTCTACGTCTGCGCGAAACAGCAATAGACGGAGCTTTAGTGGGCCCTGCCGCATGGAGAGGGATCGCGATATATTGCCTTTTCCCTCCCTTACAGCCCCGAGAGTGGCAATATATCGCGATCCCGCACTGTACTTTCATTTGAAAGATTCATTGCCTTACTTGGTTGCTGCTCTTCTCAATATTAATTTTGAGATACTACCGACTGTTGGTAGACACAACTTTAGTTTCACTGATTCTTACATTGTCGGTAGAGTACCTATACTGCTAAGGCCTTCATAATATCCTTACGAGTAATAACTAATACTTATTGTAAGTTGGTAACCAGTTGTTGTTGGTGCTATTGTATTAGTATCGTCCAATTTACTGTGATTTTCTCTCACTCATCGAAACAATAGTATATTATGTGGCATGACCGTAAACCAAGTGTTTTTCGGCGAGAATAATGATTTCAGGACGAGCTAAAGGCGAGCCGAAGGCGAGCCGGAAGCGAGTTCTGAAATCATTATTCGCGTCAAAAACGGTTTACGGGTGCGCCCCATACTGTATTTTTTTCGAAATAGGCATGAAAAGTCACTTTGGCGCCTGTTGAGATTCACTAGACGAAGAGTGGGGTTATGGTGCGATCTGTCGCGCACTTCGAACTGCGCATCGAAACTGCCGTATAAAGACTTTGGCCGTGTTCGACAGCCTCTTCTTTTTGATGAATTTCTTCGAAATGATAGTAGCGCATGCGTGGAACGTACCTGGGCAGCAGCGAGTACGTTCCGCGCGTGCGCTCCTATCACTTTGAAAGAATTGTTTCAAATAGAAGAGGCCGTCGAACACGGCTTTTATAAGGCAGTTTTGGAATGCGCACTTCGAACTGCGCATCCAGACTGCCGTATAAAGACTTTATAGGGCAGTTCTGAAACCAACCATATAAAGTGACACTTTGTGGATCGAAAACAGGTGTCAAAAAGTGACTTTTCAATGCCTATGCCGAAAAAAATTGTTTTATGTGTCATAGGCCGTAAGACCGCAATTTTAACCTCGCTTCGCTCGGTTTAAGGGTAGGAGATACTGAAATTTGAGTGCGAAAATTTGAAAAAAATCGATTTTCGGTTTTTTACGAAAAAGTGTTATTTGAACCCTTATCTATACGTACACAAATACTTGAACCGAAAAAAAAATTATTAAGCCCCGTTTACTCAATAAAACGTATAATGTTACAGTAGAAGTTCCTAATTTTCCTATATTTCGGTTATTGCCATTTCAATTTGTGAAAATAAGTAACTTGAGATGCATTTTTCACGTGAGATAACAAAATAATAAAAAAAATAATAATAATAAAATAATAAATAATTTTTTTCAAATCACTGCTACGCGCTGAGAAAACATTCTAGTGACTCAGTCTTTTTACAGTTGATTAGTGCTATTTTGATACAAAGTTCATGATTTTTCCAGATTTCATGTGCTCCGCTGAACCAAAATTTAGTCCATCGAAGAAAAAGTAGTTGTCGTAAGGTACAGGTTGCTGCGTTGCATGAAATTTCTCAAAATTGGAAGAGATATTCTGTATGAATGTAATTTAGAGCCAAACCAATAATATTTCATGTATATTCAAGTTTTAGACATAGAAATTTTTGATTGTAAAATATTTTTTCCAAAACGATGGAAAAAAAAGTCTTACAATCAAAAATTTCTATTTCTAGAACTTGAATTCATGAAATATTATTGGTTTGCCCCTAAATTACATTCATACAGAATATTTCCCCCAATTTGGAGAAATTTCATGCAACGCAGCATACTGTACCTTACGACAACTACTTTTTCTTCGGTGGACTACATATTTGGTTCAACGGAGGACATAAAATCTGGGAAAATCATGAACCATGTATCAAAATAGCACTAATCAACTGTGGAAGAACTGAGACACTAGAATGTTTTCTCAGAGCATAGCAGTGATTTGGAAAAAAATTATTTTCAAGGTGTGTATACTCCCATAAGACAACAACTCCAAAATATGTTTTTCTACGGTTGGAAATCTTATTGAAGTTTTTGGTCACACACTTCACCAGCGATAAGCATTGAAATTCATATAGCAAATCAATATTCTCCCAAATGTTTGTATTCATTTTACAGAACCAGATTTACAAGTCATCAACCGCACGATTCGCTGCCCGCAGATCAAATTGCTTAGACTTGACAAGACCAAGTTTATATCAACCGAACTGCTAAAATATAAATGTTGACATTTTTTCAAGTTGTGATAATTTAAATGCTTTATAATGCTTTCCAACTTCCTTGAAATCGTAATTTCTGAAATGCATGATGAAAATGTGAATTCCACTCAAATATTGTGCGAGCCGAGCTATTTTTTTTTTTTTAACGTCACATGCTTCAAAACTATTAGCAATCTCGTCTGAAACTAGTTTGGATCATGCAGTAATAAAAATCTTGAATTTTGTGAATAATTTGAAAAAAAAACTTCAAAGCGATTTATCTCAGAACTGTGGTTTTGCCTTTTGAAAAAGTCCCATGCGTCTTACTTTTTGTCGAAGACTTCTGCAATTTTCAGGATGCATTCCTACACACACTAGCTACAAACCCACGTCGGATTTTGCAAATCGAGACAAAATTACAGATTTTAGAAAAAAAAAATTGAAATTATATTTTTTTTTTTTCATAAAAAAAAGTGTCAAAATCAAAGTATCGTAGCTATCTCTAAAAACCGGCGTGGGTTTGTGGCTTGGGCAGCCTGAAATATGTGTGTGCAAGCCCAGCAAGATTCAAAAATAATTGAGACGCATGGAAGGTTTTCAAATAAAGGCTATTTCAGAAGCATTATGAGGAGTAACTCTGTACTTATTGTTTCAAATGACTTGAAATTTGCACAATGTCTATGTTTTGAGATGGCAAACATGTGTGTTAAACCTCATTTGAAAATAGCAATTGGTTCAGATGGGCAGTTTTCAGTATCTCCTACCCTTAAACGCGGTTTTTGGCCTGGACACATAAAATTCTGTATGCCATACGGCCGATTAAGTATTTTTCTGACGAATTTGATCATAATCCTCGCCTTCGGCTCGGATTATGAGCTCAAATTCGTCGGAAAATACTTAATCGGCCTAGTGACATAATGTACTATTTTTTTTTTTTTTTATGCCCTCAGTCGAGGGGCTATTCACAGCCGTAGTCATGGTGTCACTTGCGACTGTAGTCAATCCGTAGTCGCAATGTAATCAATGAAATTATTGTAATCAAATTGAAGTCATTGGGTTAATTTGTAATCATGTAGTCATCATTGGAGGTAGTTGTAGTCATTTTAGTCGTATAGTCGGCGTAGTCAGTAGTGTAGTCTCATGTAGTCGACTACATTTTTGTAATCATGGTGTCACTCGATTCGAATGTGAATAGCCCCTCGCCCTCAGTACAACACTTGTGATGAATAACTGATACAACGTTCTGTTGTTGCGGATGTAGTACAAGAATAACAGAGGAGCTGAGGAGTCACTGTCGGCTCTGTTTAGAATTTATAATATGATAGTGAATACGTAGAACCTCGTTTATCCAAGATAATGTGGGGAGGAAGTACCTCGGATGTGCGAAAACTCGGATAACACATAAAGCCGGGTCCAGACTTGAGCACAAACGCAAACGAGGCAGGCCGAGGCCACACCGAACGCTTCGCTCGGAAAAATGATAAATTCACCCGAGGACGTACGCAGCAAACTGCGACAACTATTCGGAAGTGCTCCAGTCTATTCTGACCGTGCGGAAATGGCTAATGAAAATAACGATACGTAGGTGTAAAGAAACACCTACATAACACACACACCGATACGTCACACCTACATAACACACGCAGCTGATTGTAGTACCAAAATCAGCCGTTAGCCCGGGAGGTCGCGTCACATCTGGGTACACGCGTGAAGTTAGCGGTTAGCAGTCCATAGGTATATAGTCAAAGGGATGTCCAGGCTTAAGATGGTAGAATTAAAGGTAACTGTACAGTAATGTTCATTAATGGCTTCGCGGTGGCTAACTGTTTTTTCGGACTTTTTAGGATAGAATCGAATAAAATAATATTATATTATTTTTATAAGGGGTCATAATTATTAATATTATATTTTCGACTATCGGCACATGAAATACGACTAGAATGGAGTCTCGTTTATGAAAAAGTCCGAAAAAAACAGTTAGCCACTGAGAAACCATTAATGAACATTACTGTACTACAGAACGTCAAAAGTAACGCTTTAGCGGCGAAGGGAGTGCATCAACCAAAGATTATGACAGCTCAACTCAAGGAGATCAACGTGACGGGAAATAAGCATCTGCCTTTTCTGCTCGAAAGTAGGATTGCAGAAAAACATTACAGAAAGCATTTCAGGAAAAAAATGGAATTCGTCTAGAGAAGAAAGTGGAAGTCCGAAAAAAACCACTAATGCAAAACGCGATGCGCTTATTGCGAGGAATTGGAGCAACGGACTGTCAGGCTTTCCGCCAGTCGTCTCTAAAGCCGATTGCTCATCAGTACGTCCTTACCTGCTTTTGCGAAAGGACTAATCCCTCGCGAACATTGAATTATAGGAATTGAATCATATGATATAATATTATACCATGTGATTATAGGTATATAGTAAACTTTAACGGCAATTGGAAACGAATAGGTGAAGCCCTGGGCTCTGGTGACAAGATTTCGCACTATAGTTTGGGTGTGCTCGCCGTGAGCAGAAAACTGTCAGCGAAAGGCTCAATCCTACGTCACTACGTCTTGTTACAAAAATATAATATAATTCGGGCTTACAATGAACAATTTTTTTTTTATCCTTCAATGACTTATCGCCTTATGCAGGCATTTAGTCGCACAACGAACGATGAAAGAACAGCCGACATGTATTGGCAAGGAAAACGGTCAACAAGATATAGTGTCACCAAGTGAGCTTTTTGCACAATCCACGGCTCTAGTAGGTTCGTTCCCAATTGCTATGGAAAATCCAGATTTCTGCTTAATTCAAGAAATAACTGTAGGGAAAATAATCATGGAAATTTGAAATACCAAGCACTAGCACATCGGAAAATTCTATGTCGAGTGTGTATATTGAAATAGGTCTCCGTCAATCGATTAAAGTTTCAGTCTTACATGAGTTCATAAAAGTGTATAATACTTCGAAATTCATTTTCCTCACGCGTCCATGTTGAAAAGTCGGAGTATCCAAAGATTGTACACTACGTCTTTAGGTATAGAAGAGCAATTGGCCTCGCCTACTGTCGGCGCAAAAAGGTTTGGCCCCACTGTTTGAGTGATCATAACTTCTACAGGAAAATTGGTAGAGCATCGAGTCTAGAAAGATCGGAAAGCGCTAAGTTTTCTGCGTCTAATGGTTAGTCGCAAATTTCCGTGTAAAAATCGTGAAAGCCGTGATGATCTCCGAAAAGTTAAAAAACGTAGTTTTTCGGAGTCCATCGCCGTACGTCAACTTCAACTCGTCACCGTTTATCTGAAATGAGTGTAAAAAATCTGGAAAAATTTAGAAATATTCCCTGAACATTGACGAACATGATAGAGTTTGGTAAATCCAAAAATATTTACAAACCTGGGCGCCAGGTGCAAAAAGGTCCAATGGTGCGATTTGGGGAACGGATCGGTACAGACGAACCTGAGCCGGCTCAAAATTATCGTCAGGATATACACTTTTTGATTCCGTAATCAGTTTTTGGTTCGCAATAGCGGACTTCCAGTAATCGACGTCAACAATTTTTCAAATTTGCGCGGGGCCGCCTGTGTCCTAGCTGCGATATTCGTCGCTGCATTTCCCTCCCTCCGCGCCCGTCGCAGACTCAATTGTTACTCGGGGCCACTGATATAACAATGTGAATGCAGCGAAGAATATCGCGGCTGGGACACACGCGGCCCCGCGCAAATTTGAAAAATTGTTGACGTCGATTACTGGTAGTCCGCTATTGCGAACCAAAAACTGATTACGGAATCAAAAAGTGTATATCCTGACAATAATTTTGAGCCGGCTCAGGTTCGTCTGTACCGATCCGTTCCCCAAATCGCACAATTGGACCTTTTTGCACCTGGCGCCCAGGTTTGTGAATATTTTTGGATTTACCAAACTCTATCATGTTCGTCAATGTTCAGGGAATATTTCTAAATTTTTCCAGATTTTTTACACTCATTTCAGATAAACGGTGACGAGTTGAAGTTGCACAGTAAAAAAGATTTTGTAAAATTTAACACAACAGCTTGTGTTAACTACTTTTTTAACACAAAATTTGTGTTATTTCGTTCTTCATGTGTCTAGGTCCGAAATATGGCGAATTTCATTATAATCCCCGCCTATGGTTCGGATTATAAACTCAAATTCGTCGGAAAATACTTCATCGGCCTGGTGGCATAATGTAACTATTGAATCAACACACGAGAGTGTTAAATATTTGACACAAAAATTTTAACACAAACTGTTGTGTTAAATTTTACAAAATCTTTTTTACTGTGTGACGTACGGCGATGGACTCCGAAAAACTACGTTTTTTAACTTTTCGGAGATCATCACGGCTTTCACGATTTTTACACGGAAATTTGCGACTAACCATTAGACGCAGAAAACTTGGCGCTTTCCGATCTTTCTAGACTCGATGCTCTACCAATTTTCCTGTAGAAGTTATGATCACTCAAACGGAGGGGCCAAACCTTTTTGCGCCGACAGTAGTCAGCTAGTAGTGGAGATAGTGCTCTTCGGCAGAACGCGATAGCTACGACACAACATCGAATGACAAAGTAGGCACCCAACGCTTGCATCCCTTTAAAGTTATACCGTGACTATCTGTGGATGCGGAACGCCAGGGATACCAACCCAATACTCGTTAGCAGCAGTTAGTAACTCACTAGATGTTTCTAGTAAGATTGCTAGAAATCACTAGATTTTTACTGGTTATCTGGACATCACTAGATTTTTAATGATTTTACTAGGAAAATCTAGTAAGTTACTAAACTGCTGCTAACGACTTTTGGGCTGGCATCTCTGGCGTTCCGCATGCACCGATTGTCACGGTATATATATTCATTCGACAGTTATCAACAGAGCTCCGCCTCGATGTAGCAGACAAGGGATTACCCTCCATCTATACAGGGTGACCCAGAACTCCCGCGTCACCTGGAACAGGCAGGTTCCTTATCGAATTCTGAGACGAAAGTTCCTTTACGAAAACTCTCTCAGGCCGACGGTTCTCGAGTTGTTAAAAATCGCGATTGACCAAGCAGAGCGTCTTTCCAGTCAACCGCTTCATAGTTATAGCCACGAAGTAAGAGTAAGGAGACCGGACTCCGTTATACAATTTTGACTATGTTCACTGTTTACGACAAAGCAGCAGTCCGCTGAAAAGAATACCAAAGGGTTCGCGCCGGCGCGTTACGCATTCTAGCGGTGTCTCTTTCTCTCTCACAGAAAGTGCGAGAGAGATAGCTCGGCCATCATCACAAAATAATAACAGAATTAGTAAGGTTATGGTGATCTGGTGGATAAGCTGAATCTGGTGAATCGTGAAGGAAATACACGGCGGATCTTTGATCATTTCTAAAACCCTGGTAGAAAATTGAACGGAATATGGCCAGAATCCGTTGAATTTTCTGCTCGGTGGGCAGATTCTGGGCAGAAAATATGGCCAGAAACCCCGCGGTCTGACGACGGATTCTGGTGAAGGATCTGGTCAAGTCATCAGCTGTTCATACACATACATAACCTACAGTCCTGAACTTTGTATGTATGCGTGTACGTGTGACACACGGCAAACTTCCAGAGACAGTGGGAGAGAAAGAGATAGAGATACCTGCGTGCGCATCCACCTATAGTTATGTATAAGGGTAAATTAACCGTGGCTTCTGATTTTTGGTACACTAAACGTAATGGATTCTGATCCGGACGAGTTGGACAATTCTAGAAACAGCCAATCGGCGCTCTGGATTTTTTTAACCCAGAGCGCCGATTGGCTGTTTCTAGAATTGTCCAACTCGTCCGGATCAGAATCCATTACGTTTAGTGTACACGTGTCATCGGCATACTATGTTTGAAATATATATTTATAAATTTTAAGTTTAGAGGTGTTGAGCACAATCATTTTCATTCATTTTTCCAGCTTGTAACATTGGGTTTACATAACCTCAAACATAGGAGCTAGGAATTATTCACCAGATTTTGGTCAGATACTGGCCAAATACACCATGAATATCTGGGCAGATTCTGCCCAGATGATCTGCCCAGAATCTGTTAAAAGGCCAGATCGTCTGGTCAATTTTCTACCAGGGAAGATACGTGACTAGTTAAAAATACGGCGAAAAATCATAAGTAAGTTTCCTCTGAAACATATTGAAGGAAGTATGTAACATACACCAAGGGACGAACATAAATTAAAATACGAAATTTGGAGTTTCAGACAAATTGAATAATTGACAATAGTATTTTACTAATTTTACAGTTGAAAACGCTCGTTAATGTCGCTACTCTTGCCGGTTTTAATAACAACAAAACACCATAACCTCACTAAATCACTGTTTATTATTTTGTGATGACGGACGAGCTATCTCTCTCGAACTTTCTGTGAGAGAGAAAGGGACACCGCTAGAATGCGTAACGCGCAGGCGCGAAACCTTAGGTATTCTTTTCAGCGGACTCCTGCTTTATCGTACAGACACCGCTGTCCCATTTTGAAACGAGGCTTCGGCTGAGTCCGGTCTCTTTACTCTTACTTCGTGCTTTCAGCGGTCCAGGTCGTCCGCTTCATAGTTTTTGGCCGTTCACGACAACCGCTCTATAGTTTTAGCCGTCCAGGTCATTCGCTCCATAGTTATCGGCTGTCTAGGTCAACTGCTCCATAGTTTGAGCGGTCCAGGTCATTCGCTCCATAGTTACGGTCGTAGAGAAACGCTCTGATTGGTCAATTGCGATTTTTAATAAACTAGCGTATTTGGCGCGCTGCGCGCGCCTTAGCCCATACCGTATGGGACGTACCTCCATAAACCTTACAATAAAAATTAAAAATTGGGTTTAATAATCTGTGTATCTTCATTCATTTGTCGTGTCGAAATTTCGTTTTTTTCGATCCATATTTATTTACTCTCATTTTCAAATTTGTTGTCACTTCGAACTCTACACGACGAATAAGTGAAGTACACAGATTATTAAACCCAATTAAAATTTTTGATTTTCATTATAAGATTTATGGAGATACGTCCCATACTATAATATATATACTTATATCCATAAACACATATGTATATATGGATATGAGATAAGATGTGGATATTAAATTAGATGGATATATATATATATATATATTAGACCGGTTCAAAAAAATCGACTATTCTTTTTCTTACAATTTTCGCATTGAAATACTTTCGGGGGGCTGAAAAAAGATGCCTGTTAAAAGCGGAGCTCTTAATATTAAGATTTAGAGGTCGCTCATCGCGGATTTCTATTTTCCATTTGAATAGCATAGGAAATTTTTTTTTTTTTTTTAATAATTTTGTAGCTCACAAACCAATGAACAAATCCAAATGACTCAAACATATTTTCATAGGAAATCGAACACTCTACAAAAAGCTTCTCTTATCATTTTTTGATAAATTGACTCCTTCCAAAGTTATTCAAGGTCAAATTTCGATTTATAGTTGAGATAATTATTTTTTTTTGTGATTTTTTTTCCACAATGATAGATACATTTTTTAGAGTGTTCAATCCCCTATCAAAATATGTAAGAGTCATTTGGATTCGTTCATTGGTTTGTGAGCTACGAAATTCTCAAGAAAAAAAAATAAAATTCCTATGCTATTTGAATGGAAAATAGAAATCCGCGATGAGCGACCTCTAAATCTTAATATTAAGAGCTCCGCTTTTAACAGGCATCTTTTCTCAGCCCCCCGAAAGTATTTCAATGCGAAAATTGAAAGAAAAAGAATAGTCGATTTTTTTGAACCGGTCTAATATATATATAATAATATATGTAATAATTGATATAACCATTTAACTATGTCTCAATGAAATCAATTATTTATTTATTCATTTCATTTAAAAAATGAAATCAGCGAAGGTTTTTTATATTTTTTTTTGAATATAAAAACAGTATTGCAGTTTTTATGTTTGTTGACAGTTTTGGGATAAGTATTTATTCAGGTAATTATGAATTGAATAATTCTTTATAAACATAATTCTTTACGGTTGTATTGTTTCGTTGACTTCCAAGGTAAATTTTCAATGATTGCCACGTGCGCACTCGCGATAGAGCTACATACAGTTGTCCGTGATTGAAAACATCTTTTCGTAAATCAATTCCAATTTTGTCAAAGGTTTGACCTTGTGATTTGTTGATCGTAATCGCGAAGGCTAATTTGATGGGGAATTGTCTTCGAGTGAAAGAAAATGGATATATATCTTCACACATCAAAGTAATTCTATTTAAGAATATTATATCTCCTGCTTTATCTCCAGTTAGAAGTTCACACAACAATAGATTTGTTCCAGCTTTTAGTAGTAATAATCTCGTGCCATTGACTAAACATATATATATATATATATATATATAGGTATATATATAGGTATATATATATATACCTATATATATATATTAGGCCGGAGTGAAAAAGGTCAATTTTCGCGGATCGTATTCTAATAGTGCGGGAAAGTTATGTCTTGGCATCACTCAAAACTGTGCCAAAGGAAAAAATTTACAATAGATATCTTCTGTTCTGGCAAACGCCCCAAAGTTTTGAATTTTTTAACACGGGGTTTAAATGGAGAAAAAAGGTAAAAAGACAAATTGGCATTGAAAAATTCGTAAAAACTCTCTGGGTCGGCCGATTTCAGTCTTCCTACGCTTATTCGAGGCGGGAAAAATGTAGCTTTCGTTTGACGTTTTGAAATTCAAAATATCTTACTTACTTTAGAAAATACAAAATTGAAAAATAGAGTTTTTTCGGGAAAAACTCGATTTTCAAACGCGTGTATCTTTGAAACTAAGGAAGATATTCTGAATTTCAAAACGTCAAACGAAAGCTATATTCTTTTCACTTCGAATAAGCGTAGGAAGACTGAAATCGGCCTACCCAGCGAGTTTTTATGAATTTTTCAGTACTAATTTGTCTTTTTGCCTTTTTTCTCCATTTAAACCCCATGTTAAAAAATTCAAAACTTTGGGGCGTTTGCCAGAACAGAAGATATCTATTGTAAATTTTTTCCTTTGGCACAGTTTTGAGTGATGCCAAGACATAACTTTCCAGCACTATTAGAATACGATCCGCGAAAATCGACCTTTTTCACTCCGGCCTAATATATATATATATATATATATATTAGGGTGGTCCAAAAAAAAAAAGTTTTTTCCTTATCATCTCAAAAGTTTCGTTTAGGTATAAAACAAATTCTCCTAAAAGGGCAGCTCGATATCTCAACTCTACGAGGAGCTCAACGATTTTCCGTTTTCCCATCTAAATAACACATGAAAAATTTATTTTTTCGTTTTTTCTGCATAAAATTCCGAAAAAAAATGTTATTCCAATTTTGATGCACATATTCTTGTAGGGAATTCAATTCTCTACAAAAAAGGTCTCATAAGGTTTTCTTGTAATCTCAACAGGTTAAAAGTTATCAGGCTTTAAACCCCTGCAACTCAATTAAATTTAACCAGATATAATTTCAGAACGATTTTCAAATTTCTTCAAATGTGGAATGATTTCTAACTGTCTAAAAATAATCTCTAACTGTTGCAAATATTTATTCATAAAATCACAAATTCACAGTCTACTTATGTATTAGTAATTACAATATTTTTAAAATAATATTACGCTTTCAATTACAGTCCGATCCCTCAATAGGGCCTCCCTCAATAAGCCCGCTTCCCCAGTTTGTCGCTCGCAGCGTTCCCCCACTCCGCCTATTAAGACATAGCGTAGCGAGGAAAGAGAGAGACGGAAAACCATTGGTGCGTCTAGCGAAGAAGGCAGAGTGGGGGTACCTCATTTCGTGGAAAAACACTTCCCCTTGGCGGCTTGGGAGGGCTTATTGAGGGATCCCACTGTATAAATAATTATTTTTGTTACAATAAGGATATTTTTTTTCTATGATCAGCAACTACTTGTAACAGATATTGTTTTCGCTCTTCATTTTTGGGGCCAAATTTATTAGTCCTGTTACAAGTAGTTGCTGATCGTAGAAAAAAATATCCTAATTGTAACAAAAATAATTATTTTTAATTAAAAGCGTAATATTATTTTAGAAATATTGTAATTACTAATCCATAAGTAGACTGTGAATTTGTGATTGTATGAATAAATATTTGCGACAGTTAGAGATTATTTTTAGACAGTAAGAAATCATTCCACATTTGAAGAAATTTGAAAATCGTTCTGAAATTATATCTGGTTAAATGTAATTGAGTTGCAGCGGTTTAAAGCCTGATAACTTTTAACCTGTTGAGATTACAAGAAAACCTTATGAGACCTTTTTTGTAGAAAATTGAATTCCCTACAAGAATATGCGCATCAAAATTGGAATAACATTTTTTTTCGGAGTTTTATGCAGAAAAAAACGAAAAAATAAATTTTTCATGTGTTATTTAGATGGGAAAACAGAAAATCGTTGAGCTCCTCGTAGAGTTGAGATATCGAGCTGCCCTTTTAGGAGAATTTGTTTTATACCCAAACGAAACTTTTGAGATGATAAGACTTTTAAAAAAACAAAAAAATGTTTTTTTTGGACCACCCTAATATATATATATATATATATAATATATATATATATATATATATATACCTATATATATATATGGGTATATATACTTAATTGATATATATATATATATATACCTATATATATATATATATATATATATATTCCGAAAAAAAATGTTATTCCAATTTTGATGCACATATTCTTGTAGGGAATTCAATTCTCTACAAAAAAGGTCTCATAAGGTTTTCTTGTAATCTCAACAGGTTAAAAGTTATCAGGCTTTAAACCCCTGCAACTCAATTAAATATATATATATATATATAGATATATAGGTATATATATATACCTATATATATATATGGGTATATATACTTAATTGATATAGGTATATATATACATATACATATATATATATTTTTCATATATATAGTATATATACATATATATATATATATATATATATATAGGTATATATATATATACATATATATATGTATATATATATATACCTATATATATATACATATATATATATACATACCTATGTATGTATATATATATATATTGTAACATTCCGGCTGTTCTGGCTCCTGCCAGAGCAGCCGGACGAGTGTCCATCGCGCATCCCGCGACGCGCACCGCAGAGTACAGTGTGTTGCGAGATGTTGCGCAATCTGCGATTCCGCACCGCCCGCGATTCCGCGCAACCCGCGATTCCGTGCAAAACCGCGATTCCGTGCATCCTGCGATTTCGCGGTGCGCGCTAATTATCGGTATAAAAGGGGGTACGTGGA
Organism: Tenthredo mesomela; assembly: GCA_943736025.1. NCBI lineage: Eukaryota > Metazoa > Arthropoda > Insecta > Hymenoptera > Tenthredinidae > Tenthredo > Tenthredo mesomela. The sequence continues at coordinate 15,474,143 of OX031014.1, read as the reverse complement.
GGCATCAGGTACCGATTGTGTGGCAAAGCGCCCGTCGAGTCACATCATATTAATTATTAAAATTAGGCACGTAGCCAAAATAGTGCGTGACCTGTACTTGCTCTTAAATCGCGTTTCGATACTCATAAAAATTGAAGTGATTAAAATCGCGATTTTCGATATTGAAAAATATAAGTCTAATTAAATTCACATTTCACACAGTTCAAAGTTTTTTACTAATTTTTTATAATTAAATAAATTAGACTGCAAACGTAAAAGTCGTCATAGGAGAGATCTATCGGCGCAATTTAACTCAATCGTGGATTGGAAATTCACGATCAATAAATCAAATAAAATACCGGCTTTAAACAATTAAAACTCTAACTCCAACAAATGGAAACATTGATTGCAAATTATGAACTCTACCTAATTCTAATCTTATTCTAATTTATTATTTCTTTAATATAAACTGTTATATTCTATTCTATTCTTTATGATTTAATTCTATTCTGATTTCTATGCTTAATAAACTACTTTCTGATTATTCTTTTGTATCGTTCCTATTTTCGACGATATTATTCATTAAATACTATCTATTGTGAAAACTGCATCTCTTTCTTTCAATTTCCTATTTCCTTAAATTAACAATCTCTAAATATTTCAGGTTTCTTTCTTTAGTTTCAATTTGCAAACGACAGCTACGGTGCGGGTGTAAAACCCAATCCCGAGTCTAGTTGTACAGCTTGGTACGTCTAGCGACACCCAGCTCTGTGCTAAGGCAGCTACGGTTGAGTTTTTGCTGGGTTACAACACTGGGGAATACCCATGTCTGTGATTCTCACACACAGCTAACACAACCCGCGTCTGTCGCACGAGCGCGGTTAGCGAAGCAGATCCTCGCTCAGTAGATAAATAGCTCAAATCGGTTGATATCTGATTTGAGTCTGTAATAGGGTATTTTGTGGTTTTTCACTTTTTCCACGAGAGGAGCTCCAAATCACACCCGTGACAAAGACACTCACGCGGACTAGCACCGTATCTCCAGCCCTCAGCTGAGATATCGGTGCAGTAAGTTACAATATATATATATATATATATACATACATATATATATATATATATATATATATATATATATACATATACATATATATATATATATATAGGTATACATATATATATATATGTATATATATGGGTATATATACTTAATTGATATAGGTATATATATATATATATATATATATATTAGGGTGATTATTTTGAAACGACTATTTTTTTTTTTTTTTGGTCCTCACGCGAAATTTTGTTGAAAAGGTCGAAAAAAAATTTCCCTGAAAATTACAGCTCTTAATATTAATCCTAAGTACTTTCCCAAAGCGTGCGAAGATTTCCCATTTAAAATACACGTAAATCGAGATGGTGTTTTTTCAAATTTCTATAACTCAGCCGCATTTCAAGCTATCACATTGGTCTTAGTCTTGATTTACTCAGAATAAAATACTCTACAAAAGTGCGCATGGCGGCCAAAGTGTAACTTGTACTGGTAACCGAGAATTTTGGGTAAAAATCAACTTCAGCGACCCGTATCAACTCACCAGTACAAGTTACACTCTGGCCACCCCGGGAACTTTTGTAGAGTATTTTATTCTGAGTAAATCAAGACCAAGACCAATGTGATAGCTTGAAGTGCGGCTGAGTTATAGAAATTTGAAAAAAAAACCATCTCGATTTACGTGTATTTTAAATGGGAAATCTTCGCACGCTTTGGGAAAGTACTTAGGATTAATATTAAGAGCTGTAATTTTCAGGGAAATTTTTTTTCGACCTTTTCAACAAAATTCCGCGTGAGGACCAAAAAAAAAAAAATAGTCGTTTCAAAATAATCACCCTAATATATATGGGGTAGTCTCCCTCAAGCGGGACACTTTTCTGCGCATAGGTCACCGATTTTGGTGCCACGCGAGATTTTGACTCCTAACGGATCCCCAACAAGGAATCTAGAGCCATTCGCCTTGGTATCAAGTGGTTCGGAAGTTATTCGATGTTCAAAATATGAAAAAATCTGTTTTCGAGCGCACGGAACGATCTTTAGGCGTACGTAATTTCGGTTTGAGCGATCATACAGATGTTTTTCACTAGTGATTCGGAATCGCTAAACTTTCACCTTTCACGCTGTGAGCTCAGAAATTTTGGAAAAAAAATTTTTGACTACGATTTTTTCAAAAAACTTTTGTTTTTCAGTTTTCGAAACGAAGGCCATAATTTTCGATGATGAATATTTTACTGTAGGTAGTCCTTTGAATACTGAAGAATCTCTGAAATTTGTGGAAGGGTGTTCGACCTCGTTCTTGTTCAAATAATTCGACGATGAATTTCAATCATTGGAGTAACGCGCCTGGAGTCTTTTTGTTCAACCAATAGGCCATAGTTTTCACTATGAAGATTTTACGGAACTTGACGTATTCAGAAAAATTGCTATCAGAGAATCATGAAATTTAAAATTTTTAAAAATTTTAAATTTTAAATATAAAATTTTATGATTCTCTGATAGCAATTTTTCTGAATACGTCAAGTTCCGTAAAATCTTTATAGTGAAAACTATGGCCTATTGGTTGAACAAAAAGACTCCAGGCGCGTTAATCCAATGATTAAAATTCATCGTCGAATTATTTGAACAAAAACAAGGCCGAACACCCTTCCACAAATTTCAGAGATTCTTCAGTATTCAAAGGACTACCTACAGTAAAATATTCATCATCAAAAATTATGGCCTTCGTTTCGAAAACTGAAAAACAAAAGTTTTTTGAAAAAATCGTAGTCAAAATTTTTTTTTCCAAAATTTCTGAGCTCACAGCGTGAAAGGTGAAAGTTTTGCGATTCCGAATCACAAGTGAAAAACATCTGTATGATCGCTCAAACGGAAGTTACGTACGCCTAAAGATCGTTCCGTGCGCTCTAAAACAGATTTTTTCATATTTTGAACATCGAATAACTTCCGAACCACTTGATACCAAGGCGAATGGCTCTAGATTCCTTGTTGGGGATCGGTTCGAAGTCACAATCTCGCGTGGCACCAAAATCGGTGACCTATGCGCAGAAAAGTGTCCCGCTTGAGGGAGACTACCCCATATATATGTATATGTATATATATATATATATATATATATATATAATATATATTATATAATATATATATATATATATAATATATATTATATATATATGGGGCTGTCCACGTCAACTCGACACGGCTCCAGACCTCAACATCTCCGATTTGGTTTTTGATTTTATATGTTGTTATTCCATGTCTGGAGAACCTTCTAAATTTTTTTTGGATTTTTAAAATGAACGCTTTCGGAACTATGATTTTTTTCATCCTAAAAAAAAGGACCTTTTTTAAAATTCTGAAAAAAATCACAAAAATCCTGTTGATAATATAGAACAACCTCCCACTCGCAGAATCGTGGGCAGAATTTTCCTTATATTTTTTTTTTCATTTTCAAAAAATTTTCACTCCGTAAAAGGCTTCCCTAACGACATTTGAGGGGCCGGAAACAAAAGAGGCAGAATTCAACTGCCGAGACGAAAGTTGTCGTACGAATGTATAAAATAAAAATGGTGAAAAATATGTGGTATTATTTGAAATATCATTTTATTAGTGACAGTAATTTTTTTGTAGATTCAAATTTCTATTATACACTCAGATGTGTTATTTATTTTTCAAAAACCTGTGAGTTTTGTACTCTACAGCGCTTGAGTATTCCTTGGTAAAAACAACTCCAATTTCGGAAGAGAATTTCATTGCGCATCTTTTTTTTTCCTATAAACTATATCACTATTTTTTGTCATTTTTACAATAAATAATAATAATAATAATAATGTTTCGACAATAAATGTCATTAGGGAAGCTTTTTTCGGAGTGAAAATTTTTTGAAAATGAAAAAAAAAATATAAGGAAAATTCTGCCCACGATTCTGCGAGTGGGAGGTTGTTCTATATTATCAACAGGATTTTTGTGATTTTTTTCAGAATTTTAAAAAAGGTCCTTTTTTTAGGATGAAAAAAATCATAGTTCCGAAAGCGTTCATTTTGAAAATCCAAAAAAAAATTTAGAAGGTTCTCCAGACATGGAATAACAACATATAAAATCAAAAACCAAATCGGAGATGTTGAGGTCTGGAGCCGTGTCGAGTTGACGTGGACAGCCCCATATATATATATATATATATATACCTATATATATATATATATATATATATATATATATGGGTATATATACTTAGCTACTATACTATATATATATATATTATATATATACTATATATATATATATGTATATATATATTTTTTTCATATATATAGTATATATACTATATATACTATATATATATATATACATATATATATATATACTACATATAGCATATATATAAGCCTAGCTATGCGGCCTAAAAACGGTGACAAAAAACGTTACAACGCTTTTTTTTAAAGAGGATCGAGAACAGTTGGCCTGAGAGAGTTTTCGTAAAGGAACTTTCGTCTCAGAGTTCGATAAGGAACCTGCCTGTTAAGGAATATAGTCCTGGGAACTGGTTATTATTGTAAAATTTTTTCTAGAGTGCTTACTTACTTATTCTAGAGTTGTAGTTGCTTGGGTCAATAACAGTAGTAATTCATTTGAGCATGTCCGGTGAGCTGCTGCTATAGAGTACGTCGAAAGGTCATTTTTTTTTTTTTTTTTTTTTTTTTTTTTAGTAGAAAATTAGAAAACGCAATTTACAAAATGCCTGAAGAGTAGGCAGAGATATAAAAAGATATGAAAAAAAAACTGTCATTGTATCGATTAATTTGCTGTGCTCTTCATATCTCACTGTATCCATCTAGTTTATTAAGATATTTGTACACGGTTCACAATATGTGCAAATATTCACGAATATCTAAAAAAATGTGTCACCTTAGAGCATATATACCTGGAGGGAGCATGTCGTATCTTTTCCCATACGTGGCGAATGATGTAGAGACAGACTTAGTAAGAAAATAACCTCTCTTTGTCGCGCATGATCTGATTGGTCGTCACATCGTAGTCACGTGACTAGTTACACCCGTAAGTAATGAGTCAAAGAGAGAGGTTATTTTCTTACTGTTTCCCTCTCTGTCTGCATACTTTTCGACCAACATACTCCCTCCAGGTACACTGAAAAGTCTCTCGTGCAGCCAGCAATAGGCGCAGCTATTAGGCTGAGTCTGGTTATAGTAGCTAAGGCAAGTTTGGGAGTAGTGGCTGGTGCTGGGAGAGTAGCTATAGGCCGTGTTCGGGGAGTCGCTTTTAGCGCTGTCAGTAATCTTGTGTCTCTGTCACACTTCTTGATTTCCCCAAGCTCCGTCTCTCTCTCTCTCGATTTTCAGCGCTTTAAAGCGCTTTAAGCGCGCTCCCCGAACACGGCCATAGTGTGCTGAGATTTATGACTACAGCGCCAGGAGTTGAGTGTAGCGACTAAACTCGATTCAAGTATAGTAGCTGTACGCGCGAGCGCCCTAGCTGTGCTGGCTTTAGAGCGGCTATCGCTCTCGACCTTAGACCATACAGGATGGACCGCGCATTGTGGTGGTGGGGGTACTGCCAAATAAAGCGACAAAGATAGCACTAGCGATGTATATAGACACATGAATATGTCTCATTCGTGCTAACACTTGAAATCGAGTAGGCTTAGTTATGATCGAGAGAGTTATGCCACAGAGGCTATGGGGCACATAAACGTGGCAACGCAGCAACACGACTTGGCAACGTTTACTCCACTAGTGGAGCACAGTTTCCTTGTCTTACGAATGGTCGAGTATTGTCCGTCCTTTTCCCATTACTCGGCGGCAGTCCTCCCAATGCTTTAGCATAGGCAATGCGCGGTCCATCCTGTATGGTCTAAGCTCTCGACTATATTGCTGGCTGCACGAGAGACTTTTCAGTGTATACCGGGAGTTTTCGTGGAAACGCTTCATAGGACGCCTGCATACATGCAACTCAAACATCAAGTGATTAGGTTTTGCCTGTATGCAGGCGTTTTTACTTTCCTATGAAGCGTTTCCACGACGTTCCCACGAATACTCCCAGTATATGCTCGAAGATTGTCACTCTATTCACCAATTGTTCAGTCTATTTTGGGAAATGGGTATTTGTTTGCAACTATAGTGAATCTTGCCAAGTGTTTGATACCTTATTTGTCCAGTTCGTTGTCTTGCACCAGCTGCCCGTACCCCACGCTTCCACGCAGTATTCTTTAACAAAACAGAATCTGAATCGCGCGGTTTCTCTGCGCGCTGTCTTGTCAAGCAGTCTATGCGCGCGTTGCCATCACGCGGCACTGCAACCCTCAATTTTTATCTAGAAATCGAAGCTAAGAATCTAAGTTTATCGTCCGAAGAGCCTCAACCCGGACACTCAGCAAGAGTTCACTGTAGTACTAGTACATACATTTTTGAAATTAACCAAAGTGATCCTGTGATTCGTCGTCACAAATATACCCAATGTTTGGCTCAAAATGCAAGTGAAGTTACTATTTAATTTGAACAACGGAAAATGTTCAGCCCACTTTAGTGACGTAATTTGCAGAATTAAAGTAGCTAGGCACGATATCTGTGCAAATCGATACGAGTTTGAGAATAAAAAAAATGTGTTTCAGTGTAGCGACTCCGTCCGAGAACCTATTCTGTATTATTATTTTATTATTATTACAAGTGTTTATTCATATTATTATTATTATTACCATTATTATTATTATTATTATTATTATTATTATTATTATTATTATTATTACTATTGTTGTTGTTAATAATATTGTTATTATTATTAGCTTCCCTGAGGTTTTACTTCAGTGTTTAACTCATGCGACAGAACTTTTATCATTCATTAGATGTATTACCTAATTAATATTGGAGTTTGCACGGATAACACGTTACAACTGTATTTCATTCCAAATAGATGCGAATCGTTGATTTAGATTTCAGCACCGCGAAAAGAACGCAGGCAGTTCGTCATGGACAATGGCTAGCAGGAATTGCAGAGTATTGAGCAGGCTGAGCAACGAAATACAATGCATTACAGCAAAACCTCGCAAGCTGCACTCAGTTGCGACCACTGAAATATACATACTGAAACGCGCTCTGATATGTAGGGGGAAGCAGCTCTCTTCGCCTGAAAAAGTAGGTGCAAGAGCAAGAGGACGCACCTGTTCTTTTTATCCATTACTGCACATCGATACCAACGTTCTAATATGTCGTAACCCACAAAATTTCAGAAATTGACTTTTTTTGAAAAATTGAATGATAATAATGTTGTGCAGCTTATGTTTAAGTTTTAGCGTTCAAATCGTTGATTTACTATTTTTAAATAAATATTCTAATCCGTAAGATCCTATCTTCTCAATGGTAATAGTGAAGCGTTTTTATGGCCTTCTGAACAATTGGAAATGACTTTTTTTTTTTAAATTGATTGATAATAATGTTGTGCAGCTTATGTTTAAGTTTTAGCGGTCAAATCATTGATTTACTATTTTTAAATAAATATTCTAATCCGTAAAATCCTATCTTCTCAATGGCAATAGTGAAGCGTTTTCATGGCCTCCTGAACAATTTTCCAAATGTGGGTTACGTCATATTAGAACGTGGGTATCGACATGTATTTACACGGTCCGAACGCAAATGTGATTCCCACTGATCCCTGCCTTTACTCCAGTAAAGCGAACCATGCAAGAACTTTCAGGAGGACTAGCACGGTTTTAGGGATAGGTTTCCCTGGCGAAGTTATATCTACATTACCCTCACTACTTCAGTACACGTCACAGTAGTATTCCAATAGTTAGTACCGAGCAGCCCCGGAAACTGTCGCGTGAAGCTAGACATCCCCTTATGAGCGCCCTACGTACTTATTAAAGCCGATGCACCGTAGACCATACAGGATGGACCGAGCATTGGAGTGGTGGGGGTACTGCCAAGTAAAGCGACAAAGATAGCACAGTACAGACACATGAATATGTCTCATTCGTGCTAACTCTTGAAATTGAGTAGGCTTAGTCATCGCTTAGTTATGATCGAGAGAGTTATGCCATAGAGGCTATGGGGCACATCAACGCGGCAACGCAGCAACACGACTTGGCAACGTTTACTCCTCTACCCTGACAGCATTTAATATTGCCCAATATTGTAGCAACCTTGCAGCAACATTGTGATATTCCTGCAATGTTGCTACAATATTGGGAAATATTAAATGCTGTGTGGGTAGTGGAGCTCAGTTTCCTTGTCTTACGAATGCTTAAGTATTGTCCGTCCTTTTCCCGTTACTCGGCGGCAGTCCTCCCAATGCTTCGGCATAGGCAATGCTCGATCCATCCTGTATGGTCTAGGCGATGCACATAAGATTCCAGAAGTCACAGGCAGATGGCAGGATCTATAGCGCATGCGTGGTGACGAAAGTCCAGTAAACAGTACGCATACAGTATGGTTTCTGTATTCTACATATGGCTTTCGGAATTTCAATCTACACGAAAAATTCGACCCATAACAGTTCGTGAACGGCGAAGAGGACCTTTCGGAATGTGGAAGAAGCAAACTGAAATAATATTGAAAACGAGTATTTTCACTGTTATAGTTTATATTTATACTACACCCAGTAAAAAAGTGTCATGATTCATACCGGGAATACCGACTTGATATGAAACGGAATGAATGAAGTCGGGAGTCGACGCAATTCAAGTCGCTGTAGACAGCTTGAATCGTGCCTGTTTCAAAAATGTCAAATCGAAATCCCGACTTAATCCAGGTTGGGTACGACTTGATTCAAGTAACGTTCGGCTTGATTCAAACCATTTCTCTTTACTTGATCCGAAGACGCTTTTCCGGTTTGATCCAAGTACTTTTTTCGGCTTGATTGAGGTATTATTTTTCGGCTTGATTCATCCTTGTTTGCAACTTGAATCCCAACTTTAGCATTTTTGAACGTAATCGCTCTGCGCTCAAAAGCGATCAGAGGTAAATAAAAAAGTGAGTTATTTCAGTAACCAAACGGTGCAAAAAAATATGTAAATTCAGGTAAAAAATGAATTGTTGTTTAATATTCTCTAACGTGAAGGGAATTGACGTATATTCAGAAGATTTTTTGTCAAAAAATTTAAAACTATAGAGGTATTCTGGTTAGAATTTTTCTCCTTTTTACTTTTCAGCAGCAAAATGTTAAACCGTGATAAGAATCAAGTTGGAAATTTTTCTTAATTGTTCATTCGTAAAATTACCTTTTTTGGAGCTGAGTTAATATCCTGCAGAAAGTGTCATGCATTTTCTCTCAAAATCACTCATTGTCGAGATAATTCAGAATTTAGAAATTTGTGAAAAAGCGACTTTTCCCCTTAATATTTCATTACTGAATTTACGATATTTTCTATAAACACCACTACTGCATCTTTGAAATGAATGTTATGCGTATGAGGCGAAAACATAGCACAGAAAGATGTGGTTTCACATACTCCTATTACTGTTCGTTCAGGGCCTGATGGAAATGACCACATAACTTTTCGTTACAAATTATAATTATAATATAAATTTAGAAGTAAAAAATTAGAATAAGTATTGTTGAACTGTATTATATACAATCATTTCTGAACTTTTGTTATACAGGGTGTATCACCTCATGTGTTCAGAATGGGAGGAACTTAGTCGACGCAAAACCACGCCCCTATATAGCCAATCAACAATTCTCACAAGAATAGAATATACAATTTCTTGGTGTAGGAAAAAAATGTCAACAACGATTTAATGTGCTTGTTAAGTATTTATTCACTCTGCCGCTGACAGATACGCCTCGAATTGTCTGTCCTCTCTACACTGAAAAAAAAGTATTTTTCCTCCGAGGATACAAAGTATTTTTGTGCGAGTATTCTTGCAGTAAGTATACGTATTCTTACTGAAGGGATACGGGTATTGTTCCCACAGCAATACCAAATATAATGCTGAGGCAAAAACCACACTGTATGTTACCATGGCAATCGTAATGGTGGCGCCATCATTTCCCTCCTTTTTCGCAGTCTTGGAGGTTAAAAGCAGGTGTTAGTTTGTGAATTGCCTAATCGTATCGTTGGAGAAATATTTTACGTGTTAATTAAAAAATTATAAGGATTCTTGGGTATGCGAAAAGTTGCAAGAACGGGACTTATCATCTCTGCAACAAATATTCACTATGCCAATAAAGTGAGGTTAAGTCCGTTGTATTCAGAATTTGGTATTATGCTCAGAGGGATACGAAATTTTGTTACAGTCAGTATACGTATTGCTGTGGGAAATAAATTTTGGTATTCTTACAACAAGAATACGAGTTTCTTTACTGCACTGATAGAAAACATGTAACACATTTTACCACATATCGCCGACAAATTGCTATTTTTTGGTGCTAAAATGACGGGTGGTCACACAGTAGAAAGAATTACAAATCCACCTTGTAAATTCTACTAATGGTAAAGATTCCCATGCGGGGTCTAAATTTTTACTATCTCAGATAGTAAAATGAAGTCTGGCAACAAAAAAAAAGTTGGTCTGCAGCGCCCTCGGCTGCCAATCGCAGAGTGGACTCGCATGTTATTATTTTCACCTTTCGGTTGAGTTAGGAGTTTTGTGAATCGGTGAAGTAGGGTGAGGTACTGGACGGCTGGATGGTAACGTAGATTACATGTAGTTGACTTCAGTGCATCGCTGTTACAACTGGTTTCGTATAATTAACGCAGTCGGTAAGAACGCATAGTACCCTAACGCTCTAGCGGACGCCTCGAAATCGAAGATATAGAGGAGAAAATTTTCGTGCTTATATACTACATTGGGCGAAAGATACCACTTGCGAGAAACTCAGCCGTGTAGTTCGAGGCGTATTTCCTGTTGATTCCAACCGATTCAAAATAACAGATTCAAAATAAAAATAAAACAAAAGATTCAAGATTTGTTTCGTTTAGTTCTAAATCACGATTACTTTAAAATAAATATTAAACTCACTAATGGGGAATATATGGAGGTATACATTGCGGCATAACGCAGAACTACACTGTTAAAAATTTCTGTGTGAAACTTCCTATACATTTGGAATTGTGTTGGAAGTTTTTTGGCAGATACATGAGTAGTGAATTTACAAGACATTTCCTGTAAAATCAATTCACAAATACTTAAAATTTACTAAACAATTATTAGAAAATTCAAATACAATTTTGTGTTTTTCCTACGAAGGTTCAGTAAAATCAAGAATTATTTTGTAAATTTACAGAACAAGCTTAGCAATTTACTTTTGCTACACCACATTTGTAATTTTCCAATACTTTTGTTTAGTAAGGCATGTTGTAAATTCACAATCATTTTTAACAGTGTAGGATGTCCGCCATATTCCTATACGCGATACGTATTTTTACTATCTCAAGTTGTAAAAATTGCCATTAGCGAAAATTACAATGCCGAGTTGTAATTTTAGTCCGAGTAGCATGTAATGTATCCCAGTCCTGCTACGAACTATTGAATGAAAAATAGCTACCTTTCCTGGTTTTTCGACCACCCGTCAATTTGCCATGAAAAGTAGTAATTTGTCGGCGATATGTGGTAAAATGTGATACATGTTTTCTATCAGTGTGGAGACAAAAGTTTACTAGGTGGAAAAAAACTTTTTTTTCAGTGTATGAATACAAATACCAAGCCGTTGTTGACATTTTTTCCCTAAACCAAGAAATTGTATCTTCTATTCTCGTCAGAATTTCGGTCTACGGAAATTTTATGCTTGTTGATTGGTTATAGGGGCGCGGTTTCGCGTCGACCAAGTCCCTCCCATTCTGAACACATGAGGTGATACACCCTGTATAATCAGTCCAGTAAATATAGTACATCATGTCACTAGGCCGATGAAGTAGTTTCCGACGAATTTGAGTTCATAATCCGAGCCAAGGCGAGGATTATAATGAAATTCATCAGAAAATACTTTTTGGGCTGTGTGGCATATACAATTTTATGTGTCTAGGCCAAAGACCGCGTTTAAACCGAGCGAAGCAAGTTAGAATCGCGGTTTTTCGGGCCTAGACACATAAATAAAATGATGTTAAGAAAGTCAAATTTACAGGAAGAATGAGTGAAATTACTTTTTTTCGATTGTTGCTATCTTCCTTTGGATTGTATGATTTTTGGATAAACTAATTCATTGAACATCAGTTAGCATTTCTCTTCAAATGAATCTACTTTTCACTGATGACGTTTAGTCTCAATGTCCACCTGGTAACACAAATACGGATGCTACCCAGGACAAGCCGATTTCCGGTATGAATCAAACCTTTTGTTCGGTTCAAAACAAGTAGCTTGTGGATTGACGCCGTGTTTCTTAAATCACGTCGATTATCTACTTATAGGGAGTATAACCGTAAAACAATTAGTCATACTACTTCAAACATGCCGGTTTTCTGGGTGAATTAAGTCTTTTTTCCAGTTCGAATGACGTAGTTTGTAACTTGAGACCTTATTTCTCGAATTGAGACTGTTTTTCACTTATGGCAAGTCTGAATTTCGGAACGATATGAAAAATGACTATTATGATCCTTGGAATGGGCGTGGCTTTGAAATTTTAGCCTTGTTTGAGTAGTTCTATTTTCTGCCACTAGTTGGCGTATCGAGGTTCTAAGGTTCCCAATACTACTTGAATCAAGTAGTTTCATACTACTATACCGAGTATTTTCCATAACACCGGACACCTCCTTCCTACGGTCAAACCAACACAGGTACATGCCGCGTACGTGAGGCTCGGGCTGGGGGGGATAGAGACTGTAAGTAGCATAGACATAGAGCATGGACCCCTATGCTGCCTGTGGTAACGCCAAAAGTGAGAGAGAAGGAAACACACGCGGCCAATTCTGTCTCTTTCTAAGCATTCGACGGTGTTGGTTAGAAAGCGACAGATCTGGCCGCATCCGTTTCTCTCTCTTTCTACGGGCCGAGCAATTTTCGGCCCGAATGCGCAGTCCATGTTATATGTCTATGGTAAGTACACTGTTAAAAATTTCCAAGTGGAACTTCCTACATTTTGTAGGAAGTTGCGATGCATATACATGGTAGTAAATTTACAAGACATTTCCTTAAAATTAATTTACAAATACTTCAAATTTACTAAACAATTTAGCGAATTCAAATAAAATTTTGTGTTTCTCCTATGAAAGTTCAGTAAAATCAAGCAATTTATCTGTGAATTCACTTTACTACACCACATTTGTAATTTTACAACCTTTTGTGTAGTAAATGTATTGGTAAATTTACAATAATTTTTAACAGTGTAGCATTGCATATCCCGTCCCGACCGAGCCTCACGCACGCGGCATGTACCTGTGTTGGTTTGGCCGTAGGAAGGGGGTGTCCGGTGTTACGGAAAAGACTCGGTATATATGCAATAATACAATAAAATGTACAGTTTTATATTAAGAGTGCTCTGTAACGAATAATCGTTGTGGCTGACATTGTACTTGATAAATATGATAACACCCGAAACATTTTCGCTTTTTGGAAATCCAAGAGCATCATGCCCTCCGTGCACTTTTCCTGCGTGACTGATCCCTGGTGGAAATATTTTTCCGCGAAATTCTGAAAATTTCTCTGCATGCGCTGCATAATTTCTCTACGAACCTCCGACTTATAGACACTTTGTAGAATTTCTCAGAGAAACACTTGATCTGAATTCTTCTGAAAATTTCTGCAAAATTCTTTCATAATATCTACGGGTCACTGAGTATCTCCGTGAATCTCTGCCGATCTCTAGAAAATTCTACTCTTCCCGTATCTGAAGTTCTACGTTCTCGGGAAATCTCTGAGAATCCCTGCAAAGTTTTGCCATATAGTTTTTCGTAGTATGGCAAGAAATTTGGATTTCTTTGAAAATGTCTGAAAATTCCTAAAAATCGGAACAGAAAATTCATTGAGATTTGGGTAGATAACATTATTATACGCAATTACGAAAAATTCAGATTTATTTCTATATCTCATTGACAACAGAATATTTGATGAAAGTGGGCAGAGTTCTAGAAATTGATGGAACAATGTAAAGAGATGTAAAGAGAATTGCAGTAATATTTTGAGAGAGGAGCAGATGAGTCTGAAAATACTTCGTCAAATGTTGCGATGAAATGCGGAGAGTTTCAGATGTTAAAGAACAAGTGCAAGAAAATGCAGAGAGAATCGGAGAAATATTTCCTGATATGAGGAGAAAAATCGGAAAGATATTTTGGTGAATGTTACAAATAAATACAGTTTGAGGAATTTGAGAATAAGTGCAGGAAAATGCACAGAGAATAAAGAAAAAATGTTTTCAAATGTTTTAAAAAATAAAGTTCGATACACGTGCGAAATATGATTCTCGACTCGTGTGATTGTCACCCTCGCTTCGCTCGGGCGAAAAACTTCACACTCGTCCGAGAATCAACACTTCCGCACTAGTGTCGAAAAGTACTATTAGAGAATTGAGGAGAAATTCGAAAATTACTGTGTCGAATTTTGCGGAGAAATGCAGAGGATTTCGGAAATTGAAGGAGAAGTGCAGGAAAATGCAGAAGGAATCAGAGAAATATTTCAAGAGCAAAGCAGAGAAGCTCAGCAACTATTGTCTAGAAGAATGCGGAGAAGTTTCTCTGTGAAATTCAGATCTTCTATTGAATCCCCTGAGTTTCTTTGCATTTCTCTGAATCCGATTTGTAGAGTTTTGCAGAGAAATTTGCAGAGTTTGGTGGAGAAATATTTTCACCAGGGATATCAATTTCACATCAATCGGATGTGTTTTAGCTGGGAAACGGGCTGCCAAATATTCGAGGTGTATAATTCACCTTTCATGTCCCCTTAACTGACTTGATTCAAGACACTTTTTTTCTGGGTGTATTATAGTGATTATTTTTAGCAGTCGGATTCTGGCCAATCAGAGCGCGGTATTTGATGATGTGAAGGACATCCCAATTCGTTATTATACTGATAATTTACCCATAGCTTTTGATAATTTACCTCTAGCTTTGCAAATGTTTTCATAACTGTCAAATACCGTGATAAAAGTCAGAGAACTTCGTGAATAATTTCTAATTTTCTCTAACCTGCCGCTCTGCTTGGCCAAATCCGAATGCGAAAAATAATCCGTCGAATACCACTCGACCTTCAAAATGAATCGGTTATTTCCCTCATGTTTTGATCCTGCGTGGCAACGAACGGGCCAAGTTTTGCACAAAAATCCCTCGCGCTGCGCGCTCGTGATTTTAGATCTGCAAAACTTAGCCCTCTCGATGCCACGCAGCAAAACAATCGGGAAATATCCGATAATTTTGAAGGTCTTGTGATATTACTACTGAGAATTCCTACGTGTATGTAAGAATGAGTTCATCTTCTTCACTATTTCAACATTTTTCTTGTTTTTCCTGAACGGTTCACTACTTCCCGGGTAGAAATTATTCCACGGGACATTCACGGCCCGGGCTAGATTGCCACGTCTGTTTTCCCGGGCCTTCCGGGGCAATCTAGCAAGAGCCGTTCCCGCATGTAACGCTCATGCATTCATGGCCCCCGTTCTGGGGGCCTTCCGAGATTCTCGCGCGTTTCTCCTGATAAAACCAGAAAAACCAGCCAAGGCCCACACACGGCTCTGGAAAGTATTATTACTAATTTTTGTAGTAAATGAAGTGCAGGTTGTGTTTTCAAAATGTTTTTTTATTACAAAAATGATACGTATGAGATCAATCACAAATCTGATAATGTAATTAATAACTGTGAACAATATGCAGGTGGGTATATTCAGTAATGAATAATGCTTTCCCAGTGGCTAGCTGTTTTTTCCTGACTTTTTCGGATACAATCAAAGAGGTGATATTATATTATTTTTATAAGGGGTTATAATTATTATTATTATTATTATTATTTCAACCATGATGGGCACATGAAATACGACTAGAATGGAGTCTCGTTTCCGAAAAAATCAGAAAAAAGTTAGCCACTGGGAAAGCATTAATGAACTATTACTTTTCATCATTGTAAGCTAAGAATCAATATAGGTTTGGAGTAGTGCAGGTAGGTACATTTTCATTTTATATAAGCTTATATATATGTAATGTCGACTAGTGCAGGTAGGTTTACTTATAAACTAAAATATATACTATGAATGTATATATATATGCATGTAATGTTAGATATTTTTAAGTTGACTCAGTATCAAGTCTAGGCTCCTCGTGTAAAATCTGCCCATTTTCGGCTATATAGATAATGTCGGTAATATATAGGTAATGTCGATTAGTCCGGGTAGGTACATGGTTATGCATATAAGCTAATAGGTAACGTCGACTAGTGCAGGTAGGTTTACTTATAAACTAAAATATATACTATGAATATATATATATATGCATGTAATGTTAGATATTTTTAAGTTGACTCAGTATCAAGTCTAGGCTCCTCGTGTAAAATCTGCCCATTTTCGGCTATATAGATAATGTCGGTAATATATAGGTAATGTCGATTAGTCCGGGTAGGTACATGGTTATGCATATAAGCTAATAGGTAACGTCGACTAGTGCAGGTAGGTTTACTTATAAACTAAAATATATACTATGAATATATATATATATGCATGTAATGTTAGATATTTTTAAGTTGACTCAGTATCAAGTCTAGGCTCCTCGTGTAAAATCTGCCCATTTTCGGCTATATAGATAATGTCGGTAATATATAGGTAATGTCGATTAGTCCGGGTAGGTACATGGTTATGCATATAAGCTAATAGGTAACGTCGACTAGTGCAGGTAGGTTTACTTATAAACTAAAATATATACTATGAATATATATATATATGCATGTAATGTTAGATATTTTTAAGTTGACTCAGTATCAAGTCTAGGCTCCTCGTGTAAAATCTGCCCATTTTCGGCTATATAGATAATGTCGGTAATATATAGGTAATGTCGATTAGTCCGGGTAGGTACATGGTTATGCATATAAGCTAATAGGTAACGTCGACTAGTGCAGGTAGGTTTACTTATAAACTAAAATATATACTATGAATATATATATATATGCATGTAATGTTAGATATTTTTAAGTTGACTCAGTATCAAGTCTAGGCTCCTCGTGTAAAATCTGCCCATTTTCGGCTATATAGATAATGTCGGTAATATATAGGTAATGTCGATTAGTCCGGGTAGGTACATGGTTATGCATATAAGCTAATAGGTAACGTCGACTAGTGCAGGTAGGTTTACTTATAAACTAAAATATATACTATGAATGTATATATATATGCATGTAATGTTAGATATTTTTAAGTTGACTCAGTATCAAGTCTAGGCTCCTCGTATAAAATCTCCACATTTTCGGCTATGACCCGTCCTCCTAGTCCTTCTTGAACAGGTATAAGTACTGGCTTCTGAGGACGAACTTTACCATTCCAGTCTTTGGCGTAACCTAGCACGGTTCCCATGGCTGTGCGTACCTTCGCTAATGGTATTTTTTGTTTGTTTGACTGATCAGCTGCAGATGTTGAAACGAAGAAATCTTGGACAAAAGAAATGATCAATATTATTATTGTAAAATAGAGGTATTTTGATACAATTATAGACTTTTTACCTTGTATGCAAGCTGCAAATTCTGTTTCCTTCAGGATATGTTTTCCAGGCATCTGCTTACTCATGGTAAATGACAATGCCAAGTCCCTTGTTAAATATTTTTTGTATATATTAGTTAAACTTCTAGATAGTACATTCTCAACATCCAAGAGGGGCAAAAATGTTTTTTGCTGAAAAAATAAACATAAACAACAATAGTACAAATTACACGTCAAAAAAATTATTTATCCTGCACTTACGAAGTCATCCCTGCAATTCTTATGTCTTAATTTCAGGTCGAAATCTCGAAACTCTTCTATGGTTTTCAGAGGTAATGTTATTTCGTACGTTTCCGAGAAGGTAGGAGTCGATGGTATAGATTGACCAGTACTGTTTTGTAAACTTCCGTTCTCCATCAACTGTATTAATACTTCTTGTCTACTGGACACTTTATTGATTCTGACTAACATGTGTTGTAGCAGCATTACAAGTCTTTTGTAGTCTATTAGAAAAAAAAAATTATTTTCACAAAATAGAATCCTACTGAAATTCTGTAAAAGAAAGGATAGGTATAGTTCACAATCACCTGTGGGTAAGAGGTTCATCATATCCTCCAATTGTTTTTTCTCGGACGATGAAATGTCAGCTGACCGAATCGCTGATTGTCGGATTGACTTCTTTTCTTTCTCAATTTGTTCTCTACACGAATCAGAATTGATAATTGGTAGTTGTGACCGTTCAGGTATCGATGACTTTGCTTGTGTCGAGGTTTGTAGTTGATGTTTTTTTATTGTTTCTGATTGCTCTACAATTTATAATAAAAGCAATCGATTACAACAGTTCGATGCAGAAATAAGAAATAGTATGTTCCCTTTGAATATTTCTTACGATCTGTGTTTGACGTCGATTGTATCCTCGTAGATGAAAATGACGTATTTTTTACAATATTTTTGGGCATCTGTTCTTTGAATTGGTTCGTGATTGTTTGTGTTCGCTCCTCGAGATGGTTATCAGAAGCTAGATGCGAGTCATCACTGGTTAGTAATTCTGAACTCGAACTACCTTTAATGGAAGAGGGATATTTAAAAAAATATTGTTCAACAATAAAGACAGATATTTTTTAGACTATCAGAATTATTAGATATAGTGTATTCCTTCCTACGTTTATTTTTTTTCCGGTTTTGCGTCTTTTTTTTAGTACCGGCAGAACGACGATTTTCTTTTCCCTGGAGGCTTTCTGCTAATTGGCTCGAGGAACTATCATCTTTTTCTTAAATTAGTTAACACGCATTAGACAAAAAATAATTCAATACGACCAAACTGCCAATCACGAACCTCACCTTTGGCGTTGGAGTCATCTAAACCTGGTACATTAAACAAGTTGTTCAAATTGTTCTTGTCTCTCATCTGAGCTTTTATAGCTTGAACTACGTCCAAGGACTTTTGTTTCGGGTCAATATCAGTTTCCGTCGTATATACATATGGTTCTTTCTCTAATCGTTTTAGACGCCGTACAGCATCCGAATAGGTATCTAGAATAGTGCCATTCAAGAAAATCACTAGGCGTCGCACATTCATTCAAATATTGAATTTACCTGCATGTGATTTACACTGAACTGGAAATATAGGCCAGTCCTCAGGAGCCTCTTCCAGTTGTTTGACCATATTCTCAAATTTTTTGACGTTTTGTCCTGTATATGGGGGAGGCATAAATCTTGCGAATAATTTCCCCTGTGAGCCTTCAACGATCCATGTTGTAGGGACAATATCTATTGTCTTGAGCCCATTTTTTTTCCGACCCTTGCTGGTGAACTCGATTAATTGGTATAATTTAACCGTACCCATTTTCTGCAACGCAGCCGCAGAAAAAAATTTGGTAAAAAAACTACAAAAATTGTCATGGTAAACTGTGATACCGCGTCCCTAATGCCATAAAGGCATACGCTGTATATAGATCTACTCTAAGAGCCATAATTAAAGGCATATAAATTTTTTTATTCGCCCAATCGCTTCAGAATAACTTGAAATGAATATTCTAAAAAAAAAATAAAAAAATTAATACCAAAAAGGCATATCTGTTGGAACATAGGCCGTTTTGGTTTTGGGAAAATTGAATTTTTTTTTTTTTCGCTTTCTCAGCGTTCTTCATGTTTTCAAAGCGATAGGCGAAGTTTGAAAAAACTATATGCCTTTTTGGCATTAGTATGCCATATCTATGGTATGCCATAAAGGCCTATAACGACGATATGTCTTTATGGCATTAGGGACGCGATGCGTGAGTTCGTAAATTTTCTTACAATGAGTTTTTCATGAATATCTGCGAATAAATTTATAATGAATGTGTATCATATAAAAACAAACGGTAACAAACGAGAAAGGATTCCTATTAAAAAAATAAAATTAAAAAAAAAATTAAAAAATAATAAAGAATGTAAGACTAGTTTGATGAAAAAACGATAAAATTTATGATTGATGTTCTATGATTTACTATGAAAAGTATCAAGATTTTTATGGTTTCATCATATTTGTTATAATTTTCATTTTTTTTTTTTTTTTTAATGAAGTTTTCTCCTGACACGATGCCAGGAATTTTTAGGTTAGATTCGGAAGATCATGCAATTACTATATAAGTATGTACTTTTGATACTGTAAGAGTTGAACTTTTGTACTTTTTTACAGCATTCTATTTTTCAAACAAAGAAAAGTTGATTCGTACTTACTTTTCAATTATATCTGTATACGTTCTGCCAAACACACTCAACACTCGATGAAAACGCGTGGTCTACGCCGGCCGGCGCGCAATAACTTTGAAACTTGTTGCAACACGCGGTGGTATACTATACTAACCTATACTTATACTTTGGGCAGTATATACATGTGCGTGGTGCGTGAGCTGATTCAACATATTTTTTTGACACAGCATAAATTCACCCATCGTCTAAGCGTCCATAATAATTTCTGGATATTGTATACAAGATACAAGACTTTATGTAAGTTCAATAAATTATTGACGCAATTTTTTTTGTTCATGTGTTCTTGATTATTATTATTATTATATTTTATTATATATTATCATCAATTGCGGTATGATTTTTCCATTTAAATTATTTTTTTATTTTTTTAATTCTTATAACAAACATTGTTTTTTTTTTTAAATTATGCCATCGGATTTACCGTGCCTTGATTAAGATTATGTTTTCATTTACACAGGACGATCCGGTGAAATTTGTATTTTGAAGACACATCCCGTGTAGAAACTGTCACCAAATATGGATGCTAAGAAGATTATGAAGAAAATACAAGGTAGAGCTCGAACACAAAAACATCGAGCCATGAAACAGCTTTTACAAGAACGATCAGATTTATCATGCGCAGGTATGGTTTCATGATTATTATTTCGTTCGCCATATATACATAATTGACTAGAAAAATATATTTATTAATGACATAATAATTTTCTTTTCTTAGAAACCAGAGGGTCCAGTATACAAGAATCAGAAACTGAAAATATGACTGAATCACAGGATGAATCTGATCGAGACACAAGAGACTCTGAATCAGAATATGATCTCAGTAGAAATCAATCTGAACTAGAATCTGAAACCCAGGGGGATGAAATTACAGACTGCGATATTGAAGAAGATTCCGAGGAAGATTCAGAAGATCAGAACATTAATGAATATCCAAACGATGAGTATGAAGGAAATGCGAATGACAATGATGGGATCGAGCAGGAAAATGTAATTGATGAACAGAATCCAGAAGAGCAACAAATTCGCGAGTGGGCAGTTGCATGTAAAATTAATCAAAATCATCTGGACTGGTTATTACGTATTTTAAGTCTAAGGCTTCTTCCCAATTTGCCAATTACAGCCAAGACATTCTTAAACACATCTTCTGCAACATATGTTATTAAAGAAATGGCAGCAGAAGGAAATTTTCCAGGTGAATTTGTGTATTTTACAATTGCAAAAGGTTTACAAAATTGTATTGACCCTACAGTTCACACTAATGATACAATATCTTTGCAAATTAACGTTGATGGAATTCCATTATTCTCATCAAGCAACGCAAACTTTTGGCCTATACTAGGGAAAGTGCATTATTTTCCAGATATATACAAGCCTTTCCCCATTGCAGTATATCATGGTCATTCGAAACCGAAAAGTGTTTCCGATTATTTGAAAGAATTTATTGCGGAAATTAATCAATTACATCGAGATGGCTTAATCATAGATGGAAAAAAGTTTGATGTTGTAATTCAATGTTTCATTTGTGACACTCCGGCTAGATCCTTCTTAAAGTGCACCAAGGGACACGGTGGATACGCTGCCTGCGAACGTTGTGAAATTACCGGTGTAAGATACAAGAACAGAATGATTTATCCTTTAGATGATTGTAGAGCAAGATCAGATGCATCATTCAGAGATAAGAAATGCCCAGATCACCATACTGCAGAAACACCATTGCTTAGAATAATTCCGCCAGTCGACATGGTTTTTTCATTCATTCTAGACTTCATGCATTTGTGCTGTCTGGGTATTATGAAAAAATTGATTGGTTATTGGATGGCTGGACCTTTAGGCACTAGGTTAAGCCAAAATGTAAAGCGTGAGTTGAATAGGCGAATTGAGACTTTAAAAATACAAGTTCCCATTGAATTCCAAAGAAAACCGCGATCACTAAATTATTATTTAAAATTCAAAGCATCTGAATTTCGTTTTATTTTATTATATTGTGGACCAATAATTTTTAAAAATGTACTGAATGACAGATTATATCAGCATTTTTTACTTCTACATACTGCCTGCAGACTGTTGTGTTCCCCACACCTTGCACTAAGATACAGAGATAAAGCTGGATTGTATTTAAAGAGATTTTTCTCAGCTTCCAAATTCCTATATGGCCCTGAATCAGCGATAATCAACATGCACAATATTATTCATCTATCAGATGATGTATTGACCATGGGCTGTGATTTGTCCAGGGTTACAGCATTTCCTTTTGAAAGCTTTCTGGGCAAAATGAAAGGTTTCATTCGGACGCCAAACAAACCGCTGTCACAATTGTGCAGAAGATTGCACGAAGAAAGGGTACTTACTAAACAGAAGCCCAGAAAACCAGAACAAATAAGAATTTTGAAAACTGCCCCACAAGATGATACAGCCATTGTTAGATTAAAATATAAAGAGTTTACGCTAACAAATAAATCACCAGACAATTTTGTTTCCGTACATGGAGAAATATTTGAGATAACAAAATTGATATTGATAGAAGGAAATATTAAAATTCAAGGACATATTTGGAAAAAGAAAAAGCCAATGTTTCTCTATCCATTCTCTTCTGGTGAGCTCAATATGTGGCAACTAGTTCATGAAGCATCACTTCCGGCTAAAGAATTCTATTTGACTGATGTAACATGTAAAGTGGTTAAATTGTCTATAAGCTTTCGAGAGTCAAGAAATGTTAGAGTGTTTGCGATACCTCTTTTGCATTGTTGAAAATTGAGATAACTCACACTATCATAGGCTACGTTCAGTATATACATCTCCGAGCAAATCAGAGCTCTTCTATTTTTTTTTTTTAACATGCGTTAACAAAAGATAGAAGAGCTCCGAATGCTCGGAGATGTATATACCGAACGCAGCTATAGTCTACTTGATTTTTATGAAATAGAGTTTTCTACTTCTTTTACTGCTAGTAAACTCATAATTTGAATGCAAAAATTAATCTAACAATAATAATAATAATAATAATAATAATAATAATAATAATAATAATAGAGATTTCTCTGGAACGTAACAACTTAGCACTTATTATTCTGTATTTATCGATTAATTTTATTAACGGTAAGAATGAATTTTATTTGAAAATAGAAATAACTCGCCTAGTATGAGTGAGACAGGGGTACTCTGTATCAATATAAACTTATTGTATGATAATTATATATGATAATATTTTTGAAAATGATGTTTGTTTGATTCACATATTGTGAGACATATAACCTGCAAAATAAAAGTATCCGTATATTATTTGAGAATTAAGGATGCACCTTTTTCGACGCCCACACGCGACTATAATTCTACTGCGCTATTGATCACGATTAAGGATACGTTTTTGTCTAGACCGGACAGGGAATTACCCTTTCAAGTGCAACTTGAATTCTCAATAAGTTTATTGTCTGGACAGGGGTTTACAGGGCCCTTCCGTGAAGGCCTGGAATCTAAAAATTTTCACGTCAGACGTGAATGGGCCGTGAAAGGGCATTTCCCGCTAGACAGATTCCGGACCGACGGGACTTGCCACTTAAGGGCCTTGCAATTATTCAGGGCAGTCTGGAATAATTTCTACCCGGGTTCGTTTGTGATCTATTGGGAGCCTAGTTTTGGTATTATGCCGATGGATTTTCTTGTAGAATCTCATGCAGAAACCGTAGGCACAATGTAAAAGCCACAACGCATGCATATTGTTCACTGGACTTTTACAACATCGAATGCGCTATAGCTCCTGGAATATTAGGAGCATCCGGCTTCAGGGGCGTAGTGACAGCTTGCGAGATCGTAAGACCAACAGTTTGCGGGACGACAGTACCAAAGATTTACGTTTTTAGTAGTGTAGTCAATTTAGAACTCATATGATTTTTCAGTGTTATCTTTCAAATGAATATTTAATTGATATCTTAATAAGATCTCCGAATTATGTTACTCGAAATACCCTTAATGGGTCTACCCACTTTCTCAATTTGAAAGAATCGATTTTTTATTTTTTTTCATTTTTCAGCTGAGAAAATGCTACTTTTGATATTCCAAAAGGGATATTGCATGGTCCAGGCATCGCTAATGAGACATGAGTAAGATTTTTTTACGACTTTTCATAAACCAAAATTTTAAACGCGTTTCTCTCGGAACAACGTTTTTACAAGGTTTGTTGATAAAACTTCCGAAACTACTGAACCGATCCTTAAGGGGCATCCATAAATTACGTCGCTCGTTTTGGGATAGTGCGTGCACAGCGTTCCCTACACTACACTGTAGCATTTTGCGCGACGTAATTTATGGATGGCCCCTTATGAAATTTGGATGGTATATTCTGTCCACATACAGCTATATTGCAAACCTCAATTATGCTCAAATTTCCAATTTTAACCCCCTTTTTTTTTCTTTTCTTTTTTTTTTTAAACAGTGAAAAAAAGGCCTTTTTCGAAAAATGTCCGCCGTTGATCATTTTTTGCATATATACCAAAAACCAAGGTTTGCAATGAAGGGAGAGTCATACTGAATCTAAAACTTTTCGGTTTTTTGGTTTCGGATGGCTCATCTCGAAGATTTTATCAACACAACACGCATACCTACTTTTAGAGGAGTTATGTTTACCTGAACTTTTTGTATACTTGAACTGTAAAAATGAAAAAAAAAAAATTCTCATATTTTAAGAATATATCTATTATGCCCAACAAGTTTTATGTCAATAACTTCATCAGCAACCTCAGAAAAAATGAGTAAAAATAGAACCTTTTTTTTCGACAGAGAAAGTGGGTAGACCCCTTAATACAATGGACCATTAAATATGAGGTACACAGCAGTTTACATTATTCTAATACATTTATGACTCGACTCGCCCCGTAGATTTGATATTATATTATACTCCATTGTATATTAGACCGGTTTTTTTTTTATAAGTTTTTTTTTTTCACCTCCAACAACCTGGAAAAAGTGAGTTTTTGGTGTAAAACGAAGCCTCGTGGAACCGAAGCCGAGTGTTTGTCTAGCAAGAATCTTACGTTAATCAAATAGGAAAAATTAAAATTGAGCTACCAGGCTTCGGTTCCACGATGCTTCGTTTTACACCCAAAACTCACTTTTCCAAGGTTGTAGGGGGTAAAAAAAAAAGCTATAAAAAAAAAACCGGCCTAATAAATATGTGTACGGAAAGTGTAATTGATATAGGTATGCATGGGGAATTCCACGTGAGAAGAATCAGTCAGATCTCAGATTATCTTAAAAAATCTGCTTGCCGACAGTTCTCGAGGAATTAAATTTTTGTGCCGAAGATTAGTTATTTTGAAGTGCGCGTTCGATAAAGAATCACTAGTGCGTAAAGTAGAGTAATTTGCATGTGCGCATGCGCCAACTCTTTTTCTGATGAGTGTGAGGTTGCAGCACGAGCCGTAGCTCTAGATTGTGAGGTTGCAATCACACGAGATCAGAAGAAGTTTTTCCGTCGAGTATATTGTACAAAATTTTACTTGATACGCTTTGCGTGAGCGTGGGTAAAACCCCCATTTTCACACTCCGAGTGAAATAAAAAGAAATATCGTATCCGTATATTTTGTAAATGAAAAATATAACTAGTACTGTGTTTATATTCATCATCCCCTCGAATACGCGCTTTATTGTACTAAGCGACGTTGGTTCCACCAAATAAGAATATGGCCATCTTCGACGGTGAATTTCTCGCATACCGGAAAAAAGCAGGTATCTGCTTTTTTCAAATTTTTTCAAAATATTTGTCGCTCTGTCGTGAGTCACGCGCGCCACAAACTCTAAAATTGTGTTTCTCGAGAACTAAGCATAAGCTATCCGTAATTTTTTTCGTAAACTTACACACACTTGAAAGTTTATGTTATTGAATTTTTTATAGTTTTTTCATGGTATGGACGGTTGTTAGACATTTTTTTTTTTTTTCAATTTATCCAATAAATGAACAATCGAAGAATACCTTTCTGCGAAATATGTAATTTTTTATTGGAAACCTCAGTCTTTTGCGTCAAATGAAAAACCACGGTCCCTGTAGCATCAATATTAGGAAAGTTATGAATTTCGCACTAATCGCAAAGTCCGGCATAAAGTTCAGCACGAAAATGTCCCCCCGGACTACCGGGAAACAGACGATTTGAGATCGGATAGATTTTTCTCACGTGGAATTGCGCCCGTATGCATACAGGTAACAGGGTGAGTCAACCGATACCACAGAAATAGGAAGCTCCCCCACTTAATGAGGATCAAATCTGAAGACACACAGCCAAGATATAATGACCAATATAGGGGAGAGGATGGGAGTACCGCTCACCTAAGAAAAAATGCTAATTTTTATGTGTTGAACGTCAACTTGAAGTGCAAAAGACTATTGTAATGGCTTCTGCAACTATTTAACTCTTCGTTTTGAAAATTCAGAGCCGTAATTTCCTTTAGAATTGACAAAATTACGAAAAAAGAAACGTGAGACGCAAGTGAGCGGTCTTACCCTCCAGCGGGTAATACCGCTCGGCCCAATTTTAATACCGCTCACTCTCTAATACTCGGGTTCCGACCTAACCTATATGTAGTCAAATAGTAAACTCGGGTATGAAGGATGAAATTTGTCATCACAATGTTAAATTTCACTGAAGACGTTATTATAACACAATAATAGAGTAAATTAATATTATTATTATTGATATCATTGTCATTATTATTCACATAACCTCACTACGATTTTTTTTTACTAATTTCACGGATTTAATACTATGTCACAACCATTGTCATCGCAAAAGTTGGTTTCTGATTGTCTCAACATTTGTCGTCACACACATTTCCAACAAAAAAAAATGATAATTTTGTTTTACTTAGGTGATTTTGATAATCCGCCGGTAAATATGCGCTGTCAGATGCTGAGCGGTATATTGGCATACAGCCGAGCGATATTACCCTCACCGGCCGAGCGGTATTACCGGTATCGCGCGGAGTTAACAAAATCATTAATAATTATTAATATAAAGAGAGATAGGAGTTCATCTTGTGATCAAATTACGCGGAAAAGTACCACGAATCGAATGACCATAGTTTGACGTGAAAATAATAATTTTGAAATGACAAAAAACTTTATTTACTTGTCCAGCAATTTTACGCTGTAAGGACCTCAAAACAGAGAGATGTTATTTTTTCTATTAAAAGTGATTAGAGGAATGAAATTTCCACAGAAATTAGATATTGACATTGGATCTTGAAGATTGGGAAAAAAAAACGAGTGAAAAAATTCCTAATTATAAAGAAAAAGGGGTGAGCGGTATTACCTGCTGAGCGCTACAACCACACTCTCCCCTAATATAGTATCTCACGTACTCTGATCCGGCATTTGCACCTAATGTTACAACACTGAAACAGTCGCAACAAACAAAGACTTGCCTCCAAGAGCAGTTTGGGTTGATTTAATCTGTCGATACCCAAACATAGGATATCATGTCAAGTTCAATCGGGGTTCACACGAAATCCAAAATATACTAACCTGTTTTTGAACCACCATAGATATTGCCGTAATCGCATCATTTCAATGATTTCTGTTATTAAATGCACTGTAAGTTTAACTTAACCATACCCCGTCTTGGTATTGAAAGATTCACTCAGTTTCAAAATATCGCATTTTCTCAATCTTGCATGTTTTGACTAACTAGCTAAAATTTCAGATCTATGGATACTATCTGAAAAGTGAGTAGAACTAACGGAAAAAAAGAAGAATTGTAGTTGTTGTCATTCGACCAGGCGGAAATTTTTTGTCTTATGGAGTCACCAAATTTGCACGGCATGCGGAGACTACACTAGCATCACTTCTGTACTACAACGTATTCTTAGCTAACTTTTTAAAGAGATACAAGCCTAACCCCCGTATTCATCAACGTCCGTTAAGGTGCCACAGAATTTGATCCAAAATTTAGCATTCGGCACAGCGCCCTCTGGGATGCGATTCCATAACTTTTATCACTGCTATCACATTGTCGATATAGGCAGCATAAGAGTGATACGTGTACCTGAAGTAGACTCTCTTATGATATCTATCGACACTGATAGCAGTGATAAAAGTTATGGAATCGCACCCCTGGGGAATTTTGGCGAATTTTGACGAATTCGATTCCTAGGCGAATGATGTAAAAACCATCTGTTGTAGACTATATTTTCGCACGAAAGGAACATTTTTTTGAATTGAATTGAATTTAAATCGCGCAGTGTTGGCCTTTTTTGCGTTTTTGACGCCTGGGCTCGGATAATAATCGAAATGTGACACATTTCGACCAAAAGGAGGTGGGCGACTAGGGATGGGTCTTGATAATGAGATAGATCATTGAAACTTTGAGGATCTTCGTTTTTCAAGATGAACTTAATACACGGAGAAAAATGTGCTGTTGAATTTACTATGTGCTTAGTTGTATATGTGACAACTACTTTTTGCAGTAGAAATTACTACAATTCTAGTATTTGGTACATTGCAGCAGAGGTAAATGTTACCACAATTCTTGTCATTTCTACTGCAAAAAGTAGTTGTCACATATACAACTAAGCACATAGTAAATTCAACAGCACATTTTTCTCCGTGTATTTTTCAAATTGAAGAACAAACTTTTTTTTTAACGGCCAGTCTAAGATATATAGATATACGTGATTGATATAGGCCTCTTGGATAACATACAGACACGCTACTAGTGTGCGTGGGAGCTGTGTACATATACGGCTGACAACGCCGCCTAACGTGGACGTTTGACAAAACAGTGACGTGAATTTCATGCATGTATACGCCACACAAGCTTAGTCTACTTTGTATGTAAAGGTATCCAAGAGGCCTATACCGTGAAGTTATGGGGAAGCCGAGCGATGGCCGCACTATAGTTCAACCAACACACGCTCGCGTTGCATACGTGAGCTTCTACCCAGATAGCCATTGCAAATGATGACGACAAATTTACCGTCGTTAACGTCCGCGTCAAGTGTTGTTCTTGCTGACAACATAGTCATATTGCTAGCATTTTGCTGCAATCAATTGCCGTACTATGTTGCCAGCAAGAACAACACTTGACGCGGACGTTAACGACGGTAAATTTGTCGTCATCATTTGCAATGGCTATCTGGGTACTCGCTTCTTCTTCTTCTTTGTCCTTCAAGGCCCAGCCCTAGTCGCCCACCTCCTTTTGGTCGAAATGTGTCAAATTTCGATTATTATCTGAGCCCAGGCGTCAAAAACGCAAAAAAGGCCAACTTAGCGCAAATTCTATTTCAATTCCGAATACATACGTCCAAAAAAATGTTCGGTTTGTGCGAAAATAGAGTCTACAGATGGTTTTTACATTGTTACAAAATTATTCGAATTCGATTTCCTCGGCGAACAATGTATTCATGTATATTCATTGTTTGACTCAACCCAATATCATTTGGATCAACTGATATTTGTTAACTATGAATAAATATTTATTTGCCTATACAGGGTGTTCCAGACCTCGCGACGAATATTTCACTGGGTAAATCTTGATCAAAAATGGGATCGAAATTTCCTCAGCCGATTTTTTTTTAAATGCATATCTTTTCCGTTATAATTAATTCAATTTCAGTCAATGACGCGCGGCTTACGAACGGCCGCGCGTCGGTGTGCTTACCGCTCGGTTGTGTGCACTTTTTTCGTGGCGACAATAGGGCGAGAGACGCGCACACAACCGAGCGGTGATTACACCGACAAACGGCCGTTTATAAGTCGCATGTCATTAGCTGAAATTAAAATAATTATAACGGAAAATCCATGCATCTCCGAAAAAATCGGCTGAGGAAATTTCGATCCCATTTTTGATCAAGATTTACCCTGTGAAATATTCGTCGCGAGGTCTGGAACACCCTGTATACGAATATACGTTCTTTAACTATAAATAAACTCTTTTCTCAGTGTATACTACACATAACAACGCTCTGAAGCTCTGGTCACAAAATCTCAATCTGGCTCCATTGTGGTATCTACGTAATTTTCAGATACTAGAGATACTGAAGCACGCATGTTGTCTAAGTCCGATACTTCTGGTGTGGATGTCAGTTTATACAGATGAAGTATTTCCCATGCAAAAAGCTTGAATCGGCTTGAATCTCTACATTGAAGAGATTAACTTGGCTTTTCCATTTTCTTACAAGAAAATCATTCAGCATCCATGCAATTCTGTCCAAAATTTAAGTAGACTCGAGTTGCTCTTGCAGCCAAGTCTTCATTCGAAAGATATGTAAGCAAGCGCGTTAAGAAGAAGCTATTTTGATCGTTTAGCATCGCATCTTGAACTAATACTTATAGCTGAATAAACAGGTCTAACAGGTCCGATTCACGTATCCATGGACTCATTGTTCATAGTAAGCCGATCTTTCCTATCGGCTACATACCTACCTCAAGCTCGTGTCGTTTATTCGCTGCTTGGCGAGGGGAGCGTTATCAATTGGCTATTGGGCATAGTGTAACTATCAGAAGGCCTGCCTTGATCTGTAATTGATTAGGGTGACTCACCCTGTGAATTAGGTCTTGACTGAAGATGAATCAGTGTTGTTCTCTTTGACATATGAGCACATGTGCAATAACTATCGGCAAACTATGATAACTCAGTTGCTGTTATTTGATATGCAACACCTCAATTGGTAGGAAAAAGAGAAAAATTTACCCTGATCGAATCCTATACCGCGGCACTTAAAATGACATCACAAAGATAGCAACAGACAATTCATCTTCGATCAACACCCCGTATATGTATAAAATAATATTACGTATCACAACTATTGCACCATCATTTGCACTGACAGCCTGAGAGAGCGTCTCCATTGTCTCGTTCATACACTCTATATCGATTCATGTACTATGCTAATATTTGACACATCCATGTTTGCATATTATCAGAAAATAATATTAATCACCAGTCTAAATAAAACAGCCATACGTTTACCATACAAAGTTTTCCATTTTCACCTTCTTTGAAATCATCGCGAACTTCCGCGAGACATAATTTGTGATTGGCAGAAGTCGAAGAGACATCCAGATCAAAATGAAATACCTTGTATAATGATATTTATAAACTATTTATTACGTAGGAAAAAATGCGCCGCTGTCGCAAGTCGCTACATATACAAACATCTGGAAGCAAGGTAATAGTCCCTCGCTCCAACTGTCAGTAGTCCAATGCAATAATTACAACGTGCAACAGTATATATAAAATGCTTCTTTGATTCTAATCAAATACTCTTCAACTATCGTAGTTTTTTTTTATATATGGGGAGTTCCATATGAAATGTACAATTGGTTGTCCACACCCCTTTCGATTTGTCTCAAACTTAGTCAAGTTGAGTAATCGGTTGAAAAAAAAATTCCTCTAAATAATGAAAATTCTACCTTTTACAGGTCGCGAGTAACAGCGATTCACAAATTTTGAATAATTTTTTTCAAATCGCCGTAACTCCCTAACTACATGTCCGCGCCTAAAGATCAAGTAGGTCAAAAGTTTTGTAATTTGATGTACTTTTCGATGTTGCCGCGAGACAAAGTCGATTTTCAGTTAATGGTGAAAAAAACGCGAAAAACGCGAT
Organism: Tenthredo mesomela; assembly: GCA_943736025.1. NCBI lineage: Eukaryota > Metazoa > Arthropoda > Insecta > Hymenoptera > Tenthredinidae > Tenthredo > Tenthredo mesomela. The sequence continues at coordinate 15,442,213 of OX031014.1, read as the reverse complement.
ATTGATCTCGTTCCCCAAACTTTTTTGGGGTCCATTTTTCATCATAAAATGCGGCTATTTTTTCCGCAAATTTTCGTGTAAAGAAAAGTCACGGGACTCAACTGGTTAAAGAGATATGAGGGAAATTCCAGGAAAAACCGACCGGATTTGGACATTTTCTGACTTTAAATTTTTCAAAACTATTGAAACTTTTTTTTACGTGAAATAGACGTAAAAACAGCCAACACTATCGGTTTTTTTCACAATTATTTTAAAATTATTTTAAAATTATTTCACAATTATTTTAAAATTATTCAAAATTTGTGAATCGCTGTTACTCGCGACCTGTAAATGGTAGAATTTTCATTATTTAGAGGAATTTTTTTTTCAACCGATTACTCAACTTGACTAAGTTTGAGACAAATCGAAAGGAGTGTGGACAACCAATTGTATATTTCATATGGAACTCCCCATATATATATATATATATATATATATATATATATATATATATATATACAGGGTGAATCGGGTTCAGCTGGCCATATTCCAAGGTGAATTCTTTGTGAAATTCTAAGACTCAATGTCCCTTAGCAAGAATTCAAGGATCCAAAAGTTTACATGCTACGGAAGATCATAGTTGGCCAATCGCAGCGTTTATAGGTCACACAGACGAGACACATTCATGGCCAGCTCTGTGTCACCTATAAGTTCTGTGATTGGTCAACAAAGATCTTCCGTAGGTCCGAAACTATTGGGCCCTCGAATTTTTGTTAAAGGAAATATAGTCTCGGAATTTCACAAGGAACTCGCTCTCAACATATGGCTCGCTCAACCTGAATCATCCTATATATATATATATATATATATATATATATATATGTATAATAATCAAAGTAATCAAACACGGGTAGGTAAAATTGTTATGCTAATTGTTACTTAGTATATTCGTAACCCGTTCTGTAACAACTACTCTTGCTTTCATTCTCACAAGTTTCTTATATGGTAGTTTTTGCTTTATCAAACGGTTTACCGTTGTCGTTGACTGAAGAATATAAATATCTACCTCAATGGGGAAAAATGTCACGTGGGCTTGGAGGTATAAACAGTCTCACAGTTCGACGACCGAGATAACATTGCAGTACATCTATACAGTTTCAGAATCTGCAACGTTATTTCAATGTTACGACCGCACTGTTTATACTTCCGAACCCACTTGACTGCCACATTTCCCGTCATTAAGGAAGCCGTCTTAATAATCTGCAGTCAACGCCGTCATAATGATGCACAGTGCAAGTCATCCGAATGAACGCCAGATTAGGAAGCAGCCCCACGCGATCTGAACAACACTCAAGTACCAGTACGAAACGCCCCCTTACTAAACAACGAATAAGCCACCTGTATAAGATGAACAAACATGTAGGTATGATACGTCACAATGTGTGTTGTACAATCGATAACAAAAAAAAAAAAAAAAGAAATTGTCTTATGCGGTAAAAGGACCATTAAACATAGTCATATCATCATAAAGTCGTTTAAGAATTAAGTCCCTGCTTAGTTACAGTTCGCCAACACATATTTTTGTGTCGATCTTTAGTATCCGCTTTATCTATTTAGTGAAAATCACACGCTGGCAATAATTGTAGCCGTATCAGTGAATTGTCGTTAAATATCTGACCAGTGGACGTTTCCCATCAGCGCATGGTTATAGCTTCAAGTGAGGCTATACCCGCCGCAAACATGCTCCCAATCTGAAAAGTTATGTGACTGACCCTGTACACGCGCGGAATGATTTTTTTCTACAAAGTTAATAGTTTATTTTAATACTTTTCATACGCTGCGATATATTTGCAACGGTGCAGCAGTTCGTTACATATTTTGAATAAAATTTTCCCGTTAGGCGCTTCCGCGGCCTTAAAAGTTTACATATTATAACAATAACATAGTTTATAAATATTAATTATTACGTATTATCTATGCATTAAAGTCACGCTTATTTTCTGGAAATCTGAATTTCTATTTGAACATAGGCCAAAAGGTCCTTTCAATTGGAAAAACGTACTTTATTCTTCTTCTTTTCTTTCTTTTGGGGATATGCAACCATCTAAAGCTGTATTTTTCTTCTAACTGCTTTTTCGCATTATATTAAAAATACAACAAATAACAAACATGATATTAGGGTGTATTATATCAGTTTAACGCACCTTATCCCTTTTACACTGGGCTTAATATGAGAAAGAAGAGGAAAAATCATTTTCAGGTGGTAGAACCCTCAAGATATCCGTCAATACAAGAATTAAATATATATATTACATTAATACAACGAACGTTGTAACCGTGTGGCCCGACAGAATTTTCGATTTTAGCGAAAATAAGCGTCACCCTAATGCATGTATATGTTTATAGATGTATGAGCTGTGTCGTTACATATCTGTATACATATACACATTATGTGACATGTTCTTATTTTCAAAATACAATAATCAGTACAAGTTGTCGACACTACACTTAACTATTTAATTTATATATATGTATATAAATGTATATATGGTATATGTATATAATATACCTATATATGTACATATATATATTATTAATTCAGAATTGTGCATAAAGTTAGAGCCATTAGGTGCAGCTACAGCCGCGGATGCAACGAGATGAATAATATATTCGTATTTTTATATTTCTAATTAAATTATTTAAATATTATTGTATATTAACGTAGCGAATATTATTAGTCTATCACTCACCTTTAAGGTTTCTTATTTTTTTTTTCTTTCTTTCTTTTTTTTTCTTCTTTTTTTAATTTTATTTTATCGCCGATTTACTTAATATTAGTTGGTGTAGCCGCTTGGGGTTTACTTTAAATTGTCTCGATTTTTCACAAACGCCACGATTCCACAAAGCTCCGTCCGCATTTTATTTATTTAGGTATAATATTCAGTTTTATTTTTAACGATGGAACTTGATGAAACCAGCAAATAATACGAGGTGGATATCGATCCTCGTCCTCGATTTTAATACAAATTCATTTATAAGTCAAGCTTTTAAGTCAAGTTTTATTCAGACAGACTTTGGAAATACTATAATCTTATGTTAGTTCAGCCGATCACAGCTCCCGATATCGCGAGCGCGCTAGTTCTCAGCCTATTTAAAAAAACGTTCTGTATTATACTTTATTACACCCAAGAGTCACCGGCTGTTGCCGCCGTCGTACTGGGAGGAACGCTCGCCGTTGTAGGTACCGCTTGTTCTTGAATACCAACACCGTCCCTCACCCATTGCGGATTTCCGGTTCCCCCCGTAACCACCCCACCCTGACCCCCTTGACCACCCTGAACCTGACCCACCCCCATCTCATACTGCCGTTTCTTTTTCTTCTCCAAGTTAACTTGCGCATAGAGCGGCTCACCGGGTTTTGGCTGCTGCAACACACACACAAGCCTACATTAGTACCGTGCAATCGCCACCCGTTTTTCTGCTTTTTTTTTTTTAATATTGTTTTTTAATCTACATTTTGTCAACCATACTGGGCTTTTTGCTGGTTTCAACAACGTTCCTAATGCGGTCGGAAAGTATAGCGTCTTTTTTGCGTTCACTGCAGTTTCAAACTTTGAAATTATGAGACAGATTTTAAACGCACACACAAAACGCGGCATACGTTGACGTTTTAAGAAAAGAGATTTGCCTTGCAACTGACGGTCGTGTTATTCTTTCGAAATAGACGTTTTATAACGTCGAAGAGCATGTTACCAGTACTAAGTAATGGCGACTTTGGGTTACGCAGTACCTTGGTCAAAGTTCAAGTTGCCAAGTAATGCAAACCTACGAAGTCTTTCCGATGCCCGCAGAATGGAAAAAAAATTTCCATATTTCTTGTTTTAGCAGAATAATACGACCGTAAATTGCGAAAGAAATTTCCTCGTTCGTTACGTCTATTTACGCATTGAAATCAACCGTACTACAGCGTTAGTAAGGTTTGATCAAAATTTAGGCCATTCACTTTCATGTGTAACTTGTAGAACTCTTTTCTTTGTTTTTGACGATAAAGATCAGTGACTTTATAAAAGGTTATTATCAATGCGGAGAGAACTGTGAGCCATTGACCGTAATACTTTAAAACCGCATCTAGTTCCCCGTTACGTATTAAATTTGATATTAATATAACTGTAACTTATACCGGAGTCTTGGGATACTTTATAGATAAAACTCTCAAGTGAATGTATGTTTTTCATTCTTTTAATTTTTTCTAACTAAAAATATGCAATAAAATATTGCCAAGACTTCCGCATAGTTGGGCAGGTCTTATATAAACTATAAATCACATAGGCTCGCATCCGGCGTGAAGTTAATGATAGATTAGTTGTTGCTAAAACTCTGAAACGAAAGGAGAGTTATTTGAGAAAATTAAAAAATCATATAAATTTGTAGAAATCTTGACGTCTCACGTTCCACAGCTCCTAAAAATACTAAATCGGTTTATATAGTATTAAATCGTTCTAACTTGAGCTTGAAAAAGGTCGAAGCTGTATACTTTCACAAGTACTTATTTTTATTAGGTCAATTTATATAAATATTTGATATACATATATATTTCTATCTATATTTCATTAATGTATATGTATAACATTCCTTATTAAAATTATTATATTAAGAAGCGATTTTCAAATTTCATTAAGAAAACTAGAAAAGTATTTACTATTTCAAAATATATAAAGAAAAAAGAAAAAACATTAATGATAAAAGCTGCCTCACTTACTCTGAAAGAAAACAGAAAATTAATCACAAAGAAAGACGTTTGATTCTCTACAGAAACGCAATCGACTCTCTACATCGCGACAGATAAAACGTGTTTTTAATCATTTTTCTTTTTTTTTTTTTTTTTTTTTTTTTTTTTTATTACCGTTATTCCTATCGACAATATTACGATAAATATCGTTAAATATATGAATATTACTATCAAATACTTGCTTTCAATACTGCACACTATACTAGTATAGTAAAACTATTTATTTCACTGGTTACTTCTTTTTCGCTACAGAATAAAAAAAAAATGTTCGTTTCAAAATTTTTAAACTACTATATTCAATAAATCAAAGATTCATAAAGGCCGACGCTCACTAGACCGCACCGATCGGCACCGTACCGATCGGCAGCGAATTTCATTGTTTAAACAATAAAAATCGCTGCCGATCGGTGCGGACTAGTGGGCGTCGGCCTTAATACCATTAATTCAACGTTCTGTTGTCAATCGAAAATCAATTACATTTAATCAGACTGAATTTATCATCGCTATTCGTCGATATGTGAAAAATTACAATAACATTATTTTGTAGATTGTTTCGGTTTTCGTTATACATACTATAGCATATTATGCATTTTGTTGAAAAATTACAAATTCCAGGATGCGAGAAACGGTGAAAAAAATCTAAAGCGAAGATAATCTATATTACTTTTATAGAATTTCTTATTAAAAATGAATAAAAAAATTATGTATGTATGTATGTACCTTATTTTCATTATTTGTAAAACTTTTTCTTGGAAAATTTCTATTTATTTCATCGTTCTGTGAGCATATAATCATTATTTGATCGCGTTAATATAACTATAACTTCAAGAATACTAGTCAATGAGTTGGCACAACGTTAAGTTTTTTTTTTCTTCTTGACAGAATAAACAATACAATATTCACACCTGACTTCGTAATGTTATAGAAAAGAAGAAAGTATATCCATTAACTATGAATCGAACCTATCACCAGAAGATAACAATATAATTACTTAATTACACAATTCTGCGATCGATTGCTGCTGCATCGAGCTAACGCACAATAACAATGGAAAATATTCACCATTTGTTGCAATGTCGAGCAACAACAATTGTGTAAAATGCTAATTACTATTTGGTCCAGCAATGGCCATCGTTTGTTCTTCAACAACGGCATGTATACTAATTAGACCCTGCGTTCGGTTCAGTTATAATTCATGTATGAGATTGATACATAGGTAGATTAGAGATTATTACTTCACTTCCACTACTACTACTACTACTACCACTACTACTATATCAATTGCAAAATGAGCAAAAACAAGTGTCTCTTCAGTAGTTCATATATTAGCGCTTTAGACTGGCAGTGAGAAAAAAAATAAAATGACAAACAAATGTTTCAGACTGAATCAAACTATAATTCACCCTTCGTGTCTGCCTATATGAATCAAAACGAAGACATGCTGCCGTGTTCGATTTAAAGAAACTTTTGTTAGAGGAAGTGGAAAAAAAGTGCCGAAATTTCTTTTACAAAACACGATGCGCAAAGATCAACTTTTTGTGTCTTTTGCATGTGCAAAGTCCCTGTTTCTCCCACTAGTCCACGAAGTAATTACTATGCGCACTAGGGCGAGAAACGGAGCACTTTGCACACGCAAAAGACACGAAAAGTCAAATTTTTCGTACAGTTTCAAAAAATAGTTGAGCAACTCGTGCGCATCGGTGATTCTGGACTGGATTCTGAACTTTGCGCATTAGTTGCACAATATACTATTTCGTTCATATATCGTATGATTTACAATGACAAGTAAAGCAGTGGGAGAAGGAGAATGAAAGATCTATTTGTTGATAATAAACCTGCCTTCAACGGGTAGCTAAAGCGCCAACACTTATAAGAGTTAATTTATTATTAATTGACTTAGTTTTCTTTTTATGTAATTCAATTTCAACCCGACATTCTAAAACCTACAACGTGCTACCAGACTTGGCTATTTTTATTTCGATTGATTAATAAATTCACGCTAGCGTATAAATCTAGTAAATATCTTTAATAATATTTCATTTATTACCCTCAGATTGAGATTAATAGAGAGTATGTATAATTATTACCAATAATATAGTATAAGTGTTACAAGTAATATTTATTTCTGTTTATTGCTAACCAAAAGCTCTGATAAAATAACAAATTAATAAATTACTCTGGGTATATAATCGATCTAGGATATAGATATATTATTATCGTAAATTGTAAGTGGAAAGAAATGATTGTATATAGTATTTGTCTGCAAATTTAAATGGAGAACTAGTTGGGGGATATTAAATTTCTCATCTTGACAAGTTGTCAAAATATGAGAATTTAATAGAACTTGGAAAACTGTATGAGATCCGAATGATGTTCAAAAATATCGGCAAGAATAATCACCGTCACATTGATTATCAATAAAATCATATTTATATGTATACTGTACAGTGACGGGGAAATATGCATCGAACAATATACACGTAAGATTTTAAAGAGTGAGATTTGACTATTTAAACGAATTATTGTATGTGGAAGAAAAAAGGATTGCAAAAAAATGTCTTCCGATCCGCTGCAAATTAAGAAGCAAAAAACTAACGCTTGACAAATATGATATATCTGTTTAGTTGTTTTTTTTTTTTTTTTTTATATTGCATTGGATATACTAGACCATGTGTGCGTGTATAAAAGTGTGTTCAACTTTTTGGTGTATGTAACATTAGTTTCGAACTTTCTAATGACTTACTGGAATCGAAGGAAATACGCAAACTCCTCCGGCCGGTGGTGCGTGGCCGCTATTCTGCTTGGGGTACTGCATGTCTGACATCGCCAACTCCTCGTTCTGACCAAACATAAAACAAAAAAAAAATAAAATAAAATGTCCATGTTAGTGTACAAGTTAAAGATGAAAACAAAATGAATCAGTTTTTAAGATGAGCTAGATCTTCTTACCTGCTGATACATAGTAGGCCGTCCTACGTTGTTGGAATTTTGACTAGGCCTTTGCATTGTTCGATCCTCGTAACGCGTGCTTCCCTGGCTTGCCATTGGTCGATTCAGTGTGCTGCAATCATAGCTGAGATTTTATATAGAATCACGAGGTTCCCCATTTACGTGGGACTCTGCAATGTGACGATAGGATATGTAGATAGAGAATATCAGTTTTCAAAAATATACCTACTAATAAATAAAGCAGAGTCCCAAAACACAAAGTAAAAACTGAAAAGCTATAATATCTAGCAAGTAAAATCATGCAAGTACATATTTCATGTAGAGAAGAAGTTGTTGATATACAGTCAGAGGACTTATTGAATGGAAAAAGAAGTCCTATACGGTATACAAACGGAAACTATACTATCGAGTAAAAGATACTCTGCACTCATTAATATGCGTTTCTAATACCTGTTGGCATTATTAGGAGAATTCGGTCCCGAGTTTCGAGCAGCAACAGTCTTAGTTACAAAGTCTTGTTCCTTCCAGCCATGCTTTTTGTAAACGTCTCTCAATTCCTGATGCTGCCACATTGTGAATAACACTTGTCCTGTGAAGTCGATTAATTGCAATAATACTTTTCGATACTAGTGCGAAAGTGTTGATTCTCGGACGAGTGTGAAGTTTTTCGCCCGAGCGAAGCGAGGGTGACAATCACACGAGTCGAGAATCATCTTTCGCACGTGTATCGAACTTCATTTTTCAACACAGCGCGCATTAAGCTAAATTTTATGCACGCGGAGCGTGCGCAAAATCGAACTTTGCGCACGCCGTGTGGAAAAGTATATTTCCAAACAGTTGTTAGTAGAAAAATCTTTCTCATTGAATTACAATGCAAATAGCCACTGACCTGCAAATTTGAGAACCCGCGGTGTGTACTTTTGCCTCTGGCGTGTGATGTTCATGAGTCTTTCGACGCCACCGGCATCGAGAAGTGATCTTGAGAATTCTGCATTTTTCTTAATCACTTCATTGAGCGTTGCTAACACAGCGGCTATTGTGTCGTCGCTAGTACCTTGATCGTGTTGATTATTTCCCGAAGGTAATTTCTGGATGAGATCTCTCATAGCATACTTTCCTATAAGCTCTTTGTTCCGTTGGTCTATCGCCAAGTTTCTTAAAGCGGTTGCAACCGCGCAAACAACTCTGTCAACTTCCATTCTTAGGAGTTCAACCAATATTGGAAGACCCTTTTCTTTCCTCACAGCTGCTCGCATCTCGATACTCGGCTGCCAGTAGCAGGCTGCAAGATTCTGCAAAGCTCCTGCCGCGGCCTCCAAAGTTTCAGGATTTGAACACGTTTGTAATAGGCTTAAATATGATTGGACCACTTCCGGTTGCCAAAGTAGTTCCATTCCTTTGACCGGCTCGTTCCTTGGATTTGTAGTGCGGGAGGTCGTAGCCTCTTTTTGAACTGGTTGACCGTCTTTTTTCTTTTTACTACCTCCGAAGCAGCCCAAATTTTCTCCTACGGAAAAAATTTCTACCTAATTAGTTCGCTTCAGAGAAATTTCTTATTCCGATTCAGATTACAGAGAGAAATTTTACCGTATCCAATAAGCAAAATGAAAAAGCTATATTTTATCATGTGAAGCTGATTATTGTTCTTTGTCGATTACAGAGGACTAAAAAAAAAAAAAAAGTTGTTTGTACTTTTGACGAGACAGATCTATTTTTATGTATTTTTCGATGCTGAATTCGAATCCGAAGTCAAATTAGGGAGTTTCCCGGCTCCTTCGCGATAAAAACGCAAAGAACATGATTTTTGATGGTTTGTTTATGGTTTTTTGGAATTTAATAGGAAACGACAAATGATAACGTCAATCTGAATTCAAATTCAACTTCTACGGATCAAGATACGTCGAAAACCATATTTTTTTTTTTTTTTTTTTTTTGCTCGAAATTTCGATCGTAATTATAATTTACTAATTGTAACAGAAGCAAAAAAAAAAATATGGTTTTCGACGTATTTTGATCCGTAGAAGTCGGATTTGAATTCAGATGGATTCAGATTCGTCGTTTTCTATTAAATTCCCAAAAACCATAAACAAACCATGAAAAATCATGTTTTTTGCGTTTTTCTCGCGAAGGAGCAGAGAAACTCCCTAATTTGACTCCGGATACGGATTCAGCGTCGAAAAATACATAAGAATAGACGTGCGACGTCAAAAGTTCCGATAACTTTTTTTTTCTTGTGGGCCTGTGTTATCAATCTATCATCACATAGGAAAGACAGGAAAAAATATATCAACAATAGTTTGATATCATTTTCCTTTTACCATTCTCTGCCAACTGGGCCACACCCAAAACCAAACGCGATGAGACATACATGGGACCTTCCATTCCAGATCAGCCAACGTAATTTTTTGGCCCAAGATTAAATTATGACAATACATTTCTTCCTTAATGGGCGATTTCTCGGCACCAGTGCATCGACATAAAAATGAAAAAAACTAAGGCAATTCACTTGAAGTTCAAGATTCAAGTAAAGTTCACTCGTAAGTGTGTACATGCGTTGGTGCAGATATACCCATCGTGGGACTACTACATATATCCTTGAAGAGAAAAAAAAAACCCCAACTTGGAACCGTGTCAGTACCGAATGCGACGATATTTGATTTTGAGAGTGGGCAGCAGAGAATGCCTGTTTATATTACGCAGAATTTATCTACAGTTTTCGGCACGTGTTTGCTCGGAAATGAAATAATAATCACTAATGTTCACGCTGATTGGCTGCAGAAAAAAAAGATATGTGTATACTTTCGGCGGTATTGAACCCTAAGGGTTGATAACGTCTAGCGATTTAATAAAAGCAAAGAATTAACACTACATATGCTGTAAAATAAGCATTTGGCAAATAACATTACAGTAATATCTTACCTTGACATAAACTGTACGCTAAAAAGATTGAAAAATTCTTTTTTATCTCATTCTAAATTTCGAGTGATCACCATCTTATAATATCTCTATACCTCTAAGAATGAAAATAAATTCACTTATATGTACATCGTTATTCCAAACATATCTAGTTAGCTAGTCTTCAATGTGCAAAGACAAGAAAAAAAAAAAAAAAAAAAGAATTCCGTTACAGAAAGAACAGGTTTTTGTTAAAACCAAAAGTAAAGCCCTCGGCACACGGTGAGTCTTTTCCTGCTGGATTGGTTGCTTGGTGGTTGCGTAGACCTATGGGGGTAGCTGTGCGTGCTATGATCCGTAGCTGCAAGCTGTGATGTCGGCTAGCTTGTTTGTTTACAGTGATAAATGCGATGCTATTTTGCATGCGTGTTTTGTCGCTGGCTGGCCAGAATTCATGAATTTCAGACATCACGTGATCGGTTATCATGACTGCTGTCATTGCTTATTGTCATCGCGGCTATCGCAATTATGACAAACAGTGATATTAAAAAAAAAAAAACAGATTTAGCGCTCTGGTCAGCGCGCAAGGCAGGCAGCGCCGTGTGACGCGGCAACTAGCAACAGATCGAGCCCAGCATCAAGCAGAGTGGCTAGCCCAGCAGCACGCAGGAAATCTAGCAAGAAATCCAGCAGAAAAACACGATCGTATGCCGAGGGCTTAAGATTGGTTAAAAATCTCGATCAAAAGAAAAGACACTATTTATTGCGTAGAGATTCGTCACCATACACAAATTGATCTGATATATTCTTACGCATCTTTTTCGAGTCTCTATAACGATCAGCTATTCCTTATTTTGAATCACGATGATAAAGTCCTGATTTAACATATTACAAACTTTGATCGGAACTAACGTGAACATTTGTGATATATGATTAACTTCTATAAAACAATGAATGCGGACATGGGGGTTGAACCTTATTTCAACCGGATAGAAACACCTCGGAATAAATGTTTCTTCAAATTCTTGCTACGCTTCAAAGAAATAATTGAATATCATTGGTTTGCCAGAAAATTACATCAATATAGAACATTCCCATTAAATTTGAAGAAGTTTTACCATGCGACCTATGCAAAGTCCATCGGATATCAAATAACTTTGAATTGTGTTTTAAAACATTGGCAACGAGCTGGGAGAAAACTGAAACTGATAGAACAGATTTCTTCATAGATGTAGAGTGTTTTGAAAAGAATATTGAAACGTTTAGAGAAACCTTGAAATCTTTGTCTAATATGAGGTATTTAAATTAACGGATGATAGATGGAGATTGAAGACATAGTTTTCCATGTAAATTCCATCACTCATCCATGTATTTTTCAAGTGAGTGAATTTCTTACCTTTGGCAGGTGCGGAGACTCTGTTTTGCACGGTGGAAGATTGTATAGGATGTTTGTCGTAGTTTGGATCTTCGACTTCTTGACATCTATAGCTTAAATTTCTAAGTATGCAGACGCAATTTTCTACAATTTTATTTCCTATGTTTGATTTTTCAATAGCAGATCTAACGACGTAGAGCAACGCATCTACGAGACCATCGCATTCCCTCAATTTCTTTCTGGCGTATTCACCGGCGCTAGAAACGTTCCTAAGAACACCTGAAGCGTTTCTGAATACAGTAGACCAGCACGTTTCTCCGCTTGAAGAATTCGGGTCCCAACCGCTGTGCGGAATAATTATATTATTAACTACCATCGTTACTCCGTCGTCGATTATAGACCTCTTCAGATCCTGAAACAATGAACAATAAAAAATGGGATTATTAACAGCTCATAGATGGAATTTTTGGCAAGTGTCTAGCCAGACGCATTGTTAGATTATATAAACATCTATTCAGGATTTTAAAGGCGTCGAGAAAATTCTAGGCGAATTCCAAGATTTCCAGAATTTTCATTCAATCTACAAATCGAAAGAAACAGAGTTGTTTTCATTCGTTTTCTGTGTACCAGTCGAAATCGTAAACTCGAACTTGTTAATACAAGCTTAAAGTCTTAATAAAAGCTTAAAGTCTGATCTCTCTGGATTCATTCCGCGCATATTATATCCCTTGAATTTAAAAAAGGTGATTACGCAGTAAATAATGTTGATAAAATGCGCAGCTTACTTCGCACGAAGATAAATTCCACAAAACTCCAGTAACAAGTTCCTTGACATCAGCGTCAGATGTTCGTCTGAGTAAATTGATGAGCGCTGGAACACCGCCAGCATTTTTAATGGCTCTTTTGTTCTCGTCGTTTTGTCGTCCGTAAGACAGATTTCTGAGAGCTCCGCAGGCATTTCTGTAAACGTCGGGGCTGTCGTGATTCAGTAATTGTACCAAGGGCGGTATGCCGCCTAGACTACGAGTCTTCTGCTTGTTAGGATCGTCCATGTAACACAAATGCTGCAAATATGCTGCCGCGTTTGCCTTTATCACGTTGTTCGGGTTGCTTAGGAAACCGATGACCTCTGACAAGTTTGGATCTCTCCATCTCGTTGATTTCTGATCATCATCCAACGGACTCGCCATACCTGGAACCGCTGGATGACGCGCTTGCAATCTTTGGAGGTGAACGTCGTCCTCAAACATTCCTGGCGGTACACCTCCCGACAACGGTGCCGAATGACCTTCCTCGTAACCGACTGGTGCGTCTCCCGGCACCCCAACAGATCCTACTCCGACTACCCCGGGTCCGTAACCGACCGGACCATATGGCGATGGAGAAACGAAGCCGTAGGCTACTTTGGCTTCATCTATAATAACGAATCATTGATATGCAGGAATTCATGAGGAATGAATTATGTCATGGGGGTAATACTTTTCGTTCTTCGCTAACAACTTATATGCCTGGATAATACAAAGTTATGAATATAATCCAATTGATTGTTAAATTTAGTGATTAAGTTACCATGAGGATGCTGAGAAGGTTCTCCAGAGTCATCCATGTTCCAAGAATTACTGATTTGATCTGGAAAAGTGATCAGTATATTTAAATGATAGCTTTGTTGTTTATCCCGATATCATAATGAGATATGCAATAGTTCTTCTTCTCTGGAGTTTTAACAAGTTTTGTAAAAATGTCCATCCAAGTTGAATAACTTATCTTTCTTCATTAGGCGATTCGGTAATGACTGACTTTGAATCAAAAATGACAAAATTAAGTACCATATTGATCTCCAGGCCCTCCAGGACTTGGTGTGATGCGATAATGATCTTGTAATCCTGGATTCAATCCAGGTTCCATATCGTTGTAGCCTGCTTCTAAGTAGGGAGCAGATTTCCGCAAATACTCTGTAAATAATTCATAAAAACATTCATATGTTTTCTCAATAGCATATTTATTCATTCGCAATAAATGATGGATTGATTTTGTCCTATGTACTTTCGATTTTAAATTGCATGTCTCCATAATCACTGTGAAACTTTCTATATTTATTCTGGATAACAAATAAAATCCTAGAATAACCGATCAGAAAAATCTGGGGAAGAAACTGAATCAAAAAAAATTACCATGGGGCGGAGAGGCATGGCTATGCTCAGACGGGCTGTGCGGACTGTGAGGTGAGTGCGGCCGTTGCATGTAAAGTCCATGAGGACCAGGATACCCAGGCTGCGAAGGGTAGCCTAAGTAACCATCATAATGTTCGTAACCCACCATGTATGGGTCTGCTTGATATCGTGGATCAGCATGTTGGTAATCTTGGGGCAACAGTGGCACCGACATGTAGCTCACTGCACCAGAGTCTGGTTCCATGTGGGATACTTCGCGAACAACTTTACTTACAGTTGTTACCTGGAGAAAAATGTTTACATCAATAATTGAATGATTATAGCAACTTGAGTTCATTACAGAGCATAAATCCACGTGGTGAATGGTATCAGCTGTGGAGTGGAGGATATAAGCCTCTGAAAATTTTTTGAAATTGAAACTCATTTGTATTTGCTCGTATTTTTGATGAAAACAGAGTTGACGTTCATTTTTTCTACTTCCACCATTGTAGAGATTAATTTTGTGGCACAAAACCAATCTTCCCACAAGAGGAGCTCCATATCTGAAATCTAAGAGCTCGACCGTTTTATGTTCATTTAACTTTTTGCTGCCTGAACTTTGCCTGATCCTCGATCTTTGTGAAACTCACTCAAAAACGATTATTCAAGTCGCGGATTTTAGATCTGAATTCAAAATACATAAATTCGGTACGGCAGGTCCATTACGGTATGCCAAAATTGTGAAAAGTGGTCAGTTTCGCATAAAAATTGGTAATCGAAGGTCTTTGGGGGTCTAGTTTCTACAATTTCGATCGATCGTTTTGAAATCTTGTATCTTGACTTGAGAATGGAAATAAGCAGCTCCAAAAGCCTTAGTACTAATTTCGATGTAAATCAGTCTATTTTTAATAATTTTATGGAAAAGTACAGGCTACATATAGTTGGATGAAGTTTTTAAAAAAATAACTTGAGCATTATATAGAAGATCGATTTACGTTGTACTTTAAGCTGATCTAGAGATATATCGTGATGATAGTTGTTCTCTTCAGAATTCTCTGCCCTTGAGTCACATTGATTGCCTTTCAGACGTAACTGTGTCTCTATTCCAATATTAACAACAGTTGTTTGCAACTTGGATGTAATTAATATTCAGCTCATGCAATGAGATACTATTTCATGATGCACTATCAATCAGATAATTGAATAATGAGCAAAGTCCTTTGGTATTTATAAAAATTGTAGAAACTAATATCTTTACAAGTGTTACATCAGTGTAAATCGATATTAATAACCCAGT
The DNA here is from genome assembly GCA_943736025.1 of Tenthredo mesomela. NCBI lineage: Eukaryota > Metazoa > Arthropoda > Insecta > Hymenoptera > Tenthredinidae > Tenthredo > Tenthredo mesomela. The sequence goes on along the minus strand of OX031014.1, from coordinate 15,426,779 downwards.
GACATGTTATGATATATTAATCATAGAACTATAAGTGGGTTGAAAAATTTTCGCTGATAACTCGATATAGGTATGACCTAGATATGAAGAGTTGAACACAATTTTCAAATATGTGCTCTGATATTTCTTTTCCGGAATTTGAGATTCTGAAATCACTAATTTATGATGAGGTTGAAGTTCGTAACGTTAATGCAACAAAATATTCGACAAAAAATTCTCAAATTCAACGCTCGAGCGTTTCAAATGGATCAAGAACGGTGCATAATTCCTCAAATTGTGTGAAACATGTTTACCTCGCATATTTTACAATTCTAACAACATTTGAATCACGAAATATTGCATTTCTTCAACGAATATGCTGTTACGTTAACGTTATGAACTTCAACCTCATAATTTATGGACTCATAGTGGGATTAATAGAAACAATTTATATCACTTCCTAGTTTTTGGCAATTTCTCATACAATGTTCACCTTTGGTCACTAAGAATCTTCAGGAATCAATAAAACGGGATCGGAATGCTATCAGATATAGATTCAAAACATGAACGGAGTTGGATTTCTTCTGATCTGAAATCAGGTTCAAAACCCCATCACCTCCAGGTTCATAGGAATTCTAGAGAAATCTCTTCGCTGACTGATTGAGATAAGTCTACTGATTCTTCTGCATAATTTAAAATCCAAATTCTCGTCAGATAAGTGGGGAGATCAACAGTTGTTGTCGGTTTAAACAAAAACCGATCATTTTGATACGTACTTGGGAAGTTTGTTGTTTGTGGGATCGCATTAGCAATGGGTCTTCTTGTACGGATAAATGCGACGAATGCAGAGAGTGCGTGTCTGCCTGTCCATTGCTGCCATGGTAGTCTGTGTCATTTTGCCCTCTACGATTGACAATATTAGATTAGAGTTAATTATTCTATATGATCGATAAGAAGTTCATTGAAGTTCATTGAAGTTCAAACAATGTAGTCGTACTTACGTGTATTGAGGCATGTCTGGACCTTTCTCTTGAAGTACTCGTCTGAAATTCAATTACATGAAATGAGATAAAAGAACAAGATAGGTTTTAGCTTTCCGTAGTCGTAAAATCCGCAAAAAAAAAAAAAATTACATGCGACAAAACAAGCATGTGATCTAATACTTCTTAGATAATAATGATACGCAAGTTATTATTACACTAATTCAATCGATGAAAGATTCCAACTTTTTTCATTAGAAGGGATGATACGTTTTGACACTACAAAATTTTACGGTTTTTCTGACACTGGGGGATAAGAAGTAGTGGTGACAAAAGCTTTGTTGTTGTCTCTAATTCGATACCGGAAACTAAATTTCTCTGAATTGAAACCTGTAGTTAAAAATATGCTTTTTCATGAGAATTAAAAACTTGCATAGACCTAATCTATTACTGCTTTTATCCCAACTACTTGAAACAATGTCAAAAAGAAGAAAGAAAAACAAAGAAAAACATCCTTCATACTTGATAAAAAAAAAAAAAAAAAAAAAACTACCTCAAATCTAAAATCTATTATTCTAATATTTTTAATAATATTATGCTGAACTGAATACTCATGTTGTTTGCACTCTGAATCAACAGAGACCTGTTTTTAACAATACATGTAAAGTCTGCAGGGTACCTACTCAAAAACAAAGAGGACTGCATTCTTGTAATTGCAGAAGATTTTTTGAGATCAATTAATCACTTGTTCATTGAGTTTGTGACGACTTGTCTCATTGTCAGTATGGCTTATTAGAAAATTTTATTAGTTCTCTTCAGTATTTTTATGAAGTCAATCTCATCATATTATATTCGAGTAGCCAAGAGTTGAATCACTTGTGCAAACTTCCTACATCATAAGCCACAGTCGACCACAGTGGAAGAATAATACTGTATTAATAAATTGCAACAACTTGAAGCTAAATTTCTTATAGAAGGCTTCTCAGCATCCGGTTCAGGTTACAAAACTCAGATTATCTGAACTAACATAAATAAGAGAAAATCGCCGAGAAAATCTTAACCGACAAAGATGGATGGTATCGTATCAAGTATGATGTGAAAAAAATAATTCTTTCTTCGATGCATCTTGCATTTATGTGAGTACAACCCTCTTGGAATCCTCTTATGGTGGTTTACAGAATTGATCAGAAAAGAGTAAATAGTAAAGGTGTGCGGGTACCCTATTTAGTCGGCTATCGAGGTCGGGTGAATATCAGTCGGGTATTGCTATGACCGAGTCAAAAACGGCTACCCGAATAAAAGTCGGGCGCCTGGATAAAGTTGGGGACTCAAATCCGGAGTCGGATCCTGCTATACTCAAAGAGTCGGGCATGAAATATAGGTACTATAGGTACTAGGTGATAGGTAGTTAGATACGCTACACGGGAAATCAAATTCAGAAGAACCAGGTAACAGTAAGTTAGTATACCGAGAGTTTTCGGTGAAACTGTCGGTATAAGTTGAGGTAAACTCGGGTAAACTCAGATATACTCGGGTAAGATCGGGTACTCTGGTAGAATCGGGTACTCGGGTAAAATTGGGTACTCGGGTAAAATTCGAAAATTCGGGTACCCGAGTCCCAAGCCCGAGCGGGTACCCAGACTGACCCGACCTGACAAATTCAGCTACCCGCACACCCTTAGTAAATAGTAAAGCAGGCTCTGATGCACATTGTTTAAAAATGTATGAAATAATGAGAGTAATAAAACCCAATTATTTTGTCGAGCATATAAAGTAAAATAAACGCTCCTAAATATGCAATAGAAAATATATCAATTCATTGAAATAAAATGCATGATGCACTTGTTGGACAGTGATGCATTACAAAAAAGCCAAAGTCACACGACATCATACTTGGTACGATACCATTCATCCTTGTTCTGTCGTATTTTCTTCTGCCTCTATTTACTCTATTTGAAGAGATGCGAGTTGTGCAAAGGTGCCTGATATACGTAGTTTGTACAGATAATGCTTCGTGTTTTGATAATACTTCAAAACCATAATCGAAGGAACAACACTAGATCGAAAAAACATTTTGATAAAAATATAATTCGTGTCTAGATATAAAATGAATGAAAAAAAGACATCATTTTACTTAGTCCACAGAGCATTGACACACAAATTAATGAAATTTACGACAATTTTTGATTTTGCGCTGTCTGGGAAGTAACTAACTACTGGTTGGCAAACAATGTCTTTCCACTGCACGCAGTAATTGGGTTTTGCTTATATGTAAGAAAGAGATTATTGTATCTACAGTTACAGAAACACACTTTGATCTAAGTAAATTTGTATTTTAAGCCACTCTAACAGCTCCTTTCAATAAAGTATTATCCGATAACCGAAGAGATAATGCTTTACAGTGGGTAATGCAGATGTTGAGACACTATTCCAAAATGACTTCACTTCACAATTTTCTAATTTAATTACCTAGTCTGTATGGAAAAATCGAAACTGCTAATAATTGTAAATGACAATAGCATTTAAAGGCTGGATAGTGACCATGCTATCTACGTGTGGCTTAAAACATTTGTGCTAATCTGCAGTCTCATTAGCATCTCCTGTTACAGCGTGCTAAAACATGCGATGCGTCAGCTAATTAGTCACCTCTGGGTAATTTCAGTGCGTGTTACGTTGTGCTCTTGTCTCTGCTCGATCCGCCGGTTCACCAGCCTAATTTACAGGGACATCATTATTTTAGAGAGTTCAGTTTGTTATGAAGAATATTGAGTTTGGATTTTAAATCCTAATTGTCGGCTACAAACATTTTATTTTTGTTGAACAGCTCCATTCAGTTATAAATTGTCCAGGCTTTGAACTATTTAGTACTCAATATGATAGAAGTGGGCAACATTTTTTGGTAATGAAAAACAAGTTGAATAATATCTAAAATTGCATAGGTCAGCCGGCAGATGGATAGTTATCGACAATATGACAGTCGTTGATATTATCTAATCGTTGCAATTGAACAAACTTTGACGTAGAACTAGACAGAGTACACAACATGAAGCGAGATAAGGTAGCTGGCATGTGTACATGATTTGTGATAAAATCAAGAAAAATGTGAATCCTGAAATCTATTTTTATAGCTTACTCATCGTAGCCACAAACAGAAATAATGAATTATCTTGTGTTTGATCCAGATAAAGTTAGTTGACACGTCAATTGAGATTACATTTTGTAGACTTAGGTATATTCCAATGTACATTATGAATAAAGCAATTTGAAGACATAAATTTTATACATAGGGGTATTCTGAATCGGCAAATAACGACTACAAAATGTGTTGGATGAACAATCGGTTTGAATATTAAAACAAATTACACAGTTAAAAATGTTCGGCATTCTCTTGATCGTGTGCAAAAAAATTCTCAAAATTTTAATGATTTTAGAAGCACACTAAACATGCTTCGAGGTTTTGTACTTCATTATTAGTATGTGATTCATGATTGTGAAGTTAATTTAAGCTTAATCAACTTTCTGTTACATACTGTTAAAAGGTGTTCAATACCTCTAATCGCAGGCCTTGTTATCCAACCGTCCAACAGCGGCAAACTTTATGATGACAATATTTAAATTTCTCAATTTATACTTACAGGCAGGAGTCAACCAGCTGATTGTTTGACATAGCAGCTGATCGTCGTCACTCTCTCCCAGCTACGGGCTGCCTCACCTACAAAACAATGTTCATTTGTTTACCAGGTTTATTGAAATAATCTATATGTTAAGCAGTCTATCGAGGAGCTGGACAAGACTCAAAATTATAACTACCAAGGCCTGTTCGCACTTTCTTGAGCAGTAAAACAATAGCTTGTGAACGTAGTATATCCTTTCATTTTACATGCAAATAATTATGAAATTAATAATTAGAATTCTGGTTGAGTATGCAGGGTTTGAGGAGAGAGGGATCTTCTCATAAAGAGAATAACTCGATTTGAATAAAGATTGAATTGTGATCGAAATTAGCATAAGTCTCCAACCGTGGTCTAGAAATACTTCATTCTTGAGTTCACATTGAGCTATTGTGTAATCCCTAAAGAAAGAGTATTGCCTCGGTGAGGTAAAGCTTTAGATTTAAAAACCAAAAATGATAATTATAATGAACAGGAAGATGCAAAACTGCGCCATCAATTAGACTGGCAAAAACTGCTGTGTTGAGAACCTTGAGAAGTGGGGGGGGGGGGGGGGGGGGGGGGGGCAGGCTCTACTGTGGTCTGCATATTTAGCTTATACATAGTGTCAAATTAAAATTGAAGTATAACAAATGATATTTTTTCAAACTCTTCTTCAAAGTTTTTTTTATTAGCAGTGTAGGTATGTACAAGTCTTTCCAGTCAACGATTCAGATTAGGAGTTGTCAATCGACGCATAGAAAGCAGTGTCTCACAGCCAATAAAATTGATAAGAAGTAAAGGTAGGCTGTCAAAAATACATTGACGATATCAAAAGCCAAACATATTCTCCCTTAACTGTGCCACACCCATCAATAAGGGGGACTGATATTCCTGAGCTTGCAACCATCACTTGGTTTGAACTGGAGTCTCAATTTGAATGTAATGAGTGCTGTGACAAACATTAGGAGCTTAGGAATAAGAGATGCTCATTAGATTGTACCTTGACCTCACAGTTTCATTTTATTTTGTTTCAAGTTCACGTTGGCTTTATTTTTCTATAATAGTGTTTATTTGAACTAATATTGAAGTGGCTTGGGCTTGTGGCCCTTGTTCCCATAATTCGCTTCGCTCGGGCGAAAATCAACACTTTCGCACTAGTATCGAAAAGTACTATTTCTGAACAAGACACAATCACCGTATGAAGTATGTAGTATTATTTATACAGAGATGTTCTGTGGAAACCGGTCAGTCTAATGGAGGTGCACTTACTTTTTTTTCGTCAATGACAACGCTGTCAAAGCGATCTACTGATTTTTCACATGCCTATGACTGATACCTTCAGTCGACTTAGCGGAAGCTGTCACGTCGTAGGTTATGAACTGTCATATTAGAATAATGTTTAATTGAATTATTATTAATAATAATAATTAATAATAATTATTAATAATTATTAATATTAATAATTATCAATATCAATAATTATTAATACTTATTATTAATAATATTATTTTTAATTCTTATTAATAATAATTAACAATATTATTAGGTTATAAATAATTGTCTTGGTGAAATTTAATTATTAATAATTATTAATACTTGTTATTAATATTATTACGTTTGATTATTAATTATTATTAATAATAATTATCAATATTATTAGGTTATAAATAATTGTCTTGGTGAAATTGACACATCTGGTAGTCATAAATTTAATAAGTCAATAGCACAGGATATCTATTCGTTACGAATTCATTTCAGGCGTGAATTCCTGTTTATTTACCACATTAATTGCAATCGAGCATTTCTTCGGTGACTGACTGACCCGTTGCATCTCTTCGACAAGTAGGGTTACGAACATAGCGAGGTGAATATCTTCATCGAGCATACAATATTGTGTAATTAAATTGTGATATCGTTCCTAATACAACGGTTATCTATTTCTGATTGCAGATTTCAATTTCTGTTTATTTCAAACATTATTAGGTTATCAATAACTGTCTTGGTGAAATTCACACGTCTGGTAGTAATAAAGTTAATAAGGCAATAGCATACGATATTGATTCTTTATAAATTCGTTCCAGGTGTGAATTTCTCTTTATTTGCTGATAAGTACGAAAACAGTCCTGCATAAGTGATGTGTTGGTCCATCAATGCGTGTTCAAGTTTCATCGAGTGAAAAATGAATTTAAATTATTGTTCCTATCAGCTTGCTCCTCATCGTCTCACAGAATATTGAGCCACTCTCGACGCTGGCTTTTTCCCGTTTTCTTCGAGTACTCATAGTACTAATATGGGTTGTTACAATATTCCGCACGGTATCCATCGCTGGACGCGGTGGTCCCGGATTCTTCGCAAAACCATGTTCACCCTTTCTTCGACAGCGTTATTGAATTGTTATTTTTTTTTTTTTCCTATTTCCTTCACATGTATTACGAATTATTGAATTTTATTGTTATAACTGAATAAACATAAAATTGTGTTGAATTTTAGAAAATTTACTTTATTACTACCAGATGTGTAAATTTCATCAAGACAGTTATTTTTAATCTAACAATGTTTGAAATAAACAGATATTGACATCTGCAATCAATTTAACACTACTAATCAATAATAATAATTTATCACTACTTATCTATGAAATACTATCGTATACTGTTGTATTATGAACTTATTACACAATATTGTATATTATATTGCTCGATGAATGGTATCCACATCACTATGTTCGTAACCCTACTTGTCGAAGAGATGCAACGCATCAGGTGAGCGCAGAAAACAACCCATATTAGTACTATGAGTACTCGAAGAAAACGGGAAAAAGCCAGCGTCGAGAGTGGCTCAATATTCTGTGAGACGATGAGGAGCAAGCTGATAGGAACAATAATTTAAATTCATTTTTCACTCGATGAAACTTGAACACGCATTGATGGACCAACACATCACTTATGCAGGACTGTTTTCGTACTTATCAGCAAATAAAGAGAAATTCACACCTGGAACGAATTTATAAAGAATCAATATCGTATGCTATTGCCTTATTAACTTTATTACTACCAGACGTGTGAATTTCACCAAGACAGTTATTGATAACCTAATAATGTTTGAAATAAACAGAAATTGAAATCTGCAATCAGAAATAGATAACCGTTGTATTAGGAACGATATCACAATTTAATTACACAATATTGTATGCTCGATGAAGATATTCACCTCGCTATGTTCGTAACCCTACTTGTCGAAGAGATGCAACGGGTCAGTCAGTCACCGAAGAAATGCTCGATTGCAATTAATGTGGTAAATAAACAGGAATTCACGCCTGAAATGAATTCGTAACGAATAGATATCCTGTGCTATTGACTTATTAAATTTATGACTACCAGATGTGTCAATTTCACCAAGATAATTGTTTATAACCTAATAATATTGATAATTATTATTAATAATAATTAATAATCAAACGTAATAATATTAATAACAAGTATTAAGGGGGGAAATCACAGTAGCACACAAAAAAATAGGCATATTTTCGGGAATTAATTTTGGCTGAATAAAAGTATCAATCGAAAATCTGTAAAGTAGGTTTTATAGCAATACTAAAAAAGTACAAAATGTAATTTTTTCAATAAAAAATATTCAAAAATGGCGGCTGCGCAGCATATGCCCCAAGGTGCCTATTTTGAGCTCGCCGAAGACATAACTCGAGCAAATGTTTACCGATCGACTTGAAATTTTGACGGTAGCTTCGAAATATCTTTCTCCACGGAGCTACGTAGGATTTTTTTTTTATATGGCTTAGTTTTTTTTTATCGACGATTTTATGGCGTTTTTTTTTGTTAAAAATTTAACTTTATTTTCAAACATGCACCATTTTGCGAAAAATCAATTTATCGAAAAAATCCTACGTAGCTCGCTAGCTGTTGTTATATGGAAACTAAAAAATTTTGGTTTTTCCTTCCGGGTCAAAAATTAAGGAGTCTACGTCTTCGGCCATCGACACGCTTTCAAAAATAGGCACCTTGGGGCATATGCTGCGCAGCCGCCATTTTTGAATATTTTTTATTGAAAAAATTACATTTTGTACTTTTTTAGTATTGCTATAAAACCTACTTTACAGATTTTCGATTGATACTTTTATTCAGCCAAAATTAATTCCCGAAAATATGCCTATTTTTTTGTGTGCTACTGTGATTTCCCCCCTTAATAATTATTAATAATTAAATTTCACCAAGACAATTATTTATAACCTAATAATATTGTTAATTATTATTAATAAGAATTAAACCTAATATTATTAATAATAAGTATTAATAATTATTGATATTGATAATTATTAATATTAATAATTATTAATAATTATTATTAATTATTATTATTAATAATAATTCAATTAAACATTATTCTAATATGACAGTTCATAACCTACGACGTGACAGCTTCCGCTAAGTCGACTGAAGGTATCAGTCATAGGCATGTGAAAAATCAGTATATCGCTTTGACAGCGTTGTCATTGACGAAAAAAAAGTAAGTGCGCCTCCATTAGACTGACCGGTTTCCACAGAACATCTCTGTATACATACGATCCACAGGTTGATTGAAAATTATCGCACGACATGTCGTGGGTGCATTCCTTATGGAACTCAATGGAACTCCAGGACTAAATGTCCTCTACCAAAAATTCTAGGAAACGATAGTTTTCGAACTACGGAAGTTGGCACTGCTCAACCTAACGCACGGCCTGCCCTGTCTGTATCACCAATGATTTTTTTGATTGGTAAACTAAGATTTTCCGTATAGCTCGGAAACTGTATCGTTACCTTGAATTGTTTACAGAGGAATTCTTAGAGTTTCATAACGAATGCATCCATGAACTGGGATGCGATGGTTTTGAATCAGCATGTAGATATCTCGCGGTCTTAAAATATCTACCATATTCGTACTATTCAACGCCTTTTTGCGTTTTACCATCGGTTTTACCGCATTTCTTATAATACATTAGCCGAGAGATAATACATTGCCATAAGTATTGCATAAATGGAAATTATGAGATTCTCGAGAAATAAGTATTTCGCCAATCAGGGCTATAAGACGGTAACGTCACTGGAGAACACCACATCGATTCATTCGTGACGTTCAGATGGGGAAAGAATTTCCTCCGCTTTTGTTTCGAAACATTTGTTTCCAACATGCGTAATTATTATATCGATACCAACGTTCTAATATGTCGTAACCCACAAAATTTCAGAAATTGACTTTTTTTGAAAAATTGAATGATAATAATGTTGTGCAGCTTATGTTTAAGTTTTAGCGTTCAAATCGTTGATTTACTATTTTTAAATAAATATTCTAATCCTTAAGATCCTATCTTCTCAATGGTAATAGTGAAGCGTTTTTATGGCCTTCTGAACAATTGGAAATGACTTTTTTTTTTTAAATTGATTGATAATAATGTTGTGCAGCTTATGTTTAAGTTTTAGCGGTCAAATCATTGATTTACTATTTTTAAATAAATATTCTAATCCGTAAAATCCTATCTTCTCAATGGCAATAGTGAAGCGTTTTCATGGCCTCCTGAACAATTTTCCAAATGTGGGTTACGTCATATTAGAACGTGGGTATCGATATCTGCTTCATAAATTCTTTGTACAAACTTTGTAAAGACCAGGAAAGGAATCTTTCTTTTGTTTATACTTCATTGCGAAACATTGAATTGTTATTATTAAAATATATTATACGGGTATGTATTTAACCACATATATAGTATATATTAGGGTGACCCTTATTTGGGGGTCGGTGGAACTTTGACCATGACACCCCCTAGATCAGTTCCAAATAAATAAATAATAATCTGGTTGAAATTCGAGCTCTGTAGCTCATTGGGAAAGGGTGCCTGTAAGCCCGCATTCTCGCCCATTTAATTAACATAGGATTTTTCATCGAAAAACTTCCTTTTTTTTCACGTGCCTGTAGTGCGCTGGAAAAATCCACTATTCCGTCAGTTTAGAGTGACATAGTTAGTAAGTATGTACAAATTTTTCCAGTCCTCTAAAACCATATTTCACAGAGTAGCCGCTGCCCACAGATTCTGGTTTTGGAAAAGAATCAAATTTCTTATAACAATGAAAAGATAATATCATATGCCCAAGCCTTTTGGGACAGAAAGAAGTATAGTTTTTCCAAAACTAGAATCTGTCGGCAGCGGCTACTCTGTGAAATATGATTGTAGATGGCTGAAAAAAATATGTATATACTCACTAACTATGACACTTTAAAGTGACGGAATAGTGGATTTTTCCAGCGCACTATAGGAACGGAAAAAAAAAATAATAATTTTTTCGATGCGAAATCCTATGTTAATCAAATGGGCGAAAATACGGGCTTACAGGCACCTTTTCCCATTGAGCTACAGAGCTCAAATTTCACCCAGATTATTATTTATTTATTTGGAACTGATCTAGGGGGTGTCATGGTCAAAGTTCCACCGACCCCCAAATAAAGGTCACCCTAGTATATATATATATACTTTCTGACACTTTGCGTATTAAAAAGAAATAATAATAAAATAATATAATACGACGTAAAGACAACGATTTTACAAAACAATTGAAAACTTTTTAATCTGTTTCGATGTACCCGAACGAAGAAGTATAGGTACAGCTACACGAGCATTATGGTAAATATAGATACCTATAACAATTCTAATACCAACGAATCGCATCATCAGGGCATACGCATCTATATATATTTATATAGAGTTTGACTCTCAAATGCAAGTTAGTCACGCGATGAATTTAATGTATACCATCTTCCGTGTCTATCTTACGTTATGAATTCAAGGACTAAATTTTAAGAACCATTATATACGATCTATACTCTATGGAAGTTATAAACGACGATCGATTCATTGGCAGCTATAGAAATTTATTTCTTTTCATCCTGCAAGTCCGCTGCTGCAGACACAGATTATCCGACCGACCGTACAGTAAAATATATGTTTTCATTTCCTGATTCAGCCGTTTGGCTTGTGATAAACGACTTTTTTCTCAAACCTCTCACACCAACTGTCCCTCCTACGAAACATCTGAACCCAACTTCTGGTTATCGCCACGGTTTGAATCAAATCTATCTCGAAACAAATCGAAAATACATACAAACTGGATGGAGTTAAGATGATTGTGATCGATTGAAAATATTATTATAAACGGAATGTACAGCAACTTCTGTTCATATCGAACTACTATAACATCTGACATATACAGGGTGACCCAAGACCCCCGGACCGGAAGGAATGGGTGAATTCCTCGTTGGATTTTGAGACGAAATTTCCTTTTCGAAAACTTCGTCCGATCAACGGTGTCCAAGTTATTAAAGATAAAGAGTAGCCAATCAGCGCCTCGCTTTAGGTCCGTGCCAGTGCCGGGTTAATAGTGAACGGCGGGCAGGGCCCGTGGTTTATAATAATAATAATAATAATAATAATAATACGCGTCGATCGTAAAGTGAAGAAGAAAGTAGCCAAATGTAAAATAAACCACGGGCCCTGCCCGCCGTTCACTATTGACCCGGCACTGGCACGGACCTAAAGCGAGCCGCTGATTGGCTACTCTTTATCTTTAATAACTTGGACACCGTTGATCGGACGAAGTTTTCGAAAAGGAAATTTCGTCTCAAAATCCAACGAGGAATTCACCCATTCCTTCCGGTCCGGGGGTCTTGGGTCACCCTGTATTTTCTTGAGCTGAGTCATCTTGTTAACAAAAATTTTACAAACTAGTGTTTTCTTTTATTTTTCATTTATTAATGGGTTCCCCCCCCCCCCAAAAAAAAGCAGTATAACATTTGAGGAGTCATTGAGACTAAATCAAATCAACGAGCATCGATATCTCGGATTATATATAATTCAGCAAGATATAGAGAGTAAGGAAGTGGGCTTTTTTCCACTGCATGATATATCGATCGAACTTGAGTTTCGTAAGCAGTTTAAAATTGCAATTATCTTGATAAATGAACTATGCAGATCAGAATTCTATAACGCATTGATGATACAGAGCTGAAAATATAGCTTGCAAAATTAAACGTATAAAATCAAATTCCGATGTATCGAAATTCATGACTCGTATATTTTCGTCCCATGATCATAACGATTTTACTTCATTGTATAGGTATACAACCCTCGATACATCTCATGTTCGGGATTGTTAGATTTCACGTGGAGAAGAGATCGTGGCTAAACTTTCGAAGATACAACAAATATGACAAACTTTATTTTTTTGCTACTTCTGATTTGTCCGAAATTAAACGTAGCTCGAGTTCTCTGTATCAGAATTGCACGAATATATCAATCGGCATGTCCGACAAGAACAGAGCGAGGAGGGTTTTACCCATATAAAATTTTGTCACGTGAACAATACGATTCTGACTGAATTTTGAACGAACCCTTTTCGTAGTACCGTTTGATTTTTGATTAGGGTACCCACATACATACGCAGAGCTCGTTTATAATTTACGAATAATAAATAATGTATTGAGATTCGTCGAGGGAAGGAAAATATATGTATATTAATTGTCTCGTGTACGCGCACACGTGTATTCTTCGGACACCCTTCTTGCTCCCTGCTGTCCCGTATTCCTTCTTACTCATTGACGCAGCTTTTCTATGAACGTTATTATCCGTGTCCCATACAATTCTCCACCCTTGGAAGAATTGAGAAGTATAGGTATATGGGTATGTATGCATATAGTAACGGCCCGCACTACTCGGGCACGATGGTTTCACAAAAGTAAATAACGATCATACCGGGATAAAAACTACATACCCTACCCAGAGTCTTATAAGAGAGATTGTAGAGCTAAAAACTTTACGATAAGAAAGACAAAACGATAAGTATGATGGCGCGATGTGCACGTACGTGTGTATGTGCATACGTAGAAAAGGTAGACGTTTACTCGTATAATTTTCTTGCCCATTGATACAGAGATTTGAGACGCAGATATTTTATTGTTGATTAACGTATATATTTATACGATATCTTTCGAAGTATACCTGTGGGACTCGTTCTTCAAAATTATCGGAATCAAATCCGAGCAGAAGTGAAAGAATTTTATTAGAGGAACAGTTGACGATCATCAGCACTTCAAAATTTCGGAATCTTAAACTATAAACAAAAGACTATAAAGACTCTTAGAGCATTTGCATAATCTGCTCTTTAAGGTATAAAATATAAGGGTGGGCGAAAATCAGAGGTCTTCCTTCAAATGAATCAGTGCCAACTTCGGTAAAGGAACTCGAGTTGAATGGGCAAAAGAGAAACAGAACCTTTTACCGAATATTCTTTAATCGCCAAATCGTGCATCGGTACGTTTTAACAAAAGGTGTGAAGTAATTCTCGACTTGCTCCAGATAAGTTATATAATTCCAACAAGATGATTTTCGCTTGTGGGCCACCCACATGAATTACAGCATGAAGAGTACAATTACTTGACAACCTTGTTACGCAAGATAAATTGCTCCACATAGGTACTTCGTCAGGTATAACTGCGCTACGTATATTAGTTTTATACGCAAGACTAACTGTAATTTTATTTCATCTTTTTCGTGGAATAGAAAAGGAGATTGCCACTTTCCTTTTTTCTATTCTTAATAGTTCGCCAAATTTGATATAGTCACGTCTCTAGCATTAAAATTCTTTTCTCATTCACAAATGGGAAATTGAATTCTCCCGCCCCTCTCCCTCCCCCACCCCCACCCAACGCCAACCCACTCTCTTCCATCTCACTCCCGGGCAACGCGGCCGCAAAAAAATAGTCTGCATTTGACAGATGGCTACTTATGGTGAGTGTTAATGAAAGCCAGAATCGGGGGGACACCCGGGATTGTCTCCGAACCCGAGCCGTAGGGGTTGACAGAAAGGAGATGGGCTCAATTGTCAAGTCTCCGTAATTAGCGCGGTGTATAATGAAACCGGTTGAGGAATGAGGATTATTCAAAGACAAGCTCAGAATTTGAGTACGTTACTTTTTAAAAATCCCACCAAAGATACAGGCGACTTTTATCGCTATTAAGGATTATGAACTAGCTAAAGATAACTGTTGATTAACGGAATAACGGATAGTTTGAGAGATGAATTTGTGGAACGAATATTGGAGAAAAAAAAACAAAAAAAAAAAAGAAAAAAACGAGTAGGTATATCTTCAAAGTCAAGTTATTCCGGAGAATCTCCAGAAACCTAGATTAGTATAGAGCTAGATGAAATAAGGTTTCATTTCATGCCTACCTGAGAGTCATATCATGTGTGTTTCTGACCCGTGTCTCGGTAAGTGATATGAACAATTATATCAAGGACGGGTTGATATCTTCAGTTATGCTCTCTTTTCTCTTATTTTTATATCACGCCTTGAAGTGACAACCATGCGTCTGCATTCACGGATGCAACGGTTCCACTTCGTTCAGATTCGTTTCAGCTATTGTCCCGCCGCGTCCCGGCGTTGCGCTAGGTAATTTTCCGGCAGGTTTTCTTCTGAATCTTCTTGTTATAAATTTTTAGGAATCTCTTCCTTCGTTTAGCTTCTATTTACTCATCGCGTATATCTGACCACGAGACACCGTAACAATTCTGTGACAATAATTGACATCACAATCAATTCTGGACATACAATTCAATTTTTGTTGATCACGACGAACCTCACAAACTCATCATTGTTGAAGGACTATCACTGTGATTTTTGGTCGAGAGTTTTGATAGTTTTTTTTTTTTTTTTTTTTTTTCTTCGTTTTTCGTTTTCTATTATATTATATGTATTTTTTCTGCTGTTCTTCTTCGTCGCTCTTCTTCCTTTTTTTCACACAACGTATACGTTTCACCTCGGTAATGACGAGGTAATGTGATTAGTCGTTACTAATTTAGTCGATCAAGCGACCGTCTTTTGTTAAATATGTGTAAAATAAGAAAAAACAAACAAAAGGCGACTAGGCTCTATGCACTACCGACAACCGCCGCGCGAAACAAAACACCAGCGTAGAGTTACAGACTGAACTGGGGCTCAGGAATAGTTGTCGGTTTCCATAGCGAGATACGTGGCTTCTATATTCTCTCGACCGTTAGTTCGTTCGCACTGTTCACAAACGTTTCAACACCACATCATTACGAGTCTCTACTTTCATCGGAAAGTTACCAAGAAGGCCAAGGCGCGGAACGATTCAACGTAAAACCACTAACGATCGAGTATTTCGATGAGACTACACGTGCAGAAGATTACGCGAAACGCCGTAGTTTTTCACGGCATGTCGCCCCAGCTCGCTGCTTTGCCAACGCCTACACACGGCAAGCAGTAACGACGCCCTACACACACAAGCGCGCGCATCCGACCTCACTAACACATCGAAGACGGGAAAACGAGTACGAAATCAGCGGCCATCTTGTTCGAAGACTCCGCCCTGATATATATACCTAATTTATAATATACATATACTATAGTATGTATACCTATATGTACAACCATGTAAGATTGCTGGATGTCATTGATCGATGAAGAAGATGAAGACATTTTTCGTAAACCATCACAACATTCCGATCGTATTCGTAGAGCTTATTTCCCCTTTATGTGTTATCCCTGCTTTCACCTAATCGCGGATTTACAGAATTCCCGCGAAACTATTTTTTCAATTTGAAATTAGCAGGTACAAAGTTACCCGGGGAATCTGGCCAATGGGATCAATGGATTACTCGTGACGTCACGATGATCGTATACTGATTGGTCTGGACCACGATTTCCCACGTTCGATACACCACTAGTCTACGCAATCTTTGAACTAGAGAGAAAGCTCTGTGGTCTGTGGATCGTCGTCTGTTCGTATTGTTAAATCTGGCTGAAAAATTACCGATAGTGGCGCTGCAAACGTAACATCATGGCGAATGGAACGGGGAAACCCTTAGAGCATTTATACCTGGAGGGAGCATGTCGTATCTTTTCCCATAAGTGGCGAATGCAGCAGAGACAGACTTAGTAAGCTGATAACCTCTCTTTGTCGCGCAGGATCTGATTGGTCGTCACGTCGTAGTCACGTGACTAGCTACACCCGTAAGTAAAGAGTCGAAGAGAGAGGTTTCAGCTTACTGTTTCCCTCTCTGTCTGCACGCTTTTCGACCAAGATGCTCCCTCCAGGTATAAATGCTCTAAGGGGAAACCTCATGGAAAACTGTCAATGTTCGTCTCTGTTTATTTCGATAAAATTAGTGTTTCAATCAACTTTTTATTCGATTATGAATTATGATAAGTATGTATTTTTTTTCCATGCAAAGGCATTAACTTCCTTTGATAACCACGTGTGAAAAATAACCTCCGTCGGCAGCTTTAGTTTATCCGCCGTTCGATTAATTCGTGTTTTTCACACTAGAGTCGGATGCCAAGTGGAGCTCCAAAACTAATGTTAGATGGCGTTCTCATGGCATCCTTGCGGTTTCCTCAGATGTCAGCATGGAGCTTATTTTCTAGGAAACTGCACTCATTGTCAAATGCACTACGAGTACAAGTGTGACGGAACAAAATCCGTAAAAAAAATAGGTTGCATGATAGCAGGCGTGCGACAGGGACAGTTAATATAAAAACATTTGTTCTTGCAGGATATTTAAGGTCGATCCCTAGTCGCCCACCTCCTTTTGGTCCAGATGTGTCACATTCCGATTATTAACCCGAGCCCAGGCGTCCAAAACGCAACAAGGCCAACGGTACGCAAATTCAAATTGTAAAAAAAAAAAATGTTCGTTCCATGCGAAAATAGAGTCTACAGATGGTTTTTACATTATTCGAATGTTTTCGAATTCAATTTCCTCGGCGAATTACGTGAAACACAAAGTGATATTATCGGATTTTTCCATTAGATCTAACCAATCGTGTCACTTTGTCTATGTTGTGTATAATTGTGTCTGCTATGTTCGCTCGGTTCAAAGCTCCCGCTACGGTGATTTCCCTGTTAGTTTTCGGAATAAGAATTAGCTCGCGTGAATAAACGCAATGAACTTTTGGTTGAACAGAATAAAAACATAACGAAGAGGCAACAATGTTTATAGAAATCTGAAGTTGTGAATGACTGCTGATTACAAGATGATTTTGATTTTCGAATATTATTTATTTTCTGTTATAACGACTATTTCAGGGCAATGTTGGCTATTCCGATTTCCGTAAACAACCTAGTCCAGAGAGGTAGGAAACCCGACGCGAATATTTAACACCTACAAGTTCATACAATTCGGCAGATGCCGACGTCTGTAGGAAAACTGGATGCAACTATTCCCGAGGTCACGAATCATCTGTTTCGGGGAAGTAAAACAAGTGAAATTTCCGAAGTTTTCACGTAATAATTCGTCTTTCGTAACCTCAATTAAAACGAGACAAATGATATCGGCTCTGAACAATTGAATTAACAACAAACACTGTTTCTCGTATTTATTCACGTATAGCGTAACTCAAAGAAATGAATTCTAATCGACAAGAACAAATAAATATTTCATATTTTTCTAGCTACAAATACTGAGTCATTTATCAGCCGATCGAATGCGAAGTGAATGAACGCGTTCATAACACATACACACATAATATATCACCCTCCCCCCAATTAGACACTTGACAGAATTACAAATAATACAAACAAAACTTCGTTAAATCGTTTCATAGTGATATGATTGAAAAATGTTTGTCAAATCAACATTTATCGTTTATCATATTATTTTCAAACTTATTAATATAAAAGAAGGAACAATCTCGATAAAAAACATGTGATTGATTCTACAAAAGTCAGAAATAACAAACAATATAAATCGACGTATGTTTGTCAATGCAGACTATACGTAAGCTTGCGAAATATTCGCTTATTTAAACATCGCAAATAAATAATCGCGATGCAGGTGGTTTTACAAAATTTTCTCTTTATCGTCACACTACAATTATCGACTGCAGAAATAAGTGAGTAATTCAAATAATCAAATATGAACAATATTAATAACGATTAATTATAATAATAATAACGAACAGATAATATTGCGTTTTTTATATTATATTTTCAGACCCGTTGTTAAAGGGTTACTGCGCTCCTTACAATGGAAAGATTTGTAAAAAATATTTGACAGGCATCGGACAAGTTTGGTTCAATGATTCTAATGACAACAATGGGGGATGGCTGAATGAAAAGATAACCGAGGACCTGTGGACCGACTTGATAGAGAGACTTATGGAACCTTGTCGATCCGCCGCAGAGGTTTTAATCCTACATACGTTTTGTTTATCATTGAGAAATTCAAACTTTATGAGTAAAAAACAAGAAAAAAAAAAAAAAAAAGTTCCGAATTTCTATTCTCTGGCAAAAGTTTATTATCTATTTTCGAAATCACGTGTCAATATTCGAGAATATACAAAGCAAATACTGAAAACATTTACATGTCATTCTGAATTATTCTTAGGAGTGAATATATCTTGAATTGTCCACTCTGGAGTCTTTTTCTATTATGTTATCATGAGACAACTGCTTTCTCAGTTCATCGTCATGCGAGTTATGCTGTATTCCCCTTTCACTTGTTTTCATTTGTGTTTCGTTGCTTTTGGCTTAAGCTGGGATTTCAGTTCATACATTAAAACACTATCATCGCATTGTTTTGATCTGAGTTCAAGGGATTGATTCTGTAGCGGAAATAACAGCAAAATAGCACTGAAATCATGAAAAACAATAGGCGGCTGCCAATGAGCTGCTACTATTTCATGGATTGACAATAATTTTTTGCTATTTGCCGTTATTTCCGCTACAGAATCAACCCCCAGGTCCACTGAACACTGATGTTATAGATTTTTACCAAAACTTGTGTGTGTATTCAGACTGGGGAGAATGTTGCCTTTTTCACCTGAATTAGGCAACGATTGGCCATTCGTCCTAAAATCAATCATACACTCTTCTGTCTTATGACCTTCTTTCACTCATCACTCTCATTTCAAGATTAGTCTCGATTGTTGACATATTTGAGAAGCTATCTTTCATTGTATCAACATCGAGGAAAATCGTTTCTCAAAATGCTAATTACAAAACTTGCAACTTCCTTCATCCAATTGATTAGCTGCAAGATTATCATAATTGATACAAGTGTTACGATAAACACGTAAAATACAGGCTCCAAAGATGAGAAACTTGTCAATAACTTCGAATCCTTGATAAAATGCTACCAAGCAAACATAATACCTTTTTAAACAAATTATCTCAATGAAAATGATCTTGCAATTTATTCAAAAGCGTTGGATGAAGCCACACTGTGTGTCTTTCTAACTGATACCCTCATGACTTATCATAAACTATATTTTCATTAATTTCCATACTATAACAGGAAATGTTATTCTCGATAAATTTTAGAAACTGTTATGCATGTACGCATTCCCACAATGTTCGCACTCTGTGGGATTGCCGCTGTGTTACGAAGACTGTATGGCAGTTAGGCAACAGTTTTGTTTGGTCGACTGGGCGTTGATAGAAGACAACAAAAAAAAAGCTAGCTACATCAGGACTAGGGGACACTTCACCCTTCCAGTCTGCGAAAGCTTACCTAAAATTAGCAAAACTACAGCGACCTGTTCAAATGCTCATTTGACGGACATGAATCCTCATCTCGTCACACGTATGTTCGAGCGATTTCTATTATTCATCCATTGAAGCTAGTTTATAAGTTATTTCGTCATGATCTTCATTGTGTTCAACACTGGATATCATCCATTTCCTCAGTCTTGCTTCAAGATTCGTGTGTTGAAGGGAGACACCCTACATAAGAGTATTTTTAGAGGATAGGCATGTGTGAACCTTTTTTTTTAACATTTTTGCATCATAATCAAGTGAAAGTCAGGAGTTGAGCAATATTCTGTATCAGTAAGCGTTTTACCTTTGTTCAAAGCATTTGAAAATGAAGTAATATAAAGTTGTCATGCTCCAATTTTGCTGGACACTCTGTGCAACTCAATGACCGCCCTAATGTACCCGATTCAACTAGACTAACTCTTAGTCAAAATGAAGAATAACTACATCACATAGAACAAGTCTTACACTTTCTGGTAGAATTGAACTTCTATTGTATATGATACAATAGCTCGATCCTTTGAGGCTCAAATGAGGTGAAAAGTTGATATAATAAGGAGAGTTATGATGATGTGATTGGTAACGTGCGTTTTCTTAGGTGACTGTGTGATAGGCAATGGACGTTTTTATCTTGGATTTGTGAACAAGACAAAATCTGGACTGGAGTGTCAGAAATGGGCTATCCAAGAGCCTCACAGTCACGACCGGCCACCAGACGTATTTCCGCAAATTCAAAACGCAGAAAACTATTGCAGAAATGCTGGCGGCGATGAACCGATGCCATGGTGTTATACAATGGATCAGAACATACGCTGGGAACTATGCGACATACCAATTTGTGGTATGACGATCAGAACATTATCAATTAGATGAAATCATTTCAGGAACTTGCTAGAAAGATATGATGACACTGCATGTGTGACAACAGTATCTAGCTGGTGTTCTTGCTCGAGCAATATTCCAATTTCGTTTATCTTATATCATTTTTCAGATAATTCAACCAACTTTACTATGGAAATTGATCCAGATCTGAAAATGGAAACGTTTTTCACACCGAGTTTAATACTGATACTATCATCGATAGGATTCATCTGTGTGGTTGGACTCCTCTTATCAATACTGCTCTGCCAAAGATTACACAAGCACCATCATGGCTATAATCCAACAGAAACACAGGTAACTATTGCTATGATCAATGGGATTTTCAAGACTATTTATATTTTGGTTGATTCTCTATGAGTTTATCAGCGTTTACCAAAATTCAAAACTTAATGAAAGAGCAGCAAAAGCTTATTCCAAAAATTGGCTACCACACACACCTTGGATTCATTTTTTTCAAATCACCGCTACGCTTTGAAGAAATATTCTATTGACTAAGTTCTTTCACAAATGATTACGGGTATTTTGAAACATAATTACAAATTATTTGAAAATTCGTGTACCTCAGTTTAGACAGATCGAGTCTACCGAATAAAAAATGATTGTGATGGATACAGGTCGCATCATTCATTGAAACTTTTTGATATTTGGAGGAAATCTTCTAAAATGATGTTATTTCGGGGCAAACCAATGACATGTAGAGATAAGATCAGTGATCGATTGCTGCGAGCACGTAATACCCTTTTTTTTCTCAATGTTTGTCCCAAAGGTACATCAATGTAGAATATTCCTTGCAAATTTTAATATTCTCAATCAGCTGTAAAAGAACTGAGTGAATAGAATATTGTTCCACAACATACCAGCGAATAAAGTAAAATTATTTCCAAGGTGTAAACAAACCGCCTTTTCTTGTTCACAAAAAACCATTAAATCTCAGGAAGTGAATATCGACCTTGACAAACTACCGAGTAACGACGCATACCACAATACGGGAGCCCAGCTTAATCCCAAGTTAGAAAAGCTCGAATTTCCGAGGAACAATATCATCTACGTAAGAGACCTGGGCCAGGGAGCATTCGGACGAGTATTTCAAGCTAAAGCACCGGGACTAGTGTCAGAAGAGGAGTTTAGTAATGTAGCAGTGAAAATGTTGAAAGATGAAGCGTCGGATGATCTTTTGGTGGACTTTGAACGTGAAGCGTGTTTGTTGGCAGAGTTTGACCATCCGAATATAGTAAAACTCCTTGGAGTCTGCGCAATAGGTCGTCCAATGTGTTTACTTTTTGAGTATATGGGTAGAGGTGATCTTAACGAATTTCTGAGGTCTTGTTCCCCGGGTAATTACATAGTGAGAAGTATTGAAAACGACTCGTTCACCGACACGAGGTTGTCACACATGAATCTGATAAAGATAGCCAGACAAGTAGCCTCTGGCATGGTATACTTATCGGACAGAAAATTCGTGCATCGTGATTTAGCGACGAGAAATTGTCTGATAAATGATCAAATGGTTGTTAAAATAGCGGACTTTGGCTTGTCCCAAAAGATTTATCTTCAAGATTATTACAAGGGTGATGAACAAGACGCTATACCTGTAAGATGGATGCCTCTCGAGAGTATATTGTATAATAAATATACCATAGAGTCAGACGTTTGGGCCTTTGCCGTATGTTTGTGGGAGATATTTAGCTTCGCTCTTCAACCTTACTACGGAATGACTCATGAAGAGGTTGTCAAGTACATTAAGGAAGGTCACGTACTCCAGTGCCCGGATAATACGCCTCAGCCAATTTACGAACTAATGAAACTTTGTTGGAATAAAAAACCTTCGGATAGGCCAACTTTTAGAACCATATACCAGACACTGGATGGTATAAAGATCGATATGGAAACTAGTGATGATAAATCTGGCAGCATTTCGCTGCACAATAACGTTTAAAATTTACATTCTTTTGAAGCCAAAGCGTCAATATTCCGAATTAGTTTTTTCACTTTATACCCATATAGAAGCTAACAGCAAACCAGATCCACTGCCTGAATTGCTGACTAATCCTCATTGAGAAATGAAATAAAATTTCACACTAGGGAATTCACGTATGTAATAATTGTCTAATGATTTGAATGAATCTACACGTGAAAATATTATTGCTAAAAAAATGATCTGTTATTGATATTAGTTAGGATATTATAGTTAATGGAGTATAGATTAATGCACGTTAGTAGTTTATCTGAATGAATGTGTGTATCTGCGTATCTATTTGTCGATCAAATTTCGTTTTCGCACGAGCTTTAAAGAGTTTTTATTCATTAGTCGCTATGGACATTTTTCAGTGTACAAATTTTAGAAAGAAAGAAAGAAGAGAGAATAAAAAGAAGAAAAAATGATTATCTATGAATGTTATTATCAAAAGTCTAAACGTGCAATATAGTTTGGCTTTATTTGAATGTTTTATTTATAAAATTTATTTAACAAAAAATTTATCGAATTTTCTTAGGGATTCAGCCTTTACGTGATTATAAGTATCCGATCTTTTTTCTACCAGCACATGCATTCAGCCAGTGATAATAGATAATAGATATACAACTTTTCTAATGTCAGATTCAAAGCAGTGCTAATTGTTCTGATGACAAGAGGATATGTTTCAGTTTTTCATATCTTATTCAGTTTGATAAAGCTCAACGCACAAATGCCGAAGCAAAGCGGAACGAAGTTTTCATTAACATGCTTTCAAACTAGAAAATAAAAAACATAAGAAAAGCATGTTAATGAAACTTCGTTTCGCTTCGTTTCGGCATAGTGCAAGTTGACCTTAAGATGTTTGGGCTTTCCTCAAACCATAATTATTGACTAATTTATACTTTTCGTTAGTTTTATGGTTTTATTCGCAGATAATTATGTAACAGTTAGTTATTCTTATTTCAACATATTTCTACCGCTTATGTTAATTCATACCTAGAATTAACAAAGACTGAAGAATCAGACTGATTTTCTACCTTTATGGTATATTCATTACTTTCATCAATAACGCCTGGCTGAATTTTTATTTTTATCTTTATCTCCATTTTATTAAACTAAAACTATTTTATCGCTAATGCTGCTTTCATCTTATTTTTTTAATGAGCTTCACTGCATTATTCAACTAATTACACGCGTCACAATTACTGAAAAAAAAAAAGAAAACAGCTCAATTTAGTTAGATAAACTGATAACTACTAATATGTGCTCATGTAAATAGTAAGACTGACTGCACCGTCATTCACTTTAAACAAAAGTTGCATAATTATCTGATGTACCATTATTGCTGTAAATACTATCACTTTCGATAATCTTTGGTAAGAGCGATAAAAAAGTATGGCTGGAAATTCTCTGGATCTGATATATTTTCTTCTATCATAATAGATATAGACCGTTGAAAAACAAGTATGAGCTATAGAACATAATATCTTATTTTATACTAAAAGCTTTGGAAAATCGAACCGACTGAAATCGGTGAAGAATTCGTTGTTAAATTCATCGCTGAAAATCTTTGACTATCATACAAAATCATAAATATTTTGGGCGACTCAATGCAATGCTAGATAATAATGATTAACAAGCTTATACCATACCCTAAAACGATGAATTGTCTATAATTAATCTTTGCTGCAGGAAAAATAAGCTCACTTATTATATCGCTCTTTATTGCAACGCTGCAGCTATTCATATTCAAATTTTGTTTCAAGGTGGATCTGCTCACGTATATATACACTACAGTTTGCAAGTTCGAGATCAAATTCTACTTTAAAATGATTTTTTGAACATGGTTCTGCGTTTATTTCTCAGAAAACTATTGGTATTCAAATAAAGCTTGTAAATTGCAAAGAAGAGTTGCGAAGTCCAGAGGCCTTCGGTGACCGACAAGAAAATCATAGAACAATTCAAAGAGAAACAAATTAAAGCTCGTTCTTTCTACAAGAAAATCATAGAACAATTCAAAGAGAAACAAATTAAAGCTCGTTCTTTCTACTCTGAAATGCTTAGTTGAAATTTCTTTCCTACTGAGATATTGAAATTTTTTGTCCAGTTCAGAAATTAAACAGGTGATCCCGAACTTGTAAACGGTAGCGTGTACTCGAGTCATTTCGAAATGAATCGACGTTCAGAGATTTTAATATTGAGATGTTTGTCATTCCGTCTTTTTTTACTTCATCTTTAATTGTATAAAATTAATTATATACTGTAATTTTGAATATAAATAGTATATAGGCGAAAAAGTCATCTACTGTTTGTATATTATAGCATTTTCGATTTGCTGCTCTAGTGTGCACTGAGTGTGCTCCAATTGCGAACTGTATGTTCGGTTTAATAATTTCGAGGGGTTGCTATCAGAGTGCCATGTTCGGTTGGTCTCTCACTCGATAATCAAGTGCACTGAGTGCGCTCGAGGCTGCTCGGTGTTTTACGACAGAGCAAACCCGATCGTGCTAATATGGCGGGAGTAGAAATGAGGCATATTCTTGCAATATCAGAGTTTTTATCATCTTCGGACAGTTCTGAAGATGAATTGCCGGAAGTAGTCATCGCCAATGAAAAACAAGAAGTTCCGCGAATAGAAAATTTCATTACTAATGTGGTTGATAATTATACGGATCAACAGGTAAGTGATTAATCAAATATTGTATGAGCAAAATTGTTGCTGCAACACATTACATTTTATTTTTCAGTTCAAAAGTCACCTCTGTGTATTTATGAATGTCGTTTGATTGCTAACTTATTGCCACAACTCTAAATTAAAATCATCACGTTCATCGGTTCATTATTCCGTCAGCTCCTAATAACGTGCATATTCTCGCAGGTATGCTGGAAATAAATCCCTTCTTCGAACGATAACAGAACGTTTTGACGTGAGTTTATCGACCCTGCATGCTATAGTAAATAGGGTCCTCGACTTTTTACTTGCATTAGCTCCGGAGCTTATAAAATTTCCAAGAACAGAAGCAGAAAGAATAGGTCTATCGAACGAGTTCTTCGAGGTATGTAGGAGTAACTTGACCTCTGACAAAATTCAGCCGACAGGTTCATTTTTTACAGATTGCACAATTCTTAGGTGTGATTGAATGTATTGACGCTACCTACATAAACATCCGAACACCAGCACACAAAGTAAAATCGACTTATGTGAATCGTCATGATCAAACTGCAATAACACTGCAAGCAATATGTGATGCTGAAAAAAAATTTATTGACGTATTCACTGGTCCATCTAGTAAGATACACGATGCACGCATTTTTAAAATGTCTTTCATCCAAGAAAAAGTGAAAGTGTTGGGATTGAATTACCATATACTTGGAGATGCAGCATATCCTTTGTCACCGAATGTGCTCGCTCCATATAGAGATTATGGCAATTTAACTGCAGCGCAGAGATATTATAATTACAAATTCTGTGCGACGCGAGTTGAAATTGAAAATGCTTTCGGTGTTCTCAAAGGTGGATACCATCAACTGATTCGCACGGATTATTGGACAGTTATTAGGACATCAAAATTTATCATTGCTTGTTGTGTTCTTCATAATCTTTGTATTTATAATGATGACTTTCTTGACGAAATACAACTTAATGATGAAGTGGAAATTAATGAATGCATTGACTACGATGCTAATCAGAGGCAAGCAGGTCAAAGAAAGAGAGACCATAAATGGCTGCTAATTTCGAAGCAGCTCGTCACTAGTCGAAATATTAGGGTCTACACATACTCACTTGTACTGATTGTGAGTAAGTGATTCCGGTCAACCTGATACGTATAGATTATATTCATAAGAATGCAAGAATATTATCCTAAAATATTTGGCTGTTTTTATTTTATAATTAATGACAATAAATTTTATACATGAACCAGTGTTTATTTATTTGATCAAACTTATGATCATACAATTGGTATCGATTATAATCTAACAAACATTTAATTTTTCATTGTAAATTTAATCTATCGAAAGAAGACTTTTTATCATTTCTAATTTTTCTTTATAATGTATTTCTTTTCTATTTTCTTTGTCTTCGTGTAGCTCTTTGAGTAAGTATGATAGTGATGTACGTTTATTTTAGTTTTTAGGCGGTTCTGAAGTAGTATTATCCGGAATTTCTATTTTTTGAATGAAGACTGTCTGCGCTGGTTTACAATTGATTGATTCCATTCTCACCTTGAACATTTCCATTTTTACAGCTTGTTATAGAGTGTTCCGGAACGAACATTATTTTGTCTTTACCTGCGAATTAAATGCCGCATTCAATGTTGATGTCAATTATTACACACTCACATTATTAGGTCTGCATACATATTATCATGTGAATAAATACGAAATTTACATACCATTTTCGACTTCAAACGCGCATAAGATTCCTTCGTCAGTACATAACTGGTTTCCGTTGGGAGATAAAATTATATTTTTAAACACGAAGCGAGTCATTGCAAATTAAACTCGAACGTTAACAAATAATAATTCAGGGCTGTGAAATTCTTCAAATGGGTTCACGCGAAAGAATAAAGTTGTTTATAAGTCGTCAAGCGCCGCTCTCCGAATGTTCGATTCGCATTTGGCGCTAGTACGCCACGCGGGTAGATCAAGTGATCATTGCTCCACACCGCGATCGATTCATACACCGGTGCAGGGCATGACGTCACGAGAGCAACAATAGAGCAGGCTCAGTGCAAGCAAATCGAAAACGCTATTAGTTACAATATGTGACGTCGTTCCTGTTCGTTAATATTTATGATTAATTATAATTATTTGAAAAGAAATCTGTGAATATTATGTATGTATTTTGATAAATTGGGTAAATCTAGGTAACTATAACTACTAACATAGTACTCGCAGTCTTCGAACCTGGCTATCGGAATTGATGTGTGCTCAATTCCTAAGAAAGCTGTCGAATACTGTTTGAAAAAGTACTCGAAACAAAGTTAGAAGAATAAAAAAAGAAGAGAAATGTATTGTGTGAATATATTTCAAGCAATTACCCAGCAAACCAAACCTGTCGTTCAAAACTGCCTTTTGCTAGACTGACGCTAGATCAGGGTCAGATTTATGGTGTGCTGTAGCGCCTGATCTATAGACTTCTGTGTCGCTACTTGCATCGGTTCTAGCGTCAGTGAGTAACGTTACCGAATGACGTACAGCTGGTGCAAATATATAGCCATTCAGTACTGCCGCCATATCAACATCTTAGCGTTAGGTTGTGACAGCATTCTAGCGTTATGTGAAAACGGCAACTAGCGTTCAGCATTAACCACATTATTGGTTAAGTTCGAACTGCGTTGACAGTCTCACTTTACTTTCTTCATGCAAAATGTACCAAGAATCGCGTAGTGTATCGCGAATTGGTTTACTACATAAGTCTTTTATATTTACATAAATCATAAGCAGTTGTTGGCGCAGCGGCAAGAGTTCGGATTCATCTGACGAGGGTCGTAGGTTCAAGTCCTCGTGTGGTCAATTTGTTTTTCAGTTTCTTTAAAATTTTTATGATATTTGCATTGTACCGGTACTGATTGACGCGAAAGTAGTGTCAACTTTATGAGGCATTCTAACGCCACTGGCTGGTGTTAGAATGGCGTTGGAATATGGCAAGATTTTCGTGCTTCTTGCTAAATCAAAAGTAGCGCCAATTTTATGTCACGGCGTAACGCCACGGCCTCACGTGAGATATGGAGGATTATAGCGACACAGCACTCTACGTTATTTGCGTTATTTACTAACGTCACGTTAGTCGCTAACGCATATCTAGCGTGTTTGTTACGTTGGTTGGTTTGCTGGGTATCGATATCTGAATAGTGTATACATATTATGACTTTTAATTGAACTTTATTTTATCGTTATGGATAATAATTATCAAGTCATAGTAAAACCAATACTTTATAGATTCCAGTGCAGCATTTGACAAAGAAGCCCCGTTTGCCCCACATTGAATTGGTCCTTTCAGGCAATTAGTTTATTAGAATGGAGTACCTGCTTCTTCTTGATCATGAGAACTATCAGCACGCGTGTTAAGTTATTTATCAAAATACTATCATTCCAAAGACTGTTGTTATATTACCTTTGCACAGTATTTTCTCGTTAAAGCGCACAAAATAAGTGGCAACAATTATCTATCGGATTTCTACTTTGATTGGTGAATAATTAAATTGAGAAATGATAATATATATAATTAAGGATTCAAAGTGTTAAATGTACGTTAAATTTTCAATGTAATTTAACATGTGTATGTGTATTTACATGTATATCGTTGCAGGTGTGTACGATGTCGTATGATAACTGAATATTTTCAATATCTTTCACATTTCAAAGATGAAAGTGTGTCACTTTTGTATTTCTCAACATATCCTTACTGTTTCTGTAATTTTAATTTTTTTTAAACCACACACGTTAATGGAGAATAGATCAGAGCAATATGTTTACTAGCAATGAACACTCATTCATCCTCTGCAACGGCCTGTATAGATAGGTACATATTAGGGTGTTTAAAAAGAACTACATCTGATTTTTTTACCTCCACTACTCCAAACGTTAGTTTCTAACACAAAATGAGTTCTATATCTCAACTTTAGGAGGTGTTGCAATCCATTTTTCATAATGCTCCAGAAAATTGATTGAACATAGAAAGATGGCCTGCGCCATCTCTTACAGTTGAGTTTGAGAGCTTATCTTCTAGGAGGAATTGTTTTGCGTCCAAAAACTAACGTTTGAAGTGTTGAGAGTAGAAACAGTAAGCTGCTGTGGATTCATTTTTTAGACACCCTAATACATATACCATGTATTAAATTATATAATTCATGAAGTAGATGATGTATGTACTTGGATATTGCGCTAATGTTGTGAAATCTGATCAGTATTTTCATTTAGTATCTATGTAACAAAGTATATATTATGTATATGTGTATGTATATCTATACGTGTATTGAGCTGGAGTATTGAACATTGTGTAAGGGGGTACATACACCTTGAAAACAATTTTTTTCAAATCGCTGATACTCTGTGATAAAATATTTCAATGAGTCAGTTTTTTTACAGCAGATCACTAGTGTTTTTAACTATCATTCACAATTATTGTCGAATATTTGTACTTCGCGTTACGTAGTCCTCAGCTACTGATGAAAAAGTGGTTGGTGCAGCATACAGGTCGCATTGTTGATTGAATCTTTTCGAAATTTGGAGGAAACATTCTACAATGATGTAATTTCGGAGCAAACCAACAATATCCAATGAATTTCAATTTTGAGCACGAAAATTATTCAATCCAAGCCAATTCTACAGAATAAAAGTTTGAAGTGAGAAATTTTTATTCATTGGATATTGTTGGTTTCTACCGAAATTGCATCAATGTAGAATGTTGCCTCCGAATTTCGAAAAGGTTCAATCAACAATGCGACCTGTATGCTGCACCAACCGCTTTTTCATCAGTAGCTGAGAACTACATAACGCGAAGTACAAATATTCTTCAATGATTGTGAATGATAGTTCAAAACACTAGTAATCTGCTGTAAAAGAACTGCGTCAATTAAATATTTGATCACAGTTTACCAGCGATTTGAAAAAAATTTCCAAGGTGTATGTACCCCTTAAGCCATTGTGGAAGGATAATTTTCGTTACTTGATGTTTTGTAAAAATTTTATACGGCCGATAGGTGATAGATGATTCAATGCTGATGGATATCACATCATTATTGTATGAATTGTCTATGAATTGTAATTAGGTATTATTAGTGGCGATGCATTTTATTGCACGTATTGCCAGCGACCAACGAGCCAATAATTCTGAATGTTGTATAATTATGTATTAATAACAGTTATGTAAATCTATATTATTATGAATGTAGTCTCTATACTGAATTTTATATACGGAAACCTATCCCTTAATATGTAAAAATGTTACATGCTATTGCATTATTGATACAACGGTCTACCAACGGGTTATTACCATGTACAATTTTTGTATGAAATAAAAACCACAATTTCCTATTTTTTGGCATCTTTTTCTGACACATCCTCACCGATCATGAAGATACAGAAACTTTCACAACTCAATTATAACGGAAAATTGGGCTTGGGATGAAATAAAATGACAGTGCGGATATTGTTCCATAAATATATTTTACTCGTTTTCAATAAAGGAGCTTATATCTAAAAATCATTTCGTTCATAAACAGCAAACATTTTTATCATGAGCCAACTATAGTCTTGTAGTGTACCTTTTTTCCAGAGATTATAATACAAGTTACATTGTTATTGATTATAACTAACTACACCCTTGTGAACATTGTATTACGTAATATTACTTTGTCGCAAGTGATACAGGTATATAGTTTATATTATTGTTATCATTGATTTTTTTCAATTACCAACAACTGTAGTAATACTGAAATTTTATAATTGTATTTCTTCAGCTTATCACTTAAATACGTTTAATTCCATAGTTATTCGCAAGTCTTTTATACATCGATAAAGAGAATTGAAATAATACAAATTTGAAATACTTGTATTAATTTATAAACGTCATGTAATACGTAATAACAATTAATAATAGTTGCAAATCTAACTGAGGGATAAAAATCTCAAGCGACGTAACTCAACTATTGATATTATTTGAATAACTATTCCTCCAAATTTATCTATTATATATGTACGGTGGATTTGCCGCACGTAGGAGTATTTTGCCGATTTAACTGGCCGAAAGTATATTTTCTAAACATTACTGTATGTCAAAAAATCGGTCTAAATAACGCTAGATTGTCCCCTACTGAAAATGATTATGTAATAAAACACATGATGTTATGAACGGAATTGGCATGTATTTTATCATGTAATTTGACATGTGATTACGACTTAATACATAACAAATCACATGATAAATCATGAAGTGCAGATCATGTAATAAAATACATAACAATTTATCTGAAAAATCATAAGTTTCGGTATGTGATTTGTAATATATTTTACCTTATAAGTCGTATTTTATGATTTATCATGTGATTTGTTATGTATTAAGTCGTAATCACATGTTAAATTACATGATAAAATACATACCAATTTCGTTCATAACATCATGTCATTTATCACGTAACCATTTTCAGTGTGGTCACACTACTCAAAACTCGTTCCTCTTATTAAGCTAAAATAATTATGGCCAGTGAGTTCGGCAAAATACCCTCATATGTGCCCATAGTGAATGGGAGTCTGAGATTTTACACACTATAACGACGCAGGCTATAACAGTGTCTTTCAAATATGACTATTCAACTCAGATAGTTAAAATATTAAAAAGCTCTGAAAATCTTCAACAATAATAACTAATCCATTAGGTCTTCGAGTTTACTTCAAATACTGGTCAATTTTGAATGATATACTCTTTGAATCGGTATATTGTTTAACTTCATTACATTCTGAAGCTTGTTACTCTAATTCATGTTTAACAGAATAATTGATATTCCTATCGAATGTTTGATAGTACAAAAGTGAGCTCTCTTCCAAAGGCCTGGTGTCAGAAGAACACATCTTCTTAAAAAACTATCACTGATTAAACTGACAATAAGCATCCTTATTTCCTTCTCGTGCAAACATTATGCTGCGTGCTTGCATCGAGGAGGATCCTCATACATATATAGTAAGTTGAAAGCGGAAGGAATAAGCGATACTTATTGTTAGATCAGTGATTTTTTTTAAAGAGAAAGGCCTCAAATGGATACAAGATACAGACGAAGTATCAATTCTCGATATTCTCAGTTCTCAATTGAATGATCATAGTCAATATCACGTTCGAAATCGTATAAATTTCATCTACACTATACAAACATTTTTGGTCAGTTTTTTTCTTCTTCTTCAACTAATAATATGAACCAAGAGATTCGTTAATGATAAAACAATTGCGTAAATAAAGAATGAAATCAGTTACATGTTATAATAATACTCATAATTACTATCATATAAACTATTATTTGGTGCAACGTTTTCATACTTTCAGTTCTGCAACGCTTAAACCAAAAACTATTACGCAAGATAGTCTATTGATGGAATGACTATAGGTATGTATATTAAATCACGGATAAAAGACTTCAGAGTTTTCCAAAGTTTGAACGTTCAGGAGATCGCAATTCAAAATGCATCCTTGATATTTTGAAATTGTCGCACAGCCAGGTCAACAGGTAGGTCGAATTTGAAAGCAGTAAGACGATCGAGAGTATGGAAACCGTCCTGAAAACCTGATGCGTATGAAAAAAAGAAAGATTAATGATGGTAAGAATTTTATTGCAGTTAGATATTCAAAGGGCTTTGTACCTTACACGCTCTGATTACCTCGAAAACGCGATTCGTAGTTTCTCCAATACCACAGATGCACTCCATCTATTGCACTTTCGAAATACTCATTTGGATACACTCGACGGTGGCGAACCACACATTTTGAGCACTATCTCATCTCATTTGATAAAAAAATGACCGAGAAACTACGATTCTGCGTCTTATAAAAAAAATACCAATATCTTACGGAAGCGACGCTTCGTAGCAACCAAAGTCTGAACGTTTTAGGTAAGTATCAAACTTTATACTAATTACCACAACATACCAGTTTTCACTACGTAGCTCCATGAGGCGTAATAGTTTTCCAATAAGTACTGAGACTGCAATATTAACTTCAGCCAAGCGACTAGTTTGTTTAAGCTGAAAACAGGAGTGAGTTGGTTTTTCATTTATCAATGTTTATGGTAAATGAGTCAAAAAACGACTGAGGCACAGGATATACTATGTTGGAATCGACTCTGCTACTGCCTTGTTATCAAGAGCATAGAGGAAGACACCTATTTTCTGTTCTTATTCTGATATTCTGATATTGATGGTAATCTGGATAAGGATACGAGGCGAGGAGCTTTTCACTTTGGAGAATTACATACACTGGACTTCAGAGATTTAATGGGATTCTACACATTTCATCACGACTTGACAAATTTCCTACGACTTCAAAGACTCCAAAAAATTTCAGGTAATTCTTCTGAATTTTATGAGATTTCATATGGACTTTATGGGACTCTATGTGATTCCATAGGAATTCCCTAAAATTTCATATCATTTCTTGATAAGACAGGGTTTGATGGAATTTCATAGCATTCTGCAACTTCATGGGATTTCATGACTTCATAGATTGGAAATTAGTTGAAAGATTTCAAACGACTCCATGAGATTTGACTGATTACAAAATATTCCAATGACTTCCGGAGTGATTAGCCACTTGATAACGAAAGTAATGAAAGGATTGCAAATTACATCTTTATTTATCTGTGCCTCAGAATAGAAAGGTTTACTGAAAATTTACTTTAAAGCCGCACAGACAAAAGCTTTGAAGTGCGAATCATAACTTCTTTTATACGGCGTGTGCGAGGCGACGATATTTCCTATAGTAGTCAAGAGACTCTGAAAAACAAAGAAAAAGAACGACTTTAGATATTTTTTAATCGAAATATTATATGGCAGCGCCTGATCAGTAGTAAATCTACACACTTGTTTTGAAGAAGCTGTACCACCCCCAGCTAAATCCAAGTTAAAACTCTGCGACAGTTTTTGAGCGGGGCTTGAATTATATCTATGACCATTTTTTATGTCATAATATCTGAGAATTAGCTCCCAAACATGGATAGAGTTTGCTGAAGAACCATTTCGCTGAGGAAAGCAGCCGATGAATGGTACGACGCTGGATACTTGACTTTCGGACGTTAGTCCGTGATGTAGTAGATCTCTTATACTTATAGCGAGGTGTTTTCTAACTGCCGAAGTTAGTTTGGCGCTGGATTGAGTGGTTGGAGAGTCAGAGTCGGACGTATAATCATTGTCATCTAGGTTGTCATTGTTTGTTTCAGCTATCTGTGCCAAGACATGTTCAACAGCAATGTCTAATCGGGTTCTCAAGTCCCTCCAACTTCGCGCAGTATTTTTCTTCATGTTATTTCTAGTTGGATCGCTGCTACAACCCAGCTGGGACAAAGCAAACATGTGAAGGAGAGCCACAGCTTTTCTTATCGTGTGCAAAGTCCTAGTATGAACTTCTTCATCCTCTGATCTGTTTTTAAATGATCTTCTACTATGCGACGAAGATGTTGTATCGCTT
Source organism: Tenthredo mesomela (assembly GCA_943736025.1). NCBI lineage: Eukaryota > Metazoa > Arthropoda > Insecta > Hymenoptera > Tenthredinidae > Tenthredo > Tenthredo mesomela. The sequence continues at coordinate 15,391,561 of OX031014.1, read as the reverse complement.
GTGTGCACTGGGCAGGCGCATGTGCAAGCCAAACTCTCAGGGCTCACTTCGCCTTGTAAATAATTTATAAAACGTTCCAGATCTGCAATTTGGGTTTTGAGCTGAGTCACCAGCTGCTCCTTCATTTTTAAGGGACTGACGATCTATGATTTTGAAAATTATAAAGATATGGCATACTGTTCATAGTCTCTCGCTTGCGCATTTCAATTTTCTCTACTTACTTGACTGATAGCGCAATCAACTTGCCATCGTAAATCGTCTAATGGTAATTTGCATAGGTCATCTATGTTGAAGTTTAATTTTTCTTTCAAATGATCTGGAATAGTAAATGGTATGCTTTATCATGAATGCCATGCGGTTAATAATCGAAACGGGGTTCAATGCTTTCCTTGAATTTAACTGTTCTTGTCGTATTTTAATATATTAACTGTAAATTATCTTATGTGTGTATATATATATTTATGTTTTATCTGTTTTATCTATGTTTGTTACATCTATGATGTCTATTTTATTAAATATATTCTATTTCATTGTATTTTGCTTATACTTTTACGGAAACCCATGCACAGGCGATCTGGTCACCTCTATGGGAGTCTACATTGAGGACCTTTGCTCCTCATTGTAAGCTGAATTTCTGAATAAATTGAATTGAATTCTAATTTAGAGAAATATACAGGGTGAGTTTTCCCTGGTATCGCATAAGGGAGGGGCTTATCATCGAAAATGCTTCGCTCCTTTTTATTTATACTTATTACCGTCGTATTGAGAAACCCCACTTTTATTTCCACACACCGTCAAAACTGATGATTTGAACAAGTAGGCATAGAAAGGGACGGAGTGTTTGCGATGAAAAGCCCCTTCCTCATGCGATACCAGAGGAAACTCACTCTGTATATTTCTCAAAAGTAAAGTAGACCTAGGCATATACTTCACTTTATTGACAAGAGTGAATCATTCGTATACTTTCATTTCTCTGTTTGACTCGAGAAAAAAGAAAATCAAATTCTCTAAATCATCGAACAGTTTTACAGTTAAAGCTTAACGTCTATCAGTTTATATTCTCGAAGCATATCATCAGTATAGAATTCTTCAAGAAACGCATGACTTCCCTATAAGCTGATGACCATAAAATTCAATAATGATTTAATTGCAATGCAACTTATTATTCGCTCTTCTCTTCAAGACTAAAGCTAGTTTGGAGTTGAATGGAAACCATTTACTTCGCTGTATCGAAGATAGACATACCGTGAAAATCGGTTTACCGTGTTATCAACACTACGGATTCTAGTCATCGTATATAAACAAATACTTACTAATGATTAAATTTTGGCGTTCTAGTATAACACTCTGAGGTGGGCCCGCGCCTCCAGTTTCATATGCGTATTTTTCCAGATCTTCCAGCTGCAATTTGAGCTGGCCTATCAACTCGCGTTGCTTAGATCGTTGCATTGCCATCTTAGTCTCAACTTCACCGTCGCTTATTAAACTGATAGCCTAATGAATTCAATTGTGACAAAAACTGATTACGATAATCCTACTAAAGTATGTTGATACAAATAATTGCAAGGTCCATATAGACCTTGGAATTTTTTTTTTTTTAAATTACTGTTCTTGTACTCTTCGATTTGTAAATGAAAATTGTGTGTTTACAGTCACGGTATCAAAGTAGCAGAAAAAAAATATACACATTTTTTGAATAGCAGAACTATTATTGATGACAATAATTGTAGAACAATTGGGGCATACTCAAATGCTGAGACTTAATTTTCACTGTTGTTCGCTGATTGATAAAAATTCTGACTTCTGTTTTTGGAAAAATTCAAGCTCATCAAATAATAAAGGTGCGTAAATGAATAAAATAAGCATATAATGATTCACATTGATAAGATTTGATATATTTATTTAATAATTAGGGAATGTATAAAAACCAGGTACAAAGCAATTAGGTAGGTATAAAATATAAATAAAATATAAACATATATCTATGTACATAAAGCATAGGAAAAATAAGATCACAAGCGCCGACTATACAGCAACTCCGAAAACATGATTTATCAATTTGGAGAATACAATCTACCCGTATGTGACAAAAGAAAGGAAAAATTTGATGATTATTTTCAACTTTGAATCAAATAAAATCATAATTCAGTAGAGATACAAATATAAATTAACATAAATATGTAAAAACAGTTGAGAGATCACAGTTGAGTCGGTTTCATATATCCACAGACAAAGCGTTGTGAGGTGATAAGGGAGTTTGATAATTGCTACTAAGTAGAGGAAAGCGCAACAACACCGTGTTTGAAAATGTGAATAAATTTTTTTGCAATCTTCAAGACTAGAAATGTGAGGTATTCCTGAAAAACTAATGTGTCTTTAAGAAACCGTTCAAGAACTGGTTTATTCGATATTTTCTTGATGACACGATTCTGATAATTAAAAAAAAAAAATAATATTGTGAATCTTTAAAGTGCAGGGTGCAATAGCGACTGAAATAAAGAAAGAGAAAAATGAAGATCAAATGTAGCAGCACAGAAAACTGAAGGTAAAATAATACTGGTAAAATGTTACCATGGTTCTCGAGGATGAGGAAATATCGGTAATACTTTCATCAGAGTACTTCGAACGGCTTACACTTTGTTCATGGGAGGAGGGAGCGGTCGAAGAAACTGTCGTACGATTTTCCAAACACAAGTTATTTGGAACATCTGGAATTCCACGAAAAGCAAATTCCTCCAGTTCCTTAAGTAGGCTTTCTTTCTCGGCTGCCGGAGCATCGACTATTTGTCTCAGCCTGAATTGTACCTGGAAGAAAATGGTCGAATTGGAGCAAACTGTTCTCTTCACCTATTTCGCACCATTACAGATTGTTTATTATTGCAAAAATGAGTTACACAGTAAACAATAATTCAGTTGGGAAGAATGTATTCAGTATAATTAACAGTATCCTTCCTACTTTCTCACATTACATCTTTTCGTGTTACAATGAAGTCGCACCTACATGAATAGAGTCGAGCCCTAAACACGAATCGAATAACAAAAGTATCAATGTTTATATTACACTGCGTTGTTATTACTCTACAATACATTGAGAATGGAAAGAAAATGATTTCATTCTGTGCAGTGCATCGTATGAGGAAGCATTTGTGTTTAAATATGATTGAATTCTGATCTCTGACAGTCTAATCTTTGCCATATGTTGTCTGCATATGTTATAGGAATAACTAAGAAACAAGATTTATCATACATAGATATAGATACTTAGATCTAGTGATCCTTCCTTGACTTCATATGTGTGAATTAAAAATCAGCATTTACAGACAAATTGATGTATCAAAATAAATATCTCAGCTTTTATAAATGTAGCATAAATGTGTAAGATAAAGGATAAAGAATAGTGACTGGAGGAATAAGAATAACATTCACTATAATTCTTGTAGGTATAGAGCTTTTGCGAATCAGTGATACTCATCATCGAAACATACAGTTACTTTGAACTCAAATGACAATTAGAGCAACGAAAAATATTAAAATAAATTTGATATCAAACTATACTACAGATGATGGTCGTGTTATAGGGAGCTCAAGGTTTAATTTTTCTGATATTAAAATTCAGAAATGTGAATCTTGTAGTCTTGTATACAACTAGAATGTGGATAGCATTGCTATAATAACCGTCATTTAGAGCCCTATCAACATTCCTCAAATGTCATTCGAATGATCTATTATTACTTTCAGGGAAGTTGATACAGTAGAGTGTTAATTATCCGAACATCAGTTATCCGTAACGTCAATTATCCAAATGACGATTTGATTGTCCGAAAAGTCAACTATCCAAAATTGAACGTATCAGCGTTTTTTTCGCCCACGGAATATTGCTATTCGGTTATCCGCTTTTCGAGTATCTGAAAGGTGCTTGGTCCGAATTGATTCGGATAATTGACGCTCTACTGTAATACTCAATTTTTTTATACAAGTAATATTCATTTTATTACCTGGGCAAAATGAGTTGTTAGTGCAATTAGAGACGAATTGAGCATCTCCTGTTCGTCCTCCAATATTTTGAGTCTATCCGTGTCGCACGAAAGACTGCGGTGAACAAATTGAACACACATGAATCAATTTTAGTTTAAAAAGAAAAAAAGAAAAATATAGTATATTATGTGAATGAAAATAAAAGAGAATTAACATTCAGCAGAATATCTTGTACAAGCTGAATTTGGAAAAATTGTTATGAACCAAGGATTTGTGCACATTCTTCTATGTGACGTTCCAAGGTGAATCATTTGAAAATGGAATATACTTCTTTTTGTTCTGAGGCATGGATGTCAGATGAGAAGATGAAAGAAAAACTTTTTTTGAAACGAGGGGGGAAAGCAAAAAGTTCAATTGTGCTAATAGAAAAAAAAAAAAAAAATTTGACGCAATGCAAGGGAAATGATTAGCCTTGGTTTGGTAAAACTGGGATTCCCCAATGTTGGCATAGTTTTGAATAATTTCGTGATATATTTATACACATACCTTTCCATGCTGTGAGAATATTTGTATTCGTCTTCGAAATCATTATCACCATCGTTAGCTCCGACCGGAGCCCATCTTTCACCAGCGGGTCTTTCATTTTCGTCTGAATTTATTTCGTCAATATCATCGCATTCGATCTTTTCAATTTCACTGGTCATTTTGAGGCCACTTTTCTTTTTTTTTTTTTTTTATCAAATTTTTTGCCTTTTTCGAAAAGGATATTACTGTGGATCACAAGCCCAAAGTTGAGAAGCTCTTTGAATGTGTAAATAGTTTCTAATCTTTATACCGTATTTCAAACGTGATATGATATTCTGCAGCTACAATAACTAGGCCCGAAGTAAGAAAGTGTTGATTTAAAGCTCATTTTGATGATATATTCAACTTTGGTTTATTAATTACTAACGTAGTTATTGGTTATCTCGATGATCGTGGTTTTAAGCTGACAGTTATTTTAGTGGTAATTTTTACCCCCATTGATTATCTCTTGCGCACGTTGTTGCTGATCTGAAATCTGAATTCTTACACAGTTATGACGTCAAACGATCAACCGATGATGAAATAAATGTGGTAACTGAGATACAGAAGCGTAACGTGATTCGATTTGAAAGCCTGACCCCTCGCGAGACTGCCTACGATCGACGTGACACCATGCGGCTCGTTGAGCGTTTCATTTCGCAGATAAATTTTGTCCCAAGTTCATCTTTGCAGAATTGCAGTCGTATAATTTTTACACTGCTTGCAATCTTGGAAGATTAAAAAAGCTCAACTTATATTCAAAGAGCTTATAGACATTGGGAGCTTTCCATCTACAGACAAAAATCGACACAGTCAGACACACAGCAATACGATTGGTCCCTTCTGTTAGATCCAGCCAATCATAATACTGTGTGTCTGACTGTGTCGATTTTTGTCTGTAGATAGAAAGCTCCCATAGAGTAGGAAAAAGAGCCGAATTTCTGTGTACTTTGTAGAAAGAGAGAAAAAACCAAATGTCAGTGCTATCTCTGTTTAATACCGCATGCGCTATAATTTTAGACGCAAAGTGGGGACTAGGCAAAAGGGGAAATGAGGGGAAAGTCTCTGCATGCCAAGCACTGAAATGTAGATAGAACTGGAACGCTCACTGCCGTGGTGGGTGGCGCGCCGAGAGAGATAGGTCAAAAGAGTATATTCGTCTCGCTCGCACCGCGTATAGTCAGGTAAAAATGTTCGGTCCAGCTCGATACATTACTGTGCTGCAACCTGTCATGAGGCTCAAAATTTCGTCACCCGACTGTACGGAGAGGGACAGAGATACTCCGCTGAGCTATCTCTCTCAGATCGCAAATTCGCTACCCCCACCACGGCAGTGAGCGTTCCATTTCTATGAATATAAGTTCTATGCATGCACGCGTTGCCGCGCGCCAAAACGCGTGCGGCAACGCGTGCATGGAAACCGAGGGTAAGGAATTGAAATAATCGAGAGATAGATTTATTCGAAGTTACGCTGCAATAAATTGATTTCTCCCTGTTAGATATGATGTTGTACGTAGACCTGGTTTTGAGAATAGGGAAAACAACAAGGAATAATGAGGACACATTTATTACTCGTTATCAATATTTGCTTAGCATTATCGAACAATTAAAGAATGGATTGGTTCCGTTTATAGTTAGGTAAAGTTGAGTTAAGATTAATAGTCATGGAGTCAATGATTCTCTTCTTAGTTGGTAGAAAGAGAGCGCTGGAATTTTCAGAACGATACAAACCTGTACCTTTTAAAGGTTACGTATTTATATATGTGAGAATGCTTGGAGACTAGTGATGCGCGATACAGTATCGATATTCTCAATATCGATACTTTTCCATCGATATATCGATATTTTGTATCGATATTTCATGTGCCGATATTTGCAAGTATCGATACTCAACCCACAGATATCGAAGTTCGATATTTCGGGCGAGAAAACAGATCGACAACCGCTAAACTGTCATATTGAATTTATTATGTTATACAATTTTATTGCGAAAAAAAAAAATTATATTTAAACAATAATATTATAGAATTCACTATGCATAACCACTGTCCTTATAACCTTCTGTGCAGAATCACATTCGAAAAAAGAATTCATTTTCATTGTTTGTTTTTATTTCCATTGCAAGTATCGATACCGATGATATCGATACTTCGCTGCCGATATTCTATGTGTATCGATACACTGACCATTAATACGTATCGATACGAAATATCGATACAATTCTAAAATATCGCCATCACTATTGGAGACAGAGGTTAGTCTTGATCGATATTGAGAACTCCGCCCTTAGGCCAACACATCATTTGATAGGTGAGAATGATATTTGATCATCAATGGAGTTCATTGTTCTCTTGTAAACCGAGATAGAGAGAGATATAACAAATGAGGATTTACAAGAGAACGAGAAATACGCACATTGAACTCCTGTGATTGAGACTGATAATCTTGCCATTCAGGCACACACATATTTCTATGAGTGAGATTGATAACATTGCCCTATAGGCCGGCACATAATTCTATGTGTGAGAATGAGAATCTCCTTATTTTGGAGAACGTACCTTTGATATAATGCTGAGATGTATACGGAGACGATGCTTCGCTATAGAAGCCTTGTTTATTAGTAAACAAAAGCGGGGGTTTCCCTGACGATCTCAAGATCTAGTTACTAAAATAGTTTATGCTTGGATTCACGGATGGCGCTGTTATATTATACCTAGTTTGCCCGAAAGGGCGATAAGTCGAAAAAAGGAGAAGAAGAAGAAGATATTATACCTAGTGCGTGCAGGGAGATCGATTCATCGAACGCGCCATATTGCATCCAACTCTCGATCACACCCATTCAAGGTGTGATTTACAGTGTATTGTTACACATTGATGCGATCTGTTGAGAATGAGTTAAAGGAGGCAGATATCAAAACGATAGATGGCGTTAGTGTATTTATTTTAGAGGGTTTTTCAAACACTCCCATTTTTTCCCTTGTAGTATACGACTGCGAACAATTTTTACCCTACGCATCTCACATCGATCAATTTTTTCCCCCTTTCGTTATAATAAATGAGCGTTTTAATACCCCCCAAAGTTGCGGCTACTGATCATCAGGAGGGCTCCACGAGATACAATTTACAATCACGAGGTACATTTACAATCTTCTTCCTTTTTTTTGACTTATCGCCCTTTAAGGTACATTTACAATGCAACGTCGCGCGACGAGCAAAGAAAGAACGAGCTAATGAGCAGTCCGCGGTGGACAGTGGTTTTCATTTTAGACTTATCATAGATGATTGCCGCCAGCTCGTCCCAATTCTCAATTTCTTATTCTGTAATCTGTAATGGACGGTGGACCGATTGGGACCGATGCGGACAACTTTCAACTTCAGAGCACCTTAGTTAACCAATATTTGAAAATGAGCTCTCGTAAATGGAATAGAAAGTGTTTCGTACCAGGGTGCTCATCAAACAATCACGACGAGCCTCTAAAAGCATTTATTAAACTGCCGTCAGGAACTGCAATTCGAAAACAGTGGGCAGAAGTGGTCGGTCGAACAGGAAAAGATGTTTACTTTAACCCTGTATCCAGTGTGTACTGTTGCGGAGATCATTTCAATGTAAGTATCTACAATCGTTTCATAAACATTAACAATGTATCAAGATATCAACGGAAAAGACAAAAGAACAGTGCAATATAGTATAGTATACATGATATATATTTACCTATAAATATAGAGGCAATTTATAGGTTAGGAAATGCGATAGACAACGAAGATCTCAGATGAGACTACGTTTCAAACTTTCCAAACAATCGAAGGTCTTTAATCTTCCTTTTGGATCCACTTTCGATTGAATTGTCTTAAGTATGATGGGCATTTCAATATTTGTCGAATGATGTTTTGTTATATTTTCAAAAATATCAACAGTCAGATTTTCACATGCGGAAAGAACCCAGAAAAAAAGCTACTGGATCTTTGGAAATAATACCAACTATTTATCAAAGTCTGCTCTGTATTTACTGGACTTTGCGTTAAGTGCCTGAAACAGAGCACTACATTTTTGTTCATTACCTGTAATTGTGTTACATTAAAAAAATGACCCTTTTATTTTTGAAACATGATTATTAGATCAAATTATTGTATTAGATTTAATTGTAATTACGGAAATGAGAGTAATTTCTGATTCTTTATTATATATTCCTATACAACAATGCCCACAGCTTACATGTTTGTGATTTTTCATTGAAGCAATCTATTTCGAAGCATTGGAGCATTGTTCATATCTTTAATATCTATCTGAACTTGATCTTACAATATTCATATGTACTCTGATGTCTCCGCTTACAAAAGAAATTAACAAATAAAATCTCAACAGGAAATGACCACTTGAAAATTTTCTTAATTATATCAATTGTTATACAAATGTTAGAAATGAGCCTAGTACAAAATATTCGCAGCACTTACAATAAGCCAATGTCAAACCATATATATTTATTACATCTTGAAGCAATCTATCCAGTTAAGGAATCTTGCTGTAGAATGTGTATAAGGTATCTGTGAGATAGTGTTGGTAACACAAATCATTGAGAATATACTTTGAATTTCAGTGAAAGATAGAGATTCATCATTTTGTAAAATTTTATTTCTACTCTTTTTTCTTTATTTTTATTTTTAATGTTAATTATATCTTACAGCTGGAAGAGGATGCCGAGAACTGGATGAAATATAGGATTATGGGAGGTACCATTAAATTGAAGCCTGGAGTGCTTCCAAGTATTTCGAAGGATCCCCTGTCACTGGAAAAGACTAAACAATCTGCTGAAAAACATAATGGATTACAACCAGATGGCATACCAGGCAGTCACAAAGATATTGGATACAATATTATTGGTACAGAAACGATTGACGAACATAGTATTGATATAAAATATGAACCTGTTCCAAATATTGTGAAGACAGAACCGGAAGAACCTTACTTGGAGAAAATATGTGTGGTGGAACATTCGCATATAGGGTATGAAAGTAGAGAACCGGAGCATAAATCATTTAGCCACAAAGACATTCAATGTAATATAAGTACCCGTAAGCACGTACGTAGTAAGAGTACCCAGACTGATAAGAGTGTGCTAACGTGCTCACGAGCGACTTCGCCCTTTAAGTTTAGAAAACAAAGAAAAAGATGAATGATGATGGCCTAAGAATTCTTTCCGTAACTGTAACATGTTCTTCAGTCAGTCGACGAGTGAAAAGCAGTAGGCCGAACCGTATTGGGTTCAAACAAATTCATCAATTTATCAATTTCGAGTCAGTCTATTCTTTTCGGTTGTACAGCATTGAGGCATTGTCTCAATCTCAAAGATATCCTGGCCTTTGTGAAAAAAATCTCATATAGAAGGGAGATCCATGATGTGACAAAAGGCTTCTGTAAGAACTGTGTATCTCGATAATGTGCATGATAAAGCCTGAGCCCAAACTACAAAGAAAAATAAATGAAACAACCGATACCAGTTTGCAACATTACAAAGTAGGGAGTTTTTGATAACATCTACAAGATCCTAATTTTTATTATCCAACTTGGTGTTGTCTTTGTACGAATGTATTGAAAAATAACTTGAAAGATAGGCTCAAATCTGTTTCTGCATAGTATTGAATCTTAATATATGCACTAGGGTGATTCAAAAAAAAAAAATTTTTTTTTTTTCTTCTCACTAACAGGCTCAAAAGTTTCATTTAGGTCAAAAAGTATGCCGGTTAAAGAGTGGGCGCATCGCACTTTTCGATTTTCCATAAGAATAACATGGGATAAATCATTCTTGCTTCTTCTGATTTTTATAATTAGCAAATGATATGTCACACAGAGAATTTATTTATTTTTTATTTATTGAGTGTGAGTGTGTCTTAAACACAGTACATCATACATATATACATATATATCTACAAAAGTGCCAACAATCGGTAATTACTAGTTTATAATTAACAAAGATATGATACCGCATTGCCGAACAACACCCCACTCAACGATGAGAGTGGATATTGCAAAAGTGCTGTACGCACTTGTCCGCAACCCCTCAAGACTAACCCTAGAATCTACAGACATATTTTTGTAGAGAATTGAACGCTCTACAAAAAAGTTCCGAGTTATTTTCCAATAAGTCCACTCGTTCAAAAGTTATTCAAGGTCAAAGTTAAATTTATTTTAATTGATTTTAATGTTAATTTTTTCAATTTTAATTTTTTAATTTTTTTGTATTTTTCGTTTTTCATTTTCCAACCAAAACATGTCTGTAGATTCTTTGTGTGACGTATCATTTGCTAGTTATAAGAATCAGAAGAGGCAAAGATAATTTATCCCATGTTATTCTTATGGAAAATCGAAAAGTGCGATGCGCCCACTCTTAATATTAATATTAAGAGCTCATATTTTAACAGGCATACTTTTTGACCTAAATGAAACTTTTGAGCCTGTTAATAAAAGAAAAAAAAAATTTTTTTTTTTTGAATCACCCTAATATGCACATTAGCGTGACCCTAATTTGGGGTATTTTTGAATTTTAACCGTTCTCACTGCTTAACTAGCTGCAAATACATCTAGCGTGACTAAAGGCAAAATGGCATATGTGTATACCGCTCCGTGTATAATGAAAAATAATCGGCAAAACCATAAGGTCACATGTCATGTAAATACGCCTTTATGGTTATTAAAATTTTACGTTTTCTCAAAAAAATGTATGAGACCAAAAAGGCACATGGATTTGCAGATACATCTTGCTTTTCCGCGACTGTATATCGGTACGTGAGTTGAAAAGTATTACACGTCAGATGATTGCCAGAAACTATGACACCTCAATATATATTGTAACTGAGGTGTCATAGTTTCTGGCATTAATCTGACGTGTAATACTTTTCGTCTCACGTACCGATATGCGGTTCTGTTGGCACATACGCCCTTTTGTTATGGTACTAGACTTTTTGGCACATCCGCCCTTTTGCTTTTAGTCACGCGATATAAAAAGATTTGTGCAAAGTCCACTGGCACCATCTCGATGGAAAATCGTGCTGGTGAGCACGTTATTTTATTTCTTTTCGTTTTTGCGATTTTTCCAATGTGTTTTTTTCTACCATTCTTCAAAATACTCGGCCAAACAAATGCCGCCCGCCATTTTCCATCATTTGGTTTAGAGTAATTTCGTGAATAACATATCAACAATTCCATACACTGTTTCACTTGGTCGCGTTGCGAGTTTAAGTCATTTGTTATATCATCCATGTCGAAATTTAGACAACTCGAGCTTGTTTCACGGCCAGCCGGCAGCGGTGCTACCCACTATTTCTCCTGTACCAACCAAATTGACTCGTCCAAGATATACTGCCGTCTCAGAATAAAAGTCGTCAAGCAAACATGGGTAAATTCGGTTATGGAGCCAAGAGCAGGTCTGCGGCTGTTAATTGGTCGTTTCCGATCAACCTGACGATACTATTGACTCCCGGAGCAGTGGATGCTATGGCTGCTCAGTAACCGAAGGTACCCCATAACTTGACGGGTTTAATCTCGACCTGTATGGAGCTGACACCACAATCTTCTGCTATTTTTCTTGTTGATAAAACCACGAAAGAAGGAAGAAGACGGAAGAATGTGGGGCCAACTTGATACGTTCTTCCTCCTCTGATCCTTAAAGGTGGATGCATATGAAAATCCAGACGCAGAATGCAGAAGCCATAGCGCATGCCCTGTTGCAAAATTCCAGCGAACAGTGCGCATGCGCTATTATTTTGATGGGTGTCTCACATTTTGCAGTCTGATCCTTAAAGGTGGATGCATATGAAAATCCAGACGCAGAATGCAGAAGCCATAGCGCATGCCCTGTTGCAAAATTCCAGCGAACAGTGCGCATGCGCTATTATTTTGATGGGTGTCTCACATTTTGCAGTCTGCTCGACCTAAAATTTGGTGGACCGCTTCTTAGATAGCAAAAGAAGCAATATTAATGTAAATCGGTAATTTGCTTCCGTAATAATATAAACTATATTAGTATGTCAAATATCAATATGAATGACTAATATAATTGATTATTTTCTCATAAAAAATGTCAAATGAAATTCATTTTTCCACTTGCGATGCAGTACACTGACAGTACATCATGTAGACGGAGAGCTGGCGACCAAAATAGTCAGGTCATTTCATAATCCAAATTTTCCGTCTTATACTCTCTTAAGGTGAAGTGAAACGTTACAAGGCCACGGCCGGGTGCCTTGCACCGCGGTAAAACAGAAATACCGAACGTTTGGTACCTCTGTCCACCGCTAGATTATTTGCAAATATACTGGCTGCAATTTCGATACAGGCTGTGATCTCGACTAAATGTCGATGAGGGTTGTGATCTCAACTGAATATCGGTCTTTTAGTTATGAGCAACGGAGAATCGTCAATTCTCAGCCATTTCTCCATCAAATGACACGAGATTAGGCTCAAAGTGTGTGGTTTTTCATTGCGGAGTGGCTAATTATCGGGAAAATGCGATTATCTACGGCAACAGTGAATAATCTCGCGATTTATGTGGTCGGTACGTCAATCTGTAAAAATTTTTGTCAAACTTTGGAAAAGTGAAATAATCAGCCACTTTCTGCCACAATTATGTGTAATCCCTCAAAGTTTCATCGCGATTCATTCAGTAGTTTCGGAGAATTCGCGCTTCCCGTTTTCGAGGTTCTGACAAACGTTTCACTTCACCTTAACATCGCTGATAATTCATCCGGAAGTTTGCCTGGCTTCCGGTACTAAAGCGCGCCGCGGGACGGGCGCAAAGAAAGGGGTGGAAAAAATTAATTGAAAAACGTCATACCATAAGGGCTATTTTTTGGTGTGGCAGTAGGGAATGATATTTTGAGTTGAACGGTAAAAATGGCAGATACTTTGGTTGCTGGAAAAGTTGCGGCAGACGGCAATAACTACCCACGAAAATGTGTATAACTTATATCACACCAGAACGGCTGGAACAAAAATAAATATTTACAGGAAGTCATCAAAATTCTATACACGAAAGGGCAGACAAAAATCTTGAGCCGAACACCCTGGCAGACAAGATACAAAGCGGAAATCGCGGTTCGGCTATATGAGCAGCGCTGGACCTACAAATTTGACGACGGGGCAAAGCTGAGTCCCCCCCCTACATTGGAAGAACTGTCAGACATTTATTTTATAATTGAGACATTTATTCCAAGTTGAAGAGTATAGTCTCAATAATTCTAAAAAATATTTCATGAACGGACTTCGACATTTTTAAGCGGGCATCTTCAATAATCTGAAAATAAAACAGGTTTCAGGTGTAAACATTTCTAATTTATTTTAACCCAAGTACGGAATAGACGAGTAACATCAAAATTTAATTCGTCTGGCCTTTCTGCCGACAAAACTATCAATTGTCAAATCATAAAATATAGTATTGTGTAGTGACTCTATCGTTCGAAACCTATTAATTCATACCATATGTGAATTTATCGGACCAGTCGAACCAAATTTTTAAGTCTTCTAACTGAAGCTCACCTCTATATAGAGCGTGCAATCTCCAGATAGACCGAAAAAAACGGAAGTGCATCATAATTATTTTTTCAAGTAAAAACTTTTACTTGAAAAAATAATTATGATGCACTTCCGTTTTTTTCGGTCTATCTGGAGATTGCACGCTCTATATAGAGGTGAGCTTCAGTTAGAAGACTTAAAAATTTGGTTCGACTGGTCCGAAAAATTCACATATGGTATAAAATATAGTACTTTTCCTAACTCAGTGTGCAAAATTCGATTTTGCGCACGCAAATGAGTGTGCAAAATAGTACTTTCCCGCACTAGTGCGCAAAATAAATATAATTGAAACGCAACACCTTTTCTTTGTGTATTGTAACGTTGAATGAAAGAGAGAGAATTCAAGGTGCGGGGAGATAGAGCTGGTAAACGTAAATAAACAGGATCGGCATCGTTACCAATTCTTTTAAGCGGACACTTCATCCATCTTATATACAATAATTTGTATATACTTGAAAATTCAATATTTCATACAAGATACCAATGTTGTAGAATTTTGCGTAGCTCGTTAGGAAAAATAGTATACGTAACTAGTGCGCATAGGTGTCTCCCGCACTCGTCTCTTTTGTCGCCCTCGCTACGCTCGGGCGACAAATCCGACTCGTGCGGGATTCACCTATTTTGCGCACTAGTTACGTAATCTACTATTTCCTAACTAAGTGTGCAAAATTCGATTTTGCGCACGCAAATGAGTGTGCAAAATACTACTTTCCCGCACTAGTGCGCAAAATAAATATGATTGAAACGCAACACCTTTTCTTTTTATATTGTAACGTTGAATGAAAGACAGAGAATTCAAGGTGCGGGGGGATAGAACTGGTAGACGTAAATAAACACGATCGGCATCGTTACCAATTCTTCAAAGTGGACACATAAAGCGGACACTTCATCCATCTTATATACAATAATTTGTGTATACTTGAAAATTTAATATTTCATACAAGGTACCAATGTTGTCGAATTTTGCGCAGCTCGTCAGGAAAAATAGTATACGTAACTAGTGCGCATAGGTGTCTCCCGCACTCGTCTCTTTTGTCGCCCTCGCTACGCTCGGGCGACAAATCTGACTCGTGCGGGATTCACCTATTTTGCGCACTAGTTACGTAATCTACTATTTCGATACTAGTGCGAAAGTGTTGATTCTCGGACGAGTGTGAAGTTTTTCGCCCGCACTGAAAAGAGATTGAGAGCCTGGCGCTCGCACGAAAGAGCCTCGCAGTCGTAGAAGTAGGACGACTGGACTCGGAGAGTTGTGCGCGGCCCACGCTCGCAGAACGAGAAGGCGAGCGTCTCAGAGTGAGTTACAGGTGATCTCACATGTATGGTAGTGTAGGGCTCTATCCGTCTGAGAACGCGTGGATTGCAGAAAGCGGGATAGGCCTGCCTACCGTGCGATGACCACGCGCGCAGAGTAGCTACGATCGTGGCACGATGAGTATTCTTAAATGACGGCGCTCTGAAAGAGGGATGCTCTGTCGCGCGCAGAGTGAGCGTGTGACCGTGCTGCTTCCAAAAGGTTGTACGAGCGCCAGGCTCGCCATCTTCTTTCAGTGCGAGCGAAGCGAGGGTGACAATCACACGAGTCGAGAATCATCTTTCGCACGTGTATCGAACTTCATTTTTCAACACAGCGCGCGTTAAGTTGAATTTTATGCACGCGAAGCGTGCGCAAAATCGAACTTTGCGCACGCCGTGTGGAAATAGCTATTTATGTATCAAGTCCGAAAGGTGTCACTCTCACTTTTCGGTATGGGTTATTTCGAATATTAGCCGATCGAGTATGTTGTGACACAACACACTCAGGCACAGTTCCACAACTCCTTGTTTGAACCACGATTATGTGAACTCAGGTTCAAGTAAACCATAGATTAAATTCAACTGTACGTTCCACGGTACGTTTGTAATTGGAGTTTAGGTAAACCTATAACCGATTGCAGTTAACTCTGCTTTCCGTAGGAACTTGCACCAGGATTGGCTACTTACCTTTTGTCAAATTCGACGCGGGAGAACATAGGTAGCTTTGATTTAGCTGTCACTGTCACTGTTTGTACAATACGGTATAATCGGTTAAAATTCAGTTTCGGCGATGGATAAAAAAAAAAAAGAATAGTAAATTTCACTCGGAGTGAAAAATTTAACCTGGTAGCTAAATTAGAAGTTAAAGCTAATCGAATTATTATCGAGAATAAGAAGACCGATGGGGTTACGTCGAAACAGAAGGAGGAATGCTGGCATAAAATTGCTAACGAACTCAATAGCGAATGCGTGGGTGAACATAGGAATGTTAACTCGCTAAAGAATTGCTGGGACAATTTAAAAAAAAAAAACTAGAAAGCATTATGCTGCAATGCGGCAAGAATGTTTTGCGACAGGTATGTACCCTGGATCATAACAAACATCACAGTGAATAGTCACATACGAATTGTTCTATATAGTCATTAAATAAAAACTTTCATCGTTAAGGCGGTGGTACTATGGAGTTACAAGACGATCCATTACTAGATCGAGTGAGGGCGATAATCCGACCATCCGTTGATGGTTTGGTCAACCCATTTGACAACGATGCTGCATCAGCCAGTGTGATCTTAGAAGGTTATATTATTATATTATTATATTATTAAGCAATATTATGAAGAATAGCAGTTGCAACAATTACTGGCAAAATCTTCTCTATTGTTTGAAAGCGACATCCAAGAGATAATATTGGGAATCTTCTTTTCCAAATTCCAAACACACGCTCGATAATATTGCGTGTTCTTATCTGCGACTCGTTATACAGTTGTTTAGCTCGAGTTCGAGGGTTCTGTAGTGGCGTCATTAAATAAGAACAAAGTGGATAACCACCATCACCAAGTATGATAGCGTCATTGAATGTCCCAGCTTCAAACAACGCATGGATCCTTGAATTATTAAATATTGTACTATCATGCACAGAACCTTGCCATCGTGCTACTAGGTCGATGAATTCCAAGTTAGCGTTGCAAATTGCTTGCACATTTATTGACAAATATCCTTTCCGGTTTCTAAAATATTCTGCATTATCTCCACCTGCAACAAGAGTTAACGTATGCCGTAATATTATTAATCACGTCATATGTTCTGTACACATATGTATAATTAAACCAGAATCTGCTGTATGATAATTACTCACCAAGTGATTGAATTTTCACATGCGTGCAGTCCATGCAACCCAGCACTCTTGGAAATCGAGCGATGTTGAAGAATCGTATTTGTTCATTTTTGATTTCATCAGGCAACATAGGGAAACTTATAATATTTGGTCGAAGGCGAGCAATCGCAGCAGTTACACGATGCACGACTCTATGCGCACTGGTCTTACTTACTCCACTAAAATCACCTGCTGAAATCAAATGACTCCCAGTTGCGTAAAACCTCAATGTCAAAAGGAGCTGATTTATTGGAGATATCACGTCATTTCTGAAAAACGTAAAGGCAGCCAGGTTGACAATACATCATCACATCTTGGAAAAATGATTACATAAAGAAAATAATGTGATGCAATACCAATTTCCAGTGATAGAGGCAATAAAGATAATTCATTGTACAAAATACATCCTACGTGGAAATGTACTTACTGTTCTGTTGCATATTCTAATTCATGCTGAATATTCACCAGCACTCCATTAACGGTTTCTTTAGATAAACGGAATCTAGCCCGAAAATCAACTTTGTCCATTTCTTCAGAAAAATTTGGACGTCTCCGAAATATTTATGGCCTGCGGTCGAGAATATCAACAAAATCCTCATCATCCGATGATGACAAGATATTATTTATCATTGCCATAGCTCATATATAAAAGAAGGTACATAACCAAAAAAATCGTATTAGCTGTCATATAAAGAGCGTAAATAACCAACAAAATCGTATTAGCTGTCATACTATTCTTCGTTTTTACCATATGACAGTTGTCTCCTTCGTTGTAATCCAAGTTTAAAAACGCTAAACCCTCAAGATCCAGCGTTCAGTTTTAACCCAGCTTAGCGAAGCTAAAACGGAGATTTTCGTATTGTGGAACGCAAAGTAACAGTGAAATTTTGTTAAACAGAGCTTATTCGGTAAGCCAGGTTCACGGACATAAATTAGCAGGACTGGCTACTAGTCTCCACTGCATGTCTCCACAAAGTGCCGAAAGCGCAAGCTAAATTCAGGCGGCGCCACGGGTAATAATTCGATGGTTATGGCCGACTATGAGTTATATATATATACCACAATATAGATAATATACTAGTGAGTAATGCGGATATGTAGATCACAATTACCATTATCTAAAATTCAAAAATCGTTGTATGACTCCCGGTGTATCGATAAAATACGGTTAGATATAACGACGGTAGACAGAGCTCAATTATAATTAATACGTCCATTGGTGATTGAACTTATTTTTATTACAAATTACTTTTATAATGTGTAATTACACTCGGAGATAGTTAAAGAAAAATTCAATATAATTTCCTTATTGTTATATGCATAGTTCATAATTGCTTTTATTTTTAGTACGACTTGCTTGCTGTTTTGAGAAGTGCAAGGATTAAATCACGTTTTGTGTGGTAAAAGATGGAAGTAAGTCAGGAAAATTTGGGTCATATAGTTCAAACTCTGGAGTAGTAGAAGAAATTGCAATCATAGTTAAAATTGCTTGTGAAATAAGAAGCATGTAACCGTAGAATACCAGAGCTATTTACTAGAGAATACCAGAGATTAATGATTGTAAAACTTTGCAGCCTTTTTCTTTTCCCGACTTACTTTTTGATGCCGCATATTTAGACTGTGGGAGAACTGACGCATTCGCATAGTCAAATAGTAACGGAGGGTGAATGCAATCACATCATCCTTGTGAAGATTGCAAGGGAACTCGAAAACGGAGTTGTTAATCAAGTCCGATAATGTATCTTCAAATACAAAAGCGGAGTTCACGTGTCGTTGAAAAGCTTCCTCTACCCGTTTAATAAAATTGAAAAAGTTAATGTTGGGATGAATCAGTTTTCCTCTGGTTTTAATTTCGACTAATCGAGTAACAGACGTAGATCTGGTTGTGTTGCTCGAAGTGAAAGCAGCCCGACATGTCGGACAGGTGGTGGTTTTATTCAACTGCCTACACAAATATCCAGTACAGTAGTAGGTAATACAGTCTGTAACGGTTGACTTGGCATCATTATTTTCATCTGGCATTTCAAAATCCCAATTTTGTTGACTAGTTTGCTCCACCAATCCATCTAGTTTTGCTTTGATGTCGTTAATAGCTGTATCGTCCTGTTGGTGGCTGTATACATTCTTTAAGTCAGCAAAACTAAACATGGTCTTGCTAGTACAGTTATCCGAGTTTAACGTAGTGTTCCCAAGTTTAGGTGGTTTCACCATCCCATAAATTGAGAGCATTTTGTAAAGCTGCAAGAATGTTGGAGTCGCAGGGTGATCATTCGAACCACCAGCTTGTCGAATAGTACCGAAGAATCTCTAGAATATTAAACAACATAAAGAGCTCAAGAAAGAGCAGCATGTCAACCAAATACAATCATATTATTATTTCGTATACTTATATACAGGTATTGTTATACAAATTTGTTAGCACGTACTTCTAATGGATCCTGATTCATCTTTCCGGTTAAGACATAGCAGAAGTTGCAATTTTCCAGTAAAAAATTTGACAATTCTATGGCTGAATGAATTGTCACACGCAGACCCTCACTTGTACTTTTAGTCAAGCAAAATTCCTTTCGAATTTCACCAGCGTCTTGGTATCTTTGCCACTGATCCAACATTGTTAAGGCATCACGAAGAATCTATACAAAACGATTCACACCAAATAAGGCAGTCGTCTGCGTGCTATTCATTGCTCACATTTTGTCGTACCGTAAAATCAGCTGACCCAATTTTCAGTCCTTCGACAGGAGTTTTTCTGTTCAATGCGTCGAAAAGATTGTTGACGAATAAACAGAAATCAATTGTGCCTTCGCACTGTTGCAGATCTACAACACTTTCATCTCGATAAAACTTGAGTCCGTTGGCAACTGAATTACTAAAAACCTGATGAAAAGATAATGTGATAGAATCCATAATAAGTCATATCATACAATTCTGTTTTCACCTGCGTAGCTAATCGTACTCTCATTTTGGCGGTATTAGTAAGCTCGATGTGGGCTTTCGACAACTTATGGGCTACTCTTAAATCACTAGGGAGTTGTGAATCTAATTTATACAAAATCTTGATATGCTCCCAACTCACAGAGAGACCCTGTGGTGTAGTCTGCGAATGAATGAAAGTCCACAATATTAGTATATTATAGTGAATTTTCAAGACTTCGAATATATTGTATTTCGCAACTTCGACAAATCTACTGAATGAAGCATGCTAGAACCATGCATACCTTCAAAATAAGTGAACTGCTTAGTCTATTTCTAATATTTTTAATCAAGTGTGGTGTATCGGAAAACATGTACACTCTTCGTGTTTCGTCGACAGGATGTGTAAAAGAATTGTTAAAATTTCTTATTGAGCCATCAACACCTAAGTCTGTCCACATTTTCCGATTAGTAGTAGCACCATCGGCTACCACACCATCTATGAAAGCTCCGCACTCCTCCATAATTACTATCGCTTTCACAATAATTTTGGCTAAAAATGATCCTTGACAGACTCCTCTACTAGCGAATACGGCAATGGGCTGGGAATAGGAGTCGGCAAATGGTTGGAACATAAGAACTAATCCATGGTTAGCCATCTCATGCACATCAGACGTCTTTGAGTCCTCCTCACCAAAATCTGTTAGTCCTTTATATGATAAAGTTTTAGAAGAAACACTTATACTTTCTCTAGTGCTTATTTCATCCAGCAGAAGCATGCCTCTTTTTTGCTGCGGCGATTTATTTTTCAATCGTAGCTTCATTAATTCAAAAAAAGCTGCGTCGAAGCCACATTTAGCGTTAATGAGAGATAAGTACCTTCTGATGGTGCGAACACATGGCAAAGGAAGGATACCGTTCTTGCGAATAAACTTATAACAAGCTGGGGAACGAATGTGCAACAGCATGCATACCAACGCCCAATCTTCTGTATAACGTCTACCATTAATAGTCTTTGCTTTAGAACATGAAAGAATTTCCTTCAATACCAACCGCTGATATTCTGGGACATTGTCTTTGTGCGACAGTAATTTTTCTTCGAGAGATTCATTGGTTACTTTTTCTATATCGTGTTGTAGGCTCTCCAACTTTTTTTTAAGCAAACTTACTCGCGCTTTTGCACGATTTTTGGCCCTTTGTTCTGTTTTGATTCGTCGCCGCAACTCATCTACCTGTTTTCGTTGGCGTGGTGTTCGTGGGGCTCCGTTTTTCCTTCTAAGTCTCATTGCATGTAGAGCACGATTGCGGAGGCAAGTACATTGAGTACAGTACCATGTACTAGACCGTGGCAATAACTTGTGACATCTTTTAGATCGCCACTTTCTATTGATATCTACAAATGCTATTTTCGTTGAAACAGTTGTCAGCTCCGCAAAGTCTCCTGCCCCGCGACAATACTCCATTGCATCAATGTTTTTTACTGCGATAAGTGTTTCGGCAATTGTATTGACTCTGTCATACCCAACGAAAGCGAGTGAGTCGACTCGCATGCTTAATACAGAGCTCGTCACGTTAAGCTCTGAGTCAATAGACACCTTCGGAAAACCACAATAAAAAGTTAAAATTTATGTGTCTCATCTCAGTTGGGTTAAAATTGTTATAAACGTTGATTTCAACTTCACTGGACCTGCTTGAAAACAGTTGGCACAGAGGCCGATGGGGCATTAAAATGTTGTTCCTCCATCATGATCGTCTGTGAGAAATTTATATATTTTTCTGTGCCTACAGGCATATTAAATGTCCATTGCGGTGGTAATTTAATTGTATTTCCATGCTGCAATAGAAATTCAAACAAATCTGCTCCAGCGGCAGTTCTGAAAAATTGGCAATATCTTATCTATTGATATAGGTTGCAGCGATGTTACTAAGAGGGCCTATGCAAAAACGTGACTAACTCAAGATCCTTTGCACACGGCACTGTGTGTTCTTCAGGTACCAAATCATCTGATGGTATTAGGAGTGGAATGTTTATTGAAATTGACGTCTCTGTCTGACATTCTAATTGTGGCGCACAAGCACTTGTCGTAGCAATTAATTCTGTCTGCTAATAAGACATATGTGCAGGTAAATAATTGTTAAATAATTTTCATAATTTTTGGTAGTAATTCGTATGTTTCCGATGGAAAATATTAAAACTTTCAATGATTTCCTACGACCCTGAACTATTTTCTACCACTTACGATAGAATTATCCTCTAAACTACTGCACAATCGTTTTGGATCAGTTTCTTCGACGAAGATATTTTTACGCTTTTTAAATTTTACATTCATTAGTGTGCCAGATAAATTTTCTTCCAAAACTGCGGAAAATATACTTGGAACAGCTCCATCAACCAAACGAGGTTTCTTGTACAGCGTCTGTAGGACATGCTCGTGTGTAATTAACCCATCAATCCGTTAAAAACGAAAAAAAAAAAATTCAATTTGAATTGGCTCGACTAGATTGATTGAGATCCTTCTCTAAAAAAAACTTAGTCTGTAATGGATGCACCAAGCCCACCTGAAATAGCCAAGCACTTATATGTCATTAATTTACATACTTCATGTATAATTCTGCCGTCTGGGCCAACTGCTGTCCATTTCCGAATTATAGCCGCTTCTTCGAAATGTAGTTCACACACAAAATATTCTTTATCGTCGATAAACTTCTCACCGGGATACACTGTTTGCAACGCATTTTGTACGAAATTTGTCCATTTGTGCCTTCGTTGTTCTGGCTTTTTCGGAGCAGCAAAAAATGCTAGTTTAACAGAGCGGCCTGCTTGGTTCGGAGTACAACCCGTTACGGCACAATATTTCACCATTATGGATTTTTTCTGAAAAATCTATCGGAAAACGCGACAACACGGAAAAAATTGACAGATTGATCACTGGATCCAGCCATGACAATTGACAGTTCATCGTCATTACCACCGAATTATTACCCGTAACGCCACCTGGATTAGCTTGCGCTTTCGGCAATTTGTGGAGACACGCAAGCATACATTTTACCACGAAGTAAGAGGGAAGGAGACCGAACTCTGCCGAGTCCACATCCCAAAAGTGGGGCCAGTTTTCCAGCGATAAGTGAGCAGTTCGCTGCGAAGAATACCGAGATGACGAGTCACGCATGCGCAGTACGACTTAGCTGCGTCTTTGTCTCTCTCGCATAAAGTGCGAGTGAGATAGTTTTGTTGTGACAGTGAGGTTAGTTTTTACCACGTTTTTACCACGAAACGGTAAGATGTCAGCGTGTCGAGTACCGCAGTGCAAAACGAAATATGAAGATAAAAATAAAAATACTTTTATGCCAAGAAATTACGCACCATAACCTCACTTGCTGTCGCAACAAAACTGTCTCACTCGCACTTTCTGCGAGAGAGACAAAGACAGCTAAGTCGTACTGCGCATGCGTGACTCGTCATCTCGGTATTCTTCGCAGCGAACTGCTCACTTATCGCTGGAAAACTGACCCCACTTTTGGGATCAGAGTTCGGTCTCCTTCCCTCTTACTTCGTGCATTTTACATAGGGAGTAGCATTGGGCTGGCCAGGTTTAACATGGAGTTGTGGAAGTGAGCATCAGAGGCTAATTTTGGCGGGTGGGGCTTAAAATTTCGAAAGTTCAAAACGTTAACTGGCTGAAATATCGAATTTCAAAATTAGTGAAACGCAAAATTCAGAACAGGCAATATCACGATACTTTATAAACTGTACAAAAGATCATTATGAATACGGAAATATCACAAGCAAATTTCATCGAAAAACCAATTTAAGAATGGACAAGATCACGAAGGGCAAAATATCGAATTAGGGGAAATATAAAAAATATTAAATTTGGACTGTTGTTCATTTTGGAATAGTTAATCTAAGGACCCAAACAATACACAGTCGACGATAGGTTGGCAATAAGCCGTCTGAAACTTGCCTTAGGTCGACAAAGTTTTGACTACTTGTCGACAAAAAGTCACCGTGGAGTCGACTCATGACCCAGCTTTAGGCGGCACACAGTCGACTCAAGAAGTCGACTTTTAGCAGACTCACATCTGTCTTGAATTTGACGAGAAACGGCAACACGAGATACAAGCCTAGATGATCAATTTTCGATCATTATTATTATAATTATAATTATAATTATTATTATTATTATTATTATTATTATTATTATTATTATTATTATTATTATAATGTTATCTGTAATGATGTCTCGCTTATCCAGTGACAATACACATGAAAAACAAAAATTCCTCGTTGCAATAAAAAGATTTCTTGTTTTAATAAACTAAATTAAATATTAAATATATTGTAACGGATCAGGCGACCTATGCCTGACCGTTAATAATTCGAACGCCAACCGTTGCGGACGTCGAACGATCTAGAATATTCGACGAGAGCGACAAGTCGCATGACGTCACAAACAGTATATAAATCGAGACACAGCTCTCAGCAGCAGCAATCTTCGGCAAAGCGACCGGATTGACTCACCGCGCATCTATTAAATAGCAATTCTACGGTATAGCACCGGGTTGACTCGCAACACTCTTTCTCATCAGTCACAATAGGCAGAGCGCCTTGTGTACTAGTAGCTTCACTTCAATATAAATTCTATTCTATTTTATTCGCGAGAATCAACATAAATTAAACAAATTCCAAAAGATCATGGAAGAAATTAACTTTGGAAAAAGTATATTATTTAGTCAAAGTATTCATAGTCAAATGAAATCAAATTATCAAATAAAATAACTGAAATACGAGCCTGTCAAAATTCGAATAACGAATAACGAGTAATAAATAGTCTTCGATATTAAAATTTTAGTAAGTAAGCAATCATTGTAAATATAATATAGGAATTGGTTGCAACCGCATGTTTAGGTAAAATTAAAATAAATCGAATTTCTTGATTATCTAAAAGTAAGTCTATGCAGATCCCTTATCCGCCATTTCCAGGTTCTTCTTCGTCTGTATAACCAACCAAAGCTAAATACAGCCTTAGGGTGTCTCTGACACACTCAGGTCTGGCACAGCAGGTTGTATTGTTTAGAAAATTTGGGAATAAACTAACTTTAACATAACTGAAATCAAAAGGTTAGGTGGGTAAAGTGCAGCCTTAGCGCGTTTACGTGTTCAGGTCTGTGGGGAGGCGGCTTTAGTTGCACGGCGACTCAAGTCCGTAATAGGGAACATTAAATTATTGATATAAAGGTCTAGAACATATAAAATCGAGCAAAGAACTCACAATTACACTCGGTTCGCGATACCGATGGTATCGCTCAAGAACCGAAACGTAACAATATATATATATATATATATATATATATATATATATATATATATATATATAATATATTATATATATATTATATAATATATTGTAACGTGTTCGGAGTATAGCACCCAGCAGAACGACCGAACTACGACCATACGACCGCGCAGATAGCCTCGCGCCGATCGCGGATCAGAAGACCCTGACGTGACGTCACAAGTAGTATATAAGCCGGCACGCAGAAGCAGTAGCCAGCGATTCGTACTAAAGCAGTCAATCGACTCAGACGCATTATTAGAAATTCATCGATAATAATTAAACTCACATAACCTCAAATAGGGAGTTACTCAAAGCGGGATCTTACCTCATATTAAATTCAGAAATCGAGAAATTGAAGATTAGTTAAAGCAGCAATTTAGATTAAACTCAAAACGATAAAAGAAATTATAATTAGCTAAAACAGTAATTATAGAATCAGAATAAAACAAAAGAAAGAATAAAATCAAAAGCGATTTTAGAAACTAAACAAAACAGAAAACAGAACAGAAACCAAAGCCAATAGAATAGGAAATTAGAATTAGGATTTATTATTTGATTATATCGAGTCACATTTTTAGTTTATTTCATTTTCACTGTAAATATTAGATTTAAGTTAGATCGATCAAAAGAAATCGAATCAATAAAAATAATTAACTAGATATTATAATCTAACCAATCTGCCGTCTTTCATTTCGTGTATTATTTCCTTGCTTAATTATTATAAATTCTTTTCAGGTAAAATCATTGAAAATAAAATCGTGTTTAGCTAATAGGCAGCTTCGGTAATCTATCACTCAGGCAGCAACGGTATAGCTTTGATTGGTACCCGAGTCTGAGAGTGTAAGATTACCCAAGTCTGTATTAGGCAGCTTCGGTGCGTTTAACCAAGACAGCAACGGTATAGCTATAATCGGTACCCGAGTCTGAAAGGTATAAAACAATCCCAAGTCTGTAGGGAGGCAGCTTCGGTGCGAAACACTCAGTCAGCAACGGTATAGCTATAATCGGTACCCGAGTCTGAGAGTGTATCAATCCCAAGTCTGTATTAGGGTACAAAAGGTTTTTTCACATTTTTCCTAAGAGGAGCTCCAAAAATCACACCCGTGACAAAGGATTCACGCGAGCTAGCGTAATTTCTCGGCCTTCTGCCGTGAGACATACGCAGAAAAAGTTACATTTGGCGCCCAACGTGGGGCTCCTCAAAAATTAAAATTTAAATTCACTTGCAGTTTTATTAAATTAGCTTCATTATAAAAAATTAACTTCAGTAAAATCTTGCTTCAAATCGTTTAATAAAATCAATAACACGAAATGGAAGACAAGGATTCGGTTCCTGGGGGATCAGAAGATCAGGAAAAAGATAAGGATCAGAATCCTGAGGAACTAAAAGATAAAGATATTCCTGGGGGATCAAAAGATAAAGATATTCCTGGGGAATCAAAAGATAAAGATCCAGTTCCAGAAGGGACTAAAGATAAAGAACATGTAGTAGTTATTAGGGAATCAGGGTTTCATGAACAAGACATATCTGGAGTAACCGACACTAGTTTGCTTAGCAGCACAAGTAGTCCGAAGGGTGATTCTGGTGAGCCTGTCTCAGCCCTTATGGCAGCAATCCAAGGTCTGAAAAAATCAAATGAAAGATTAGAGAGGAAAATCGATAATAAATTTGCCTCTATAGAAAGGACTCTACATACTTTTGAAATTAAGAATATCGAAGAACGAGTAGCACTCGAGCTAAAATTAAATAAAAAGATAGACGAACATAGTCAATTTACTAAAAGGAAATTCACTTCAGTAGAGACTACGGTCCAGGTCGTCGTAGATAAAATAGATTCAGAAATCACTGAATGTCAGAATAAAATCACCTCCACAGAAATAGCTCTGCGAAACGAATCCGTAGGTAATTTGGAACTTCTCAAAAGTAGAATCAAGGAAGGAGACAAATCTGCGAATGACAAAATTCAGGAATTAAACCATAAACATGAAAGTTTAAAAATAGGGTTAGAAGGCGAAATCAAAAAGCTAAAAAACAGACCGATCAATCAATTAAGTAGTAGCGAGAACACTAGACTTATTACTAAACAGATAAAGTTACCAACTTATTCAGGAAAATCATGGGAAAAGCCTATGAATTATATAAGAGAATTGGAGGAGTACTTTACCTTTTTAGGAGCTGATGAAGAGATATCTTTTAGATTAATAGGCCAGAGCCTAACCAGCGATGCTAAGGACTGGTGGATTGCGCGTCGCGATGTCATTAGTACTTGGCAATCATTCGAAACAAAGTTCCTTGCTAGATTCTGGGGAGAAGAAATACAAAGAGATATTCGTAAAGAGTTAGAATTCGGTTATTATTCGAGCGACTCTAAATTAACATGGTCAGAATATGCGAATCGGAAGTTTGCAGCAGCTGTTTGTTTGCGTCCTCGCATTTATGAGGAAGAAATCGTACGTAACCTGGTTAGACACTTCGAGGAACACGTTGTCGAAGCAGCTAGATGCAGGAACATCCGCGAAATCGATCCTCTATTAACTTTCCTAGACGAAATGCAGTCAGGTGGGCGATCGAACGCACCCAAACCAACAAATCAAGCGTGGTTTGCGAATAAACAGAGCCCTGCGACTAATCGTGTAGCAGACGAAAAAGCAAAGCCTTTATCATGGCG
Organism: Tenthredo mesomela; assembly: GCA_943736025.1. Lineage (NCBI taxonomy): Eukaryota > Metazoa > Arthropoda > Insecta > Hymenoptera > Tenthredinidae > Tenthredo > Tenthredo mesomela. The sequence goes on along the minus strand of OX031014.1, from coordinate 15,363,367 downwards.
TACGGGAAATAATAGCACTAGTAGCAATAGTTTCCAAAAACCATCTACATCACGCGATTACAAACCGACCGACACACAAGAGACACGACAAAGTTCTGGAAACACGGACTTTAATAAAAACAAACAGAGTAACTGGACAACTACAAAAGTAGTACAAGCTCTCACCGGAGAACCAGTGATTGATCAGGTCGATAAATGTGATCAAGGACTAGTTTCGGAAAACTAGATGGCGCTGTGTCAATTCAATCACTAGAAATAGCGACACAGCGCGATTTAAACGTTTTTGCGGGAAAAATAAAAGATTCAGAGGATAAGGATTTGTTCGAAGCTCCATCTGAGTACTTATTAAAAGAAGACGTAAAAACAGAAAATAAAATAATATCTTGCCCAGAGATAGATTTACAAATAGAAAACGTAAAAATACGAGCTCTAGTCGATACCGGAAGCCACGTAACGTGCATTTCGCACGATTGGTATACAAGAAATTTATTAAGCTTAAATAAATGCGAAAAATTACCAGTGGTAAATTTCCAAATAATCGGTGTGACAGGGGGCAAGCCCATTAAAATCAAAGAACAGATATTAGCTACGGTTAATGTAGGGCATCTTACAGATCAAATAACATTTTTAATTGTAAATGGCCTTAAGCAAAATGTCATTATAGGCATAGATACTTTACACCGCTGGAAAGCAGATTTAGATTTGAGAACAAATAAACTTAAAATCGAAACAACGCCCGGTTATGGCCAAATTCCATTACATAAATCGGAAGAGAATTATGAAAGTCAAATAGCCGAGGTTTTATCAAACATTAAAACACAAAAAAGCGTAACAGCCAAACAGGAAAGCGAGTCCGACATAGACTATAGCTTGACCGATGATGAAATCAACGAAAAGCTGTCAGAATGTCAGGTGTTACGAGCGGGTGAAATAAAAACCTTTTCAAATTTAATAAAGAAATATCGAGACGTTTTTTATAAATTACCAGGCCGTGTAACAATTTACGAACATAAACTCAACATTTACGAAGATCGACCTTTTGTCAGAAGATCGTATCCTGTTCCAATTATGCTTAGAGATAAAGTCAAACTTGAATTAGAGAAAATGCTAAAACTAGGAGTAATAGAAAGATCTTACAGTGAATATGTAAATCCACTGGTCGTTGTAGCAAAAAAGTCCGGAGAAATCAGATTAGTATTAGACGCAAGGTTTATTAACAAGCTCATAATACCTGACCACGACTGTGCTCAATCGACTGAGGTCTTATTCCAGAGATGCGGAAATTCTTCGTATATGTCTACCCTGCATAAAATGCCGGATAAGAATCCGGAGTCCAAATTCTATACGGCCCGATACGGCAAAGTGTCGTATTTTGAATGCCGATTCCTTACGGTTTTATGCCATTCTATTCGGACGCCCCATCGATGTCCCTATCCGGATCTATGCGTGCCCGAACCGCGATTTTTAACCCTGGTCAAAATGCCGGATAAGAATCCAGAGTTTAAATTCTATACGGCCCGAACCAGCAAAGTGTCGTATTTTGAATCCCGATTCCTTACGGTTCTATACCATTCTATTCGGACGCCCCATCGATGTTCCTATCCGGATCTATACGTGACGGAACCGCGATTTTTAAAAATATCGGTGCGCCTCTTATACGGTTTTATACGGAGTGTAGGATGCCCCCTGCGTATGCGGTTCTATGCGGAGCGTATTCGGATGAATCCGTAATGTATGCGCACATGAAAGTATGCTCGGATTAAGGTCCTATCCGGAACGTACAAAAATTACATCAATTAACATAGCATGGCATCGCAGTCTTTGTTTTTTTTTTTTTTTTTTTTTTTTTTTTTTTTAAATTCTTTTTTTCAAACAATCAGCGCTTTAGGGGGAGCCCATATATTGACATCATACATACTGATAGCACATAACCAATACAGGAATTAGGCGACGCTTATATTAGATGACATTTTCAGCCTCTATATATACTCACCAACTCCTATAAGTGGCACTCGCGAGAATATCGAAAGCGGTGGTCGCCGCCTTACGAGAAAATATTGAAGTAATGTAAATTACATAGAAACCGGATAGGTACGGACAGAGCCCCCGATTAGGACTTAGAAATAATGACACGAACAGCAAATATTTCTATCACCTTGCAATGCGCAGCATTGAAGCCCGACGGGGACAGATAGAGCCCTGCATCGGACTTTGAATGTTTATGTTGATCTCATCGAGTGCAAGATCGAAACCGGATAGGAACGGGCGGAGCCCCGCGACGTACTTTAAAATATTTCAGACACGATTTTGATGACGAACGCTGACCGTATAGAATCGTATACATCACTGAGCTCAAGTTTTCGGTCCCGAATATATTCCTGATAGGGACGGACTGAGCGCCGCGTGGGACTCTGATATTATATAAAATGCGCGATCGGAACCAGATAAGGACGGGTGTAGCCCCGCGACGGACTTCAAAATATTTGATACGCGATTTTGATGACGAACGCTGACCGTATAGAATCGTATACATCACTGAGCTCAAGTTTTCGGTCCCGAATATATTCCTGATAGGGACGGACTGAGCGCCGCGTGGGACTCTGATATTATAAAATACGCGATCGGAACCAGATAGGGACGGGTGTAGCCCCGCGACGGACTTTAAAATATTTGAGACGCGATTTTGATGACGAACGCTGACCGTATAGAATCGTTTACATCACCGAGCTTAGGTTTTTGGGCCCGAACATAATCCGGATAGGTCCTCCAGCGTCCCGAGTACATTTTGTCGATGCGATAGGATGCGGATAGAACCGTATGAACTGGTGTCGGACATAAATACTGAATTCTATACGAAATTCTATACGTTCCCATAAAATCCTATACGGCATTTTAACCAGGGTGATGTTAGAAAATGCGCGATCGAAGCCAGATAGGGACGGGTAAAGCCCCGTGACGTACTGTAAAATATTTCAGACGCGATTTTAATGACGAACGCTGACCGGATAGAGCCGAATACATCACTGAGCTTGGGTTTTCGGTCCAGAATATATTCCTGATAGGGACCGACAGAGCGCCGCGTGGGACTCTGATGTTAGAAAATGCGCGATCGAAGCCACATAGGGACGGGTAAAGCCCCGTGACGTACTGTAAAATATTTCAGACGCGATTTTGATGACGAACGCTGACCGTATAGAATCGTATACATCACCGAGCTTGAGTTTTCGGTCCCGAACATAATCCGGATAGAGACGGACAGAGCGCCGCGTGGGACTCTGATGTTAGAAAATGCGCGATCGAAGCCAGATAGGGACGGGTAAAGCCCCGTGACGTACTGTAAAATATTTCAGACGCGATTTTGATGACGAACGCTGACCGTATAGAATCGTATACATCACCGAGCTTGGGTTTTCGGTCCCGAACATACTCCGGATAGGTCCTCCAGCGGCCCGAGTACATTTTGTCGATGCGATAGGATGCGGATAGAACCCCATGAACTGTTGTCGGACATAAATACTGAATCCTATACGAAATTCTATACGTTCCTATAAAATCCTATACGGCATTTTAACCAGGGTAGTCTCGACCTTACGGCTAGCTTTTAGCAAGTTCCTCTTCACAAAGATTCAAGAAAATATACGGCATTTATGCACGAGGGTAAAACATACCATTTCACGGTTACACCATACGGCCTAAACACTAGTTTAGCTAGTTTAGTACGAATTCTGGATTTAGTCTTAAAGAATACTGAAAATTTTAGCGTCAATTTCGTTGACGACATTCTGTGTCTTTCTGATTCCGTCCCGTCCCATTTGGCTCATTTGGAGATATTATTAGCGACGTTTCGGAAATACAAAATGACGTTAAATTTCGATAAATCAAAGTTTTTTCGAGAGGAAATTGATTTCCTAGGGCATAAAATCACGAGGAACGGCATAAAGCCACAGCCAGAAAAGGTGGAAGCGATTAAAAACTTCCCTACACCTAAAAATATTAAACAACTGAAAGGCTTTCTCGGCCTAACTAACTATTATAGTAAGTTTACGAAATTGTACTCAGACGCGACAGTTCCATTATTATCACTTATCAAAAAGGAGGCCAAGTGGGATTGGACGGAAAAAATGAAGGAGCAATTTCAACTAGTGAAAGATATTTTTTGCGAGGAGATGATTATTCATCACCCCGATCCAAATAAAAGATATTATTTACAGTGCGATGCAAGCAATTACGCGGTAGGAGCTGTTTTATATCAATTATCAGATGATAACGAAGAACAAGTAGTTGGATTCGCAAGTCGAACCATGAGGGGAGCAGAATTAAATTACTTTACGACGGAAAAGGAGCTATTAGCTATCGTCTTTGCGTTAGAAAAATTTAGGTCTTACATAATCGGAGCAAAATTAACAATTCGAACGGACCATAAGGCTCTAACTTTCCTTACTTCATGTAAATTGATAAGCTCGCGTTTAGCTCGTTGGGCATTGTTTATTCAAACTTATAATTTCGAAATCGAACATATCAAAGGTACTGAAAACGTAGTAGCAGACGTGTTAAGTAGGTATCCACCTGAAAAAGAAAACAAAGAACAATTAATTAGTCAAATTGAATCCATTGCACCATTAGCAAAAGAAATCGATGACGAGTTAATTAAAAGTTTAAAGGAAATGAAGGATTATCAAAGATTAGATCCAAGGATCAGTACTTTACTCGATCCAGATTATTTAAAAACAAAGAAATCTCTCATTATTCAGAATGACGTTTTGTATCACCAAAGTCCAGGGGGCAGTCCAAAGGCTTACATACCCGAATCAATTTTAAAATCATTAATTCAAGAATGTCACGAGGCATACGGACACGTAGGTGCGGCAAAATGCCATAAATTATTACGAGAGGGATTCTATTATCCAAAACTTGCTAAAAGAGTACGACAGGAAATAGCTAGATGCGATAAATGTCAGCGCTGCAAAGTTCCGAATCGGTATAGCTATGCTAAAATGCAGAATATAATTCCAAGCGGAGTAGGGGATTTAATATCTATTGACTTTTTAGGACCCTTACCTTCTAGCAAAGGGAATTACAAGTGGCTTCTCGTTACGATAGATGCATTCTCGAAATTCGTTAGATTATATCCGCTAAGGGCAGCAAACGCGCAGTCCACCATTAATTGCATTTTTAAGCAATATATTCCGGAACTAGGGAAACCAGGGCGAATCCAATGTGATCATGGGACTCAGTTCACTTCTTCATTATGGGTTAATAAACTAAAAGAGGAAGAAATTACATTGATATTTTCATCAATTCGCCACCCACAAGGAAATATTGTAGAGCGCGTAAATCGGGAGATCGGAAGATTCTTTCGGACTTTTCTAACTGACAAGCACACTCAATGGATCAATTGGATTAAAATCATAGAAACCTGCATTAACGAAGTATCACATGATTCCACTGGATTCGCACCTTGTGAAATTCAGCTTAAACAGAATCCTACGCGATTTTGGGAAGATTGGATAATTAAAACAGAAAACGACGTAAAATACGAAACTAAGCTGTGCTTAGTAGAAAATAACTGTTGAGAATTGTTACTCAACATTCCATTACATTTCGTAATTAGGCTATCCTAAATAATTAAGCAAGGCATGACCTGGAATGCGACAAAGCGCATCGCATTGCAGGTTACGCCAATAATCGAGTAAGCATTATGTAAGTTATAAATTAGGCTAAAGACGGAGCCGCGCTTCAGTCTTGAGCGGATACCTTGAAGAAAGCGGAGGCTATCTCCGAATACTCATTGACTCGAACCGGAGCAAGTGCTCCAAATTCAATTCTTTTGTACTTGGTTAAAATATTAAATAAAAACTACTTTGTCACTATCAAGCACTTAGAGTGATTGTCAAGATCACCTCTGGGAACAACCCTTTTTAATTCCCCATTCCTTGTGTAACGGGAGTTAAATAAACAAATTACAACATTGGTGGCAGCGGTCTAGCGGATAAACCAGAGCTTGCAAGATAGTTGACGTTTAAAGAAAAGTAGAAAAGTGAAATAAAAAGTAAATAAGTAAAAAGAAGAAAGTTAAAGGTGCAACACGCAGTCGTTGTAACCTGGTGAAAGATACATCGCAAAGAAAGAGCTACAGCACGCAGCATTCGTGGCCAAGGCAAAGGAACCAGCACGGGGTACCTACAGCAGCAGCAGAACACAGCGATCCAGCAGCACCAAAGGGATCAGAGGGTCAGCAACAGCCCAGCGGAAGCGGAAGAAGCAAGATGAAGATATTCATTTTTGTGTAAGTCAATTTGAAATCTTTCGCAGTTTTAGTATATAAGCCGCAAACATTGTTATTGAGAGCTAACTGCCAGTTAGAAGCGTGCGAGCATTAAAAAATTATCGTGTTTAGAGAGTGCAAGGAATTTTAGATATTTTTCCGTCAAAGTAACGAATCAGTTCAGGCTCATCGGGCTTGAATTAGAATTTTTGATTAGAGTAGATGTCTGCTACATGGAATAAAATTGAGGAACTTGTCGCGCAAGGTCAAACCGGGTGGATACAGGAGATTCGGAAAGAGGTCCTCCTACAAATTTGCGAAAGATACGGGTTAGCAGTCGATGACTCAAACACGGTAGAGGAGATTAGGGCAACTTTACGAGCGTTTATTAAAAGCAATAGAAAAGGACAGCCAACTCCTTCCCCAAAGCCTAAACCAGGCACTTCCTTTTTTCCTGACCAAGCCCAAACAGCATCCCAGGAGACAATAACCATTCCGGGATCGGTTCCTGACGAGAAAGAATCAAAGCAACAGACAGCAACCAAGATGACGGACTACTTGACATTGAAGGAAGTACGACAGATGGTCAACGTTTTCGATGGAAGCGAACCACGTAAAGTGGACGATTTATTGCAAACGATCGAGTATGCGAAGAATAAAGTAAATCCAAATCAAAAACCAGACGTGTTAGAACTGGTCCTAAAAACAAAGATACAGGGCGAAGCAGCCATGGAACTTAGATATAAAGATATAGATTCTTTCGAAAAGCTAAAAGCCGAGCTTTTGGCATTGTATGGAGTTAAAAGCTCTACGCCAGCACTGTTGGTAGAATTATTTTCAAGTAGACAAAAAACAAGTGAAAATACGCATGATTACGGAAAAAGGGTTACGCGTCTTATGATGGATCTTATTAGAGCATGCGGAGCTAGGACGGAAGTAGCAGCGGAAAAAAAAGGAATAGAGGACCTACTCAAATACCAAACACTAGCCATTTTTGAGAACGGGTTAAATTATAATTTGAGAACGATCGTAAAATCATACCATTTCACGGAACTTTCGGCTTCGATAAAGGGCGCGGAAGAGGAAGAAAAATCGCAAAACGGCGTAAACTCTATAAATCGACGGACTAACCAGCCGGGCGATAGGAATACATCAACAGTAAAGTGTCTGAAGTGTAATCAGATGGGACATTTTGCACGGGACTGTACCCAGACAAAATACAAGCAATCGTTACCTACAGCAGGACAGAGTAGATCGGTACATCGTATAGAACTGGTATGTAATTTTTGTAAACGCAGAGGGCACCTATACAAAGACTGTAGGGATAGAATACATCGCGATGAACGACGATCGGGAAATAACGGTAACGGATCAGGCGAAAACCAGAAAACTAGTACGGGCTACTCCCAAAATTCATATAGTCGAAACGCAGGACACGAAGGATCACAGCAATCGACGAGGAATGCAGGATCGTACAAATCAATGAACGTCGCCAACGCAAATAGAGCAAGTCGGAACAGAATAGAATTAAAGGCGAACGGAACCACTAAAGAAAATATGACTCTTTTAGTAGACTCTGGTGCTGACGCCAGCATTATCAAAATAGGAATGTTGAAAGATGATTTGCCAGTTTTAGAAGAAACGACAAGTTTATCAGGAATAGGACAAGGCGTTGTTGAAGCGCTTTGTAAAGTCATATTAACAATTCCATTGAAGGATAGAACCATTAAACATCCCTTTTTTGTGGTAAGAGACGATTTCAGTCTAGATGCTGACGGCATCATTGGAATAGATTTCATAGAGGATCATGAAGCCGCGATAGGTAAAAGCGCTCATGCATTTTTCATACACGGGCAGCGTTTCGAACTCTTACGACCGTTGAAAGCGGAGAAAATTAGGTTAGCGCCGCGAACAATAAGGAAGGTCAGTGTGAAGACAAACAGCAAGTTCATCGGCATTGTAGAGAAAAAGGAACTCGCCGACGGAGTATACCTAGGGAATTGCTTAACTAAACCGGCGAACCAAGAATGCATAGTAGACATTTTAAACCTAAACAATCACGAGGTGATATTGGAGACGCCTACCGTGGAATTGGAGGAGTTATGCGAAGAAAATAACGAAACGAAGGAAGAAGAGACGGCCTGCATAAGACTACTTACTGGTAAGACGGGCAGACAACGAATCAAGCTAGTACATGATACTATTCGCACAGATCATCTCAACGAGGAGGAGAGAAATACTCTACTTGAGATATGCGAAAAGTATAGCGAAATTTTCTATCTACCGGGGGATAAGCTAGGCGTTACCAACGCGACCAGTCATACAATAACACTAACGGATGGGGGAAAACCGATTAATGTTCGTCCATACCGTCTACCTGAATCGCAGAAACAAGAGATAAACAAGCAAATAGAAGCCATGTTGGAGAGTAACATAATACGACCGAGTCGCAGCCAATGGAACGCACCGCTCCTGGTAGTACCGAAAAAACCTGACGCATCAGGGAAACAGAAATTTAGGGTAGTCGTCGACTATAGAAAATTAAACGAGATAACGGTAGGAGATTCGTATCCCTTGCCAAATATTACAGAAATATTGGATCAGTTAGGAAAAGCGAAGTACTTTACTACATTAGACCTCGCCTCGGGATTTCATCAAATTCCGATGGCCGAAGAAGACAAGGAAAAAACTGCTTTCTCAACAGCACATGGGCATTATGAGTATAATTCAATGCCATTCGGAATGAAGAATGCGCCAGCGACATTCCAACGTTTGATGAATACCGTTTTAGCAGGTTTACAAGCATCTAAATGCTACGTTTATTTAGACGACATTGTAATCCATGGAGCAACACTCAAAGAGCACAACGATAGGCTCATCGAGGTACTAAAGCGACTGCAGGAGAGCAATCTCATCCTTCAGCCGGACAAATGTCAGTTTCTTCGGAAAGAGACTAGCTATTTAGGGCATGTGATAACCTCGGAGGGAATCCTACCAGACCCCTCGAAAATTGCGGACGTCAAAAAATTTAAGAGTCCGACAAACGTTAAGCAAGTACAGTCATTTTTAGGGCTAGCAGGTTATTACAGAAGATTCATAGAGGGATTTTCAAGCATAGCACGACCGTTAACGCAACTAACACAGAAGGGACGCAAGTTCGAGTGGACAACGGTAGAAGAGAGCGCATTTGAAACACTAAAATCAAAGCTAATTACGGCACCCATCCTAAAATATCCGGATTTCACAAAACCTTTCTTGATAACAACAGATGCATCCGACAAGGCAATTGGAGCAATACTCTCTCAGGGACCAATAGGGCAAGATTTACCTATAGCATACGCAAGCCGAACGCTTAACAAAGCTGAAAGAAATTACTCGACAACCGAGAGGGAAATGTTAGCAATCGTCTTCGGGACTAGACAGTTCAGACCATACGTATATGGGACGCATTTCACTGTGATCACGGATCACCTCCCTCTTAAATGGATTTTCAAAATCGAGGATCCTGGATCAAGGTTACTGAGAATGAGATTAAAACTTGCCGAACACGAGTATGATGTAGTCTACAAACCTGGAAAACTGAATACGAACGCAGACGCACTCAGCAGAATATATAAGATTTACAGCAATAGCCAGGAATTCGAAGAGGATAAACCTTTAGAAGGTACAAAGATTCCCGTAATGTCAGAAGTAGAAGAAGAAGAAGTAGAAGAAGAAGAAGAAGAAGAAGAAGAGGAAGAAGAAGAAGAAGAGGAAGAGGAAAAGGAAGAAGAAGAAGAAGAAGAAGAGGAGGAATCGGAACCGGAATACACGGAAGACAGGAGGAAAAAGATCTTGTACGAATATCACGACGCACCCATGGGGGGGCACCAAGGCGTATCGCGTACACTGGAACGAATAAAGATGGAACACAGGTGGCCGAAAATGCGCAAGGAAATAGAAGACTACATAGGCAGATGCGAAAAATGTCAGAAAAATAAAACACAGAGAAAGCCGAAAGCACCCATGATAATCACCGACACTCCCTCGAAAGCCTTCGAAAAATGTGCACTGGACATCGTGGGACCATTGACTGAAACTAATTCAGGCAATAAGTATGTACTTACGTTCCAAGATGCTTTAACCAAATTTAGCAAAGCTATGCCAGTGGCTGACCAAGAAGCTTCCACAGTGGCTAGAGAATTCGTAAAAAATATTATATGCGAATATGGAACTCCCAAAGTAATCCTTACCGATCAGGGAACTAATTTTTTGAGCAATGTATTTAAGAATATGTGTAAACTCTTGAAAATCGAGAAAATTCAGACAACAGCGTATCATCCAGAATCTAACGGGGCGCTGGAACGATCACACAGAACACTAGCAGAATATCTAAAGAATTATATCGAAGAGGACCAAAGCAACTGGGATGAGTGGTTGCCGTACGCTATGTTCACGTACAACACAACCCCCCACACTGCGACAGGGTTCACGCCGCACGAACTTGTTTTCGGGCATCCAGCGGAAATACCATCATCGGTAAAGCAAGCGCCGAGACTTACCTACGCGTATGACGACTACGTCCAGGAACTACGCGAAAGGCTTAGGGCAGCTCATCTCCAAGCAAAAGGAAATTTGGAAGCGGCCAAGGGAAAAGCGAAATCATACTACGACAAGAAAACGGTGGAGACCAAATTTCAGCCGGGAGATAAGGTTCTTCTGCTTGATGAGACGGTTCGGCGAGGAAGATCGGCGAAATTAACGCCGAAGTATGTAGGTCCATACGAGATCACGAAAAAGGATTCGGATGTCAACTACACCATCCGAAAGGGTCGGAAGGAGACCAAGGTTCACGCCAACAGATTGAAGTTGTTCGTAGAACATTGACTAGAAGGAGCAAAGCATATACTCGACCCCTATCCTACCCCTCACATTATTCCTTACAAATTTTACGATATAACAAAGGGAGGGGATACTTTAGTATTAATGTCCAAATTAACTTGCAGATCATTGCTGGCGATGGCGCTGGCAAAAGGAGAAATCAGTTCATCTTACAAGATCGAGAGATTCAGGGATAATCCAGGCGTATTCTTCGAGAAAATAGGGACACTGCAAGTGTACAAGGATAGGTGGAGCTTAGTAATAGACATGGACCTCCGCACGGTGTTCGAAAGAGAAGAAAACGTGAAGGCGCATCTAAACAACATACGCAGAACATGCGAGGGTCCAGATAACGCGGGCTCGCTTTTATGTGAGACTTTGAGCGAATCGGTAGAAAACTTATTAGGTAAAGTTGATAGGGGCTTGCAACTAGTTCGCGACGTCACATGCGTCGGGCCGGCACGAAGGCGCCGAGGTTTAATAGACGGTCTAGGCTCGATAGCAAAATCCTTGTTCGGGACTATGGATGCAGCAGACGCGGCTAGAATAGATCAAGAGATCGATGATCTTCGGGAAGATCAAGCCAACTTAAAAAAGACAATGAGCAAGCAAATCCAAATCGTATCCTCGACGCTAGGAGTGTTTAACAACACCATGAGGGTAGTGGAGGAGAATGAGAAAACCTTACTCGAGATAACCAAACAACTCAACATCAGTCTCTCGAACGGTATAGAACGAACAGCAGCGAGACAAAACCTTGACGAGCACATAGAGGCATTAGGCCTAATAGTAGATGCGCTGCTGAGCGATGTGAAGGACCTAGTACAATTCTTAACGGAAATTAAAAGGGGTATTATCAACCCTACGGTGCTTACACCAGCTAAAATACTAGAGTACCTTTCGTCGGCACTACCGCACCTGCCGGCAGGGCATAGCTTTCCCATACCGTTGACGCGACCAGGAGTGTCATCGCTGATGACAGTCGCGGATATTAAATCTTATGGAAGAGAGGACACCGTAGTTACAGTAATAGAAATACCTCTGATAGGTAGCGGGGAGTACAGCATCAATAAGGTATATCCTCTGCCTGTCAGGGCACAAAACAATACGTATTGCTATCTGGAAACTACGGAGGAATTAGCAGTGGTGGACCACGAGTATAGAAATTATCTGCAAATGAGAGAGGCAGATTTAGGAACTTGTAAGCGATTAGGCGAGCATTATTTGTGTGACCCAAGGCGCCCCACAAATTCGATAGGAATGGGTTCACCCTGTGAAATTGCAATCCTCTCGAAGCTGGACGTTGAACTTTCACAATGTCCTAAAAGAATAGTTAGGGTAAATAAGGCAGTAATTTTAGTCTTGCAGAGGCCAGGAACCTGGGTATACGTAGCGCCAGAGGCCGAGGCAATCACAATAGCTTGCGAAGGGTTGCCTTCGGCGCGCGAAACATTAGTAGGCTCTGGCAAGTTAACTCTCAACGGGAAATGCGCTGTTACTGCAAAGGATTTTCGTATGGAGACATTACGGCAATATCAGAGTAACCAGGAATTCAGTTATTTGCCGCCGTACAATCTGAGTCTCCACGAAACAGACTGGGAAGCAATCCCGAAGTCTAACGATAAAGGTGTCAGTGTCGTACTCAAGAGCGTCCTGCGAGACGCAAACGAGCTAAACTCATTGGGAACTAGCCTTGAGAACCTACACAAGGAATTAGACGATAAGAACAATAGTCACAGGCGGCACCTGCCGTATGTGGCACCTTTGTATCCCATAAGTGGATTAATATTAATAGGCATGATAGGTTACATAATCTATAAATGTGTATCTACAGGTAAATTTAGATGTAAAGAAACGTCACGACAAACAGTGGCACCGGAGCCTCCGCAACCGCGGAAACGGGTTCCGATGGCCAGGGAAACTGTTATCAATTTTAAACGTAACTCGTCTATCACGGGTACGACGTAATCAGCATTAAGTTATGAATGGGTTTTTACTAGTAAGAAACATGTAATGAATTGGGATAAGAGTATATGTAATATGTATGATATAAAAGTAACCACAAATAAATTATTGTATCTAATATCAAAATAATAAAGCCGGGTTTGGGTTAAAGTAAGATTAGCAAATAAGGTTAAGACTAAGGAAATTTGTTAATTAGAACAAAATAGTCCGGAGGCCTATTCTCCTAAGGGGGGAGGGATGTTGAGAATTGTTACTCAACATTCCATTACATTTCGTAATTAGGCTATCCTAAATAATTAAGCAAGGCATGACCTGGAATGCGACAAAGCGCATCGCATTGCAGGTTACGCCAATAATCGAGTAAGCATTATGTAAGTTATAAATTAGGCTAAAGACGGAGCCGCGCTTCAGTCTTGAGCGGATACCTTGAAGAAAGCGGAGGCTATCTCCGAATACTCATTGACTCGAACCGGAGCAAGTGCTCCAAATTCAATTCTTTTGTACTTGGTTAAAATATTAAATAAAAACTACTTTGTCACTATCAAGCACTTAGAGTGATTGTCAAGATCACCTCTGGGAACAACCCTTTTTAATTCCCCATTCCTTGTGTAACGGGAGTTAAATAAACAAATTACAACATAACATTAAAAGACATGGTAAAAGACGAGCCGATAGGTTCAATACCACGCACAAAATGAGTAGGTTTAAGATAGGAGATAAGGTATTAGTTAAGGCTTTAAACGTTTCTGATACTGTTAATAAAAAGATGGCAAAATTCTTTGCATTATATGAGGGACCATACCGTATAAAAAGACAAATAGGGGAAGCAACCTATATTTTAGAAACAATAGACACGGAGGTAGAACGTGGAAGATTCCATGTAAACATGTTCAAACTGTATTTAGACGGAATGTGAAGAAAATGCACCATAGTAATAATTTTACGGAAACCGTACAACATAATAGAATTCTCAGAAAGGAGTAGCGCCCTTTGGTTTCTAAAAAGAGCGAAAACATTTATCGTATATAAGACAGCGTAAATACAATAAAAATTCAGTCAAAGTCATGATGTCTAACATTAACTATGGCTACACCAGCGTCCAGGAGAAATCCACACAGACACAAAACTTAAACCTAAATTACGACGAAGATCCGAACAATAACGCCGAAAAAACAATGAAGTGCAGGGGGACGTTTCTAAGCGGGAAAGGATTGTACCGAAACGGAAGGTGCACTCAAACGGCCAAAGAAAAAAAACCAAAAGTGAAAATAATAAAAATAGACAAAAACCCGAAAATAAAAATAACGAAAGTTACAGAAAAACCAAAAGTGAAAATAATAAAAATAGACAAAAACCCAAAAATAAAAATAACGAAAGTTACAGAAAAACCAAAAGTGAAAATAATAAAAATAGACAAAAACCCAAAAATAAAAATAACGAAAGTTACAGAAAAACCAAAAGTGAAAATAATAAAAATAGACAAAAACCCGAAAATAAAAGTAACAAAGTTAGTGGAGAAACAGAAAATAGACGTGATTAAGCGTAATCCACAAATTAAAGTTTCAATACCCTTAAATAAAATAAGCGTAAATTTGAATAAAGTAAGCAAACGGGAGCAAAAAGTCCATGATATGCCATGGAAGCTGATCAAAATTGATTTATACGAGAGGACGGAAGAAGAAAAGAGAGCAGCCAAAAAGAAAATGAATCTGTTCAGATTATTTGGAACGGTAGACTTACCACCAAATGACGATAAGCCAAACCAGAAGAAAAAGGCAGAAGAAAAAAACGAACCGATAATTAAGTCAGATGACCAAGTCACAGCACCGAAACTATTGACCAAGCCAGATCTGATAACAGATGAAGACGACATCATTGGGAGACTGCAGATTCCAACACCTGACCGAACAGAGGAAAACAGTTACACATTTAATCTACTCGATTTTGACTACCTAAGCCAACTAGCTCCAGATATCATACATAAAGTACCTGAAATGATATCGCCGATGGAAGAAGAGGTCTTACCGGAATACATCGCGAAGTTCGATTTCACCGACCCACTCGGGCTAAAGAAGGAGAAAAATTAATAACACTCGGACGTAAAAAAAAAAAAAAAAAAAAAAAAAAATATATATTTTATAATAATAATCACGGACTTATCGAACAACACGGACATATCATTCAAATAATCACGGCTATAACAAACACTCGGACTTGACAAATAAAATACCTGAAAGAACAAATTTAAACCATAGACTTGACAACAGTGCCTAATAACCAATAAAAAATTTTTTTGTTCACTTACCTTTGATGACAAGTGCACCCTTATCAAACGTCAGTTAACAAAAAAAGGGGGCAATGTAACGTGTTCGGAGTATAGCACCCAGCAGAACGACCGAACTACGACCATACGACCGCGCAGATAGCCTCGCGCCGATCGCGGATCAGAAGACCCTGACGTGACGTCACAAGTAGTATATAAGCCGGCACGCAGAAGCAGTAGCCAGCGATTCGTACTAAAGCAGTCAATCGACTCAGACGCATTATTAGAAATTCATCGATAATAATTAAACTCACATAACCTCAAATAGGGAGTTACTCAAAGCGGGATCTTACCTCATATTAAATTCAGAAATCGAGAAATTGAAGATTAGTTAAAGCAGCAATTTAGATTAAACTCAAAACGATAAAAGAAATTATAATTAGCTAAAACAGTAATTATAGAATCAGAATAAAACAAAAGAAAGAATAAAATCAAAAGCGATTTTAGAAACTAAACAAAACAGAAAACAGAACAGAAACCAAAGCCAATAGAATAGGAAATTAGAATTAGGATTTATTATTTGATTATATCGAGTCACATTTTTAGTTTATTTCATTTTCACTGTAAATATTAGATTTAAGTTAGATCGATCAAAAGAAATCGAATCAATAAAAATAATTAACTAGATATTATAATCTAACCAATCTGCCGTCTTTCATTTCGTGTATTATTTCCTTGCTTAATTATTATAAATTCTTTTCAGGTAAAATCATTGAAAATAAAATCGTGTTTAGCTAATAGGCAGCTTCGGTAATCTATCACTCAGGCAGCAACGGTATAGCTTTGATTGGTACCCGAGTCTGAGAGTGTAAGATTACCCAAGTCTGTATTAGGCAGCTTCGGTGCGTTTAACCAAGACAGCAACGGTATAGCTATAATCGGTACCCGAGTCTGAAAGGTATAAAACAATCCCAAGTCTGTAGGGAGGCAGCTTCGGTGCGAAACACTCAGTCAGCAACGGTATAGCTATAATCGGTACCCGAGTCTGAGAGTGTATCAATCCCAAGTCTGTATTAGGGTACAAAAGGTTTTTTCACATTTTTCCTAAGAGGAGCTCCAAAAATCACACCCGTGACAAAGGATTCACGCGAGCTAGCGTAATTTCTCGGCCTTCTGCCGTGAGACATACGCAGAAAAAGTTACAATATATATTATATATATATTTAATATTAAATATTTCCTTAATTAATAATACGAATTAAGAACATATTTCCTTGATTTAATCAAAAAACATTCAAGAAACTACACTGATAAAAAATTCAACTTGATTCAAGAGAGAAAATCTTGAAGCAAGAATATCATTTTGAAGAATTTCATTGTTCTTGAACCGCAAGTAAAATTTACTCGAACCAATAAAAATTTCTTAGCTCAAAAATTTATTCTCTTGACTCAATAAAATTTTTTCTTCAAAATGGTATTCTTGTCTCAAGATTTTCTCTATTAAATCGAGTTGAATTTATCAGTGTACAGTTTATTAAAGCAAGAAATCTTTTCCTTGAAACGAGGAATTTTTTTTCTCTGTGTACACTTGTCCCTCATCACTGTACGATATAGGTGAAGAAATAATATTAACAAGTAAGGTTCAAATTCAAAAATGCGTCGTATGAAAATTGCAGCATATATTTTGTACTCGACATAGGAAGAACTACACTAATTACACTTGTCCCTCATCACTGTACGATATAGGTGAAGGAATAATATTAACAAGTAGGTTCAAATTCAAAAATGCGTCGTATGAAAATTGCAGCATATATTTTGTACTCGACGTAGGAAGAACTACACTTTATGGTTGCCTTTGTTTTGATCGTTCAAGCCTCCAACGGTCTCCTGCACGACGTAACCACTCCTGGGTTGCGATTCTGTAACTTTCCGCTAACTCGCTAACTCGCTAACTCGCTAACTTTTCGCTCTAAGACCGTTGGTTGGCTGAGGAGCGTCCAATCGGAGATCGTTACGGGCCGCAACGATCTCCGATTGGACGAAGTTAGCGAGTTAGCGAGTTAGCGAGTTAGCGGAAAGTTACAGAATCGCAACCCTGGATTGCACAATGGACTTCCGAAATCGACGAATTTCCTTTTTTTATGATCGTCTCTGCAACATCATAATCATCTCATATATTTTCATTATTCGTTGTTCACACAGATGTAAACACTAACAGTAGGATGCCTGTTACGTTAATTTTTTTTTTTTTTTTTAGCATTGACAATTTATTTCACACAGTCACACATACCAGTTAATATAGCCGTGAACTTCGTATCAGATAATATGATATATTATAGTATATTAGCTCAAGTACTATTAACGAATACTCACAGCTATTTAAAATATATTGGGCGTTCATACGTCAGGACCGCTAATGCTTGTCAAATTGATATCACTAGTTTTTTCTTATCGCTATAGCAACAGGATATCAAATATTTATATGCTCAGCGCCGATGTGGTTCGAGGCTTCATGAAGTCGGCTAAAAGTCGACACAAAAAAGTCGGCTAAAAGACGACATAAAAAAGTCGGCTAAAAGACAACACAAAAAAGTCGACTATACTTCGGCATTTAGCCCACTGTGTTGTTTGGGGACCGTTTAGAAATTCTAATTCATTTGAACGAAAGGTCAAAAACTCGAATGGTCAGAATCTCGAATCGCTTAAAATTAGACGGGCCGGAATAGCGAAAATACTGCAATATTTATTCAGTAACTAATTTTGAAGAATCAACGAAGAATGTCGCCGTCGTTCAGAAATACTCAGGAGCTCATAAAAATTCTATCATTCGAGATTTTGACCTTTCTACATTTTGCGTTTATAAGTTCTGCTCCTTCTGAATTTTGGTTTTCGCTGTATTTATGTTTGGTTTATTAGCTTTTTAAATATGAGCCATTTTCGATTTTTAGTTTTAGAAATATATACTTTTCATGTTATTATATTCTATATTCTGCTCATTCGAAGTACGAATGATCTGAAAACAAATTGTCGAATTAGCCGGTCAGATAAATAACCTTTCGACGAAACACTTATTCGACTCAGTGGTCTGTCGGAAATAAAAAATTTTGAAATCACAATTCTCCTTATTTTGGTGTTTGCTCATTTCAAAATTCGAGATTTTGGTCAGTTTACGTTTTGGACTTTCGAAATTTTGACCCCCACTCATTTTGACGCTTCTCGGACTTGGCGCATACGATATTTTATGCGATCCGTTGTTTGAAGGTTCACTTTTTGGAAAATTGGTGTTTTACTCACTTTAGTTTCTAAAATTACTGGTGTTATTGCGTCTTTATATATCAAAACGTTTTGACTCACACATTCGACATTTTTAGACATTTTCAGACATTTCAATATTTTCATTATAGGCTTCTGTCCCATAATATTTCACTATATTTCAGCGACCTGAAATTGGTCACTTTGTGGCCTAAATCCAATGCTCAAAAAGTGTACTTTCAAACAACGGGTCGCATAAAATTATAAACTTCATTTCTAGCAAGCCGGTGATTTTGCCGCCCCTCTAAGATGCCGCCCGGGGCAAGTCCCCCCGTTCGCCACCCCCCTCCCAGATCCGGCGCTGTATATGAGTGCGAGAGAGACATCCGAGCGGACCTCTTTCTCGCACTCACGCTGAACTATTATTATTATTATCATTAGTCCTATTTCTGGATGAGTAAGATGACGTTATTTACTGGAGATGTCTTTGTACGGCATACGCATCCGTTCTCGTAGTCCAGGTCCTCAGCTTCGCATTTCTCGTAGTCTAGGTCTGAGGAATACGAAGCTGAAGACCTGGACTGCGAGAAATACGAAGCAAAGGACCTGGACTATGAGAAATACTTAGCGAACGACCTGGGCCACGAGGAATACGATGCCGAGGACCTGGACCACGAGAAATACTTAGCGAACGACCTGGACAGCGAGAACTACGAAGCCGAGGACACGAGGCTGAAGCTAGCAGCCAGAGTTAGCAGCCGAACGCTGCTACGCATAGGCGTCAACGTTGAACGCCTTCTTAGTCGACCAATCAGACGGCTTATGAGGGACCAAGACAGGGCCGGTTCAAAAGTGTAAGTCGCGCAGTGCCCGCGTCGGATCGATTCTTATCGTCCGACGTTTCAGTCCTATTTCTAGATGAGTATGATGGCATCATCTCCTGGAGATGTCTTTGTACAGCATACGCATCCGTTCACGTAGTCCAGGTCCTCGGCATGAGGCTGAAGCTAGCAGCCAGAGTTAGCAGCCGAACGCTGCTACGCATAGGCGTCAACGTTGAATCTGACAAATTATATATTGGTGATTTAATAGCTATAGGGCGTTCCACCCAGCGTAACAATATCATTCCCTACTGCCACACCAAAAAATAGCCCTTATGGTATCACGTTTTCCAATTAATCTTTTCCAACCCTTTGCGCCCGTCCCGCGGCGCGCTCCAGTACCGGAAGGCAGGCAGACTTCCGGATAAATTATCAGCGATGTCAAGACAGTATGATAAGAGGGAAAATTTGGAATATGAAATGACATGACTATTTTGGTCGCCAGCTCTTAGACTAATGCTTTTATGTGCCCTTATGCCTACGGACTTTGGCGTGGGTTGAAAATCCAGAGACGCCATAGAAGCAGAATGTAGAGACCATAGCGAATGCGCACTGTTCACTGGACTTTGGCAACAGCACATACGCTATGGCTTTTGTATTCTTCTCATGGCTGCTGGAGTTCTGTGTGTTTCCACCTTTAGGCTTATAACCGAACGGAAAGTAGCCAACTAACTTCCTGCCGGTCAAGATTAAGCACGTCGTACCACGGAGAATTAAGGAGGTCCTTCACCTATTGTCCCACCAAACGTGGGTTTCAGAGCAGATTTTGAATACTTTTTGATGAGGAAAAAATCTGAAAAAAATCAAGCATGTAGAAGATCCTCGGGAGATTGATTTTGCATAATAATAATTCAAAAAAGTTATTAACAAATTGATGGAACAAAAAACTGTTCTGTCAGGTATGAAAAAACCGAGGAAAAAACGCAATTTTCAAAAATTTAACAAAATTCTTAAAAAATTCATACGTATTTAGAAAAATTGACAAATCATTTTCATCTGAAAAAAAAGTTAGGTCACCGGCTAATTTCTTGAACAGTTTTTTTTTCCATCAATTTGTTAGTAACTTTTTTGAATTATTATTATGCAAAATCAATCTCCCGAGTATATTCTACATGCTTGATTTTTTTCAGATTTTTTCCTCATCGAGAAGTATTCAAAAGCTGCTCTGAAACCCACGTTTGGTGGGACAATAGGTGAAGAACCTCCTTAAAGAGAGAACTACCTCTGGCTGCAACACTGAAATGTAGGTAGAACTGGAATGCTCACTGCCATGGTGGAACGTGCGCAGAGAGAGATAGCTCGGCGGAGTATATTCGTCTCGCTCGTACCGCGTATACAGTCAGTTACACAAGAATCAGACTCACAATTGGCGCGCTGCTGCAACCTGTTATGAGGCTTAACAATTTTTTCACGTGACTGTACAGAAAGGGACAGAGATACTCCGCTGAGCTGTCTCCATTGATCTCTATACTGACTGGACAGTGGACTGGTACCCTTACTTCAGGCGCAGCGTGAACCCATTAGAAGCAGGGCCGGGGGTCGGAGGAACGCCGAAACTTAGGTCAAGATCTACGCGGGAACTTCGATTAGGTGCACAGTTCAAGACCTGGGTCCAACTGAATACCTATGTGTACTTTATTTAGCATTCCGTCACTTGTGGCATAGTTCGACCGAAAAATAACTTTAAAAAGTAGTTTTCAAAAGAAAATGTGTATTTCATGTACAAATTTGAACTGCCCGCGTAGACTTTGACCGAAAAAACCTCTGCCTCCGAAGTAGCAGCCGTCGTGACGTCCGCATTCGTAATTAGACCTACAAATGCGGTTATGTGTTGAAAACATTGCTAATATATTCTGAGCAACCAAGATCCTCCACATTCATCATATTGCACCAAAACTGATCAATTGAGCGATTCTGTGTTATTCATTTTAGTGCGCTGACTTACGTCAAGTAATGTAATAATGTGTTTCATTCAATACTTCTATCACTTCTAACGCGTATTTATAGAATATTGAATATCAGAAATGCTATTATATCTACGTTCAAGCATGGCTTGCCTCTATAACCTTCAGGCAATGTAAACAAATTACTGTATTATCGGTGAAATTTTTGTGTATTCTGAAACATAATATTTTGTCCCTGAAACTCCCATATCACATACACTCTAATTTTCGTGTACCATGATGTACCTGCTCAGATTGAACGGTTTTGCCATTGAATAACTATTTTGCGGTCTGAAATTTCCGCCAAGCAAGGATGCCGAAGGTCTTTGCCGATGACAGCGCTACCAAGCGTTACATTTGTTTGCCATCGTTTTTCGACTTGATTCGCATCTAAGTTTGTTCTCTCTGATACTTCGTAGTACACCCAAAGAGCTCATAGACATAAGTAGGCAAAAAAACCGAAATGCTGTCCGCTTTGTACAAAGACAAACCGGGACCTTCGAATTTGTACTACGACGTCTTGTCCAATTAGTCCACTGAAGAACTGAAAGAATCTTTTCCACACGGCGTGCGCAAAGTTCGATTTTGCGCACGCTTCGCGTGCATAAAATTCAACTTAACGCGCGCTGTGTTGAAAAATGAAGTTCGATACACGTGCGAAAGATGATTCTCGACTCGTGTGGTTATCACCCTCGCTTCGCTCGGGCGAAAAACTTCACACTCGTCCGAGAATCGACACTTTCGCACTAGTATCGAAAAGTACTATTACTTGAAATTTGCGTTATTGTAATTGACCTCTTAGTCTACAGGCATGTGTTTATTGAGTAGTGACTCTATCGTTCGTATCTTATTAATTCATACCATATGAGAATTTATCGGACGAGACGAACCAAATTTTTTAGCTGGTTGAAGTTTGGAACGTTCTTCGAACGGTTTTTTTTTTTCGATTTTTATAGGTTTCAAATTTTTTTATAATCATAAAAATAATAGGGGTAATGTGTGGAGACAATTTTTCCACCCCAAAAATACCCCTCGAGTCGGAACGATTGATAGACTGCAAAATAAAATCGAAAATAAATTCCTGCGCCCAAACGAAGTGAATGTGCCGTCTAATATTTATAGGGTGGACTTGTCGGTCGAGAATGAGTTCGAAAAAAAATTATCAAAAATTAGAAAAAATGGCGCGGGTACATCCGGTCCCAAAAACGTGAAATAAAATCGAAAATAAATTCCTGCGCCCAAACGGAGTGAATGTGCCGTCTAATGATTATAGGGTGGACTTGTCGGTCGAGAATGAGTTCGAAAAAAAATTATCAAAAATTAGAAAAAATGGCGCGGGTACATCCGGTACCAAAAACGCAAAATAAATTCGAAAATAAATTCCTGCGCCTGAACGGAGTGAATGTGCCCTCTAATATTCATAGGGTGGACTTGTCGGTCGAAGATGAGTTCAAAAAAAAATTATCAATAATGAGAAAAAATGGCGCGGGTACATCCGGTACCAAAAACGCAAAATAAATTCGAAAATAAATTCCTGCGCCTGAACGGAGTGAATGTGCCCTCTAATATTCATAGGGTGGACTTGTCGGTCGAAGATGAGTTCAAAAAAAAATTATCAATAATTAGAAAAAATGGCGCGGGTACATCCGGTACCAAACACGCGATACGGTCCCAAAAACGCGAAATAAAATCGAAAATAAATTCCTGCGCCCAAACGAAGTGAATGTGCCCTCTAATATTCATAGGGTGGACTTGTCGGTCGAAGATGAGTTCAAAAAAAAATTATCAATAATTAGAAAAAATGGCGCCGGTACATCCGGTACCAAAAACGCAAAATAAATTCGAAAATAAATTCCTGCGCCTGAACGGAGTGAATGTGCCCTCTAATATTCATAGGGTGGACTTGTCGGTCGAAGATGAGTTCAAAAAAAAATTATCAATAATTAGAAAAAATGGCGCGGGTACATCCGGTACCAAACACGCGATACGGTCCCAAAAACGCGAAATAAAATCGAAAATAAATTCCTGCGCCCAAACGAAGTGAATGTGCCCTCTAATATTCATAGGGTGGACTTGTCGGTCGAAGATGAGTTCAAAAAAAAATTATCAAAAATTAGAAAAAATGGCGCGGGTACATCCGGTCCCAAAAACGTGAAATAAAATCGAAAATAAATTCCTGCGCCCAAACGGAGTGAATGTGCCGTCTAATGATTATAGGGTGGACTTGTCGGTCGAGAATGAGTTCGAAAAAAAATTATCAAAAATTAGAAAAAATGGCGCGGGTACATCCGGTACCAAAAACGCAAAATAAATTCGAAAATAAATTCCTGCGCCTGAACGGAGTGAATGTGCCCTCTAATATTCATAGGGTGGACTTGTCGGTCGAAGATGAGTTCAAAAAAAAATTATCAATAATGAGAAAAAATGGCGCGGGTACATCCGGTACCAAAAACGCAAAATAAATTCGAAAATAAATTCCTGCGCCTGAACGGAGTGAATGTGCCCTCTAATATTCATAGGGTGGACTTGTCGGTCGAAGATGAGTTCAAAAAAAAATTATCAATAATTAGAAAAAATGGCGCGGGTACATCCGGTACCAAACACGCGATACGGTCCCAAAAACGCGAAATAAAATCGAAAATAAATTCCTGCGCCCAAACGAAGTGAATGTGCCCTCTAATATTCATAGGGTGGACTTGTCGGTCGAAGATGAGTTCAAAAAAAAATTATCAATAATTAGAAAAAATGGCGCCGGTACATCCGGTACCAAAAACGCAAAATAAATTCGAAAATAAATTCCTGCGCCTGAACGGAGTGAATGTGCCCTCTAATATTCATAGGGTGGACTTGTCGGTCGAAGATGAGTTCAAAAAAAAATTATCAATAATTAGAAAAAATGGCGCGGGTACATCCGGTACCAAACACGCGATACGGTCCCAAAAACGCGAAATAAAATCGAAAATAAATTCCTGCGCCCAAACGAAGTGAATGTGCCCTCTAATATTCATAGGGTGGACTTGTCGGTCGAAGATGAGTTCAAAAAAAAATTATCAAAAATTAGAAAAAATGGCGCGGGTACATCCGGTCCCAAAAACGTGAAATAAAATCGAAAATAAATTCCTGCGCCCAAACGGAGTGAATGTGCCGTCTAATGATTATAGGGTGGACTTGTCGGTCGAGAATGAGTTCGAAAAAAAATTATCAAAAATTAGAAAAAATGGCGCGGGTACATCCGGTACCAAAAACGCAAAATAAATTCGAAAATAAATTCCTGCGCCTGAACGGAGTGAATGTGCCCTCTAATATTCATAGGGTGGACTTGTCGGTCGAAGATGAGTTCAAAAAAAAATTATCAATAATTAGAAAAAATGGCGCGGGTACATCCGGTACCAAAAACGCAAAATAAATTCGAAAATAAATTCCTGCGCCTGAACGGAGTGAATGTGCCCTCTAATATTCATAGGGTGGACTTGTCGGTCGAAGATGAGTTCAAAAAAAAATTATCAATAATTAGAAAAAATGGCGCGGGTACATCCGGTACCAAACACGCGATACGGTCCCAAAAACGCGAAATAAAATCGAAAATAAATTCCTGCGCCCAAACGAAGTGAATGTGCCCTCTAATATTCATAGGGTGGACTTGTCGGTCGAAGATGAGTTCAAAAAAAAATTATCAATAATTAGAAAAAATGGCGCCGGTACATCCGGTACCAAAAACGCAAAATAAATTCGAAAATAAATTCCTGCGCCTGAACGGAGTGAATGTGCCCTCTAATATTCATAGGGTGGACTTGTCGGTCGAAGATGAGTTCAAAAAAAAATTATCAATAATTAGAAAAAATGGCGCGGGTACATCCGGTACCAAAAACGCAAAATAAATTCGAAAATAAATTCCTGCGCCTGAACGGAGTGAATGTGCCCTCTAATATTCATAGGGTGGACTTGTCGGTCGAAGATGAGTTCAAAAAAAAATTATCAATAATTAGAAAAAATGGCGCGGGTACATCCGGTACCAAACACGCGATACGGTCCCAAAAACGCGAAATAAAATCGAAAATAAATTCCTGCGCCCAAACGAAGTGAATGTGCCCTCCAATATTCATAGGGTGGACTTGTCGGTCGAAGATGAGTTCAAAAAAAAATTATCAATAATTAGAAAAAATGGCGCGGGTACATCCGGTACCAAACACGCGATACGGTCCCAAAAACGCGAAATAAAATCGAAAATAAATTCCTGCGCCCAAACGAAGTGAATGTGCCCTCTAATATTCATAGGGTGGACTTGTCGATCGAAGATGAGTTCAAAAAAAAATTATCAATAATTAGAAAAAATGGCGCGGGTACATCCGGTACCAAACACGCGATACGGTCCCAAAAACGCGAAATAAAATCGAAAATAAATTCCTGCGCCCAAACGAAGTGAATGTGCCCTCCAATATTCATAGGGTGGACTTGTCGGTCGAAGATGAGTTCAAAAAAAAATTATCAATAATTAGAAAAAATGGCGCGGGTACATCCGGTACCAAAAACGCAAAATAAATTCGAAAATAAATTCCTGCGCCTGAACGGAGTGAATGTGCCCTCTAATATTCATAGGGTGGACTTGTCGGTCGAAGATGAGTTCAAAAAAAAATTATCAATAATTAGAAAAAATGGCGCGGGTACATCCGGTACCAAACACGCGATACGGTCCCAAAAACGCGAAATAAAATCGAAAATAAATTCCTGCGCCCAAACGAAGTGAATGTGCCCTCTAATATTCATAGGGTGGACTTGTCGGTCGGAGATGAGTTCAAAAAAAAATTATCAATAATTAGAAAAAATGGCGCGGGTACATCCGGTACCAAAAACGCAAAATAAATTCGAAAATAAATTCCTGCGCCTGAACGGAGTGAATGTGCTCTCTAATATTCATAGGGTGGACTTGTCGGTCGAAGATGAGTTCAAAAAAAAATTATCAATAATTAGAAAAAATGGCGCGGGTACATCCGGTACCAAACACGCGATACGGTCCCAAAAACGCGAAATAAAATCGAAAATAAATTCCTGCGCCCAAACGAAGTGAATGTGCCCTCCAATATTCATAGGGTGGACTTGTCGGTCGAAGATGAGTTCAAAAAAAAATTATCAATAATTAGAAAAAATGGCGCGGGTACATCCGGTACCAAAAACGCAAAATAAATTCGAAAATAAATTCCTGCGCCTGAACGGAGTGAATGTGCCCTCTAATATTCATAGGGTGGACTTGTCGGTCGAAGATGAGTTCAAAAAAAAATTATCAATAATTAGAAAAAATGGCGCGGGTACATCCGGTACCAAAAACGCAAAATAAATTCGAAAATAAATTCCTGCGCCTGAACGGAGTGAATGTGCTCTCTAATTTTCATAGGGCGGACTTGTCGGTCGAAGATGAGTTCAAAAAAAAATTATCAATAATTAGAAAAAATGGCGCGGGTACATCCGGTACCAAACACGCGATACGGTCCCAAAAACGCGAAATAAAATCGAAAATAAATTCCTGCGCCCAAACGAAGTGAATGTGCCCTCCAATATTCATAGGGTGGACTTGTCGGTCGAAGATGAGTTCAAAAAAAAATTATCAATAATTAGAAAAAATGGCGCGGGTACATCCGGTACCAAAAACGCGATACGGTCCCAAAAACGCGAAATAAAATCGAAAATAAATTCCTGCGCCCAAACGAAGTGAATGTGCCGTCTAATATTTATAGGGTGGACTTGTCGGTCAAAGATGAGTTCAAAAAAAAATTATCAATAATCAGAAAAAATGGCGCGGGTACATCCGGTACCAAACACGCGATACGGTCCCAAAAACGCGGAATAAAATCGAAAATAAATTCCTGCGCCCAAACGAAGTGAATGTGCCGTCTAATATTTATAGGGTGGACTTGTCGGTCGAGAATAAGTTCGAAAAAAAATTATCAAAAATTAGCAAAAATGGCGCGGGTACATCCGGTCCCAAAAACGCGAAATAAATTCGAAAATAAATTCCTATGCCTGAACGGAGTGAATATGCCGTCTAATATTCATAGGGTGGACTTGTCGTCAAGAATGAGTTCAAAAAAATTACAAAAATAACTAAAAACGTGGTGGGTACACCCCTTACGATAAAGACGATGAAAAATCGATCATTCTTTCTGGCGGCCGTACGAAGTGTTTCAGCCCTTTGATATCAAGACGGCGGTTTGCTGGGGCGATGGAAGAGATTTCGATGAGTTAGCGTAAGTCAGTATTGACAGAATCTATTAGCACTTTTTCTCTCGCGAGTGAAGTTGAGAAACATACCGAATCAAGTGATCTACAAAAGTATAAATGATTCTAATTGTTCTACCCGCCTATACAATCTTTCCTCATATTCTTTCAACTTATTGCAAATCTCCTACAATTTATTCACTAAGAAGGGCGGAGGAGCGATCTATTGAAATCAATAACAGCTTTTCTCCGATCGAACTCAACTATTTTATTATTTTTTTCCGTAATAATTATAATTGTACGTGATATTATTATTCACGTAACGAGGGGCACCATACGGCTGGTAACGGTCTCTGGGCGGCCACCTATTCGGTCCGTCACGGCCACCGTCCCCTCGTACACCGCCTCCTCGTCCACCGCCTCCTCGTCCACCGCCTCTTCGTCCACCGCCTCCTCGTCCACCGCCTCCTCGTCCACCGCCTCCTCGTCCACCGCCTCCTTGTCCACTGCCTCCTCGTCCACCGCCTCCTTGTCTATCACCCCCCTGTCCATCGTTTTCATGTCTACCGCCTCTCTGTTCACCGCCTCCCTGTCCACCGCCTCCTTGTCTAACACCCCCCTGTCCATCGTTTTCATGTCCACCGCCTCCCTGTTCACCGCCTCCCTGTCCACCGCCTCCTTGTCTATCACCCCCCTGTCCATCGCCTCCCTGTCCACCACCTCCCCGTCCACCGCCTCCTTGTCTACCACCTCCTCGTTCATCTCGTCCTCGTCCATCTCCGCCCTGCCCACCACCTCCGCGTCCATCACCTCCCTGCCCACTATCTCCCCGTCCACCATCTCCCGGTCCACTGTCTCCTCGTGCACCACCTCCCCGTCCACCGCCTCCTCGTCTACCACCTCCTCGTTCATCTCGTCCTCGTCCATCTCCGCCCTGCCCACCACCTCCTTGTCCATCACCTCCTCGTTCATGTCCACCATTCGAATCTTGCACAACTTCCCTCCGTTCCGCTCTGCCACCCGCACCCTCTAGTCCATCTCTTCCGCCCCCATCATCATGTCCACCTCTTCCACCTCTTCCACCTGTTCCACCTACACCACCTCGACCGCCACGTCCGCCTCTTTCACCTTCATCACCTTGCACAACTTCCATCCGTTCCGCTCTGCCACCCGCACCCTCTAGTCCATCTCTTCCGCCCCCATCATCATGTCCACCTCTTCCACCTGTTCCACCTACACCACCTCGACCGCCACGTCCGCCTCTTTCACCTTCATCACCTTGACCACCGTTTACTCCTGAACCACCTCGACCACCACGTCCACCTCTTCCACCTGAATCACCTCGACCACATCTCCACACACCTACACCACCTCGACCACCACGTCCGCCTCTTTCACCTCCTCCTCTTCTTACTCCACCACTGCTTCCACTGTCGCTCGGCTCTCCACTCCCGCCTTCAATTTGGCCGGGAGAATTTCTTCCAGTCACTGTAGAATAATAGTCATGAAAATTTGTACCTCTCCATATCACAGTAGGATACCGAATATTGATGAAAGTTTCAAGTTTTATCGAGCGCACAGACAAAAAAAAAAGCCGAAACTATTTCCAAAAATCAGATTGTACGATTCGAATGAACCACCAGGTTTCAAATTCGTCTGAAATTTCTATGGCTGAATATACTTGATGAATTTCACTTCCGATTCCGAATGATCATCGATTGATAATTCAAAAATAGCATACTACATGAATTAACCCATACCCTTTAATTCATTGAAATCGAATGTTAATTGTAAGAAAAAAAAAAATCCCGCTAATAAATCGGCATCCCTTAGGACAAAAAAAAACTGGAAATTCCGTATTCACATACATAATTCGATTTTATCATGTAGGTGATGAGTTTCCGCGTCCTTTCTGTGGCATATAAATGTTATCAATGATTTTGCCCGATAATACCGATTAGAATCATTCAGGTAAGTCCAAATAAA
The DNA here is from genome assembly GCA_943736025.1 of Tenthredo mesomela. Taxonomy (NCBI): domain Eukaryota; kingdom Metazoa; phylum Arthropoda; class Insecta; order Hymenoptera; family Tenthredinidae; genus Tenthredo; species Tenthredo mesomela. The sequence goes on along the minus strand of OX031014.1, from coordinate 15,333,742 downwards.
TTTTACCCTGTGAGTCATAAAAAACCGCAGATTTGGTTCCTTCCGAATTGTCGCTACGATTAACCGTTCCAGAAATATAATAGTTCTTCAAAACGAAAAATGATGCGCACCAAGTATCTTGTAATAAATTTGTTTTTAATTCAAAACCTGGTGTACTTGTTCGAATCTTACAAGACGATTTTTGGAAATGTTTTCGGACATTTTATTTCTCTGGTGGCTGAACTGATATGGAATGCCGTCTATGCATTATTCTGTTAGGTACTTCAATTAACTGTTGCATTCAGACACTAACCAGTGATTCAAACGATCGGTTATAATTATCAATCTTCGACCGATTGGGTAGCGCTTGTCTACCGGCTAAAGAATATAGGGCATTTCGCGTCAAATGTTTCAGCGTCGGACGTCAACTCTTTGGAGCTGTAGAGTAATTTCAGAGATACGAATTTTGATTCGACACGAATCAACACATATCAACCAGAGCAATGTAAAGAATTGTCACCCGTGCGTGAGATGCCAGGAACTGGCAAAACTAGCTGAAACTATTGATATAAGATTTTGATATGCATGACGAAAAACCTGTGGAAGAAATACTTTATTTGTGTGGAATTTTCGGCCCGAAAATGATACGAATGTCGAAAAAATCCGTCTTTGCGTCCATTCATGTCATATAAAAGTTCATATCTCTGAAATGACTCTCTAGCCCAAAACCCCCTTTTAGAGCTTGTTTGTGATCTCAAGGATTTCCGGAACAAAGTGAAGAAAAAACTTTTACCCGGGGAAGCAGGTTATTTTCAATGTCTTTAAAGCTTCTTCGCTGAAAAATGACAAACTTGTTTTTTTCCGAAACATGCAAGTTGGTCATCAAAAAATCTGCAACAATCGGGGATCTTTTTTTGGATAGTCTACTTTCGGTACATAAAATTACAAGGACATTAGAAGAGTCGAGGTTCAACGTTGGACATTTGACCCTAAACGCCCCATATACATATAGGGCATTCCATGCCAAATCGACCTGGTTCTGACCCTCAACCTCTCAGAACTGGTCTGCGATTTTTTGTATCATTCTTCTGACTCTAAATAGCTATCAGAATTTTTTCGATTTTTCAAAACAAATTTGAGCGCATCATGAATTTTCTAAGTTTTTCTTTCAACACCTCGATGGCCGTGATTGAAAAATCTGAAAAAATTCTCCACAATCTTGTGTCAGCAATGAAAATTCTTGAACCAAAATTCATAATGTCTGGACGCCTGCTCCAATCTGTTTTTCCAGCTTGCTAATCTGATTTCACGTTGATATTCCAGAAAAAAACGCTCAAAAAATTCTAAAAAAATTTCCAGACATCCTTGGCAGTCGTTAAGAAATATTCAAGCAGCAGTCCACGATGTATTGATCTCCGCTTCTATTTTTTCAAACTTTTTCTTCGAAAAAAGATTTAAAAAAACAGGTTCAAGCAAAAGTCCAGACATTGTGAATTTTGGTTCAAAAATTTTCATTTCGGACACAGAATTTTTGAGAATTTTTTCAGATTTTCCGATCACGGCCATCGAGATGTTGAAAAATAAACTTCTTAAGGTAACGGTACCAATGTTCGGACGGTAGTCCGAATATTTCACTATATTAGCAATATAATTAACAGGTAACGAAAAGTGACGATTGCATACTATTCAGCCTTCAATTAATAATTGATGTTCTAAAAATTTTTACGCTAAAAAACGAATTTAGTAGTAAAATTGACAAGAGATATTAAGGGCATGCAATAGTCGACGCCGAACTTCTATTTCTCGTTTTATTCGAAAAGTAACTAACGGAATCAATTCATACTCTCACAATCAATTACAAAAAAATGTATGAAGGCGGGAAAGTTCATGGTTTTACGGAACCCAAGTTTTTATTTTTCTCATAACAATGTCATGTAGCGTCGTGTTTGCAATTGAAATGTTTTTCGATTTTTTTCGCAAACTATTTTTTGAAATTCTGAAAAAAAAGGTTGATCGCATTCCTTATTCAATTCTAAAGATGGCGATACTTTGAAATTGATGGAGCGATTTTTCTAAATATTTATTTTGCAATTATTAGTCCGTCATACCAGCCGTACAGGACTCGGCCAATGGCGTGGCGCGCGGCTTGCCATACATGGAATGACGCGGTAGTGGCGAGGCGCGCAGCGCGGCAACCTGACACAGCAGCGGAATAAATAATTGTAAAAAAAATATTTAGAAAAATCGCTCCACCAATTTCAAAATTTCGCCATTTTCAAGTTCAACCTCAATTATTTCAATAATTACATCGGTAACGGTATATTGTTAATATGTTAAAATATTTCATAAGTATTCAACTTTATTACGTGTGGTTTTTTATTCCTTAAACTTGGGAGATTAATAGTGAAAATAATAAAACAAGTCATGACGGTAGCTTGTCAGCCATAAGAGCCTGTGTATAAGAACTTTAAAAACGTCATATTCAAAACTATTTTTCTAAGAAACTAGACGGTGGATTGTTTTCAAATTTTGAGAATACACCAATGAAGTATTCATTTATATGTAAACGAAGTTTCAAATCTTAAACTTGGAAAATTCGTTTTACATAAGATTCGCTCGAATCTCCTTAAGAGTCAGAAGAATGATACCAAGAATCGTGGACCAGATCTGAGAGGTCGAGGGTCAGGACCAGGTCGATTTGGCATGGAATGCCCCATATATAAAAAGACTACCACAGTGAGTATCCAAATTATTGACGCTCGTACGAGTAATAAACTACGTATTTGCTGAAATAATCTGTAGGTGCGTGTATTGAATTCTGTTACACCCTGTACACGACTGTCGTCGATGCATAGACTATACTTTGTTGCACCGGCTGCATTTAACATAAGCGAATAACATTATTCGATTAAAATGGTTCAACTAGAGATCTTGCATTGACAATACCACATGCAACTGTAGAATATGTTTACTACCACTCCAGTCACAACTTTATTATTGACACCCATCGAATGTAATAGTATTTAATTGAGAACCAACTTACGGGCGGTATTCGTCGTACCCGTTTCGTCCGCGCTCATTTTTCCGCAGCTTTGTTCTGAAAAAAGGTTATGCAGAAAATCATTACATGTACACGTATGACAAGACATGTGTTCGAGAATATCATCGAAAATTTAGAGCAGCAATGTAAAAACTTGAACTGGTGTAAGGGTGTAAGTTGTACTTACGTTCAGTTTTCCCGAGAATAGTCCTCACGCTTCGACTGCTGAGTCTGAACTGTTGCGGATCGCTAGACTGCGCATGCGGCTTGCGCATCGTCACTTTCCGAGCGGGCTCGTACACATTCGAGAGAGCGAAGCGCGTGAGTTTTGTTTATTCCTGACGGACTCAGTGCCGTCTTTAAGCATGGGCCCGATGGGCCCGGGCCCAGGGCCCCGGGTTCTAGGGGGCCCCCACTGGTGAGCCAGAAGACTATCGATGTCAGTTAAATTCGAATATTTTACGCTGTATTTATTAATTTTTCTTCAAATTTTATTAGGGTGGGCTATAAAAAAGACTAATTTTTTTTTCCTTAGCTACCATGAAAATATTATTCATGATGACGAAAAAAAAATTCTCTTAAAGTTTGAGCTCTTAATATTAATATTAATATTAATATTAAGAGCTGGCTCATCGTGATTTTTGATTTCCCATTTAAATAACACGAGAAATGTTTTTTTCTTTATTTGGAATTTTATTCCAATCTAACGAATCATCGGGTTGTAAAAATCAATACATATTCTTGTAGGAAATTAAAGGATCTCCAAAAAAGGTCTGATATGATTTTTCGCTAAGTCCACTCGTTTGAAAGTTATTCAAGGTTAAAGTTCAACCTCCAACGGTATAAGACGACTTTTTTTTTCGACTTAGCGAAAAGTCGTATTAGACCTTTTTTGGTGATTGTTTAATTTCCTACAAGAATATGTATTGAGTTTTACAACACGATGATTCGTTAGAACGGAATAAAATTCCAAATAAAAAAAAAAAAACATTTCCCGTGTTATTTAAATGGGAAATAAAAAGTCACGAATGATGTAAGGTTGTGTTAGTTTTACCTAATAAAGATGATCCATATAAATCATATTTGGTCTCCTACATTATTTACAGCATTAATTATCTATAAAAGAGGGCCCCTTAATTAGTCCAGGCCCTTGGGCCCCTATCATGCTTAACACGGCGCTGGACGGACTTATTCAGTTCCACGCCCATGTCCACGACAATGGAAAACCAACAGAAAATCGGTAAGACCGATTACACGTACAATTAACCAAACAACGCAATAATTAATTACATCGATTGCTTTATGGGCAATTCCACCTCAAATCGGCCGATAAATGACCTTGTATTTTTTTAATCGTTTTGAACTTTTTTTACGTGAAATCTACGTCAAAAAAGGGAACCCGTATTTTTTGGTCGGTAAAAAAATTTTTTTTTACGCTATAGTCATGAATTATCGCATTTTACTGTAAAAGGGGCGCGCGGGCGGCTTTGAGAATTAATATCTCGGGTCCCCTTCACCGTAGAGAGATGTTCCAAAACGCGTTTTAGAGGCGATGAAAGACACTTTTCGATAAATTTTTTTAACTTTTCGAAAAATATAGTTTTGTTATTTTTATGAGCAATCAAAATGTTTATCGATTTGTTTCGCAAACTAAGGCCATTTTTAAAATTCTAAAAAAATATCATCGCACTCCTTATCCAATTCTGTAGATGGCGATTCTTCGAAAAAGATGGAGTTATTTTTCTAAGTATTTTTTTTTACAATTATTTGTCACAGACGACACCCCGTCTTCATCAAATGCTACGGCATCCGACGAAGTAGCCAATGTGGACGGAGTTGTAGAAGAGATGTCTAGCGATGAGAAGAGTAAGTCTAGCAATTGGTTGGATAATTTGATAATTTGAAGTAACCTCTGTCAAATTTCGACTGATACATCTGAAACTGATACAGAGAAACTCGCGATTTTTTTTTTTTTTTCAGTCTGATCATTTTGCCTGAGAGAAAAAACTATTCTATCATATCGTTGGAAATTTATATCGGGATTCCGCAATAGAGCTATTATTATTATAATGTCTCGGTCTATCCAAAAATCCCGTTTTCGATGGATATGACATCCTGCTGATTCGCAGACGCGAATCGAGTTATACCTCTTATCCTTATATGAGTCGTTCACCACATCTTTTGATACAAGAAGACATCCCTGGAAGTTTGAGCCAAATTTGTAATCCGGAGTTAGCAATGTCTCCTTGTCAGTGTCCTAAATTTATTCAAGATCTGGTCTTGTTTCCACGGCACCAAGACAAATTTTTGATTTTGTTGTTCTGTGTTATTCATTGTTAGAGCGAGATTCAACGACACGGGGGGCCCCGGGGAAGGGGGCCTTGGCACGCTCGCGCCGCAATTGCCGTATCCGAAAGAGGGCGGCATTAAAAGCAGCCAAGGCGGCAAAACGAGCACTCGCGGCTGAACGGACCACGATTGCAAATTGTAATATTACTTATAATATAAATAATTATAAATAAATAATTCCGTTGGTGGCGAATAAGGCTGAATTGATGGTTTCTTGGATGACGTTCACTAGTTTTCCACACTGCGTGCGCAAAGTTCAATTTTGCGCACGCTTCGCGTGCATAAAATTCAACTTAACGCGCGTTGTGTCAAAAAATAAAGTTCGACACACGTGCGAAAGATGATTCCCGACTCGTGTGATTGTCACCCTCGCTTCGCTCGGGCGAAAAACTTCACACTCGTCCGAGAATCAACACTTTCGCACTAGTATCGAAAAGTACTATTTCGTCCCCGATAAAGTTTTATGAAACAGCGCTCAGTAAAACAGCTTATCCTCCTTACGCAATGTAATACTGCTTTTGGAGTATGAAGAAGACAAGCCCGCTGTATGTTTCCTTAGGTATAGGTACTCCAGTTAGGGACTCCGCCTATGATTGGTATACGTACAGAAACAGCCGCAGAATGCAACGTATAGCGGTTCAAAACAATCGGGAGATTTCATTTTCGTATATGAAATTATAATATATTAAGAATAAACATAATCGAACGGATCCTGCATAACTCTGAGATTGGAAGGCTCACATGTAATTGGTACTATTCGAGGGTTGTTGATATAGAGGGTAATCGGGAAGGCGGATTATAAACTGATATAATATGTGTAGCAGTATATGTACTTTAGAGCGTTTCGTACGCGCAGTACGTATCCGTGTTCAGTCTAATGAACGTATAAATGACGTTTAAAAAACAGGTTCCGAGCAAACGTACGCAATACGTATATGATATGTGTAGCAGTATACGTACATTGGAGAGTTTCGTACGCGCAGTTGAACACACGTATCCTTGTCCATGCTAATAAATGTATATATCACGTAAATTTACAACGTATTCGTTGTCCGAATTATAAGTGTATATTAAAAGTACAGGAAGTTATTTCTTTGTTTCAAAAAACGTGGGTATTAAACAAATATTATCGGCTTACTGTTAAACGTGTATTATATACGTTTCATAGATGTATAATGATATATAGATACCAAAAATCAACGAGGAAGACGTGTATAATACGCGGAATATACGAGCTATGGTGTTTATTGGAACAGACGGCTCCGAACTCAGGAAACTGCATTCATTATACAAGCGCCTCCCACGCCTACACTATTGACTTTAGATGTATGCTCTCGCGGACTTTTTTGTTGAAAATTTTGTGCTCTACAAAATTGTTCCTATACAATTTTCTCTATCTAGCACGGTTTTCGCAACGTCTGAAGTTGAAGCTGGCGGCGCGCAATGTTTCGGTCGTTATTGACAGTTTACGATTTTTTTTTGCATACTTTGCAAACTGATTTTTTTTCAGAATCTTGGATATAAGATCAGTGGACCATCCCCCATATGCCTAAATTTTTTTTTTTTCATTAAATAACCTTAGGTGCTATATTGCCTCGCTTTTACTGTGCGCGGGTGCGGGGACCTGCGTTGAGTCCCCTGGCTGTCGCGACGTCCCGTTGCTGACGTTGACAACGGCGGGACCCATATCCCATCCCTTATAACGTTGGCCTCTGCTCCGCTCCTCTATCACTTGGTGGATAGCGCTAAAGCAGTCAGAGATATTTTTCTTGGTTATAATCAACAAGCGAATCGCAGTGCTTATTGCTATCCAAAACTTGTGTTAAAAATTCAATTTTCGTTCGTTCGTTTACATTGAACGTCGTGTGATAAAAATTGTGAAACGATGCCGAAGCATAATAATGGTGAAGTCTATGTTCAACGATTGGCAGAAATTATTGCTGCATTAGTCGTTGATATAAACGATGTGGTTTTGATTGCGAGTTCACCGAAGAGCTTGATTGTCCCGGTAAGTGTAATATTTATTAACTGATTACTCGGTATACCACCTACTGTGAGTTATAGCTTGCATAGATTCATTACATGAAACAAAATACTTTGAATGTTTTGCGGACAGTGATTTTTTTTTTTTTTTTTTCATAGAACCTGTTACTTGTCAATATTCATGAATATTAAGCACACGGGGGATAAAAAATAAATGAATTCGTTAAAAAAAGGCTTTCTACATGATAAGGTTTCGGGGTTGACTTTCATCACTATGATATATCTGAATAGACCGAAATAGAGCCGTCAATATGTATATTGTTAGACTGTAATTTACACTAGTTGTCCAGGTACCTACAACACTGTTGTAACGTGCACGTTCTCAAAATAACTTACAATCTTGCGCTCGGGCGCTACATTATATCCAGATCGACGTCATGTCATATAGTATGTACGACGTTGAGTATTTATCTGTTTTGAACTTTACATTGAGTTTCATGACATTCTTTTTAGTTTTAATCATAAATTATTAATTTTCTGATTCTATTTGAGTGGTTTGATTGAAACCTCTGATTTAAGGGGACAATAATGGAATGCTTTTATCTCCGATGATATTTCTTGACGTTTTCTTTTTCTTCTGATATTTTTATCATCGATTTCCATATTCTCAGTTGGAATTCTTTTTTAATTCTTATCATTTTCATTTTGACTCGAATATTTTAACTACTTCTTAGAGCAGTATTATTCATTTTTCTTTCTATACCCGATGAAAAAAATTTTGCCTGATCATAATATATAATCATGCCTAATTATATACACGGAGAGAATTTTATATTAGCGCTAACAAGACTTGTTTTGTAGATCCTTCTATCTTAGATGGTAATTAAATTTGTAAAAGTTAAGATGATAAATATAATAATTTAAATATTATAGTCAATACAATATAAGATGATAATTCCTAAAATCGAGCGATCGTACGATTTACAATCTAGATGGTTACATTTACCATCAAAAGTAGTTAAAGTTACCAATCTTATGATAAAAACTACACAGTAAAGACAAGAACTTTTTAAGAATAATAATAACAATAATAATAATAATAATAATAATAATAATAATAATAATAATAATAATAATATTCATAATAATAATAATAATAATAATAATGATAATAATAATAAATATTATGATTATTATTTATTATTATTATTATTGGTGAAAATAGGAGGAAAAATTTTACGAGCTCTGATGGTAATGATTACCATAATTGATTATTGGAGTTATCACTATGATTGTAACAGTTATTATTCAGATATTTAATTTTACAATAGTTGACAGTTAAGGTTACAATCGTATGATAACATAACAGATAGTAAAAATCAATATACATATAGTAAATTTTATTATTCATATCGTATTTATAATAATAAAAAATAGTATTCGTTACCATTAAAATATGTTAGTCCTTTTTACAATATTTGGATGATAGTATTTACCATAAAATTCTCTCCGTGTATAAATCGATGTATAATCATGCATGATTTATTTATATATGATCATGCATGATTGAATCTGCCACCATATCTGCTTATTAGGGTGGTTCATTTTGAACTTGTATTTTTTTTTTCGCCTCCCACCTGAAAACTTGGTGCCAAATTCGGAAAAAAAATTCTCCCTAAATCGGAGACCATGACAAAAAAATTTAGAGGTCGCTACCGGCAACGAGTTTTTTTAAATTAGCATGGTATTTTTTGATTTTTGTTAATTTTTTTTTTTTTTTTTTTTTTTACTTTTTTTTTTTTGCTCATGAGTCAATCATTAATGATACATCGAAAATGATTGATGTTTCCTTTATTCCTCGGTAGCGACCTCTAAATATTTTTTGTCATGGTCTCCGATTTAGGGAGAATTTTTTTTCCGAATTTGGCACCAAGTTTTCAGGTGGGAGGCGAAAAAAAAAAATAAAAGTTCAAAATGAACCACCTTAATGCTTATACATAGATCTGTATGTGATTGGATCTGACTATATATAGGTCTATATATGGGCAAATCTCTGAAACCTCGAATTTTTTTAAGGAATTTTTTGTTGCATTCTATTCTGCTCTCTTGATGCTTTCAATTCATCACCAATTCAAACATTACTAACTAATGCACCAAATTTTACAGCATAAAAATAAAATAAAAATGAGGGAGTGACATCTTCGAATGTGCCAATTTCGCTATTTTATATGTATATCATATGCATTTTTGACTTGAAAATTTGTGCGCTAGTAATTTTTTTTTGTATTCACATGATCTACACAACATATACAACCTGATTTTTCACTGATAAATGGGTAAAAATGATGTATTAGTATAAAGAATGTAGAGTGACACAAAAATTCGAGGTTTCAGAGATTTGCCCATATAATTAGATCTGATCAGACCTGATTGAGATGAAACCTATTATGTTATCATACATAATCGTATTATATATTATGATTAGGTCTAATGATATCAAACTCAATATACACCGTGTCCCGGAATTCGTAATGAGGAATTTACAGGGTAAATCTTGATCAAAAACGGGATCGAAATTTCCTTAGCCGTTTTTTCTGGAAAGGCTTAGATTTCTCGTTATGATTATTTCAAATCCAGCCAATGATGCGCGGCTTATGAACGGCCGTTCGTCGATGTGATTACCGCTCGGTTGTATGCGCGTCTGCCAGCCTATTGTCGCCGCGAAACAAAATGCACACAACCAAGCGGCGAGCACACCGACAAGCACCTTAAAATAATTATAACGAGAAATCTAAGCATTTCCGGAAAAAAGGGCTAAGGAAATTTCGATCCCGTTTGTAATCAAGATTTACCCTGTAAATTCCACGTCACGAATTCTGGGAAACCCTGTATAATTACTCCAGTGAATAAAATAAACGTTCATAATTTCTTTCAATAAATAGAATGAATAACATCCTCAAATTGGTAATTTTTTTTTGCTGAGAAATTTAGAGCCGTCATATTGCCTCACATTCCCTAAAATACGAAAACAATTTTAGCATCGTTCGATCATCATAATCAATATTAAGGGCGTCGTTAAAAATTTCGCGACGAATACCATATAGACATTCTAAAAGTTTTTTCTAAAAGATGGTTCAGGTTTCGCTTGCTATTGTTTGGTATTCGAATTATTATTAAAATGTGAAATTCTTCAATGCTGGAATATTAACTGTTTTATCAAAATGATTGTGGGCCGTTTTCATAACTATAAATTGCTTGGATGATGAATTTTGGAAAAGGGAAAAATGATTTTTGTATAGAGTTTATGAATTTATATGGGGGATTATCAATCACATATCATAACTTTATTGTACTGGCTTCAAATTTCTATTATTTTTTTCTTGATTACCTGCAGCGACAGCTGCTCCTACATCAGTTTGTTCACTTGTAACCCAAGCGGATTAGACAAAAGATAACGCTGTATAGAAAAAATTCGAAGTAGCAATTTTCCTTCGCGAATCGTCGAGGGGGGTCACTGAGAGTCTGAATCTCGATTTTCGGGAATCCACCCTGTTTGCGTCAGCCGCCATCTATAATTGAAGGGTGAATTTTCGTTTTCATCAAATAACTCGTTCATTTCAGATTTGATACTGAAAATGGTAGGAACCAAAGTTGTTGAAAATTGAATTTTCCGCAACTTTGGTGACTATTATTTTTCCCTAGAGTCGATATTTTTCGATGTGGACGCGAAAGAAGGGGTGAAATCTAATTATTGCATTATCTCGTTTATTATTGGTTTTCACGTATATAACATAATTAACAAACTTGTAGTGAATTAAATTTGCTATAACTTTTGTCCCCATCGTTTTTTCCGTAGATCAATCTTACGGACAAAACGACGGGAACAAAATTTGTAGCAAATCAAATTTCCAATAAGTTTGTTCATGATCGTTTACACGTAAAAATCAACAACAATATAGTGCAATAACTAAGTTTCACCCCACCCTTTTTCTAGTCTAGATCAACAAATATCGATCTTACGGATCCCCCCCCCCCCCCCCCAACGATTCGCGAAGGAAAATTGCTACTTAGAATTTTTTCTATTTGAAATGCTAACCCGCTTGGGCTATTGTTCATTTTTCTGTATTGGAAGCAGCAGTTTATTTGTTGATTTGTTTTGAAAAAGTTTGTAACGGAAATATATTTATCAATAGGTTTATATTGATTTCTGTTTTGAATTCGTTTATATCGGGATTAAATGCTAATTTTAGATAATTTGATCTAAAAAAATCATTGCTTCATCTACTCTACTGTCGGGCCGTAAAGTCGAGGCACTTGGGTTCGACACACTATATCTAATTGTGAATGGCTTAACTTCAACTCACAGCCATTCTGCCAAAATAGTCGGGAAAAATATTCAAAAAATCGTGCTCAACTTTCAAGTTTCAAGCTTTCTGAGTGCAACGCTCTTTGAATTTCAAGAAAAATTCCAAATCCAGTCTGCCGTGACCATTATTTTGCGAATTTCTCCAAAATCCAAAGAGCGTTGCGTTCAAGAAGCTTCAAAGATTGAGCATGGATTTTGGGAATATTTTTCCCGGCTGATTTGGAAGAATGGCGATGTGTTGAAGTTGAGCTACGGGAGAAAATGTGTAAAAACTACGTTTGTTTACATACATTAAACGATAACTTCCCTCCCGATTTTCACACAACACTGGTCTAAGGCTGATGTAACGGGGACTAGAACAAGCTTGAAAATGATTCATATTCGAAGGCTGTCCGTTTTTTTTTTTTTTTTTTTTTGTTCATTCAGATATAGTGTGTCAAACCCGAGTGCCTCGACTTCACGGCCCGATAGTGGGTCAGTCAGGTTTGATGATAGAAATTTTGTTCTCATGTTTAATTGAGTTAGCTTTTTCGCGCTTTGCAAAGATTGGTTTATTTGAAGCTTCATTACTGTCAGATGTAGGATTCAATTGTAAAGATATTCTATAATTGAAGAATTCCGAATATAAGGATATGAGAACATGCCGAATATAAGAACATGAGAAAATGCTGAGCATGATTTTAGTGGTGCTGATAGTATGCATGAATATATTACACACTGGTAATTGAATAGTATTAGTATTTTCGTGCACCCCGGCCAATAGTGATTGTGACTGGTAGAATATCACGATGGTTAACATGTCCTTTTCCTTATACGTATAAGAAAATTTGGTCATCTTTTCATCCAAAAATTATTCCTTCCATATTGTTTTACTAAACGAATTATGGAAATAATGGCGCTACAGTTATGTGTGTAGTTAGCTATTCTGATAAATGGACTCAAATCAGCGAAAATATCGCTTCTGTGCAGATAGCCTCGTTGGATGCTCATAGTTGAACTATACAATTTGTTGAAGATTTTCAGAGCATTAAAAAGAAAACCCCGCAAGGACTTGGTACTCCAACTCCAAAGAACCTGGACGGAGAATAAAAACGGTATTCGGGACGAAGTGAAAAAGTTGTTGAAACAGCGGTTCAACAAAAAGACAATCAGCTCGCCAAATCTGTCCGGAAACTCCGTTGCGAGCGAAAAAGCTTCGTCGGATCCGGAACAGATATTTAATGATGGCGTGGAGAATCCTATGGAAAGATCGGAACATGTAGATACCGTAAGTAGTCTATCATCTTCGCCCAATTTGGAGCACAATTTCATCCGGGACACCCCAAAATCACGTAAGCGCACTCCCGAAATTAATTCCGATAATTCCACCAATAACGATGATGCGTATGAAGTTCAGTATAGTGCTGAAAGTTCGGAGCGCAATTTTATCTCGGACACCCCAAAATCACGTAAGCGCACTCCCGAAATTGATTCCGATAATTCCGCCGCTAACGATGATGCGTATGAAGTTCAGTATAGTGCTGAAAGTTCAGACGGCATACTTGATTCCGGTAGTCTGTCGGATGAAAGCGCGTCTGAATACATTGCACCGCCCCAATCGCCATCTATTCAAAAAAAATTTTGCACTTCTTTGGGTAAATTCGATATCCCGTCGGTACAATTACTGGGCGAAGATGGGAATCTAGACAAAGATAAAGTTAGGGACGTAATATCAAAATGCATGCTGTATAACGTAGGTTACAGTTGTCCCCTGAGTTTCTATGGCGGTATTCGATCTAACATGGAATTTCTAGTAACGTACGCGAAATGCAGGTATGCGAGCCATACACAGAGGTTCAGATTTGACGTGACTGATTCCGAAACGCCATTATCGACTATTTACATTACAGCCACTGAGTGTGAAGAAATAGTTCACGAAGGTCCCAAGATACACTGTACACTCAAAGGCAAGGCCAGAGTTGCAGTGAAGGCTCAGTTGTCGAAAGTGGCTCCAAGAATATTGCAACTTGATACAGCCCGTCAAATCGATCCAGAGATCGCCGATGATGGTCACATGCAAGAACTGATGCGTCTTTCGACGTACCAGAAGGCTAAATCCGAAGAAAATTGCAAAAACGACAAAATCCTCCGGTCTAATGATCTTTCAGATTTATTTCAGCGACATGTTTTAGATGCAGAGCGTCGAGACTCGTACATTAGACATGCGGGCCTCCCGTTGTATGTGCACATGTACTCGGAGGAGCAGCTCGATGTTATCTGTGCAGAGGACATAATTGTCCATTTTGATGCCACGGGAAACGTCGTTCGTAAGCCACGAGATGTAAAGTGCAAACGAATCATGTATTACGCCATGGTAATAAACAAAAATAGCTCCGTAATTCCTATTGCAGAAATGGTAAGTTCCGAGCATGACGTGGCATCCATTAGTACATTTTTGAAAAGATATCGTTACTTTTTGGCTACAAAACATGTCAGTTGGCCCTTATTTCGCGTAGTAGTTGTAGATTGGAGTTGGGCGTTGATCAACTCCGTTATGACTGAATGGAACGGGATGACTGTGACGAATTACTTGAACCAAGCTTACATCTACTTGACGCAAGAAACACACCCGAGCTCCGATTTCATTATTGTCCACAGCTGCTGTGCACACTTTCAGAAACGCGTATCAACGAACATACACAAAAAGTTTTCGAAATACTTGCACGTGAAAAACTTAATTCTTGAATGTGTAGGGTTAATGATTCATTGCCGTACCATGGATGCTTTGGACAAGGTGTTCGAACAATTCATGACGGTCCTTCTGACTATGAATCGTGAGCAGGCTCACCGCAATGTAGTTCGGCTTCACGAGCTGCATCATTTGATAAAAGATACAGATCCTCCCAGTGAGATAGTGGATGACGCAGATCAGGTCGAGACTGTATCAGATGATAGACTTGAGGGTAGAATTTATGCCGATTTTCCTTTTTTCCATCGCTATTACGCTAAGCTCTTAAGTATAAAAAGTGACTTGATCGCGGAGACTGACAATGACAACGAATATTTTGCGCCGGAGGTTGCAGATTATGTTACGCAGAGCCTTATGCCGTACGTTCCAATGTGGTCAGCTCTTCTACTGAAGTATGTAGTACCAGATCGTGCTAGACTCAGCAACGCTAACGTCGAGTGCTACTTCAATCTCGTGAAAAGAGATGTTTTGGAGGGCAAGGTGAATTTAAAAATAGGTCGATTCATAGACAAAATGAGGAATTACAAAAGTTGTCTATGTGCAGAGACAGCCATTAATACACCCTTGAAGGGTCGCCGATCCAAGGCAAAGGCGGTAAAAAAGCAATTGTGTAGTAGGACTCGTCTTGTAGCGAAATTAGATAGCCCGAATAATTCGTTAGTGCAGGAGATGTGGCAACGCAAACGTAAAGCTCAGTATAGCCATTTAGAGGGTCGTTTACTTGGAAAAATCACCAAGAAGGTTAAAACTTCTCGCTTTCGAACAAGTACGCCCAAGCAGGGGAATCATGATCAATCCCCTAGGCAGGAAAATTATGATCAATCCCCCAATCAGGAAAATCATGACCAATCGCTGTTGAACCGAAGCGACAGTTCGACTCACGCGAACGCGTTACCCAACGGATTGTTCATGGACGTCGAGTATTATATGCTCGAATTGAACAATACCGAGTTCACTATTGGACGATATTCTTCTAATACCTGTGCTCCGATAATAGCATTTGATCATTTCGATTTGTTTTCCGGGCAATTTCAAACCCTGGGTGAAAGAAGATGGTTAGATGCGGCAGTAATAGACGCTTATACTGTTCCTACCTTAGATTTTGCAAAGAACGTGGTCTACGTCCCCACGACCTACACGTATTATTTGTTAGGTGAGGGCCGTGACAAAGATAAACCTGAAACGTTCCGAATGTACAACGTCGGTGATGCATTCAAGGGCACAATGTTCATGCCGTACGTGTACTCGAACCATTGGTGTCTATTGGTAATTGATATTGACGCAAAAACTTTGATGCACTTAGATCCAATGTTCAAGCGCGGTAGTAGAACCGAAACAGCCGTGCGATACTTTAAAAAGTATGTCGAAGAGTGGGCAGTAATACAACCCGATGTATTCTGCGACATCAATTGGACTACAATCAGTTACAAAGGGAAGCGCCCGTTGCAAAAAGACTCGTACAATTGCGGTGTATACGTCACGTACTATATACAGTGTTTGGCTAGAGGTGTTGAAATGGACGCTGATTTTGAACCAAACACATATCGGGTAGAAATCGCAGAATCGCTGCTAAGACTGTCTCGCGATATGAAGGAAGTATGCCAATATTGCTTTTGTACAAGGCCCAATGATTTAATTATGTGTAACACTTGCAGACGTTGGGCTCATTGGAAGTGTCTCAATCTACTGGGAAACGAAAAAACCTTGGAGGAATGGAACGAACCGAAATCCCGTTATAGATGCGGGCTTTGTGCTAGCGGAATAAGACAATGGATGCGATACTAGTCGAAGCCATTGTGATCAAGGTAAAAGTATTTATACGTATTATCTGATCATTGGAATACGCACTGTGGCTGAAAAGACGATTAAGTGCCAAACTTCGAGTCGTCGACTGCCAACGAGATTGCTTACAGCATTCTGAGCAGAATCACATACCGATATATATTGTAACAATATTCATATAATGATGTAAATGTGAATATTAAAAGAGTAAAAGAAAAGAGAAATTTTAATAAACGAAAATAAAGATCGACAAAATTAGCAGAAATAGAGTATGAAGCTATCTGGCTAAAAGTTACTCAAAATAGAGTTTACCAAAGAAAGCCTAGTAGTTTCGTTGAAACGCAAAATTGAAAAGAGATAGAAAATGCTCAGTAGTAAGCAATTGCTGACGCAATGTTAAAAAGTAGTGGGGACAGCTACTATATAAGAGAACGAGTTAAGCGGCTCGGGATCTCTCATTATAGATCAGTAAATTCAAAATAATAGGTAATTGACACAACAAATTTTGTCGAACTTATTAATCAAATAATAAATAATCAAATACATTTATTATTGAATCACAAATACGCAGCCAACAAGTTGAAAGACTTTGCGGTTACGACATCCTTACTATAAAATCATTCCTTCCTATCAATTCATTGCTTACGAGTTTAAATACTCCGAGGACGTGAATTATCCATATCAATCCAAATAAGACGGTCAACGCTAACGGGTGTAAAAACTCTGAAGCTGCGATTATTTTATTTATCCTGACAGTAGAAATAATCAAAGTAAGAAAATCAACACTGACGGGTTTAAATACTCTGAGGTTGCGATTATACTTCCAAAGCTCTCATATAATCAACGCCAACGGTACGAAAGTTTCTGAGGTAGCGATCATATGGGAATTCGTAGAAATAAGAACTGTCATAAATAAATAGGCTAAACACTCATAGACGAGAAAGAGTCCCGAATTATTAATTCGTTGATTAGATAAAGATTCTAATTTCTAGATAACGTCCGGTTTATTCAAATATAGGGGAAAATCCACTGGGGATAAGTCGCGATTGTTACAATATATCATGTACAGGGTGAGTTTTTTCCAGGGTCCGTAGAGCGAGGGGCCTCTTCTAACTATACGTTTGATCGTCTGAATGAAAATCCCTACTTAACTACTCTTACACAATGACAGGTATATCTGTTTGTGTAGTAATTAGCAGACGATAACAAATATGGGTATAATAATCCCCCTTCTCTGCGGATCCCGGAGAAAACTTACCCTGTATATCAATGACCATTCATAAATAAACGATATAGAAAGAGAAGTGTGCGACCATGAGCAATACGTACTCTGGGTGTTCGGTTGATCTCATGAAAAGTATGAATATAGCTAGGTGGAGGGAACTCACTCAGGTGAAATTAAATACCAGGATGTGGAATACTCGCTTTGTTTCGTCAGTTAGCGAGTCACAGGTTTGGAAAGATTAGATAAATCCATATGGGCTCATAACCATTCGTAGAAAATGCTACAATTATAAGTTATTTATTGCGCCTCAAGATCTGGATCGAATAATTATGCAATTGTCTCTTGTTACTTCTGTTTGGGAAGATAGCCACTTCAATATTAATTGTTAATGAACACATGGTTTTGCCTAAAATCCTGCTAAACTATAATATCGTGGTTTATCAAACCTAGCGATACTTGAAAAATGCGCGTTGTCGAACGCGTAAATAAAAAGATTTAAATTCATCGTCAGATTTCCCATACGTTTGATTCTGAGTATCTATGTGGGTCTGTGAATACGCAAGTAAAACTAAACTGTGAACAGTGGATGTAAACTATCATTATTGTAATGATCTGCTTGTCAACCCATTCTTCATCCTTATTGTGAACGATAAATTGTCGCTCTTTCTTGAAAGTACAACTGGGGACCATGGATATTTCACGTAGGTATATAGCCCGCTATTGCATTCTTTCGCAGAAGATGGATTTATTGTTCTCCTTACCCGGGTTACCGGAATACTACATTTTCGAATGACAGAGAAATTTTTGTAAATGATATTGTTTGATCATCGATATGATTTTTCTTGTATTTATATATAAATATATGCTAAACGCTAAACAGTATTATGTATATACATTAGGGTGTTTCATTTTTAGGCAATATTTTTTTTTTCGATGGCATACCAGAGAATCTTATACTTTATAAAAAATGAAAAATTTTGCCCCCTGGCAAAAGGTTTTAGGTCTAATAGCGGCTTAGCTCATTCAAAAATTCGATTTCCCACCTAAATAACACAGGAAATTTTTTTGTTTTTTTTGTTTAATTGAATTTTTCGTTGTTAAAATAGCGCGTCAAACATGAACAATTTTCGCTATAACTCCGAAACTACTGGTTGTACGGTCTTCGACCACAGAGACATTTTTGTAGAGAATTTAATTTCCTTCAAAAGCGATATGAAGGTTTTTTCGAAAAAAAATTTTTAACAACGAAAAATTCAATTAAACAAAAAAAAAAAAAATTTCCTGTGTTATTTAGGTGGGAAATCGAATTTTTGGATGAGCTAAGCCGCTATTAGACCTAAAACCTTTTGCCAGGCGGCAAAATTTTTCATTTTTTATAAAGTATAAGATTCTCTGGTATGCCATCGAAAAAAAAAAATATTGCCTAAAAATGAAACACCCTGATATACATATATATATACATTAGGGTGGTCCTTAAATGGGGTGTTTTTGAATTGTTACGCTCCCAAGGGTTCAAACGGATCCTTTTGAAGAAAAAAAATTTGTCCTAAATTTTGAATGCTCTATCTCAATTTTAACATCCGGCGCACGACCGCCGGAGTATTTTTTTTTTTTTTTTTCAATTTCAATTCAGTTGGCCCGATCACTTATATTTTATATGTAATTTGAAAAAAAAGAACTGCGTAGAATGTTGAAATCGACGCAGGACGCAAAATGTTGAAACTTCGACGTTAATGACTTGATAAAGTTGGGTCATACATGTTTTTTGTAGGAAATTAAAAAAAAAAAAAAAAAATACTTCGGCGGTCGTGCGCTGGATGTTAAAATTGAGATAGAGCATTCAAAATTTAAGACAAATTTTTTTTCTTCAAAAGGATCCGTTTGAACCCTTGGGAGCGTAACAATTCAAAAACACCCCATTTAAGGACCACCCTAATATACATACATACTGTAGAGTAATGTTCATTAATGGGTTCGCAGTGACTAACTATTTCTTCTGACTTCGGATATAATAGAATAAAATAAAATAATATATTATTTTTATAAGGGGTTATAATTATTATCATAATAATTTCAGCCATAGGCACATGATGAAATACGACTAGAATGGAGTCTCTTTTCCAAAAAAGTTAGAAAACAAGTTAGCCACAGCGAACCCATTAATGAACATTACTGTAGATGTCACCGCATTGGAATAAAATTTGAACAATTTTGATTGATTATTGCCGTGAAACTATCAAAAATGACAAATTCTCAAAAAAATACTGTTGTTCACCACACCTCCTCTTATGCCATACTTACCTACGTGATATTCGAATGGCCCCCAGCCGTATATTCTTTTTTGGTGAATTTGTAGGAAGGCACGCGAACGTCGTGTATACGTACCCAAACAATTGTCGAAAAAGATAACAATACCAGCTGTCGATGTTTTGTATCGAGCGCGATATATATATATATTCGATTCATGGATTATGTCAGAAAAGGCACCTCGTCCTAGTGCAAGTGACCGATACGAAGTGCCATATGAAACTTCAATTCTGAAGGCCCGACGTCCCAAGTGATGACCGTTCTCCCACTCGACATAAACGTTCGAAATAAATCTGACTATCTGACCATGTAATAATGCAAAGAGATGTAGATTCAACATATAAACTGGATGGTGATGAAAGGGAGTTGGTTTTCGATGTTCTGCAGACTCAAAAGTGTTTGTAATACGTGACTTCAATGTGCGCGACAATATGAAATGTGGCATAATTCGATTGAAAAAATTCAGTGTTGCTGAAGTTTGGATCAATATTGTGAATAAAACAGACGCTAATGAAGTGAAAAAAAAAAATAATAATAATAATAAAATAATAATAATAATAATAATAACAATAGAATATCAAATAACATCTGTTGCTCGGATTTAGCGCGTATACATCGAGTCTTGACAACGCGCATTTTCGACGATATCCAGATTTGTAATAGTACCATCACCACTAAGTAAATCGAAATCTTCCTAAATATAAGTCGCAGGAGTTAAAATTCGAAGGCGTTTTTTCACATTTGTCGCCATCATGTTTGCCACGCTGATCTCTAATTCCATGTTAGATAAATTAGTCGGGGTCGGCAAGTTCTTAGCAGAAACCCATATGCTTGTTAACCTCTTCATAGTTCCAAACCTGTTGATATAGTAATGTAATTTATGAAACTTTACGTCCTTCTTGGTGGGAAATATTCCATATTCTGCTGTTTCACTAAACCCGAGTACAAGAGATTGTCTTTTTTTTGCTCGTTCCAATAGTGTAGCGAAAATAAGGGATAATAGATTCAGTTGTTACACTGCCGCACGTCAAAATATTAACCGACCACCAATGAGCGTAATCTCGTTCGCACGTCTCGAGAGAATTGTGTGATCTGACGCGCACGTAACATGTCTTATCACTGAAACAAAGGTTAGAGCCGGAGGCATTACAACTAAATCTGATCAGAAGCATTGATTGCACAAATGTAGCATTGTCAACAATTAATTTAGGCCTTGTAGACTCTAATCTTCGAAGCAGACGATTACATGTCTAGTGTGTCAATCTTCTACCGCACGGTCGAGTAATCTTAAAATGCTTGTTATTGGCTTCAGCATTCGAATGAAACTGTCTAATCATATGATGTAAATGTAGAATACTTGAGAAACAGATTTGCTGTGCAATAACACGGCGAGAGACGGTTTGTTGCTGAAAAAACCATTGAACACTTACATTTTTGATTATTTGCTTATGGACTTCATCACTTGTTACCATGGCCATTTGCCCCGCACTAGCATCACATTGTGACATGAGTTCGTATCTAGAACCATTGCATAGGTATAGCACAACATCAGAACAAAAGTGGGTAGGAGATTGAACGGCGATCACACGTCTCAAGCTATCTGGTACTGAGAATAGTGCGTCCTGTATGGTTGCACGGAGGGGAAATACGAAAATTCGACCTATTGGCATTCACGAACGTTACTTGTACTGAATATGTCGCTTTGACTGGCCAGAAATTTTTGTTACGTCATTGATGACCACTTCACAAAGCTTGCACTGATGTTCGTAGAACACATCGATCACACGATAGAAATCTTTCATTCAAGTTGCAGGCTTATTCATCATAGTGATCCTGGGCGAGTTTGTTGTAACACTTCTATTGAATGGAAACGATAATCTCTTTCGAGTCTAATAAACAAATTTTCAGTCATTTTCTCAACTTCACGCGAAGGACCGGGTGCACTTCAAGTCGAGCAAAAGAACTCAGTTTTTCTAAAACAGTAATGGTTATGATATCCACTCCGTACAGAATCTCGGACGCACACTCATGAGCCATAGCTAATCTTGCAATTGCAATAGATTGCTGTTCATATTGAACGGTAATCACAAATAATAGCACTGATACCTCATTACAAAATGAGGATCGCACGTACTCAAAGCTGATTGCATGGAAACTATTGCAGATATTTAACACACTTTTTATCCAGATGATCCCACCGTACAGAATACACGTTTATGTATACATGTATAGTGTATAAATACTGTAGACGGTTGATGATTTGAGATAATAAAGAATATAATTTATTCATTGTTGTGTTATTATATTTATTTCGCAAGAACCTCCCCTATGTGTATGCAGAATATTATGTTGAGCAGAGATGGAAGTTAAAAGGATAAGTAAGGCAGCAGTTGCATCAATTCTTCTCCGGTAGAAGCCTTCGTCGATGAAATTGAACGCATATGCAAATCGTTATAACTTGTGAGAAAAATATATATGTCGAATTGAGAGAACAGTAGATTTGAATTTAATTTAGCTATAAAAGATTTGGCATCCTGACAGTATCGTAACAACGATTAAGGTGGATGGAATCCTCGCCGGGTGAGGCATTGAATCGAGGATCGCTTCGGAAACGAAGCCAAGGTAAGTAAGCACTATTTGTTGAAGGACTCCCGAACAGACGCATCTTGTTATACTGATTTTATGCTGGTCTAAACGGTTCAGTCATTGAGGCATTCATACTAAGTGTACTGAGTAGAATAAATATGACTCTATCTCTAAAAACGTTGAAGAAAACGCTCGATGAATGTATTGAAAAGTTGACGTTTGGTAATTAAAAGCAGAGATTTGAAAGATGAACCGTGACTTTCTGTTCGTAAGTCTCGCCATCCGTTCAGGCGCAGGAATTTATTTTCGATTTTATTTCGCGTTTTTGGGGCCGTATCGCGTTTTTGGGACCGGATGTACCCGCGCCATTTTTTCTAATTTTTGATAATTTTTTTTCGAACTCATTCTCGACCGACAAGTCCACCCTATAAATATTAGACGGCACATTCACTTCGTTTGGGCGCAGGAATTTATTTTCGATTTTATTTCGCGTTTTTGGGACCGTATCGCGTTTTTGGGACCAGATGTACCCGCGCCATTTTTTCTAATTATTGATAATTTTTTTTTGAACTCATTTTCGACCGACAAGTCCACCCTATGAATATTAGAGGGCACATTCACTCCGTTCAGGCGCAGGAATTTATTTTCGAATTTATTTTGCGTTTTTGGTACCGGATGAACCCGCGCCATTTTTTCTAATTATTGATAATTTTTTTTTGAACTCATCTCCGACCGACAAGTCCATCCTATGAATATTAGAGGGCACATTCACTTCGTTTGGGCGCAGGAATTTATTTTCGATTTTATTACGCGTTTTTGGGACCGTATCGCGTGTTTGGTACCGGATGTACCCGCGCCATTTTTTCTAATTATTGATAATTTTTTTTTGAACTCATCTTCGACCGACAAGTCCACCCTATGAATATTAGAGGGCACATTCACTCCGTTCAGGCGCAGGAATTTATTTTCGAATTTATTTTGCGTTTTTGGGACCGGATGTACCCGCGCCATTTTTTCTAATTATTGATAATTTTTTTTTGAACTCATTTTCGACCGACAAGTCCACCCTATGAATATTAGAGGGCACATTCACTCCGTTCAGGCGCAGGAATTTATTTTCGAATTTATTTTGCGTTTTTGGTACCGGATGAACCCACGCCATTTTTTCTAATTATTGATAATTTTTTTTTGAACTCATCTCCGACCGACAAGTCCACCCTATGAATATTGGAGGGCACATTCACTTCGTTTGGGCGCAGGAATTTATTTTCGAATTTATTTTGCGTTTTTGGGACCGGATGTACCCGCGCCATTTTTTCTAATTATTGATAATTTTTTTTTGAACTCATTTTCGACCGACAAGTCCACCCTATGAATATTAGAGGGCACATTCACTCCGTTCAGGCGCAGGAATTTATTTTCGAATTTATTTTGCGTTTTTGGTACCGGATGAACCCGCGCCATTTTTTCTAATTATTGATAATTTTTTTTTGAACTCATCTCCGACCGACAAGTCCACCCTATGAATATTAGAGGGCACATTCACTTCGTTTGGGCGCAGGAATTTATTTTCGATTTTATTTCGCGTTTTTGGGACCGTATCGCGTGTTTGGTACCGGATGTACCCGCGCCATTTTTTCTAATTATTGATAATTTTTTTTTGAACTCATCTTCGACCGACAAGTCCACCCTATGAATATTAGAGGGCACATTCACTTCGTTTGGGCGCAGGAATTTATTTTCGATTTTATTTCGCGTTTTTGGGACCGTATCGCGTGTTTGGTACCGGATGTACCCGCGCCATTTTTTCTAATTATTGATAATTTTTTTTTGAACTCATCTTCGACCGACAAGTCCACCCTATGAATATTAGAGGGCACATTCACTCCGTTCAGGCGCAGGAATTTATTTTCGAATTTATTTTGCGTTTTTGGTACCGGATGTACCCGCGCCATTTTTTCTAATTATTGATAATTTTTTTTTGAACTCATCTTCGACCGACAAGTCCACCCTATGAATATTGGAGGGCACATTCACTTCGTTTGGGCGCAGGAATTTATTTTCGATTTTATTTCGCGTTTTTGGGACCGTATCGCGTGTTTGGTACCGGATGTACCCGCGCCATTTTTTCTAATTATTGATAATTTTTTTTTGAACTCATCTTTGACCGACAAGTCCACCCTATGAATATTAGAGAGCACATTCACTCCGTTCAGGCGCAGGAATTTATTTTCGAATTTATTTTGCGTTTTTGGTACCGGATGTACCCGCGCCATTTTTTCTAATTATTGATAATTTTTTTTTGAACTCATCTTCGACCGACAAGTCCACCCTATGAATATTAGAGGGCACATTCACTCCGTTCAGGCGCAGGAATTTATTTTCGAATTTATTTTGCGTTTTTGGGACCGGATGTACCCGCGCCATTTTTTCTAATTATTGATAATTTTTTTTTGAACTCATCTTCGACCGACAAGTCCACCCTATGAATATTAGAGGGCACATTCACTCCGTTCAGGCGCAGGAATTTATTTTCGAATTTATTTTGCGTTTTTGGGACCGGATGTACCCGCGCCATTTTTTCTAATTATTGATAATTTTTTTTTGAACTCATCTTCGACCGACAAGTCCACCCTATGAATATTAGAGGGCACATTCACTCCGTTCAGGCGCAGGAATTTATTTTCGAATTTATTTTGCGTTTTTGGTACCGGATGAACCCGCGCCATTTTTTCTAATTATTGATAATTTTTTTTTGAACTCATCTCCGACCGACAAGTCCACCCTATGAATATTAGAGGGCACATTCACTTCGTTTGGGCGCAGGAATTTATTTTCGATTTTATTTCGCGTTTTTGGGACCGTATCGCGTGTTTGGTACCGGATGTACCCGCGCCATTTTTTCTAATTATTGATAATTTTTTTTTGAACTCATCTTCGACCGACAAGTCCACCCTATGAATATTAGAGGGCACATTCACTCCGTTCAGGCGCAGGAATTTATTTTCGAATTTATTTTGCGTTTTTGGTACCGGATGAACCCGCGCCATTTTTTCTAATTATTGATAATTTTTTTTTGAACTCATCTCCGACCGACAAGTCCACCCTATGAATATTAGACGGCACATTCACTTCGTTTGGGCGCAGGAATTTATTTTCGATTTTATTTCGCGTTTTTGGGACCGTATCGCGTTTTTGGTACCGGATGTACCCGCGCCATTTTTTCTAATTATTGATAATTTTTTTTTGAACTCATCTTCGACCGACAAGTCCACCCTATGAATATTGGAGGGCACATTCACTTCGTTTGGGCGCAGGAATTTATTTTCGATTTTATTTCGCGTTTTTGGGACCGTATCGCGTGTTTGGTACCGGATGTACCCGCGCCATTTTTTCTAATTATTGATAATTTTTTTTTGAACTCATCTTTGACCGACAAGTCCACCCTATGAATATTAGAGAGCACATTCACTCCGTTCAGGCGCAGGAATTTATTTTCGAATTTATTTTGCGTTTTTGGTACCGGATGTACCCGCGCCATTTTTTCTAATTATTGATAATTTTTTTTTGAACTCATCTTCGACCGACAAGTCCACCCTATGAATATTAGAGGGCACATTCACTCCGTTCAGGCGCAGGAATTTATTTTCGAATTTATTTTGCGTTTTTGGTACCGGATGTACCCGCGCCATTTTTTCTAATTATTGATAATTTTTTTTTGAACTCATCTTCGACCGACAAGTCCACCCTATGAATATTAGAGGGCACATTCACTCCGTTCAGGCGCAGGAATTTATTTTCGAATTTATTTTGCGTTTTTGGTACCGGATGTACCCGCGCCATTTTTTCTAATTATTGATAATTTTTTTTTGAACTCATCTTCGACCGACAAGTCCACCCTATGAATATTAGAGGGCACATTCACTCCGTTCAGGCGCAGGAATTTATTTTCGAATTTATTTTGCGTTTTTGGTACCGGATGTACCCGCGCCATTTTTTCTAATTATTGATAATTTTTTTTTGAACTCATCTTCGACCGAGAAGTCCACCCTATGAATATTAGAGGGCACATTCACTCCGTTCAGGCGCAGGAATTTATTTTCGAATTTATTTTGCGTTTTTGGTACCGGATGTACCCGCGCCATTTTTTCTAATTATTGATAATTTTTTTTTGAACTCATCTTCGACCGACAAGTCCACCCTATGAATATTAGAGGGCACATTCACTCCGTTCAGGCGCAGGAATTTATTTTCGAATTTATTTTGCGTTTTTGGTACCGGATGTACCCGCGCCATTTTTTCTAATTATTGATAATTTTTTTTTGAACTCATCTTCGACCGACAAGTCCACCCTATGAATATTAGAGGGCACATTCACTCCGTTCAGGCGCAGGAATTTATTTTCGAATTTATTTTGCGTTTTTGGTACCGGATGTACCCGCGCCATTTTTTCTAATTATTGATAATTTTTTTTTGAACTCATCTTCGACCGACAAGTCCACCCTATGAATATTAGAGGGCACATTCACTTCGTTTGGGCGCAGGAATTTATTTTCGATTTTATTTCGCGTTTTTGGGACCGTATCGCGTGTTTGGTACCGGATGTACCCGCGCCATTTTTTCTAATTATTGATAATTTTTTTTTGAACTCATCTTCGACCGACAAGTCCACCCTATGAATATTAGAGGGCACATTCACTTCGTTTGGGCGCAGGAATTTATTTTCGATTTTATTTCGCGTTTTTGGGACCGTATCGCGTGTTTGGTACCGGATGTACCCGCGCCATTTTTTCTAATTATTGATAATTTTTTTTTGAACTCATCTTCGACCGACAAGTCCACCCTATGAATATTAGAGGGCACATTCACTCCGTTCAGGCGCAGGAATTTATTTTCGAATTTATTTTGCGTTTTTGGTACCGGATGTACCCGCGCCATTTTTTCTAATTATTGATAATTTTTTTTTGAACTCATCTTCGACCGACAAGTCCACCCTATGAATATTAGAGAGCACATTCACTCCGTTCAGGCGCAGGAATTTATTTTCGAATTTATTTTGCGTTTTTGGTACCGGATGTACCCGCGCCATTTTTTCTAATTATTGATAATTTTTTTTTGAACTCATCTTCGACCGACAAGTCCACCCTATGAATATTAGAGGGCACATTCACTCCGTTCAGGCGCAGGAATTTATTTTCGAATTTATTTTGCGTTTTTGGTACCGGATGTACCCGCGCCATTTTTTCTAATTATTGATAATTTTTTTTTGAACTCATCTTCGACCGACAAGTCCACCCTATGAATATTAGAGGGCACATTCACTCCGTTCAGGCGCAGGAATTTATTTTCGAATTTATTTTGCGTTTTTGGTACCGGATGTACCGGCGCCATTTTTTCTAATTATTGATAATTTTTTTTTGAACTCATCTTCGACCGACAAGTCCACCCTATGAATATTAGAGGGCACATTCACTTCGTTTGGGCGCAGGAATTTATTTTCGATTTTATTTCGCGTTTTTGGGACCGTATCGCGTGTTTGGTACCGGATGTACCCGCGCCATTTTTTCTAATTATTGATAATTTTTTTTTGAACTCATCTTCGACCGACAAGTCCACCCTATGAATATTAGAGGGCACATTCACTTCGTTTGGGCGCAGGAATTTATTTTCGATTTTATTTCGCGTTTTTGGGACCGTATCGCGTGTTTGGTACCGGATGTACCCGCGCCATTTTTTCTAATTATTGATAATTTTTTTTTGAACTCATCTTCGACCGACAAGTCCACCCTATGAATATTAGAGGGCACATTCACTCCGTTCAGGCGCAGGAATTTATTTTCGAATTTATTTTGCGTTTTTGGTACCGGATGTACCCGCGCCATTTTTTCTAATTATTGATAATTTTTTTTTGAACTCATCTTCGACCGACAAGTCCACCCTATGAATATTGGAGGGCACATTCACTTCGTTTGGGCGCAGGAATTTATTTTCGATTTTATTTCGCGTTTTTGGGACCGTATCGCGTGTTTGGTACCGGATGTACCCGCGCCATTTTTTCTAATTATTGATAATTTTTTTTTGAACTCATCTTTGACCGACAAGTCCACCCTATGAATATTAGAGAGCACATTCACTCCGTTCAGGCGCAGGAATTTATTTTCGAATTTATTTTGCGTTTTTGGTACCGGATGTACCCGCGCCATTTTTTCTAATTATTGATAATTTTTTTTTGAACTCATCTTCGACCGACAAGTCCACCCTATGAATATTAGAGGGCACATTCACTCCGTTCAGGCGCAGGAATTTATTTTCGAATTTATTTTGCGTTTTTGGTACCGGATGTACCCGCGCCATTTTTTCTAATTATTGATAATTTTGTTTTGAACTCATCTTCGACCGACAAGTCCACCCTATGAATATTAGAGGGCACATTCACTCCGTTCAGGCGCAGGAATTTATTTTCGAATTTATTTTGCGTTTTTGGTACCGGATGTACCCGCGCCATTTTTTCTAATTTTTGATAATTTTTTTTTGAACTCATTCTCGACCGACAAGTCCACCCTATAATCATTAGACGGCACATTCACTCCGTTTGGGCGCAGGAATTTATTTTCGATTTTATTTCACGTTTTTGGGACCGGATGTACCCGCGCCATTTTTTCTAATTTTTGATAATTTTTTTTCGAACTCATTCTCGACCGACAAGTCCACCCTATAAATATTAGACGGCACATTCACTTCGTTTGGGCGCAGGAATTTATTTTCGATTTTATTTTGCAGTCTATCAATCGTTCCGACTCGAGGGGTATTTTTGGGGTGAAAAAATTGTCTCCACACATTACCCCTATTATTTTTATGATTATAAAAAAATTTGAAACCTATAAAAATCGAAAAAAAAAAAACCGTTCGAAGAACGTTCCAAACTTCAACCAGCTCCGTGTGATTTTGGACGTTTTACCCACGCTTCGCGTGACTAAAACCCCAATTTTCACACCTCCTGAAGTAAAATTTTGTACAATACTCGACGGAAAAACTTCTTCTGATCTCGTGTGATTGCAAAACTCGCCTTCGGCTCGTGCTGCAACCTCACACTCGTCAGAAAAAGTTTTACCGGACTCGTATGGTAATGTACTATATTCTTCAGAGTCCCCATGTATACAGCGTCGCCAGTCAATGCATTACGTCCGTATTCAGCTCTTGATTTTAATTTTATCTAACTTTGCTCCATTTTATTTGAACATTCTGGGACTGAAAAAGACTTTTAAGGCGGGTTGTAACGTTTGTCTAAACTCTAAACCTCGAAGACGGGAATCGTGAATTCTCCGAAACTACTGAATCAATCGCGATGAAACTTTGAGGGATTACACATAATTGTAGCAGAAAGTAGCTGATTATTTCACTTTTTCAATATTTGATAAAAATTTTCACAGATTGATGTAGGTATACCAGTTATGAGTGACGCATAATCGTCCCCTGCTCAAAATCCCAGACAGAAAACCGGATAGGCGGAATTGTATCCGCCTGTATACGTCCGAGTTCTGGTTTTTGTGTACCTGGAAACTTCTGGTCCTGTCCGGAATTTTGACGGTCCAATATTTTCACGTGTCAGCATTCCTATCGGGTTCTATCCGGAAAGTAATCCCGCCCTAGACATTTTTCCTGTATGGTTCGAAGCGGGAACGAAACCGGATAGGTACGGACAGAGCCCCGAGTCCAACTTGGAAAATTTTATGTGAATAATCACATTAGGATTTGCGGGACCAAAACTGGATAGGTACGGACATAGCCCCAATCCCAACTTGGAAAATTTGATGTAAATAATCACGTGATGATTTGCGGGACCCAAACCGGATAGATACAGACAGAGCCCCGATTCAAACTTAGAATATTAGCTGTATTGATACGATACGAAACAGATCGATTAAACCGCCGAATACGATGCACATCCAACCGGATAAACTTCCGAATAGGTGATGCGCTTGTTCCGGAAACAGTCCAGACAAAACCAGTCTAAAAACCAGATTAATTTTTTCATCCGACAGGATGCTGATTGGTCCGGATAAGTTACCCCGTCGCGGATTTTCCGAGCCGGACTGAATGCAGACAAGGCTCGCGCAGAATCCAGACAGGAATTTTCGACCGGATAGGGTACAGACCACAGACAGACAGATACGCGATCTGGTCTTGTCTGGAAACTTGTCCGAAAAGCTATCCGCTCCTGTCGATTTCAGTTTGGGATTTTGAGCAGGGTCAATTCTCAGCCATTTCTTTATCGAATGACGAAATTAGGCTCGAATTGTGTGGTTTTTCATTGCGGAGTGGCTGATCATCGGGGAAATGCGATTATCTACGGCAACAGCAAACAATCTCGCGAAATATGTGGTCGTAGTCAATCGGTGAAAATTTTTGTCAAATTTTGAAAAAGTGAAATAATCAGCCACTTTCTGACACAATTATGTGTAATTCGGAGTTTGACTACTTGAGTCATTTAGCTTAACACTGCCGTGCTAAGCACACAAGTGGTAACTTACTTTTTTTTGTCAAAAACGAGTTATGAATCTAAGATGGTACAATAACGATCGATGAATATTTTCATCATATTAATAAACGATCTATAGTTCATTTTTTCATAATAAAATGAATCTATTAAAGTTGCTGTATCTCCGTTAAAGTTGTCAATTACTAGAACAGTTAGCCGTATTTATCATTAATATTAATACAACAGTAACGAATAAAATAACCTTTTATCTTTTTGATTCGAATCAAACTTTAAAATCGTTCGACTATATGAATATAATTCTTAATGACTGTAAAGATTGAAAATTGAAAACTGTCAATATCTCAAAATGGCCAAGGTGCGAGTTACCACTAGTGTGCTTAGCACGGCAGAATAGGCGGCATATGTACAACGCCGAATTAAGAATTTTGAGGCTGGGGGTTACAGTAACCCAGTGGGCCCCCACATGGGCTTATTTCGTAAAACTAGCACGTAAAAAGGAAAATGAATCGAATAGACAAACAATGTGTTTGTTTGCGGTTTTTTTTATTCACAAATTTTTTTTTCTGACCTTATCTTACGCAAAAGTTTCAATTATATCGTCGAAGTCTAAAGTTTTTGTCAAGTCGCGCTCAATGCATAATATACTCAAGGATGTTAATCATAATTGTTGCATGGCGGTTCTATACCTATTTTCTATAAATGATAATTTTAAAATGCTCTTTCACCTCCGTAATTTGATGAAGTGCAAAGATATGTTTCTTTTCATATCAATTTTTTCGTCAGACCTATGGCTAACGGTACTTTATTTCTCCGGGATTCAAATGGTATTGATGAATTTTTGAACATTATTTCCCCGTTCATAGAATAGAATTCATCGGACAAGACGAACCGATTTTTAATACTTGTCTTTTAACTCGGAAGAGATTCTTTCTCTTATCGAGCGTGCAATCCTCAGAAAGACCGAACAAACGGAAAGTGGATCATTATTTCGGAGAAGGGTCTCAATCAATCATGATGAATAATGGATCATTATTTATTTTGATAAGTGCATTAAAATCATTTTCCCATATTATCAGCGTGCCGAGAGTGGGCCCCTTATGTTCGGGGGCCCGGGGACTGCAGCCCCCTTAGCCCCCCTTCCCCCGCCTTAATATGCCGTTGCATATATAACTTGCATACCCTTACAGCTTTCATGTTCTCGCTCCTTTGCAGTATCTACCCTAGGTATTTGAACTCTTTTACTACTTCCATTCTTTCCCTTTCCACTACCACTTTTCTTCCTTCTCTTTTCCTTCTCCTTTCCTGAATTTTGACACCTTCGTCCTTTGTGTTTAACGTGAGTCCTTACCTTCCTAGATACCTCACGAATCTTCTCAGCATCTCCTCCATTCCCTTCTCACCATTTTCCAGTAGTACCACATTGTCCGCGTAAGCCAGTTTCCAAATTTTCTTTCTCCCTGCAATCACCCCTCCGTCTAGGGTGTTTCAGATTGAGCGGGCCATTTTTTCAGAGTGGATTCCTTCAGAAATTCGAAGACCAAATTTCCTTTACTAAAAATTCTATGACCAATAGTTTCCGAGCTAGGGAAGATCTATTCTGACCGATCACAGGTTATATTGATAACTGGACGCAAGGTACTTTTTGACTAGTTCAAATTTCAAATACCAGATGGAGAACGCGTCTCCGCCGTAAGAATACATAACCCGATTTGCGTAGTACTGGTTTTGACCACGAGGTGGCTAAGCCTAAGATACAGTTACTAATAGGTGACATAGACTGGGCTGGCCATGAGTGTAAGTTGGGTGACGTTCTGTCTATGTTACCTATAAGCTCGGTAATTGGTTATCTTTCGTAGCTCAGAAACTATTGGTCCCTCGAATTTTTGGCGAAAAAGAAGAAAATTTAGTCTCAGAATTTCACGCGCAACCTTAATCATCCTGCGCCTCTTCCTACTTTGTTCATCGGTTCTTCGAAGATTTCCGCTATCCTCTCTTTCAGCCTTCTGCTCTTCCATTTCTTCTGACAGTTTCTGTCCATCCACTGTGTTGAACAGTGCCTTCAGGTCTACAAATGTGGCCACTTTCCCTTAAGATTTTCTTATTTCCCTGCCTATTATCCGATTCAATACATATACAGTCAAGGGAATGGAATCTGAAGCCCCGTATTCGAGCAACTGAACATACAATTAGTTTTAATTTTTTTCAAGTTGGCACAAAATTAAAACAACATCGGCTCCAGCGATATATCAGTGCTCTGCTCTGCGCGGGATATTATTCATAATTTTCAATCACTCGTGCATATAAAAAGTCGTGTGAATTGACGTTATTCGAAAGAAAAAAACGAAGTCCCCTATCCCGCGTAGAGTAGACACTGATATACTGTATTGCTGGAGCAGAGGTTGCTTTAATTTCGCGCCAATTTGAAGAAAATTAAAACCCAGTATATTGATACGAGATTAGCTTTCGTGAGTTTTGTAATTAAATCAACGAGGATCCCTGAGTTGAGAAATAAAGATTCAAGTCTAAATGCAAGGAATTATTATCAGGAAAATTGCGTATATTGAAAAATGAGTGTGATTGAGTTTATGTCTAAATCAAGACTCCCGGGAAAAAATTTTTTCACGAAATTTTATGAAATTTCATAAGTTTTCATAAAATTTCATAAAATCTCGTGAAATTTCATGAAATTTCAGTATTCAAATTTTATGAAATTTTATGAAATTTTATAAGTTCTTATAAGTTTTCATACATTTTCAAGAAATTTTATCAAATTTCATAAAATTACATAAAATTAGAATCGCGTACAAAAAGTATTGCTTTTATGAAATTTTATAAAATCTCATATAATTTTAAGAAATTTTGTGAAATTTTACAAAAACTTGAGAAATTTCATATAATTTTATAAATAAGAATCGAGTGCAGACAGTATTGCTTTCATGAAATTTCATAAGTTTTTATGAAATTTTATAAGTTCTTATAAGTTTTTATACATTTTTAAGAAATTTTATTGTTAAGATTATGGTTGGGGTTCTTAAATGATTCTAGACTTATTATATTAGCAATTCGTTATTTATTCAATATCAATCTCGTCGTTACGTATCGTTATGCACCATCCCTTATAACCGGGCTTAGCAAGAGTTTGGGGAAGAGTAAGGCCCCGCTCGTCGTTTCAAGTGGAGACGACCGAAGCCAGGCGAATACAGCCGAGGCTAGCCGACCTTTGTATATATAAAACATAGATAAGGGCAATGTGTGGATGCCTTATTTGCAACACTCCCTCCCATCCATGCATTTATTATTAAACAGTTCGTTCATTTCAAAAGACTTACATAGATTATTATACAGCGTGATTCCCAAGTCGCGGAAAAGATTTCACATGCAGATTCCTTGTCGAAATCTAAGAATAAAGTTCCTTATCAAAAACTTCGAGGGAGCGGTCGTTCCTGAGTTATGGAAGGTTTAGTCCACCCAATAAGACGGCCGTAAAGTGACGTGCTCAGTCTCGTAGCGATTCTGTAAAAGTGATAGTGCCCGCGTCGTATGAACTTTGCCTGAAATTTCGGTTTCTTATTCCGTAATTTTTAGTATTTACGTCGTCCGGTCGGTCATTCTCGTGCCCTACGTCGTTAGCCCCGTAGTTGACGCTGTCCAGGTGGTCAAACTGGTGACTTACATTCCCCAGGTCTTTTGCTTCGTAGCGTTCGTTATCCAGGTCGTCAGGCTAGTGATTTCCGTACTCCAGGACTTTTGCCGCGTGGTTGACCTTGTCCAGGTGGTCAACCTTGTGACTTACATTACTCAGGTCGTCCGCTTCGTAGTTTTCACTATCGTTGTCATCGGGTTGTTGATTTCCGTCCTCCAGGACTTTCGCCACGTAGTTTACGTTGTCCAGGTGGTCAAACTGATGACTGACGTTACTCAGGTCATCCGCTTCATAGTTTTCGCTATTGTTGTCATCGGGTTGTTGATTTCCGTTCTCCAGGTCTTTCGCCACGTAGTTTACGTTGTCCAGGTAGTCAATTTGGTGACTGACATTACTCAGGTCGTCCGCTTCATAATTTTCGTTATCGTTGTCATCGGATTGTTGATTTCCGTCCGCCAGGTCTTTCGCCACGTAGCTTACGTTGTCCAGGTAGTCAAACTGGTGATTCACATTCCCTAGGTCTTTTGCTTCGTTACTCAGGTCGTCCGCTTCGTAGTTTTCACTCCCGTTGTCCTCGGGTTGTTGATTTCCGTCCTCCAGGACTTTCGCCCCGTAGTTCACGCTGTCAAGGTAGTCAAACTGATGACTGACGTTACTCAGATCGTCCGCTTCGTAGTTTTCACTATCGTTGTCATCGGGTTGTTGATTTCCGTCCTCCAGGTCTCAACAACAACAATAACAACAACAACAATCAACAATCAACAACCCGATGACAACGAAAGCGAAAACTATGAAGCAAAAGACCTAGGGAATGTAAATCACTAGTTTGACTACCTGGACAACGTAAACTACGTGGCGAAAGTCCTGGAAGACGGAAATCAACAACCCGATGACAACGGGAGTGAAAACTACCAGGCGGACGACCTGAGTAACGAAGCAAAAGACCTAGGGAATATAAATCACCAGTTTGACCACCTGGACAACGTAAACTACGTGGCGAAAGTCCTGGAGGACGGAAATAAACAACCCGATGACAACGATAGTGAAAACTACGAAGCGGACGACCTGAATAATGTAAGTCACAAGGTTGACCACCTGGACAAGGTCAACCACGCGGCAAAAGTCCTGGAGTACGGAAATCACTAGCCTGACGACCTGGATAACGAACGCTACGAAGCAAAAGACCTGGGGAATGTAAGTCACCAGTTTGACCACCTGGACAACGTCAACTACGGGGCGAACGACGTAAGGCACGAGAATGACCGACCGGACGACGTAAATACTAAAAATTACGGAATAAGAAACCGAAATTTCAGGCAAAGTTCATACGACGCGGGCACTATCACTTTTACAGAATCGCTACGAGACTGAGCACGTCACTTTACGGCCGTCTTATTGGGTGGACTAAACCTTCCATAACTCAGGAACGACCGCTCCCTCGAAGTTTTTGATAAGGAACTTTATGCACCGAGGGAAGAAAGTGCGTACTTTATTCCCGGCTGCGCGCATAAAGAACGCGCTTTCTGCCCTTGGATGCATAAAATATCGTATGCACCATGGTGTAAAGTGTTCTTCTAGACGAGTGTGAAGGTCACCCTCGCTTCGCTCGGGCGACAAACCCCACACTCGTCAAAAAGAACACTTTATTCCCTAGGTGCATAATATACTATTATTCTTAGATTTGGACAAGGAATCTGCATGTGAAATCTTTTCCGCGACTTGGGAATCACGCTGTATATATGATTAATTCTATTCGTAATATATGTTCACGATCTTAACTTTAAGTAGATAATAATATTTGGTTTTTGTTTTTGTTTTGTCTCATCGTTCTTTGGTCGTGCATCTCATCGTAATCCAGCAAGACCTAGGAGGTTTAAGCAGATCTATTTCCTGTAACAGAATTTGAAATATTTATTAACCTGACTCAATTTATTATTAGACATCCTAATTTCGGATCAATTCGTTATCAATTCGTTATAAATTCGTTATCAACTCGTTATCAATTCGTTTCCATTTCATTTATTATTTCGTTTACTAGTCGTTTATGATTTTCAAATGAAAGTGGTTTCGTGAATATGTCTGCGATTTGGTTTTTAGAAGATATCCAGTTAATCGTTATAAAGTTTCGTTTGACACATTCCTTGACATAGTGCTCCCTCACTTCAGTCATGTGTCTCAGTTTATTTCCACCATTCGTTTTAGCACTAGCTTCGGCGGCTTTATTGTCACACCAAAGTTTCATGGGGTAAAAACTGTGATTTAACATTAGCTGTATGGATCTCTCTAATCCAACCAATTCCTGACTTGCCTCGCTCATTGCTACATATTCAGCCTGACAAGTCGACAACGCTACGTATGGTTGTTTATGCGTTCTCCATGCTACTGCATCGCCAAATAGTTTGATGATATATCCACACGTCGTTAAAGAATCTTTACAATCTGCGAAACTTGCATCTGAAAAGGCTTGCAAGTCATCTCGTTTTCCCCTATAATATAAACATAAGTTTTTAGTACCTTTCAAATACCTGAACACTCGTTTAATCATGTTCAAATCGTCAGTTGTAGGATTTATTTGATGTCTATTAAGGGGGTATATACACCTTTAAATGGATTCAATTTCTGAAAAACAATTTTCCTTTTTTTTTCAACTTGAAGACTCTGATAAAATTTAAAAAAATCATCATGTTTGGGGAGGGTTTGACCTTCATTATCCATATCTTACATCGTGAATTACTTCCAGTCTAATAGTGGCTGCGCTGAAGACAGGAAAATACAAAATCACTCGGTTGCCGCAAAGAATCAGACCCAGCGTTGGACCGATCTTGGAATTTTTGGTTCTCAATTGTTCATAAGACATGCCTCTATCAGATGAACATAGAACTTTTTGATAAACCCATTTTTAGTTGAAATATTAGAAAAATAAGCAAAATTTTTTTTCAAATTCAGAATAAAAATCGAAAAAATTCAATAACTCAAGTAATTCTTGCAATATCAAAAAGTTCTATGTTCATCTGATAGAGGCATGTCTTATGAACAATTGAGAACCAAAAATTCCAAGATCGGTCCAACGCTGGGTCTGATTCTTTGCGGCAACCGAGTGATTTTGTATTTTCCTGTCTTCAGCGCAGCCACTATTAGACTGGAAGTAATTCATGATGTAAGATATGGATAATGAAGGTCAAACCCTCCCCAAACATGATGATTTTTTTTCAATTTTATCAGAGTCTTCAAGTTGAAAAAAAAAAGGAAAATTGTTTTTCAGAAATTCAACCCATTTAAAGGTGTATATACCCCCTTAAGGACATTTACTGCATATGATATATCGGGGCGAGTTGCACCCGCCAAATATAGCAAGCTACCTATTGCTTCTCTATACGGTATATTTTCTCTCGTTTCTGTTTTCGTTAGGGTGATTGAGTCGTATGGCTGTTCTCGTAATTTTCGTTCGCGATTAGCTACTTGAGCGGTGACCATTGGCGTTCTTTGAGATTACATTTCGTTAAATTTAAATCGTTCCAAGATTTTATCAATGTAATCTTCTTGGCTGACAGTGATGATCTTATTTTTTCTGTCTCGTTTTATCGTTATGCCAAGAAATTCTTTTGGCTCACCCAAGTTCGTCATTTCAAATTCGTTTTGCAGTTGAGTTATTACTTCCCTTAATTTTTCTGAGTCATTGCTGGCTATCAACATATCGTCAACATATAGCAGCAGTATAAGGAATCGTTTTTCTGCTCTCCAAATAAATGGACAAGGTTCTCCTTCGTTAGTTTTCAGACCAATTTTCAAAGCCACTTTCGTGAATTTGTCGTTCCATCGTTTCGGGCTTATACGTCACCCGTACAAAGCTCGTTCAAGTTTACATACCTTCGTTCGTTTCGTTTGTTCTGAATATTGAGCACCTTCAGGAATTTCCATGTAAATTTCTTCATCAATCGTGCCATTAAGAAAAGCCGTTTTAACATCTAGCTGAAAGACTTCCAAATCGTATTTATTTATTATGGCAAGTACACATCTTACTAGTGGTAGACGAGATACTGGAGCGTAGGTTTCGAGCAGGTCATAATTGTTTCTGTCTTTAAAACCCCTAATTACCAACCGGGCTTTATGTTTTTCCTGACCTTCGTTATCTATCTTTCGTTTAAATAGTATATTGTGTAGCAAGGGCGTAAAGTGGGCTTTTTTAGACCGAGTGTGGAGTTTGCAGTACTAGTCGGAGGCGAGGGAGCACGAGTCGAAGACGAGTGCATCCGCGAGCCGAAGACGAGTACTGCAACCACACGAGGTATATATATATATATATATATATATATATATATATATATTAGGGTGGCCGTTAAAAAAAAAGTTTGCGCTCCAACTTGAAAAACCTTAAGTTTACCTCGAAAAAATAGGATCCTCCAAATTTCAATGCTCTATCTCATTTTAAAGGGGTGCCGGCAATTTTTTGTTTTATTTTAATTTTTTTTTTTTTTCAATTTTTTTTGGGACTTTTTTCTTCTTTTTTTTTTTCTTTATCCAAAATGAGATTTTATTTGTTTGATTTTTTCGAATTAATGTCAATTAGAAAAAATCAAACGGCAGATAAATAAATCTGGGATTGAAAATGCTTTTCACTCAAACATTTTCCATTTTTCATGATAGAATATTTAACATGGCGTAAAAAAAAAAAAAATGTGGCCCAGAAATTAGTCTGTAAAAAATGTTAAGGAACCCCAGATCCAAGCCTGCATATTATGAAATTGGCTCGTATATGGCCGCCGCCAGGCGTCGCTGCTAACCGAGTCAGTACCGGCGCAATGCGATGCAATAGTACGATACTGTATGTCACATAACCTTAACGTATGGCATCTCTAATTATTTGAATGCGCAGTACCGCATTGCGCCGGTACTCCTCAGTTAGCAGCGACGCTAGGCGGCGGCCATATACGAGCCAATTTCATAATACAGGCTTGGACCTGGGGTTCTTTAAAATTTTTTACAGACTCATTTCTAGGCTATATTTCTTTTTTTTTTTTTTACGCGATGTTAAATATTCTATCATGAAAAATGGAAAATGTTTGAGTGAAAAGTATTTTCAATCCCAGATTTATTTGTCTGCCGTTTGATTTTTTCTAATCGATATAAAATTCGAAAAAATCAAACAAATAAAATCTTATTTTGGATGAAGAAAAAAAAAAAAGAAAAAAAAAGCCAAAAAAATAAATTCAAAAAAAAAAAAAAAAAAAAAAATTAAAATAAAACAAAAAATTGCCGGCACCCCTTAAAAATGAGATAGAGCATTGAAATTTGGAGGATCCTATTTTTTCGAGGTAAACTTAAGGTTTTTCAAGTTGGAGCGCAAACTTTTTTTTTAACGGCCACCCTAATATAGGGGAAAGTGGGGCAGAATGGCCAGATGGGGCTAAATGGCCGCTGAAAAAAAAATTGACTTACTCGCATTTTCGCACCAAGGGGGATCGTATGAGACGCCTTGCAACGCGATTCCGCTGAAAGTGCTCAAAAAATTTTAGGATGGGGCTAAACGGCCACCCTAATAAAAGTAGCGAAATTGCATTTTCACGTCGAAGTGAGTGAGATAAAACTATATGCAGCGTGGTTCCACTGAAAACGATGCAAAACTGAAAGGGTGGGGCAAAGTCGCTCACCCTACACTGAGAAAAAAATATAATTGAATTAACGAAATATTTTTTTCAATAGTCGCAATTAAATATTTATTCGGAACAAATAAATTTCAATTGGTATGATTAAATATCATATGAAATTAACCGATTGTCACTCACTTCGACGTGAAAATGCAATTTCGCTACTTTTATTAGGGTGGCCGTTTAGCCCCACCCTGAAAATTTTTGAGTACTTTCAGCGGAATCCCGTTGTATGGCGTCTCATATGATCCTCCTTGATGCGAAAATGCTAGTAAGTCAATTTTTTTTTTGGCGGCCATTTAGCCCCATCCGGCCATTCTGCCCCACTTTCCCCTATATATATATATATATTTTATTGAAGAAGCGGGCAATAAAGAATCCATTATTGCCCGCTTATTGAAGAAGCGGGCAATAAAGAATCCATTATTGCCCGCTTATTGAAGAAGCGGGCAATAATGAATCCATTATTGCCCGCTCTTTTTAAGCGGTCAATAAACGGCTACTTTTAACCCTATTTTTAGGTCAAAAAAACGCAGAAATCATGCATGTGTTACAAAAAACCCATTTCGAATCTATAATATTTGCTTTATTACCATTCGACATTCTCACTGGTCTATTGACATTCTTCCAAACCTTATTTTCATTCATCGAACTTAATTCGTTATTTATTGCATTTTTCCACTTGACTCGTTCTTTAGTTTGCATTGCTTCGGCATATATATGGGGAAATCCACGGAACCTTTGATTTTTTTAAAAAGTGTAATTTCATTTTTTATTTTGAAGCACACTTCTCAAACCTTTTTTGGCATGTCTCTTGTAGACTATAAGTGAAGAATATACTCGCGTTACTCATTTTTATCGATCCCTCAAGAAGTTACGGTAAAAAAATCGAAAAATCGTTTTTTTTTTTTACGAAAACGATTCATTTATCTTAATTTCATCGTTATAACATGGTTTTTCATTCATCTCAATTTCATCGTTATAACTTATAACATTGTTTTTCGATTATTTATTGATTTTTTGATTAAAAAAAAATTTGAATTTGAAAAAAAAAAAAAAATTTGATTTGTTTTTAATTTTTTTTTTTTTTTTTTTTTCACTTACTTATGATACGAATTAGTATATTGTGTGACAAGGGATGAAACAGTATGAATGCAGGCCAGGGTGAAGTTGTCAGCCCGAAGCCGAAGGCGAGGGCTGACATCACCCGTGCCTGCATTCATGTTTCATCCCGTGTCACACACTATGTTTTTCATAACATTTGCCAAAAACTTCAGGTTTCATACATATTTCAATTTGCTTGATAATATTAAAAATTTTGAAATACCTACGAATGGATATAAATAACGTGAATAATGGTGAAACACGGAGTACTCCACAACATCTGATAGATAATAAGCAAATGCTGCATCAATGGATCTATTGCCGGATAATATTCTAAGGACAAATGTTTAACGTGTTATAATACCCTCGCCTCATGGATGAAAACTCAAGGCGCGACGAGCTGGTCGGAAGATGTTATATTGAGTTATTTTCTTGATCTTTCGTAAAATTTGATTTGATCTAATTCGAACCTTAAATAAATATGAATGTAACATTAGCGGTCTGAAATCTGAATTGCTTTCTTCCCAAGGGATGAAAGCAACGCAGCTTTCAGACCGCTAAAACATCGAAGTCGTGATTGCAGCGTATGTCACAGCTTTTCATGGCATTCGCATGAAATTAGCTTGTTTCGACTCGCTAAACAGGCACTGAAAGCTGAAGTTTCAGAGCAGATGTTATGAAAACGCATTTGTATTGATGAAATCCGAAAAATTACACATGTCAACGCTATTTTTAACATTTCACACGAATATTCGAATATTTATTGATCAAATAAAACTTCATAATATTAGAAGTACCGAAAGTTCAGTGTGAGGATTTTCGTAGTAGATTCCTACAATAAAGGTTTACGAATTACAGGACGTTTGAACGAGTAAGAAATAAAATTAGAGCTGTGCCAACGAAAAAACATGATTTTAAAAAATAGTTACGCGAGTACACGTTCAGATACTTCGACCTCTAGCTTCATCAGTTTTGATGGCACATTAATTTTGGAAGCACACTTTTTTTTTGTTTCTTGTGAAGCTATCTGGACGTGAAATAAAAATTTCAACTTTCAGATTCCTCAAAAAGTTATAAACGAAAAGGTAAAAAAAATGTCGACGACCAAAAATGGAGTATCGCTACTTTGAGTGCGAATCATGGGGAATGGTCAAATGGCACACTCATATGACATCAATAACTTCAAAAGTCATAGATAGACGAAGATTTCACCAAATTTTCAAATCGATTTATAAACCCCTCATAAAGTTAGAGGCAAAAAATGAAAAAAAGAATTCAGAGTATCGCTTGAAAATGTGCAATTTTTCAGCATTTTTATTTTTCAAAGTCTCCCAGAAATATGTGGATCATTTTTCAACCATTGAATATCATTGAGTTGGCTAGTAATATAACTGAAATGAAGGCCCACGTACTTGATACCCACTTTAAATTCTCTTTTCATAGGTAGACAACCGAGTATCAACAAATTTAAAGGTTCCGTGGATTTCCCCATATATCTCTATTAATCTGTGCTAGGAGCGCATAATATCCTTCGTCTTCTAGGTTTTCCAACCCTTTTTCCACTTCGTTATTAATTTCTGATGCGGGCAATGCCTTACTCGTTACATCAAGATTTGGTGATGATTCAGACAAACTTGAATCGTTTGTTTTGTTGTCACTTCGTTTGGAATCATCTTTACCTATTATTATTCTTTTCTCATCGTTCTCATCGTTCTCATCGTTCTCATCGTTCTTAGGTAAAATTTTTCTTGGTCTACCTCGTTTTCGTTTTGCTTCTCCCTCCGGTCTTAAGGTGCTTTCCTAGGCAATTCCACCAGTCCTGAAAACATCGTGAAAAAATGTGATATTAAACGGAATATCTCTGCCTGGGCACCGAAATCAATGAAACAAAATACGTCGCGCAATTCTATGTGCGACTCCGAACATGTACAGCCCAAAAAAATGTTCGTTTTGCGCGAAAATAGAGAAGATATCCATGAAAAACGTTTCTAAAACCGTTTTTCATGGATATCTTCTCTATTTTCGCGCAAAACGAACATTTTTTTGGGCTGTACATGTTCGGAGTCGCACATAGAATTGCGCGACGTATTTTGTTTCATTGATTTCGGTGCCCAGGCAGAGATATTCCGTTTAATATCACATTTTTTCACGATGTTTTCAGGACTGGTGGAATTGCCTAGGAAAGCACCTTAAGGTCTCATCGTTTCTCTTTTGCACTTTGCTCTCGAATTCTATAAACCATTTACTCTTATCTACCTCATCGTGAACATTAGGCCAGTCTTTTATGCTGTCTTTCTCATACTTATCGCCGTAAACCAACTTTTCGTTAAACCGAGCATCTCCCCGAGTCGAAAAGATTCAGCATTATTTGAAGCTGCTCAAACTGCTAGCTCACGGTTAAACAAATTAAAATATCACTATTTAAAATACATTGTAAAAAGAGCCTGAATTCAAACTGAAAGGCCGGGTTATTTCACTTATTAGGACTAGCAGGCTAAAATTCAGTTCGAATATTTAATGATTTTACCATGTAGCAGGTTGATCAGCTTAAAAATAAGTTCAAAGTCTACAATAGTTTCAACCTGACTGACCTACAGGTTGTTCAGCTCGGATTCAGTTTGATATTACCGTCTTAGAATAGGCTGGCAGTTTCTAATCAAGTTAAAAATTTAATGATGTAGCAGGTTGTTCAGTTTGAAAATAAGTTCAAAGGCAAAGCTACTTTCAACCTGTACAAGCCTACAGCTTGGTCAGTTTCAATTCAGTTTGATTTTATTGTCTCAGCAGGCTAGTCAGTCTGAAAAAAGTCTGAAAATTTTATATTTGTTTGAAGCTGCAGTTCAGTCAGGCTGAATTAAATTTCATGAGCAGGCTAGTCAGCTTGAAATTAAAGACTCTAATGGGCTGAGAAGTTCGAATCAAGGCTCAATTCAGGGTACAGTCGAACCTCAGGCACTGACAGAGCTCGGGAAACATTCCCTCGGGTACTGACAAAATAACCTAACTTTCCCGCGAACCAATAGCGTCGTTGGGCCAGGGCCGTAGTCATGTTATTGCGAATCGGGGCCTAATGTTTTTTTTTCTGCCTACTACAATAATTTCTCGCCGAAGAATGTTCACCAAGATTTGATGATAACCGTTTTCATGTACTAATATTTTCCAACTTCACTACATACATATGCAAAGCACAACGGCACGATCCCGTAATGAGGCATAATGATTAACACGCGCCAGTTGCCGGTTGACAAGTTGGATTGGAGGTTATGTAGCCTCGAGACTGAGGCCTCCCTACGAAGCGCACCATTCA
Organism: Tenthredo mesomela; assembly: GCA_943736025.1. Classification (NCBI taxonomy): domain Eukaryota; kingdom Metazoa; phylum Arthropoda; class Insecta; order Hymenoptera; family Tenthredinidae; genus Tenthredo; species Tenthredo mesomela. The sequence goes on along the minus strand of OX031014.1, from coordinate 15,289,198 downwards.
GTGACGGCCCTAGCGAGAAGCTATAAAGCTGTCAGTGCCTGAGGTAAGATCGCTGTCAGTACCCGAGGTAAAGCAGTGCCCGAGTTGTCAGTGCCTGAGGTTCGACTGTAGTCAGTTTGAGATTTAGTTCAGTTCAGCATAGTCAGCTTGGTTTAAGGTACAATTCAGCTTTGGCAGCTTGAATTAATGCTGAATCTTTTCGACTCGGGATCTACTCTCGTAATATTTTCCTTCTTCCGGCTTCAAGAATTGGTACCCAGATGGGGTATATCCTACCAGAATTACTCTTCGTCCCTCATACCTAAATTTAGGTCCTGTTTTTCTTTGAACCTTGATGTATGCCACACATCCAAATCGTTTAATTTGATTCATATCGTAACTATGATTAGGAGCAAATTTTTGTAAAGGAATAATCATATCGTTTGATTTGTGGGGAGTCCTATTATAAGCATACACGGCTGCACCTAAGGCTGTATCCCACATATTCTCCGGAAGCTTTGAGTCGTACATATATGCTCTAACCTTCTTTTGAATTGTCTGATTAAATCGTTCTGACACACCGTTGTGTTCCGGCGTGTCTGGGCATGAAAATTGTTGTTCAGCTCCCAGTTTCTTTAAGACTTCTACTGTATAACCACCCGTGTACTCAGTACCTTGATCTGATCGTAAATAGGAAACTTTTGCATCTTAGCCTAGTAAATTTCGTGCACTTCGTACAAAGGCTTCTAGACAATGTCCAGTTTCACTCTTCGCCTTCATTGGATAAGCCATAGCAAGTCGCGAGTAATCGTTAATGAATACGGAAATGAATCTATAATGTTTTGGGTAAGAAGGAGGATTTATAGGACCCATCGTATCTGAGTGAATAATTTGTAATTTTTCAGTGGCTTTTCTTCGCGTTGAAGTGAAAGGTAATTTTCGAATTTTTGCTATCATGCACACCTCACAATCTAAAATAGAATCGTCAAAGTCTGTGTCGTGCAACAGTTTATTTTTAGGGAATTGTTTTTGCAAAGATTTTAAATAAGCCCCTGAGGCATGTCCCATTTGCACATGCCAAAGCATTGCTTTGTTGTTTTTAATGAATTTACTGTAACTTTTATTGAAAGGGTTTCCGTTTTCTGATAGTTCAACAATCGGTAGTTCGTCTAGGTCATCAAACTTTCTATCCCAGATAGTCGTATCGAAGTTTGAGTGCTCATATGTGATTTTTCGTTCGGATAGAGCAATTTCGGACCCTTCGTTATTTGTCTGTTCGTTTTCGTTCAAGGAATGTTTTTCGTTATCAACATCTGTACTCAAATTCACATCGTTTAATTTTTCATTTGAGTCTTCCTTCGTTTCTAATTCGTTAATTGGATTTTCATTTCGTTTAACTATATCACGGGCTGTTACACTTCGTGTGTGATATCTTGGTACTTCATCTTTTTCTCCTATCGTTAGATTTACAAGAATTCGTTTTGTTTTATCCTTATTCCTAGAGCTTTTCACATCGTTTTTATTTACCTCAAATTCAATTAACCAGAATGGTTTACTGTAGATACCTGAGATAAATAGCTCATTGAAAATTGGATCAAATATGTCTATTTTCTTATTGTCTAAATAAATACCTAAACCTGATTCAGCGAATTTTCTGAGAGATAACAGATTTTCAGAGAGAGACTTTGCACATATGACATTATCTAGTTCAAGGAATCTATCATTATCAAGGTTTATTTGAATCGATCCAGCTCCCTCCGTTTCTAAGTCTACTAAAGAATTTTCGTTTGCACATTTAATCGTTCCTCTGGCAGATTGATCAAAGGTTTTAAAAATAATTTTTGAATTCGTTAAATGTTCAGTTGCACCAGAGTCTGCTAGGAATTTAACAAATAGTTTTTCTTTGTTCGCGTCATTAAAGTTATCATTACTTGCTCTCAGGTTATCAATACCTCTTTTGAATTTTGTACCTTTTGGTGCATGGTAAGTTTCATAATTTATAGAGTGAAAATTCTCACCTTTATATTTACGTTGGCTCGTTGAGTCGTCCTTCTCCCAGTCCTTTCTCATCGTTTGGTTAATAGCTTTATTTTCTTTGCCATTTTTATTATAGGTGTACGATCCACCCTTATTTGTGTTTGTTGAGAATCTCGTTCGTTTGAATCCGTTCCCTCTATCGTTTTCATTACCTTTTCGTTTTTGTCCCCGGTACCTGTTGTTAGTTCCTCTCGTATTTTGAAATTTTTGTCTGAAGTTACTGCGTCTGTAGTCATTGTTTCTTTTGAAACCTCTATTTCCATTCGTTTCTTCTCTTCTCAATCGTTCCATTCTGAGTGGGCATTGGGCAGCCTTGTGGTCAACAAATTCGTTACACTCGTAGCATTTGTTTAAGCCTTTTACCTTATGTGGACAATTATGTATAATATGTCCATAGTCACCACACTCATAGCATCTCTCTTTGGGATCACGTCGTTGGATGTTCATCGCCGCTCTGTTAAGATTTTGTCCGGTTTGATTCTTGTCTGCCTCAGTCTGTATGATAAAGGTTTTGAGCTGATCATACGTTAGCCCTTTTCCCGTAGAGTTTCTTGTCATGAATTCTACAGCTTGCACTCCAGGTACTGTTGCCATGATGGCATTGTAAAAGGCATCACGTTTTTCTTCTTCAGTTAGAGAATTTGTATTGGGCAGGTTATCATAGTTTCTCACTATTTCTTCAAATTTATCCCAGAACTCTGAGGCCTTTTCTTTGCCTGGAATATACTGCATACTGTACAGTTGTTTTCTTATCGTTACGGAAGTTAGGTTCGGTTCACATCGTTTCAGTTCTTTAATTTTGGTCAAGATTTCTATAGGATCTTTAATCCCTACAATCTTTGAGTGGTAGTTCCGGTCTAAACGGTTAATTAATATGTCCCTGACTTTAAATCTATGTCTTTCTTTCGTATTTTCATCGAGACTGTTACTAGGACTAATATTCGGATCAACAGTGTATAACAAATCATTGGTTCTGAGTTCAGACGTAAAATAATCGTAAAAGTGTTCAAATTTCGTTTGTGGAGTCAGTTTATATAGGCCAGTAAAAATAGACGTTTTTTTTGGTCAACTTTGCACTAAATTTTAGGTGTTATTTTATTTTTTTATAAGGTTTAGTATCACTTACTAAGTATAAAATCACAAAATGCTGACAAATTCCGGTGGAGCTTCAGACGCCATCTTGAAAAAACGTTGCTGGCCGATATCTCGGAAACTACGCACTTTAGGCCAAAAGTCACACAGACCATTATTGTAGAAAATAAAATTTCGCGTTTTTTGTTTCCCATAAACTTTTTTGTAAAACTTACCGTTTGCGATTTATGGCTCATTTAATGAACAGGTTTTTTCTATTTCGGCCGATAACTCTTCTAATATTGGATTAATCAATAAAACCTGTTCATTAAATGAGCCATAAATCGTAAACGGTAAGTTTTACAAAAAAGTTTGTGGGAAACAAAAAACGCGAAATTTTATTTTCTACAATAATGGTCTGTGTGACTTTTGCCCTAAAGTGCATAGTTCCCGAGATATCGGCTCAAAACATTTTTTCAAGATGGCGCCTGAAGCTCCACCGGAATCTGTCAGCATTTTGTGATTTTATACTCAGTAAGTGATACTAAACCTCATGAAAAAATAAAATCACACCTAAAATTTAGTGCAAAGTTAAATTCTATTTTTACTGGCCTATATAGTCACCCCGGGAAAAAATGATCAGGCCTGATCAGACATGAACAGGCATGAGTCTTCAGACCTGATCAGACATGAAAAATGACCGGGACTGAACAGGCCTGATCAGGTCTGTTCATGTCTGATCAGGCCTGTTCAGTCCCGGTCATTTTTCATGTCTGATCAGGTCTGAAGACTCATGCCTGTTCATGTCTGATCAGGCCTGATCAGGTCTGTTCATGTCTGATCAGGCCTGTTCAGTCCCGGTCATTTTTCATGTCTGATCAGGTCTGAAGACTCATGCCTGTTCATGTCTGATCAGGCCTGATCATTTTTTCCCGGGTAGTGCGAATTCGTTACAATACATTACAGCTTACTCAAATGTACCGTATGCAAGTTTCGGCGGGTTCAGGGGTTGACGGTCTCGTCCTTCTTCATTCGGGAGTGAAGATTCGAGCTATTCGGACGTTACACAGCTTGTATCACAATTAGTAAAATGGATAACTTCGTGAAAAACATTCTACATAGGTATGGAATTTAGTTTTCTGCATTCTGTCTTTTGAAGGTAAGTAATAACTCTTGTATATTCTTATATTTGTAGTAATTCGTGACCGTGATGTGTTAATAGGAGTAAGTTTCGTCGGAGACGGTCAGAAGGAAAAAGAAAAAATTCTTTTCATTTTAGAAACTTTTTAATTGTGTGACGTTTCGGCAGGCGACGGCCGGCCATCTTCAGACTGTTGAAAACATATATTTTTTAACATGAATTACTTATTGGCTAGCATTTTACCTAAACAAATAATAATAAAATAGTAAGAAATCTCTATTCAAATGATCGAAATTAGGAGGTTAAGCCTCTGTAACATACTAGACTAAAATTACGAATTTTTAAGCACGTGGTTAAGCACATGGTGCAGGATCTATTTTTTACAAAAGATAAGAGGTAAGGTGCCTATAATATTTTTTTCGGCATAGGCATTGAAAAGTCACTTTTTGACGCCTGTTTTCGATCCACAAAGTGTCACTTTATACGGTTGGTTTCAGAACTGCCCTATAAAGTCTTTATACGGCAGTCTGGATGCGCAGTTCGAAGTGCGCATTCCAAAGCTGCCGTATAAAGTCTTTATACGGCAGTTTTGATGCGCGGTTCGAAGTGCGCGACAGATCGCACCATAGCCTCACTCTTCGTCCAGTGAATCTCAACAGGCGTCAAAGTGACTTTTCATGCCTATTTCGAAAAAAATACAGTATGGGGCGCACCCGTAAACCGTTTTTGACTCGAATAACACTTGGTTTACGGGCATGCCACATAATATACTATTAATTGCTATGTTATCATTTGGTACTTATTACTTAAATGATAACATAGCAATTAAAATATTATAGGGACCTTACCTCCTATCTTTTGCAAAAAATAGATCCTGCGCCATGTGCTTAACCACGTGCTTAAAAATTCGTAATTTTAGTCTAGTATGTTACAGAGGCTTAACCTCCTAATTTCGATCATTTGAATAGAGATTTCTTACTATGTTATTATTATTTGTTTAGGTAAAATGCTAGCCAATAAGTAATTCATGTTAAAAATACATGTTTTCAACAGTCTGAAGATGGCCGGCCGTCGCCTGCCGAAACCTCACACAATTAAAAAGTTTCTAAAATGAAAAGAATTTTTTCTTTTTCCTTCTGACCGTCTCCGACGAAACTTACTCCTATATTCTTATAATTTAACTATTCGAATTCAAAATATTCTTCGCCATCGTTTCATCCGACTATAGTAAACAAATTATCAATTACTTTCCGAACTTGGTCTGGTCTGAGAGAACAAGTAGTATGAAGTGTATTAGTATATTATTTTATTCGTTTCCGATGCAATTCCAGAAAACGAAATGGACGAGGAAGGCAATATGGAGGCCTATGGGACACCAGCCAATGAGTATTATAAACGAACATGGCTTACATTATATTATTATGCGCAGTTGGCTCTAGCTATATAATCAAGTATAAGTATATGATAAAAAATATGTATTCGCATAAAGCTAATATGAATAAATAGCGTTTGTAACTATATAATTAATATATTTGTGTTCTTTCTTTATACTAGCTGAAAAAGATGTTTTTGACACAGCGTGCGGGAAGAGTGTTTTCCCATGCCTGTGGAGCGTGCGGGAAGTGATTGATCCCTGAAGTCGGCTGAAGTGAACCGTAATGAGCCACAAATTTTCATTGTTTGCATTATCGCGAGAGTTAACACTCAGTCATAGCCAACTTGGCACCATACGCTCCAGATTTTTCGTCTGTTTATTGCAAGCTGGCCATCAGCTTTTTTATTTCTCGAGCGTACACGCGCTTAGAAATATTTGGTTATTATGTTATGTTATGATTTCTTCCCTACGCGTGTCAAAAAATAGTATACGTAACGATGGCGGGTTGGTCATCCCTGCACTCGTGCTTCTTGCCACCCTCGCTACGCTCGGGTGGCAAACATCGCACTCGTGCAGGGATCACCAACTTCCCGCCATCGTTACGTAATGTACTATTCCCGTTTTCCTTTCCGTTCATTATAATATATAATTTTCGAGCAACTAGGTCCGTATTGCTGTTCCCACAATACCTAGATTGTTGAAGTACCCAAAAAATGAAGATGCATAATGCATATAGTTATACAGGTCTAGCGGTCGCATGCAGTTTCGTATAGGTATCACAGCTATACTGGTATAGTTTATTCGCACGCTCGTGATTTCGTCTGTGACTGCGATACTTACTAACCGTGCTGCTTCTATCCAGAATATCGATATCATCCTAATATGAGTCATTCCACGTCAGACCGGACAAAATAAATCGAAAATTTCACTTGATGTCTCCGATTCTTTTTTGATTTTTTTTACAGATTCTACGAGTCAAATGAATGCGTCAAACCATTTTTCAAATTTTTTTATCTTCAATAGTTTCAGAGTTACAGGAGGTTGAATTTCATCAAAAAGGGGCAAAAAAACGGAAACACGCTGTCTTTAAAATGCTCATATCTTCGGTTCTGTCCATCCTACAGACTTGATCCGGTGTTCGTTTTGAAGCTCTTGGAACAGACTTTTATATTATATTTTTTAAATGTTGGTATAGCGACAACGACTATTTGTTATAAACAATTATATTATTCAAATGCAATTTTCAAGGTGAGAACACGCTTTTAAAATTTTGAAAAAAATATGAGCGTGTTCCTTGGACAATTTCCTAAAAGATAGGTGAGTTTCAGAATGGAACTCGGACGGAAAGTATTTTTAAACAGCGATTGATTAAGCAAAAGCGGCACCCGCACATTCTGCTAGCGCGCCTCTTACGTAGATCTACCAAAAGGGGGCATGAACGGGAAACACGTATTTTTTCAAACTTTCATATCTGCGGTTCTATCCATCCCAGACACTTGGTCATGTGCTCATTTCAAAGCTCTTGAAACATACTTTCATGTCGTATTTTTTTAATTTTGCCATAGCAACAACTACTATTTGTTATAAACAATTATATTATTGCAATGCGATTTTCAAGGTGAGAACACGCTCTGAAAATTTTGAAAAAAATATAAGCGTGTTCCTCGGACAATTTCCTAAAAGAAAAGTAAGTTCAAAAATACAACTTGAATGGAAAGCATTTTTAAACAGCGATTGATTAAGCAAAAGCGTGGATCTACGTAAGGGGCGCGCCAGCAGCGCCGCGCGGCGCCACTTTCTTTTATTCAATCACTGTTTAAAAATACTTTCCATCCGAGTTCCATTCTGAAACTCACCTATCTTTTAGGAAATTGTCTAAGGAACACGCTCATATTTTTTTCAAAATTTTAAAAGCGTGTTCTCACCTTGAAAATTGCATTTGAATAATATAATTGTTCATAACAAATAGTCGTTGTCGCTATACCAACATTTAAAAAATATAATATAAAAGTCTGTTCCAAGAGCTTCAAAACGAACACAGGATCAAGTCTGTAGGATGGATAGAACCGAAGATATGAGCATTTTAAAGACAGCGTGTTACCGTTTTTTGACACTTTTTGACGAAATTCAACCCCCTGTAACTCTGAAACTATTGAAGATAAAAAAAATTTGAAAAATTGTTTGATGCATTCATTTGACTCATAGAAGCTGTGAAAAAAATTATGTCGAGTTTCAAGAACATAGTGTCTGAAAGGTGTCTGGTCTGACGTGGAATGACTCATATAGTGAATCTATGGCAACGATAAACACTAGCCAAAACGTATGAGTTAAATAGCAATACGGTGTGGCAGTGGCTGAGACAGCGATTCATTATGGTCGATCTAAGCAGAAATATCCCTAATAGCCCGAAAGATTTCTTTCCGTGTAGATATTGAATCGCCCTCTGAAATGCATCCTTAAAACTTTCGATTATTTTAAAATGCTTCAAGTTATAGGCATTTAAAGTTGCGAGTACTCTCGAAAGTGTACGAGAATTTACCCTCATTTATGCGCTGATGTTTCTCGAATCGTGTGCGGAACTCGCAAAATCTGGCTGGTGCAAGTTTTAGGGAATTTCATGTTCGTAAAATTATGTCTCCTGCATTACCCGTCTAGCGCCAACAGTATTCGAATGCGAAGCGAATAAACCAAAACCGGCGCCGCCCCCGCCGAGACGCCCAAAGCTGCGTCGGGTGCGCGCTGGGGCCAGCCTACGGGACTGAATATACACGTATACAATAGAATAATACCCGACGCAGCTTTGGGGGTCTCGATCCGGCGGCGCCGGTTTTGGTTTATTCGCTTCGCATTCGAATACTGTTGGCACTAGACGGGTAATGCAGGAGACATAATTTTACGAACATGAAATTCCCTAAAACTTGCACTAGCCAGATTTTGCGAGTTCCGCACACGATTCGAGAAACATCAGCGCATAAATGAGGGTAAATTCTCGTACACTTTTGAGAGTACTCGCAACTTTAAATGCCTATAACTTGAAGCATTTTGAAACTATAGAAAGTTTTAAAGATGCATTTCAGAGAGCGTTTCAATATCTATGAAAAGTTATTCGGACATTTTGAGATCAGAAATACCAGTTCGACTGTATGATGATACAAACGAAATTCGGCACCCGGGTAGGCGGACGACGCGCTTTTCGACTCTTGCCCCTTCTTCGGAACGCTCTATCTCGGAAGCTATCGATCGTACCCAAGCGGTCAAGAAAGAAATTTTGTAGATAATTTTATGGGATATAAAATCGATAACGACTATTTGCAGCCTAGGTGGCGCTGGAGAGAAGATATTCTCGAAAAACTGATTTTTGTGACCATTTTTCAAGATGGCGGCCCGAGCGGCCGTCGCTCAAGGTCGAAAACTTAGAATATCAATCAGGACACCAAACTGTACAAGCCTACCAAATTAGAACTTTCCGTGACCTTCAGCAGGTCAAAACTACCCATTTCCTGGACTAATAAACAACTTATGAAAAAGATTTCAACCAACAGCAATAGATTCTTTTTAAACAAATAAAGAAGTTATGAATCTGTTTTGATAAAATTAAAGCTTTCCGGGAAAAAATTTTTTCACGAAATTTTATGAAATTTCATAATTTTTCGTAAAATTTCATAAAATCTCGTGAAATTTCATAAAATTTCAGTTCTCAAATTTTATGAAATTTTATGAAATTTTATAAGTTCTTATAAGTTTTTATACATTTTCAAGAAATTTTATCAAATTTCATAAAATTACATAAAATTAGAATCGTGTTATGTCTGAATTGGGATCTTATTCCCTGTTTTAAATACTAGAGTATAACTGAGGGATTGTTGATGGAGGAACAAACGTGACAGGGTTAGAGAACTAATAACTTTATTGATAAGTACTGTCTAGGATTATAGGTGTATAAGTAATGAGTGTCGATAATTCGTACAGGTAGAATAGGTTGAGTAATTTAGGAGTCTTTTGTAAGAGGGTTGGTTAGGAAGTCAGTTAGGAAGAATGTATGAATAAAAGGAGAGTAGAAGTAAAGGAGATGAAGGTTGACTGGGAAGTGTCTTATTGTAATCGTAATTCGTTAGCCGTGAGGTCTTGAGGTAAAAGGTGGGGATTAGAGGATTGCAGACCGATGCACTTGTGAGTGCCGTGTGCAGCGGGTTAGCGTGAGAAAGATAGCGAGGTAGGAAGGCAGGAGGTAAGGTATCATCCAAGGAGATATGATAGCAGGTTGGTGAGAGGAACGTGGAGTAGGACGTAACAATCGCGTACAAAAAGTATTGCTTTTATGAAATTTTATAAAATCTCATATAATTTTAAGAAATTTTGTGAAATTTCACAAAAACTTGAGAAATTTCATATAATTTTATAAATAAGAATCGAGTGCAGGCAGTATTGCTTTCATGAAATTTCATAAGTTTTTATGAAATTTTATAAGTTCTTATAAGTTTTTATACATTTTTAAGAAATTTTATCAAATTTCATGAAATAACATAAAATTAGAATCGCGTACAAAAAGTATTGCTCTTGTGAAATTTTATAAAATCTCATATAATTTTATAAAATTTTATGAATTTTTATAAAAACTTGAGAAATTACATATAATTTTACAAATTAGAATCGAGTGCAGACAGTATTACTTTCATGAAATTTTATAAGTTTTTATGAAATTTTATAAGTTCTTATAAGTTTTTATACATTTTCAAGAAATTTTATCAAATTTTGCGAACAAATTTTTTTCCGGGGCAGTACGAATATACAATAAGATTTTGTAAAATTTGATCAAATTTAATTTCTATGAAATATATTTTCGGAAGAATAAAATGAAATTCTGTGAAATTCGTATATTTCTATGGAGATATGATACAATTCGTATATATTTATACACGAATTTCACAGAATTTAATTTCATTATTCCGAAAATATATTTAATAGAAATGAAATTCGATCAAATTTTACAAAATCTTATTGTATGCCCCGGATTTCTTTATACGAATTTCACAGAATTCAATTTCATTAATCCGAAAATATGGATACATTTTCATAAAATTTCGTATAATTTGATAAAATCATTTTTCGAAAGAGAGTTCATTTCTACATAACTACCGTTTTGAAAAAATCAACTTCATATATGGTATGTTTCATGATTTTCATTCAGTAAATCCATTATTCAAATGTACAACTGGAGATATGATACAATTTAATACAATTTAATTACAGTTCACCAGGCCATTTTCAGTATGAATTTTTATTCATAAAATGACCTGGTCAAATTTCATGAGATTATATAAAATTTTATCAGGCCATTTTCAGTATAAAATTTCAAAATGTTATGAAATTTTATATCGAAAATAATTTGTTGGAATTTTATGAAATTTTATCAAGTTTCATAAAAGTTCACAAAATTTTATGAAATGTTATCAGGCCATTTTCAGCATAAAATTTTATGAAATTTTAAAAAATCCTTTACCTAGGAAAAAATTTGTTGGAATTTTATGAAATTTCATGAAGTTTCATAAAAGTTCACAAAATTTTATGAAATTTCATTAGGCCATTTTCAGCATAAAATTTCATGAAATTTCAATACTGGAATTTCATGAAATTTTATAAAATTTTCTGAAACTTCAGAAAAATTTTTTTCCCGGGTTGTTTCTCAGGTGTTCAACTACTTTATCGATAATTTTTTGGCTCGTGCAACCCTTGGTTTCTTTGAGATCGTTTTTGCGGATAATAATTTTTTTATTCCGATTTCGCCAAACTCTGAAAGATATTGCAAATCAAGGACCCGTCGTCCTTCTACAGCAAATTTTTGTTTCTGATCGTTGGAGTTACCATAGGTCTCCATGCACGCGTTAACGCGCAGCAAAACGGGCTCGACACATAGCCGCCACAGCTTCTAATTCTGTATTACGTTTTTTTTTTTTTCGTAAACCGACCCTCAAATCTTACTCGAATTGACATTGTTTCACAAGACACTGATTAAGATATGCTCGAAGCTGCTGATTAAGATATGCTTCGAAGCTGCTAATACAGGAGATCCGCTGTTGCCACGACTACACCGCCACGCTCTATGCGTGTAGGGGACCTATCCATGCATGAAATGTGTTTCTGTAGGACGGACAGAGTGTACAAGCTCCGTCAAAAGTTTCTAACCGACCGCGTCGTATAAGTATTGGGTTTTACTGTACGGTGCAGTCGAAACTTTTAGCTGATACATGTACCTCCAGAACTACCTTAACGATCAAAGCCCTCTCAAAATTATTTACAAAAGAAATGATTGTGAAAATAAATTGTTTCGTCACTTTAAACTTTTCATGGTTCAATTTGGCCCGGTCTCCCCTACGCTTTGTTTACACGCTTTGCACAGATGTTGAAAATAAATTTCAGTAGTGTAGATATGACAGTTCTGGACCAAGACTTCTTTACCGGCCGAGTTGTGATGGTAAGTTACCGGCCGTGCGGGGTAAGTTACCGACCGTCGGATAGTAACGATTTGGGTACCGATCGTCAATCTTTGTTACCGACAATCGGATGGCTGCAATTTTCCGTCGTGCGATGGCGCCACTGCCGCTTGTTACCGATATTCCGAGAGTAACGATTGAGAATCCTGCATTGCCGATCTCCGCTTACCGACAATCTGATGGTTGCAATTTGCCGTCATGCGATGGCGCCACTATAGATTATCGATCCTTAGTTACCGATAATCCGATGGTAACGATCCGATCGTTAGTTACCGATAATCCGATGGTAACGATCCGACCATTAGTTACCGATAGTCTGATGGCTGCAATTCTCCTGCAATTTTCCGTCTTGCGATGGCGCCACTAACGATTCGGATCATGGTAACGATTACCGATCTTTTTTTCTTACCGACAATCGATCCAAGATGGCTGAAATATCTAATTCTTAGCTTATATATACGAATTGAGCCGTTCTCTGCAACAACATCTTAAGTCGACTTAAGTTTTGGTCGAAAATAGGCGATTAAAGATTCGACGGTTGGTATTTCAATTTTACGGAGGCATTTCACAAGAAACCAATTTTTTTTTACGTAGGTGGGGTACCCAAAAGTCATATAGGAATATAAAACAATCGAATATAGTTTGCAGTACGGTGAGATACATGAAGGTTTGGAGTGAGACTTAAGGGGTTTTTCCATAGAACAGCTTTTTCACTTCCCGAGTCTCTGTTTTCAGACGATATCTCGATGACAGATAATCAAATTTGAAAAAAATTGGTCTTCGATGGTTTTTTGGGTCGCTGATCACGAATCTGAAGTCAAATTTCCGAAGTTAAGAATGGCGAATCCAATATGGCGTGAGAAATCTCGAAATATTCCGATTTTGATAAAAATTGGAATCCGTAGGTTTTCTGGTTCGCTGATCACGAATCTGAAGTCAGAATTTCAAAATTCATCATGGAAAATCCAATATCCTGGTGAAAAAAAAAATTGAAAATATTTTGATCTTGAATGAAAATGGTACCTGGAAGTTTTTTAGGTTTCTGATAACGAAGCTAAACTCCTGATGATATCTCTTTCAGTACAAAAAAACGGGAAGTTCAAAGGCTGGCACATAGGCAGCTTGAATCTGCTCGTTATTTATAGAAACACATTTCTGACTTTTAATAATGTACTAAGGGTAAAAAAATGTTATAACTAAATTAGTTCATACAAAAGAAAGTGTGTTTTCGCTATTATCGCATAAAAAAAAAAGTTACAGCACCAAATCAGTTTTAGAAAATGGTATCTTTCAGACTCAGTCCGAGATTATTTCGTCTGATTCAGCCGAATCATTGCCGTTGCATGTACTTTGCGTACTGAACCACGCCGGAGCGACCACTGACGAGCTCGAGCACGGTGAGCGCGTCGCCTATTATGGTCATCGTAGCGTCAAAAGTCGACAGAAACATCCGAAATTTACAGGGAATATAGCTAATAGTGTACGGAACACCGAGGTAAGCGTCCCTAAAAAAATCACTTAAGTCGACTTAAGTTGTTGTTGCAGAGAGCGGCTCAATTATACTAGCTGAAAGTGCTCGAAGAGTGACAGGGTGTTATATATATATATATATATATATGCAATCAATGACGCGAATTATCTGATAATATATGTGTTTATTTGTTATGTCTCAAGTCTAACCTATTCTAAAATACAACAATTTCAATAATAATAATCATAATAATGGCCGTAACATTTATCCCTCATCTGTATTCATCATCATTCCCAATGAGAATGGGATCTGAAAATAGAAAAAGTGAGCTTAGATGTGTCATAATGATTCCTCAATGATAAATCATACACACCATTCTTCTTCAGACGCATTCTGTATATCTTGATCATATTCGCCCTCGTTACCGCTATCCAGTCTCTCGTCTATTCGATCCCGAAGAACCATAGAGACTGCATAATCTTCGGAATTCGGGTAATAATGTTCATCATGCGCCTTCTTAAACCACCAACAGCGAATATCGTGGTCTATCTGAAGCTTCGCCTGGACACCATTAATTGTTAACACGGCACCATCCACACAACGCCTGGTTACATATGGCTTCAGCTGTGGATCAACCAAGTCATCAAGATGAGGAGCATTACGCCATTCCACAGGAGTCGCCCAATCATATCATGCGTGAATTCCTTGAACAAATACATAATCAACTTAGCAATTCTAAAATAACAATATTGTATCCAGACATCGGGATCTACTTACGATTGCGCATGTTTGCGGAATTATGATCCATCACATCGATATCTTTCCCCATCATCTCGTCTATTCGGTACCGAAGAACATTGGCGATTGCATAATCTTCAGGATTAGGGTAAGCCTGATAATGATCCACCCTCCTAAACCACCAACAGCGAATATTGTTGTCTATTCGGAGGCCAGCCTGGATACCATTAATTGTTATTAAGGCACGATCCACACGTCGTCTGATTACATATGGTTCTGGTTGTGTATTAATCAATGCACCAAGATGAGAATCATTACCCCACTCCACAGGGGTTGCCCAATTGTATCGTGAGGAAACGTCTTGAATAGAACACAAGATTAACTTAGCAATTGTAAAATAATATCATATGAAGACATCAGGCTCTACTTACGATAGTGTATGTTTGCATGATTACCAGCCATCACGTTCGGGGATTTTCCTTTGATTCTATGAACTTGCACTATTCGCCGAACTTTTCAGACTGAAAATTGTCTTTTTCGTCTTAAACTAACCTGGCGGGGGGTTAGGTTGTACCCTATTTGCTGCATACCATCCCCAGAATAAAATCAAACTCAACCAACCAGAGAACAGCTCTCAAAAGACACCACCTCGGCTCATAAAAACCGGCAAGTCCCAAAGGATCGAGCAATAAATATCATTCAGAAGTTTTTCACTATACTTTCGTCGCTCGAAAACGCTAGAATTCTGCAAACACGAAGATTGCAATAATCAAAAGATCCCACCTAGGCCCATAAAAATCGACAAATCTCAAAGGATCAAGCAATAAATATCATTCAGAAGTTTTTCACACCTCTCGCCGCTCAAAAACGCTACAAGTTTGTAAAGACATAGATCGCAATAATCAAACGAGCACACCTCGGCACATAAAAAATCGTGCATAATCTTCAGGATCCTGGTAATACCGATAATTATCCACCTTCTTCAACAACCAACAATGAATATTGTTGTCTATTTGAAGCCTTGCCTGGATAGCATTATTTTTTATCATGACATCATCCACACGTTGCCTGGCTGTATATAGTTTTAGCTGTGTATCAACCAATCCACCAAGATGAGGATCATTATTCCATTCTACAGGGGTTTTTCAGTCATATTGTGCGTAAAATCTTCGAATATAACATATGATTAACTTGGCAATTGTCAAATAATATCATATAAAGATATCAGGCTCTACTTACGGTGGTGCATATTTGCGAAATTACGAGCCATCACGTTCAACAATTTTCCTATGATTCTATGAACTTTCAATATTCACCGATCTTCTTTCAAAAACTGGAAGTTGTCTTCTTTTCTCAAACTGATCTGGCGGGTGGGTTACATCCTATTGGCTGTACACCACAAAAAAAAAAGAATCAACCCCAGCCAACCAGAGAACAGCTATCAAAATACTCCGCCACAGATAAAATCGGCAAGTCTCAATGGATAGAGCGATAAAACATCATTCAGAAGTTTTTGCACGCTTTTCGCTGATCAGGACGGAAAATTGATCATAAAATCAGTCAACCCTTTACGAATAAAGCAATAACTTCTGTTCAGAGCATCCGAATTTTTCACCCATTCTTCGGTGATTCTAAACGCTTGAATTTTTTGCGGAACGCCATCTGCGTTTGATTTATTAACAGAATTTGGTTGTAAAGTTATTGCAACAATAGTGGTCAAAT
Organism: Tenthredo mesomela; assembly: GCA_943736025.1. Taxonomy (NCBI): domain Eukaryota; kingdom Metazoa; phylum Arthropoda; class Insecta; order Hymenoptera; family Tenthredinidae; genus Tenthredo; species Tenthredo mesomela. Next base: position 15,273,173 of record OX031014.1, on the reverse strand, counting down.
ACATCATATTCTAATCAACGAGAATCGGGAAGGTTCTAGACAATGACCCCATTCGACTAGACCTGCTGAACAAAGAGGTGGATGAAAAATGGTTGCAGGACTACTCTATCTCGAAAGATTATACAACAAATTTGAATTTTTAGGCAAAATTTAGATACACACACACACACACACACACACACACACACACACACACACACACACACACACACACACACATGTAATGCGATGGGTTGAGTTGAATAAAAAACAATGAAATTGTGATTACATTTGCAGGGTGATGCTAATTATATAATAGAGTCGTGTTCCCCACCATCGTTCCTCAGTCATTTGCCTGTTATCGAAAAAAATCGAATTCGTCGGTGGACATCATCCCGTGGTTGGTGATTAGCTCTAGCTGTTGCGAAAAAAAAAAAAAAGCTCGGTTGAGCCACTTCTCATCCTTCAAAACGAATCTTCTTGAATCCATTCAGGTGTACAACCCACGACAAACAGATTCAAACATGTCCATTGAATGATCAAATATATTGGATATAATATCAGAAACAAATGAAATTCTGTTGGACAAAAGTATAAAGGTCGAGGTCCACCAGCCGGCAGCGAACGGCGGTGACCGGCCGAAACAGCGATTCACATTCAAAACACAGACCAAATCTAACTTTAACGCCAGATTTGGTCGATGTATGGGATGTGAACCACTGTTTGGCCGTTTGCCACCGTTCGCTGCCGGCTAATAGGTTTCAGCCTTAACTGGAAGCATTGCCGGGAAATAGAAATCTATAATACAAGTACTTACTATGATATTCCCATAGGTGTTACGTCATGAATAAATGTTATGTAAAGGATGCGAATCACTAGTTAGATGCGTTGAGATTCTGATCTCGAATTGGTAGAGTTCTATGTTTCTTACCGAGCCTTGAATAGATAGTTCTTCGAGGTTTTGTCTAACTCTTATCTATCGATGCAAATGCGTTTTATCAGTCGCCACTATGCGGAGGTGAGATAAATGATCGACGATTTCACTTTCAATTAACAATATTCATTTAACAATCTGTCGGAAATGTTGGTTGTTAATCTCGCGCATAAATGCCAATTAACTTTAGTTTGCAATTTTGATAGTTATACAGGGTGTATCACCTCATGTGTTCAGAATTGGAGAGACTCAGTCGACGCGAAGCCACGTCTCTATAGCCAATCAACAAACAAGAGATTTTCGTAGAAATTCTCACGAGAATAGAAGATACAATTTCTTGGTTTTGGAAAAAAAAAAATAAAAATGTCAACAACGGCTATTAATATTTGTATTGATAGAGAGGGCAGACAATTCGAGGCGTATGTGTCAGCGTCAGAGTGAATAAGTACTTATAACAAGCACATTAAATCGTTGTTGACATTTTTTCCTACACCAAGAAATTGTATCTTCTATTCTTGTGAGAAGGGATACCATGCTCATAATAACAACATGCCGACTTACCTCTCTGTCCCGAATATTTCACACCACTGAGTAGTAAAATTAGAAAACTTGCGACAACGCTTCTACCTAAGGAAAAATATGTTCTACACTATCGTAATTTGAAACAGTGCATCAAATTTGGTTTAAAGCTGACGAAAGTGCATAGAATTCTAAGGTTCGCACAATCAACATGGTTAAAATCATACATAGATCTCAATACAAATATGCGAAAGCAATCGAAAAACGAATTTGAGAAGAATTTCTACAAGCTTATGAATAACGCTGTATTTGACAAGACCATGAAGAATATGCGTAACCATAAGAACGTGAAACTAATCACGAAGTGGGAGGGTAGGAGCGGTGCACGTGCTCCCATTGCAAGGCCAACATTTCATAGCTGTACCATATTTGATGAAGATATGGTAATTATTCAGCTAAATCGAACCAAGGTTTATTTCAATAAACCCATCTACATTGGTGCTGCTATTCTCGATCTTTCGAAAATATATCTATACAACTTCCACTATGATTATGTAAAAAATAATTTTTCAAGTACCGAATCAAAATTAATGTATACCGATACAGATAGCCTGATATATCAATTTACTGTTCCAAATATCTATGAAATCATCAAGCGTGATGTTGCGACAATGTTCGATACATCAGACTATCCGTCGGATAATACCTACGGCATTCCCCTGTTGAACAAAAAAACGTCTTGGTCTGGTGAAGGACGAAAATAATGGAAAAATTATGACCGAATTTATCGGCTTGCGAGCAAAACTCTATACATTCAGAACTCGTGGCGATACCGACAAGAAACTTGCAAAGGGTGTAAAAGACTAGATATTAAAATCTATCACGTTTGATGATTACAAACGATGCCTTTTCGGTTATCAAAATTTGGTTGAGCAACAGTGTATGATAAGAAGTAGTCGACATACAGTTAGCATTATTATACAGAATAACTTAGCTCTAAGCTGGTGTGACGATAAGCGAAAGTTGATACCCGGTAAAACTGATACTTTACCTTGGGGTTACCAAGATCCTGCAAACTTGTAAATTTCTCACATTTTCTCACATTTTCTCAAACCATTTCCCATTTACTTTACACGTAAATGTGAGAAAATGTGAGAAAATGTGAGAAAGTGTATGTGTGTGAAAACATTTTTCCACAATTATCATGTGAGCTAGCATTAAGATAGAGGGGGGGTGAAGAAACAAAATGTAAATATGTTGATAATAAGTTTAGGGGAAGATGGGGTAATTGCGAACACCTAAGGGAGATTGGAAAAAAACCGAGGAAATCACATAGTTATGAAATTTTTCTTTATTGCAACCTCAACTATGATATCTTATCTTGGCAATCCATCACAATTTATATCATTAAATCAAGAATTAGGTTAAAATATTGAATAAATACGAAACCCTTGCATTTCGCAATTACCCCGACCCCCCTGGGGTAATTGCGAACAGCACTTGGGGTAGCTCGGACGACTAGACTTGAGATAAATCCTATCATAAATAGGGATAAAACATCAAGAATCAACCGAGTACCTGCAGATAATCAATATTCCAACAACACATGGTGAAGAAATATCAGCTCGGGGTAATTGCGAACCTGTTATTACGCAATTCGCAATTACCCCAAACGATCAAATCGATAGAAAGTAACATTGCAAAGAAACACGGCCTCACATTCTGAACTTGAAGGTGGGCGATGATATCGTCATGGATTTTACTTTCTGAAGCTAAATATTCAACACTATATTACATAAAACCAGGTCATTTCATCGATTTGAACACCTAAGAATAATTAGATCAAATTCATTGAAATGTATTTACGGTTATTACCTCCAACATCTTACGAGTTTTTTTACATTTGATAGGGCGTCAACACTGCAATTTGAGATAGCTCTCCATATGCACCGGTTTGCGGAGATTGGGTAGAGGAAACATAGAGAAATGGCCTGTTCGGATTTACCCCGCGTTCGCAATTACCCCACTCTCCCCTATTCATGACAATTATATTACATATCCGATTTATTTATCCAACTATTATGTGAACCGTCGAATCCCAACCATTTGATATAGAGTTGAACATCACGCCTCCGCAAGACCTTTTCTATACAAGATAGCCATCGGGATATTGCACCCTGCTGAGCTCATCCTTATGAAACCCGCCTTCGATGGGCCGATTCAGGTAGTCGCTGAGTTTGTCAGTTGGAGGGTTCGTATTTTTCACCTCATGAATCGTCAATATTTCTCTTGTCCAATTCGGCGTATAACCCTCTTCGAACACATTTTTTTTTTTTTTTTTTTTATATTTGCTAGTTCGAACTTTATCGCCGACGCACAGGTGAATATTGTTATCACGGTTGTTAATTCATATCATTCAATCTTTATAGAGGTAACAAGATTCAAACCTATGTTTACCAGAAAAAGTTCAAGCTTATGGTAACTAACAAGTAACGTTACCCAAGTGTCACTCTCCGATTTTAATCAAACTATGAAAAACTTGTAGAACGGTCAAAAATAATCGACACGTATTTTTTTATATGTGCAAAGGCAGCATTCCAAGGGTGGTAACAACCCGATGCATTTTTAGCCACTTCAAGAAACGGCGGGTCACAACTTCAATACAAGGCATTTCGGAAGGAAATGTTCATGAGAAAAGTTGTAGAGTTTCAAAATATGCATCCGTTTTCACCGTTTTTCACGTCATCAATGATTGTTACCTCACAATTAACAAGCGTTGAAAAAAATGACAAAAAATTTCAATTCTATAAATTGGCAGAGGATTCTCAACATATAATAAAAATATGAGTTTCCATGTACGAACTGCAAATTGACCTTGCTTCGGCACCTGCAGTGAAGGTCAATCCAATACCACCATTCGATGCACGTTTTAAAAATCTGTAACTTTTTTTATAAATATTTCCTTCCGAAATGCCTTGTATTGCAGTTGACACCCGCCGTTTTTTGAGGTGGTTAAAAATGCATCGGGTGGTTACCACGCTTAAAATGCAGCCTTTGCACGTATAAAAAAATACGTGTCGATTATTTTTGACTGTTCTACAAGTTTTTCATAGTTTGATAAAAATCGGAGAGTGACACTTGGGTAACGTTACTTGTAAGATTCATTTTGAAGTATTGCGTATAAAAATTACAGCCAATTATGTTGATAATAAAGGCCTATTCTAGAGAAAGGTTAAGAATCATTGTTTCTTATGACAAACTAGACGTTGTTTCAAAGTCTTGCATATGATTACAGAAATGCTATACATGCTAAATGCTCAGCGTGGGTATACACTATATGTTGAATCCATGGATCCTTTAATTTCCTCGGATATGTCAAGAGCGAACAGAGCCTTTAGTTGAAGCAAAACAATTTTATACATATTCGTACTAAGATTCGGTTTCAAATTCGACTGTACCCCATCCAGCCGCTCGTCAATATCTTTTAAGACAAGCTCTGTGAAAGGATGAAGATGAGTATCCGTAAAGCCAAACGCATTTGCCAGTGTAGAAAGTTCCCTTACCATTTCGTCTTTTAGTTCGTTCACAGCAACCGCATGTTCTCTTAGACGACATAAATGATTACAGACGCACGGCATTATGGCATTTAGTCCATCGATCGATGTTTTCTGCAGCACGATGGACGGCGAGTACAGCTTCCGTTTCTTAAGACTGGGGGAGTTGCAAGTAGATGGCTCATCGTCTGTGTCTCGATCTTCTTCCTTTTTCCACTGCTCAGCTGGTTCTGTTAGCTTGATGGCTCTCGAACCGTGAGCCAAGATGAACGAAACGGTATAACCGTTTACATCTACGGGTGTAGTATCGGTAGAAACGGCTGGAGTATAGGCTGTGGTCGTTGGTTTAGCGAAGTATTCGTTGATTTTGCTCAAGCTTCACCCAGAAAAAAAGTGTCTTAAATCAAGTCAGTTTAAGGATTGGTTCAAGTATGAATAACTACTTGATTCAAGTAGTAATCATTTCTCATATCATTCCGAATTCAGACTCGTTATAAGTGGAAAACAGTCTCAATTCAAGAAATAGACTTGACATTTTCGAAGCAGGCATGATTCAAACTGTCTCCAGTGGCTTGAATTGTGTCGACTCCCGACTTGATTCATGCCGTTTCATATCAAGTCGGTATTCCCGGTATGAATCATGACACTTTTTTTCTGGGTGTTGTCAAAAAGTTCCACCAAATGTTAGTTCTCATCGCGATAATACTTCCACCTTGACCACTGAACTGTACAATAGGTTCGAAACGTTCTCCGACTAAAGAATATCCAACCGAGACTGTCGTGGAAAACGAAGGGTTTATTCCATATGTGGTTGATAGTAACATCCGCCTGGTTGGTCGCAGAGGGTCAATTATGAGTGGTTTATCAACCGAATGAGGTTTTTGTAATGTACGCACAGATTGAGCGTTAAACATGATGATATTATGATTCAGACACTGAAGAATATTGATGCAGGGTAACTGTTTTTCACTGTTGCAAGTACGGGCTATCCGCAACTACTGGTGTAGTTGCTTATAGACCCCTTAATATTTTGAGAAAAAAACCCCACTACCGGGTGAAGTTTTACTATTCGTCAGAGGGTAAGGAGAAGCGACCATTTTCAAGTTCACGCTTCGGCTACCCTTGCGAAGGTGCGAGCGTACATTCTTTTGTCTTGGATGCAAAGATGTGATTGGAGGATTAAAGGCGAAGTGCATGCAGGTGCAGACTTGCGGGCGTAAGGGACGGTCGGGTGAAAAGCAATATGAAGGTGACGTGAAAAGCAATATGAAAGTGACGTCAGTCAGGTCGATGTATAGCGACGGTGTTTCAGGTAGGCAAAAATGGTCAAGGGTAGGCGGGCGGTGGTAATATCAACGATTGGTTCATTTACACTGAGTGGGGATGAGCAGGGTGCCAAGCATAACATATATAGTCCCGCCGAAGTGTGTCATTTTATCAGTTTGAAAAACTATTCAGTAGGGGAGACTCTGCTGGTTGTGATCTTCTGATTTCGAGCGGTTTCACAATTACTGTTGCGTTTGTTTTTTTTTTCATTCGTGAAAGGCATTGTTACCAAGCGAACAAGTTTGAGCTTCGAGAAAATTCTGGACAAGTCCTTATTTTTCTTTTGTTTGAATTTATTTTGAAGGATATTTTTTGCGATGAATCGTGTTGAGAATAAACGTATCATATCAGCCGTGAAGGGTTTAATCCTGATGGTGATACGGTACCTCGATACTACAAGACCGGAAGTTATTACGACGCGTATGCGTGAGTGGTACTATCGAGTCAAGGGAATGCATACTGAGCAGGAAGTGACGACAGTTCTACGTAATATTATTGGTATACTTGACATGCCGACAGTCGTGCAAATCATGACATTGTCGAACTTAGTGGACAGACCGTTTTGGATGAGACAAATGTTGAAAATCGCGAAAACTGCCCTTATACCATCGGATCTTCGAATAGTGGCAAATGTCATCAAGCGGCGAGGACAGGAGCTGAGGACGGCACCACGTAAGGATGCCGCGGCTATAGCATGAGAAGAAGCTATTGCTATGGAAGCTACCGAGGCTTATGAATTGGCGGCGGAAAGTGTGATGGCATTTACACAGGATCATCCAGCACTACACCCGCGGAATTCCGATTCCGGCTAACTCGTTGAACAACAATCAAAATGAACAAACTAAAAAGTAGGTGCAAATGCACGAGCATGAAGTCGGTAATAGCGAGCGAACTTCATAGACCCGCCCGACGTAATTATCCACAGCGTTATGTCGGTATATGCGGTCTGGATGAAACCCGGCAAGCCGAACTTGTCGATATGTCCGCATACTCATCCGTCAACAAGGGCTCAAAATTTTTGCTCACAGTGATTCATATATTTTCCAAATTTGCGTGGGCCGTGCCGATCAAGAGTAAAAATGCCAAAGATGTAACAGCTGCAATGAAATCTGCAATCGTACACTGAAAAATAAAATGTGAGAACAGTTCACACTTCAAGGTTCTTGTAAGTGGACTAGTATTCTACCAGATTTAATTGCATCGTATATAACAACACCAAACATCGCACGATTGGAATGAAGCCGAAAGATATAACTACGACTAATGAGAAACAACTGTATCGAAGAGTGTATGAACCGCGTGAAATAAAAATAAGCAAACGAAAACTTAAATTTAAGGTCGGCGATAAAGTTCGAATTAGCAAATATAAAAAAAAAAAAAATGTGTTCGAAGAGGGTTATACGCCGAATTGGACAAGAGAAATATTGACGATTCATGAGGTGAAAAATACGAACCCTCCAACTGACAAACTCAGCGACTACCTGAATCGGCCCATCGAAGGCGGGTTTCATAAGGATGAGCTCAGCAGGGTGCAATATCCCGATGGCTATCTTGTATAGAAAAGGTCTTGCGGAGGCGTGATGTTCAACTCTATATCAAATGGTTGGGATTCGACGGTTCACATAATAGTTGGATAAATAAATCGGATATGTAATATAATTGTCATGAATAAACTTATTATCAACATATTTACATTTTGTTTCTTCACCCCCCCTCTATCTTAATGCTAGCTCACATGATAATTGTGGAAAAATGTTTTCACACACATACACTTTCTCACATTTTCTCACATTTTCTCACATTTACGTGTAAAGTAAATGGGAAATGGTTTGAGAAAATGTGAGAAAATGTGAGAAATTTACAAGTTTGCAGGATCTTGGTAACCCCAAGGTAAAGTATCAGTTTTACCGGGTATCAACTTTCGCTTATCGTCACACCAGCTTAGAGCTAAGTTATTCTGTATAATAATGCTAACTGTATGTCGACTACTTCTTATCATACACTGTTGCTCAACCAAATTTTGATAACCGAAAAGGCATCGTTTGTAATCATCAAACGTGATAGATTTTAATATCTAGTCTTTTACACCCTTTGCAAGTTTCTTGTCGGTATCGCCACGAGTTCTGAATGTATAGAGTTTTGCTCGCAAGCCGATAAATTCGGTCATAATTTTTCCATTATTTTCGTCCTTCACCAGACCAAGACGTTTTTTTGTTCAACAGGGGAATGCCGTAGGTATTATCCGACGGATAGTCTGATGTATCGAACATTGTCGCAACATCACGCTTGATGATTTCATAGATATTTGGAACAGTAAATTGATATATCAGGCTATCTGTATCGGTATACATTAATTTTGATTCGGTACTTGAAAAATTATTTTTTACATAATCATAGTGGAAGTTGTATAGATATATTTTCGAAAGATCGAGAATAGCAGCACCAATGTAGATGGGTTTATTGAAATAAACCTTGGTTCGATTTAGCTGAATAATTACCATATCTTCATCAAATATGGTACAGCTATGAAATGTTGGCCTTGCAATGGGAGCACGTGCACCGCTCCTACCCTCCCACTTCGTGATTAGTTTCACGTTCTTATGGTTACGCATATTCTTCATGGTCTTGTCAAATACAGCGTTATTCATAAGCTTGTAGAAATTCTTCTCAAATTCGTTTTTCGATTGCTTTCGCATATTTGTATTGAGATCTATGTATGATTTTAACCATGTTGATTGTGCGAACCTTAGAATTCTATGCACTTTCGTCAGCTTTAAACCAAATTTGATGCACTGTTTCAAATTACGATAGTGTAGAACATATTTTTCCTTAGGTAGAAGCGTTGTCGCAAGTTTTCTAATTTTACTACTCAGTGGTGTGAAATATTCGGGACAGAGAGGTAAGTCGGCATGTTGTTATTATGAGCATGGTATCCCTTCTCACAAGAATAGAAGATACAATTTCTTGGTGTAGGAAAAAATGTCAACAACGATTTAATGTGCTTGTTATAAGTACTTATTCACTCTGACGCTGACACATACGCCTCGAATTGTCTGCCCTCTCTATCAATACAAATATTAATAGCCGTTGTTGACATTTTTATTTTTTTTTTTCCAAAACCAAGAAATTGTATCTTCTATTCTCGTGAGAATTTCTACGAAAATCTCTTGTTTGTTGATTGGCTATAGAGACGTGGCTTCGCGTCGACTGAGTCTCTCCAATTCTGAACACATGAGGTGATACACCCTGTATAACTATCAAAATTGCAAACTAAAGTTAATTGGCATTTATGCGCGAGATTAACAACCAACATTTCCGACAGATTGTTAAATGAATATTGTTAATTGAAAGTGAAATCGTCGATCATTTATCTCACCTCCGCATAGTGGCGACTGATAAAACGCATTTGCATCGATAGATAAGAGTTAGACAAAACCTCGAAGAACTATCTATTCAAGGCTCGGTAAGAAACATAGAACTCTACCAATTCGAGATCAGAATCTCAACGCATCTAACTAGTGATTCGCATCCTTTACATAACATTTATTCATGACGTAACACCTATGGGAATATCATAGTAAGTACTTGTATTATAGATTTCTATTTCCCGGCAATGCTTCCAGTTAAGGCTGAAACCTATTAGCCGGCAGCGAACGGTGGCAAACGGCCAAACAGTGGTTCACATCCCATACATCGACCAAATCTGGCGTTAAAGTTAGATTTGGTCTGTGTTTTGAATGTGAATCGCTGTTTCGGCCGGTCACCGCCGTTCGCTGCCGGCTGGTGGACCTCGACCTTTATACTTTTGTCCAACAGAATTTCATTTGTTTCTGATATTATATCCAATATATTTGATCATTCAATGGACATGTTTGAATCTGTTTGTCGTGGGTTGTACACCTGAATGGATTCAAGAAGATTCGTTTTGAAGGATGAGAAGTGGCTCAACCGAGCTTTTTTTTTTTTTTCGCAACAGCTAGAGCTAATCACCAACCACGGGATGATGTCCACCGACGAATTCGATTTTTTTCGATAACAGGCAAATGACTGAGGAACGATGGTGGGGAACACGACTCTATTATATAATTAGCATCACCCTGCAAATGTAATCACAATTTCATTGTTTTTTATTCAACTCAACCCATCGCATTACATGTGTGTGTGTGTGTGTGTGTGTGTGTGTGTGTGTGTGTGTGTGTGTGTATCTAAATTTTGCCTAAAAATTCAAATTTGTTGTATAATCTTTCGAGATAGAGTAGTCCTGCAACCATTTTTCATCCACCTCTTTGTTCAGCAGGTCTAGTCGAATGGGGTCATTGTCTAGAACCTTCCCGATTCTCGTTGATTAGAATATGATGTATTTGACCACTATTGTTGCAATAACTTTACAACCAAATTCTGTTAATAAATCAAACGCAGATGGCGTTCCGCAAAAAATTCAAGCGTTTAGAATCACCGAAGAATGGGTGAAAAATTCGGATGCTCTGAACAGAAGTTATTGCTTTATTCGTAAAGGGTTGACTGATTTTATGATCAATTTTCCGTCCTGATCAGCGAAAAGCGTGCAAAAACTTCTGAATGATGTTTTATCGCTCTATCCATTGAGACTTGCCGATTTTATCTGTGGCGGAGTATTTTGATAGCTGTTCTCTGGTTGGCTGGGGTTGATTCTTTTTTTTTTGTGGTGTACAGCCAATAGGATGTAACCCACCCGCCAGATCAGTTTGAGAAAAGAAGACAACTTCCAGTTTTTGAAAGAAGATCGGTGAATATTGAAAGTTCATAGAATCATAGGAAAATTGTTGAACGTGATGGCTCGTAATTTCGCAAATATGCACCACCGTAAGTAGAGCCTGATATCTTTATATGATATTATTTGACAATTGCCAAGTTAATCATGTGTTATATTCGAAGATTTTACGCACAATATGACTGAAAAACCCCTGTAGAATGGAATAATGATCCTCATCTTGGTGGATTGGTTGATACACAGCTAAAACTATATACAGCCAGGCAACGTGTGGATGATGTCATGATAAAAAATAATGCTATCCAGGCAAGGCTTCAAATAGACAACAATATTCATTGTTGGTTGTTGAAGAAGGTGGATAATTATCGGTATTACCAGGATCCTGAAGATTATGCACGATTTTTTATGTGCCGAGGTGTGCTCGTTTGATTATTGCGATCTATGTCTTTACAAACTTGTAGCGTTTTTGAGCGGCGAGAGGTGTGAAAAACTTCTGAATGATATTTATTGCTTGATCCTTTGAGATTTGTCGATTTTTATGGGCCTAGGTGGGATCTTTTGATTATTGCAATCTTCGTGTTTGCAGAATTCTAGCGTTTTCGAGCGACGAAAGTATAGTGAAAAACTTCTGAATGATATTTATTGCTCGATCCTTTGGGACTTGCCGGTTTTTATGAGCCGAGGTGGTGTCTTTTGAGAGCTGTTCTCTGGTTGGTTGAGTTTGATTTTATTCTGGGGATGGTATGCAGCAAATAGGGTACAACCTAACCCCCCGCCAGGTTAGTTTAAGACGAAAAAGACAATTTTCAGTCTGAAAAGTTCGGCGAATAGTGCAAGTTCATAGAATCAAAGGAAAATCCCCGAACGTGATGGCTGGTAATCATGCAAACATACACTATCGTAAGTAGAGCCTGATGTCTTCATATGATATTATTTTACAATTGCTAAGTTAATCTTGTGTTCTATTCAAGACGTTTCCTCACGATACAATTGGGCAACCCCTGTGGAGTGGGGTAATGATTCTCATCTTGGTGCATTGATTAATACACAACCAGAACCATATGTAATCAGACGACGTGTGGATCGTGCCTTAATAACAATTAATGGTATCCAGGCTGGCCTCCGAATAGACAACAATATTCGCTGTTGGTGGTTTAGGAGGGTGGATCATTATCAGGCTTACCCTAATCCTGAAGATTATGCAATCGCCAATGTTCTTCGGTACCGAATAGACGAGATGATGGGGAAAGATATCGATGTGATGGATCATAATTCCGCAAACATGCGCAATCGTAAGTAGATCCCGATGTCTGGATACAATATTGTTATTTTAGAATTGCTAAGTTGATTATGTATTTGTTCAAGGAATTCACGCATGATATGATTGGGCGACTCCTGTGGAATGGCGTAATGCTCCTCATCTTGATGACTTGGTTGATCCACAGCTGAAGCCATATGTAACCAGGCGTTGTGTGGATGGTGCCGTGTTAACAATTAATGGTGTCCAGGCGAAGCTTCAGATAGACCACGATATTCGCTGTTGGTGGTTTAAGAAGGCGCATGATGAACATTATTACCCGAATTCCGAAGATTATGCAGTCTCTATGGTTCTTCGGGATCGAATAGACGAGAGACTGGATAGCGGTAACGAGGGCGAATATGATCAAGATATACAGAATGCGTCTGAAGAAGAATGGTGTGTATGATTTATCATTGAGGAATCATTATGACACATCTAAGCTCACTTTTTCTATTTTCAGATCCCATTCTCATTGGGAATGATGATGAATACAGATGAGGGATAAATGTTACGGCCATTATTATGATTATTATTATTGAAATTGTTGTATTTTAGAATAGGTTAGACTTGAGACATAACAAATAAACACATATATTATCAGATAATTCGCGTCATTGATTGCATATATATATATATATATATAACACCCTGTCACTCTTCGAGCACTTTCAGCTAGTATAATTCGTATATATAAGCTAAGAATTAGATATTTCAGCCATCTTGGATCGATTGTCGGTAAGAAAAAAAGATCGGTAATCGTTACCATGATCCGAATCGTTAGTGGCGCCATCGCAAGACGGAAAATTGCAGGAGAATTGCAGCCATCAGACTATCGGTAACTAATGGTCGGATCGTTACCATCGGATTATCGGTAACTAACGATCGGATCGTTACCATCGGATTATCGGTAACTAAGGATCGATAATCTATAGTGGCGCCATCGCATGACGGCAAATTGCAACCATCAGATTGTCGGTAAGCGGAGATCGGCAATGCAGGATTCTCAATCGTTACTCTCGGAATATCGGTAACAAGCGGCAGTGGCGCCATCGCACGACGGAAAATTGCAGCCATCCGATTGTCGGTAACAAAGATTGACGATCGGTACCCAAATCGTTACCATCCGACGGTCGGTAACTTACCCCGCACGGCCGGTAACTTACCATCACAACTCGGCCGGTAAAGAAGTCTTGGTCCAGAACTGTCATATCTACACTACTAATTTCGAAAAATACAAGTTTCTGAAACCGATTCTCATCGTGCTTTTAAGCTGAGCTGATAGAAGCTCACACATACTTGCGATATACACTTCGTTGACACAATTACTGAGTAGTTATGTTTCAACAGACTTCGTGAACGAGCAATCACACTAACGGAACCGTCGAATTTACTGAGCTGATGTGTGTTCTTACTACCTGTTCTCAAACTTCTGACAAGCACTGTGTATACGTGTGTTACCTCGGAGGCGCCTATATCATGTTTCCTCTCATACCTAGCACTTGCTCTATGCGGTTGACCCCCAAATCTATTTGCATTGTGCCATCAACTTGTTTTGAATCGAGAATTCTTTTTTCCTGGCGTTTATTTTTGAATTACCAAATATAGATGCAATTAGTAACGTGATTAGTCATTTTCATCAATTAAGCAATATAAATGGTAGTTGCCAATACCATTTTTGCAAAGGTACGTCACTTCAAAAACATTTGAACTCACATAATAATGTGACGAGGATCTGAATTCATGAGAAAGAATAGTACATTGTGCACCAAGGTCGTAAAGTGGAACTTTTAAGGCCGAGTGCGATGTTTTAAGTACGAGTCGTAGACGAGCGCGCGAAGCGTGCGAGGCGAAGACGAGTACTGAAAACATCGTGCGAGGCGTTAAAAGGCCCACCTCCATGGTGCACACGATACTTTATATAACGCAAGTATATTTTTCTCGCTATTTGATGCCTCTGTATAGGACCTAAAAGTGGTACTTTTAAAGTCCGAGGACTTAAAGTGGTACTTTTAAGTCCTAGGACTTAAAAGTGCCACTTTTAAGTCCTAGGACTTAAAAGTACTACTTTAGGTCCTATACAAAGGCATCAAAAAGCGAGAAAAACATGCTTGCGTTATATAAACACTTTTTACAATATACCTACAGGTGCGGAATTACCAAATCACGGGGAGAAGGCCGTGCAACATGTAAGCCGTGGGTATGTGTATCACGTGGATACGAGTCCGTCAATATTTATCGATGCGCAACGCGTTCGACGACGAGCTATCGAGGGACTGCATGGTCGACGAGTAGAAGAAGGCTCACGACAGCCACAAGCCGAATCACAACATCCTCGAGGAAATTTGGATGCAGTGTGAGATGTTAGACGTCGCGGGTGATACTCCACTGAGGGAAATTTTTGACACTCTGTGCAAAAGATTTGTGCCAGATTCGTTTGATAATCTCCACAGTGACTGTATATGAATTACAACCTATTATAATTGCGATCCCTTAAATCATTGGATAGTAATACAAGAATCGTAGACTAATTTGGTAATTTTTTTTTTTTTTTCTCGTTTATAGCTGATACTACCTATTTGAAGGAACATCTACATGCTGCTATATTTACCAATCATGAATTATCAGCGATTTTCCCTTCCATCATTTCAAACTCATACACGTATGAATGAAAGTTGGAGTGAAAAAACTAAATTTACTCTCATCGAGGTACACGCTGAGGGAATTTTCAATCCGATGTGAGCATAGGACAGTCGTTTGTTATGTCGCGAGGTAGAACGTGGACTTGACAGGTCAGTAATAGAACGACTACTGATTCCACAGCACACAGCACACTGATAAACTATATCCTATATCGCAACATATTGTTACAAAGGGTGAAACCCAGTATATCTAATGCATACGGTCTAGTAGTCTCAAACATACGAATTGTATTTACACCTACAAATGACATACTCTTTGACAAATGAAATATCAGTTGCTGTGTCAACTCAATCATTTTTATAAACAGTCTCGTTCTAGACTTCATAAGGAACACTTGTAATTTCCAAATATTACTGATTTCCTTTGAACCACTTTATTTGTGCCTTGAATCACTTTATTTCCCTCGGGAATCCGAGTCTTATTTCTGTTGTAACCCAGTTTTATAACAATATCATAACTCTTAAACTCAGTACAAGAAGAGGACTTGATCGATTCTAGAGAAATGGCTGTAGAAGTCAATCATCAAGATAAAACTTCAAATTGATTATAACCTGTGATGCGATTTCAGTTTTGTTATTGAAAACTCATGTAATGTTGACTACTTTTCACGTCCTAAATAGCAAACGTAATACGATGATGAAACTTTCTAGTAGATCCTCGATGAGCCGAGTGTGCACAGAAACAAGTAACGGGGACCAGGCGTGTCTCGGAAAAAGCAGATGCGCGCTCGGCAGTGGAACTCGATGCATTGCGCCAAGAAAAGTCCGTGGTCTTGGCGCTGAGAGCGCCCCTCCACAAGTTGGGCTCGCAGTGGACGTGAACCCGGTCAAGAACTCGAACCAAGGGTCGCACCAGACGTTGGAGCTGCAGGAGAACCCGAGCCGAAATCACAGGACCAGATGACAAGCAATTCGGTCCCAAATTGCAATTTCGGGCGAGTTACCATTGGCGAAATGCGTTGAACATAGGTTTTCCACCACAAACTTAGAAATAAGAAGGCAGAACACAAGTCTGCTGGGTTAAAGCGTAAGACGGAAGGGTCGTATGCAGCGCCGGTTTACCCACTAGGCTACCTAGGCTATAGCCTAGGGCGCCGTAAATCAGGGGGGCGCTGGGCTCTATTTTTTTTTTTTTTTTTTTTTTTATTTATTTTTTTTTTTTTTTGTTACATTAGAATAATAAAAAATTATAAATAAATATTCATCAAGCAGGTTTTATACCATAATTTATAGAAGAGGGCGCTTTTTCCCCGTATCCCTAGGGGTGTTCAGAGGGTTAAACTGGCGCTGGTCGTATGAATGATAGCACCGTCGAGGCGCGTATTACGAATAGGAGCTCCAGTTAAAAATAATAGCCCGGGAAAAAATGATCAGGCCTGATCAGACATGAACAGGCATGAGTCTTCAGACCTGATCAGACATGAAAAATGACCGGGACTGAACAGGCCTGATCAGACATGAACAGACCTGATCAGGCCTGTTCAGTCCCGGTCATTTTTCATGTCTGATCAGGTCTGAAGACTCATGCCTGTTCATGTCTGATCAGGCCTGATCATTTTTTCCCGGGATATCAGACATGATCATGTCTGTTCATGTTTAGTCAGACATGTACCAACGTATCAGGCCTGATCAGAGCTGGAGGTTTTAAACCTTCCAGGCATGGTCATGCATGAACAGGCCTTGACGTATTTAGCAATTCAGGCATGATCATGCCTGTTCATGCATGAACAGACATGATCATGCATGAACAGGCCTTAACGTATTCAGCGATTCAGACATGATCATGCCTGTTCATGCATGAACAGACAGGTTCAGGTCTGGCATCAGACATAATCATACATGAACAGGCATGGTCATGCATGAACAGGCCTTGACGTATTTAGCAATTCAGGCATGATCATGCCTGTTCATGCATGAACAGACAGGATCAGGTCTGGCATCAGGTATGATCAGACATGAACAGACATGATCATGTCTAATTTCAGGCCTGATCATACATAAACAGGCCTGACCATGTCTAATTTCATGCCTGATCATACATGAACAGGCATGATCATGCCTGATCATTTTTTCCCGGGAGTCCCAACCGAGGGGCTATTCACTCTCGAGTATCACGCGCTTTATTACAAGTACTCCGTCGAGACTCGCGATACTTGTCGAGACTCCGTCGATACTCGTCGATACTCGTCAGTACTCGCAGGTACTCCCTTTTAGTGAGTACCTGCGAGTACTGACGAGTACCTGCGAGTATCGACGGAGTCTCGACGAGTATCGCGAGTCTCGACGGAGTACTTGTAATAAAGCGCGTGATACTCGAGAGTGAATAGCCCCTCGGTCCCAAACTTGAGAAGGGCCGACTTATCATTATACTTGTTTTATCATAGAGTACTCAACGAAGAGTATACATTAGAATAATTATTCAGTGTAAAGTTTGTGAAATAAGATAATATATCCTGAAATATGATACTATATCCTGTAAAGCACGCGCCCTCTATACCGCTTATTGCGCTAAACCTTCAATAAACACAAGTCGATCGAGAATGAGAACCTCTCTCGCTACTGAAGTAGGTAACAAAATTGATGAGGTCTTGCATGAAATCATTATAATAATTAAACAGAGTCAGTTCTCTCTAGGAAGGATGAAGTGAGCAGCGAGCAGGGTTGTACCAGCCTCCTGGTCTGTCCGATCCTTAAGCCGCGTACTGTCTTGAGCATATCTGCGCGCACGAACCATCTTTTTCCTTCTTGCTCCGCAAAGGAAGGAAGGAAACAAAAGGCGTTCGTGCGCGC
Organism: Tenthredo mesomela; assembly: GCA_943736025.1. Lineage (NCBI taxonomy): Eukaryota > Metazoa > Arthropoda > Insecta > Hymenoptera > Tenthredinidae > Tenthredo > Tenthredo mesomela. Next base: position 15,255,322 of record OX031014.1, on the reverse strand, counting down.
AAATATGCTCAAGTCAGTACACGGCTTTAGCTTTTAACTAGCACAACTGTTGAAGTAATTATCTGTTGATTTATTCCGGATAAATTTCATTTCAATTTAACGTAAAAAGAATAAATAAAGCAATCACAAATTACAAAATACGAAATACGAACTACGAAATACGAAATTACAAATAGATATTTTGGATTGAAACAATAAAACATAATGAAAGGCCTAATTAAACGTAGAAGTAACACATAAATTACTCCTTTCAATGATCACTTTACTAGACTCAATTCTTAATATACTGTGAGTTTTCGTGGATGAGCGACATGCCTCGATCCGAAGATCCACGAAAACACACGGTGTATAGAGTGAATTCTTAATGGGTAGACAGGGGTAGACAGGCGAATTCCAAGTGCGCATGCCCAGGTTTCTGAGTGCAGGTGGTTTTTCAGGGCGGCCAACCATCGCAAATATGAAATTTAAACACAACAGATCGCCGCGATATATCTAACCCCAAATATTTTAATAGGTCGGCTAGACTCGGTCATTTATTATTCGTGGTTATTAATTAAATACGAATCAAGTCTCTGATACACCGTAGTACATCTTGTAAAATAGCAACAAAAAAAAAAGTGACCGACACTATTCCAGAAGTGAGTGCGGTTGTTTCGGAGATATATTTAATCAGGCGGCAATCCCAGCCAACATTTTCCATATTTTATTTCCAACAATTATATATCGAATAATATACATTACCAATATTCGTTATAACATTATTATAAACGAATCTTATACTTTTGCAACACTTATTGTATAAAGAAGTAGTACTTTTCCTTACCATTTAAAGTTTGAATTAAATAACAATTTCTTCGTACACGTATTTTGATTTTATATTTTATATATAGATTTTATAGATTTTATATTTGAGTATTATGAACTTATTTATCATAATTACACAAAAGAAATTATGAATTTTATGAGGTTCTCAATGCTTGTAAAAATTGTATAATTGCTTGCATACACTTATTTTTACATGGAAAATTAGATATAATATTCACATTTCACAGAAGGCATATTTTCTATACTGTAGACCTTGAAATAATTCGATAATTGCTTCTTGTATAATATCGTAATATGGAAATTGTTATCTGGGAATGCGTTACTTTCCGCAACTTATCATTCATGCACATATTTCACATTGTTTTCACACGCTAAATTCGGCGCGCAAACTGTCCGGACATGGCCACCGGGTGGAAGAAAATAGGCCGTGAAAGAGACCCTCTCCGTCTCCAAGAGCCTGCTAACTGCGTTCCAGCTGTAGCGTCCCCGAGGTGCACCCACGATTAGCGCTATACGACCGAGACGATCCCCGAGCGCTTGGCGCAGTGCCGATCATTTCGAGGATCGAGAGCCGATATTGCACAAATCCTGAGTGCAAATCGATTAGTATAGCAGGATGGCTAATAGCATTTTCGGCTGGGGCTACATCGAGCTATACTGGTGCAATGTAGTCATCTTTGTCTCTCTCTCTATGTTAATATGTTAATTATTGTATTATATGCCAGCCATATAAGGGACTTGTCCCATGGCTAATAAATCTCTATTCTATTCTATTCTTCCTCATATAAAAGAAAGAGGATGAAGATAGCTACACTACACCCGTATAGCTCAGTGTAGCCCAGTCGAAAATGCTATAAGATATAGCACGGTTTTGAGTTCAGTGCCGGATTTTCACAACTCGCGCCCCGAGGCACTGAACTCCGTTGCGCCCCCTTTCCCCGTATCCTTCGACAGTAGTACACATTTTGGCTATGTTAGAATTTGTGAATTTGTTTACTTGACTTCGATACTGGCTGCAAAATTGAGCAAAATTTTTACCCTTTTCTTGAAGCGTATTTTTTTTTCCTACACGTCATTTTTTTCTATATGGGCGCCAGTGACCAGCGCCCCCATGCGCCGCGCGCCCCTAGGCAAGTGCCTAGGTTTGCCTTGCCGCAAACCGGCCCTGTTTGAGTTTGCTTTTGAATCCACGAGTTTTGCGTTAGTGCGTTATTTTTTTGCCTTTGAAGGTACGAAACTAATTTTGTTTCCCACGAGAAGTATTGTGTGTGTGACACAGATCACCCGCGATGGACTATCGCCGTGAGGCGTTATTGTTCGTAAGGCGTGGCTGGAAAACGGTAAGACGGACGGCCTCAACCGGCCTCAACCGTAATGTCCCGAATAAATTCCTGTATCCAGGTGGAGTTTAGGAGAGGGAATCATGTAGTCAAGGAAATGGAATCTGAAGCCCCGTATTTGAGCAACCAAACATATTATTACGAAGGTGTATTTCCCTCCTCCACTTTACATTAAATTTCCCTTATATCGCATACAGTCTAGCAGTCATAAAGATAAATGATTACAAATAAAAGATGTACAGATAGCTGAACTTGGTTGCTTGATCAACCAATATTGTTGTAAATAACAGCCCGGGAAAAAAAAATTTCATGAAGTTTCATAAAATTTTATAAAATTTCACAAAATTTCAGTATTGAAATTTCATGAAATTTTATGCTGAAAATGGCCTGATGAAATTTCATAAAATTTTGTGAACTTTTAGGAAACTTCATGAAATTTCATAAAATTTTGTGAACTTTTATGAAACTTTATGAAATTTCATAAAATTCCAACAAATTAATTTCGATATAAAATTTCATAACATTTCAAAATTTTGTACTGAAAATGGCCTGATAAAATTTTATAAAATCTCATGAAATTTGACCAGGTCATTTTATGAATAAAAATTCATACTGAAAATGGCCTGTAATTGAATTGTATTAAATTGTATCATATCTCCAGTTGTACATTTGAATAATGGATATACTGGATGAAAATCATGAAACATACAATATATGAAGTTGATTTTTTCAAAACGGTAGTAATGTAGAAATGAACTCTCTTTCGAAAAATGATTTTATCAAATTATACGAAATTTTATGAAAATGTATCCGTATTTTCGGAATAATGAAATTGAATTCTGTGAAATTCGTATAAAGAAATCCAGGGCATACAATAAGATTTTGTAAAATTTGATCGAATTTCATTTCTATTAAATATATTTTCGGAATAATGAAATTAAATTCTGTGAAATTCGTTTATAAAAATATACGAATTGTATCATATCTCCATAGAAATATACGAATTTCACAGAATTTCATTTCATTATTCCGAAAATATATTTCATAGAAATGAAATTCGATCAAATTTTACAAAATCTCATTGTATATCCCGTGTGGAAATTGAATTAGGGAGCCGACCGGGTCTCGGCCTGGAAACCCGGCTTGTAAGCGGGTGCCGGTCGGGGGTTCTGGTCGGCACCCGCCCAGAAACGTCACGCTCGTCTGTTCGGTACCCGATCAGGAGGCCTGGCTGGGCTATAGTCGGGCTGCCCGGCCATGTCCCGAGTATTTATCAACGCAATAAAATTGTTATAGCTAGTTTTTTTTTATCATATGCAAAAACAAATGAAACATTATACAGCTGAATATAAGTTTATTTAATTATTTTTCATGAAATTAAAAAGTAATCCTATCGATGAAATCGCATTATACTCTGAAAAAACCGCCGCATTTTTCGTCCCCGCCGGGACTTGAACCCACGTCCGCTCGGTTACTAGTCGCACGCCCTAACCACTACGCTAAACTACCTTATGACATACTAACCAACACTTTGCTACTTGTTCACGGCCTATCGAAGTGTCAAGTTATTACTTGAAATATTTCAATGTTATCAAAATTTTGCATTTGCTGGACTAGATTGAAGCCCTTGCACATATTATTACGATTAATTACTAAATATTATGTCATGGATTTTCGTTTACGCGATCATAATTATGTTTATCCGAATGAAATATGACATTTGGTTACAAAAAAAAAATGTTTTTTCTCGAAATTTCACAATTACTAAACGTAATTACCCATTTGGAATTCACCCTGTGTAGCTTACAACAAAATTTGGACCGGCTAGCACATGTCCAGGCCCCGGCTAGGCTCTCGAATGAAAAATGGCGCAACTAGCTCCCGGTCAGCGCCCAGCTGCGCACCTTTATAAGATATTTGCTCAACTAGCTTTCAGTTAGCGCCCAACTGCGTACACAGAAAAAAAAAATTCCTCGTCTCAAGAAGAAGATTTCTTGTTTCAAAAAACTGTATAGTTTCTTGAATGAATCTTGAATGTTTTGATTGAATCAAGGAAATATGTTCTTAATTCAAACTAAGAATATAATATTCTAAATTAAGAACATATTTCCTTGATTCAATCAAAACGTTCAAGATTCATTCAAGAAACTACAGTTTCTTGTTTCAAGAAATCTTTTTCTTGAAACAAGGAGTCTTTTTCTTAAAACGAGGAATTTTTTTTCTCTGTGTACTTTTGTCAGATATTCGCCCAACTAGCTCCCGGTCAGCTCTCAGCTGCGTACTTTTATAAGATATTCGCTCTACTAGCTCCCGGCCAGCGCCCTGCTAGGCAGTTGGACAAAATATTACCCAACCAGCTCCCGGCCAGCGCTCGGCTAGGAAGTTGACAAAATAATTGCCCGACCAGCGCCCGTCCAGCAACCTTCTTTAAACAGGGCCAACTCGGTCAATTTCCACACGGGATTCGTACTGCTCCGGAAAAAAATTTGTTCGCAAAATTTGATAAAATTTCTTGAAAATGTATAAAAACTTATAAGAACTTATAAAATTTCATAAAAACTTATAAAATTTCATGAAAGCAATACTTTCTGCACTCGATTCTAATTTATAAAATTATATGTAATTTCTCAAGTTTTTATAAAAATTCACAAAATTTTGTAAAATCATATGAGATTTTATAAAATTTCATAAAAGCAATACTTTTTGTACGCGATTCTAATTTTATGTTATTTTATGAGATTTGATAAATGTTGGAAATAAGGCATCCACACATTGCCCTTATCTATGTTTTATATATTGTAACGATATTCATATAATGATGTGAATGTGAATATTGACATGAGTAAAAGAAAAGAGAAATTTCAATAAACGAAAATAAAGATCGACAAAATTAGCAGAAATAGAGTATGAAGCTATCTGGCTAAAAGTTACTCAAAATAGAGTTTAACAAAGAAAGCCTAGTAGTTTCGTTGAAACGCAAAATCAAAAAGAGATAGAAAACGCTCAGTAGTAAGCAATTGCTGACGCAATGTCAAAAAGTAGTGGGGACAGCTACTATATAAGAGAACGAGTTAAGCGGCTCGGGATCTCTCATTATAGATCAGTAAATTCAAAATAATAGGTAATTGACACAACAAATTTTGTCGAACTTATTAATCAAATAATAAATAATCAAATACATTTATTATCGATTCACAAATACGCAGCCAACAAGTTGAAAGACTTTGCGGTTACGACATCCTTACTATAAAATCATTCCTTCCTATCAATTCATTGCTTACGAGTTTAAATACTCCGAGGACGTGAATTATCCATATCAATCCAAATAAGACGGTCAACGCTAACGGGTGTAAAAACTCTGAAGCTGCGATTATTTTATTTATCCTGACAGTAGAAATAATCAAAGTAAGAAAATCAACACTGACGGGTTTAAATACTCTGAGGTTGCGATTATACTTCCAAAGCTCTCATATAATCAACGCCAACGGTACGAAAGTTTCTGAGGTAGCGATCATATGGGAATTCGTAGAAATAAGAACTGTCATAAATAAATAGGCTAAACACTCATAGACGAGAAAGAGTCCCGAATTATTAATTCGTTGATTAGATAAAGATTCTAATTTCTAGATAACGTCCGGTTTATTCAAATATAGGGGAAAATCCACTGGGGATAAGTCGCGATTGTTACATTTGGCGCCCGAACAGGGACTCTCAGATAAAAGTAGACTCTCAGATAAAAGTAGACTCTCAGATAAAAGTAGACTCTCAGATAAAAGTAGACTCAGATTAAAAATAATCTTGAGAAAATTAATTAACGCAGAAAAAAAATGGCTGAAGCTAAAAAAATCGAAGAGTTAAATAAAGAATTCGAGGAGAAAATTAAGAAATTAAGGTTAGATTGGATGGTAGAAATTGAAGAAAGGATTCAAACTGTACAGGAGAAAATAGAAAAGAAAATTGTTGATAGATATGAGCATATCAAACAGCAATCCAAAACAGACTTGTTGAATTGTCAAAAATCACTAGTCGCAAGAATTGGAAAAATAGAATCAATGGTTCAAAATCAAATACAAGATATAATAAAACAAACCGAACAAGAGACAAACAAACTCAGATCAGAAGTAATTCAAAAAGAGGAATTAACAAATCTCAGGGAGGAATTGATCGAGAAGATATCAAATCAAGACAAAGAAATTGACGGCGTACTGGCAAGACAATTAGCTACTATAAAAAGAGTACAGGATAAATTAACGGAACAAGGAGAAAGAGTAATAAGAATAGAGACTCAAGGATTAGGCGGACCAGAAGTTATTCAATCAAGAGCCAGTAGTTGGGGTACAAAGATTAAAATACCGAATTATGAAGGAAATGCGAAAGAAAAACCGATGAGTTTTCTGAGTCAGTTAGAAGCTTTTTGTCAAGCACAAAATATGAACGAGCGTGATAAAATGATAATAGTCAAACAAAGCCTGTCCGGAATAGCTCGCGAATGGTGGGAAATTCTAGAACAAGCTACCGATACGTTCGAAAATTTTAAAGAAAAATTTCAGAAGAAATTTTGGAGCGACGAAACACAGAGAAGAACTAGGAGAAATCTAGAATTCGGTTCGTTCCGTGAAGATGGTAATTTCTCGCGAGTAGAATATGCCATTCAGAAATATCACTCAGCGAAAGATCTGAAACCGAAAATCTCGCAGCGCGAAATCATCGAATGTCTGTCAAGGCATTACAACGATACAATTTACAACGCAATTTTAACACGCGGAGTCGAAGATTTGAACGGGTTAATAAATTTGCTAGAAAAATTCGATAATACGCGAAGGCCGAATAAATCGAACACAGCCGTAACAACGCGCGTAAACATCGGGAACGACGCAGCAAATAGGACTCGGGACGGTCAAGACGCAACGAGAGCTAATACACAAGCAACGAAAGGACAAGGCCAATATAGACCAAATAATAATCCAAACATTAAGAAGCCTGCGTATAATACGAAATCGACTTCTAACATAGAAATAGATACTACGAGCAATAATGATTTAATTTCGGATAATCAAAATGACGATATTGAAGATCAGGAAAACTAGCTCGGGGTATGCAACAAGATCATGACAATCAAAATATAATACCCGAACATACCCCAATCAATAGTCATGATGAATCAACGATTTACGAATCTGATGAGAACATAGAAATGAATACGATTTTTCAAGATCCAAAAGAATTTCTAATTTCAGAAGAAGATAACAAATCAGATAAAATACAAAATTAAACGTTAAATAGGAATAAATGTCCGTTTATCAAAGTTAAGATAAACGAAATCGAGATTGATGCGCTAATCGATTCAGGAAGCGAAATATCTTGTTTAAACGAAAAATGGTATTCTGACCACATTAAAGAATTAGGACGGATTGAAACATTACCGGTAAATAACATAAGCTTACGAGTAGCTACCGGAGGTAAAGCATTAGAAGTAAAAAAACAAATATTCGCAACATTTCATGTAAAGAACAGCTGTAAAGATATAAGCTTAATAATAATACCGAAATTAATACACGACTGTATAATTGGCATCGATGTATTGAAAGATTTACAATCATTGATTGATTTCAAAAACGAGACGATAATCATCAAAACACAAGAAGAAACGACTTGCGTAGAATTCGTAAATAAAAATAAAAATGACGGCGAAGAAACAGTAACAAGATTGAAGATTCAGAAAGATGACCCGGATTACCAGTTAACTATGGAAGAAATAAATGAAAAATTTGATAATAATAAGGAAATAAACGAGAATGAAAGACAACGTTTTAAAGAGTTAGTCTGGAAACACAAGGAAGTTTTTCGGAAAGTACCAGGACGAATAAATTCATACGAACATAAATTGAAAATCAAAGAAGACGCACCCTATATAAAGAGATCGTATCCTATACCGCTAGCTTACCAAGAAAAAGTTGACGAGGAAATTAATAGAATGTTAAAACTAGGAATTATTCAAAGATCAAAGAGCGCCTATATTAATCCGATGGTAGTGATACCTAAAAAAGATGGTTCAGTTCGGCTATGCTTAGATGCGCGACAAATCAATGCAATTATGGAACCAGATTATGAATGTGCTCAACCTATTGAACAAATATTTCAAAAATGTCAAAACATAGGCATAATGACAAGTTTAGATTTAACGGCAAGTTTTTGGCAAATACCACTAAATCCTGAAAGCTGCAAATATACTGCATTTATGCACAAATCAAATTGTTATGAATTTCGAGTAACACCTTTTGGTTTAAAAACTAGTTTAGCCGCTTTGGTAAGGGGATTAGATATGGTTATCAAAGAACTTGACCACGAGATACTAACTTTTGTAGATGACTTATTATGCATATCTACTGATTTTGAAAAACATATAACACAGTTAGATAACTTATTCCAGAAATTTGAAGAACATAATATAACAATAAATTTCGAAAAATCTAAATTTTGTAGAACAGAAGTGGATTTTTTAGGATTTGTGTTATCTACTAGTGGAATTAAACCACAACAAGAAAAAATTAAAGCGATAAAAAATTTTCCAAGACCAAAGAACGTAAAGCAATTGAAAGCATTTTTGGGATTGATAAATTTTTATACCAAATTTACAAGTAAACACGCGAATAGCACCGTAGAACTATTGAAACTAATAAAAAAGGTTACTAAATGGAAATGGGAGTCTGAACAGGAGAACGCTTTCGAGCAAGTCAAGCAATTATTTTGCGATTCTGTTATTTTGAAATACCCGGATTTAAATAAACCATTTTACATTCAAACTGACGCAAGCGATTATGCATTAGGAGCATCTTTATACCAATTAGATAATGAGGGAAATCAGGAGGTAGTAGCCTTCGCAAGTAGAACATTAAAGGGAGCAGAAATCGGTTATTATACAACTGAGAAAGAGTTGTTAGCGATTGTTTGGTCTTTACAAAAATTTAGAAGCTATGTACTTGGATCCAAAATTTCAATAATAACAGACCACAAAGCACTATCATTTCTGAAAACTTGTCGATTATTAAACTCTAGATTAGCAAGATGGATCTTATTAATCCAAGAGTATGATTTTGAGGTAACGCATATTGAAGGAAGTAATAATCGAGTAGCAGATGTTTTGAGTCGATATCCTTCAAAAGAAGCATAATACAAATTTTCATGAACCAGGTGTTGTGCAAGTAGCCACAAATTTAGTCAGAAACTATAAAAAAAAAAAAAAAAAAAAAAAATCAAAGAAACAGAAGAAAAATTTTATTTTTGTAAAATCAAAAGAAAAATATTATTTAAAATAGCTCCTAAGAAAAATATATATCATTAGGATTATAAATCAATGTAAGATTAATCTATAAAGATTAATAAAAGCTTAAGGCTGAAAATTTGATATTATTTTAGTATAAAACAAAAAAAAAAATGTTTGAATAAATAGAATTCAGTATTATTTTTCAGTAGCATAATCAACACAACATGTGATATATAATTTATGAGATTAGAAAACTGTAAATTCAGTATTATTAGAATAAGTTATTCTTATTTAATAAACCCTGAATTTGAGGGGGCAATGTAACGATATTCATATAATGATGTGAATGTGAATATTGACATGAGTAAAAGAAAAGAGAAATTTCAATAAACGAAAATAAAGATCGACAAAATTAGCAGAAATAGAGTATGAAGCTATCTGGCTAAAAGTTACTCAAAATAGAGTTTAACAAAGAAAGCCTAGTAGTTTCGTTGAAACGCAAAATCAAAAAGAGATAGAAAACGCTCAGTAGTAAGCAATTGCTGACGCAATGTCAAAAAGTAGTGGGGACAGCTACTATATAAGAGAACGAGTTAAGCGGCTCGGGATCTCTCATTATAGATCAGTAAATTCAAAATAATAGGTAATTGACACAACAAATTTTGTCGAACTTATTAATCAAATAATAAATAATCAAATACATTTATTATCGATTCACAAATACGCAGCCAACAAGTTGAAAGACTTTGCGGTTACGACATCCTTACTATAAAATCATTCCTTCCTATCAATTCATTGCTTACGAGTTTAAATACTCCGAGGACGTGAATTATCCATATCAATCCAAATAAGACGGTCAACGCTAACGGGTGTAAAAACTCTGAAGCTGCGATTATTTTATTTATCCTGACAGTAGAAATAATCAAAGTAAGAAAATCAACACTGACGGGTTTAAATACTCTGAGGTTGCGATTATACTTCCAAAGCTCTCATATAATCAACGCCAACGGTACGAAAGTTTCTGAGGTAGCGATCATATGGGAATTCGTAGAAATAAGAACTGTCATAAATAAATAGGCTAAACACTCATAGACGAGAAAGAGTCCCGAATTATTAATTCGTTGATTAGATAAAGATTCTAATTTCTAGATAACGTCCGGTTTATTCAAATATAGGGGAAAATCCACTGGGGATAAGTCGCGATTGTTACAATATACAAAGGTCGGCTAGCCTCGGCTGTATTCGCCTGGCTTCGGTCGTCTCCACTTGAAACGACGAGCGGGGCCTTAAGCCTGAAGCACAGACTTTTCGTGTTCCGTGTTCGCCTCACCTACAGGCGCCACGATCGTTCACACATAGCTGTGATTGGTCGGCGCTGCGTGTGAGTGACTGAAAACTGGTCACGATCTCTGTAGGTGAGCCGAAACGAAAAGTCTGTGCTCCAGGCTTTACTCTTCCCCAAACTCTTGCTAAGCCCGGTTATAAGGGATGGTGCATAACGATACGTAACGACGAGATTGATATTGAATAAATAACGAATTGCTAATATAATAAGTCTAGAATCATTTAAGAATCCCAACCATAATCTTAACAGGTTATGGGCCCCAGAATCACTTCCACTGCGCTAGTAATGTGAATAAGTGATAGTGCTACGAAAAATAAGAACAAAGTGCGCCGGCAAATACGAACTGTTGCATACAAAGGAAAAGACTCTGTGTTTCTTCATCGGAAGAAAAGAACAATGATGGAAGACGCGAAGATTCCTGCTACAACGTCTGAGACGAGTGAGTACATAAACGAAATGACGAAGCGTCTCAGAAAATTTGTAAGTATTGGAATTTCGAGCCCGTAGTGGGCCTGGACCTGCTTTGTTTTGAAGCACGGCATAGGCGTGTCGGTGCAACTCACAAGGCGGGTGGGTCCGAGAGATGTCGCTCATAAGGGCGAGGTCTTTTGAAAAATTGGCCCGCCGGGGCCCGCGCTGAGCGCTTGTTTAAAACTCAGCTTATATCAACAACGATGTGCGCGCGCAACTAATGCGTTCGGACTGTACAGTCGACTACCAAAATAAATGCGCAAACGAATTGAAACGAAACGAAACGACACGAAATGAAACGAAATGATAAAATTAAGAGGAAATATTTCTAAATCGATCGATTGTATATACCCAGATAACAATCGTGCGTCGCACGTTACCCGCACGCCGTGCGACGCACGCTGTGCGTGCGAAAACGCAGCATTTTTGCACGCACGACATGAGGCGCATCTCAGTGCGAGCGTAATGCGTTGCACGACATGAGACGCATCTCAGTGCGACCGTAATGCGTCGCACTGCACCATCAGTAAATATAATATGATATTTGTAACGTGGCAAACGTTCGGACCTCCTCCATACCAGCTAAAACGAGCGTACGCATTTCCTGGAGTACCGAGTCGGTATAGCTAATTTGAATATCTGCCGCCCTTCGTCCTAGCGCAGCCATATCGATCGTAGATCAGCGGATTGGTCTATCGATAACGGCTAGCGCTAACAGGACGAACGGCGAGGATAAGCAATTAGCGAAGCGGAAACGAAGAGCCATTCATTGTTTAGCCGTGAATTAAGTAACGTGCCAATATTACAGTGAGTCGAGAGAGAGTTTATTTAGAGTGTTTTGTAGAGTTTTGAGGAGTGTAGAATCGGTTAAATTGGTGATATTAGTTATCAGTGACCCGTGCTTTATTAATTGGACTTCGACTTTGGATTTTGGACTGGACTATAACTGCTTTTTGCTAATACACGACCCTCGCCTATCCCCGGACTACGAGTCGGACACGAGGCCGAGCTAACGTGAGGAATCAGGTAGGATCTTTCCGACTTAGAGCCAAATTCATATAAAATCCTTTTCCTAAAGTCATATAAATTACAGAGTCTCGAGTTATCGATAAGGATTGCTCTTTGTTTCCCCAGTACCCCGAGAGTCTCGCTTTATATTATCGTATCCTAGTACCGCATGGTCGTTGAGAGCCGGCAAGTTTCGAACTTGTTGTTGTTCTCCGAGCCTGTCGACTCTGCGCATCCGCGTGCCGGTTTTCAACCGTGCTGCGCAGGATTTCGTGCATCCAGAGTCGGCGCCATATTGCCCGAGGTCTCTGACGTCACGCGTCGCAGCAGACTGCTGCGTGTCAGAGAGCTCTAGTGGCTGAGTAAGGAATTACTGAGTTCCGAATCCCTTCCCCTCCTAGCCGTAGAGCGACCAGCTGTCAGTCGGAGACTAGAGACCTCGCGTAGAGCGTGAGGTACTCGAAATCGACTTGACAGCCGGATCTCCAGCTGGTGGTAGTGAGGAAGGCTAACTACCGGCCAACTTTTTTTCAAGTCACATGCGCCTATATATTTGTGTATAACGTGGAATAATATATATAGGGGTGAGCGGGGCAAAGAGGGCACCTCCGCCAAATTTTCAAAATTAAATTTCAAAAAAATTAAATTCCTTCGGGAAACGATTTTTCTTAAAAAAAAAAAAGTCGAAAATTTTCCAAGAATTTGGTTTTTTTTTTGGCCGAGGTGCCTTCTTTGCCCCGCTCTCCCCTATAGATATATAATATCTATATTAGGGTGCTTTTTTTGAAACGACTATTTTTTTTTTTTTTTGCAACTCCCCATTGAAAATCTTGTAGACGTCGAAAAGGGAAAAGGGTTGAAACCACAGATAAACTACCAATGGCACTTTTGAAGAACATTAAATTCTCTGTCGAATGACTCTAGGATAAGAACAATCCATTGAAATGCGGCTGAGTTTTGCGCGGCGAAAGAAAAAGTCGTAATGTTTACATGCTTTTTCATAACACGCGCACCGAAAGTGGGGTTTTTTTGTCCTCATTTGAGAGCGGAAAATAAGTCTTTTTGAGTCAGGATCCAATTTGTTAGTTTTTCAGGTCCTAGGACAAAAATGCTGGTCAAAAATGAAAATATTTGTCCTCCAGTTCCGAACGTTGCCACCATGCGGTGACGTCGATTTTGGTCGATCGGCTATCCAGTTAGAATATATATTAGTGGGTTACCTGAATCCTGACTCAAAGACTGATTTTCCGCTCTAAATGAGGACAAACCCCACTTTCTGTGCGCTTGTTATGAAAAGTATGGTATGCAGCATGGACAGATTGACAGTAATTTTTGACGCGGGCGAAGTTGGCTGCACTCGACTGTGGCTCGGGCTTCGCCCTCGCCTTCGTCTCGTTCAGCCAACTTCACCCTGGTCAAAAATCACTGTCGTTCGGTCCTTGCAGCATAATATACTATTAGCATGGGAAAACTTGAAAAGAAAAGCGCGAGTGCTGGAATTGGAATGAAGAGCTAAAAATTGGACAGGATTCCCTTTTCGACGTCTACAACAATAGATTTTCAATGGGGAGTTGCAAAAAAAAAATGGTCGTTTCAAAAAAAGCACCTCGAAAGCACCCTAATCTATATACTATCTTACTATTTATATATAAATGTGATATTACTATTTTCAATAAAAATGTTGTGAGAAATTAATTTTATTTTTGATTTTTCAATTTCAATGAATGTATTTGCAAGTCCCAATGCACTCGCATTACGTGCCCGCATCATGTCCGCACGGATGCGACAGGCACGTCGTGCGAGGCATATGTACATCAATTGATGACTCAGTTGCGTGGTGATCTGCGCGCACGTCGTGCGGATAGACCCGCACGCGTGGGTGCGTATTGCGTCGCATATGCCACGCATATTGTTATCTGGGTATGTTTAAACTAATCTCTATTTCTTATCCCTAGCAAACGACCACGAATCGCTACAAAGCTTCGTGGAGAAATATAGTGGAATTTTCCATTTGACGGAAAATCACCCAAACGAAAAGATAACGATTACGACACAAGGTGATAACATTCTGTTCATTACAGAATCTGGAATTGAATACAAAGCAGGTGTGCAAAAATTGTATTATCATTTCAGAAATGTACATAATTATGGTACCGATAAACTTAATCAAGCTTGAAAATCTTAAAAATGGCCTAAGACCAATTTAAGTAATTAGGACACGAACTTCCCTGTTGGGTCACCGGTATAGTGCTCAGCGCCGTGCGTTGCCCATTGTATCGGAGACTAATGTGAATTCAGAAGTAATCTTGTGTTCAGATACGGAAGTCTTCACAGTTCCAATTCAGTATGACTTGTGTTCGGTCAGCTGGGTTCGGAGCATAGCCCTAAATGGTAACTTTACAGACAGACCATTAGAACGAAAAAATTATTATTTTGCAGCCAAAGTAACGATGGACGAGAACGAATGCGAATTGATAATTGATTCAATTGAACGATGTGAACGAGATGGGACTGTGCTGGAAGTACCAGGGGTGCAAATCCAACATGAGGAAAAGGACATGGAGGAGATTTCGCAGGAGCTAGAGGACAGATTGCTGAACGATGAGTCAAGATCCCCTGAAATAGAAAACGATGTGAACGAAGGGAGATACGATAACGAAACAAACGAAGAGATGGTACCAACTAAACTGATAAAAGTAGCTGACGAGCTACCTAAAATCTTAAAAGTTGAAAAGGTTAATTTAGAGTTTCAAAACTTGAAAGATAAATTAACTGTATCACAAGGTCAGAAACTAGTGACGCGATTCTCCCTAAGACATGTCCAATCAAAGACTAATTCTCAATGTAACGTAACGATGAGTGACGAAACGAAAACGAAGGGTAAAACGAACGAACCTGAACATCATGTGTCCGATGCTTCAGAAGAAACGAGTTACAAAGAGATTACGTCATTGAACAAAAGATACCTTGAACTCATAAACTCAACAATAAAAACGAATATTGGCATGATAAACACGATGACAGAAATAAAGAAAAACATGAATATGGCTCAAGAAACGATAGTAAAGGAGAGTAAAGAGCATAGAAAAATCATGCAAGAGGACCCTGCTCAAAATCCCAGACAGAAAACCGGATAGGCGGAATTGTATCCGCCTGTATACGTCCGAGTTCTGGTTTTTGTGTACCTGGAAACTTCTGGTCCTGTCCGAAATTTTAACGGTCCAATATTTTCTCGTGTCAGCATTCCTATCGGGTTCTATCCGGAAAGTAACCCCGCCCTAGGCATTTTTCCTGTATGGTTCTATCCGGATCCATTTTCAAAAAATTGAAGTTTTTTTTTTTCGTTTTTTTTTTCTTTTTTTTTTTGTTTTTTTTTTTGTTCTTTTTTTTCCGTTTTTTTTTCTTTTTTTTTTTCGTTTTTTTTTTCGTTTTTTTTTTTCTTTTTTTTTTTCTCTCAAGTATATAGATTATATTTTCCGCCTTTATATATACTCACCAACTCCGATAAGTGATACTCGCGAGAATATCGAAAGCGGTGGTCGCTGCATACGAGAAAATATTGAAGTAATGTACATTACATGGAAACCGGAAAGGTACGGACAGAGCCCCGATTCCAACTTTGAAAATCTTTGTCCGTATCTATCCGGTTTCGGTCACGCAAATCATAACGTGATTATATTTACATCAAATCTTCAAAGTTGGAATCGGAGCTCTGTCCGTATCTATCCGGTTTCGGTCCCGCAAATCATAACGTGATTATCAATTGATACGGCACGAAATCGGATAGAGCCCCAATTCCAACTTGGAATATTAGCTGTATTGATAATCACGTTATGATTTGCGGGACCGAAACCGGATAGGTATACGGATAGAGCCCCGATTCCCACTTGGGAAATTTTATGTAAATAATCACGTTATGATTTGCGGGACCGAAACCGGATAGGTACGGACAGAGCTCCGATTCCAACTTGGAAAATTTGATGTAAATAATCACGTTATGATTTGCGGGAACGAAACCGGATAGGTACGGACAGAGCCCCGAGTCCAACTTGGAAAATTTTATGTGAATAATCACATTAGGATTTGCGGGACCGAAACTGGACAGGTATACGGACAGAGCCCCAATCCCAACTTGGAAAATTTGATGTAAATAATCACGTGATGATTTGCGGGACCCAAACCAGATAGATACAGACAGGGCTCCGATTCAAACTTAGAATATTAGCTGTATTGATACGATACGAAACAGATCGATTAAACAGCCGAATACGATGCACATCCAACCGGATAAACTTCCGAATAGGTGATGCGCTTGTTCCGGAAACATTCCAGACAAAACCAGTCTAAAAACCAGATTAATTTTTTCAACCGACAGGATGCCGATTGGTCCGGATAAGTTACCCCGTCGCGGATTTCCCGAGCCGGATTGAATGGTGACAAGGCTCGCGCAGAATCCAGACAGGAATTTTCGACCGGATAGGGTACAGACCACAGACAGACAGATACGCGATCTGGTCTTGTCTGGAAACTTGTCCGAAAAGCTATCCGCTCCTGTCGATTTCAGTCTGGGATTTTGAGCAGGGGAAAGTCTTAAGTTCCGGGAGTTGATGAGTAATCAAATGTATGAGTTCAATAAGTTAATGAATAACTTAATTGAAAGGAACGAACCCGATGACGATGAGTATGAAGACGAGTTGAGAAACGATGAGCAAACAAGTATACCCCACGATGTGTATCAAAACGAGTTGAGAAACGATGAGCAAACGAATGTACCCCAAGACGAAACATGACTGGACAGACAAATCACGAAAATAGTAAAATTAGAACTCGAAAACTTCAAAAATAACAGTAACAATAAAGAGAATTCATCGAAATCTCTAACAAACGAAGTGAAAGAAACAATTAAATTCGAGATCATAAATAAAGAATCAGGAACGAAACGTCCCGGGAAAAAATGATCAGGCATGATCATGCCTGTTCATGTATGATCAGGCATGAAATTAGACATGGTCAGGCCTGTTTATGTATGATCAGGCCTGAAATTAGACATGATCATGTCTGTTCATGTCTGATCATGCCTGATGCCAGACCTGAACCTGTCTGTTCATGCATGAACAGGCATAATCATGTCTGAATCGCTAAATACGTTAAGGCCTGTTCATGCATGATCATGTCTGTTCATGTCTGATCATGCCTGATGCCAGACCTGATCCTGTCTGTTCATGCATGAACAGGCATGATCATGCCTGAATTGCTAAATACGTCAAGGCCTGTTCATGCATGACCATGCCTGTTCATGTATGATTATGTCTGATGCCAGACCTGAACCTGTCTGTTCATGCATGAACAGGCATGATCATGTCTGAATCGCTGAATACGTTAAGGCCTGTTCATGCATGATCATGTCTGTTCATGCATGAACAGGCATGATCATGCCTGAATTGCTAAATACGTCAAGGCCTGTTCATGCATGACCATGCCTGGAAGGTTTAAAACCTCCAGCTCTGATCAGGCCTGATACGTTGGTACATGTCTGACTAAACATGAACAGACATGATCATGTCTGATATCCCGGGAAAAAATGATCAGGCCTGATCAGACATGAACAGGCATGAGTCTTCAGACCTGATCAGACATGAAAAATGACCGGGACTGAACAGGCCTGATCAGACATGAACAGACCTGATCAGGCCTGTTCAGTCCCGGTCATTTTTCATGTCTGATCAGGTCTGAAGACTCATGCCTGTTCATGTCTGATCAGGCCTGATCATTTTTTCCCGGGATGTGAGGCAAGATGACCGTTCCACTTTTTTCAGCAAAAAAAAAAAAAATTACTTATTTGAAGTATATCTATTGAAGTATAGATAATCCAAAATATCAGACATGAACAGACATGGTCATGCATGATCATGTTTGAATCAATTTCCCGGGAAAAAATGATCAGGCCTGATCAGACATGAACAGGCATGAGTCTTCAGACCTGATCAGACATGAAAAATGACCGGGACTGAACAGGCCTGATCAGGTCTGTTCATGTCTGATCAGGCCTGTTCAGTCCCGGTCATTTTTCATGTCTGATCAGGTCTGAAGACTCATGCCTGTTCATGTCTGATCAGGCCTGATCATTTTTTCCCGGGTATATAGCTAATTAGTCAAAACAGCTATACTCAGATGAACCCAGGTGACCACGAGCGAATAGAAGCATTATCGCGCGCAACAGCGTTCGCGCATACGCGCTCAGCTATTATGACGTCACAATAGATATAAAAGACGGCCATATCATGGCTAGTCAGTGGACTCGTGCCAAAACGGCCGACCGACTCGTATCATATTATTCAATTTCACATCTCACTCATTTAGAGCATAAATTACAAAGACCCAAAAGCGGGCAAAATCTTATAAACTCATTTACAAGGAATAGATATCTAAAAACGGATATTATATCATAACGTAAAACTTAAATAAAACAATTAGATTGGTCAAAACGACATTCAAATTAAAAAATTATCAAAATCAAAACGATTTCAAATAGAGTCATTAACAACAAAACGGTTCATAGAAATCAAAGAATAAAACAAACAAACAAATCCGAACGTTGAGCAAGCGCGCGTAGGTTAAGGTAAAATAAGATCAGTTCACATCATTCATTCAATCATTCTTGTATTCCTTCATTTCATATCATTTCATTCAAATTATTATTTTATGTTTTCACATTTTATTATTATTTTGTAAATAGAAGTTCCAGGAGAATAAGGTTCTCAACTATTAAAATAAATAGGATGATCATATGATCAAATTAATAACATAACCTCGAATCTGATTTTCGTTTACCTATTTTCTTATAACCTGTGTTTTTTTTTTCATTCATAATTTCCAGCACAAGCACTCAGCTTTATTTCAATAACTTAAAATCATTCTTAGCTAACAACCAGCTTCGGTGAGTGGGTTGTACAGCGACGATACAGCTATAATTGGTATTTGAGTCTGGGAACACACATATCCCAAGTCTGTAATAGGCAGCTTCGGTGCGTTTAACTTATACAGCGACGGTATAGCTATCATTGGTACCTGAGTCTGAAAAGTTAAAACATATCCCAAGTCTGTAGGGAGGCAGCGACGGTAGTTTAACACCTATCCTGAGTCTGCATTAGGGTCAATTAAGGGTTTTTTCAACTTTCCCCAGAGGAGCTCCAAAATCATACCCGTGACAAACAACTCACGCGAACTTGTTTAATTTCACCGGCCTTCAGCTGGTGAAACATAAACAACAAGTTACAGTATAGCTAAGTCAAAGGGGCAATATTACATTATACGCGATGCAGCGATACTGTTCTAGTTGGCAGGCGGATCCCGCAATAAAATAAGGTTCTGCCAGCTATACTAGTACTGTTAAATCTGCAAACCCTATAATGTAGTCATTAGTGATATTGGCTTCGGTGAATTCTGACCGGTACAGTGCATTATGAGTTGATCAGCTATACTAGTAAAGGCAGTTATTGATGAAGGAGAAAAAATTAAGGTTCAGTGATACAGCAATACCAAATTGTGAAGCTGACGAGCCTCAGAATAATAGTGCTCACATACTTATGATTTACTCTTGGAATATGTGTATCTAGCCAGGATAACTAAGTCACAGTTGTCTAACCTTTGTATTCAAATGCATGGTTTAGCTAAATACGAACAACTATATTTATACGGGGCATCCAGCAACCTCAGGCCTTCTAATGGTACTGTTCATTCACTCAATCGAAGCAGAATTTCTCTTCCGCTTTACCATATTTCTGGACCAGAATGGTATTCCTAACAGGCCCGAAGGATTTCTTTCCGTGTATAAAAAGTTTTCGGGACATTTTGAGATCAGAGGTACCAGTTCGACTGTATGACGACCCGGGAAAAAAAGTTTTCATATAATTATATATAATTTTATAAAATTATATATATTGGGTCATATATAATTATATAAACTTATATCTCAGATTTGACCTGATATAATCATATATAATTTTATATATCTATTACATAACGCAAGCATGTTTTCCTCGCTTTTTTATGCCTTTGTATAGGACCTAAAGTAGTATGTTTAAGTCCTCGGACTTTAAAAGTACCACTTTTAGGTCCTATACAGAGGCATCAAATAGCGAGAAAAATATGCTTGCGTTATATAAAGTATCGTGTGCACCAAGGAGGTGGGCCTTTTAACGCCTCGCACGATGTTTTCAGTACTCGTCGTTATTTCGACAATTTTTCATTGAGTTATAGCATTTTGAAAATCGGTATTATTTCGCCGAGTGCCAGGTGCGCCGCTAATTTTGTTGCTGAGTGTATTAATATATAATTATATATGGGTATATATATGATGATATATGGTTATGGGTGGTATATTTTTAAAAAATCGTGACTATTATTAATATGTATTAATATTTCGCGTTACTAAAACCAAAAGGGCGTATCTCAAATCATACGCCCTTTTGGTTCTGCAAAGCCAAAAGAACGTATAAAAAAAAAAATTCTCTAATTAACATAGAAATGTTAGAAATAAGGAAATATATTGAAAAAATAAAAAATTTTTTTTTTTGAGATAAGGTAAACGGCCCGGACCTGTTTCCGGTTTCCGACCCCGGACCTGTTTCCGACCCCCCTACTCGTTCTTTGCTTTATTCTATAATATCTCGCTTTGCTGACGGAGAAGAGGTGTCACCGACGAAAGTTTGGCTAAATTTTCTTCGGTGACACCTCTCCTTCGTCAGCAAAGCGAGATATTATAGAATAAAGCGAAGAACGAGTAGGGGGGGGTGTCGAAAACAGGTCCGGGGTCGGAAACCGGGCCGTTTACCTTACGCCCTTTTGACTTAAAAAAAAAAAAAAATTCTTAAAATCAAAAGGGCGTATCGCTTTTTTTTTTCAACTTATTATCAACCATGTAGCATAATTATAGCGAAAATTCGAAAAAAATGTGCAAATCATGATTTTACAACTCAATATGTTTTTTAATATATTTATGTGTCATAGGCCGTAAAACCGCGATTTTAACCTCGCTTCGCTCGGTTCAAACGCGGTTTTTGGCCTGGACACATAAAATTCTATATGCCATACGGCCCAAAAAGTATTTTCTGACGAATTTCATCATAATCTTCGCCTTCGGCTCGGTTTATAAACTCAAATTCGTCGGAAAATACTTAATCGGCCTAGTGACATAATGTACTATTATTTGATTGAAAAAAATATTTTTGGTTTATGTGAGTGTAATTCCTTAAGTGTACCGTTGACTGAGTATTCTAAAGACAGCTCACCCTGGGTTATTCCATCAGCCGACCAAGTGGGCTTGAAGTGGGCTTGGGGATTGAAGAGTACCCGAAGTTACCGACCGAACTACCATTGCAGTATATCTATATATTCGCACACTATTTTTTTGTATACGCCCTTTTGGCTCTGCAGAACCAAAAGGGCGTATGATTTGAGATACGCCCTTTGGTTATAGTAACGCGATATGCTGCGACGTGGATTTTTCTTGGTCCTCAGACCAGACCGGATAGCTAGGCTGAGAACCGTCCACTCGACAATTGACCCACGAAAATTAATAATTAAACAAAATGTTGGGCGCCAGGCGTATTATCGCCACGTTCTGAAAATCTAAATAAAAAAAATACAAACTACCGATACTTGAGCGCCGGCTAGCGTCAGTACCGCGGAGAGGGGTCGGGATTAATTGAAGGAATAGCAGGGCGTATTAACGACTCGGTGAATTTGAATTTAACAAAGAAAATAGAATTTATTCAAGAAAAATGGTATCAAAAAAATAGAAATAATAATACTAGTACCCGGGGGTGCTCCCCAGCGGGTATAAATCGACTACAGGTCGTGTAAGAGTGACCTGGCCACGTTTGGCGAGTTTTACAATAAAAAAATCAAACTACTAGCTTCCACGTAGGAGAGCAATAACAAATAAAAAGAAGTCATGCAAAAAATAATATATAACTCGTCAAATCAAGTCCTCGCTGGACAATACTAACTAAATTACTAATTTATTAAATATAGGCTACGAGCCGAATTGATGACTAATTAATAACGATAAAATAATAACTAATTATGAGTTACTCAGTCTCAGGTCGTACTCCGACGACTAGCTCGTCTCCGAGAGACGAAGTCTCCCGTTGTACAAGTGCTCCGATGAGCTTATTCTTTACAAACTATTAACAGATTTTTCCTACAACTAAGTTAAACTAACTCTGCGGATAATTTATTGAATTTGTTAACTACGAAAGTTAAATAATGAACCCTAAATTCTAACGCGAAGAACAACTATCTCTCTCGGCTAAGCCTCGAGTTACGTCTCTCCCCGCAGGAGGAAGAGAGAGCGACAGTGACCGACTCTCACTGTCTCTGTCGTACTCATGTACTCCAGATACGGACTCGACTAAATTATTAATTACTCGAATAATTACTCCAAAATATAAAGACTCGAACTACAAAATCTAAGGCACAGGGACTCTGGTGACGGCCTACCCCTCGGAGATCGGCTTAATTCGACCCCAAGAATATTAATTAGCCTCGTGGCTTGATCTATGGCAAGATGGCGGATAGCCGTTGCCGGATGC
Source organism: Tenthredo mesomela (assembly GCA_943736025.1). Classification (NCBI taxonomy): domain Eukaryota; kingdom Metazoa; phylum Arthropoda; class Insecta; order Hymenoptera; family Tenthredinidae; genus Tenthredo; species Tenthredo mesomela. The sequence goes on along the minus strand of OX031014.1, from coordinate 15,232,474 downwards.
GAATTATCCAAAGTAAGAATGGCTAACGCTTACCGTCTTCCAGCCACCCTATAAAGCGTCCTCTCTCCAGACCGTAGTCCATCCTTCGGTTAATTGTTCCCTCGGAGATACAATTCCGGCTTCCCACACACTCCTCACACAGAACAAAATTAGCAAAACTAGTGAACCCACGGGGTTGAACGCAAAAGAAAAGATAATCGCTTTAGGCTACGAATGCAGAAATCGGAATTCACACAAGTGATCCAGACGCTAGTCTAACGCAGAGTGAGTAGACCGCATGGCGCCGGTACTTAGCGCACATATCAGGCGATCGACTATTGATTTCCCATCGACCAAAAGATCCCTATTTTCGCTACGCGCGAATATTCAAAATCCACCGCGGTGGTTGTAGCTCCTTACATCCAAGGAACACGGGTTGCAGGCTCTTCTAGGCGGCGGGAATCTCTTCCGCCACCGATATCCCTCGTTGCAGAATGCCCTCGGCATTCCCCCGTGTCCTCTATTTCCGCAGTGGAGGTAGCCTGGCCAGTACTACCTCCTAGAGCTCACGCGGTGTTCCTTATCAGGGATCCTTCTGGTCGATTTTGGGCGTCGTAGGTGCGTCTACTCGTTCTTTCGGGGTGAATGTGAGCCTTCGTCTAGGCCTCGTCTCCCACCCCTAACGACTTTTTCGCAAGGTTGAGAGAAGGTTCATATACCGATGTTGAACGGTATATTTCCGGATTTACCACGGGTAATCACTTCAGAAATACGGTATATTTGCGCCTTTCTGCGTACCGTGTTTTACCGACACTTCCACCGTATTCACGGGTACTAAACACAGTTTTCATACGGTATGAACACATACCCTGCCTAAACCGTCAAATTTTCTGGCCAGCTCAAGCAATTGGGTTTGACCGCAGTATGTGTACCGTAAGTTCCACAGTTTTGAAACCGTATTCTCACCACATTCATACCGTATTCTCACCACATTCATACCGTATTGACATACGTGTCTCATACCCTGTTCATGCGTACTTCATCTGCCATCACGACTGAGAAAATTCCGCTTCAATACCGTATTATTAGTGATTACCTACGGTGTATAGACGGTATGCATCCGAGCTCAAAAACACGGTATTTATTCCTACAACACACAGTTTTACTACGGTGCGTTTACTCTGTTAATACTAATACCACGTGTTCACGGTTGATATACCGATGTTATACGTTGGTCAAAAGTCGTTAGGGACATGCCAGAGAAAATGCGTAAAGAAAAACAAAAGAATCAATAAGGAGTTCTACAGATTTTAGTCGGTCACGGTCGTCTCTCGGAATTATTGCCAGGCCTCAGGGCCATCCTAATCATTCATTCAAAAATCAGACACTCCGCTAAGGTCGTCCAAGGGGTAAGGAGCCTGTGGTAACATGCAATGTTACAATGCAAACCACCAAATCTGTTTCATAAAAACATGTGAACATTCACAGTGCGTCACTATAATATTATGAGATATATACCGCGAGTATTCGGTGAATCTGAACGACGCCCTCTCTACGGCAAAACCAACACAGGCGCGCACTGCGTGCGTGAGGCTCAGCGGGCGGGGCTAGGCAGCCAGTGGTGCTTCTACCGAATCTTCCGCGCATTGATACTTAACATAAAAAGCAATCATCACACTGAACACGGAAAAGCATGAACGCGTATAAAATGAATTCGCCTGATGTGAACATTTATTTTCAAAATTTATTAACGAATTTAAAATCAAATATCAATTAATTGGATTTAAGTATTGATTATCAGTGTCTAGGATCGATATTTGAGACGAAATGGAACAGGTAAGTGGAGGGTGAATCATTGAAGACAAAAATTGGTTTATTTATTGATTTCTTTATTTATTCATTTTTCAGAACTCGATTTTATTCAAAACGTCTGTTCGGAATACAAGTATTCCATCTAATGAACATTAAGAATTCGTGAGAAAGTTTTCAGTGTTTGTGTCAACTTTAGTTTAATAATAACATAATGAATCATTTGATCAGAGTAAAATGCAGAGAATGGAGTCATCGAGGATAAGGCTGCCCACAGGCCACGTCCTTAGGTCTGAAATAGAAAAATGAAATTTATCAACGATTATTGGTTAATCGAGGGATCCATTGCTGTTGAATTATGGTGTACGCACAAACTTATCAGAGATTGAATGCTTGGGAATCGAAGAAAGGCTACTGATGAGCCACTGTCGAACGTATTACACTTTTACTGAAACCATTTTCGTCTCTTAACGATTACTTCTATCGGAGAACTGAGTACTGACACGTACCTCAGCGAGGATTCATAGCGTGCGGAGGGGCTTTGTCGCAGGAGTTTGTCGTGCGATGAGGTAGCGTACGAGGAGCTTCGTTGCAAGGGTTCGTGGCACGTCGACGATATTTATCGAACATCTCTCACTCATCTAACGAGCATTCAACGTTCATGTCTCGCATCTTGCGGATGAGCTCCGTCACAGGTGTTCGTAGTGCGTTGGTAGCGTACAGAGGCGCTTTGTTGTTAGAGTCCACAGTGCGTCGGCAAGCATTTTCTATTGAATTTTTCTGCAGCGAGGCTTTGCCAGAGTCCACAGAAGGACCGCATATCGTCGACGTCCTACAAACCCTTGCAACGAAGCTCTTCGTACGTTACCTCATCGCACTACGAACATCTGGGACGAAGCTCCTCTGCCTGCTACGAGACATGAACGTTAAATGCTCGTTAGATGAGTGAGAGTTGTTCGATAAATATCGTCGACGTGCTACGAACCCTTGCAACGAAGCTCCTCGTTCGCTGCCTCATCGCACTACGAACATCTGCGACAAAGCTCCTACGCCTGATGCGGAACATGAACGTTGAATATTCGGCAGACAAGTAAGAAATGTTCGATAAATATCTTCCATGTGCCACGAACCCTTGGAACGAAGCTCCTCGTACGCTGCCTCATCGCACTACAAACTCCTGCGACAAAGCCCCTCCGCACGCTATGAAGGCTCGCTGAGGTACGTGTCAGCACTCGGTTCTCCGATAGAAGTAATCGTTGAGAGACGAAAATGTTTCGAGTAAAAGTGTCACTACACGGAGAGAAGAGAATAGTAATATTTACCATTCCAACATAGTAACCAGACTTATTTCTCATAAAATCGTAAATGATACTATGTCAAATAGGATTCATTACTATTTTTCTGGTAATATTTACTATGCTACATGGTAACTGAGCAAATGTAATGTTTGAAAATCTACGTTACGATGTAACATAGTAATGGTTACTATGTTACATTGTGAATATTACTATTCTTTTCTCTCCGTGTACGTTCGACAGTGGCTCATCGGTAGCCCTTCTTCGATTCCCAAGCATTCAATCTCTGATAAGTTTGTGCGTACACCATAATTCAACAGCAATGGACCCCTCGATTAACCAATAACCGCTGATGAATTTCATTTTTCAATTTTGATTTTCATTAGATTGAATACTAGTATTCCCAACAGATGTTTTGAATGAAATCGAGTTCTGAAAATAAATGAATAAGTAAATAAATCAATAAATAAACCAATTTTTGACAATGCTGTTTTCAATGATTTACCCTCCACTTACCTGTTCCACTTCGTCTCAAATATCGATCCTAGACACTGATAATCAATACTTAAATCCAATTAATTGATATTTGATTTTAAATTCGTTGATAAATTTTGAAAATAAATGTTCACATCAGGCGAATTCATTTTATTCGCGTTCATTCTTTTCCGTGTTCAGTGCGATGATTGCTTTTTAGGTTAAGTATCAAGGCGCGGAAGATTCGGTAGAAGCACCACTGGCCGCCTAGCCCCGCCCGCCGAGCCTCACACACGCAGTGCGCGCCTGTGTTGGTTTTACCCTAGGGAGGGGGTCGTTCAGATTTACCGAATACTCGCGGTATACTGCAGTTATATGATTTCAATACTATTTATTTATTTATTTATTTATGTATTTATATTTATATCACGGGGCAAGATACTATAATACATAAATTATTCAAAGTAAAGATCATGGATCTCGTATAGTAAATATATTCAAGAAGAAGTATAGAAATATGATTCGTGGTGCTTTTTTATTATTATTTTCTAAATTTTTATATGATTATAATATTATATATTTTAAATGTAAAAACAGAATTTATTATTTAATTACGGCTTCTAATTTTGATAATTAGGGAAATTTAGAATTACGAATTGTTGAAAAACATTTAGCGCGTGAAGAAATTATTGTTATCCCTGTTAAAAATGTGGATAGAATTCCGTCAGAAACGGATAGAAGGTTCGATCCTATCCGTTTCGTATGCGTTTTTTGCCAGATAGAAACGCGAATAGAAACGTATGGAAACCGTCTTGTCATCTACAAGCATCTATCTGCACCAGCGGATGAAAATTTTATCCGCGTCTGTATGATTGTATACGCAGCTCGGTGTAACATGGACAGGAATGCTATCTGCATTTGTATGGTTCTACTCGCACTTGCTGTAATATGGAAACAAATTCTATCGGCATCTGTTTGGTTCTATACGCAGGCATTCTTCATCTGTACTTATGAGCAGATCCGAATGAGTTTCTATACGTCCTTATACGCAGACGATGCAGGCATCCTTTATCCGAAATTATGAGCAGATTTGAATGGGTTTCTATACGTAGGCACCTGTACAGAACGGCGACATTTTAGTCCGATTTCTGGATGAGTATGATGGCGTTGTCACCTGGAGATGTCTTCGTATGGCATAGGCATCCGTTCTCGTAGTAAAAGTCCTCGGCTTCGTAGTTCTCGTAGTCCAGCTCCTCCGCTTCGTTCCTACAATATCTATTATTCATCAATAATTACTTATGAAGCTGATGACCTGGACTACGAAAACTACAGAGAGGAGGACCTGAACTGCGAGAACTACGAGGCGGAGGACCTGGACTACGATAAACACGAAGCGAAGGACCTGGACTACGAGAAATGCGAATCGAAGTACCTGGGCTACGAAAACTACGAGGCGGAGGACCTGGACTACAAGAAATACGAAACGAAGGACCTGGACTACGAGAAAAACGAGGCGAAGTACCTGGACTACGAGAACTACGACGCCGATGACCTGGACTACGAGAACCACGAAGCCGAGGGCCTGGACTACGAGAACGGATGCCTATGCCGTACGAAGACATCTCCAGGTGACGACGCCATCATACTCGTCTAGAAATCGGACTGGAACGTCGATCGATAAGAATCGATCCGACGCGGGCTCTGCTCAACTTAAACTCTTGAACCGGCCCTGTCTTGGGCACTTATAAACCCTCTGATTGGTAGACCAAGATCTATTGTAGCTTCGAAACTATTGGACCCTGGAAGTTTTGGTAAAAAGACGTTAGTCCAAGATTTTCGGGAGAAATACACTCACCTGATATGTTGCGTCCAACCTGAATCACCCTGTATGGGAGTGCTACACAAAACCGAGAATAATAAATAATCAGACACATGAATAATGCCGTTTTCGAAACTAAACACACCTTGTGCCTTCACCAAGGTTACGCCGTCGTCACGGTATATGATCGAAGGATAGAACGTATGTTTTTTCGTGTTTTTCAGATCGTTTATCAACAATCTCTATATTTCCGAACAAATTTCTCCGAGTTATTCCGAGTCTACTTTGAATATATTTAATTATCACTAATTATTATTGTAGAATTAGTTCGTTTACGTAGAAAAACATTGACGTTTGTACTGTTCGTACTGTTACATCCGCCATTACAATTAGTTTACGGGCCGACCACCAGGTCTCGCATTGCAATTTTAAACTGCCAATAGAAACGGATGCGTGTCGAGCGCGAGTGCAATGCGTACAGAAACTGATAGAATCACCCGTGAGTTTGCGGATAGGATCGGGTAGCGTTCGATATGGCGATCGGCTGAAGGTAGACGCGGATAGGTGCCCGATTGGAAATGACGTATAGAAACGGACGAGTGTCGAGTGCGTGCGGGATGCGGACAGAAACTGATAGAATCACCCACGAGGTCGCGGATAGAATCAGGTAGCGTTCGATATGGCGGTTGGCTGCAGGCAGACGCGGATAGGTGCCCGATTGGAAATGACGTGTAGAAACGGACGAGTGTCGAGTGCGTGCGGGATGCAGACAGAAACTGATAGAATCACCCATGAGGTCGCGGATAGGATCAGGTAGGGTGGGGGTCAAAATTCAGAAAGACTAAAAAGTAACCCGGCTGAAATGTCGAATGTCAATATAACGAATGTTCGAAATATAGAATGGCTATATCACGAGAACTCATAGAGTAGTCAATGAAAAATTAGGAATATGAAAATTAAGAAATTAATTATATCGAACACAACATTCAGAATGGGCAAGGATTGCTAGGATCGGAATTCCGAATTGGTCATTATATCGAACACTTTGAGATGGGCTGTTCAAATGTTAGAATAGTGCATACAAAGAAAGTTTACTAATCCGAACTTATTAAGGCGAAAGACCAAAAACGCGAAAGGTCAAAATCTCGAATCGCAGAAACATAGAAGGACCAAGATCTCGAAAGTAATAACACTTATTTCACGTGTTTCTTGTCCCTTGCGCTATGAAATGGAACTAATAGATGGAGCTAGCGATTACTGCACTGAATTTCATGTTAAATTTTCTCATACCCCCCGAATATTGTGTAACGAGTATTAAAATGAATTTTTAAAAAGTACAGGCATGAAAAATCGCGTGAGCCATGTTTACGGTTTATAAAAAAAGTATTACGAACAAATTATAATTATTATTACTATTATTAATAAGAATTTAGATGTAAGTACAGTATGTGAATATAAAACATCCGTGAAGATGATGTAGCAAAAATCTGCAAAGAAGAATCGGTCGCAGGTATGTTTAATTTCTATTTTCACAGGTAAGTGAAGATTAAAAATTCAGTTACTATAGTTGGGATTTTGACGTTCGTCGGAAGTTGTTTCGTTTCTGGAGTTTTTGTAACATTTTAAAATTTAAAAATTTTTTTTTTTTTTTCTTTTTTTTATTTTATGAAAACTATTATTACTTCACTCAGTGTGATTTTGGACGTTTTACCCACGCTTCGCGTGGCTAAAACCCCCATTTTCACACCTCCTAAGATAGAATTCTGTACAATACTCGACGGAAAAACTTCTTCTGATCTCGTGTGATTGCGAAACTCGCCTTCGGCTCGTGCTGAAGAAAGGAAGGAAGGAAGTCTTCATAAGGTTTTTACATATAAGACACCTTTTATAATCTTCATTTGAAAGAATCATGGCCAATCTGTCGAATCAAATGTGCCATTAATCCCTATTTTTAATGTTGTGGATACGATTATTTCGATCTGCCTTCATTTGATTTTGTTAGTCTGAAATAAACCAGAGTAGATAATATACGTTTCGTGTGAATTATAAATCATCATCAAGTGTTGCTTGCATAAAGACAATCTGTGCGTACGTAGTGGACCTTAGTGTAATTCTTCTCTAATATCATTATTATTATTTTTTTTCTATTCGCTTATATTCATAAGCTGTTTTGTGCGATTGAGTTCTAAACCATGCCACCAATTCGGCAAAGACGATTGCCTTTATCTACGAGGATGAAGGATGGGAGAATTTATCAGAAAAGTAGAACATCTCCTGCAGGAATTATGTAAGATTCAACAAACACTTTGAACTCTACCCGGTTTCATGAATGTGGGTTACCCCGTGGGTTTAAATATTCCGTAGGCTACCCTGCAGATACTACCCGTTCAACCTTTATGGACTGTTGGAGGTTAACAGCGATTCATGACAGCTGTCAGATGAAAAAAGGTTGAACGGTCTTTTTTTATCACGGTTTTTTTTATGTAACGTTACGTACGTAAAAAAAAATTCTATAGTTTATTTTAACTTTCTCTAAAGTTAAAATCGAGAGTACCCAATATTTCTAATAGCCAATAAACCAAATATAAATATGTCGAAAACAAAAATCATGAAAGACTAGAACTCATAAATGCAAAATGCAGAAAGGTGCAAATCTCTAAAAATTGACACATTCAATCAATCATTTAACTTTATTTTCAACTAAACATTAACTCTAAAGTATGAAAATAATCTAGGGAGAAAAAAAATATTATTATTATTAATAATAAAAAATATATTATTATTAATATATTATATATTAATAATAATTAATTAATAATTAATAATTGTTAATAATTAATTAATTATTAATTATTTTATATTACATATTATTATTATTATATTATTATTATTATTATTAATATTATTAATTATTTATATTAAGCTTTTGCGAGAAGTGCATCCTTCAAATTTGATTTAATATTACAGTTACTTGCGTTGTCAGAAATCAACCCTTTGCCACGGCACGGCGAAAATAGTCAACGGTGAGATACGAATAATAAACGCACACTCACCATATTGCCTCAGGAATGACATTGCGGAAATCGAAGCCCAATTTAAGGAGGCTTTAAAAGATGCTTTGCGCACCCATTGGTATAAATTGAGTGATTTATACCATTCTTTAGAAGCCGTGTATGTTTTAAAAATGAATTTCATTAATACTTATATTTTAGTTTAGATTGCACAACGCTATATTTAGTTCGCTAATTCTTAAATAAAAGTTTCGGATCATTTATACAATATAGAATGTTCGTGTTGCGGAAAATTGAACTGTACTTCATACGTGCTGATGTTTTTTTATTCATACAGTTATCCCGAAGCTGCTGTAAATATATCTTTCGAAAGTATTAAAAGCTACATGAAGAGGTGGCGTAAAGCTGTTTATCCGCCGCAACCGCATAGTATTTCAGAGTTTGTTGAGCGACTATTGCATCCACAGTTCGCAAGAAATTTAGAATATGAGACTGGTCGACTCACTGTAACTCTCGTAACTGATAGTGGTGGCGATAACCACGCCCTATTTTTCGACCAAAATTTCTTGGACAATGAAATGCGGGATGTCACCAAATTGTTCATAGATGGCACATTTCAGACGACACCCAACATAGAGGATGCTGAGCAACTTGTTACCGTTATAGGGATAAAGTTTAACCATGTAAGAAACATTTAATCATAAACGCTCAGTCGTGTAAAATGTTCTAAGTCAGTTCAAACAAGTTAAAGTTAAAGTTCGAACAAGATTAATATCTCAGGTTATTCTTGCAATATAGAAAAATCCTTCATTTATCCGATAGAGGCATTTTTTATGAACAATTTGGGAACTAGGTGCTCTTGATTCTTTACGAGAACTGAGTGATTCTGTATTTTTAGATATTATATTATATAACGTGATCTTTCATATTTTGGTCCAACACCATAATTCCACAAAAATAAATAATTTCTTCCTGAGACTTTTGACCCATTCAAAGGTGTATACAGGGTGATATAAGTTAATAGACATTTGTTTGATAATATCTTCTACAGAAATTTCAATTTTGCAAAACATAGGGAATTCCGTTTATGTGGATGGTCATGTCCCGAAAAACACAGGCAGCCTATTCAGCTGTGTTTCGTTACGTACGGGAACATGTGGTACCAAATAACGTGATTCAGTTGGTGATGACCGATTTTGAGCGGGGACTGCGGAACGCGATTTCAGAAATTTTTCACGGTGTCCACATAACCGGATGTAACACACATTACGACAGGGTAGACACATCACATTTTAATTTAGCCAAAGGAGAAGCTACGTATGACTAGTTAAAAAACGCAAGTTAAAACTTACGTTTTGATGTTAAAAAAATGTCTTTCAGGCACTTTATCAAAAAGCAAAGTCGCTGGGATTACGTCACCTTATCCGGCGCGATGAAAGTGCCAGAGTTTTTTTTAAAAAAATTTTGGCTCTCGCATACCTACCAGCCAACTTAATTCGCGATCAGTTCACAAGGGTTCAAAATGAATTAGACCAAAACTTAAGAAGAAGCCTGAGCAGATTCCTGCAGTATTATAGCAGATATTGGCTACAAATTGTGAAACCAGAAGGTTTCAGTGTATACGGACTGGCCAGGCGTACGAACAACATCTCAGAGTCGTACAATAGCAGATTAGCGCACAATTTAGGAATACACCCTTCGCCTTGGGATTTTGTTTGTAAGTATAGTTAATACGGGAAGGATGCTACAGTGAAAAGCGTGATTTCGTGTTACGGGGAATGATTCATTTTTTCATTGTGTTTTCCGAAAAAGGCAAGCTCCTCAAACTGCAGTCGCACGCGAAGGCAGATGTCCTAAGATTAAGGAATAATTGCCAGATCAGCCGACACGCGCGGTACGCTAGCGTCTTTAAGCAGAAAAAACTTATAAAAGGTTAACAAAATATCATGACTGAAATTCAACTATTATACGGCCGCGGAAGAAATAATTATATTTAAATAATTATACTGAGATTTATGAACATAATTTTATGCATATGTTTGTTTATCAATATCGGTCCGGTTGACTATGCATAACGTTTGCCAAGTGCTGTATAGATTTCTGAAGTAGCAAAAAAAAAAAAAAAAATTCAAACGCACATGAAGATTCCGGTAGAGCATTTTAAACAGAATATCTCAGACAAATATGAGCTCTTAATATTGATATTTATATTGATATTTATATTTATATTTATATTCATTTTTTTTTTTTTTTTTTGGCACACCCTAATATGCACAAACATCAATTATATATATGACACGTTTGATTATTTATGTAATATTCATTCTGTATAGCATGGAGAGAGTTACACATGCTAGCCATCAGCGTGCCTGAATTTTTAGAAAAGGCGGCATCGTTAAAGGGCGATGTCCGCACTCTAATAGATAGAGAGGACGCCTTCCATAATGCAAGGGAAGGTAGAGATTTTGAACTGCGGGAGGCGCCAAACATTATACGTCTAGGTAACATTTGAACCTATTGCGACAGCCATTCCTTCCATTAGTCTCACGGTAGTTTTATTTTTATTTTTGAACAGACGATGATCCAGATTTTGATCGGGACGTATTTGCCGATGATCCGCCACATTGGCTCATCGACAATGCGGAAGTCCCACGACTGGGAGTGGAAAATGGTAATGGAAACGAAATAATTTGCAGAAAGTAGATTTGATGATAAGTAACAATTTTAAACTTGAAAACATGGCTACAGATGCTCCAGATAATGAACATGACTGGTCGGACAGTTCGAGCGACGGGTCAGACGAAATAGAGAACCCCAATATAATTGGTAATGATTTCGATTCTGTCTTACAAAATCACTTCAAAGTAAATAAATCATACGATTTCGTTTATCATCACCAGTGATCAGAATTCCTATCGGATGTTCACAATAGAAATTCCGTTGTTATCATTCCAGTACTGAAATTCAACTCAGTAGGTAATAAAAACAGTAGAAACGGTAGAGTTATAAATTTGGTAATAAATAGTGAATCCCCCCCCCCCCCCCCCCCCCCCACCACCACCACACCGCCATCCCTAAGATCATCGTATATCATTTTTGTCTGGTAGAAGAAATAATAGATCCTGCGCAAGTCCTGCAGGTAATCGAAATCATCAACGACGACGTCGACCATGGCGAGGGACGTGAAGCAGCAGCACCAAATAATATCGGTAATGCTCGTCGATTTTTTTGCCAAATTCAAGATCGTATATTATTTTTGTCTATTTTTATTTTTGAACAGACGATGATCCAGATTTTGATCGGGACGTATTTGCCGATGATCCGCCACATTGGCTCAACGAAAATGTGGAAGTCCCACGACTGGAAGTGGCAAATGGTAATGGAAATGAAATAACTAAATGAAATAATTCCAGGACTTAAATTCAACTCAGTAATAAAAAAATAATAAATAATATCAAATAATATCGGTAGTGCTTGTCAATTTTTGATTATTCTGTTATTACATTACCAATAACTTCATAGTGATCCCCCCCCCCCCCCCCCCTGCCGCCCTTCCTCGCATTACTGGCAAATTCTTAAAATCATCGTATATCATTTTTGTCTAGTAGCAGACATAATCAATGCAGCACAAGTCTTGCAGGTAGTTTTATTTTTATTTTTGAACAGACGATGATCCAGATTATGATCAGGACGTATTTGCCGATGATCCGCCACATTGGCTCAACGAAAATGTGGAAGTCCCACGACTGGAAGTAGCAAATGGTAATGGAAATGAAATAACTAAATGAAATAATTCCAGTACTGAAATTCAACTGAATAATAAAAAAAAAAGAGTAGAGTTATCAAGTTGGTGATGAATAGTGGATACCCCCCCACATCCCCGTCATCCTTAAGATCATCACATATCATTTTTGTCTGGTAGAAGAAATAATGGATCCTGCGATCGAGGTCATCAACGACGACGTCGACCATGGCGAGGGACGTGAAGCGGCTGCACCAAATAATATCGGTAATGCTTGTCAATTTTTAATTGATTGTGAGATTACCTTATTCTTACTTCGATCTATTTTTTCCTTGACCCTGCAATAGTACCGGTGTCAAAGGATACATAGTTTGAATTATAGTTTGCAATTTATCTACTTAATATTCTTGTCACAGGGCAACGTACCCGAAAAAGAAACCGAAAAAAAAAAGCTGGACAGCCTGCAGCTCCGACCGCGGCATCTGCTCAACCTAAAAAAAAAATGCGCAATAAAAGACGCAAGGGTAAGACACTTGACCCGAAACTCTGAACAAAAAAAAATAATTCCATTCTATCTGAAATTACAGAAATGAGAAAAAGAGCACAACTGCGATTAGCAGACGAAAGAAAAATGGCTCAGCAAGCAATTGAGACATCATTGCAGTTGCGTGCTCAATTAGTTGCAGCCGATCTGGTGATTTCCGAAGCAGAAATTCAACGGCGATTGGCCGAAGACAATGGTAATAACATCAACTTATCTCACGTATTTTCTCACTCCTCTGATCAAATTAGATGAAAATTTTCAAATATTGTTATTTTCAAATTGATGCATTTTTGCAAAAGTTATGAGAATTCAAAAAATAAACCTCAAATTTTGCAAAATCTCATCTCGTGAACGGCTTAAGGAGGTTGGCCAGTCAAAAATGACTGGTTTTTCATGAATTCATTACGGCATAGTCGCCACATTGAGTATTCATCGAACTATTATATTCGTAAACTGATGATTACCCTGACATGTCCGGAAGCAAAATAATACCCAAATTATGAACAAATGACTGAATATCGATTTTTAAATTTTTTTTCATTTTTAATTGCTTGAAAACGATAAAAAATCTAGTAGATTGGTTCGATTACAGGTTCGATTACAGTCTACGATGGCTTATTTTCTTCAGGAAGCTATTCTCTATGATTCGCCTAAGTCTTTTTCTTTAATCATGTTGGTGACGGTAAATATGCAATTTTACAAGATTGAACGTATACCGATTTCAATCTTGTAAAATTGAATATTCACTGTCACCAACATGATCAAAGAAAAAGACTTAGGCGAATCATAGAGAATAGTTTCCTGAAGAAAATAAGCCATCGTAGACTGTAATCGAACCAATCTACTAGATTTTGTAATTTTCAAGAAATTGAAAATTATAAAAAAAAAGAAAAATAGACATCTAGCCATTTGTTCATAATTTGGGTAGTATTATTTTGCTTCCGGACATGTCAGGGAAATCATCAGTTCACGAATATAATGATTCGATGAATACTCAATGTGACGAATATGCCGTAATCAATTTATGAAAAACTAGTCATTTTTGACTAGCCAACCTCCTTAATAAAAAAATTCGAAATAAATCATGGAGCTCTTTTTTTTTTCTTTTTTTTTTTCTCTTTTTCTCTGAGACCAAGTAAAATCTTTCTTGAATCATGAAAATTTTCTTGGTTCCAGAGAATTTTAACTTCGCTCGAGAAATTGTCGGTTGTTCAAAAAAAAAAAAAAAATGCTTGGCCAAAGTTATTCTTTTTTACTGTGTATATTGGAGGGGTTCAAAAAAGACCTAATTTCTCAGATGTTGCTGCTCTTTCGTGAATATGTTGTTTGTGATTTTGAAAAATTATTCCATTCTTTTGAGCTCAATAGGACAATATTTACTACTGCCTCAGTGAAGTTGAAATTTCGAAATTTTGCCATTTTTGGCAATTTCAAAGTTCTCAGATCAAAGTCCTCATCTGGCTACCTCTAGGTTCTCATTCAATGAGGATGTTGGTTCAAGATGAGACTCGTACGGTAATATTTAGTACTGCCTCAGAGACATTGAAGTTTTGTTCACTATTTAGGGGTTTTCTTAGAGATTGGATCGCCAGGGGTTGCTCATGAGACAGTCTTTTCTTACCATTTTAAGGAAGAAGTACCCGAAGTTTGCAGTCTGTGGGATCATTTTTACTCCTGCCTCATGTTGCTAATTATACTTGAAGGAAAGTCGCCCTTGATGAGGCAGTAGTAAAAATGGTCCCGCAGACTGCAAATTGCTTGGATTTCTTCCTTATATTGGTAAGATGAAACTGTCTCATGAGCAGCACCTGGCGATCGAATCTCATAATATAGATGAGCGCTTTGATCTGAGAACTTTGAAATTGCCAAAAATGGCAAAATTTCGAAATTTCAACTTCACTGAGGCAGTAGTAAATATTGTCCAATAGAGCTAAAAAAAATGGAATAATTTTTAAAAATCACAAACAACATATTCACGGATGAGCAGCAACATCTGAGAAATTGGGTATTTTTTGAACCACCCTATAGTGTATATACATGTTATATTGTGATGATGTTATTACTGGTATATATTTTTTTATTGTGGAAGTGATGACATCGACGTTTAAGCATGCCACTTATATTTCAAGGGCCTGAGACAAGTTTGAAAATAGATTTACAACTTATTATAGTATTGAGAAAATGATTGTATAGATGAATAGTATTTAAAAACCGGGATCCTACTGTATATATTATAGAAATATATCTTTGTGCTGCGAATGAAGTCTACGCGCTGGCCTTTGTTGTCGCAAGCGGGGTGGGGGTCAAAATTTTGTTAGTCTAAGGTAAACGAGATATTTATTCGTTGTATTGAAAATAGGATTCTGTATGAGTCGATGGGCCACCATGAACCCTGCCCCCATGGCAGCAGACGCTGCAGGGCCGCTTCTCTTCGGAGTTAACGTGGCTGGAGGTGTCTGCCGGCGCTTGTATTTGAACCCCTACGAGTGCTGGTGGTCAAAGTGGCTCTTGTTCTCCTTCGAAATTGTAATTTTCATACAAATTGTGTATGCGCGTTCAGTAATATTCGCGATTCCTGTAGATATTTATTCGTTACTTTGATGATACGATTCTGTAGTAGTCGATGGGCCACCACGTACCCTGCCCCACGGCAGCAGATGCTGTAGGGCCGCTTCTCTTCGGAGTTAACGTGGCTAGAGGTATCTGCCGGCGCTCGTATTTGAACCCCTACGAGTGCTGGTGGTCAAAGTGGCTCTCGTTCTCCTTCAAAACTATAATTTTCATACAAATTGTGTATGCGCGTTTAGTAATATTCGCGATTCCTGGAGATATTTATTCGTTTGATTGATAATACGATTCTGTAGGAGTCTATGGGCCACCACGTACCCTGCCCCACGGCAGCAGACGCCGTAAAGCCGCTTCTCTTCGAAGTTAACGTGGCTGAAGGTGTCTGCCGGCGCTTGTATTTGAACCCCTACGAGTGCTGGTGGTCAAAGTGGCTTTCATTCTTCTTCAAAATTGTAATTTCGATACAAATTGTGTCTGCCCTTTTCGTATTGTTTGCGGTTCATGGAGATATATTTTGTTTCTTAGATTGAAAATACGATTCTGTAGGAGTCGATGGATCACGACGTATCCTGTTGTCTGGTAACAGGAGTTAATGTGGGCATAGGTGTCGCCGGTGTTTGCTTCGAACGCTGTTGGGAAATGCATCGCATGTGCTATTAAAATTGTACAGCTACTTATCTTTGGATCAATTGAAACGTCCATGTGATTACATGATATTTTGCATTGAATGCCGATATCTTAAATTATGTATACTTCTTGTTTCAATTCTATTTTATAGCCCGGTGCCGTGTGTGCCTGATGGAGAAGACTACCCATTCCTTCTTACCATGTGGGCATCATTGCGCGTGTATGGCCTGCGCAATTAGACTGTGGGAAACGGTGGAAAGGCGGCCATGCCGCTGTCCTCTTTGTAGGACGGTTTCCACGCAAGCCCCCCGAAGGATCTGGCTGTCAGGATAAACGAGCAGGATAAACGAGCAGTATTAAAAATCATTGAAACTCTTAGTTCCTGTCTATTCTTTTTCAAGCGACCTTAGAGCATAATAATAATAACATTTCATTGAGAACCAACAGTCATGTCAATATTTGTACGGTAATGTTCATTAATGCTTTCCCAGTGGCTTATTTTTTTTCTGACTGTTTCGGAAACGAGACATTCTAGTCGTATTTCATGTGCCCATGTCCGAAATGATAATATTAATAAATATAACCCATTATAAAAATAATATAAATTATTTTATTTTATTGTTTCCGAAAACGACAGAAAAAAACTTCAGCCACTGGGAAAGCATTAATGAACATTACTGTACTTCTTGAATGCCATGTTCACTCAGTAATTTATTTGTTTATCGATATTCAGTGGAATATTTCCTGTACCTGATCAATTATGTATAAAAAAAAGTAATATCAATCGAAATATTTGTTGTACGTTATTTCTTTCACTCTCGTCATTACACGAACAGTTACTTCATATATTCTAATGACCGCACACACAAATACGAGTTCACACTCGTAGAAAATACCTCAAAATAGTAAGAACATTTTTTTTCAAATGAAAATTCCGAATGTTATAGGCAATTGAATTTCACTCATTTCGATACATGTAGATGGTGGTCGTTAAAAATTAAATTTCATCAGACGCCCCCTAAAAAGTTTCCTTTTCGTCTAAAAACATACTGTCAAATTTTTTTTTTTTTTTAATGCAGTTTTTTGGAAATTTCTTACATAATGTGCAGATTTGAAGCATAAAAAAAAAAAAAAAAAAAATGCCAGCATGTTTTTAGACGAAAAGGAAACTTTTTAGGGCGCGTCTGATGAAGTTTAATTTTTAACGACCACCCTAATATAGATATACCTTAGCACGAGTGACGTCACGAACTAGTAGTTTTAAAGGAAAAAATACGTCCTAATTATTTTTCCACAAACTACTGGGATATAAAATAAAAAAAAAATCGTGAACGACCCTATTCCGGTTGGTTTTTCAAGCCCAAGAGCGAGCTCAGAGGTAAAATATTGACAAAAACTGGCAACAAGTCAAGCCAAACCCCTAGATTATTTTCATACTTTAGAGTAATGTTTAGTTGAAAATAAAGTTAAATGATTGATTGAATGTGTCAATTTTTCGAGATTTTGACCTTTCTACATTTTGCATTTATGAGTTCTAGTCTTTCATGATTTTTGTTTTCGACATACTTATATTTTGGTTTATTGGCTATTAGAAATATTGGGTACTCTCGATTTTAACTTTAGAGAAAGTAAACAATCCACTTCACTGTAATTTATAATCTACTTATTCGGAGTAAAAACGATCTGATTATAAACTTTGGAATTAATGATCGTTCGAGTAAATAACTTTTCGGTGAAACAGTTATTCGACTTCGTGATTCATCGGGAACAAAAATGTCGAAATCATGATCCCTCGTTATTTTGCTCTTCGTGTTTATGGAATTCGGAATATCAGCCATTCTGAATTTTAGTCTTTCGGAATTTTGACCCCCACCCATCAGGTAGCGTTCGATATGGCGGTCGGCTGCAGGTAGACGCGGATAGGTGCCCGATTGGAAATGACGTATAGAAACGGACGAGTGTCGAGTGCGTGCGGGATGCAGACAGAAACTGATAGAATTACTCGCAAGGTTGCGGATAGGATCTGGTGGCGTTCAACACTGCAGACAGACGCGGATACATAATCTCTCATAGAAACGAATACGTTATGGTTGAGCCGACAGAAATACGACAGAAACGGATAGACATTCAATCGTTACTCCATCTCTTGCGGGTAATGCGTATAGAATTCCATTAGGTACTGATAAGTTTGGATCGTGTTTTCTATGGGTTTCAAACGGAACTCTATCCACATTTTCAACAGGGATATCACGTTTCCGATGTAATTCCCCGGAAAACCCAAAAGTACCTCGATTTTAAGAAATACATATGTACACTAAACGTAATGGATTTTGAGCCGGACGAGTTGGACAATTCTAGAAACAGCCAATCGGTGCTCTGGATTAAAAAAATCCAGCGCGCCGATTGGCTGTTTCTAGAATTGTCTAACTCGTCCGGCTCAGAATCCATTACGTTTAGTGTACATACATCTGCTTAATAATATAAAATATATATTTTTCATTAATTCACTACTATCTATATTAGGGTGGCGCAAAAAAACCGACTATTTTTTTTTTTTTGAGTCTCGAGTGAAAAAATGTTAGTTTTTGATGTTTTAAGAGCCCTCTCCAAAGGACAGCTCAAAAAAAATTTTTAAGAGGTCGCTCCAAATTTTTTTAAATTTAAAAAATCGTAAAAAATCGAATTTTTTTTTTTTCTAATTTTTTTTCTCGTTACGGTATAATTTTACAGTCCAAAAAAAAAAAATAAGTTTCTGAAAGTTTCAGTTCAAAATTTAAATTTTGAAAGGTCGCTCATAATTTTTTTTAATTTATCAGTGCATTACTTTAGATTTTTTAATTATTTAATTATTAAAAAATTATGAGCGACCTTTCAAAATTCAAATTTTGAACTGAAACTTTCAGAAACTTATTTTTTTTTGGACTGTAAAATTATACCGTAACGAGAAAAAAAATAAAAAAAAAAAAAAAATTCGATTTTTGATGATTTTTGAAATTTAAAAAAATTTGGAGCGACCTCTTAAAAATTTTTTTTTGAGCTGTCCTTTGGAGAGGGCTCTTAAAACATCAAAAACTAACATTTTTTCACCCGAGACTCAAAAAAAAAAAAAAATAGTCGGTTTTTTTGCGCCACCCTAATCTATATACACCCAGATAAAAAGTTTTTATATAATTATATAAAATTATATATAGTTATATATAATTTTATATATAACGTAATGTAAGAATGTAAGATTGATTTGTGTTTCATATATAGTCATATATAGTCATACATAATCATATGTGGCTTTATATAATTATATATAATTATATATTGTAACGTGCCAGGCTACCCCAGCCTGTTAGGTTACATTTAAGTCGCAACGGTCGAGCGACAGATAGAAGAATCTAGAAGATTCGGTCGCAACGACGAGCTGAGTGACTTCACGACGGGTATAAAAGGCGTGACGCTGCTCAGCTCACCAGCAATCCATAGGCAAAGCGCCTGGTTGACTCAACAGCTATTCTAGGGTATACACCAGATAGACTCACAGTACTATTGTTGGTCATCTCGAGCATAGAGCTCCGATGTACCTTTAGATTCACTTTAATAATTCGAGCATATTTCATAATAACTAATCAATTCAAACAGAATCAAATCACAGAGAAAGAAATATTAACTTCAGCATAGAAATTTAGATAAAGAAAATATCAGAACAATATTGTAAATCTCGCTAGGAAAAAGAACAGTAGTAGGTGACAGCCATGGCGAGTCATAACAAATGACGTCACCAGGCGGGAGTGGGGATTTGGCGCCAGTGAGAGAGACGACAGATAGTCTGATCCAAGATGGCGCCGCCCATACAAACCAAGATGGCTACTTTTTTTCAAAATCCAAGATGGCTACTTTTTTTCAAAATCCAAGATGGTGGTCGTTTTTCTAAAATCCAATATGGCGACTGTTTCGACTTTTTTTCCAAAATCCAAGATGGCTACTTTTTTCAAAATCCAAGATGGTGGTCGTTTTTCTCAAATCCAATATGGCGACTGTTTCGACTTTTTTTTTCAAAATCCAAGATGGCTACTATTTTTCAAAATCCAATATGGCTACTTTTTTTTCAAAATCCAATATGGCTACTTTTTTTTCAAATCAAATATACTAAGACACCAGACAAAGACGATGGTTCTGAAATAATAAATTCTTATCCTATATACTAGCTGAAATTAATAAAGCATGACAGGGTATAAGCAAGGATCGAGACAAATTATTTTTCAAATATTCGTTTATTCGATGTTACTCTTAAGACTGGTTTCACAGTAGGTACAAACGAGTATCAAGTGACCAGCCTTGTTATATTTCTCCTATCTCCAAAACTGCTGAGGTTGCTGAAATACTGGTGGGATGCGCTCGCAATAAACAACACACGTTATTTCGTTACAAAATTTTCGTTTTATTCCATATTGCTTGAAACTAGCTTATAATTAACAATGTTTCCTTAAACATATCTGTACACAAGATAGACAAGAGGCGTCGAGTTTGTCGCAACTCTTCATTTTTTTGGCCACGCAATTGTAAAACGACGCGGCCATCGAATCATTTTTTACATAATCATCCGTAAAAATATCGACAAAAGCATCAAGCGTGTAACCAAAATGCATATAATAGAGAAACATAACACAAAACTGACCACACACGTCGGAAAAGATACTCTGGAGCTGGCGCGTGTTGTACCGGTAGCGAGGACAGTTTCTCCGCAGACGACGCACGTGGTGTGGGATGAAAGGCGCAACTCCGTAGCTGTCAAAGTAGACCCCGTTGCCGGACTCGTCGCTGTAGAAAGCGACCCAGTGACTTCCGGGCTGTGTGTGGTCATCGGTGTTTGCGATAAGGGCAGCGGGGCGGGACCACCGCAAAGGAATACGATCAGCCGGGTACACCCCGCACGTACTCGCCGGTATCAAAGCCAAAACCCTCCTCAGCTCCAGACTGTTCATTACACGTTTCGGATTCGGCTGTAGAAAACCCGCTAGAGTCCACCTCGTCAACCGTTTTTCTCCCCAGCAGCCAAGATTTCAGTACAGCCACACGATTTAGCGAACAGACAAACTCTCCGGGGTTGCACAGAGCGTGATGCATGCAGTACGTATCCGATGGCGGCAGCTTTCCAAATGCCGGGCAGTCCTCGTCCTCTAGATTCGTCACCTGACGCGACATCACGCGCCGCAACAATTTCGCTTTTTCCGCACCGCGCGTATAAATCATGCTGGCTGAACGTGCCACGGCGCGCAGTTTTCTGTAGATTTGTTTGTATTGAATATCACCGTCGAACCACTCTATACCGTGGTGACTGCGCGTAAGATAGTTGTTCTGAGCACAAATGTTCGCTGGGAGATCGGTGAAGGCGCAGGGTGGTGTGGCTACCCAGTGCCCTATGTACTCGTGATTCAAAGCTAGCACGGAAACCTCCTTGATGGCGAAACCGTTCTGAGCATCCCGAAAACCCTGCATATCGACCACGTAGTCCACCATATTGCTATAGACGTGTTCGCGGGTATGCGGCAAACTGGATACTGCGTGTGTCGTTCGACCGCAGCTGCCTTCCGTCAATCTGCAACGTCGTCTTTTCTTTTTTCAATGGTGGGGGGAGGTGGTTCAGGTTTCACATTGCTGTCTATCCTCCAAAGTCCACTATAACCTGGCGTGCTGCGTCGATTTCCAAGACGTTGTCAAATTCCGCGTATACGATGCAATTTATCGTCTTTTCCAGGGCAACTTCGAACCGCACCTCGATTCTAACGCTGCCGTGTCTCACCAAATTCCAGTGCGTACCGCTGTTTGCCGACAGATCGGGGGTGAGGTCGAAAGCCGTCAGGCAATACCCGTGGGGGAAATCTTCACGACCTATACCGTTCCCATCGTTTAGAAAATGTATGCCTGTTCCGGAGAAAAGGGTGTGGTAGGTATCCACGTAGAGCTTGCTTCGCGTAAAGTCGGGTTGTAGCGGCTTCGAGGGGATCTGCGAGCCGTCCACGTACAAGGACAAAAAGTTGATGTTGAAATGTTGAAAGTTGAAGGGGTTGTAGGTTTTATCACCGTTGAAGGCCTTGTTATCGACAAAGCCCACTATCATTCTTTTCGGCAGCTGACCCAGAAATACATTGTCCAACGTATCACCCTGCACACCGCTGTGAATAGTCATAGCCTTCACCTCCACTCTGGTAAGAGGATACTTTGCCGTACCTTTACCCAGAGCTCTAGCGTGAGCCAGCAGGACGCCGGGGTTTATCGTTACGCGTCGCACGAGCAGCGAGGCCTCTAGTATGTGTATGCCGTGTGTGTTGGTGCTCTCCATGAGGCAGAAGGCGTCCCGCGAGCGCACGAGCCGTACTCGTAACTCGACACCGTTTAGCAGAAACTTCTCCTGATTAAACACGTCGCAGTGAAGATGCCCGATCAAATCCACACTGGTTTCACCGTTCAGAAATTTTTGGCGCTTGGCAAACCCCTTGTTAGTCGATCCGATTTCATCCATCTTCCCCGCTGTATCCCCGTACCACAGGGTGGTGGTTAGGTGTGATTCCTTCGCAGCCTTATTGTAATTCAGCAACGACTCTATGTAGGCTCGGTAAGCGTACGCGTTATTAGCCGGTGAAACTAGCTTCTGATTAAAGAACACGTCGGCCTGACTGAACAGAGAGTGTAGCAGGTTGTTTACAGGGGCCACGACGGCCTTTGCAGCCCCCTTTGCCGGCTGCTCTCCGCTGAGCGGTCGTAGACTCACACGCAGGCTGAGCATAGTGTGGGAGAGGTCGAGATACTCGTCGCTGAGGCCGGGCACCATAAACTCTATGGGTGAGTCATCCGTGAGCGACGACACAGGCTTGTAGTGGACCCACTGCCCGCTCTCGATCGTGGTTTGCGTCGGTGGTAGAGAGAACAAATCCAGCTCCGATTTCAGACACTCGCAGGAGTGCGTGTGCAAGTACGCCATGGTCGATGTTTATTATTATTGTTGTTAGCGAGCTTCGAAGATATCAGCTACAGTTCTTCTTTTACTTCCGCAACAGCTTTTCTTCTTTTTCTTGAGAGTTGTCTTTTTCTTCTTAATTCCGGCAAGCCCTGGTTTCTTCTTTCTCGGTTTGATTTTCTTGACAGCTTTCCTACGAGACCCGATCGATCCTGCACCGCGACCCCGCAACAACTGTCCCCTCGGTCCACCGCGCAAC
Source organism: Tenthredo mesomela (assembly GCA_943736025.1). Classification (NCBI taxonomy): domain Eukaryota; kingdom Metazoa; phylum Arthropoda; class Insecta; order Hymenoptera; family Tenthredinidae; genus Tenthredo; species Tenthredo mesomela. The sequence continues at coordinate 15,209,401 of OX031014.1, read as the reverse complement.
GCTTTATATCCGGATCCCTTCATCAGATTGCCCAGTTTCTCTGTAGCTTTTCGCTTCAGATTGTGACCCGACTCGATGACGCGTTTCTTGAGAGCCTCTTTGAAGGGTGTGTTGTTGTCCATATCTTCCATGACACTCACACCGGTCCGCAGAGCCTCCTTGCCCAACACGCGCGCACCGCTCTTCAGAATGGGTATCACGCGGCGAAACAATCCCCCCAGGAAGCTACCGATTCCGTGACCACGCTGTTGCGGAGCACCGGAATAAACTCTGCCTATACCACCACCGCCCACCTGATTGTCGTAATGTTCAAGGTAGTGAGCCATCAGTGCGACCTCTTGAAGTGCAACGTAGCCGTCAATGTCCCGCGCGTAAATGGCATAGGTCTACCCAGAGAGTCCCTTATATCGATTTCAATGGTTCGGAAATTGGTGAGAAGCAGAGGTACGTAGTGCGGAGGTGCCAGGGATTTGCTTTCCGAGACACCGTTGTGAAAATTTTTGCCAACAGTCTGCACTATACGCAACAGCGGAGCGTAGACATCGCCCACTATTCTGGGCTCAGCGAGATCCACGTAGACAAACATCTGCGAGGGTATTCCGCTGGGTAGGTTCAAAGGATGGTTGGCCACCACCACCACCCTGTCGCGTATGTTGGTCGTAAGCTTTGGAAATCCAAGTTGTTGGCGAATACCACCGGAAAACGAGAGGTAGTGACCATCCTTGCAGCTGCATTTTCTGACCACATTCAAACGATCGTCAGCGCTGTCGGCTCGTCCAAACTCCAAATGCTCCTTGATGGTCGGGAGGCTGTTCAATACTTGGATAATTTCCCAAATATCTGTGTAAATACCAGGCTTGATGAGGAATTGACCATGCGCCACTCGTTTTTCCCCCGACAACGATGAAATTTCGTGAAAATTTTCTGCAGGTGTGTCCGAACGATGCACGTGAAATCCCACCGCGTTGTAGGGTTCGTTTATGTTTTGAAGCGTCAGCGGGTACTGGATCTCCACCAGGGCGACTTCCCACTCTCCGACAAGCTCGATCTGGCGCGGTAGCTGGGTGGTGTAGCGAGCCGTCGTGTTGTGAGGAAAAAATTTCATCGAGCTGTTGCTGGGCAGCGTGATGTAAAACTGATCCTTCATGCCTGTTTTCGCACGCTGCTCGCAGCGATCCAAGAGTTGAACTTTTCCGGATAACCGCGCCAGCTGACAAACAGCTTCTGACTGGCCCCCTTTCCCCGCGTCCGTATTATTTTATCCACAGTCTTAACATCGTCTTTGATCACACGTTGCAGCTCAGCCTCGTAAAACAGCCCGTCTATTTCCTCACCCTCCAAATCCGCCAACAGGTAGACGATCGGCGCGCGGTGCAGAACGCGTCGAATCTCAAACACCTCCTCGGTCCAGTTGGCCTCGTAACCCTTCTTGAAGGCACCCTTAGCCTTACTGATGCGAACCCGCTCCCCCACTCGAAACCGTGGCTTCGTACCGGATCGCGGCGGACCACCGCGTGCCTTTTCCATGTTTAAGCGCGCGGCTGCCGCATTTTCCAGAGTCACCATCGACGGAGCCATTTTAATGGTCGAGTGGGTGGTGGCGTTGTACGCCTCTACCAGTTGCTGCAGCACATCCAGGTAGCGATGGGTATTTTTGTGGGTGAAGTAACGCCACATTCTCTCCTTGAGAGTGCGATTGAAGCGTTCCACAACGGCCGCCTTTATGTCGGGGTTTCGCGTGACTCTGTAGCGCACCCCTCTGGCAGCGAGCAGCTTCTGGAATTGAGCTCCGACAAACTCCTTGCCTTTGTCGGTTTGCAGTTGAATCGGGCAGCGTTCCGTGGAGGATAACACGCGCTCGAAAGCCCCGGCAACGGTGGTCGCACTCTTGTCGGCGAGCGGCTCGACCCAGGCAAACTTGCTGAGCACGTCTATGATCACCAACAGGTAGCCGTATCCGTCGTTGTACTGTTTGATCGATCTGAGATCCACCAGGTCAGCCTCCCACAGGTCGTCTATATTCTGCACGTTGTATCTGGCTCGGGGAAATTTCCTACGTATGGACTTGTGCAGCGTGTACGCGTCCTGCGACGCCAGCCATTCGACCACCGTAGCGCGAGGTATTTTTTTCCCTTTTTTTCTTCTTCCCACGGCTCGAGTCAAGTTCCTGGCACCAGCGTAACCCGCCTCGTTTGCCGGATCGTAGTACAGTCGCTCGAGGATCTTCATTTCAACCTGAGTCTCAACCAAGCACCGTTTCCAGTCTGTCCTGGTTGTTGTTGTTGTTGTTGTCTGTTCTTGGGTGTGGAAAATACCGAGTCCGAATCCGTATCCCCCTCCTCCTCACCCGCCTCGTTCGTGTCAACGTCACCGTCCACAGCCTGGTCCTCGTCCTCGTTGATACGCCACTGATGAGATGGACCTGCTGTCGATCGTGACGAGGCGTGACGCGTAGGTTTTTGAAAAACGGGGTTACCTATGTACTCTCGCGGCGTGTTGATCGAGTGAAGGACCCTGGCGAACTGTTCCCTCCCCCTGGCCTGCATAGATTTTCTCTCGCGTACCGCGTCGTTTATCAGATCGATGATGTTTGTCCCGGCTATCTGAGTCCCCCTTACGGCTATTGTCCCCTTGTCATCCCACGAGATCTCAGAGCGACCGTTGGTGGTCAAATAGTTCAGCAACAGCTCCGCTTTCCGCCGAAACTTGTCCGGCACGCTCACTACGATAGCCTGTATAGGTACACCGCTGTTAACACCTGCATTCCCCTCCGTCACCCCATCCATCTCTTCTTCTTCTACCCCACCAACGGTATTACCAGCTGCCTCACCACCCACTCCTCGTATAGAGAATTGCAAAGGTTTTCGCGACTCGGCGGCAAAAAACAAGAAACGCCCCAGCACCTGTCTGTACAGCTTCCATTTTTCCCGATCGCTTTTCCCCGGGTCGTTGAGAATAGCGTGCATCTCGCTATCGAGCCGGCTCGCGGGATCCGCATCGGGTCGACGCTGCTGGATACGTTCGGCTGTCTCCTGCGGTATCAGGACCATTTTCTTGGCCCGCTCCATTGCCTCAATTTTTTTTTTTTCACCCGCCAATCAGACCACCCACCAGAGTGCCGATAATCGGGGTCAGCAGCAAGGGTAGAAATCCACTCCGTTGAAGCAGCAAACGTTTCTTACTTTTCCAGCTGCCCGTGTTGCAAGCCAGGCGACGTAAAGTTTTTCTGTGTTTGCTCAAACGTCTCTTCTGATCGGTGCTCAGGCTCACGTTACCCCTGAGAGTGTTAAGAGCGCACTCGCAAATGTTTTTCACCAGAGCGTCGTCCGCCGTGCGTAGCAGAACCTGTCTCCGAGCGGGGTCCGATTTACAGATAGCGTGCAAGGCCGCGGCGTTGGAAGAGCTGAACCTGTTTGTCGAACCTCTTCTTCCTCCTCCTCGTCTAGCTCCAGGCTTCATCACAGGCGAAAGACTGGCGCTGCGTGCGATCCTCCACCCTTTATATCCCTGCGAGGCACGTAAACGTAGTGGTGCGGATCCGAGGGAAATATATCGGTGCGAAACCGGCAGTTCTCCGGGGTGGATTGTTTCAGATCGAGGAGCAGATAACCGTGGGGGCGCGCTGTGGCGTCGTTGTAGGCCTCCTGCAGGAAGCGAGGGTCCTCGGGGTGTACCTGACGAGCCAGGTGATGTATCTGCGCGCGATCGCGCGGATTCTTGAAGAAAACTATATAGTTGGCGTTCAGCGAGATATCCCTCTGCCCGCGTCCCTGGTGAAACAGATTCTGCGTGATTAGGAACACGCTCATGTTCTTGTGGTGGCAGCCCTTGGTGAAGAGATCGATGACCACGCCGTTGGACGACTCGCGCATCAGATCGTCGATGACGAGTAATTTGGGCCGCGTGTCAGCGTCGTAGTCGGCCGACTGCGGCAAACCCTCTCGATACTCTATAGCGCTCGAATCTCCGTACAACGGTTGCCACTCGGCATAGTGCCAGACTACCATCGCGAACTCTGTGTCGCACATCTTGCTCGCCTGTTGCAGAAAGTTTTTCACAAAGTTGGATTTTCCGCAACCGGAAGGACCGGCTATGATTGCCGAAAACGGGTGTTTCCAGCGCGTGTCCATCCTCGCGACTCACCACTCCGCCGTATCTGCAATTGAATATATATATATTTATTATAGGTTGATATTCGGTGTGTGAGTCGATGCCCCCTGTTGTGATGGCATAACCGCGGTGGGGGGCCCGCGGGGGGGCGCGCGTTACGTACAAGCTTTTGGGAACGCGCGCGCGCGCGCGCGACGACCCGTCTTAACAGCTTGAGATACGGGTCGCCGGCCGGGAAGCAGCTCGTGACGCGCCAAAGGCAACCCGTGTCAGCTTACACTGGGGGGTTGCCTCGCGGCGTGCGGTGCTCTCAGCTTCTCGACCCACCGCACACACCCCGCACCAGCCGTTTTACGCTCAGGTTGATAAACAATTACTGGCTACTATACTAATACTGACCTACTTAGACGAGCCACCGCTGCACACATCTGTTCCTGGCGGCTTGGCGAGCAGAGGTTTATCTATTTCTCTCTCTCTACACACGTGTCAGATAACAGGGTATAACACTAAGTAGGTAGAGAGAGAGAGAGAGAGAGAGTTTCGCTGCAAAGCTCTTGACCAAAGAGAGAGATGTACAATTTACTCCGCTCAGCTGTGCGATTTGTAGCCGAAAGGAAGAGTGTCGTACCCCGTGTCGCAGAGACGTCTTTTGGTTTGAACGGGACGGCATATCTTGTTTACGCTCAGCGTGACCACCCGGTGCAACGCTGTACGCTGTATAGCCCGTCGCTCAACGCGAATAGGTTCCCGAGCCTCGACCACCATGCCCCGGATCGAGTTGAAATTTATCCTCATTCGAGTCTGATAATTTAGAGTGACCCCCTTTACTTTGCAAACCTCGGCCACCTCCCCATCCCCCTTTTGTACCAGGAACGCGTAAAATTTCGGACCACCGGAAACGAAGGCTTTTATGTAGCTACCCTCCCCGTATTCCGTCAGCTCGTCGGTCAGATCACCCAAAAAGTTACCCGTAGTCGGCTCCCACTCCCCGCTTCTCCGCACGTAAATAACAGAGTCCGTATCGTAATACAACACCCGGCGCTCGAGCCTCTCGAGATAGCTGTACAGCTTGAGGCGAGCCTGAGCAGTGGTGTAGGCGGCCAGCACAACGTTAGCCAAGGGAGACGGAGCGATGCCCTCCTCCGTATTAATCCAGCGCGCGTAAAGTATTTGCTCCGTCACAGGTAAAATATCCGTCACCTCGTTCTCGGGATCGGTCAACAGTTCCAACAGGCGTTGGCGGTCTTTGATCACCTCGGTACGCGGGAGGTTTTCGCGCTGGCCAAATTTACCCCAGAAAGAATTCAGGCAGAGCTTGGATACGGAACGCAGCCCGGCGTTCTTTGTTATCTTCTCCCGTTGCAACCTGATACCCTCAATCTGCTCGTACTCCGCGAGATAACGGTCGCGGGAAGCCTCGTCGGTGCACTCGCTAGGCCACCCGCTGGCTTCTTGTTTTATTTTCAGGAAAGTGTCTATGTAGGGAGCAAAGAGTCCCCCCTGACCGCTGGCCGGATCGTACACCGTGCTCTCGTATTGCCAGATCTCCGATACATCGATCACGCTGTAGCCCATAGCCACGGCTTTCTGCAGCTCGGCCGATACCCAAGTACCTGTGAACCACCGATCGGCCTCCGACTCGTGCGGACAATCGATCTGCAGAGAATCCTCGCAGCAGGAGCGACACAGGGGAAACATGAGTTTTCCTCGCATCCGGACCGGTAACACGGGGTGATAAAGATTCCTAGGCGGCAGAATCACGCATTTCACGAGACCGTCGAGTCCGGAGATGTCTGTGTTGTACGGCCCGGTCAACGCTCTGCACTCCCGTGAGTACCTATCTGTCACTGCTATCATTACTCCTCGCTTTTTGAATCTTTACTGCTGCGTTCTGCCCTCGGGCCCTTTCTTGCAGATTTCCTTGCATGCTCACTGTTGCAAGCCTCAGCTAGGCTTGTTTTCTTGGTGCCACCTGTCTCCTGCAGCTCGCTTTTCCTGGAAATCGCTGGCATTGAGCGTGGTCAACCTAACCTATAACTGTCAACTCGCTACGAAGTGCGCCTGCGCGCAGAATAAATCCTGGTCAGCAGCGGAAATTATCGGCCATCGATTGATCGATCTAGGCAGTCCCCCGCCTTGCACCTGTCCAGCTTCTCGTCACAGCACTGCCACCCTGCGGTCACTACCGGTACCCTCTTCACCTGAGTCGGTAACGCCTTGCTCATTACCATCTGTAGCTATGCCCTCGCAAAAATCTGGGCGTAAATGCCCTGGTTGTAATAAGGCTGTAGTTCTTGATGCCGTTCATTGCCCTGCCTGCAATTCATTTTTCCACCCGAGTTGTTCAAAGAAAAGGGCCTTGCGCGCTGGCACGGCAGCTTGTTGCCCGGGCACTCCCCTCCAGTATCTACCGGCAGGGGCTGCTCCTGGGCCCGTCAACCCGCCGGCACTGCCTTCGGACGTCCCGTTATCGCTTCAGCATGCCTCCCGGTCCCCGTCTCCGACTGCTGGGACTGCATCGGCATCTGGGCCATTTGCTTTTCCACCTCCTCCGTCAACTTCAGGGGATGACCTACATCGCCTGTTTGCGCGGATCGACGAGCTTGCTGCCAGCGTCTCGGAAATTCCATCTATGCAGGCTCAGATTGAGGCGGGCGCTGCCCGTATTGTAGAGCTGGAGCAGCAAAATCTTGCTCTGCGCGCTGATGTTGAAGCGCTGCGCCAGACTGTGCGTGCTGGCCAATTTGAAGTTAGGCGGGCTGCGCCGTACACTGACGAAGCTGAAATCATCATCTCAGGAGCCCCTTGTGCCGCGGAAGAGAATATCCGGGCTGTGGTGAGTCAAGTTACGGACGCGGTTAACTGCCCTTTAGAGCCCGATGAGATCGTGTCATCGCGTTTTTTAATTACGCGTGCTAAGGCTCGTAAAGACACTCCGCTACCTATAATCGTCAAGCTGCGATCTCGCGCGGTCTCCTCTCGTCTGCTTGCGGCTAAGAAGGCCAAAGGTATCCTCACCACCATCGACCTACCATCTCCGCCGGTGGGAAACGTCTGTACGATCAATGTCAATGAAGTGCTTCCACCTAATCTGTATAAGCTATTGTCTGCTGCAAAAACCACAGCAAAGGCCAAAGGATACAAATATGTTTGGCATCGTGATGGTGTTGTGTTGGCCAGGAAAAGTGCTGGGATGCCAATTAAACGCATTAGGGCTGAAGAAGATCTTGCAGCTCTGGGCTCGGATTGACGCCAGCCCCCTGCGACCGCCGTTGTGCCTCGACGTTGTCGGACCTCAACTTCCCTGCTGAGCGAACGTTACCTTAACATCTGTCACGTCAACGCCAACTCTCTCAAAGCCCATATGGATCTGATGCGTCATCGTTTTTCGGCCCGTACCACCCATGTTATCGCGGTTAGTGAGACTAAGCTCGGTACTTTGGATTCCGATGCCGCCGCTGCCCTGCCGGGGTATGTCCTCCATCGCAATGATCGTATGGGCAAGGGTGGTGGGGGGGTGGCTTTATACGTCCATAATGCGCTGCGGGTTAATATCTTAGGCACTTCCCCTTCTCCGTACACCTGTAGTCCGGAATATATCATAGCTGAAATCAGGCCCCTTAACGCGCCTCCGTTCCTAACAGCCGTGGTCTATCGGCCTCCGAAGGCTACTAACCTTGCCAGCTTCGAGCATGACCTAGACCCTTTCCTGTCGAACTATGCGCTGACGATAATCCTCGGCGATTTCAATGCTAATCAGCTAGGAAATACCTACGATGCAGTAAACGTGCGTAGTTTTTGCTCCGACCGCGATCTTTATATGGTTCCTTTCTCCCCCACCTGCCACACGGCCACCTCGGATACACTCTTGGATCTTTGCATGATCAGCGACCTGAACGCCCTTCGCTCGTACAGCCAGTCCGCGGCTCCATTCATAGAGCATCATGACCTTATTTCGGTAGACGTGCAAATCCTCGCCCCGTCAGCGAGCAAGAGCGTTAGGTCCCGCGCCTATCGCGACTTTTCACCTGACCTCTTCTGTCAAGAGCTGGCAGATTCCAACTGGGCCTGTTTTGGAGCTCAGGGTAGTGTTGAGGAGATGCTCGCGTGCCTCGAAGGTAATCTTGTAACGGCACTAGATAAACTCGCGCCTTACGTCGCGCGCTGTTGTGAGCTGAAGGCGTCCCCTTGGATCACACCCGGCCTCCATCGTCTTGTACGTGCCAGAGACGCACTTTACCGGTCGTTTAAGCGGTCGCGCAATGAAGCGGCCCTTCTACGATACCGCGAAGCCAGGGACTTCCTCCATGCACGCATCTCTGCTAGTCGCTCCGAATACTACGCCTCCCGTCTTGCAGGCATCAGTGAACCGCGAGCTCTCTGGAGAGAGCTCAGGGCTGTGGGCATCGCCGCGCGTACAATTAACGGCCTAGGGCCCTTCGGGGCTGATGAACTCAATCGCCACTTCGCGGCAGTCTCTGCTAGGCCCAGTTCGGTCCAGGAGGTAGCCGATTTTTTCGCCGGTCTCCCACCACCAGAGTATGATGACCTGCTCTTTTACTTCAAGGACGTCTCGCCGGTAGCCCTTTTGCGCGCTCTGGGCCACTTCAAGTCCCAATCGCGGGGGATAGATGATGTCTCTCTTCGGAACGTTAAGGAAGCGCTCCCTGTCATATTTCCGTACCTTCTTGACCTCTGTAATTCATCGCTCAGCTCGGCTACGTTCCCTACTCGCTGGAAGCAAGCACGAGTCGTACCGATCGGGAAGGTGAAGGCGCCAACATCCCTGTCTCAGATCCGTCCTATTGCCAACCTTTGCCTGATGTCAAAGGTCTTGGAGCGCGTCGTTCTTGAGCAGCTGCTCTCCTATCTTCAGGACAGAGAGTTGCTTGACCCCCGGCAATCCGGTTTCCGGCCTGGCTTCAACACGCAGTCTGCGCTGCTGCGCCTTACAGAGGACGTACGTCGGGGAATTGATCACGGCAAGGTTACGATCCTGGTGTTGTTTGATTTCACCAAGGCCTTCGACTCCATCCCTCATGCAGTACTGCTATCCAAGCTACTCAGACTCGGCTTCTCTCAACATACGATCAGGTGGTTTGCCAGTTACCTGCAGGGCAGGACTCAAGCCGTTGTTGGTGACGACGGGGTACTGTCCTCCTGGGCCCCGCTTGACAAGGGTGTGCCGCAGGGCTCTGTCCTGGGCCCCTTGATTTTCTCGCTCTTCATCAATGACGTCTCGCAGGTCCTTCGCCACTCCGATCATCTCCTGTATGCGGACGACCTACAGATTTACCATCACTGCGCCCTCCGAGACCTACCTGCTTCCATTGCCAGGGTTAATGAAGACATTCAAGCCATCCTCAACTGGTCGGCGACTAATTCGCTCTGCCTGAACCCGAAGAAAACTCAGGCCTGCATCCTTGGCAGTGCGCCGTACATCCGCAGCCTCGATATGCAAATGGGTGTCTTACCCTCGCTCACACTGGATGGGGTTCTGGTCCCACTAACTCATGAGGTCACTGATCTTGGCCTCTTACTCGATCGCAAACTGACTTGGACGGCCCAAGTCAGCCGCATTTCCGCACGGGTCCATGGTAGCCTTCGCCAACTGGCCGCCTCTCGGGCCTTTCTTGCGCCTCCTCTCCGGAAGTGTCTGGTCACGACGCTGATTCTACCGATTTTTGACTACTGTTGTGTCGCTTATAACAACCTGTCAGGGGAGCTCAACACCAAGCTCCAACGGCTCCTTAACAACTGTGTCCGCTTTGTCTGTGGGGTCGCTAGAGATCAGCATATTTCCCCCTACCGACGCCAGCTGGGCTGGCTCACCGTCAGAGACCGACGCCTGTATTTCCTCGCCTCTTTATTTTTTCTAACTGTGCGGTCGGGTCGCCCGCCTTACCTGCGTGAGCTCATCGTCGATCGAGGTCCCGTAACCTATGGGTCGTCTAGGATCCCGAGGGGTGATTTTCGTGTGCCCCATGCGAGCACGGCGGCTTTTGCGTCCTCTTTTTCAGTGGTAGGGGTTCGACTTTGGGACTCGCTGCCTGCTGAGCTGAAGGCGGCCAATACGCTCGGATTGTTCAAGCGTGGGCTGTATAGGTTCTTACTCGACACCGAACTCTCACGAGCCTGAGCGCCAGCAGTTCTGGTACTCTCCTCTCCTCACCTCACACCTTTCTCTATTAACTACCAGCCACCCTAACTGCTTTCTACCTGTACTCTCTCGCGTCTTCCTCACCTCTGCCTGCTCTATCCTGCCTGATTTCACTAGGCACTGAACCGTCGTGCGCTGCTCACTACCTGCTCTCTTATCAACCTCTATGCTCTGCACCTATCTCTCTACTGCTTTCACTTTTACTTTAACTTTAACTTTAACGTTAGGTTACCTGCTTGCTGTCTCTGCCTAGTTAAGTTCAGTTAGGTTAAGTTAGGTTAAGTCACTGTCTGTCCAAATTCTCCGACGGTGTTCGACTACCATCTGCTGCTCTAGTCTTACTGCCGCTTACTCAAGTCTTGCTCCGCTTCTCACTCTTTCGCCTCTTCGCTCCGTCTCACTATATTCCTCTCGCACTCTCGCCCTAGACATATAGCTATAATGCACCTATACATAATGAACTTGTATGTATGTATCTGTATGTTTAGTGATGCCCAATATTGCCATGGGCATTTTCAATAAAATATCTATCTATCTATCTATCTATCTCCCTACCGACGTAGACTCGCGGATGACCGACAGGGTAGCGACCAGTCTTGCACACCCAAGGGTACAGAGAGCATACGTCGACGTATCGGATTTCCTCCCCCGGGGCAACCTCGTGATAACGCTTCGTGTTCCCCGTACGTCCTCCGAAAAACGCGTCTCGAGGATTCAGCGAGTCGCGCGATACGACCAACGGATGCTGATCGACGTAGTCGCGCATTTCCGGATCGTTTTCCACCATCTCGTCGAACGCGCACTCCCACATCTCAGTGACCCTGTAACGAAGCTCTGTCATACGTTCCGTTTTTGCCCTAGTCTCTTCCCACCGTCTATCCATCGTATCCCCGCCGGATAACTCTTTGTCGCGATTGACCGTGTGGCATCTTCGACACCCGTGCCAGTAACAACCGTGAAATTCCAGCACGTGTCGTTCACCCTCAGCGTCTGTGTAATACCCGTCGACAAGCCGTCTCGTCTCGGGGATCCTGTACTCGCGACCTCGACCAGCGTGTCTCACCTCTGTCCCCAGGCACCTCTCTACCCAAACGAGCCATTTCACCGCTTTCACCGATTGATTGTCGGTCAACCTGTACCCACTGACCGGTAGTATTCCTATGCTGCGGGGTCGGAGGAAATTTTGTCGAAACACGACGGAACAGGCCGATGCTATGGTGGTGCTTCGCGAGAACGGGCAAACACCGCCACAGTTCAAAAAAATATCTCTAAACGCGACGCACGCCCTGCGAAGGATGTCTACGTCGCTGCGACAATATTCCACGAGCTCCCGATCGAAATCAAACACGTAGCCCCCGGTCGTGGCTTCCTCGTACCATTTGTAGAAAGCGTGTCTGTCCGAGGTTTTCATGCTGTCGGGGGAGTAAAATTCCGCGGCTGGTAACGGCCCTATGTAACCCCGATTCTCCGGTGTGTTGAACAGATGCGGAAAGATACCCTTGCGCGATTCCACAGGGAGTCCGAATGCCTTGGGCAACGCCGCTAGAGCCATAGGCATGTAGGCCAAAGAGTCCAGAAAACGCGTGTGACCCGTCTCCATCAGTATTATCTTGGTGCCGTTTAGAATCACCTGCGGCGGATCTCTGTTGTTCTCCACCAGGTAACGCAGTATGAATTGGGAATCGAATCCGCCAGCGTTATGCGCTATGCAGAAGATCTTTTTGAATCGACAAACGGGCCGCGTCGCAAACTCCACCAACTGTTTAACCGGGTCGTCTCGGAATATGAATTCGCGCACGAGACCGCAGCCGGGACAAGGTGTGTTTATATCCGGCTCGTGTATACAGCTAGTGCACGTCTGTTGTACCACGCACAGATTTGGTACGTGCAGGTTGACATCCCGGCTGCCGGCCACCGAGGCGCACTGTTGCGTTTCAAAGTCATAAAATATAAATATGTTTTCCGAGTTTCCGGTTGGTGGCTTGAGAGGTTGCATGTAGCACTCGTGGTTGAGCGGCTGTACGGATCCGCACGTGTGACAGTACAGGTTGCCGCATGAGTGACCCCCCTTAGCGCGATCGATGAAAAGACCGCACCCGCTGCATATCTGCAGGGTGTCACAGACGCTTCTGCGAGGATCGAACGATCCCGCGACCCGATGTCTCCGCAGACACTCCTCCCCGAAAAACCACCGGCCGCAGGCACCGCATCGCACCCGTACTCCCGCTCTGTCGCACTGTGGTACGGCGTTGCAGCCGGGGCATCTATTCGAACACCTGTGATCGCCCGTGTTTCGATAGGCGATGTTGCAGGGCTCGCAGAAGCGTCTGTTGGCCGCTGCGGCAGTTAGATTCAGTATTGGTTTGTAGTGACCACCCCGAGGAAAGTACAGTATGTTCAATGTGCCTCTGGAGCATACCCCCTGCTCAGCTAGTACGCGCGCCCCGTTGTAAATGGTCTCACCCCCGCGTCCAAAGGTGTTAAAATCATATATTACAACGCTTAGCCCCAGAGGAGCCAGATATTCTTGAAATCTGACGATCTCTCGCATACCGCACCCCTCTGGGGGGACTTCTACGCGCGCCTCTCTGCACAAAACCACGGCAGCCTCCCTCTGAAGTCTCGATTTCGCGTGACGTACGTCGGACCATCGAGGTGTGGGATCCGCGTCGTTGCCCCCGATACCCTCCCTGCTCAGGTAGGCACGAGCAGAAATTATAGCGCGAGGTAGACAAAGATTGTCGCGTTCGACCTCGAGAAGCGATCGTTTGCTCACCTCCTCGTGCGTGAGAGGTTTACTCTTGCGACCGCGACCCACAGGTACGCTGACCCGATTAACCGTGATTCTCAACGCGTCATCCACACAAAATTCGGATGCGCTTTGGGAGAGACTGAAAACGAGCCGCCAGAGATCCTCGTAGCGAGAGTCCCGGACCGGCCTAAACGACAAACCGGCCATTCCCAGAGCAAACGAGGGTGTGTCTAACCCGAACCCTATATAATCGTTCGCGGGATCATCGACAGAGTCCGGGGCAGGGGTCGTGGCGTAATTATGAATATCCCTGATGGCTTCTTCGAGCCAGGTCACAGGATCGACGGTTTCCGGCGGTGTGATAATTTTTAACGTCAAGACGGTCCCTGTGATGGCAAATCTACGATAATATTTACGACTCTCGTCCACAATCACAAATCTGACACCCGGAGGACGTGCGATATGATCCTCTACAGCTGTACTAGCGAGTCTCTCTCTCTTTCCCCCGCCCCGCTGTATGCCTGATATACTGGCCCCTTCGTTGACTCCTCCGGCTCGTTTCAACGCAGCGTAGACAGCGCGGCGCCTCTCTGACAGCCAAGAGTTAAAGTCCCGGTTACACGAGGTGTCTTGAAAATTAGAAAAAAAAGGAGAATGCGGACTAGCGCGTACTCACCGGAGGAATCCTCAGAGATCTCCACCTCCATCTCATCGTCTGTCGACGATTTTGCAGGAGACGGTGGTGGTGTGCCGGCAACCGTATTTTCGGCCTCGGCAGGAGGTGCATTTTCGGCCTGGTCATCGGGAAACGGTGGCGATGCGGTCGTGTTATCTGGTTCGGCATTTTCGACAGCTTCGGCCGCCCTTATCAACTCGCACTCTTCGTCCGCCTCCTCCCGCGCCATAAGCTCGCAGCGAGCCGCAGCGTCGTACAAGAGTTTATCCTCCTCGTCGACCTTCTCCTCCTTTTCGTTTAGCCAATCTGTATCGGGTTCGTCGGTCGAGTTGGCTGTTGCGGAAAAAACTATGAAGCGATACGTTGGTAAAACACCCGTAGAACAGAGTTATTACTTACCCTCGTGAGTCATGTACGCTCGTGTCATCTTGGAGACCCAAGGGGCTGACTGACTACCGCGCTCCCACAACACGTCGACAGCCGTCTTCATACACTCCCAAGAAGCCTCAAACAACCTCATTTCGTACATGCGACCGATATCGCGAATGCAGCAGCACCATAAAAGTCCCCTCAATCGGTGGAGCAGTGCGGGTGCCGGTAAGTCCACCAGCTCGAGCCACCAATTTTCGTCGAAGTCTCGCACTGTTTGGGGAGTGGAACTCCTGGCGTAACGCAACACGTCGCGTACCACATTTCGAACCACGCTGTTACGATAGATCACCCTGTTCACACCCGTTAGCTCGTCTTGAAAATTATTGGATTGCATTTTTAAGCTGTTTGTCATCAAACTGACCAAACTGCACGGATGCAACAGAATTTATAGATCTCATACCAGATCCGTCTAGTGTGGGAATCATACCCCCCTCCCGACGTACGTGTGTGTGTGTGTGACACACTGTGGAAATTTGTGGTGGGATGGGTAGTGTGGTTTTCATAAAATTTTATCATGATTTCCTACATTCAGGATACGACACACCTATACCCTGATCCTAATACCCCTGCCTCCCGTGTGTGTGGGACACAGACGTTGTGAGATTATATGCTGGTTCGAGATAACAAATAACTAGTATTTATATTCCCCCCCACGCTTAAGATATAACACCTATGTACCGCATCTTAACGTCTCGTGAACGAATCATAGACCCCCTCCACCCTACAGTCATACGTGTGGGAATATATATATATATATATATATATATATATATATATATATACGAGGATAGTTCGGGCTAGCAAATAACTGTTTCGAGTATATGCGTAAAAACGATATATTTATTTTCTTAAATTTAAGTGTTAAATTGGTATTGTTTTTCTAAAAAACGATATATTTCCTACATTTATTTTCTTAAATTTAGGTGATAAATTGGTATATGTAATAATTTTTATTATGATTTCCTACATTCAGGATACGACACACCTATACCGGATCCTAATCCCCCTACCTCCCGTGTGTGAGACACAGACGTTGTGAAATTATATGCTAATTCGAGATAACAAATAACTAGTATATATATATATATATATATATATATATCATAGCACCCCTGCCTACCGCCATACGTGGTGAAATATATATTTATATGAATATATACGAGGATGGTTCGGGATAACAAATAACTGTTTCGAGTATATGGGTGTTCACAAAAACAATTTATTCAATACATTTTTTCTCAAATCGGTGTTGTTTTTTTTCTAAAAAGATATATTTATGTAATATGATAATATGATTCAGCGACGATGAATTCGGAACAATGGGGAGGGCGGTCGGGGTGGTGATGAGGGTGAAGCGGGTGGTGATGGTGAAGCGGGTGGCGAGGGTGAGGCTGGTGGCGAAGGTGAGGCTGGTGGCGAAGGTGAGGGTGGTGACGAAGGTGAGGCTGGTGGCGAAGGTGAGGGTGGTGGCGAAGGTGAGTAAGGTGAAGCGGTTGGAGAGTAAGGTGAAGCGGGTGGCGAGGGGATTGATTCTGCGTCTTCGTCGTTGTTAATGGTTTCTTCGTCGTCGTCGTCTTCCTCCTCTGTTTCGTTTGGGATTGATTCTGCGTCTTCCTCGTTGTTAATAGTTTCTTCGTCGTTGTCGTCCTCCTCCTCCTCCTCCTCCTCCGCCGCCGCTGATTCCTCAAGAGTCGAGGAGATTTCTGCGTTTTGCAGTTGTTGTTGTTGTTGTTGTTGTTGTTGTTGTAGCTGTTGTCGTAGCGCACCTCTTTCGGCGAGGCATGCATTCACCCTGGCAACGAACAGATCATTCAGTTCCCACTCCCTGTTAAGTTGTTCGACGATCTCATAGTGCGTGTTGTATGTTTGAGTCACGACACCCTCTTCCGCGTGGTGGGTCCGTAAAAATTGAAGTAAAAACCGCGCGTTTGCGAGGAAGCGATCTCGTAATTCCGCCCTGAGGCGTAATCGATGGGTGCGACGCGCAATTCGTCCGGCATCCATCTGAAATGGTTAAGCACACATTCTTTTGCTTAGAACCCCCTTCAAATTAGAGCGTTAAACGAGAGAGAATCGTACAGACATACCTTTCTTGATCTTCTGTGTTATACCTCCGTACCGGTTGGTCTGCTTCTTTGTTATGCAAGTCTCTATTCATTTGTAGATTTCACTTGGTGGGGTAGTTATAAAAATGTGTGTGTGTCGCGAATATCTAGCGTCCATCGTTGGCGCCTGGAACCGCGTGATGCTGTATCAGCGTCTTACGGAAAGCGACGCGGATCGCTCTCGGAGTACATTATCAGTTTCTGTATTATAGAAGTCCGAGTTACCTATACCTAAAAGATAAGGATGGCTGTTGCGAGTCGGAGTACGTGTTTTACGGGGGAAGTCACGACTCCCCTCTACCTCTCATACCCCGCACAGTACTCATCGGATGACCGTTATGAAAAACGATGCGGATCGCTCTCGGACCACATTATCATTTTCATAATTATGGAAGTCCGAGTTACCGATACCTAAAAGACAGGGATGGCTGTTGCGAGTCGGAGTACGTGTTTTATGGAGGAAATCACGACTCGCCCCTCTACCTCTCATACCCCGCACAGTACTCATCGGATGACCGCTATGAAAAACGATGCGGATCGCTCTCGGAGCACATTATCATTTTCATAATTATGGAAGTCCGAGTTACCGATACCTAAAAGACAAGGATGTCTGTTGCGAGTCGGAGTACGTGTTTTATGGAGCAAATCACGACTCCCCCTCTACCTCTCATACCCCGCACAGTACTCATCGGATGACCGGTATAGGATTTCAATTTTCGCGAAGCTGCCTCCCACCATCGTGCGTTATTACAAGTTTTTGCTGAGGTGTGCAAAACGGTGAGACAGCTCGGTCTCGGTGCAGATGCGGAGCGTTCAGTTGCAACAGAGAAGTCGAGAGCTATGGCCACACCGAAAAAAGGATCGTTGAAAGAGGGGTGTAGTCGATTGTCTAAAACTTTTGACATAGCATTGAAGAAATCCGAGCGTAACCTGGTACTGTCGAGGACGTACGGACTCAACGGTTCGTGGTTGAAAAAAGTGAACATTGGTCTTCGTCTCCGCTTGGATGGGGATTTCGAGCCTGTGGTGAAATTCGTAAATAACTACTCGAGCGGGGTATCCCTCAGCGCCGAAGCATGGGAAGATCTGGCCGGAAAGCTCGAGGATATCGAAAAGTATTTCGAAAAAAGCGAGCGTCCCGCCGGTAGTCTGAGTTCGTTGCTGAGCGATACCATCTCGCTAGCCGGAGGGTGTGCCTTGCGTTTAACATCGGCTCACGGTTCGAAAGTAGTTGCATTCTATGCGAGCAATCCTGACGGTGCCGAAAGTCAGCAGGGGTACGGGGAGGAGGAGGAGGGTGATAACACTGGTGAACCTGGATGGAAGAAACGAAAGACCTATTCGCCAGTAATTGTAATGCAGAAGGTTACGTTTGACGGTCTGCGGCATATCGCCTGCTGTATAGACGAGTATATCATTCAACTGGAGCAGCTGGTAGACGATGTCAACAAGTGCAAGGAGTTGCTGGTTCGTCACTTTGCCACCATCGTGCGATCCAGAAAGATGAAGACCCCGACTCTGCAGCAGATCGGTGTCATTGTGTGCGAGGAGGCCGATGCAGCGAAGGATACACTCCACAGGGACTTGCTGGATGTGGAATTCTGCCGTATCCATTTAAATGTTGTATTCCACGAGTTGACCCGTTTGTTTCTACATTACATCATAGCCGACATATGTCAGAGCGTTATAATTGACAAGTGAAGTGTATCGTTGCCGGCATAATGTCGACGCTGTCTAATTGATAAGTGGGTATGTGAGAGAGAGAGAGAGAGAGAGAAACTGTCAGACCGCTTTGACCCTGGGGTTTCATCTCCGCATGATTCGAATCACGAGACTTGAGCAAGTCCAAACATCAGTCATTCGCGATGTATCGAGAGGACGAAACTTCCGGCTCTCCTCCGCGTGAGCCCGGTACAAGCGTCCCGACACCATCCTGGGGTATTCATTCATGAATATGCCAAGATAGCGTCAGGACACTTGTACCGGGTTGTCGCGGAGGAAGGCTGGTTGGCTCATCGTTTCGATACGTTTCGTATAGCCGATGTGAGGATTTGCTCTAGTCATGTGATTGCGAATGGACGATGATGCGAGCCCAGGAGCAGCGCGCTCTGTAGTTTAGACTGTTCGATATAAGGGATGAATGTGAAAACTAGTCTCAATATGAGACCGAATTAGATCCCAATTAGAGGTCATCACGATCTACAGAACCGATGAATTGGGCTGCGGTTTTCCTCTCAATGTCGGTATGATTCTCCCGACGCTATCCTGGGGCATTCATTCATGAATGTGTCAAGATAGCGTCAGGAGGATTGTAGCGGGATTAAGAGGAAGACCGCGGTTTCGTTCATCGGTTCTCTAGGTCTCGGATGACCTCTAATTGGGATCTGTCAGGTCTTACGATCGCGCTCTGTTGTACCTACTGTAAAACTAGTCTTAATAGTAATATCGATCAAATGAAAAAAAAAAGATTATTGTAAAACCTATCTTAAGAGTAATATCAAATAAACGAATATTTGAAAAATAATTTGTGTCGATCCTTGCATATACCCTGTCATGCTTTATTAATTTCAGCTAGTATATAGGATAAGAATTTATTATTATTTCAGAACCATCGTCTTTGTATGGTATCTCAGTATATCTGATTGAAAAAAAAATAGCCATGTTTGATTTTGAAAAAAAGTAGCCATATTGGATTTTGAAAAAAAAGTAGCCATATTGGATTTTGAAAAATAGTAGCCATCTTGGATTTTGAAAAAAAAAGTCGAAACAGTCGCCATATTGGATTTGAGAAAAACGACCACCATCTTGGATTTTGAAAAACGACCGCCATCTTGAATTTTGAAAAAAAGTAGCCATCTTGGTTTGTATGGGCGGCGCCATCTTGGATCAGACTATCTGTCGTCTCTCTCACTGGCGCCAAATCCCCACTCCTGCCGGGTGACGTCATTTGTTATGACTCGCCATGGCTGTCACCTACTACTAAGAACTTATATTCAAATAAAATAAACTGTCAATATAGCATCACGAAATCAAACAAGGTATAATTATACTTAGATAGACTTTAAGGGGGGGGTTAACCCAATCGGTTACCGATTTGTCTATTTTCTCCGAAACGGGGTAATCAATCGACTTGTCCTTTCGGCAGCCGATGTTTGACGAGTAATGAGTTCGAACTGGTACGTTTGATCGGATGAAATCGGGATTTTTTTTATTTTTTTCGATCGAAAAGTATTGGCGTGCCATTTATTGCGACTTATATCAAAGCCCACGCATCAAAAATGCAAAATCGACTCCCTGAGCCCGATTCTGTGAGAAATTCTGAACATAACCATCCCAAAACATCTTTGTTTTCGACAACGATGAAGGTGGAAGTTGTATTCCACGTTTTTGTGGTAATTTTCGTGATTTTCAGAGACTGGGAGCGGCCATCGCCGCTACAGCTGCTGATATAACGCGGTGGTTCCCAGAACGCCCGTGAGATGTCACCACGCGCCCATCTGAACTTCATCCTTTTACTATAGTATAGTATACTTTTACGGTGACATCTCACGGGTGTTCTGGGAACCACCGCATTATATCAGCAGCTGTAGCGGCAATGGCCGCCCCCAGTCTCTGACAATCGCGAAAATTACCACAAAAACGTGGAATACAACTTCCACCTTCATCGTTGTCGGAAACAAAGATGTTTTGGGATGGTTATGTTCAGAATTTCTCACAAAATCGGGCTCAGGGAGTCGATTTTGCATTTTTGATGCGTGGGCTTTGATATAAGTCGCAATAAATGGCACGCCAATACTTTTCGATCGAAAAAAATAAAAAAATCCCGATTTCATCCGATCAAACGTACCAGTTCGAACTCATTACTCGTCAAACATCGGCTGCCGAAAGGACGAGTCGATTGATTACCGTTTCGGAGAAAATATACAAATCGGTAACCGATTGGGTAAACCCCCCCCCCCCTTAAGCAACGTGTAAATATAGTAAATAGGGTTGCAACCGTAGATTAGTTAATTGAATAAATAGATTTTTGGATATTATAAAAAAGTAAGTTAATCAGATGCCAAACCCCTTTCCCAGGACCAGTGATACCCAGGTCTGGCACAGCTATTATTTGGGAGTAAATTAACTTCAATAAATTAATATTTAAAAGTTAAGAGGGTAGAGTGCAGCCTTAGTGCGTTATCGTACTCAGGTCTGTGGGGAGGCGGCTTCAGCTACACGGTAGCTCAAGTCCGTAATAGGTACGGCTAACAATTAATAGTAGAAGTCTCAATAAAAAATATAAATCGAGCAAAGAACACACTATAACAAACCGGTTCGCGTCACCTTCGGTAACGCTCATCATCCGAAAAGTTACAATATAATATTATATATAAATATATATAGCTTTATTTGACTGTGCGTAGATATTTATATGGTTATATATAATCATATATTGTCATATATAATTATATATAACCATATAATAGTACATTACGATACGAGTGCGGTAAAACTTTTTTTGACGAGTGTGAGGTTGCAGCACGAGCCGAAGGCGAGTGTTGCAATCACACGAGATCAGAAGAAGTTTTTCCGTCGAGTATAGTACAAAATTTTACTTCATAAAGTCTGAAAATGGGGATTTTACCCACGCGAAGCGTGGGTAAAACGTCCATTATCACACTGCGTGAAGTAAACCTATGTATGGTTTTAGTTTTTTGTCAGATATAATTGTATATGAATATATATGGGGAGTTTCATATGAAATGTACAATTGGTTGTCCACACCCCTTTCTATTTGTCTCAAACTTAGTCAAGTTGAGTAATGGGTTGAAAAAAAAATTCCTCTAAATAATGAAAATTCTAACTTTTACAGGTCGCGAGTAACACCGAATCACAAATTTTTAATTATTTTTTTCAAATCGCTGTAGCTCCCAAACTACATGTCCGCGCCTAAAAATCAAGTAGATCAAAAGTTTTGTAATTTGATGTACTTTTCGATGTTGCCGCGAGACAAAGTGGATTTTCAGTTAATGGTGAAAAAACCGTGAAAAAAGCGATATTGATCTCGTTCCCCAAACTTTTTTGGGGTCCAACTTTCATCATAAAATGCGGCTATTTTTCCCGAAAATTTTCGTGTAAAGAAAAGTCACGGGACTTAACTGGTTGAAGAGATATGAGGAAATTTCTATGAAAAAACGACCGGATTTGGACTTTTTCTGAATTTTTCAAAACTGTCGAAACTTTTTTTTACGTGAAATAGACGTGAAAAGAGCCAACACTATTGTCTTTTTTCACATCTATTTCACGTAAAAAAAGTTCCAATAGTTTTGAAAAATTCAAAGTCAGAAAACGTCCAGATCCGGTCGGTTTTTCCTGGAATTTCCCTCATATCTCTTTAACCAGTTGAGTCCCGTGACTTTTCTTTACACGAAAATTTGCGGGAAAAATAGCCGCATTTTATGATGAAAAATGGACCCCAAAAAAGTTTGGGGAACGAGATCAATATCGCGTTTTTCGCGTTTTTTATACCATTAACTGAAAATCGACTTTGTCTCGCGCCAACATCGAAAAGTACATCAAATTACAAAACTTTTGACCCACTTGATTTTTAGGCGCGGACATGTAGTTAGGGAGCTACAGCGATTTGAAAAAAATAATTCAAAATTTGTGATTCGGTGTTACTCGCGACCTGTAAAAGGTAGAATTTTCATTATTTAGAGGATTTTTTTTTTCAACCCATTACTCAACTTGACTAAGTTTGAGACAAATCGAAAGGGGTGTGGACCACTGATCTCTAATATACACTGGATAGTGTATAGGCCGAAATTTCTGTGACGATTAGAAGCTGGCGGTTGGTGGCAATCTGACAACCAATATGGCGGCGTTACAGTAGAGATACAGTCCGATCTCTCAATAAACCCTCTCTCTATAAACCCGCTTCCCCAGTTTCTCGCTCACAGCGTTCCCCCACTCCGCCTATTAAGACATAGCGTAGCGAGGAAAGAGAGAGACGGAAAACCATTGGTGCGACTAGCGAAGAAGGCAGAGTGGGGGTACCTCATTTCGTGGAAAAACTCTTCCCCTTGGCGGCTTGGGAGGGCTTATAGAGAGATCGGACTGTATATCTATATATGTATAGATATATATAGATATACATCAGTGGTCTGAACCGAGGGCAAGTGTGCATCAAATATACTTCACTTACCAATTGGAACACAGCCTAAGTGTATGAATTCAATTTTATTTATGCCAAAATGGTAATGGATTGTAGTTTTTGTGGTAGAAGAGCAGATAATTTTATCAGTAGGTACACAAATGGATTATAATTGAGGTCGTTATTTATTTTCCCTATAAGGTTATAGGGTTAGGTTACTCTGTTTACGATGCATTATGCTGCTAGATATTTATTGAGGAAATTGAATATCACGTACAGATCAGTATTATTTATTAGTATCCGCTTATTTATATGTATAGAATACGGGTGTATTAACAATTGAATTCATAAATTACGCAGCTTTTCCAACCTAAATATGTGTAGTTCATACTGTCGTTCAAATTTACCGCCATATTGGGTGTCAAATTGCCACCAATATTGAGCTTCTAATCGTCACAGCGAGCGGTGGCTAAAAGGCCGCGCGCGTACACTATCCAGTGTATAATAGAGATCAGTGGTGTGAACAACCAATTGTACATTTCATATGGAACTCCCCATATATGTATACAATATGCAACTATATATAAGCATATAAAATTCTATCTGAACTGATATAATTTTATAAAATTTTATAAGATTTTGTAAAATTATATATAATTTTAAATGATTATATAAAAACTTTTTTTCCGGGGATACAAACGAAATTTGGCACCCGGGTAGGCAGACGACGCGCTTTTCGACTCTTGCCCCTTCTTCGGAACGCTCTATCTCGGAAGCTATCGATCGTACATAAGCGGTCAAGAACGAAATTTTGTAGAGAATTTTGTGGGCTATTTGCAGCCTACGTGGCGCTGGAGAGAAGATATTCTCGAAAAACTGATTTTCGTGACCATTTTTCAAGATGGCGGCGCGAGAAGCGGTCGCTCAAGGTCGAAAACTTAGAATACTTATCAGGACATCAAACTGTACAAACCTACCAAATTAGAACTTTCCTTGACCTTTTGCAGCGAAAGCCATATTTTATGTCTTCATTGCCTGCATTCAATATGTATTTGATTTATTGGTGATTTCAATTTTATAGGTATGAGAGACACGAATATTATCCACCATAATATTCATAATATAGTAATATATATTATAAATATGTATAAATGAATCAAAAAGATTTAATTTGTTGAGAGAATAAATTTATTTCAACACTTTTCTGCAATTATGAAAACCCATGAAAAATAAAGCTCCTAATTCCCGGAATTTACCGCGTGCCCATCAGTTCGCCGCAGCGTACACTGTTGCAAATTTGTCATAGCTGATTGTGTCTCCGTTCCGTGTCGAATAAAATTAATATTTTTCGTGAGTCAATATCTCCGAAACGAAGTAGTAGAAATTAATCATTTTTTTTTTTTAATTAATCAACAACCACAACAGTACTGCATACAGGAGTGGTTTTTTTTTCTGAAATCAGAAGTGACACAAAAATAAATAAGAAATAAATAAATGAAAGATATCCCAGGACGGCAGATAGATACAATGGTAGTTAAATTACAGATAAGCAAAAGGAAAATGGTTAGAGCGCAAAAAAAAAAGAAAATAACAAAATATGCCTAAAATAAGCATTGCAAATTAATTAAAAAAAAAAGTAGCGGCGGAATGTGATTCCGGCGTCGCACACAATATGGCGGTTAGGCCGCAAAACTCTGGTTAAAATTCCATCAGAAACCCACAGAATATTGAACCGAAATGTATAGGAACTTGACGGAATTCTGTCCGCTGTATCTGCACAAGTGACCCAACATTTAATTTCTATCAGCTCCTATCAGCTTTATGTACGCATCACTATGAATTTCACACCGTATCTATTGGAATTCTGACTGCTTTACGGCATCTATCCGCAATAGCGTGTACAAAATCTATCAGCATTTGTCCGCATCCGCTCTTCACAACGAGCCACCCGCTTCTGACTGCAATTACAGAAAGCCCGTCTATTTGCACCTGTACGCATCGCTGAGTGGCATCCGCACCCGTCTGGATCCATCCGCAATTGCATGTACAAATTTTATCGGCCTCTATCCGCGTCCAATATCCACAACGAGATATCCGCTCCTGTCTGGAATTGCGTACACAAATTCTATCGGCCTCTATCCGCGTCCGATACTCACAACGAGACATCAGCTCCTGTCTGGGATTGCGTACACAAATTCTATCGGTCTCTATCCGCGTCCGCTACCCACATTGAAACACCTGCTTCTGACTGCAATTACGGATAGCCCGGCTGTTCGCATCTGTATGCATCGCTGAGCGGCATCCGAACCCATCTGGATCCATTGCATGTACAAATTCCATCAGCCTCTATCCGCGTCCGATATCCACACCGAGATATCCGCTCCTGTCTGGAATTGCGTACACAAATTTTATCGGTTCCTATCCGCGTCCGCTATCCACATTGAAACACCCGCTTCTGACTGCAATTACAGACACCCTGATGGCCCCTTGGGACCTACACAGGACAGAATCCGGACAAACGTCGCGGACGTCCTCAGGACGTCCTAGTGTGTCATTTTAGGACGGCTCGAAGACAGAATAAGGACATTGTGAATTCATGATGAGATACGCTCCGGACATCCGCAAGACGTCTTAATCATGTCCTCAGGATGCATCCCCACATTTTTCGCCTGTTTTCGAGATCGAGGGCGGACATTTATGAGATACATGATTAGAATACCAGGACGTCCGCGGGACGTTTTCACTATGTCCTCAGGATGTCTTGTCGAATTCTTCGATGGGTTTGTGGACACGTGGGGGACATGTATAAGACACGTGATTAGAATATCAGGACGTATAATTGCTGGTTACAAATCATATTGCTGGTGCTTCAAGATATCACTAAAGACACTCGAATTCACGCGAAGCCATCAGGACATCCGTCGGACCTCATCCTCAGCCCTTTTGCGTGAAAGGCGTTTCTCCGAATTGGCAGTTACCCGGGAAGGAAAGCAGAAAATATCGTCAAATGAACGGAGTGAATGAAAGGGCGCATAAGTAGCCCGTCGAACACGTAATGACATGTTACTGTACTACCTTGAGGCGAGATCACAGTGACCTGGGGACAGCATCGACCTTAAGTTGTAAATGACCGCAGGACATGAATAAGAATAATCAAATGTCTCGGAGACACAGCCAGGACATCGCTGAGTCTTTGAGACACTACTAAGCGCACGTGAACTTGTGCGAAGCTATTCGGACATCCGTAGGACCTCATCCTTACGTTGTGAATGACCGCAGGACATGAGTAACTACGGTCAATTTCTCGAAGACGTGGCTAGAAACATTGCCGGGTCTTCAAGACATCACTGAAGACATTCGAATTTGCGCAAAGTCATCAGGACGTCCGTTGGACGCCAACCTTGAATTGCTAATGATCGCGGGACATGAGCAAGGACTTTAAAATGTTTCGAGGACTTGTCGGAGACATCGTTGAGTCTTTAAGACACCACTGAGGACATTTAAATTTGTACGAAAATATCAGGACGTCCTTCGGGCCGCAGCATTATACCGCGAATGACGGTGGGACATGAGTAAGGACAGTGAAATGTTTTGAGGACATAGCCAGAGACACTGCTGGATCATCAGGACACCACTAAGGACACTCGAATTCGGACAAATAGTTCGGGATGTCCTCCGGACCTCGTTAGGCTGCCGTCCCATGGTCCGGAATTTGTTCCGTCTCTACGAATCCGGAATCTAGTTACTTTTCAAGCGCCAATCAGAGGCGTTCTGGACATTCCGTTCCGCGTGCGCTACCAGTATTTGCGAACTGTCAAACAAATTTCCAGTGTATCTGTGTGTGTGTAACTCAGAATTTTCAACCACACAGCTGCGATGGTTTACAAAACGGTTTCGGCATCCATGGTACTTTTATAATCTTCAGGATTTGTTTTCTATACCTGGCGAAGGCGAAGATACTGCTGGCACCATACGTTTATCTTTTTCGTAGGTTAGAGATGCCACCACATACATGCCTTGATGCTTGTGTATGGGTGACACGAATCCGTCCCTGTCAGTATCCCGTGTCCCATGATCCGGAATTTACCGACACGGAACCGCTGGCACCCAATCGCAGCCGCGAATTCCGAACTTGGCGCCAAAAGGAACGGTCGCAATTCGCCGGCGATCGTTGGGTCCGTATTAATTCCGCCTCATGGGACAGTAGGAGAAAAACATCCCGCAAGCCAGTGAGGGCGGAACGCCTGTGATTGGCGCCTCGAAAAGTGACTAAATTCCGGATCCGTTCCGGATCCGCGATTTCCGTACCATGGGACGGCAGCCTTATCCAATTGAGGATGACCGCAGGACCTGGGTGAGGGCAGTAGAATGTCTCAAGGACATGGTAATGGACGCTATTTGGACCTCGGGACACTACTCAAGACGCTACCAAGTCTTCAAGATACCATTGCAGACGCCTGAATGTCTGGCGGACATAGATAGAGACACGTAAATGTCCTCTGGACATGCGCAGGACGGGATTCCGGACAAAATTCATGTCCGCAGGGGCCATCAGGGCAGCCCGGCTGTCTGCATCTGTACGCATCGCTGAGCGGCATCCGAACCGATCTGGATCCATTGCATGTACAAATTCTATCGGCCTCTCTCCGCGTCCGATAAAAACAAAAAAGAAAAAAAAAAAATCGATTTTTTTTGACACAGTCTAATACAGTCGACCATCCCGATAAGGCCTATCTCAATAACGCCGCTTCCCCAGGTTAGCACGTCGAGCAGTTACCCCAATCTCAAGCAGATAAGGCGAGCTCGAATTTTATCCGAAAATATTCTCAATAAGGCCGCTCGACGCACTTGCTTTTTACATATACTTTTAAATGCAAAATCAGTATTTAGATATGCACGAGGTGCCGGCCTTATTGAGAATAGTTGCAGTGTAAACATCGCCGGCGAGCGCGACGGTGCGGAGTGGGGGAACTATAGGATTCGCAGAAAAACTCTTTCCTTTTCCGCGTTGACCGGCTATATTGAGAGGGTCGACTGTATTATATACTTCACTCCCGGTATGTGTACCTATACATGTTAGTCTCCGTCCAGGTGAGTGTTCATGTAATGTAGGCTTGACAGCAACTGAAAAACGTGACCGGGCGTTCGATTTCGCTCCCGCCGTGGCAGGCCTGTATTCAGCTATCTCTCATGCACTCGCACGTCTATATAGGTAACGCGTGTTTCATTTCTCCCTGAAGTTAGGCATCTGTTTAGGATACGACGTCAGCCTTTCAGAATTAATTCAAAGTTTAATTTCACATCAATTCGCAGTTGTTTATTTTTTGTACACAATAGTGCATAATGATTATACATAGCTGTACAGAAACAAATCAAATGTTCTCCTTTATCTGTAAACTAACTAAATAAAAACTTTGATTTCCGAACAAAAAGATTATTTGGGATTTGTCGATCCACATATAAAAGGCAGTGCTCTAAAGATATACGTTAGCATGTAAAAACATCCGGATACAGGTACATTAGGGTCCTTTTTTTGGAACGACTATTTTTTTTTTGCAACTCCCCATTGAAAATCTTGTTGTAGACGTCGAAAAGGGAATCCTGTCCAATTTTTAGCTCTTCATTCCAATTCCAGCACTCGCGCTTTTGTTTTTAAGTTTTCCCATGCTAAAAGCATGTAAACATTACGACTTTTTCTTTTGCCGCGCAAAACTCAGCCGCATTTCAATGGATTGTTCTGATCCTAGACTCATTTGACAGAGAATTTAGTGTTCTTCAAAAGTGCCCAAGATAGTTTGACTGACTTGAAAATATTGAACTTGACATTTTGTTGGAATTTTATATTTAAAAAAATCAAAGTCCTTATATCTTTTGAAATACTGGTTTGAGAGACTTTATGCATTGGACTTTTTTGTAGAGAAATAAATTTCCTACAAAATTGTTACGAAGCTTTTTTCTCCAAGTCAAACTGTTTATTTGCCCACAGCGAGAAAGAAGAATTATGCATAAAATCGACTTTGAAGGCTCACACAGGTTCAGCGGTTGAAACCACAGCCAAACTACCAATGGCACTTTTGAAGAAGACTAAATTCTCTGTAAAATGAATCTTGGATGAGAACAATCCATTGAAATGCGGCTGAGTTTTGCGCGGCGAAAGAAAAATTCGTAATGTTTACATGCTTTTAGCATGGGAAAACTTAAAAAGAAAAGCACGAGTGCTGGAATTGAAATGAAGAGCTAAAAATTGGACAGGATTCCCTTTTCGACGTCTACAACAAGATTTTCAATGGGGAGTTGCAAAAAAAAAAAAAAAAAAAAAATAGTCGTTTTAAAAAAAGCACCCTAAGGTACATCAATAGAAAATGACGTAATGAACTAGTTTATTAGCTGCGTATAGATACGGATAGAATTCATACGTGGATGATGCGGATAGAGGTACATTGGAAACGGATAGAATCATCCAATTCAACTGCGCATAGATACGGACAGAATATGTGGATGGTATTGAAACAGGTGCGGATAGAGATACATTAGAAGCGGGTGGGATGAACTATCAAACTGCGTATAGATTATGGATTGCACTCTTACCTGGATTTGCTCATTATTCCGGATAGGCAACGCGTGCGACAGAACTGCAGATAGATGCGGATAGAAATTCTGCCCATTTGATACTAAAATGCGTATAGAATCAGACACGCGCGGATAGGATTTCTGTCCGCTGTTGCACACAGATGCGTATGGGACGAGTATTTCCAACTGCTGCTATCCGGAATTGCAGTGACAAAAACACATACGATACGGACAGGATTCATCTTCTGTCTGTTTCTGATGGAATTTTAAGCAGGGAAGATAAATAAACAATAACCAAAAAAAAAAAAAAAAATTAAAAGATACACTCCTCAAAAGAATTAAAGCAACACCTAACCTCTAAACGAAAAATAGCGAATTTTTAAACGCTTGTATCTTTGGACCAGAAGGTCGGACAGGGATGACCGGGCGCTAAAATTGAAGCTCGAAATGTCTTCTGCAACTCCCATGAAGCGGTTCATGTCTCGTTTCGAAGGAGCGCCACTTTTAAACAAACAGTGCGTAAATCCATTGTTTGATGCAAACTTGAATCGAATCTACGGGAAGCAGGATTTTTTTTCTCAAAAATTCAATTTCCCTCAAAGATAAGAAATTTTCTTATCTTTTGAATGCTCCCCTTGCCGCTCCCCTGCGATTTTTCTCCACCGAGCTAGGCGTGTTAAGAGTAAGAAACTCCGTAACATCTTCAAACCGCTTCAACTTTTGACCAACTCATCGTAAAACAATTTTCGACACACCATTTGGAAGCTGATTTTATACTCTTTACGTTTCACTTTTCAGATTACCTCATTTTTGATTTTTAAAGATTATTCAGCCACTTTTACCAAGAAAAACGTCATGTCGAATGTGTCCAAAATCGAGACAAAAGGCACCCCCCGAAACTGTACTCAAATCAATTGGAAATTGAAATTGACCAATTTTTTACGAAACTTCAAACCCTTTTCTCTAAAATGCCACCCTGTTCATTTCGTTACGACCTTTTTTGGCGGAGCCACGCGAGTTTGAAGCAGACAACTCCACAAAATCTTTGATCTGCCATATCTTCTGACCAAATCGTCGTAGAACGATTTTTCGCGAAGCATTTTGAGCGGGATTGCATCGGCTACGAGGTGTCGCAATCGAATTATTCCTTTTTTTGATCTCGTTTCACATTTGCAAAGTTTCACATTCCTAAATTTTAAAATTTTCTAACCTTTTGTTTGCGTTTGTGCCTCCGCTCTTGGCGTTACCCAGGATCAACGACGTGGACGTGGCGCGGATTGAATCCCTTTGGGGTGCTGTTTTTCGTGAGTCCCCTTGCCTCTCATGTTCATGTGCGGTCACGCAATCTGTCCTCTAAAATCGTGTGTTACCTCCCCGATTTTCAATGACTGCTTGAAGTCGCATGCGCATATTAATGCACCGTCGAATTTGTGCCTGTGGGATAGCGTTCCAGTGCGAAAAACAAGCACGTCATTGATCCTGGGTAACGCCAAGAGCGGCGGCACAAACGCAAACCAAAGGTTAAAAAATTTGAAAATTTAAGAATGTGAAACTTTGAAAATGTGAAACAAGATCAAAAAAAGGAATGATTCCATTGCGACACCTCGTAGCCGATCTAATCCCGCTCAAAATGCTTCGCGAAAAATCGTACTACGACGATTTGGTCAGAAGATATGGCAGATCAAAGATTTTGTGGAGTTTTCTGCTTCAAACTCGCGTGGCTCCGCCAAAAAAGGTTGTAACGAAATAAACAGGGTGGCATTTTAGAGAAAAAGGTTTGAAGTTTCGTAAAAAATTGGTCAATTTCAATTTCCAATTGATTTGAGTACAGTTTCGGGGGGTGCCTTTTGTCTCGGTTTTGGACACATTCGACATGACGTTTTTCTTGGTAAAAGTGGCTGAATAATCTTTAAAAATCAAAAATGAGTTAATCTGATAAGTGAAGCGTAAAGAGTATGAAATCAGCTTCCAAATAGTGTGATGAAAATTGTTTTTCGACACTGCGTGTGCAAAGTTAAATTTTGCGCACGCTTCGCGTGCATAAAATTCAACTTAACGCACGTTGTGTTAAAAATGAAGTTCGACACACGTGCGAAAGATGATTCTCGACTCGTGTGATTATCACCCTCGCTTCGCTCGGGCGAGAAACTTCACACTCGTCCGAGAATCAACACTTTCGCACTAGTATCGAAAAGTACTATTGCGATGAGTTGGTCAAAAGTTGAAGCGGTTTGAAGATGTTACGGAGTTTCTTACTCTAAACATGCCTAGCTCGGTGGAGAAAAATCGCAGGGGAGCGGCAAGGGAAGCATTCAAAAGATAAAAAAATTTCCTATCTTTGAGGGCAATTGAATTTTTGAGAAAAAAAAATCCTGCTCCCCGTACATTCGATTCAAGTTTGCATCAAACAAAGAATTTACGCACTGTTTGTTTGAAAGTGGCGCTCCTCCGAAACGAGACATGAAAACGGATATCCGCTTCATGGGAGTTGCAGAAGACATTTCGAGCTCCAATTTCAGTGCCCGGTCGTCCCTGTCCGACCTTCTGGTCCAAAGATGCAAGCGTTTGAAAGTCCGCTATGTTTCGCTTAGAGGCTAGGTGTTGCTTTAATTCTTTTGAGGAGTGTATTTAAGTTAACGCAAGGTAATAGAGAAAGTTAGGCTAAATAATATTTAAATTTAAACTACACGGAAAGAAAAATATAGTACTGGTTACCAAGCCGGATAGTACTCAGTGCTATCTGAAATGTAGAAAAATTTCAGCTTACATTCAGTACAATCTGGATAGTAGTGGCTACTATCCAGATACTACTCAGTATTATCTTAGATGTCACTCAGTAACATCTGAGATTGTACAGCGTCAGATGGCACTGAGTACCATCGAGATACTAACCAGTTACATGCCAGATAGTATACGTTTCTATATTATGATGTTACAGTGTCGTATCCCGTTGGTTTTTTTCACGCGCATGCGCATTCCGTACTGTTTATGTGTTTTTATTCACATGCAATACCGCGATCGAATGTTGAAATATAATTTTTATATCTTTCTATACTATTGTATTGATTTTATATTTAGTGATGGTGATATATTCTATAGTAATTATAATCTGACGATTATACCGGGAAATATCGATGAATAATATAGATGATATTAAGTTCAATAAACGGTTGTTCGTAGTCTCGGTTGTCGTCTCACTCGTAGTTTTTACCCTGACGTGAGCATCCTTCCTCGTGGTATCGCGTACCTAACTGTGCAGTTTTTCACGGCGCTTGCATCTGTGTGCTTTCCGCCTCGTCTACGCGTCCACGGCTCGGTTCTGTGCAGTTTCTCGATTAACATCCACGCTTTTTCGTGGTCTGTCACGCTGCTTGTGATAGGAGCGCCCACGACTGTGTGTCACAACAAAGGATTACAGTGTGCTTGTGTAAGTGCGCTCCGTGGACTCTTGACCATCTCCTCTCTCTATCATGTCCAGTGGTTCGTCTCCCTCGCGGGCTAGTGCTGTCACCTGCTCTGGCTGCTCGAAATCGGTTGCCAGCCCTCTCTCTTGCTGTAAGTGTGGCCTGTCTTACCATCCCAGCTGTGCCGAGAAGAGAAGGATTTTAGATCCCACGCGTTCTCGCTTGACCTGCTGTTGTCCCGTGCCCGATGCTGACAAGATCCTCCATGAGCTCAAGCAGTTTATTCGGCAGGAATGTCAGGACGTTAAAAGGGGTGTCGGCGATCTTAAGCGCCAAATTCAAGACTTCCAAGCTAAGCTCTCTGCCGTTGACTCTAGACTCGACGGTCTGACTGCCGATGTTTCTTCCTGTCGCGATGAAGTCGCGAGTGTCTGTGCTGAAAATCTTTCGCTTAAGGCCTCGTATGCGGAAGTTGCAGCCAAGGCTGATTGCCTCGCGGGGCAGCTGGCTGAGATCGCCCAGCGCGACACCGCGCCTACCCTGGCCGCTCCTGGCAACATCAGTGTGGACGTCCTCACCTCCGAGTTAAGCGAACGCCAGCTCAGAGCTACCAATGTCATGCTCTTCGGTCTTGCCGAATCTTCAGCTGCTACTCCTGTCGCCCAACGTACTGAGGATCTTGCTGCTGTCGGTAGTGTCCTATCTGCAATTGCGCCTGCTGTCCCCTCCGACGGGCTCCGCCTTTTTAGGCTGGGTAAGCCAGGGCGTCCTGACGCCCGACCACGGCCGCTGAAGGTAATTCTATCCTCATCCTCCGACGCGGCTGCCATTCTTCGATCTGCCCGCCATCTGAGGACTCAGGCAGCGTACAAACACCTCTACATTACCCCGGACCGCACCCCCGCACAGCTTCGCGAGTACCGCCACTTGAGGCAGCAACTGGGTGATAGGTTGGCTGCAGGTGAGTCCGGCCTTGCTCTGCGCTATCGAAATGGTACTCCGCGAATTGTCAGGGCGGGTAGCTCCGCACCCCATTTAAACTAGGTGTGCCCAACAGCAATCCTGTCTCCCTGTTTCGTTGCTATTACCAAAATGCTCGTGGTATCAACACCAAAACCAAGGACCTCCTATGCGCGACTTCTGACCTGACGTATGACATCATTGCACTATCGGAAACATGGCTTAAGCTTGCGGTGGGTAGCTCGGAGTTCATCGATCTAAATGCTTACGCGGTGCACCGCTGTGATCGTGTCGACCGGAGAGGCGGTGGCGTGCTCGTTGCTGTTAAGAGGCTCTTCTGTTTTTCATCTATCGACTTCAGTGTGCTTGCTGCCTCGGTACCCTCGTCCAGCATCGTGGGAATCAACATCTCCTTTCGCGGCTCCACGCTCACTGCATGTGCACGGAGAAAAGTAAACACTGGTGGCCAATGTGCAAGACATTGGTAGGCAATGTCTAGCCGGAACGAGCGGCGCTCGACACGGGCCACTCGTTTTTCGACATGGCCTGCTCGTGTCTCGCGCATTGGTCACCAGTGCCTTAGACACGGACAGAAAAACATCGAGAATCCGTGTTTTGTCACTGAGAGCCAATGTCTAAAACACGGCCCAGCAGTGCGCTACGCATTGTATGCCTTGATTATATTGAGTATTGAATTTTTTGAAAAAGACTGTAATTTTTATGTTTACGTTAATTTGCAACTTTTGAGATTCTTTGAAAATCTCAAGATTTCAGAATTTTTCGAATATCTTGAAAACCATAAATTTTTTCAAAATACTCGATTTTTCACATTTTGCGAATCTTAAAATTCAAAACTTTCGTCTGGAAAACTCGATATTCTTTTTACTCATACTTTTTAGGCACGATCGTTGAAAACGGAGTGCCTTATACATTCGACATCGCGAAAAACGTCGGATCGAATAAAACTCCTGAAATCATATAGGAAGCACGTTTTGACACCTGGGTAGTCGTTTTTTGACATTTTCAAGAGTGGTGTATGTGACCACCCCATTTCTTGTAAACACGGTTTCAGCCACACCCTTGAACCAATTTCGATAAAATTTGCAGAGGATACTTTTATCACCCTGCAGATGTGCAAATTTCATTGTCGACCCGATCCGACTTCCGGTGTGGAAACGGCATTCGCTAACTTCGTCAATTTTGAAGATAGAATATTGAGCTTCGAAATGTAGTTTTCAGATAGGAAAAGAAAATTTTGTGAATTTTTGAGGATTTTTCCCGCACCTGCATCCGGGTGCAAACTCGTACGAGTTCCTTGTAAACACGGTTTCGGCCACACCCTTGAACCAATTTCGATGAAATTTGCAGAGGATACTTTTATCACCCTGCAGATGTGCAAATTTCATTGTCGACCCGATCCGACTTCCGGTGTGGAAATGGCATTCGCTAACTTCGTCAATTTTGAAGATAGAATATTGAGCTTCGAAATGTAGTTTTCAGATAGGAAAAGGAAATTTTGTGAATTTTTGAGGATTTTTCCCGCACCTGCATCCGGGTGCAAACTCGTCCGAGTTCCTTGTAAACACGGTTTCGGCCACACCCTTGAACCAATTTCGATAAAATTTGCAGAGGATACTTTTGTCACCCTGCAGATGTGCAAATTTCATTGTCGACCCGATCCGACTTCCGGTGTGGAAACGGCGTTCGCTAACTTCCTCAATTTTGAAGATAGAATATTGAGCTTCGAAATGTAGTTTTCAGATAGGAAAAGAAAATTTTGTGAATTTTTGAGGATTTTTCCCGCACCTGCATCCGGGTGCAAACTCGTCCGAGTTCCTTGTAAACACGGTTTCAGCCACACCCTTGAACCGATTTCGATGAAATTTGCAGAGGATACTTTTATCACCCTGCAGATGTGCAAATTTCATTGTCGACCCGATCCGACTTCCGGTGTGGAAACGGCATTCGCTAACTTTGTCAATTTTGAAGATAGAATATTGAGCTTCGAAATGTAGTTTTCAGATAGGAAAAGAAAATTTTGTGAATTTTTGAGGATTTTTCCCGCACCTGCATCCGGGTGCAAACTCGTACGAGTTCCTTGTAAACACGGTTTCAGCCACACCCTTGAACCGATTTCGATGAAATTTGCAGAGGATACTTTTATCACCCTGCAGATGTGCAAATTTCATTGTCGACCCGATCCGACTTCCGGTGTGGAAATGGCATTCGCTAACTTCGTCAATTTTGAAGATAGAATATTGAGCTTCGAAATGTAGTTTTCAGATAGGAAAAGGAAATTTTGTGAATTTTTGAGGATTTTTCCCGCACCTGCATCCGGGTGCAAACTCGTACGAGTTCCTTGTAAACACGGTTTCGGCCACACCCTTGAACCAATTTCGATAAAATTTGCAGAGGATACTTTTGTCACCCTACAGATGTGCAAATTTCATTGTCGACCCGATCCGACTTCCGGTGTGGAAACGGCATTCGCTAACTTTGTCAATTTTGAAGATAGAATATTGAGCTTCGAAATGTAGTTTTCAGATAGGAAAAGAAAATTTTGTGAATTTTTGAGGATTTTTCCCGCACCTGCATCCGGGTGCAAACTCGTCCGAGTTCCTTGTAAACACGGTTTCAGCCACACCCTTGAACCGATTTCGATGAAATTTGCAGAGGATACTTTTATTACCCTGCAGATGTGCAAATTTCGTTGTCGACCCGATCCGACTTCCGGTGTGGAAACGGCATTCGCCAACTTCGTCCATTTTGAAGATAGAATATTGAGCTTCGAAATGTAGTTTTCAGATAGGAAAAGAAAATTTTGTGAATTTTTGAGGATTTTTCCCGCACCTGCATCCGGGTGCAAACTCGTACGAGTTCCTTGTAAACACGGTTTCAGCCACACCCTTGAACCGATTTCGATGAAATTTGCAGAGGATACTTTTGTCACCCTGCAGATGTGCAAATTTCATTGTCGACCCGATCCGACTTCCGGTGTGGAAACGGCGTTCGCTAACTTCCTCAATTTTGAAGATAGAATATTGAGCTCCGAAATATAGTTGTCAGATCGGAAAAGAAAAT
This sequence comes from Tenthredo mesomela, assembly GCA_943736025.1. Taxonomy (NCBI): domain Eukaryota; kingdom Metazoa; phylum Arthropoda; class Insecta; order Hymenoptera; family Tenthredinidae; genus Tenthredo; species Tenthredo mesomela. The sequence continues at coordinate 15,173,015 of OX031014.1, read as the reverse complement.
TTTGTGAATTTTTGAGAATTTTTCCCGCACCTGCATCCGGGTGCAAACTCGTCCGAGTTCCTCATAAACACGGTTTCAACCACACCCTTGAACCAATTTCGATGAAATTTGCAGAGGATACTTTTGTCACCTCCAAGAAATGGAAATTTTCCCGTATGTACTCGATCGAATAACCAGTTGAACAAGCGACCATAAAGCAATTTGGTTCGAACTATAGAACCGACATGAACCGGTGATGCAGGCGAAAAAAAACACGTCATACTATGATCAGAATGAAATGAATGAAAAAATAAATAATAAACAATAAATAAATAAAAACAATGGGCGATCGTGCCTTAAGCAAAAAAGCGATGAGCTTTTTGGCTAAACCCGTCTAGTTACGATTACTTTTTACTCATACAACTACGATTATTCTAAATGCAATTGAAATCTGAAGAATATAAAAGCTGTTTTCAGAACACATTTTTTATTTTACACCATTTTACATATAAATACACTTGAATGTTACAAAAGTCATACCCATCGTTTAGGAATAAACAAAGTTTCGCGCTGAGTATGTGTAGCGCACTGCTGGGCCGTGTTTTAGACATTGGCTCTCAGTGACAAAACACGGATTCCCGATGTTTTTCTGTCCGTGTCTAAGGCACTGGCGACCAATGCGCGAGACACGAGCAGGCCATGTCGAAAAACGAGTGGCTCGTGTCGAGCGCCGCTCGTTCCGGCTAGACATTGCCTACCAATGTCTTGCACATTGGCCACCAGTGTTTACTTTTCTCCGTGTGGACCGTTTTGCCTATTTCTTTGACACGCTTGAATCAATGCACGCGGGCTTCGGGGATCATGTCCTGCTATTGGTTGACTTCAACGTACCCCGTTTCGCTTCCGACCCGGTTCCTCGTGACACCAAGGCGATCGCCCTACTCGGCTCTGTTAACTTTTTCAACCTTCGACAGTTTAATGGTGCTGCAAACACCTGGGGCAGCAAACTTGATTTAATCTTTTCAGACCTTGACGTTTGTGTTACTCGCTCCGCGGTACCCCTTGTTTCAGAGGATGACTATCATCCCGCGCTGACTCTCTCTCTCGTTACCCCGCAGCCCGTTATGCCTGGTCACGCGGCGAGTCGTGCGACGCCGCGATATAATTTTAATAAGGCTAATTTTAATACTCTGTATGACTCTTTTTATAAACTTGACTGGTCTAGACTCTCCTCTTTTAGCGATGTTAATGCAGCCTGTGAACACTTCTATTCTCTGGTGTACTCGGCTGTTGAAGCCTCTGTCCCCATGCTAACGCCCTTCTATAGGGATTCCAACTTTCCTGAGTGGTACACACGCGATGTCATCAATAGTCTTAAGGCCAAAAACAAGATGCGATCTAGGTACCTGCGCTCCGGGTCTGCCGCCCACCTGGCTCAAAATAAGTCTCTCTGCTCTGCGTTCAAAAACATACGCGATGCTGCCTTTGCAGCCTATGTCTCTTCGCGCGAGAATGCTATTGTTCGGGACCCTGCCGCGTTCTGGTCCTACGTAACTAGGCTTAGAGGTGGCTCTCGGATGCCTCGTGTAATGTCTCATCGCGGGGTCTACAACGAACTACAACGAACCGGCCGATATTGGACTACAACGAACCGGCCGATAGTGGACTACAACGAACCGGCCGATATTGTCAATGCCCTTGCGGATCATTTCAGAAGCGTGTTCAACGTGTCTGACGCGTCCTTGCCCTCTAGCCAGCTCAACTGTACCTGTTTTTCGTTATCTGGGCAGGCGTGTCTTGAAGTAACCGAGTCTGATGTTCTACTTGCTCTCCGCTCGCTCAAACCCAAGCTCTCAGCTGGTACGGATCAGATCCCATGCCTCGTAGCACGTGACTGCGTGCAAGTCTTTGTTAAGCCTTTGTGTTTTATTTTCAACCTCGCCCTTAAGCACGGTGTCTTTCCGGATATCTGGAACTCTGCCAGGATCTGCCCCGTGTTCAAATGCGGCGACGAGTCTGAGGTTGGGAACTACCGTCCCATCGCCATTTTGCCTGCTTTCTCTAAGGTGTTCGAGTCCTGCCTATATGGGCACATTTTTCGCAAGGTCTCGGGACTTATTACTTATTCTCTGTTTGAGTGATCATAACTTCTACAGGAAAATTGGTAGAGCATTGAGTCTAGAAAGATCGGAAAGCGCCAAGTTTTCTGCGTCTAATGGTTTTTCGCCAATTTCCGTGTGAAATTCGTGAAAGCCGTTATGATCTCCGAAAAGTTAAAAAACGTAGTTTTTCGGAGTCCATCGCCGTACGTCAACTTCAACTCGTCACCGTTTATCTGAAATGAGTGTAAAAAATCTGGAAAAATTTAGAAATATTCCCTCAACATTGACGAACATGATAGAGTTTGGTAAATCCAAAAATATTCACAAACCTGGACACCAGGTGCAAAAAGGTCCAATGGTGCGATTTGGGGAACGGATCGGTACGGACGAACCTGAGCCGGCTCAAAATTATCGTCAGGATATACACTTTTTGATTCCGTAATCAGTTCTTGGTTCGCAATAGCGGACTTCCAGTAATCGACGTCAACAATTTTTCAAATTTGAGCGGGGCCGCGTGTGTCCCAGCCACGATATTCTTCCCTGCATTCACATTGTTATATCAGTCGCCACGAGTAACAATTGAGTCTGCGACGGGCGCGGCGGGAGAGAAATGCAGCGACGAATATCGCAGCTAGGACACAGGCGGCCCCGCGCAAATTTGAAAAGATGTTGACGTCGATTACTGGAAGTCCGCTATTGCGAACCAAAAACTGATTACGGAATCAAAAAGTGTATATCCTGACGATAATTTTGAGCCGGCTCAGGTTCGTCCGTACCGATTTGTTCCTCAAATCGCACCATTGGACCTTTTGGCACCTGGCGTCCAGGTTTGTGAATATTTTTGGATTTACCAAACTCTATCATATTCGTTAATGTTCAGGGAATATTTCTAAATTTTTCCAGATTTTTTACACTTATTTCAGATAAACGGTGACGAGTTGAAGTTGACGTACGGCGATAGACTCCGAAAAACTACGTTTTTTAACTTTTCGGAGATCATAACGGCTTTCACGATTTTTACACGGAAATTTGCGAACAACCATTAGACGGAGAGAACTTTGCGCTTTCCGATCTTTCTAGACTCGATGCTCTACCAATTTTCCTGTAGAAGTTATGATCACTCAAACAGAGGGGCCAAACCTTTTTGCGCCGACAGTAGGTCCTCGGCTCGCCATAATGTGCCCTTCCACCTTAGCTGCGCGCGTGTTAACATTGGACTTCGCTCCCCCCTGCGAACGATGAGCAGTTTCTTGAATGATCTTCCTCTATCCTGTGATCCCGGCTCTCTTCGCCTCGCTGCTTTTAGTACTGTAGTCCGTGCAATATTCTATGTAACTTAGTCCTTGTCGTAACCTAGTCTTTATGCAACCTAGTCTTTAAGTTTTCCTGTAAATAGTCTTAGTCTACCTCTGTATCGAAATGTACTGTAAACTGTTCACTTTTGCCCTCTTTGGGTTCGCCTGTTGGGCTTGTTTCTCCAAATAAATAAATAAATAAATAAATAAATAATTATAATATTCAGAAGGTACGTAAAAAATAATTTTTCAAAACTTGTGTTGTTGTTTTCATCTGTGTCAATAAGACCTAACCTAAAAAGACACACTCAAAAATAAACATAAGAAAGAAAACTAAGAAAAACCCCAAAAAGATAATAAACTAAAGAAAAACGAAAGAAAACCCCACAAGAAAAAGATAAGATAAGTTAAACGTAAGGTAAACGGTAAGGTATCTCGACGTTGGCTGTAGGCTGGTCGGCAACGGAGTGTCTTCTAAAATTCTTGATCGACGATTGAAAGGTGGTAGGGGAAGCTTTTTTCACACACGGCATGTTCCCCGCACCTCTAACGGCGAACATGTTCAAAATTTGGACCGGGAGGTAGGGGATGGCGGCTACATCAGGCTGGGAGGAGCAGCCCTCTCCCGGTCGGCAGGTGACGAGGCTGCGTGGACTGATGTTTGATGACGTAGGTGCGGGTACTAACACCGCGGTTTCCAGGACATCCCCCAGATGATCCAGCGTCTTCGACAGATCCCACGCGGTCTGGCGATGTTGTCCCTGTGGTTCACAATAAACAAAAACTTACGGCAGACACGTATTCTAAGAGATATAGGTTGGACTTGCGCTTCGGTGAAGAATTTCGGTACGGCAGCGGCATGGTCGCTCACGTTTGCGAGTGGAGGCGCGGTCAGTGGCAGATAATAAATAAAAAATATTAAATATAAAATCTGCCACGTTACACTGTAGACAATTTTTTTTAACGATATCTGTTCGTTAATTCGTTGACCAGATGAACCTCCTTAATTGTACATGAATAATATGTTGAATACATACAATAACCCAATTAACACGATTAGTTAATAAAACGTATGAAAATCGTTGATATACTTGGAAATTATACGTTAAGGTTGTTAGCTTGTTATAGTCACAGCCAAAAGTTTATTTCACTAGGAGTCGACCACAACTCCGGGTCACAGATCTTGACCCAACTTTTGGGGGTGTTTTGACGTACCAAAATATGAATTATCTGATAGATAACTCTCCGGAATGGGCCTTCGACCCATCAATTTATTAAAATATATAATAAAAAATCAGCGTTAAATGGGTTTTCCAAATTGTCCTGAAATAATCTGTTTCTGCTTGACGTCTGGACTTCCTATACTGCGGTGGATATTTATACATTGAACGCAGTGGTTATTGTACATCGAATCCCTGAAATTTATCCTCCCAGGTATGGAAAATCATTTTATTCTGCGTCGATTACATCTATTAACACATTGCTTCTCGTTGTTCATCATATGTACAACATTCATTTCGTGAATTTGACGACTTCTTCCCACGTGAAAAATGTTGAATATAGTCAGTTTCAATACCTCACTGGCAGCATACAAATCCTGTAAATTACCACATAATATTAATTTCACCACAGTACTATAGTTCATATTTCGGAAGAATATACTTATATACTTATCTAATGGTACGACGTTTGGTCGGGATAAGTGAGGTTAATTCGTACGATTAGATACCTTCGGGCTATACTGCCGAATTTAGAATCGAACTGCTGCAATAACACCTTCCATATTAAGAGTTGGCAAACATTTTTCGCTACATATTACTGTCTCGTTCGAATTAATTTTGCACGGCTTACGTAAAACTGACAAACATAGTGCATACACGGCTCCGCACGTTTGACAGATCTTGATCGATAAACGGCAACAGCTCATGTCGGTAAGGTAACACATCTGGCCGTCACAGAACGCCATCTGATGGATTATCAGTTGAATAACAACTTTTTAAAATTTCATTCGTCAATCTGTCTTTGCTACTGCTCCATTATCCGTTGCATCGTTACAAATATTGTTCATTTGTTGTTGTCATTCGTATTGTTCATTAGTTGTTGTTATTACTATTGTTATTTTTCACTGTTCTTGTTATTTCGTTATTGTCGTTATTGTCAATTTTTCATACATTGGGGAAAGATGGCTAGCGGGCCAAGCACTGGTCCTAACCCCTGTAATGAAGATTTTGACGAATCTTCAGCACAATTGCTAAGTGAGATTTTATATGCTTGCGTTGCAATTCTCAAGCGTAAGGGAATCGTCACTGAAAAAGCAGTGACAGAAATTTCTGAGCAAGCTTGGCTTTTGGGCGATGAAATGGCGGACACGTTACTGAAACTAGTTGGAGACCATGAGCTGGTTGAAACAGAGGAGTTGTATACAGAGGATGAATTTACAGAAGGTGTCTCTGATGATCGCCAAAATGTTGGAAGTCAAGAATCTAGCCAAGAATCATCTCTGACAGGTAAAACCTTTTACTTCAATTCATACATTTTCTACTAACTACTGAAGCTAAATAAATACTTATCCTACTGGTAACAAACTTAAGCTAAATAACTAGAATATTAGATTAACCCTCTCAAGCATCTCAGTTGTCCCCACTCATGCGGCAAGCGCTAGTGACGTGGAGTAGGGAGCGCTCGACCAGGACCGTATCTGCAATTCGCAGCGCCTGTTGATGTCAAATCTCAGCCGGTAAGCGTATGCGCCCACTAAGTAGTGATGGATACATCGCCGTGGCGCCTGGGAGTGGGGACACATTCACGCACAGTCACAGACGCAGAGTACTAACACACTCATGCTAGACGCCGTGATTGGTTGTGCCCTCTCTCCTCGCACACGGATACGTTTCGTGCTTTTGATGCCTGAGAGGGTTAAATAAACTTACGCTAATTGAGTAAGGAATAATATTGAATAGATTAAACCTAACTAAAGCTAAGTAAGTAAACAAAAAAATTAATTTCATAAACCCTAAAAACTAGAATATAAATTTGTTTCTCAAATAGAATCATCTCCATCGGTCAGTTAGCCGCTGTCAAGTGATTACGAGCCGGAAGTGAAGAAATCGAAGCTTCAAACTGTTGACCTAGAGAAGAAGATCCAAGTTGTAAATCTTGCTAGACAACATCCCAAGTGGACCTTTAAAACCTTGAAAGTTAAAGGTGCTGCTTGTCTGACAAGAATGGACGAGCTGGTGAGATGGAAAAACGAAATCCAAAAAGGGGGAACAAAGTTTGACAAGAGCAATGCCATTAAAAAATGGACTTATAAGAGATTCTGTGAAGCTCGTCAAAAGAACTTACCTGTAACCACCAGAAACCTACAAGAGTGGGCTTTGCAGGCTGCTATGCAGTACAGGTCCGAAGATTTCAATTTCACAGCTTCAGCAACTTGGACGACTCGGTTCAAACAAGAATTTCGCATCGGCCAACGAAAAGTGACCAGACGTGTCAAATCCACAGAAAACAGGTCATTAGAAGAACTTCTGCAATCAGCTGAGAAATTCCAAACTGACTGCTCCAATTCGATCTGCGGATTTGATCGCAACCTTGTGTTGAATACCTATCAAATGGGCTGTGAATACAGAACCGATGTGCATCGAACAATGGCGCACATTGGCCAAAAAAGTGTTGATGTCTATTTAGGAGATCTAAACACGGTGTAAGAATAAGAGGTGGGTCAACTGCCATATACTCCCCGTGTAGAGCTCTGTGATTATTATGCGGCAGTACGGCGAAAATCCGCCAGGGGCCTCATGCGTCGAAAAGGGTGGGTAAACCCGTGGGGTTTAAGCACGGTGTAAACAATAATGGCGTCGATCTAGCAGACAGTATTTGTATAATGAGTAATTACTTTGTTATTATCCCACACATTTATTAATGTGCTTCCTTTTCATGGCTTATTAGGTGTGGTCACCCTTTTTTTTTGTTGCGAAAGCTCACCGGTTTATTTGATTTTCAGTAATACACTATCGCGATAGTCACATGAATTTATCGTATAATTATTTTCTTTTCGTGGCGTAACATATTTCCAGATGCATCACCACGTGAATAATAACGTGCACTTGTCATCTTCGGCAGCAGATTTTATTTTTCACACGTCAAACGTCAAACTTTTGTGGATACCGTGAATACTGTCTGCTAGATCGACGCCATTATTGTTTACACCGTGTTTACCTCCGTGTTTACCCACCCTTTCCGACGCATGAGGCCCCTGGCGGATTTTCGCCGTACTACCGCATAATAATCACAGCGATTAGGGCCAGTGAAACCAACTCTTATTCTTACACCGTGGATCTAAATAAAGTCACTCACACGTACACTGTCCAATACACCATCACTGCCGCTGGAAAATTGCTGCCGAAGGTTTTCATCTGTCTTCAAGAACCCAAAGGCACATTTGGTCCAAGAATCAGCGAACAGGTGGAGGCTCTCACTCGTGCATACAAAAATGTTTATGTGACATGTTCCAAGTCCGGAAAGATGACAACGGCTCTATTTGACTCCTACACGGTCAACGTCCTGCAGCCGCATGTAGAGGGCAATAACTTTAGCCTGATAGTAGACAGCTGGGGTGGTCAATCACATAGGAATTTATTTAGGAAATTCGAGAATGACTGCGGAGAATCAACCTGTAATTTGCAAGTGATTCCAGCTGGCTGCACAGCATATTGTCAACCATTGGACGTGTACTTCCACAGACAAGCCAAAATCCTCATTAAGGAGCTCCAAAACAGCACCTATTTGTTGCAAGATCAACAGCAAATCAACAGTCGGGAAGATGCCATCAAAATCCAGTCGCTCGTAACAAACCAACTCTGTGCTCCGATTTTCAATGAAATGATAGAGTACGCTTGGTTTGCTTCGAAGCTGATCCAGACCCGAGATGTCTTCATGAACGTCAAGGAGGTGTGCTTCCCAGAAAAGCCGTTCAAAACTAGGTGCAAGTGCGCATTGGCTACAGGCGATTCTACCGGGAAGTACATTACTTTCATAAAGTGTTCTTGGTGTCGGGAATACTTGTGCTTCCATTGCTTCTACGAGCTGTACCATCCTCATCAATGCACGAAATATTACACTATCGTCTGAAAACCGAACATATCAATTTCATATTAATAACAATAATAACAATAACAACAACGACAACTAAAGCAACAACAATAACTATCAGTGGCGTAAAAATATTACGCCAAAAACAATCAGCACTTTTCAGAGCTACCAAAAATCTTTCACAAGAACGTATCGTAAAATTGTTTTGTGCTACAGATTCACGCATCGATTTGAGAACGCAACTTTTAGTTGCTTATTTCCTTACTGATTTTTATTTATTTCATCTATGTTTGTAAGAGCGTTATGTTATTCAGAGCGCTATGTTATTTAGAGCGTAGTTTAACACTCACCATCAGCTTCAACTTGTTCTATCGTTCTCTGTCGTCTAATCTTCAGGCCATTGTTTTGTCACAAGCACTTTCTTTTCCATATTTGCACGATTCGCTGAGCTATAACCATACTAACCTCTCAACGGCTGTGCGGAACCGAACTCGCAATCTGATTAGTCTCAAAGGCTTTTCGAGCAGATGACGCAGACGACGCAGCACTTTGTTTCTGAATCGGGCAGTCACCTTTGACGTTTGATTGACACTTATCCTGACCAAACGTCGTACCATTAGATAAGTATATAAGTATATTCTTCCGAAATATGAACTATAGTACTGTGGTGAAATTAATATTATGTGGTAATTTACAGGATTTGTATGCTGCCAGTGAGGTATTGAAACTGACTATATTCAACATTTTTCACGTGGGAAGAAGTCGTCAAATTCACGAAATGAATGTTGTACATATGATGAACAACGAGAAGCAATGTGTTAATAGATGTAATCGACGCAGAATAAAATGATTTTCCATACCTGGGAGGATAAATTTCAGGGATTCGATGTACAATAACCACTGCGTTCAATGTATAAATATTCACCGCAGTATAGGAAGTCCAGACGTCAAGCAGAAACAGATTATTTCAGGACAATTTGGAAAACCCATTTAACGCTGATTTTTTATTATATATTTTAATAAACTGATGGGTCGAAGGCCCATTCCGGAGAATTATCTATCAGATAATTCATATTTTGGTAAGTCAAAACACCCCCAAAAGTTGGGTCAAGATCTGTGACCCGGAGTTATGGTCGACTCCTAGTCAGTTGACGATAGTTCTAGAATGACCACAGTAATAAATAAGTCACAAAATCAAATATACACACTATCAATTACATGCTTTGATATGCAAACCGTATCAAAATGTTTTGATGGTTAAACAAAGTCTTTCTAAGATTTTTTTAAGATTTTTTTAAGGTTGTTAGCTTGTTATAGTCACAGCCAAAAGTTTATTTCAGTTGACGATAGTTCTAGAATGACCACAGTAATAAATAAGTCACAAAATCAAATATACACACTATCAATTACATGCTATGATATGCAAACCGTATCAAAATGTTTTGATAGTTAAACAAAGTCGTTCTAATATTTTTTAAGATTTTTTTAAAACGGCCAATTTGACAAACTTTTGTCAAGGTACAGTTCACATTTCTTTTAGGCATAGGCACACGCGCATTGAGTCGAAGTTATAATAGATCGTGGCAACATTGCGTGTATATAACGGAAGAATCCGCTCGAGCCGTCCGTTTGAGCTACGTGAGCGCTGTTGTCACGTCTATCACATCAGCATTTGATTTACACGCAAATATCTAAAAGAGACTTGAGTTTAACTAACAATATCTTTCTTATTACACGGGAAATACTTTTGTTTCTAGTCTCAAAATGTTCGTTAAATTTCAATTCATAACATACTAGTTTTTTATTGAAATCTGTCGCCTAGTTGAATCATAAAAAACGTTAGAGTGATAAAAGTTGGTATTTCCCCTATGTACGTATGCAAATAATGTAAACTTCAATAATTTGTTTCATCACTAATATACGGCAAAAATCAATGAACTTCGTATCATGTTGTAGAACGTGTTTCAAGCTATTCACCAGTAAAATTTCACACAGATCTGTCGGTAACCGCTTTTACAAGCTAACAACCTTAAAACCGCCAAGTTGTCAAACTTTTATCAAGGTACAGTTCACATTTCTTTTAGGCATAGGCACACGCGCATTGAGTCGAAGTTATAATAGATCGTGGCAACATTGCGTGTATATAACGGAAGAATCCGCTCGAGCCGTCCGTTTGAGCTACGTGAGCGGTGTTGCCGCATTCATCACATCAGCGTCTGATTCACACGCAAATATCGACGAGAGACTTGAGTTTAACTAACAATATCTTTTTTATTACACGGGAAATACTTTTGTATCTAGTCTCAAAATGTTCGTTAAATTTCAATTCATAACATACTAGTTTTTTTATTTAAATCTGTCGCCTAGTTAAATCATAAAAAACGTGTAACGAAATGATACCTCCGGTAAAGTAAACACCTGCCGGCTAGCCAAATAGGTATCATCTCGTTACGACTAGAGGCAGCACCGCCCGGTGACTGGCCGCAATACCCACGTACGCCGCTAGGCGGCGACCACTCTCGCAAGCCAAACGCACCAACGGCGTACATACAAGCCAGCCCGGTACGCCGTCTAGTCAGTTCTCTCTGGTCAACAGCCTGACTACGGCTCAGATTGAACTCCGTCTTATAGACGTACGGACCGCGGGAAGAGACCCCGGACCGCTAGGCGCGTTCGCGTATTCAATAGAGGCTTCACCTCTATTTCCGTTTCGCACTAGATACCGAATCCGTAACTTACTAGAATCACCGCTATACTTTAACTTCCAGATCGTTGATATAATTCTTGCATAGTCCAATTTACCTAGTATTAAAACATAGATAGCTATTATAGAGAATAGTACCGATTTACGCCAAGAATAGCTTCCTACTTATATTTTACCGCCCTAGAGGCGCTTGTATCGCGGAATACCGCATCGAGTCAAACTATTAGACTCTCGTTCTTTATCATATTTAATTATATCGCGGAGTACCGCATCAAGTCAAACTATTAGACTCTCGTTCTTTATTATATTTAATTGTATCGCGGAGTACCGCATCGAGTCAAACTAGTAGACTCTCGTTCTTTATTCTACTTAATTGTATCGCGGAATACCGCATCGGGTCAGAAGATTAGACTCGTGTTCTTTAATCCAGCCTTCTGGCTAAACTATCCTTGGCTTAGATCACCTGTACATACTAGCACTAGTCCTAGAATATACCTAGATAATAAGTTCATTAGATAACGCTACTTTCTTGTGTCTAACTATTTTTTTTATATTTTCTTTTCTTTCTAGTCTGGCACCTATTGCACCAGCAACCTCTAATAATATAAGCACTCAATAAAGAATATATATATATATCTATTTTGTTAATCAAACCTACTTTCTTTTTATTTATATAAAACCCTACTACCGACAGACCGAGCATCCGGCGGAGGGGGACGAGACCCCCAGACCCGTTTGCCGTCTACACCGGGTATCCTTTGCACCCCACACTCCACCCGGTCTAGCCGGAATGTTACATGGCGCCCGAACAGGGACTGTGGGGAAACTAAAAACTAGCCTAGAAACACAAGAACGTAGCGTAATCTACCAGCCACTAAGATAGCCTAAAAACTACACTAGAGTAGAGTATAAGATAGATCTTTTTTTTTTTCTCTTTCATTTATTTATTTTTTTCCCTTTCTCGTTGAACCGGAACCAGACAAACGGATTTTCTTCTTTTTTTTCTCCCTTTTCTCTGTCTGAGTATAAAATTCTTGCTCGCGAAAGTTTTGATTTGAACCGCGTACCGCGCTCCCACCTCTACGAACGATGCCCGATATACCAACAGCCTGGATCCACGCACTACGGAAACCCGAACTCGAGAACCACCTCGAACTTGCCGAACTAGAAACCGAAGGCACTGTTGACGAACTCAGGGCAAGACTACGCACCTTCGTCAGAGACAATCCCGAGAACCCGCTAGTCAACGCGTGGGTCAGAACAGTCCAGAGAAATCCGCCACCGCCCAATATGGAGGACAACGACGAACAAAACGGGGAAGGAATAAATAACCTCGACCGACTCCTACCACATCTCGAGGCCTATCGAAGCATAGACCAAATACGCAAATGGGCGTGCAAATTTGACGGGAAAGACCCCTACGCCTTCCTAGAACGCGTACAAGAGTTGAAGGAGGAGTACCGCACCGACGACCACACCCTACTCCGAGGGCTACCCGAACTCCTGAAAGACGATGCTCTCCTCTGGTACCGTAACCGAAAACAATCATGGCACACCTGGGCCGATTTCATTGCCAGCTTCAACGCCTATTATCTACCGACCGCCAAAGAGTGCAAACTCGACGACCAGATCATGGAGCGAAAACAGAAAGTGGGCGAAAACGCAAGGGCTTTTATCACCGCCCTCGAAACCCTAATGCGAAGACGGGGAGGCATAAGCACAGAAAAGCAACTAGACCGACTATACTATAACCTACGCCCAGAATATCACCAGTCTATACGGAGGCGCGAGCTGAACTCTATCGACGACCTCATGCTCTTCGCCGGCGAGCACGAAGAAATGAAGCAGCGCCAAACTCGGACCGAACCAAAGTTCACACCTCCACTGCGCAGCGATACCGCAGTCACCTCCACGGCACCTTACAATCGAAACGACTGCTGCTGGCGGTGCAAACAACGAGGCCACTCTCGATCAAACTGCCGCAACCAGCAACGCAGATTCTGCTCTTACTGCGGCACCGATAACATCCTGACAAGGGACTGCCCCTGCCCGAGACCGGAAAACGCCTTCAGGGCCGGACCCAACACTCCGGGTACCCGGCCCGGGACCCCTATGACAACCGCATCTTCCTTAGAATCCAGACAATAGGACAGCCCATCCAGGCATTGGTCGACACTGGATCAGTTGCATCCTACCTGAATAATACAATGGCCAGACAATGCCGACAGTGGGGATGGCGACCCCAACAAGAACGTATAACCTCCAGAATGGCCAACGGAGACACCGCCGAAATCGACCACAGCTTGACCGGAATAATCACTATACTTAACCGCAAATTACAACACACCTTCCTAGTGATGCCGTCATTAAAACACGATGCACTACTGGGCATGGACCTCCTATCAAAAGTAAACCTGACCGTCCTACTCAATGGACAACCGCTACGCCCCCCGAATGAAACTTGCGTACTACTCCCACCAACCGGATTGGTGGAACAAACCCCCGACGAACAACGCCGCCTAGAAGAATTCCTGGACACTGAGATACACAAATTCGACAACATACAAGGTACCTCTCCCTTGGCTGAACACCATATACGCTTACTAACCAACGAACCGGTAAAACAGCGTTATCAACCAAGGAATCCTCACGTACAGCAGATCATAAACGAAGAGGTCGATAAAATGCTGACAGAACACATTATCGAGCCATCCGACAGCCCATGGAGCTCACCAGTAGTAATCGTGAAGAAAAAGGATGGCAAACCAAGGTTCTGTGTAGACTACCGGAAGGTAAACCAAGTATCCGAACGAGACGCATATCCGCTTCCACAAATCAACGCAACTCTGGATAAACTACGTGGCGCCCGATACCTTTCAACCATAGACCTGAAGAATGGCTACTGGCAGGTACCTATGGCAGCCGAAAGCAAGCCGATCACCGCATTTACCGTGCCCGGCAGAGGGCTATTCCAGTTCCGCGTCATGCCGTTCGGATTACATTCCTCGCCTGCTACATTCCAGCGCCTCCTGGACCGCGTAATCGGCCCCGAACTAGAACCATTCGCATTCGCGTACCTAGATGACATCGTAGTGGCTAGCGCCACATTCAGCGAGCACCTGCAGCACCTAGCAACCGTATTCCACCGCCTAAGGAATGCCCGCCTAAAAATGAATTACGAGAAATGCCGATTTTGCGTCCCGAGCCTTAAGTACCTCGGACACGTGATTAACAAGCACGGAATCCAGACCGACCCCGAAAAAACCGAAGCTATAACCCGTATGGCTGCCCCACACAACCGCCGAACGCTCCGACGCTTCCTCGGCCTCGTCTCATGGTACCGCCGTTTCATACCAAGGGCCTCCACCATCACCACGCCACTAAACAACTTACTAAAGAAATCGACCAGATGGCACTGGGACCAGACACACCAAGTCGCGTTCGATCACCTAAAACAACTACTAACAACAACCCCGATACTCGCCTGCCCGAACTTCCAGAAATCATTCACACTCCAGACCGACGCAAGCAACTCCGGCATCGGGGCAGTGCTCACACAGGAGCACGAAGGGAAAGAACGCGTGATAGCATACGTCAGCCGCACTCTGTCGAAGGCTGAACGGAACTACACAGTCACCGAAAAAGAATGCCTAGCCGCAGTATGGGGAATCCGCAAACTACGCGGATACCTCGAAGGCTACCACTTCGAAATTATCACCGACCACCAGGCGCTAACTTGGTTACAGCGCCTGAACAATCCATCGGGGCGATTAGCCAGATGGGCACTTGAACTAAAACAATACGACTTTACCGTCCGATACCGTAAAGGCTCCGAAAATATCGTGGCCGACGCCCTATCCCGCCAGGAACTAGAACTAGCCGCAGCCGACATCACCTGTAGGTGGTACAACCGACGCAAACAACTCCAGGAAGCCCACCCTGAAGAGCACCCAGACTGGAAATATACTAATGGCCACTTATACCGACGGGTACTGGACCGCCTAGATTACAACGAAGAAACCGCAGACGAGCAATGGAAACTCTGCGTACCACGCGAACTAACAGCACAAATCCTAAGGGAAAATCATGACGACGCAACAGCCGGCCATCTTGGGATCGCCAAGACCATCTCCCGACTCGCTCGACGATACCACTGGCCGGGAATGTTCCGGGACGCCGCACACTACGTCAGATCCTGCAAGAATTGCCAACGATACAAAGTATCACAGCAGGCAGCCCCAGGCCTCATGCACGCCACCCAAGTGGACAACCCGTGGCAATCAATAACCACGGATCTCATTGGCCCACTGCCTCGATCCAAAAACGGCCACACGTTCTTACTAGTTACCCAAGACCGATTTTCAAAATGGGTAGAACTAAAACCACTAAGGACCGCCACGGCCACCAACATCACCAAGGCAATTAAAGAGATTGTCCTCCGCCACGGTATACCCGAAACACTAGTCAGCGACAATGGCAAACAATTTGTCAGCAACGAACTAGCCGAGCTCCTACGCCAATATGGCATCCAACACCGGAAAGCCCCGCCGTATACCCCGCAGTGCAACCCCGTCGAACGCACAAACCGGGTAATCAAAACAATGATTGCACAATATACAGGCAACAACCAAAAAGAATGGGACGCACTCCTCCCAGAACTGTCGTTCGCCTACAACACAGCCATACACGACACTACCGGCTTCTCCCCCGCATACCTGAACCACGGGCGAGAACTGAGCCCACCAGCAAAAGGGGAAGCACGCAACGGAAACCCCATCCCCGCCGAAGAACTAGTACAACGAATACACGACGCCCACGAACTAGTACGAATATGCCAGGCCCGGGCATTCCAAAGACAAGAGAAACACTACAACCTCCGCCATAGACCATGGCAGCCAACAGTGAGGCAAAAAGTAATGATCCGCACACACTTCCTTTCCAATAAAGCCAGAAACGAGAATGCCAAACTCATGCCAAAATACGACGGGCCGTACACCGTGATAAGAAAGGTCGCACCGGTAATCTACGATCTCCGAAGCCCACGCGGCAAGATACACCAGCACATCCACGTCCGGGACTTGAAACCCTATCACGAGAACCTTGCAGAAATCACGGTCTCTGGAACTCCAAGTCCGACCAAGCATGCGAAAACCGATCAGTCACAACACGGTAATCTCGAAGCGTGCGTAACGACAATCATGGCAGACGGAAGAAACAACTCCCGCACGAAAGTGTTCGTACCACCAGCCAGAACACCGACACTCGAGGCCCCGGGTAACCCGCGACCACTACCGTCAGGATCAGTACCGCCGATACCAGCCCCAGGAAGTCGACCGGCCAGACGAAGAGGGGAAACAGAAGTCCTGCTCCTCGACACACCCGTACCCAACCCCCAGCGCCGTAGACCGGCCAGGGTAAGGGGACCCAAACATACAAAGGAGTACTGGACGGGCAACCCGCTGCCAACGACCAGACCGAGCCAATCCTACCAGCTACCCGACGGCGGAGAGGTCTCCGTCCCCGTAGGAACCCGGAAATGGAAGCTGCGCCGCCACGACTACGAGCGAACCCTACGATTCGACCGGGCAGGAAACCTCACCTACGTAGGGCCTAAAAAGAGGTAAATATTACCTCTCCCGGAGAAGGAGGGGGATGTAACGAAATGATACCTCCGGTAAAGTAAACACCTGCCGGCTAGCCAAATAGGTATCATCTCGTTACGACTAGAGGCAGCACCGCCCGGTGACTGGCCGCAATACCCACGTACGCCGCTAGGCGGCGACCACTCTCGCAAGCCAAACGCACCAACGGCGTACATACAAGCCAGCCCGGTACGCCGTCTAGTCAGTTCTCTCTGGTCAACAGCCTGACTACGGCTCAGATTGAACTCCGTCTTATAGACGTACGGACCGCGGGAAGAGACCCCGGACCGCTAGGCGCGTTCGCGTATTCAATAGAGGCTTCACCTCTATTTCCGTTTCGCACTAGATACCGAATCCGTAACTTACTAGAATCACCGCTATACTTTAACTTCCAGATCGTTGATATAATTCTTGCATAGTCCAATTTACCTAGTATTAAAACATAGATAGCTATTATAGAGAATAGTACCGATTTACGCCAAGAATAGCTTCCTACTTATATTTTACCGCCCTGGAGGCGCTTGTATCGCGGAATACCGCGTCGAGTCAAACTATTAGACTCTCGTTCTTTATCATATTTAATTATATCGCGGAGTACCGCATCAAGTCAAACTATTAGACTCTCGTTCTTTATTATATTTAATTGTATCGCGGAGTACCGCATCGAGTCAAACTAGTAGACTCTCGTTCTTTATTCTACTTAATTGTATCGCGGAATACCGCATCGGGTCAGAAGATTAGACTCGTGTTCTTTAATCCAGCCTTCTGGCTAAACTATCCTTGGCTTAGATCACCTGTACATACTAGCACTAGTCCTAGAATATACCTAGATAATAAGTTCATTAGATAACGCTACTTTCTTGTGTCTAACTATTTTTTTTATATTTTCTTTTCTTTCTAGTCTGGCACCTATTGCACCAGCAACCTCTAATAATATAAGCACTCAATAAAGAATATATATATATATCTATTTTGTTAATCAAACCTACTTTCTT
Source organism: Tenthredo mesomela (assembly GCA_943736025.1). Lineage (NCBI taxonomy): Eukaryota > Metazoa > Arthropoda > Insecta > Hymenoptera > Tenthredinidae > Tenthredo > Tenthredo mesomela. Next base: position 15,155,207 of record OX031014.1, on the reverse strand, counting down.
TTTATTTATATAAAACCCTACTACCGACAGACCGAGCATCCGGCGGAGGGGGACGAGACCCCCAGACCCGTTTGCCGTCTACACCGGGTATCCTTTGCACCCCACACTCCACCCGGTCTAGCCGGAATGTTACAAACGTCAGAGTGATAAAAGTTGGTATTTTCCCTATGTAAACTAAACGTAATGGATTCTGAGCCGGATGTGTTCGACAATCGAAGAAACAGCCAATCGGCGCTCTGGATTTTTGTAATCCAGAGCGTCGATTGGCTGTTTCTAGAATTGTCAAACAACATCCGGCTCAGAATCCATTACGTTTAGTGTACGTACCCAGATAACAAAATGCCCGCAGGGTGCGTGCATAGTGCGCGCACGCATGCGAGTTCATCCGCACGGCGTGCCCTCGGGGAATCAGACATATGTGTCCTCAATTGATGTACATATCGCTCGCACGTCGTGAGGCCGCACGCGTGCGAGCATAATGCGAGTGTATATTGTGCAGTAGCATTACGGGTTGGATTTTTTTTTTTGTCAATTATCATATCATATAATAATGGTAGAAAAAAAAAAAAAAAAACACGGAATCTGACATATTTTATCGTCAGTTGACCCTACCTACGCATCGTATCGACGAAAATTCATCTTACATCCACTGAAAAAACCGCCGCATTTTCCGTCCTCGCTGGGATTTGAACACACGTCCGCTCGGTTACCAGTCGCACGCCGTAACCACTACGCCAAACTACCATGTGAAATAAAATCCAACACTCTCCTACTTGTTCAGAGCCCATCAAAGTGTCAAGTTATTACTCGAAATATTTCCGAATCATCAAAATTTTGCATTTGCAGGACGAGATTGAAGTTCTTGCATATTAGGGTGTCCGTTATTTCCCAAATTGACTTTTTTGAATGTTTCGAGTATTTAAAAAAAAAAAAAAAAAATGAAGTAGCGTCACTCAGCATTTTGTGGGAATGACAAATGAAAAAAAAAAAAAAAAAAAAAAAAAACCAGAAAAAGTGAATAAAAAACATAATTTCGCATGAAAGGTTTAACAAATTTTGCTCCCAATCTTGACAATTAGGTTTGATCTTGGAAAATATTTATCACGAATTCTGAAACATCGAGTACATCTTACGAACTGTTTTATGATGAAAATGACATTGATCATTTCATATCGAAATATCGAATGATTGCACACTGACATCATTGTGCCCGCACGCGGTGCCGCGCACAACGGCGACACACGTGATTGTATGTCTTCGCACGCGTGACGTCTAGATGCGACTCATTACGCTCGCACATGTGTTGGCGACACTTCGTGCTAGCAAGAATGGCGCGTTCTCGCCCGCACGACGTGAGCCGCATGTTGTGATGGTTCCGTGCGTCGCACGATTGTTATCTGGGTCATGTTGTAGAACTTGTTTCAACTTATCTACCAGTAAAATTTCACACAGATCTGTCGGAAACCGCTTTTACAAGCTAACAACGTTAACGTTTTACTAGTCATTTTGAGAAGAATTCTACAGCAAAAGTTTCACAAAGTTTGATATTCTTGGTTTCCGAGTTTCAGTAGACCGACATCGAGTTTCTCAATATTACTTACATGTGTGAGTATTTCATACAACAAATTTTATACTATACTGATGACGCTGATCGAAGGTTAACACGTAAATCCTTATCTCGGCTGGCTTAATCTATGATAACTTGAAACTATCTCTAACTTCTATAACGTAAACGCTCGCAAGTCCGGACGCATCGCAGTGACATGTTGGTACTGTAAACGCATCTTCTTTATATACAAACGTGAATGCTTTTTGGTGCCAGTGAGAAATAATTTTTCCTCTGTCGCCACCTGTCGGCGAAGTGAAACCCCGTAAAATTCGAATCTTTCAAAATCGAATGTATTTCAATTATTCGACATAAGTTTCTCGTCATTATATACGGGAAATATATGTTGTCTTGACACTTAAAGCATGTTATTCGCAATTGTATGTTAACTGTTAAATTCAACAGATTACAGTCATTTTCGTAGTTTGACAGATATAAAGACTTTGATAGAAACGGGTTCTGTTAAACCTACATTCCTACCTTGTTATTTTTAACATAAGAACTACCCAGCAAACACAGTTATGTAATAGCTATATAACCGAATATAACGTGTAATGTTACCTGTTCGTTACATGTAACGGTCAGGTAAGTTGTTATTTCCTACTCAAGCTTGTAACTACTACATAACAGTTACGTCTGTTATGTATTTGTTATATTGATGTTGCGTATACAATAACGCTGCATACATATAACTGATCGGTAACATAATGGTCTATTTTACAATAAATGTTACAACTGCAATAAACACAATCGCATGATATTTCGACTAGATCGAATATTCTGTAAAATAATGAAGTACTAGTCTTTACTACGGATTGAGCCGCTTGGTTGATATCTGTAATTTGCTGCTTTTACTCAGGAAATCGTCGAGTCTCATTAAGAAGAAAAGTTACTTCTATTGCGAGAAAATTTTTACGGGCGAGGCGCTGCAGGCGGCCACCTCCCTAACTTCGGTCGCACGGGGATTGTCGTGTGGGTTGCCGGCGTTTGCGGGTAACAATTATATATATGTAACAATGGTATATAAAACTTATGATTTATTGTTACATGCACGACACCTACATGTTATATGGGCGTTTCTCTACAAACTGGGCGAAAAACTACCCAAAATTGTCCTCACTACTTTTTTCGCATTTTTTGAAAAAATAATCGAAATGAAATCAACTAAGAACAATATTATAGCAAATCAACATGTTACAGTACCAAGTTCTGAAATCAACATCTCATAAAATTAACTTATTGACAGTAAAATTGGGAAAAACTGACATATTTTAGGCAGGGGACTGTGCGACAGGGGACCGACGAATTTGGCAGAAATACAAAATCTTGCCGAAACTAAGAATATTCCATCAAATCAACTCGCAGTAATAGTAATACGATTTCTACCGTTAGATGTTATCCAGCTGGATAGGGTGAATAAAATGATTTATTTAAAGAAAAAACCTTGCCAGAGGACTGTTCTTTTTGAGGTTACAGCACGTCATCATCACATTGAACGCGAAGAAATGATTAGATAAAATAGTGCGAAAGCGCTGTCCGGCATTTGATATGAACTTCTCAGCGGGAACATTCGATTTAACGCATAAATCATGGCGAGGGTACCACACACCATTAAAAATAATTTTTTTCTGTGCGACAGGGGACTGTTAGCAGAAATCAAGGGACAAACTTTAGCTCACAATTTCGGCGTAAAAATAGTAAATTGCAAAATTTTAACCATGCAAATTGTGAAATGCCTTTATTATGGACAACGATACTAGAATAGTATTGAAAAATATTATTACTTGTTCACTACAGGTCACAAAATAATTTCGATTTTGCATCTGTGACATCCCAGGGGACTGTTTTTTGGGGGTGTTGATGTGAAAATTTTCCTTTTCATGGATTTATTCTAATATTTTTAGACTATTGGCTCTTTCAAACAACTTGTTACCATTAATTTTAGTAAAAAATAATATCTACTTCCAGTCATTTTATGGGTGAAATCTCCGTGGGACACGAAGTCGCCCAGTTTGTGGAGAAACGCCCATTTAATATTTATATTCTCGTAAGATAACATCTGAAATGTTCGTTTTCATGTAACTTTTATGCAACAATGGTATATAATGGTTATGATTCATTGTTACACTGATAGAAAACATGTATTACATCTTACTACATATCGCCGACAATTGCTATTTTTCGGTGGTAAAATGACGTGTGGTCACACAGTAGAAAGAATTACAAATCCACCTGGTAAATTCTACTAATGGTAAAGATTCCCATGCGGGGTCTGAATTTTACTATCTCAGATAGTAAAATGAAGTCTGGCAAAAAAAAAAAGTTGGTCTACAGCGCCCTCGGCTGCCGATCGCAGAGAGCGGACTCGCATGTTATTATTTTCACCTTTCGGTTGAGCTAGGTGTTTTGAATTGGTGAAGTGGGGTGAGGGTTCTGGACGGGTGGATGGTAACGTAGATTACATGTAGTTGACTTCAGTGCATCGCTGTTACAACTGGTTTCGTATAATTAACGCAGTCGGTAATGGCCATTCCACAATCAGCCCTTCCGTACCGTACCGTAGAACGGGCGCACGCGCACACCGACAGCGCACGCGCACATCAACAGTATCATTGATGTTTGGCTATTGCGCGTGCGCCCGTTCTACGGTACGGTACGGAAAGACTGATTGTGGAATGGGCCATTAGAACACATAGTACCCTAACGCTCTAGCGGACGCCTCGAAATCGAAGATATCGAGGAGAAAATTTTCGTGCTTATATACTACATTGGGCGAAAGATACCACTTGCGAGAAACTCAGGGCCGCCGCCGTGTAGTTCGAGGCGTATTTCCTGTTGATTCCAATCGATTCAAGATAACAGATTCAAAATAAAAATAAAACAAAAGATTCAAGATTTGTTTCGTTTATTTCTAAATCACGATAACTTTGAAATGAATATTAAACTCATTAATGGGGAATTTATGGAGGTATACATTGCGGTATAACGCAGAACTAGGGTGTCCGCCATATTCCTATACGCGATACGTATTTTTACTATCTCAAGTTGTAAAAATTACCATCTAGCGATAATTACAATGCAGAGTTGTAATTTTAGTTCCCAGTAGCATGTAACGTATCCCAGTCCTGCTACGAACTATTGAATGAAGAATAGCTACTTTGCCTGGTTTTTCGACTCCACGTCAATTTGCCATCAAAAGTAGTAATTTGTCGGCGATATGTGGTAAAATGTAATACATGTTTTCTATCAGTGTACATGCGCAATACCTACATGTTATATACCATTTATATTTCTGTAAGATTACATGTGTAATGTTATTTGTTAGACTGTGGTTATATAACCGTAACAGTTTGTGTTTACTGGGTAGTGACAGCAATTTTTTTCAACATTTACAGAAATTATTTCCAACTGTGCGGGTGTCGTACACCCAGTGTACCCTTAGCGTAAGAATTAGGAAGTGTACCCCTCTAGGGTTAAAAAATATCGACTTCTTTATTATCGCGATGATATTAGACTTCTTCATTTTTATTTTCATGTGTTCACATGTACCCATATCAGAATAATTTACAGAAATTCAATTCAGCCCGGTCTCCCCTATATTCTATTTGCTTATGCTTTTACTATTTCTTAGCATTAGGTACCTCGGAAATGCGGGAAAATGTGATATTTTTTGGTTTGGGTGATGTTCTCAGATTTCTAACAAGCAATGTATAATATACAGGGTGGTCCATTTAACGTGACCACCCCAAATATCTCTGTTGCTTTGACAGTTGAAGGAAAAATTTTCAGGGATGATCGTTTTGATTTCGAAGGGCTGATACAGTGGTGATGAATTCATTTTTTTCAAGGTCACAGTTTTCGAGTTCTCAAGGTCATCAATGGTCTTTCAAATGGGAACATGTATTTCTGATATGACGTTGTTGTAGCTGACACTGAGACGATCACGCTGCGCGCTCGCGATTTTAATTCACAAAACTGATCCCTCTCGTTGATATGCAAGAAGACTTGAGGGAAATATCCGATGAATTTGGAAGGTCGAGGGGTATTCGGAGGATTATTTCTTCCATGACGATCAGTGGCGTAGCCAGCATTTGTTGCTGGGGGGGGGGGGGGGGGGGGGGGGCTGCCTTGACAAAAAAACAATTCGACACATATATGATAATATTATCGATAATCTTAATCGATTATTTGGATTCAAGTACTATCGTTTTTTTTCTGGGGTGGGCACCGAGACTTCTGGGGGGGGGGGGAGGGGGCGTGCCCACCCCTGCCCCATCCTCCCTACGTCACTGATGACGTGAGAGTGCAACGTATTCGAGGAAGGTTTTCGATATTCGGAGGCTTAAGGTGGCTCTAGCACGAAGGTCCCATTTTTATGGGGGGTAAAGCAAGGCCCTCAGGTCGGCATGGGAACCGCCAACTTCAATTGTTATTAACTCATACCTCAGCTGCTTGATGTTTTATTTTTATTTTTAAATCCTTCCGTTATCCGGCATAAGCCGATGTACAAAAAAAACTCGGAAATTCCTAAACTTCATAATAATTCTCTTTCAATATTATTTAAAATATTTTTGATGGCTGCTCAACGCTAAATTTGCTCTTATCTGAGACTATTGGTTACAATCAATTTATTTTAAAACTCTATTCGTGATCTGTTTATAGAATGTCTGTGATATATTTAAGATACGACCGTGATTTCATTGACTGTAACTTGAGAATGATAACATAGACTTTGCCTGCACATTTTGTTCACAAAATATATTCACCAATAATTATCATCGTTAATTATATTGTGTATGATTTGAGCTCTCCTAATGTTAAGAAACATTATTTGTTTATCCGAGGTTTAGTTCATTTCATTTTCAAATTTCATTTCAATTTTGGACCCTTATTTCACACGTGTTTTAAAAAACCGGTATACTTGCGATACATTCTGCACATTAAGACTATTACTCCTGGCTTCCGGTAGAGGCGCGTCGAACCTTAGGCTCGCGTATATATATGTATACAAAGCGACAGAACTGGAACCACCTTCGTAGTACAGAGCTCGTTCTCCTAACATCTAGACTCCATAATCAGATCGAAACAAGCCACGTGACCAAGAATACTGTACTCTGATTGGCCGAGATCGTAATGGAGGAAATAATCACCACTATATCAGCCATTCGAAATCAAGAAGATCATCCCTCCAAATTTTTAGTGTAACAGTGAAAGCAACAGAGATATTTGGGGTGGTCACGTTAAAGGAACCACCCTGTATTGTAACATACTCGGTACTATTGCACCTCGAATCACGCCAGATCCAGAACAAAGGAAAGGATTACACTAATCCTCTACGTTCGACCAAAAGGCTGACGTCACGCTAAGAAGTAGGGATAGAGAGTATATAAACGGCTCGCTCAATCGCTCGATAGCGTAGTCAGGTAGAGCACCGGTGCGACTCATATTGATTATTAAATTCACTTGTATAGCTTCAGATCGCCTAGATCCGAATAACTAACATGAATTCAAGCAAATAGAATCAAATCAATTGCCTTTAGATAAAATATCATTGGTCACAATTTAAAATATAATAGAAGAGAATAGGAGAATATTATAATGAAATCGAAATAGAATCATAACAGAAAACATAACCGCACATAGCCTAAAATATAAAAATAGAATATACAAACAGAACGAAAACCTAATCGGAACAAACAAACGCGACTAGAGTCACGAAATTAGAATAGGAGTAGAATAAGTAAATCATTGTAAAAATTAGTTTATTAGAATTCATTTGAATACAATTATTATTTTCTTATTTGAACTTTGTCGGATATTTCAGCACTGACTCCTAACTAATCAATTTCCATCCCTGGATAAGCCTATAGGGACCAGCTTTGGATCATTCCTAGTGCGAACGGCGTTGGATTAACTTCCCGCGTCCGAGGGCCAAGGAAATACGATTCCGAGTCTGAGACACGGTCTTGGAATCGCAAGGTTCCCGGATCCGAGTAAAGAATAGGTTTTGTGTTTAGGATAGCAGGCTTGGATTCACTTCCCGGCTCTGTTCAGATAGGAGAAGGATCGGCTTTGGTTCTACCCGAGTCCGAAGGGAACAGGCTTTGGTGGAGTAATCTACCCGAGTCCTGAGTTAATGTAAAATCACAAGGTTACATAGGTGGCTTTTGGTGGCTAACCCATCCTTTTCCCTACCTACGTACCTCAAAGAAAAGCCCTATTAATTTTGATAATTTAAATCCCTTTTTATATAGGTAAAGAACTCACAATAACTGCGGGTATCTCTCAACTTTCGGGTTCAAGATACTCGCCAAAAGTTACAGTATATTAGACCGTTTAAAAAAAAAAAACGATTTTTTTTTTCACTTCAAGGGGGAACATACACCTGGAAACGAAAAAAAAAGGTAACATTCGGGAATTATTTTCAGGGAAACTATTAGAATTATCGGATCGGGGTTTTCTATAGTTGAAAAGATACACTCTCAAGAATGCGCTGAATTTTTTTCATTCAAAAATGTTGTAAATTCGCGGAGTACTTGCGTCGTCTACGGAGTGCCATAAAAAAATCTGTTATAGCGGTCCCCAGTGGCATTTCGTCAAAAATCATCAGAAACAAACAAATCCAACAGAATATTAAAATACACTCAGTGACAAAATTAACGGGCCACTCAAGTTTCTCGGAAAAAACACCGTTTTTCAAAACGGTATTACTCGATGAAAAAATATTCGTAAAAAATGGTCAAGGGAGCATTTTACAGGTTGTAATGTCATCTTCGAGCTCGTGTCCAAAAATTTCACCTGCGATTGTTTTTCACCTGTTGGCGCAGGTTTGAATGAAGAGCTGCAAAATAAAAAAAAATCCGACATTTTCAAACTTGGCTGCGGGGGTGAAAAAAAAACGCTAAAAATTTTCAGGCTAATGTTTACGTAGCCCCAGGTCTGCTCTTCAAAACTGTTCTCCAAATTTTTGTCTACGACTTTTTTTCACCAGGTTATTGAATTTTTAGTAAGTATAGACCGTTTTGGCGTTACCCAGGATGCACCACGTGGGGGTACGTTCTTCAAGCACCCCATGTGTTTGTGTGTGTGTTGTGTATGTTTGTGTGTGCAGGCAGCGAACAGGACCCCCAGGTGCGTCACTTCCAAGGTATTCATGACTCCAAACCCTCGATGCACTTGCTGCGCTGCATGTGTTTGCTGTCTGTGTGCGTATGTGTGCGAATGTGGATCAGGGGTCTTCTTAAAATCTTGTTACCACCCCTCTTTTGGATCACCGCATCCAACTGTTCGCGCATGTTGACGCACGCTCGAATTTTGATATGAGGAATTGCGTTCCATGCTTCGACGAGCATTACCCTCAACTTATGAAAACTGGCTGGCTGTACGGGTCGACTACGCAATTCACGATTCAGTATATTCCAAACATGCTCGATTGGATTTAAATCAGGACTCATTGACGGGTGATCTAAGACTCTGTGAAGCCTTGATTAGCCAAAAAGTTCTGTGTATGCCGCGGTATGGAGCCAAGCGTTATCCTGCAAGAAAATAAAGTCCGCTCCTCGTTCATTTCGAAGCGGAATCCGACATTTTCAAACTTGGCTGTGGAGGTGAGAAAAAGTCGCAAAAAGTTTGCACGACAATGGTTGTGTAACCATTATCATTACCATTATCATTATCATTACCATTATCAGTGATCATTCCTCCACCTGGATTAAACGCTGACCGTTACGTGCGTGAAGTTTTAGTTCCACACGTCGTTCCGAAACGAAATGAACAAGGACCGGACTTCATTTTCATGCAGGATAACGCTCGGCCTCATACCGCGTGGCATACGCAGAACTTTTTGGCTAATCAAGATATCACAGTCTTAGATCACCCGTCAATGAGTCCTGATTTCAATCCGATAGAGCATGTCTGGGATATGCTGAATCGTGAGTTACGTAGTCGACCCGTACAGCCAGCCAATCTTCAGGAGTTGAGGGTAATGCTTGTCGAAGCATGGAACACGATTCCTCAGCTAAAAATTCAAGCGTGCATCAGCGTGCGCGAACGGTTGGATGCGGTGATTAAAAAGAGGGGTGGTAACACACGATTTTAAGAAAACCACCAATTTACATTCGCACATACTCACACAGACAGCAAACACATGCAGTGCAGCGAGGGTTTGGAGCCATGAAATACCTGGGAAGTGACGCACCTGGGGGTCCTGATCGCTGCCTGTACACACAAATATACACAAACACACATACACAAACACATGGGGTGCTTGAAGACCGTACCTCCACGTGGTGCATCCTGGGTAACGCCAAAACGGTCTATACTTACTAAAAATTCAATAACTTGGTGAAAAAAAATTGTAGACAAAAATTTGGAGATCAGTTTTGAAGAGCAGACCTGGGGCTACGTAACCATTACCCTGAAAATTTTTAGCGATTTTTTTTCACCCCGGCAGCCGAGTTTGAAAATGTCGGATTTTTTTTTATTTTGCAGCTCTTCATTCAAACCTGCGCCAACAGGTGAAAAACAATCGCAGGTGAAAGTTTCGGACACGAGCTCGAAGATGACGTTTCAACCTGTAAAATGCTCCCTTGACCATTTTTTACGAATATTTTTTCATCGAGTAATACCGTTTTGAAAAACGGTGTTTTTTCCGGGAAACTTGAGTGGCCCGTTAATTTTGTCACTGAGTTAGATACTATTTCGACACTATTATCTTGTACTTGCCAGAGCCGGAAGGAAAAATATCGATTTTTGACAAAACGGCGGATGCTTGAACTCAAGGTAGCGATTTTCAAGAAAAAATTCGTTCATATTTTGCAAAAAAAAAAAAAAAAAATAAGAATCGGAAAAATAAAATCCTATGACAAGTACTAGATAATTATGTATACAATAACCACGACAAATTTCAAGTCAATCGGTTCAGTGGTTTTCGAGATATTTTGGGGACCAGTTTGAAAAACTTAAAAAAAAAAAAAAAAAAAAAAACTCGTTTGAAAATGTTTCGATGGATAAATCATGAAATTTTTCTAACCTACACATAGCTAAATACCTGTGCGACCCGAAGTGTGTCATTTTTTTTGAATTTTTGGAAGTTTCATACTTTAAGAAAATGTGAAAATTGAACAATTGATTTTTCATGAAAAACAATAGGCCGCTGCCAATGAGCTGCTCCTATTTCATGGATTGACATTTATTTTTTGCTGTTTTATCGTTATTTCCGCTACAGAATCAACCCCCAGGTGTATATTCCCCCTTAATAAACAACCTAAAACTATACTTTGACATGAAAGAACAACCTGCGTAAAGAGTGAGCCCTGTCCTTAAAGATTTGGAGGTGCCGCATCGGACTTTTGTCTTTCTGCTTCATTACATGTAATATTCTTGTTTAAAATAATGGATCATACTCCAAAGTCGTATACAGGGCGACCTAGGTTGGACGCACCACCCGGGAAAAAATTATCAGGCCTGAACAGACATGAAAAATGACCGGGACTGAACAGACATGATCATGTCTGGCATCAGACATAATCATACACGAACAGGCATGGTCATGTATGATCAGGCCTGAACGTATTTAGCGCCTCAGGACTGATCATACATGATCATGCATGAACAGACATGATCATGTCCGGCATCAGACATGAATCAAACATGAATAGGTATGGTCATGTATGATCAGGCCTGAACGTATTGAGCGTTTCAGGTCTGATCATACATGATCATGCATGAACAGACATGATCATGTCTGGCATCAGACATAATCAAACATGAACAGGTATGGTCATGCATGATCCGGCCTGAACGTATTGAGCGCTTCAGTCCTGATCATACATGATCATGTCTGACATCCGGCATGATCAGACATGAACAGGCATGATCATGTCTTATTTCAGGCCTGATCATACATGAACAGACATGATCATGTCTAATTTCAGGCCTGATCATACATGAACAGGCATGATCATGTCTGAACATTTTTTTCCGGGCATATTAGGTGAGTGTACTCCTCCCGGAAATTTAAGACTAAAGTTCCTTTACCAAAACTTCCAGGGTCTAATAGTTTAGGAGCTACAGGAGATCTTAGTCGACCAATCAGAGGGCTTATGAGGGACCAAGACAGGGCCGGTTCAAGAGTGTAAGTCGAGCAGTGCCCGCGTCGGATTGATCTTTATCGTCTGACGTTTCACTCCTATTTCTGGATGAGTATGATGGCGTCATCTCCTGGAGATGTGTTTGTACGGCATACGCATCCCCTCTCGTAGTCCAGATCCTCGGCTTCGTAGTTCCCGTTGTCCAGGTCGTTCGCTTCGTATTCCTCGTTGTCCAGGTCGTTCGCTAAGTATTTCTCGTAGTCCAGATCGTTCGTTTCGTATTCCGCGTTGTCCAGGTCGTTCGCTTCGTATTCCTCGTAGTTCAGGTCGTTCGCTAGGTATTTCTCGTAGTCTAGGCCGTTCGCTAAGTATTTTTCGTAGTCCAGGTCCTTCGCTACGTATTTCTCGTAGTCCAGGTTCTCGGCTTCGTAGTTCTCGTTGCCCAGGTCGTTCGCTAAGTATTTCTCAAAGTCCAGGTCCTCGGTTTCGTAGTTCTCGTTGTCCAGTTCCTTCGCTTCTTTTTTCTTAATACTTAGCGAACGACCTGGATTACGAGAAATACTTAGCGAACGACCTGAACTACGAGAAATACTTAGCGAACGACCTGGACTACAAGAAATACGAAGCCGGGGACCTGGATTACGAGGGATACCCTCACGGAAAAAAACCCTCAAATTTACGGGGTAAATTCGCACCCCCAAAGTTTTGGGGATTTACCATGAAAACTCAGGGTTTTTTTCCGTGAGGGTACGCAGCCGAGGACCTGGACTACGAGAAATACTTAGCGACAGTGGCGTAGCCAGGATGGGGCAGGGGTAGGCACGCCCCCCCCCCCCCCCCCCCCCCAGAAGTCCCGGTGCCCACCCCAGAAAAAAAACGATAGTACTTGAATTCAAATGATCGATTAAGATTATCGATAATATTATCATATATGTGACGAATTGTTTTTTTGTCAAGGCAGCCCCCCCCCCCCCCAGGCCCAGCCCAGCAAAAAATGCTGGCTACGCCACTGCTTAGCGAACGACCTGGACTACGAGGAATACGAAGCGAACGACCTGGACAGCGAGAACTACGAAGCCGAGGACCTGGACTACGAGAACGCATGCGTGCCGTACAAAGACATCTTCAGGAGATGACGCCATCATACTCATCCACAAACCTTCGCCTCCTTGGTACACACGATATTTTATACAACAAGAGCATGTTTTACAAGTTTATGCTCGATCCGGTATACAAAGCCGACGACTACGTACACGCATAGCAACGGATAACAACGCGTTGTTACGCATAACAACGCGTACGTCAGAGACCACTTTTAACGCCGAGGACTTAAAAGTAGCTAAAAGTAAACTCTGCACATGCGCACTTGCAAACCCGCTCAGCTGTCACTAAAACCCCCACTTTGTGTACCGAGATCGAGCATTAAAAACGCGTAAAACATGTTTGCGTTGTATAAAAGAAATTCTCCGTTGAAAATAACAAATAGAAATTCAAAGATTTTGATCACCTCATCTTCCTTCTCAGTATTTGGGAAACCGCTAAGAAAAGATTTTAAAAAGGACGAAAAACGTAATTTAAATTTAATTATTTTTATTTTTATTTTTAATTTTTTTTTAATTTTTTTTTTTTTTCTAAGGGTTGGAGTTACACTTTTTCACATGACTAATTAGTTTGCACAAAGAATTTTCTATTTTCTACGACCACTCCGATTTAATTTTTCCGATATTTAGCTCTCCAAATGAGGTTGTTCGACAGTTTTGAAATCTTTTTTCCGCGGTTTCCCAAATAATAGGTGATCGAAATTTTGGAATTTCTATTTGTTATTTTCGAAAAAGAATTTTTTTTGTCTTCAAGACCAATCCCGAAAGCTTGTATTCACTAGTCAAAATTTCTTGCCGCACTAAAAGTTAGATAGCGGAGTCAAAAATAGAGATAGCCCAATTTTCCAAGCGACGGTTTGAAGTGGACGAATTCACCTCCATTTTGCTTCTGTAGAAATTTTTTACGACTATTTTCAGACCCAGTACGAATTTTTGATTAAAAACCTCGAAAAATCAATGCTTTTCTTATGGGAAAAAATAAGGCTTTCTAGGGGTGGGTAAATATGGACAAATAGTATATTGTGTAGCAAGGGCGTAAGGTGGGCTTTTTTAGACCGAGTGTGGAGTTTGCAGTACTATAGTCGGAGGCGAGGGAGCACGAGTCGAAGACGAGTGCATCCGCGAGCCGAAGACGAGTACTGGAACCACACGAGGTCAAAAAGCCCACTTAGCCCTTGGTACACACCATATTTTTTGTAACGCATGTATTGATTTCTGCGTTTTTAGGCACGATCGCATAGCGGAGTGCCTATTAGATTTGTCATCGCGAAAAACGTGCGACCGAGAAAAACAATTTTCTTCAACTCAGAAATTCGTTTCATCACTCACACAATCATTTTCTAGCGTTTTCCAACATGTATGTATGTGTGTGTGTAATGCCGAAAATTTGTTTGTATCCTGAATTGCGGGAGAACGACTCGACCGATTCGAACGAAATTTGGGGGGGAAATCAAGTGTTTGGTGAAGATGATCCACGAAACTTTTGAAGATTTTATCTCTGCCGGTTACGAAGTGGTCAGTGTTTTACCCCTAAAATAATGATTATTTCACGTGTATCCTGCATTGCGGGAGAACGACTCGACCGATTCGAACGAAATTTGGGGGGGGGGGGGGGGGGGGAGGGGAAATCAAGTTTTTGGTGAAGATGATACACGAAACTTTTGAATATTTCATCATTTCCGGTTTAAGTGTTTCACAATTTAACATTTTTTTTTTTTTTATTCATATATTTTTTTTTTTTTTTTCTGCATCCGAATGAACGTCAACTTAACTTTACTCGGTCCTAACCTATGAAAATTTACAAAACCAGAATCGTCGATTGAAATTTAATAATATTATTTAATAATATCATTTAAGAATATTCTTACCCTATTATGAATCAATTCCATTTTTTTTTTCGTTTTTTTTTATATCTTGAACAACCGAATTTCGTTTGTGATCTTATTCGTTACTAATTAAACCATTGCAATACTTTATCTTTTGTTAGTAATTGAAACGTTGCAATATTTTATCAGAATTATCAAGCCTGCGATCGTGCCTATTGCAAAAAAGCAGAGCTTTTTTGTTAACACTGCTGGTTTGTGCCTATAAGCGGCATATAGGTATACATATACATATACACATACATATATCTAGATATATCTAGATATATATATTAGGGCTAATCATTTTGGGGTCATATTTTTTGATTTGCCCTCGCACCCCTCAAAATGTGAGTGCATGAGGTCAGTATCAGTACCTATCAATATGACCACGGTGCGATTTTTTTTTGGCGTGGCCCATTGCAAAAGTATTTTTCTCATTTAAATAACACGGGAAATGTTTTTTTTTTTTATTTGGAATTTTATTTCGTTCTAACGAATCATCGTGTTGTAAAAATCACCACATATTCTTGTACGAAATTGAACGATCTCCAAAAAAGGTATGATACGATTTTTCGCTAGGTCGAAAAAAAAGTCGTCATACACCGTTTGAGGTTGAACTTTAACCTTCAATAACTTTCAAACGAGTGGACTTAGCGAAAAATCATATCAGACCTTTCTTGGAGATCGTTTAATTTCCTACAAGAATATGTATTGATTTTTACAACGCGATGATTCGTTAGATTGGAATAAAATTTCAAATAAAAAAAAAACATTTCCCGTGTTATTTGAATGGGAAAAATACTTTTGCAATGGGCCACGCCAAAAAAAAATCGCACCGTGGTCATATTTATAGGTACTGATACTGACACCATACACTCACATTTTGAGGGGTGCGAGGGCAAATCAAAAAATATGACCACAAAATGATTAGCCCTAATATATATATTAGGGTGTTTTTTTTTTTGGGGACTATTTTTTTTTCTTTGCTTCCGGCCTGAAATTTTGTTGAAAATGCCAAAAAAGAAATTCCCTCCAAATATGAGCCCTTAATATTAATGTTAAGTACTCGCCCAGAACGTGAGAAGATTTCCCATTTAAATAACATGTAAATTTAGATTTTTTTTTTCAAATTCCTATAACTCAGCGGCATTTTGTGTTATCATAGCGCCCAAACTCGGAAATTACTCAGGATTAGACGCTCTACAAAAGTGCCCATTATATAAAAAATAAAAAAAATAAAATAACAACAAAAAAACAAGAAATTGTTCTTCAAAATTTGATTTCAGTGACCTGTACTACCTCACCGGTGTGAGTTACAGTTAAGTCGTTATGGGCACTTTTGTAGAGCGCTTAATCCTGAGTAATTTCCGAGTTTGGCCGATATGATAACACAAAATGCCGCTGAGTTATAGAAATTTGAAAAAAAAAATCTAAACTTACATGTTATTTAAATGGGAAATCTTCTCACGTTCTGGGCGAGTACTTAACATTGATATTAAGGGCTAATATTTGGAGGGAATTTCTTTTTTGGCATTTCCAACAAAATTTCAGGCCGGGAGCGAGGAAAAAAAATAGTCCCAAAAAAAAAAAAAGAAAAACCACCCTAATATATATGGGGCATTCCATGACATCTCGATCAAGATCTGGCGGTGACATTTCAGATCTGCTTAATAATTTGTTATTTCAAACTACTTGTCAAAAAATACATACACCATTTTTTACAGATTTTTTCAAGCATCCGTATCTGAGATACGATTATCGAAGTTCAAAAAAAAACACCCATTTTCTAAAATCTGAAAAAATTCAGGAAAATCTAATTAAATATTACAAAATTTTCTCGCGCTATTAGAAGATGGAGGTTTGATTACAGGGAAAGGTGAAGTTGACGAAATGCCGAAAATAATATTTTAAAAATCGGAATGTATTTTCGACATACAAACAAACGAAAAAGTCCTCTATGATATGGGTCCAAAAAAAGTATATTCTCAGAATTACCGGTTGATCAATCTTTTCAATAATATTATTAGGTATTGGTGTTGTAGGAATTATTATATCGCGTTACTAATGCCATAAGGTCGTAAGCGACACTATACGACCTTCTGGTTCTATTAAAACCAAAAGGTTGTATGTTTTTTTTTTCTTCGGAATCGCGATGAAACCAATGAAAAACACATAGATCTATCGAAATTCCCGAGAAATTGTTTTTTGGTGCACACAACCCTCTGGCTTTATTTTCAGGAAAAAATCGAGAAAATTGAAATCAGAAGGACGTATATCCGCCAAAAAACAATTTCTCGGGAATTTCGATAGATCTATGTGTTTTTCATTGGTTTCATCGCGATTCCGAAGAAAAAAAAAAAAACATACGACCTTTTGGTTTTAATAGAACCAGAAGGTCGTATAGTGTCGCTTACGACCTTATGGCATTAGTAACGAGATATAATAATTCCTACAACACCAATACCTAATAATATTATTGAAAAGATTGATCAACCGGTAATTCTGAGAATATACTTTTTTGGACCCATATGATAGAGGACTTTTTCGTTTGTTTGTATGTCGAAAATACATTCCGATTTTTAAAATATTATTTCCGGCATTTCGTCAACTTCACCTTTCCCTGTAATCAAACCTCCATCTTCTAATAGCGCGCGAAAATTTTGTAATATTTAATTAGATTTTCCTGAATTTTTTCAGATTTTAGAAAATGGGTGTTTTTTTTTGAACTTCGATAATCGTATCTCAGATACGGATGCTTGAAAAAATCTGTAAAAAATGGTGTATGTATTTTTTGACAAGTAGTTTGAAATAACAAATTATTAAGCAGATCTAAAATGTCACCGCCAGATCTTGATCGAGATGTCATGGAATGCCCCATATATATAGATATTATTCCCCCCTCAACTGTTTTGGCCACTTTATTTCCCTGAAAAGCGGGACAAAAGTGGCATTTGATTCCCTACTCAACTTTTTGTCCCGCAAATTCACTTTTGCGGGAGAAAAAGTCGATTTGCGGGAGAAAAAGTAAATTTGCGGGAGAAAAAGTAGATTTGCGGGAGAAAAAGTAGATTTGCGGGAAAAAAAGTAAATTTGCGGGAGAAAAAGTAAATTTTCGGGAGAAAAAGTACTTTTTCTCCGGCGAATCTACTTTTTCTCTTTTGCGGGACAAAAAATTATTTAAAAAATTTTTGCTATATTTCCTGACTTAACTTCTTCTTTCCATATTTATATAGATTTTCGATCAATTTTAGCGTTTTTTCGTGGGTCCCACGCTTCAGGGAAATAAAGTGGCCACAGTTGAGGGGGGAATAAAGTATAATATGCAACGCGGGACCAAAGTCGATCATTCCCTCGGGTGATGACTGCCCTCGCTGCGCTCGGACAGTCAACCCACCCGCGGGAATAATCTTCGACTTTTGTCCCTTGTTGCATAATGTACTATTATTGAAGAACCGGGCAATAATGAAACCATTATTGCCCGCTTATTGCCCGCTCTATTCAAGCGGTCAATAAACGGCTACTTTTGGTCCTATTTTTAGGTAAAAAAAACGCAGAAATCATGCATGTGTTACAAAATTTTTTTTTTTTTAATTCGACATGTTTTTTAAATTATTTTTTACCACTTTGAGGGGTGGCCCGATCGAAATTCGATTTCACCCTTCTTAAGGTAGTTGCCTCGCGATTGCAACATTTTAAGAAGTGTTTAAAATTTTGACCATAAGTAGTTGAATGCATAATACATACAATATTAAAATTTGGAGACGATTGACCACACCAAACCGAAGATATTTGCCATTAAAAATTATACTTTTTGTACATGCAGCATAGGAGCGTAAAGGAGAACCGTCGGAAATCAACAAATTTTACTATTTTTGTATTAAATGGAAATTACCATCTTTTCGAAAAACTGATATCTATTAGAATTATATATTTACAATTATGCTGAAAAATTCGGAAATTATTGACCTCACAGTTTTTTAGATATTGATAATAATTGAGTAAATGAATCGGATATAGTCACGAGTGAAAGCGAGTAAGCGATAGTGAGTGAGTAAGCAATAGCACAAACTATATCTCGGAAGGCAACTACCTTAAGAACAGGTCTAATGTATATATGGGGAGAAATATACACCATATGAAATGTACAATTGGTTGTCCACACCCCTTTCGATTTGTCTCAAACTTAGTCAAGTTGAGTAATGGGTTGAAAAAAAAATTCCTCTAAATAATGAAAATTCTACCTTTTACAGGTCGCGAGTAACACCGAATCACAAATTTTGATTTATTTTTGTCAAATCGCTGTAACTCCCTAACTATATGTCCGCGCCTGGAAGTCAAGTAGGTCAAAAGTTTTGTAATTTTATGTACTTTTTGATGGTGCCGCGAGACAAAGTCGATTTTCAGTTATTGGTATAAAAAACGCGAAAAACGCGATATTGATCTCGTTTCCCAAACTTTTTTGGGGTCCATTTTTCATCATAAAATGCGGCTATTTTTCCCGCAAATTTTCGTGTAACGAAAAGTCACGGGACTCAACTGGTTAAAGAGATATGAGGGAAATTCCAGGAAAAACCGACCGGATTTGGACATTTTCTGACTTTAAATTTTTCAAAACTATGGAAACTTTTTTTTACGTGAAATAGATGTGAAAAAAGCCGATAGTGTTGGCTCTTTTTACGTCCATTTCACGTAAAAAAAAAGTTTCGATAGTTTTGAAAAACTCAAATTCAGAAAACGTCAAAATCCGGTCGGTTTTTCGTAGAAATTCCCTCATAACTCTTCAACCAGTTGAGTCCCGTGACTTTTCTTTACACGAAAATTTGCGGGAAAAATAGCCGCATTTTATGATGAAAAATGGACCCCAAAAAAGTTTGGGGAACGAGATCAATATCGCGTTTTTTTCACCATTAACTGAAAATCGACTTTGTCTCGCGACAACATCGAAAAGTATATCAAATTACAAAACTTTTGACCCACTTGATTTTTAGGCGCGGACATTAGTAGTTTGGGAGCTACAGCGATTCGAAAAAAATAATTCAAAATTTGTGAATTGGTGTTACTCGCGACCTGTAAAAGGTAGAATTTTCATTATTTAGAGGAATTTTTTTTTCAACCCATTACTCAACTTGACTAAGTTTGAGACAAATCTAAAGGGGTGTGGACAACCAATTGTACATTTCATATGGAACTCCCCATATGTACTATCTATCTTTTGGAGTATGATCCATTATTTTGAACGAGAATATTTCGTGTTAATGAAAATCCGTTACCCCTAAAACCACACTATAACATCTAAAAAAAATCTTCTTACTTTACAATTGCCCTGAAACTTCATGTAATAGCATTTACAATCATTTGAACGCAAATTCCATGAAAGTAAAGTTTTTGAGATGTTGGAGTGTTGTTTTCAGCATGCGATAATCAGAAAGACAAAAGTCAGATGCGGCACCTCTAAATCTTTAAGGACAGAGCTCATTCTTCAAGCAGGCCCTGACGGCTTTTGACCAACGTATAACGTCGGTATATCAACCGTGAACACGTGGTATTGGTATAAACAGAGTAACCGCACCGTAGTAAAACTGTGTGTTGTAGGAATAAATACCGTATTTTTGAGCTCGGATGCATACCGTCTATACACCGTAGGTAATCACTAATAATACGGTATTTAAGCGGAATGTTCATAGTCGTAATGGCAGATGAGGTACGCACGAACAGAGTATGAGTCACGTATGTAAATCATATATAAACGGTGTTTTTTCTCGAAACATACGGTATGTATCGAGTTTCATGACGGTATTTTTACTCCAAAAATACCGTATGTATCCAGTTGTACGACGGTATTTTTTTACCAAAAATACGGTACTATGTACCTTAGTTATATGACAGTATTTCTGCTCACAAGTTATTTTTCCAAAGGATCTAGATATTTTTCGGATAATTCATAAACGTATAACACACCTAAGCGTATAAAGCGTATAACACTGTACACGCCTTGGAATGAAATTCTGAACAATGTTGTAAAAAAAAAATGTGGAAAATATTTTGGGTATATTGGGATTCTGTACTGCAATAATTTCAAACAGCAATTTGATTATCAGTATAAAAATAATATTTATTATGTGAAAATAACGTGAATGAAAATGAATAAATAATAATAAATTTATATCATATTATTTATATATATTATTTATATAAAAATCCTACTAATTCAGCGAAACAAAAGTATATGAAATTTATGACTCATGAAATACGTTAAAACCGTTGTGGTAGTTCTCCAGCAGGACGATAAGCGTCGCGGCGTTCGCTCCGCCCAGTGTTGCCAACCGTACGATAATTATCGTACACGTACGATAATTTAAAGCTGGGTACGATTTACGATAACGTGCGTACGATATACGATAATTGTACGATAAAATAGAAAAGGTACGATAATGTATTTTTTTTTAATTATTATTGTATTATTATTCTTTTCGCATTGGCGGTACGGGAAAGATCGAATCATATTCGAAGGTCGATCTGTCGGAGAATCTCAAATCTCGATTCTCGCTGTTTGTACTGGACCAGTATAAAAAGTACGAAATGATACTGCGATGAATAAAAATATTACTAATGAGTGGAAAATATGTTCTTTGTTGATTGTTTCTCCATTTTATTGCCAAGTACCAACTAATTTAACTATGAAAACCTTATCAGTACGCGCACTCTATCAAAAATGTATCTTGCTGTATCAATTGAAGTACCGATAGTTGGTACGATAATTTTCTGCCAATGTACGATAATTTCCGCCCCTCCGTACGATCACGGCTCATTTCAGGTTGGCAACACTGGCTCCGCCATGCGTTGACCTGTCAAAGCGGTATACTCGTTCGCACGTATTAGCATAGTTACTCAGCTTTGTGTTGAAATCAGTCGTCAAAAAAATTGGTGAAACTTCCTTGACTCTCGTGTGTATGTAGCGTTCATCTCTGACGTTACGTAAAGCCGTTGTACAATGCCTCGATATACCCGCGTTGGAATACGATGAAAAGTTAGAGACATAACCTAGAAAATAGTAGGTACATTCCGCAGCGTGTGAATAATTTTCAGAAGGTTGGTGACTACATCGAAGGAGTGTGTGCTGGAGACGAGCGATACAACGGGACATGTGGTGATCCCGGAAGAAAGCGTCAAAGTACCGAGCTCGTTCCAGTCACCACGGAAGGTCTTATAACGTGTTCTGATGGATTATTAAATCTTAATATTATTGAAAATTGGGTGAAATCGTTTATTGAAATTAAGCAGGTACCATGGATGATGTGAGAGGGCAAATGTACTCGAAACGCACCGAGTATGCGGCTGCTGAATTATCGAGGCCGCCTCCGACGATATTATTTCGTCATGCGAGGCATGGAAGACCGTGATACTACGGACGGGAAAATGCAGTTGTTCCCAACTAGTGTTGCAACTCACCAATTACATTTTTAATTAAATTACTCATTAGCGAAGAAAGTGAATTATTGTAATTTCCTGTCATCAATAAATACCATGTACAGAATAGTCCGATATATGTCTTGCTCAGAAAACAGCGACGCTTTGGTACGAAGGCAAACAGGGAATCTCCTTTAGAAATCATGCTATCCCGACGTTGGTTTAGATCTGCTGAAGAGCTCTATTTCTCAATGAAATTCGCTACATGTCTTCTGCCGCCAAGGCGTCGCTGTCTCGCACTTCCCGATTTTTTTTATTGAATTTTTTTTTCAGGTATGGATGCGGTTCGAATAGGGTATTGATGTGGTGTGAATGTGGTGAGAATACGGTATGAATGTGGTAAGAATACGGTATGAATGTGGTGAAAATACGGTATGGATGTGGTGAGAATACGGTATGGATATGGTGAGAATACGGTATGAATGTGGTGAGAATACGGTATCGAAACCGTCGAACTACGGTACACATACTGCGGTCAAACCTAATTTTTTGAAGGGACCAGGAAATTTGTCGGTTCACACAGGGTACGGTAACGGTGTTCATACCGTATGAAAACTGTGTTCAGTACCCGTGAATACGGTAGAGGTGCCGGTAAAATACGGTATGCAGAAAGGCGCAAATATAGTGTATTTCTGAAGTGATTACCCGTGGTAAATCCGGAAATATACCGTTTAATATCGGTATATAAACCTTCTCACAACCTTGCGCAAAAGTCGTCAGGGGGGTTATTTTTTCACGTCAAAATATAGTTTTAGGTAGTTTAAAGCTGACAACAAAAAATTATCGATTCTTTTTTAAACGGTCTAATATATGGGAGTAGATAGGGGCAGCTATGGGGAGACAGATATTCCCCCTTTCCCCCCCCGACTCATCCTGATAAGGGATGATAAGGGGTATGTGGGTCAGTGTGTTATCTTATCAGTCTGGCCCACATCCGGTCTGGTGTGTACGGGGACCTTCTAATCAGCTCCCCCCTCCCCCTCCCCCTGTCTGCGGTCACTGGCCCTGACCATGCTACCCCTTACCCCACCTCCCCCCGGGTCAGTTGTGGGGTGAGTGCATCGCTCTGTCTCTCTCTAGTCTGGGTCTGTCTCTCTCTAGTCTGGGTCAGCTATGGGGACGATGACGCGTTCTACCGCCCACTCACACACGCGCTTACCTCACCGTGTCCGTGTGTTCTAGAATGTTCGAGAATGTTCTAGAAGCTTCTGGAAAGCGATAACGATGATATCCCTACTCCAAAATTTTTGTACTTGGAAATATTTCAGCGGCATCCCCTGTTTACTATATCTACGCTTAAAACTACAGGAGGCGGGGGTGAAGGAAAGAGATTTGATGACGCGACAAATACATATCGTACGTTTCGTGTCCGTGTGTTCTAGAATGTTCGAGAATGTTCTAGAAGCTTCTGGAAAGCGATGACGCGTTATCCCTACTCCAAAATTTATGTACTTGGAAATATTTCAGCGGCATCCCCTGTTTACTATATCTACGCTTAAAACTACAGGAGGGGTGAAGGATAGAGATTTGATGACGCGACAAATACATATCATACGTTTATTCAAAAATCTTAATGCTACGTACAATTATGCGATCATTCATGACATTCAAATGAGCGATACAAAATGAAAGGTAATATAAAAGATAACAGCATTAACATCATCACCGACACAAACAACAAGGTGTAGGTCTCCAAAACTTCAGAATCGATGTTTGTTACACGGTAATTAACACAGGGTGTTTCTTCACCTGAGTGGTGTGATGTCATACACGACTGCTGGTTATCAGAATCCAATAATGTCACCGTTGCCGTTGCGTCGAGAGTTTCTTCTGCAGAGCGAGAACCAGAACGTATAGGAACGTAAATCGACATTGCGTATACGATAATTTGCAAACGACGATCAGCTCGATTCCTCTTCCACCTTCTGTTTGATTCCTACTGCGAGATAATGCGGGAATAATTTTGTCAATTCCAGCAGAACGATGTCGCAATAATTATTCACAAATTCTTCCTCTAGTTGTAACCTGACGTGTGGCCTTGCAAAATCAAACTCCCTTGTGGAGAGCAGATTTATTCGATGAAGAGATGGCTCTCGAGGGCCTTGTAGTTTCACCTTCTCCGCTATATGCTCGATGTACAGTTTCTTACACTGATTGACACTGTGGGCAAGTCGTTGAAGGCGGTGCAACTGTTCTTCTACACACACAAACACCGTCTTCAACCCGTCAAACGTAGTCTTCTGCATCACTATCGTGGGACGATAAGACAGCTTCCGCTTGACACCCCCATTGCTCGTCTCGGAGTTTTCTTCTTCTTCTTCAGGATCAGCACCATCCGTCTCTTCGGCGATATTATTTGCTTCAAAACTGATACTTTTCGAACCGTGAGAGGTGGTGAAAGTTATGGTACAACCGCCTAGCGTAAGATGTTCGAAATACCAATCTGCAGCTGAATAGCCGCTCGAATCCAGATATTCACTGATGGTGTCCAACTCGTCTGCCAGTAAAGACCACTCCGATGCGTTGAAATATATGCAGCACGAGGCATTGCTCTCGAGTTTGATCACTGGCACAAATGACTCGTCTGCACCAAGTCCGAGACCGACAACAATCTTTTTAGTTATAGAATTGTTCAAGCCGTACGTAGTCGCGAGAACAAGATTTCTTTGAGATTTTTTCATTGGCTTTGTAAAACTCTTAAAAATTCTACTTGCGTTACCCATGGGTACTTTCGATTTAGGTGTCGACATTGTACTACGACTCGGTTTGATCGCGGCTTCAATAATACTGATTAAAATCTAGACGACACAACCCTCTGGACCCTCCGATATCCCCCTCCACTTCCTTCTTGTTTTACCATTCCCATGTGTTAGTTGTAGAGATATTTCCGGTCAAGGTGATAAGCTTAGCTCGAACATTTCAACGACAGACTGATATCACTAACGGAAACTGAGCAACGAATATTATTTGAATAATATTATTTTTAAACTAATCTTATATATATATACTTATATTTACACTAGAGTATTGGGGAAGGTTAGAGATTTGATGACGCAACAGTTACATAAACGAAACTAAACTTATTTATTCAAAATTTGAAGATTTCACATATTAAATCAAATTATAATAATATTAAAAACATTGATGTCACCGGCGTGCCGGGAAATTTTTGGGGAACGGACGAAATTCGCCCGCCCCCAACAGCTTCTCGATGGCCTCCTTCACCATCGAGCGGCACGTCTCGCACGGTTCGGCGACCCAGCGCCGTCGCAACATCGTCATGCCGCGGACTTTGCGAATTAACGCCCACTGGCGGAAAATATCCGCCGCGAACTCCACCTCGTTCACAGAATACATTCGGGCCTCCTGCGGGTCCAGGGCCCGCATCACCTCCGCCACCTTCTGCCTCCACAAAGCAGTACCTGCAAATTACGAAATTGAATGAGTTATTTCTGTTATATTGAGGAAAACGTCGGTTGTGTATTACGTGATGTTTCGAGAAAAATAAATAAAAATCACAGTTTCGGAAATGTAGTTTAAAGTTATGATGCTACGTATTACCGGTAATCTGATGAAATTTAGGATAACAATTAAATAAGTTATTTGTATAATATTGAGGAAAAACACCTGGTGTGTATGAGGCAATGTTTCGAGAAAATAATAAAAAATGACAGTCTCGGAAATGTTGTTTAGAGTTGTAATGCAGCGTGATAGTATTACAAGTAAGTTAATAAAATTTAGTATAACTTACCCATTTCGTGCGTGTATCCTGCCGATGTGCAGTAAAGTCCCGATTCTCCGGCCATGATGAAAGTTGTATATATATTTTTTCTCGCTGGTTGTTTGAAAACGTTTTTCAGGCTAGCTGATGGTTGTGAGTAGTCTGGTGAAAACTGCACGTCGTTATATACGAAAAGCCAGACTTGCACCCCTCTCCAAAATTTTCAAACTCATATACGAAAACCCAGTCCTGCACCCCCTCCAAAATTTTCAAAGACATATACGAAAAGCCAGCTCTGCACCCCTCTCCAAATTTTTCAAACACATATACGAAAAGTCAGACCTACACCCACTCTCCATTGTTGAAGCGGTGTGTCCGGGGAACAAAAACAACAGACTAATGAATGGGAAATACCAAAATTTTGAAACGTTCTTAATCGCTGATGAGCGGATGTGGTTAAGAGATTACTGTGTAACTTTACTTGCTAAATCCAAGCATCGGTACTCGTTAACGGTAGGAGGGTCAAGTCCTGCGATATTGACTAGGGGCGTCGTCGGTAGCAATTTGATGACGGCGTACGGTAATTTGGTCCAGAGTGTAAAACGCTGAGAGACTACGGTAATCGTTTATCGCATCTCAACTTTTTTCACATCGCATGAAATGAACTTTTTTCAACGGCGAGAAACAGGGTATAGAGTCGGAGATAGAGATAGAAAGATGAAATTCGGAAACAGAACGAGAGATAGGTTATTTTCCCGAAATTTCCAGCATATCAGTCAGCTAAGCAGCCGCAAATGCTGTGTTCTGAGGTTTAGTTCATTGGTCATTCAAATCACGTGGTCCCTTGGGAAACCGATATATAGCTTGTCACAAGGGATATTTTTTCAGTCGGAAATTTTTTGTATACAAGTTCCAATCTTACACTCTGTATAATGTCTGTATGTGTGTGTGAGTAAGTGCACGGTACATGTGTCGGAGTTGACGTCGATTTGTGTGATCTCCCAAGAATAACCACGTTCAATTTAAATCATGCCTGATACGCAGAACAACAAGTATCGCGCTATAGTGCTAAAGGCGGTCTCTTATGCCAGACGTAAGAGTAGCGCTATTGATAGGTCCTGCGGTATACGATGGACACGATCGCTTGGCCGAATGACTCGGAAAAATTTGTTGCGTCAGGTGCGACGAATGATTGCTAAGTGCGATGAGAGGTCTATTTCTCGTCTGTATAATCAAGGCGTTTTCGCGGAGTCGTGGGAATGTTTGCGAATCGCTGCCGAAACGGTGATTTCGCGTGGTACTTCTACCTTCTGGATATAGCGGGGACTGATGACAGAGTATTACGAGTGTCTGAATGTGATCCGTGCACGTAGTAAGAATAACATTCATGAAACCCCGCGGCGACGTCAGGTGTCAAGACTTGGGAGAAACGAGAGAAAGGCTAGGGTGGCTACCGCTGAAGACGACGATAACGGGGTGCAAGAACGGGGTCCGAAAACTCGGCCGAATCCCGTGCCGGTTTCAAATGACACGGATATGTTTGAAGATAACAGTATCACCGATGAGATGCTGTGTGCAGTGGTGGAACAATACGAGGCCCGGACAGCTGGTGAACAGGCGACAGTCGACAGTGATACGGAAATGTATGAAATTATACCCAGCTCCTCGATCGACAGCGAAGAATCTCGTCATCCCTGGTTATCGACTGTTTTGAAAATCCCAAATAAAAATTGGGTCCTTCGACCTATGCCAACTTGGGGCAGCAATGCGGCTTCATCCGGTGATTCTTCCGACTACGCGGTAACAGGGGGTGACGCACGCGGATCAAGCACCCAACGTCGTGACGAAGCGGACGAAGAACCTCGTCATCATGATCATCATCATCAGGACCCTGTAGCTGAAAATTTACCAAACGAGCACTATCCTAACTCTACTTGTAAGGCTTGTAAACCAGATAAATGAACAATTTTTCAAATAAATTTTAAATAAGTTATAAATACATCCAATATAACATCCTTTATTTACTTTCACTCTTGACCAACTCTATCTTAAATACAAACAGATGGAAAGACCACAGCCGTGGGATTTCGTAAATTTCGTGTTAACGAAGGAGCCAGTACCTCGGGGATTCAACACGGCGGACACGTAAACAGACCTGTCACAGATAATACTGACGAGGACGGAAGTACTGTCGAGGATGATAGCGAGGATGATAGCGAGGAGAGTTCAGAGAGAATAGCTAGGGAAAATTCTTCGTTGGTAGAACAGCCTGGTGGGGTGAACGGGGTGGGAAGTTTCGAGAATGGGTCATCTTTGACGGAAGATCGTTTCCAAGTGATTAGCGAGCTTAGAAAATATTACAAACGATTCGAAATTAACGGTCGTCAGATTGTTATCAAGATAAAACCGGTTGCAGAAGGTGCAAATCCCGTCGAATGGTTAGAGGGGGCGTTCAGGAATATTCATGCCTATGCCACCGGTTCGTGTCGCGAATCAGACTACATTGGAATCAGTTTCAATGCAGGGTCTTTCAATCTTGGAGCCGCTGGTCTTTCGTTTCGACCTGTTAAAGATTTGCGCTACGAAGATTTGTGGAAAATTGTGTACGGTGTGACACAAAGCGCGTCCGAGTTTACCGTAGATCAGACGATCACCGTGACCGTGAATACCGTTAGAGTTCCGTCGGGGCGGGGTAAGGCAATGAGATTGACGCACGACGGTGTAGGAAAACGCTCTGTTTTGGAAATTGGAAACTCTGACAATATGTGTCTTCCGCGTGCTCTTGTTGTAGCCAGAGCTCATGCCGAGAGGGGATCCATCCGTAGCGGGGCGTTACACGCGCGTTGGGGTTTGATTAGACATAAAGCATCGTCGTCTCAACGCATCGCCGCCTGTAAGTTGATAGAAGACGCGGGTGTAAAAATTCCGATCGAGGGTTGCGGCGTACCCGAGATCAATCTGTTTCAAACTTATTTGGCTCGCGAAGGTATAGCGATCGTGGTGTATGAAAATGGGAAACTGGGGAACGGCGGAGAGACGCTCTATGACGGAACGGATGTGGTTACGGCGAGCGGACGCCCCGGTGTTACGTATAAACTGAATATCCTCTACTTTCCCACTAAACGGCATTACAAACCTATTCTGAGTCTGACGGCTGCAGCGGCAGCGAGATATTTCTGCGAATCCTGTAACAAAGGGTACAGGACCGGTAACGAGCACCGATGTTCGCGCAAATGTCCTCAATGTCTTTCGGTTCCCGCCTGCGATTCAGCTAACGAGAGTCTAGACTGCCGATTCTGCGGACGTTTTTTTCGCGGTAACGAATGTCTGGCGAGGCATCGGAAAACGGGGTCGTTCAGTCCACGTCGCAGCGTGTGCGAAACTCTTCAGATCTGTGGTAACTGTACGCGTTTTACGGATCGTACCAAAGGTGTACACTCGTGCGAGACACGGTACTGTGCCACCTGTTGTTCTCAGCAGCCGTATAATCATAACTGTCACATGCCCACTATCAAACGCGATAAGAAGCAGTCCCGGTATATCTTCGTGTTTTACGATCTTGAGACACAGCAGTGCGAGACTGTTGAGGGAGATGAAAGAACGAACATACATGTGCCTAATCTGTGCGTAGCTCATCAGGTTTGTAGCGAGTGCATTCACGATTTGGATATAAAAAACGGTTGCGACTCTTGTGGTCTCACGCGCGAGTATGTCTTCAAGTTCGATCCTATCAAACAATTTGTTGACTTTGTCACGCGACCGATCCGTGATTTCACTAAAATTATTTGTATAGCTCACAACGCAAAAGGGTTCGACGCTCAGTTCATATTGCGATTTTTAGTCGAGCGAGGCAACGAACCACCACAAGTAATCTTGAACGGAAGTAAAATCATAATGTTAGAGACGGGACATACTCGCTTCCTTGACTCGTTAGCCTATATGCCCATGGCGTTATCTGCTCTACCCAAAGCTTTCGGTCTGCCTCCGAGCACTGTCAAGGGATTCTTTCCTCATCTTTTCAACACACCCGATAATAGCGGTTACGTGGGGCCACTTCCTGCGGCTAAATTTTACATACCGGATAGTATGAGTGTGAGTGCTCGAGATGATTTTTACAACTGGTACAATAGCGAGGTTGCACAAAATCGTCAATTTGACTTTGACGAAGAGTTGATGACTTACTGCAAGGCAGATGTAGATATTCTTCGACGCGCGTGTATCGCGTTTAGGGACATCTTTCTCGAGTGTGGGTGTGTGTGTCCGTTCACAGAGAGTACGACCATAGCGTCGGCCTGCATGACGGTATTTAGGAAAAATTTCTTACAGCCGTCGCAAATAGGTATTATCCCCAGCGGGGGTTATAGGCGTGTCGATAATCAATCCCAGAAGGCACTCGAATGGCTTGTCTGGAAGGAGCATGAATTGGATATAGTAATCACCCATGCGGCACGGGCACGCGAGTTCCGTATACCTGAAACGGGTCGTCCTGTTGACGGTTACTATGAAAATAAACAAACGGGCGTACGTCACGTGTTTGAGTTTCAGGGGTGTTATTGGCACGGCTGCCCGCTGTGCTACAAGATAAACAGAGATAATAAACTGACCGCCGGTGACACGATGGATAGGCGGCTCGAAGAAACACGCTCAAAGACTGCTAAAATGACAGGGTTGGGATACATCGTTACAGAGATTTGGGAATGCGAATGGGATCTACTCAGAAATGAAAGCGAAGAAATGCGTGAATATATTTCGAATCAGTCATTAATTGCAAACACGGGTTCGTACAAGGCGTTAAATCCGCGTGACGCGTTCTACGGTGGCCGTACGGGTAACACGTCTTGCTATCGCGAAGTGAACACAAACGTGGATGAGGGTGTACGCGAGGAAATACGCTACGTGGACGTATGCTCTCTGTACCCCTACATATGTAAGAACGGACGGTTTCCCATGGGACACCCGACAGTTTATGTCGGCGACGATTGTAAATTCTTAACAGGAGGCAGGGGTACCGATATCCAGCGAATCGACGGATTGGTCAAGTGTTGCGTTCTACCGCCGCGAGATCTCTTTCATCCCGTATTACCGATTCGCATGCACGGTAAACTAATGTTTGCGTTGTGCCGTACTTGCTGTGAGGAAATGCTCCAAACAGACTGTCCGCACGAGAACGATTTCGAGCGTTGGTTCGAGGGTACTTGGGTGTCCGATGAATTGAAAAAGGCAGTGGAAAAAGGTTACACGGTGGTGAACGTACGCGAAATCTGGCAATATACAATGACACGATTTGACCCTCATACTCGGAAGGGTGGTCACTTTGCGGGTTATATAGACACCTTTTTGAAGATTAAACAGGAGGCTAGCGGATGGCCGGCCGGGTGCGTAGACGAGGAATCGCGGGGTCGTTACTTGTCCGAATATGAGAGAATTGAGGGCATACGACTAGACCGCGATAAGATATCAAAGAATCCAGGCCTACGTTCCGTCTCAAAACTCTGTCTCAACTCGTTTTGGGGAAAGTTTGGTCAGCGTGAGAATATGTCAAAGACCGAGGTTGTAAATTCCCGTAGACAATTGTTAAGAATATTAACCGATCCGGAGATCGAAGTTACAGATCTCCTACCCGTCAACGAGAAACTGTTATACATACGATGGGTTCACTCCGAGGCGAGTGTTAAACCGACACCCCTGGCAAATGTAGCTATAGCGGCATATACAACCGCCCAAGCACGCCTCAAGTTATACTCGTATCTCGAGAAACTCGATCGGAGGGTGTTGTACTATGATACAGACTCGGTTATCTACACACGCTGTGCGAACCGTCCTGACGAATACGAGCCAGAGACGGGAAACTTTTTGGGTGATCTTACAGACGAATTAGAGGTTTACGGAAAAGGTAGCTACATACGGGCGTTCGTTTCAGGAGGAGCAAAGTTTTACGCGTACATCGTTCGACATGCTAGCGGTGAGGAGACGGAGGTATGCAAAGTCAAGGGTATTACATTAAATTACTCGAATCGTCTCAGAGTCAACTTTGACTCGATACGGCGAATGGTAGTGGATAACACCGAGCCGATACAACTACAGTATCGCGCCATCCGTCGGACAGTGTTGCACCAGGTGGTGACGCGTACAGAGTCTAAGACCTGCAGACCGGTAATTGTCAAGAGGCGTCGTTGCCCCGATAACTTTCAGACTTTACCCTACGGCTACAGGGAATTCCCGTCAAACATTGAACGCTCCAAAAGTAATCCGTGCAACAGGGATTAGCTCCCAACGCACCCGGTACCGGGGTAATCTATAATCTCTACATAATCTCTTACATTCACTCGGCAAAACTCTCTATTTTCTAACTTTATCGCACTTTCTGTCTCTTGTTTTCTCTCTCTATCTCTCTCTCTTTGCCAAGAAGCGCAAAGGGATCCTCCGCTCGTCTGACCTGAGCCCTCCACCCGCGGGTCCGGTGAGCACCATTAGTGTCAACGAAGCCTTGCCAGGTGATCTCTATAAATTACTCACTGCGACCCGAACTGCCGCCAAAGCTCGTGGCTTCAGGTATATCTGGCACTCCGATGGGGTTGTTCTCCTGAAAATGAAGGACGGCGCCCGTACTCGACGTATCTGCACTGTCCAAGACCTTGAGGCCTTCGAAGCCGAATCTCCGGCTGGCTCGTCAGTCTCATCTACCGGGCTCCTTCCCCACACAGGCTCTCGTCATGGGATGCATCGTGGCGCGTCGCGTGGTACCCCGCGTGTTCCCGGTGGAATATCTCGTCGGGGTTCGCGTGCTGGTTCTCCTCCGCCCTCTCGCTCTCTCTCGTCTTCCTCTTCCGCTCGCTCCGAATCGTCCTGTGTCCGTCTGTCACCTGGGCCGCCTCTGAACCCTCCTCACGCTCCGACCTCGCAGTCCTCGCAATGACGGCCCTCACCCTGTCTTCCTGCCTCTCGGCCTTCTGATCGGCTCCCAGCCTCTCTCAACCCTTGCCACTTCAATGCTACTTCCATTCGCGGGCACCTAGATTACATGCGCCTTCACTTCGTGGCCTCTTCCTATCACCTGATCGCCATTAGTGAATCCTGGCTCTACCCAGAAGTCTCAGACCTCACCGTCTCTCTGCCTGGCTACTCTATACTCCGGAACGATCGCGTCGGTAAACTGGGCGGAGGTGTAGCGCTCTATGTCTGTGATGCTCTCCGAGGGAAAATCCTTGCTGCCTCTCCGTCACTGTACTCTGCCTCCCCGGAATACCTTGTCGTGGAGGTCAAGTCCTCGGGGGCACCTCCTTTAATGGTGTCGGTCGTGTATCGACCCCCTAAAGTAACGAACCTGGCGTCCTTCGAGTGCGACTATGATCGCTTCGCGGTCAACTACGCTGTTTCCATCATTCTCGGGGATTTTAATGCGAACCAGCTCGCTAACACCTACGATGCTGAGAATGTGCGGGCCTTTTGCTTCTCTCGTGCCCTCTTCTTGGTGCCTTTCGCTCCTACCTATCATACGCACACCTCCGATTCGCTTCTAGACCTCTGTCTGGTGAGTGACCGTGATTCCATCGCCGATTACGGGCAATCTAGTGTCCCCTTCATCGCTGGGCACGATCTCATTTTTGTTAGCCTGGTGCTCCCTGCTCCATCCTCTACTAAGCTCATCACTGCTCGATCTTACCGTACCTTTTCTCCGGATGAGTTTGTTCGCCAGCTAGACGTCGCCTCCTGGGAGGCCTTCCATCCTCAAGCTACCGTGGATGAGCTGGTCTGCTGCTTGCAGGGCAATATTACGACTGCGCTCGATATTCTTGCGCCTACATGTACCTTTACGTCCAAGCGCACTGTCCCGCCCTGGATTACGCCCGACCTCTTGACTCAGTGCCGTGCTCGGGATGCCCTCTACCGGCGGTATAAACGTTGTCGGTCCGCCTCGGCTCTTCTGCAATTTCGTAGTGCCCGGGATGCTCTCTATAAGCTTATCTCTGCGGCCCGCTGTGCCTTTTATGCGAACCGACTAAGTAGTGCCTCCTCCGCACGTGCCTTATGGTGTGAATTGAGGTCCCTAGGCCTGGCCCGCACGCAGAGGAGCGACTGTGCAGGATTCTCAGTTGATGAGTTGAATGGGCATTTTGCCGGGGTCTCGCGTTGCCCTACCTCGGCCCAAGCTGTCGCCAGCTTCTTTCGTGCTCTGCCTCCACCGGCGTACGACGACTCTCAATTTCACTTCCGCGACATCTCACCTCGGTCTTTGCTCGACGCTCTTTCTCACTTTTCTTCTCAATCACGGGGTGTTGATGATCTCTCCCTACGAAATATCACGGACGCCCTTCCTGCGATCTTGCCTTTCTTGCTTCACCTTTTTAATCAGTCTTTGTCTACCTCGGTTTTCCCTGCTGTCTGGAAGCGAGCCCGCGTGCTGCCCCTGGCCAAAGTAAAGAGCCCTACCTCGCTTCAGCAAATGCGTCCTATAGCAAACCTGTGCCTCCTTGCGAAGGTACTTGAGCGGGTTGTCCTGGTCCAGATAATGTCCTACCTTGAAGATAACGCTCTTCTTGACCCTCGCCAATCGGGCTTCCGCTGGGGACTGAATACGCAGACCGCTCTGCTCAAGCTAACTGAGGATGTCCGGCTCGGTATCGACAAGCGGCGGGTTACCGTCTTGGTCCTCTTCGACTTTACCAAGGCGTTTGACTCTATCCCGCACTCGGTTCTCCTTTCTAAACTTCTTGCCCTTGGCTTCTCTCGGCACACCTTAGCCTGGATATCGAGCTACTTACAAGGCCGCTCGCAGGCCGTCGTAGGCCCCTCTGGCGAGCTGTCTTCATGGGAACCGCTTGACCTTGGTGTCCCACAGGGTTCCGTCCTTGGCCCCCTGCTTTTCCTCGTCTTTATAAATGACTTATCAAAAGTCCTGCGGCACACGGAGCATCTGCTGTATGCAGATGACCTCCAAATATACCTCCAGTGCGCTGCGGGGGAGGTCCCTGAGGCCATACGCCGACTCAACGAGGACATCGCGGCGGTGCATAGCTGGTCCTCCCAGAATTCACTCCGTCTCAACTCCTCCAAGACCCAGGCAATCATCCTCGGTAGTCCGCCGTTTATTACGAGGCTTAGCAGCGTGGTCCTTCCTCCACTCGTTCTTGATGGCGTACCTATCCCTCTCTCAGATTCGGTTCGCGACCTTGGACTCCTCCTCGACAGCAAGCTCTCCTGGGTGTCGCAGGTTGGCACCGTCTCAAATCGGGTGCATGGTGCTCTTCGCCAGCTTTCTGCTTCTCGTGGGCTTCTCTCTCGGCCCCTCCGCGTGCACCTAGTAACGACCCTCGTATTTCCGCACCTGGATTACTGTGCTGCTATTTTCTCGGGCATCTCCGGAGTACTGAGCCTTCGACTGCAGCGGCTCTTGAATTGTTGCGTCCGCTTCGTTTGCGGCATTGCTCGTGACGACCATGTCACACCCCATCGGCGAGCGCTCGGTTGGCTCAGTGCGCGGGACCGACGGCTTTATTTCCTGGGCACTCTTTTCTTCGTTGTCCTTCGTTCTGGTCGGCCTGACTACCTGAGGTCACTCTTCACTGCTCGGCCCGCCCCGGTGGGCACCCCTAGCCCTGTTCGGCGCCCGCGAGGCGAATTTTTCATTCCCCGTGCCAGTACCGAGGCCTATCGCAGGTCCTTCTCTGTTTCCGCGATCTACCTCTGGGAGTCTCTGCCTCTCGACCTTCGCGCGGCCCGCTCCCTGGCTACATTTAAGAATCGCCTTCGCCAGTACCTATTTGACACGGAGGCTTTGCGTGCGTCCTAGGCCACTATTTCTACCGCTTATCTTCTTTAGGCGTTAAGTTTACTCTAGTTTAGTTAATTTTAGGTCCTAGTAAGTTAAGTTGTAATTCTAAGACTTCTCATGCCTGTTTATGTTTGCAATTTTTCTCCACTGTTTCTGTTTCCTTACTTACTTTATCTACTGCTTAACTGTCTATGCACTATCTCTTTGTTTTACTTTACTCTATCTATCTCTGTTTTCTTTCTCTGATTGCTGTACTGTAATATTTTCCAATATTGTTATGGAAAAATAAACGAATCTATCTATCTATCTATCTCTCTCTATCTCTCTCCGACTCAAACCTCTCGGCCACACTACCGCAGAAGATAAATATAGAAGATAACGGATATACGTTTACGCAGTATAAGGTCAGTATATATATATATATATATATATATATATATATATATATATACGTTATCTGTGTTTCTGAAAAAATAAAAATAAAAATAAAAAATAAAAAAGTAATAGAAACAATTATCACGCGCGGGGATGCAATAAGCTGATTCAAGGGGCACGCGCGTGGACAAGCTCGTCCCCGCGATCTGAATCCATTCCGCGGCATGAGGCTGGTACCGCGGGCGTGCGAGGGTACTAGCTGATACCCTCGACGCGTACGCGCGCGCGCTGATATAAGGCTCATAGCTCAGCGCGCTCCGCCGCCGCCGCCGCCGCCGCCGCCGCCGCCCCGTGAAAAGCTGATCCCCGCGGAACATATACAGTTACCCCGGACGTTTTTGATTCTGATTTTTCTACGTCTGTATACAGATTACACGTTCGGACGAAGATATATATATACTCTCTGTGTATAGAGAAGGGGAAAACTGAACCTATATCGAGGATGATGGACACACGATGGAAGCATCCGTTCTCTGCGATCGTAGCCGGTCCTTCGGGTTGCGGAAAATCCAATTTTGTAAAGAATTTCTTGAGACACAGCAGGAGTATGTGCGATACGGAATTCAGTCGCGTGATTTGGTACTACGACGAGTGGCAGCCGCTGTACGAATCGGGTAACGGAATAGAATACCGAGAGGGATTACCGCAGCACGCCGACTACGACGGTGACACGAAGCCCAAACTGTTGGTGATCGACGATCTGATGCGCGAGGCGTCAAACAATGTGGTCGTCGATCTGTTCACCAAAGTCTGTCATCACAAGAATCTCAGTGTTTTCTACATCACGCAGAATTTGTTTCACCAGGGACACGGTCAACGAGACATCTCTCTGAACGCTAATTATATCGTTTTCTTTAAGAATCCCCGCGATCGTGGTCAGATTCAACACCTCGCGCGACAAGTCTACCCCGAAGATTCACGATTCCTTCAGGAGGCCTATCACGAGGCTACCTCCGCGCCACACGGTTATCTCTTGCTGGATCTGAAGCAATCAACGCCTGAAAATTGCCGTTTTCGTACCAGTATCTTTCCCACCGACGTACATCATTACGTCTACGTTCCACGGAAGGATATAAAGACGAGCAGTGCTCACACAATACCAGTAGCACGGATATAATGGCTAAGACACCTCGTCGCACGTGTGAGCAGGAGTGCCGGGCCAACTTTAGTAAAATAAACACTCTACTGCTGCACGTTCTGCAGAAATTAAAACCGAGTCAGCGAACAGCTCTGCTACGTACAGCCGATAATACTTTGATTAAGAATATCTGCGAGTGCGCGCTCAACACCTTGGAGGGCAACGTCGTGCTTTCCCACTCGCAGAAGACACGGCTCCGTCGTCACAGACAGACGCTTCGTCGATTGGCCCGTAATCAAGGTAGCTGGAAGACCAAGAAAAAAATTCTCGTTCAACAGGGAAGTGGATTCTTTGCTCTGCTGTTGGCCCCGATACTTGGAAGCCTGATTTCTAGACTGTTTTCGAAATAACTGTGTGTGTGTGTGTGTGTGTGTGTGTGTGGTGAGTACGATGGAACGGGCAAAGAAAATGGTTTTAATTCCAATGGAAAGTATGGAGAGATTCCAAAGACGAGTCACGGATGGTGTAGCTGCCGGCATATCGTCTGCTGCTGCTGCTGCTGCTACGGATACTCCCAATTCTGGCCACGCTGATCCCATCACCAGTCTAGATAACGAGATGAGAAACATTTTGAAATCAGAAACAACGACGGATGCCGAAAAATGGAAGCTGTATCAACAAGTGCTGCAACGATATCTGTATTTTATCAAGGAGTCTAGAAAACCGTTACAGATGCTCATTCGCGAGGAGGACACGGGTAAAAATGCTGAGGGGGTACCGCTGAAACAGGAGATCGGAGCCACGTCTTCTAACGAGGGACAAATGGATCTGGGGCGAATACTGGGAACCATTCCGAAAAAGTTTCTAACTAAAGCGAAACTTTTGGTAAAAATGTTGGGCGATATGCCGACACGCTTCACGTGGAATAGTGACGGGGCAATAGCGATCGACGGTGTAACGGTACCCGGAGCAAATATTATCGATCTGACTAATCTTGCCACGCGTTCGAGAAAAAGTTTCGATCCTGTGGGGAGGTCTCAGTTCGCTCGTTTTCTCCACGCGGTCAACGTACCGCGAGATTACGTGGGTAACGAGGCTTTTTGGCAAGACATACGCCTTTTCGACAACGATAAGCTGGCGGATGCCGCTTCTTCGGCTATTGCACATCAACCGTCGTCGTCATCGTCCACGGTCCGACGCACGGGTAACGGTAGTCAGGGATCGTTCGCAAGCGCTCAGGGTTTTTCACGCGGTAGGGGTGTTGACGGTAATCATCGCAGTCAAAATATCGGCAGCAGCAGCAGCAGCAACAGTGAAATAGAGGACGGTGGTATAACCGAAACACCTGTACCGACTAAACGTAAAAGCCAGCGAAACATTCTACGCGAAGAACACAGCATCAACAGCAGCAGCAGCGATAAGAAGAGGCAGAGGCGCAGTGGGTGGATGGAACTCCGCTTGAAGAAATAAAGATGTCGAGTCTTGAAGAAATATATTACGACCCCTCACATCCGGCTGGCTACACGGGAGCACGGAACCTCGAACGTGTCTCACGGGGGGATACTTCGCGTAAAACGGTCAGAAACTGGCTGTCCGGTCAAGATGCCTATACGTTACACAAATCAGTGAGAAGAAGATTTCCGCGGGCAAGATACAACGTTTCCAACATCGACGATGTGTGGGAGGCTGACCTGGCCGATTTGAACGCTGAAAAGAAACATAACAATGGGTATCGCTATCTGCTGGTGGTCATTGACGTTCTGAGCAAGTATGCGTGGGTAGTTCCGTTGAAGCGTAAGACAGCAACAGCTGTTGCCGAGGGATTCGAACATGTGTTGAACACAACCAGTCGCAGGCCCGTACTACTACAGACAGACAAGGGTAAGGAATTTGTCGGCTCTGTCTTTCAGAACCTGCTAAACGCTAACGAGATACGGTATCGGGTCACTCGAAACCCTGACATAAAAGCGGCAATCGTTGAAAGATTTAATCGTACGCTCAAGGAACGCCTATGGCGATACTTTACGCACAAGAAGACGCGTCGCTACGTGGATATCCTTCCGCAAATCGTACAGGCGTACAATGATACCGTACACTCGAGTATCGGAATGGCTCCGTCGTCGGTGACGTTGCGCAACGCCGCCGAGGCTCGTGCCTTCATGCAGAGACGATATCCACAGCGGTCAAAGGGTAAACCAAGATTTCACGAGGGTGACACTGTACGAATCAGCAGAACCAAGGGTACGTTCGAGAAGGGATACGTGGCAAACTGGAGCGAGGAATTGTTCAAGATTCACCGCGTACTCGCGCGTTCACCGGTAGTCTACGTGTTGGTGGATTTAGAGGGAGAGGAAATCGACGGTGCGTTCTACGAAGCCGAGCTTCAGAGGGTGGCGGAGGGGGAAAAATAGGAGACACGCTTACTCAGAACTGACGAGGAGGAGGAGGAGACGGTCAGTAGGCGTGTGCACGTTGATTGAACTATACACACCAGCGTACGTTCTCAACTCATTATGAGGGCTAATCAATTTTACATCACTCTACCGAGCGACAGTTCAATGCAGTTTTTTCCCGATAACCGTACCTGCTGCTACATGACACAGTTACCGCGTGCTATCGAATTGGACGGTGAGTGGGAGGTGGGTCTCGCAGAGATCCATTATCCGCTCACATTTTCATCGCCGTCGTCATCGTCGTCGCAACGAACCGAGACTATCACCGCAAGACCTAAATCATGGAGAAATGCTCATGGGTCCGATGACGTCACTCGAACGGATATATTGTCCCGGGATCCCCAAACTGAGAACCCCTTTCCGGTAATACCGTCGTGTCAGATGTTTGTCTACTGTGATCTTGTCGAGCCTCGCATCGTCGGTGATGTTTACGCACCTTTGTTACGCGTTATTCATGCCTGTGGAAACTCGCATTCGACTCGCGGAGAATCGGAAATAAAGACCCTATCACCGCCGTACTACTTACCACTGTTGCTTACAAGTTTCCGAACCGTCGAAATCAATATAAGGGATCATCTTGGCAGACCCGTGCCATTCGAAGGTGGGACGCTGACCGTCACACTTCACTTTAGACGCGTTCGCTGATTTAAGAACCCTTTCATCGTCATCATCAACATCATCGTCGTCGTTGTCATCATATCGTAGGGGAAAAGACCATGGACCATTACACCGAACACTACGAGAGTCAGCTGGGAGGAGGTATGGAGATTTTCTACCGAGGCCACCCTCACCAGCGGGGTCACGGTATCGGTAGCTTCTTGGGAGGATTATTCCGTAGGATATTACCATTGTTCAAAAGTGGGGCTAGGGCTGTCGGAAAAGAGATTCTACGCACGGGGAAGAACGTTAGGACGGATATGCAGAGCGACACACCGCTCAAAAAGTCTCTGCAGACGCGCATCAACGAATCGACTCGGAATCTGAAACGAAGAGCTGAAGAAAAAATTGGGGAATTGATGAAGGGCTCGGGGTATATGAGCGGTGTGGGAGGAACGAGACATCAGTCGATGCTCGCACGCGTAAACAGACTAGTCGACGCTGGAGCTTCTGCCAAAAAGGGGAGAATTAACAAAAGACGACCGAAGAAATCAGTTAAGAAGAAAAAGAAGAAGAAGACAAAGAGCAAGAACAAGAAGAAAGTAAGTGCGTCCAGAAAAAAAGGAAATAAAAAGAAGACCTCTAAAAAACGAGCTTTGACCGACATATTTGGACCCCGATAAGTTTATCTCCCATACACACACACACACACGCATATACGGATAATGGCGTTCCTACACGCACACTCTGGCGAGTGTATGAAGTCTGAGCTAGATTTGTTCACTATCCCTCCTACGCAAACATCTATTGAGGGTGGTCAGTGGGTGCACTACAAACCTGTCTCTTCGCTAACCGATGATTCGCCAATCGAATTCGCGGTACCGGGCCAAGGTGACGAGTACATTGATTTGGCCCACACCATGTTAAGCGTACGCGTGCAGGTGCAATTGATTAAACCTGAGAATAACCCAACAGCAGCAACGGCGGAAGCTGTGACCACCCGGTACGCTACACCTGTGAACAACCTTCTACACTCGATGTTCAACCAAGTGGACATATTCTTCAATCAAAAACTTGTTTCACCAGCCAACAACTCCTACGCTTATCGTGCCTACGTTGAGACTCTATTGAATTACGCCCCGCCCGCAAAACGTTCGCATCTCTCGTGCGCCATGTGGTACGACAGCGAAGAAACCGTATCGGACGTCTGCGATGCCGACAGCGAAGATGCCGACGAAGGATTCACTACGCGAAAACGTATGATGCAAAACGCCCGTATAGTCGATCTAATTGGACATCTCCACTGCGACGTATTTAATCAAGAGAAGTTTTTGCTCAACGGTGTGGAGTTACGACTACGCCTCGTAAGGTCAAGAGACAGCTTTTGTCTAATGGAAAAAAATCCCCTTCACACGCTGCACATTGTTGACACTTCTCTAATGGTTCGCCGCGTAAAGATCAGCCCAGGTATCCTACTGGCACATGCACGAACCCTGGCCCAAGGAACGGCCAAGTATCCCGTTACAAGAGTGGAAGTGAAAGCTTTCACCATTCACGCTGGGGTACAAGCGGAGACGTTGGACAACGTGGTACTGGGTCAACTGCCAAAACGTGTGATTCTTGGCTTCGTCAGTAACAAGGCATTCAACGGAGACAGACTACGCAACCCGTTCAATTTCCAAAGTTTCTTGCTGAACTACCTGTCGCTGTACGTGGACGGTGTGCAAATCCCCTCAAAACCTCTGCAAACAAACTTCGGTAAAGATAATCTGTACGTCGACGCGTATCACACCCTGTTCTCCGGCACCGGTATTCATTTTCTCAACGAAGGCAACGGAATTAGCCGTTCGCAGTACAAAAAAGGCAACTGTTTGATGGCCTTCGATCTCACACCTGACCTCTCGGCCAACTGTCCCTCGCATTGGTCGCTAATTAAACACGGTACTCTCAGGATCGAAATGCGATTCGACAAGGCTCTGGATGAAACCATAAATTGCATAGTTTACGCAGAGTTCGACAATCTCATAGAAATAGACGCAGCGAGGCAAGTTATCACAGACTTTGGCGGTTAGAAGGTGGGCGGGAGGCGGAGTTTCCTGTTTTTCGTCAGAAACCGGCAACCTTTATCATCGTGTGGTCCAACCGACATCTTTATCGCTGGAAACACCAACCCTCGGAAAACTGTAGAAGACGAAGATGGAGGAGGAAACGGGGTGATTGTAAGGTTTTGGGGGAAAAGGACGATTATACATTCGACGATAGAGTCAGTTGTTCTACAAACCTCACCGCGATCGGAACTTATATACTCAGTGTTAACCACCTACTCACAAATATGGACTACGTTGTAGATATTCAAGGATTTAGTGATGTGTTTGGAAATTTGCTACCGAAAGAGGTGGCCGTAGTCTGCCTGGATAAGTCGTTCCACGCCCATTGGATTATCGAGCCACCTTATCCGTTTACCAGCCTGACTCAAAGAGAACGCAAAGCTAATAATCATAACACGTGTTACCAGCACGGTATCGAGTGGTTCGAGGGGGATACTTCTGTGAAAAAGCTGGAACTCAATTTACGGGACATAGCTCGAAGCGCGTACCGTATTGTAACACGAGGGAAATACGAAGCCCAGTATCTGCAGGTTATTACGTCACGCCAAGTTGTCAACCTCGAAGAGTATGACTGTCCTGCACTTCCCGATCTGGAGCCAAATAATGAATATTGTATTCATCACGGAGTCAGGAAAGAAGAATATTTCGCCTGTGCGTTAAACAATGCCCTCAAGTTAAAACATTGGGTCAACGAGAAGAACATCCTCGACAAGTATGATTATGAAGCTCATGCGAATACGATAATTGGCAGTCGTCGTTCGAACCCGGATGAGAGTTCAACCTGTACCAGTGTTGACAGCAACAGCTCCGGTGGATATCATACGGCCCACACGTGTGACAGTTCCTCTCATCTACCTGATCGGTCAATGTCCGATTCCACAGAAACTATAGTGGGTACAGAGTTCCAGGACACGAGTCTCTCCACAGTCACGACGGAATTATCTATCACACCATCGTCTCTGAATATTGTCGACGAG
The DNA here is from genome assembly GCA_943736025.1 of Tenthredo mesomela. NCBI lineage: Eukaryota > Metazoa > Arthropoda > Insecta > Hymenoptera > Tenthredinidae > Tenthredo > Tenthredo mesomela. The sequence continues at coordinate 15,111,937 of OX031014.1, read as the reverse complement.
AAAAATGGACAGTCTACAGATACGGAAAGCGTTGCGGAGATTTCTCAAGCAAAAGAAGATCCAGGTTTTCCCCGCAGATCGGATACCGTTGGTATGGACACGACCGATGGCTTTTGTTGCTAACACGGATGACCACACACAACCCGGTACACACTGGGTGGCGTTTTACATCAACGCAGCCGGACATGGAATATACTTTGACAGTTTTGGCATACCACCGCTCGTGCCTCATCACAATAGGACTTTACGCAGAAATTCCGAACGGTACACCTGGAACATCGTACGGTTGCAAAGTTTCTCGTCAAACGTGTGCGGGCAATACTGTGTTATGTTTGTGTGGTTCATGGCTGCCGGATTTGATTTGCATCAGTTTCTTGATATGTTTACCGATAATTATGAAAAAAATGATTCGATAGCTGCTTCATTTTACAAACAACTTACCTCATTCCGAAATTGCAAGTCCCGCGAAGACCTAGATTTGATCGGTTGTCACCTACAGTGTTGTACTTCTAGAAAAAAATGTAATATCTCATAGTTTGTACGGATTTGTTAGGTATAATTAGATTTAAGTTCTTTTATTTTCCTTTGCTTTCACTTGATCTAAACGTAGTAATAGTTTTGATTGTATACTTAGCTTTAATTGATTATAATTCTTCTTTGCTTTTAAAATCACATTACACAATATTTTTAAGTTTTTCTTTCTCTTCTCATTTGATTTCACCTAATCTAATCCTAGTAATAGCTTTCACTGTATACCTAGCTTTAATTGCATGTCATTTTTCTTTGCTTATAATATTATACTACTCTATATATTTTACTCTTCTCATTTTGATTTCGTTTAATCTAATCGTAGTTATAGTTTTGATTGTATGTCATTTTTCTATATTGCCCTTCATTTTTGTATCGCTAATGAATAATCGCATAATTGTACGTAGCATTAAGATTTTTGAATAAACGTATGATATGTATTTGTCGCGTCATCAAATCTCTATCCTTCACCCCTCCTGTAGTTTTAAGCGTAGATATAGTAAACAGGGGATGCCGCTGAAATATTTACAAGTACAAAAATTTTGGAGTAGGGATATCATCGTTATCGCTTTCCAGAAGCTTCTAGAACATTCTAGAACATTCTAGAACACACGGACACGAAACGTACGATATGTATTTGTCGCGTCATCAAATCTCTTTCCTTCACCCCCGCCTCCTGTAGTTTTAAGCGTAGATATAGTAAACAGGGGATGCCGCTGAAATATTTCCAAGTACAAAAATTTTGGAGTAGGGATATCATCGTTATCGCTTTCCAGAAGCTTCTAGAACATTCTAGAACATTCTAGAACACACGGACACGGTGAGGTAAGCGCGTGTGTGTGTGGGCGGTAGAACGCGTCATCGTCCCCATAGCTGACCCAGACTAGAGAGAGACAGACCCAGACTAGAGAGAGACAGAGCGATGCACTCACCCCACAACTGACCCGGGGGGAGGTGGGGTAAGGGGTAGCATGGTCAGGGCCAGTGACCGCAGACAGGGGGAGGGGGAGGGGGGAGCTGATTAGAAGGTCCCCGTACACACCAGACCGGATGTGGGCCAGACTGATAAGATAACACACTGACCCACATACCCCTTATCATCCCTTATCAGGATGAGTCGGGGGGGGAAAGGGGGAATATCTGTCTCCCCATAGCTGCCCCTATCTACTTATGGGGCATTCCATACGAAACCGACCAATCCGTAACCCCGACCATTTTTGATTTTGTTGAAAATTTTCTATCCTTTTGTACCCACCGAAAGCAGTCTTTCGAAATTTTTTGAGATTTTTGTCTCAACCCGTCCAAACAGAATCAATTTCTCAAAATTTATAAGCTTGGACCATTTTGATTTTATTGAAAAAATTCACCAATTTTCAAAAGACATTTTTACGAGTACTGAACAATTCGTAGCTTGTGATATTCATAAGTTGTATTTTTTTTTCCATTTTTTACCGCGTGTGAACCAAGGAATCGTGTTCCCTCCTTGAATTAATAACGCAAGTAGAGTGAGTTGATTACAAATTATTTTTTATCATTTTATTGAAGTGGTTTGTACACAGTTACATTTTTGTGTGAATATTATAGCTTATTCGACTGGTTACACTAGTGTACACTGAGTGTACACTGAGGTCCTACACCGTGTTTTGCTCTTACCTTGGAACGTCATATAGTCTTGTACACTGTTAATATACTGTGCTCTGCTGGCAGCGTCGGTGCAAGAATTCTGCACCGAGTGAGGCGGCTCGTGTCAGTGTAGTGTGGCGCCCATAGCTCAGCACATTCTCAAAATGGAGATCTCTGACGCGCGAAAATCAATTATTATTTCAGAGATTTTAGCGTCTTCGTCGAGTAACGGCGAAGAAATAGAAATTTTAACTAGAGGAAAACATTAAAAAAAAAAAAAACGAAATTTGAAAATTTCATAGAATTTATTGATGAATTTTCAGTTAAGGAAGTAAGTGCTATTAAATCTATATTTTTTAAATCCGCATTTTCTATGTACGCGTATAAGGGGCCATTCAACAAATACGTTCGTTTTTAGGAGGGAGGGGGGTCAAGGTTGATGTGACGTTACAAGTCACGGGGGGGGGGGGGGGGGGGGGGGGATTTGTGATGTATTATTTTGGGGGGGTCTAGTCAAACGAACCATTGTTACATAGGGGGGGGGGGGGGGGGTCGGGGTGTCTCAAATCGTCCAAAAAGGTGAACGTATTTGTGAATGGCCCCTAAGATAATTTTCTACACTCACAAGGAGAGTATCGCACCTCCAGGTCATCGATCTTGACCAAACTTACAAGGGGTGATTCCTTGAGCCAAAATATTAATTACCTGCTGAATAACTCTCTTGAATGGGAGCCATTCCACGTCAGACCGGACAAAATAAATCAAAAAATGACCTCGATGTTATCGATTTCGCTATCATTTTTTTTACGGGTTCTATGGAACAAATAAATTCATCAAACAATTTTTTTTTTTTTTTTTTGGCCCCTATTTTCCAAGTTACACGGGGGTGAAATTCACGAAAAAGAGCCAAAAATCGAAAACATACTCCTCTTCAAACGGTCATATCTTTGATTGTATTCATCCTAGAGACTTCATCCAAAAACCATTTCAAAGCTATTGAATGACACTATTATAATATATTTATTTCATTTCGCGGTAACAAACAATTCTATTTGTTATAAACAAATATATTATTCAAACGTGATTTTCATAGAAAATACCAAGCGATAAAATTATCAAAAAAATATGAGCGTATTCCTTGATCAATTCTCTACAAAATCGTTAAGTCAATTTTATGGAGAACCGATGGGAACCATGTTAAAACGATTTATTTATAAGCGACGGCGCGCGCTGCCACCGAAAAACCGTACCCGAGCCGGGTCTTTCAGCGGCAGCGCGCACCGTCGCTTATAAATAAATCGTTTTCACATGGTTTCCATCGTTTCTCCATGAAATTGACTTAAGGTAGTAGTCTCGCTGCAATCGTTATTAGATTAATCCTTGATTTTGAAATATATATGAGTTTATGTGATGAACTTTTATATAAACCTAAGTATTTGGTACCTTACCGGAGATTTCAAGAAGTAATGTTACGTCGAAAATGTAAAAATTAACTTGGCGTCTTATGGGAAAACTGTTCCGCCAACATTGTGATTGCCGAATTCATGCCCCTATTGATTAGATAACGTTAATAATAAAGTTACTACTTGTGAATTAGATTCTGAGGATTCCAACGCGACTATAAAAGAATATGGTCACCGAATTATTCGAAGAGAACGTTTAAGATATTCTTGATAAAATGTTAGTAAATAGCAGAAAATCGACCGCCATGAAGTAGTTGATCATAATCTATCGACTGCCATGAAGTAGTTGATCATAATCTGCCGATCATAACCAAATCAAATCAGCAGTAGTAAATTATTTATAATCATAAATCATAAAATTTGAATTTGTATCCGTGAAGTTTAAATCGACCAAAGACTTATGCAATACAGAAAATACAGAAAACCTTTTTTATCATTCTGTTTTATTTCGACGATTGATAAGCGGTCATTTGACCACAACGCAGCGAGACTACTACCTTAACGATTTTGTAGAGAATTGATCAAGGAATACGCTCATATTTTTTTGAGAATGTTATCGCGTAGCCCTTGCTTTGAAAATCACGTTTGAATAATATATTTGTTTATAACAAATAGAATTGTTCGCTACCGCAAAATGAAATAAATATATTATAATAGTGTCATTCAATAGCTTCGATATGGTTCTAGGAAGAAGTCTTTCGGATGAAAACAACCAAAGATATGACCGTGAACATGCCCACCGATGCTTTCTCATGCTAGCCACACGTACCTGAGCCTGGTTTTTGGGTGGCAGCGCGCGCCTTCGCTTATAAATAAATCGTTTTAACATGGTTCCCATCGGTTCTCCATAAAAATTGTTTGATGAATTTATTTGTTCCATAGAACCCGTAAAAAAAATGATAGCGAAATCGATAACATCGAGGTCAGAAAGCTGTCCGGTCTGACCTGGAATTGCTCATGGGCCTTTAATATGTCAATTTACCTAAATGTACAAAAGAAATCAGCGTAACCTGGGTTTTGCAAATCGCCATGAAATAACCAGTTTTTGAGCTGCGTTATGAGATTCTACATTGCACTGAATATTTATACATTGAATACAGTCATTATTGTACATCAGATTGTTGAAACTTAACATCCCAGCTGTAGAAAATCACCTTATTCTGCGCCTATCGACACATTGCTTCTCATCGTTGGTCGCTCGTACACATTCATTGGATGAATTTGAAGACTTCCTCCCACTTAAAAGATGTTGAATATATGGTCAAGTTTCAATACTGGCACTGGCAGCTTAGAAATCCTATAAATTACCACATAATATTAGTTTGACCACAATACTATAGTTATTATTTCAGAAAAATATACCTATATTAAGGGGGGGGGGGGGGGGGGGGAGTTAGGTTTGGCACTTTCAAAAAATCGATTTTTTTTATATTTTCTTGTAGTTAAACATTTCAAAAATATGTTCCCAAAATTTCAAGTCGATCCGACAAAAATTCTCAAAGTTATCGAGTATAAGTTAGTCTTCGTTCTTTCAAACTGTAGTTCCGACAGCTGCGGACGCTCAGAACGTCAGAGCGCAGCTGATGAGCAGGTATACAGTTTATTCACTTGGGGATCATTCTGGACTTTCTGGCCCATTATTTTTTTTCGAGAAATAATTTATTTAGCTGGAATCGATGATTCAGTGTAAGTTGAGAAAAAAACATTTTTTTCTTCACTTTTTTAGCTTCTAAAACTAACGCATTTTTCTCAAAACCACTTTTTCAAAGTCCGTGTTCACTACCATTTTAAAACTACTTGACCGATTCATTTCAAATTTGGTACACACATTCTGCATATAAAATACCTCTCCCAACCGTGAGTTTTAGAATTTTTTCTTTTGTATAGGGGGTTTTATACTTACAAAATGCCGGATTTTTTCGTGAAAAATAGCAGTTCTCACTTGAAATGGCCGGCAAAAATTTTAAACTGAAAAAAAAAGTAAATAAATAAAAAAAATAATCTGAGATCGTTGGGGGGAGGATTTATTAGTACTTTGACTAAATGCAAATGGTTTTTGATGTCAGATAATTTTCAGCTGAGACATAGTGCACACGGCGAATCGTCTTTTTCCAAAGGCGCTCTGGGAAAAGCTCTGTCACCGGCTTGTTTGTGAATATTTTTGCATCAAAATTTTACAGAATATTCTTAAAACCATACTTAATAATGTACAAAAGGTTTTAATAAATTTACTCAAACCATTTTTCTAAAAAAAAAAAAATCGTAAAAAAAGTGTATTTTTTCACGCTGAAAACCTTACCCCCCCCCCCCCAAGGTCAACGATCGAAGGCGAAAGCGATCGTTCAGTACTCGTGAGGAAGCGATCGATGCTGTGCGAGTGTCCACATCTTAAAAAACGTGTAAATTCAAGTTGAAGTGAAGTCAAACACTGCGGTGATCCAAAAGAGGGGTGGTAACACGAGATTTTAAGAAAACCACCAATTCACACTCACACATACGCAAACAGACAGCAACACATGCAGCGCAGCAGATGCACCGAGGGTTTGGAGTCATGAATACCTTGGAAGTGACGCACCTGGGGGTCTTGATAGCTGCCTGCACACACAAATATACGCAAACACACACACAAACACTTGAGGTGTTTGAAAACCGTACCTACGTGGTGCATCCTGGGTAACGCCAAAACGGTCTATACTTACTAGGAGTCGACCATAACTCCGGGTCACAGATCTTGACCCAACTTATAGGGGTGTTTTGTCGTACCAAAATATGAATTATCTGATAGATAACTCTCCGGAATGGGCCTTCGACCCATCAATTTATTAAAATATATAATAAAAAATCAGCGTTAAATGGGTTTTCCAAATTGTCCTGAAATAATCTGTTTCTGCTTGACGTCTGGACTTCCTATACTGCGGTGAATATTTATACATTGAACGCAGTGGTTATTGTACATTGAATCCCTGAAATTTATCCTCCCAGGTATGGAAAATCATTTTATTCTGCGTCGATTACATCTATTAACACATTGCTTCTCGTTGTTCATCAAATGTACAACATTCATTTGGTGAATTTGACCTCTTCCCACGTGAAAAATGTTGAATATAGTCAGTTTCAATACCTCACTGGCAGCATACAAATCCTGTAAATTACCACATAATATTAGGGTAAGGTTGCTATCGATGGACCCGCTAAGCAAAATTGGTCATAAAAAGTACATTTTCATATCAAACATGAAAAATCGATGGTGGATCTTTTCATTGAAACCTTTCCTACAAAACGTTCACATGTAGAAAAATTTATCATTAATTGTCGACTCAGCAAAACCGATTTTGTATTTTTTGCATTTAGTCCATCCATGGCAACCCCTCTCCATGAATGGACCACTCGGTTTCCTTCGTTGGACCACCTAATTAATGAACTTAAAACAGTTCAATGACTTGATATTATTGGTGTCAATAATGAATGGATGAACTATGGGTAGATCTTTATGTACACAGCAGTCTCAAAAGTTATATCATACAAAATCGCATTTATATTAGTACGTTATCTAATCTTGGACATCAGTTTGAAAGTATACTTATATATAAAATGAAATTCTTCGATTTTACACGTCTCTGCATAACAAAACAATATCTTATACCTAGATTCATTGAAAACTAGGTAAAAATCTTTCTGTATATACCTATTCTTTTTTTTTCAATTATTATAGACTATCTGCCATTATAGATTACTGGTCCATTCATGGCACTGTTTCATGGTCTATCCATGGAAATTTGCAAAGCAACACATAACCTGATCTACCACCCCCCAGTTGGGACATATAAATAAATGTCTAGTATCGTTTCGAATCTTGAAACCTTCAGCTATCGAAGCATGCAAGGCGAAATTACCCCCAATAAATGGATAAGGGTTCGAACACATTTTCAAAATCATGAAAAATTAGATCAGAGAAGGCAAATTCTTATTTTACTAGATTTCAGCACGCCTATTGTAACCGAGTGACTCTTTTCAACATTTTTTCAACTCTTTCCGACTAGTACACTCAGTTTCAACTGAAAAGAGCTCTTCCTACCAACGCGTTTTTGAAATATTCAACTGGTCCATCGGTTGCACCGGTCCATCGATAGCAACCTTACCCTAATTTTACCACAGTACTATAGTTCATATTTCGGAAGAATATACTTATATCCTCATCTAATGGAACGACGTTTGGTCGGGATAAGTGAGGTTAATTCGTACGATTAGATATCTTCGGGTGTATACTGCCGAATTTAGAATCGAACTACTGCAATAACGCCTTCCATATTAAGAGTTGGCAAACATTTTTCGCTACATATTACTGTCTTGTTCGAATTAATTTTGCACGGCTTACGTAAAACTGACAAACATAGTGCATACACGGCTCCGCACGTTTGACAGATCTTGATCGATAAACGGCAACAGCTCATGTCGGTAATGCCGGCGACACAGACTTTTCGAGTCCCGTGTTCGCCTCACCTACAGGCGCTACGATCGCTCACACACAGCTGTGATTGGTCCGCGCTGCGTGTGAGTGACTGTACGCTGGTCACGATCCCCGTAGGTGAGCCAACAAGAAAAGTCTGTGTCGCCGGCATAAGGTAACACATCTGGCCGTCACAGAACGCCATCTGACATGACATGACATGACCGACATGAGCTGTTGCCGTTTATCGATCAAGATCTGTCAAACGTGCGGAGCCGTGTACACGGAGAAAAAATAACACTACTCAGTGCTGCGCAGAACACTCATTTGTCAAAAATTTTTATAAACTGACTCACTAGAGGGCAGGACGCTACTCATTGCTGTCAAAAAAATAACTAAAGTTGTCAATACATCAATGAGTAGTGTCCTGCACTCTAGTGAGTGATATTTTTTGGTTATTGAGTCAATTTATAAAAAAGTTTGACAAATGAGTGTTCTGCGCAGCAATGAGTAGTGTTATTTTTTCTCCGTGTATGCACTATGTTTGTCAGTTTTACGTAAGCCGTGCAAAATTAATTCGAACGAGACAGTAATATGTAGCGAAAAATGTTTGCCAACTCTTAATATGGAAGGCGTTATTGCAGCAGTTCGATTCTAAATTCGGCAGTATAGCCCGAAGATATCTAATCGTACGAATTAACCTCACGTATCGTTAATGCGCTTGAGGGGACTTGTCCCAGAGCGCCAAATAAAGCTTACTCTTACTCTTACTTACTCTTATCCCGACCAAACGTCGTTCCATTAGATGAGTATATAAGTATATTCTTCCGAAATATGAACTATAGTACTGTGGTAAAATTAATATTACGTGGTAATTTACAGGATTTGTATACTGCCAGTGAGGTATTGAAACTGACTATATTCAACATTTTTCACGTGGAAAGAAGTCAAATTCACCAAATGAATGTTGTACATATGATGAACAACGAGAAGCAATGTGTTAAGGGGGGGGTTTACCCAATCAGTTACCGATTTGTCTATTTTCTCCTAAACGGGGTAATCAATCGACTTGTCCTTTCGGCAGCCGATGTTTGATGAGTAATGAGTTCGAATTGGTACGTTTGATCGGATGAAATCGGGATTTTTTATTTTTTTTCGATCGAAAAGTGTTGGCGTGCCATTTATTGCGACTTATATCAAAGCCCATGCATCAAACATGTAAAATCGAGCTCTGTCGCCCGATTCTGTGAGGGATTCTGAACAGAACCATCCCAAAACATCTTTGTTTTCGACAACGATTCAGGAGACACTTGGATTCCACGTTTTTGTGGTAATTTTTGCGATTGTCAGAGGCTGGGGGCGGCCATTGCCGCTACAGCTGCTGCAGCTGCTGATATAATGCGGTGGTCCCCAGAACACCCGTGAGATGTCACCGTAAAAGTATACTATACTATAGTAAAAGGATGAAGTTCAGATGCGCGTGTGGCGACATCTCACGGGCGTTCTGGGAACCACCGCGTTATATCAGCAGCTGTAGCGGCAATGGCTGCCCCCAGCCTCTGACAATCGCGAAAATTACCACAAAAACGTGGAATCCAAGCGTCTCCTGAATCGTTGTCGAAAACAAAGATGTTTTGGGATGGTTCTGTTCAGAATCCCTCACAGAATCGGGCGACAGAGCTCGATTTTACATGTTTGATGGGTGGGCTTTGACATAAGTCGTAATAAATGGCACGCCAACACTTTTCGATCGAAAAAAAATAAAAAATCCCGATTTCATCCGATCAAACGTACCAGTTCGAACTCATTACTCGTCAAACATCGGCTGCCGAAAGGACAAGTCGATTGATTACCCCGTTTAGGAGAAAATAGACAAATCGGTAACTGATTGGGTAAACCCCCCCCCTTAATAGATGTAATCGACGCAGAATAAAATGATTTTCCATACCTGGGAGGATAAATTTCAGGGATTCAATGTACAATAACTACTGCGTTCAATGTATAAATATTCACCGCAGTATAGGAAGTCCAGACGTCAAGCAGAAACAGATTATTTCAGGACAATTTGGAAAACCCATTTAACGCTGATTTTTTATTATATATTTTAATAAATTGATGGGTCGAAGGCCCATTCCGGAGAGTTATCTATGAGATAATTCATATTTTGGTACGACAAAACACCCCTATAAGTTGGGTCAAGATCTGTGACCCGGAGTTATGGTCGACTCCTAGTTAGTACAAATTCAATAACATGGTAAAAAAAAGTCGTAGACAAAAATTTCGAGAACAGTTTCGAGAAGCAGACCTGAGGCTACACAACCATTATCGTGAAAATATTAAGTGATTCTTTTTCACCCCCGCAGCCGAATTTGAAAATGTCGGATTTTTTTTTATTTTGCAGCTCTTCATTCAGACGTGCGCCAACTGGTGAAAAACAATCACAGGTGAAATTTTCGGAAACGAGCTCGAAGATGATGTTTCAACCTGTAGAATGCTCCCTTGACCATTTCTTACGAATATTTTTTCATCGAGTAATACCATTTTGGAAAACAGTGTTTTTTCCGGGAATCTTGAGTGGCCCGTTAATTTTGTCACTAAGTGTATCTGTTTTTTTTTTAGTTCAAGAATACTTTTGGTAAATTTCAAAATTTACATAGAAATTATTGAATTTTTTTGAGGTTGTGCTGAACTATGGGCGCCGCCATATTTACACTACACTGACACGAGCCCCCGCACTCGGTGCAGAATTCTTGCACCAACGTTGCGAGCAAAACACGGTGTATGAACAGTGTACAAAAGTGTGTATAGTTCCAAGGTACGAGCAAAACACCGTGTAGGATCTCAGTGTCCACTCAGTATACACTCAGTGTACACTTGTGTAACCAATCGAATAAGCTATAATATTCACACAAAAATGTAACTGTGTACAAACCACTTCAATAAAATGACAAAAAATAATTTGGAATGAAATCACTCTACACTGATAGAAAAGATCGTTTATAGTCAATGAAACGTGCACAACTAGATCAGAATTTAGTGAACATTTGATCCGAAAGAACATTCACCAACTGTGAGATTTTTGTCATTAACTGTTAATACAGTCGCTCCGTACAAATCTCTTGTCGTTAATTATCAACTCTTGTCGTTAATTATCAACGAACGTTCATTTTATCTATTCCAAATCCACGTTCGTTAGTAGTTAAGTCAAGTCATTGGAACCAAATGATCTTTTCTATCAGTGTACTTGCATTATTAATTCAAGCAGGAAACACGGTTCCTTGGTTCACACGCGGTGAAATATAGAAAAGAAATACAAGTTATGAATATCACAAGCTACGAATTGTCCAGTAGGTACTTGTAAAAATGTATCTTGAAAATTGGTGAATTTTTTCAACAAGATCAAAATGGTCAAGTTTACAAATTTTGAGAAATTTATTGTGTTTAGACAGGTTAAGACAAAAATCTGAAAAAATTCCGGAAGACTGCTTTGATTACGTACAAAAAAATATTAAATTCCCGACAAAATCAAAACTGGTCGGGGTCACGGATTGGTCGGTTTCGTATGGAATGCCTCATATATATACCCAGATAGCCAAATGTCCGTTTAATTTCGTCTTAATGCTGCAAATCAATTGCAATTGATGACAGCATATTTACCGTCGTTAACGTCCGCGTCAAGTGTTGTTCTTGCTGGCAACATAGTACGGCAATTGATTGCAGCGAAATGCTAGTAATATGCCGTCAACTCATTCGCATATTTCAAATAAATCTAGGCTGAACTTGTCGTAGTCATTTAATGCTGGCTGCATTGCAGCATTTTTAAGTAACATAATTACCGGCAAACGAGTGCAATTGGTTGATAGTAACGTTTGTCTGTTTGGGTACATGATATTGCTGTATATTCGATTGCAGTCATCTAATGCTGGCTGATCGCAGCATTTTCACGTAACTAAATGACCGGCAAGCGTGTGCAATTGGTTGATGGTCACGTTTGGCTATCTGGGTATATATAGTATGTGTATATATGAATCGTTGATAGAGTTAGCGAACAGCAAGGGACCCGAAATACAGCCCTGTGGAAGTTCTGAGCGGGAGTAACCCACGAAGACAGCCCAAGGGCCTAACGACAGCCTGTAACCGCAAGAAGCTTAAATTGAGTACATATTCGACTCCCCGGCCGAAAAACCGGCATAATCACTGCTCTGTGAAGATGCAAATACAAGGGATTTCAACTTGTCTCAGAGTTCGAGAGCACCAGCAAGCCGATCATCATGGAATAGAGATAGCTTATAATTACGATACAAGAGAAAGCAAATCACAAAAACCCGTTGATAATATAAGGTAAGATAACTGCGTCATCCTCGAAACGGCATGGCACAACTACGCAGCATCAATTATGATCAGTGAAAATCAAACGGAAAATTGTGTGAGGTCTGAAGCTTTGCCTTTATAGTCCATACGCAATACCCCCCTCCCGTGGTCATCAAGAGCTCGCCTCAATTTCAACATTGGATTCTATGTTTTTGGGATCAGGGAATCCGAATCTGATGGTCATTTTACCGTCCCATTGGGCAATCATTTGTTATAAACAAATTCACTCCCATTTTTAATAAAAAAAATAGTTTTACCGGGAAACTAACAGAGATACGAAAAAACAGTTCAGATTGAAGTTGTAGCTCTCTTTCTCACAAACAAAATGGTTTTTGATTTATTAAAATCGATTCAACGGTTACCGAGATATTGATTGATAAGTGACCACGCGGGGCGCTCAATGCTCACAGACTTCGAGTAAGCGAAGTTCAAAACCAATTCATCGCTAATTCGTATCATGGAATGAAAAAGAAACCCTTTCAGTGTGCGGTAATAGTATATTGTGCAACTAGGGGAAAAAGATGGTCATTTCGAGCGAGGGTGAGATGTTTAGCACTCGTCTTCGTCTCGGGCGCCGAAGGCGCTGAAATCTTACCCGAGGTAGAAATGGCCATCCCCCTTTAATTGGACACTGTATCTTTTATAATAAGGGCACGAAATGGGCCTTGTTTGATTCGCGTCGATCGGATTGAGGATGGCGCTGGGGCGGGAGGGAATACCCATTACCTCCCGCTGATGAAGAACAGCGGGAAGGAATGAGCCCTTCTGGCAGCACTCGCAGTTTTTTGTGGGTTACGCCCTTCTGATCAGCCCTTGATATGATACAAAAATCGTTCAACGGGACTAAAATTGTAAAGCCACTCGATGTTTGTTGATACAATGGCATTAACCGGTGTATCGTGCGCAACGCTACCCCCGCGTACATCTATCAATCAATATCTCGGTAACCGTTGAACCGATTTTGATAAATCAAAAACCATTATGTTTGTGAGAAAAAGAGCTACAACTTCAGTTTGAACTGTTTTTTCGTATCTCTGTTAGTTTCTCGGTAAAATTATTTTTTCATTAAAAATGGGAGTAAATTTGTTTATAACAAATGATTGCCCAATGGGACGGCAAAATGACCATCAGATTCAGATTCCTAGACCCCAAAAACATATGATCCAATGTTAAAATTGAGGGGAGCTCTTAGTGACCACGGTAGGGGGGTATTGCGTATGGACTATTACAAAACACAATCACAAATTGTAGAGAGATTTATTGGAAATGGAGGTCCAGAAAAAAGAAGACACATATGTTGTGTTAACGTTTCGGCCCAAGTGGGGGCCCTCCTCAGAACGAAACTCGTTTATTCAACTGTCGAGAGGAACAAGAAACAGTAAGAAAGAATACAGCCTAATATACATAATTTGTAATATACATAACTGGGAACCCAAAGGATTCCCTTTTCTAGTGCTCTTCCTTAATAATTTTTTTTAGTAATTTTTCTAGTGCTCTTCTTTAAGTTCTTTGAGTTTTGACAATGGAGAAGTGGGAGATACTGATTGCAATTTTGTAAAATGTTTCACTCATTGTTGAGCATTCAATTCTTTTTTCTATTGTACTGCGTTTGATCAAAGTGAGTATACCTCATACTAGGTTATGTTTAAAAATCCCACGTGGAATTCCACGTGGGTTGCAATAATATATTAGACTATTATGTGGTCTTTTTTTATATTTCTAATTTTTTTATATATTAAAAAAAATTTTTTCTCTATGAATCCTTTGGGTTCCCAGTTATGTATGAGTTCTGAAGTTCTGAATGAGAGCGAGAAGGAGGTGGCTAACGACAGATCGTGCGTGTGCGAGAAGGGGGAGGGCACGTATTAGCGTAGAAGTTGAACGAAGGAAGCAAAAGGCCCCTCGCCTTACTCCGTAGGGCCCAACCGGGGCCGAGCTGAACTGAGTTGAGTTGAGCTGAGCTGAGCTGAGGCTACCGTGAGAACGAACCAAGGCCCCGCATCCCACACGGGACATTCGGTCTGTCGGTTGGTCGGTTAGGGCCCCAGCTAGTTGCTAGGCTGTATTCTTTCTTACTGTTTCTTGTTCCTCTCGACAGTTTAATAAACGAGTTTCGTTCTGAGGAGGGTCCCCACTTGGGCCGAAACGTTAACACAACATATGTGTCTTCTTTTTTCTGGACCTTCATTTCCAATAAATCTCTCTACAATCATCATATGAGGTCAATAAACTTTTCGATTACACAATCACAAACTAAACAGCAGTTAATTTGAATGATCTGTGCGACTTATGAACATTGAGCGGATAATTTTGCAATGAGTAAGGCAAAATACAAAGGAAATAAAAACGTAACTGCGCTAGACAATATAGCCAGACGAGAAGAGCAGCGGAAATCTTTCCCGTAATTGATATCGCTCTACTCTTGCATTGATATTGTTACCAGAAGTGGGACAAGATTGTTGAGTTATCACTCAAGCTACCTACAACTGTCCAGGCCTAAATATGATAACATATCTAATCCTAAGATAGTTTTGAACTATTTATCCACTTGGGATAATGAAAGGATTTGTCAGATCTGGCATCGAAACTCATTCGCCTTCTGGTCTTTGTTATAGGACAGAGAATGTAGACGGTTTCTCAATAAGGTTGATATATAAAATAATAGTGTATATTTTCTGAATTAAAAAGTTGACGTGAGATTTTCATTGACCCCCCCCCCCCCCCTCCCCCTCCTTCAATGAGTTTTGGTGAAATTTTTCCGGACCCCCCCCCCCCCAGTATTTTGAGCTCACGTCATTAATGGACGCCCCCAAAGGTAGCTGAGTGATTCGAATATTACCAAGATTTGAAAAATCATCCATTGCAACGAAGGAAGCAATCGCAGTAACAATTTATGGGGATAGTTGCTTATAACCAAATGTATACGTGTATAGGAGATGTTCTGAAACACTCCCATTGTTCGTACAGTAATGTTCATCGATGGGGTCCCCGTGGCTCCCTATTTTTTCTAGCTTTTCTTTGAACCGAGTTTCTCTTTTACAAATATTTCATTTTCCCATGATCAGGGGAACTTCAGGTTATTAGGAATTTGCTTAGACCATACAGGATAGACCGCGCATTGCCTATGCTAAAGCATTGGGAGGACTGCCGCCGAGTAATGGGAAAAGGACGGACAATATTCGAGCATTTGTAAGACAAGGAAACTGTGCTCCACTAGTGGAGTAAACGTTGCCTAGTCGTGTTGCTGCGCTGCCGCGTTAATGTGCCCCATAGCCGCTGTGGCATAACTCTCTCGATCATAACCACGGTGTAAGAATAAGAGGTGGTTCCACTGGCCCTAATCGCTGTGATTATTTTGCGGCAGTACGGCGAAAATCCGCCAGCGGCCTCATGCGTCGGAAAGGGTGGGTAAACCCGTGGGGTAAACACGGTGTAAACAATAATGGCGTCGATCTAGCAGATAGTATTTGTATAATGAGTAATTACTTTGTTATTATCCCACATATTTATTAATGTGCATCCTTTTCGTGGTTTATTAGGTGTGGTCACCTTTTTTTTTTTTGTTGCGAAAGCTCACCGGGTTATTTGATTTTCAGTAATACACTATCGCGATAGTCACATGAATTCATCGTATAATTATTTTCTTTTCGTGGCGTAACATATTTCCAGATGCATCACCACGTGAATAATAACGTGCACTTGTCATCCTAGACAGCAGATTTTATTTTTCACACGTCAAACGTCAAACTTTTGTGAATACCGTGAAAACTGACTGCTGGTTCGACGCCATTATTGTTTACACCGTGTTTACCCCACGGGTTTACACGGGTTTACCCACTCTTTCCGACGTATGAGGCCCCTGGCGGATTTTCGCCGTACTGCCGCAAAATAATCACAGCGATTAGGGCCAGTGGAACCAGTTCCTATTCTTACACCGTGGTCGTGGCTGCTTCATTGGTCATGGGCAAATAAAATATTTGTAGAAGGGAAAATCAATTTGAAAAAAAGCTAGGGAAAATAGTGAGACACAGGGACCCATCGAGGGACATTACTGTAATACCTACGTACCCAAAGAATATTATGAGATATATCCAATAGGAACCGGCGTTTCATCTTCTGTTTCTTGATTTTTGCCGTTTCAATGCTTTTAAGGTTGTACACGCACAACGTAGTGAGTCGAAATAAAATCTAAATTTTTTTTATCTTTAAAATAAAAAGAATAATTGTGTAAATTGATATATTTCACTGATATCTTATTTAAGACCATTCAAAGTTCGCTAAAGTTAATTATATAATTATTAAAAAAAAAAAAAAAAAAATTAAACTTTATCTGACTTCGGTATTTATTTGCAAGAAATACATCTGAAAACACCGCATCTAACAGCTGTGTGTGTGTCGTAGTCATGCGGTGTTTGGTTATTATAACCCTAAAAATTATTTTTTTAAATGAGTGATCAACAAAAACAATTCAGACATGACGGGGGGTTCGCAAATAAAATCTGAGTCATAGTATGAAAAAAAAAAAACCTACTGAAGTAAGCAATAATTATTTAATTTTGAAATACGCGCCACTTTTCGTTCAACGTTGCCAAACTTTCACAACCAATCTATATCCTTTATTTTTAATCGTGCCTGACATATAATTTTGTTCATTTTCGATTATTCCAATTAAAATGACTCCAAACTTACACGGTAGAATACTCTTTTTATAATTTTGATATAATCTACGAGAATTGAATAATATAAACGTCAGTTTGCTAGATCTTAATCTATAGCAGTTATGGTTGAATTATATGAAAAAGGTGTGTTTTAAACGAGATTACCTCTAGTTCACATGTTAAATATTCAGTTTTCAAAAATTAATTATGAAAAAACTACACGTCAGATCTTACTCAAAAAATTAAATTATATGAATTTAATATCGAATAATACCATATTAAAAATTCAGCTTGTGATCTATACTTTGCTTCAATGCGCGTACAACCTTAAATAACTACGCATTTGATCATGAGACAAAGTTCATTTGATCTCATAAATTTAAGATCTTTATACCTAATTCATATACGTCACGCAAATTCGTATAAGTTCAAATGCTACTTGTCTCTTCTTTTATTTCCACGAAAAAAAAATATTGCACCTGTTTCGCAATAGCAACACTCCCGTCCATGTTATTTGCCCCGAATTCCGCGCTTTTTACGGATCAGTTATCCATCCACCTATTCATAATAATCATCCATGCATCTTGCAGCTGCAACCAGACACGAGTAAATGTGGTCTTCATTCACAAATTCATCGTACCATCGAATTACATCTGCTCACTTATAATCTTCAATCTCCTTTCATACAATATGGTACATCTTTTACAAGCGCATGCGCGCGTCCAACAAAAACTTATGTTGCGTTCACGAAGATCACGACCTCGCGTTCTGTCCGGTTTGGTCAGACCCGCGTGCCGGAATTTTACCCCCTCCATGCCCCGCGCGCATAAGCCCCAACGAGTTATTTGAACATTTAAGTTATGCCCATGCGCAAGAGGCCCTGAGTAGCGTGCTCGAGGCGGCCCTGGCGGCCGACTTGACCCCCACTATATCCAAAGCTGCGCGGAGCGTGGTCGTTCTCTGCGTGAACGCAGTGTGGAATTAGAGACCCACACGATTTCTAGACAATCCTAATTGGAGTCTCTCATTATTCGGACTACTTCTATTTGAACTTGTACAATACGTTCCACGTATTAAAAATCTCATAATTACACAAATCATTGTCAAGTCTCAACCATTTATTCATTAATATCAGTACATAACAATTGAGTGTTATTATTATTTTACATAAAAAATTCAAGTCTCAAATTCACCACACGTCGCATTATAAGTGATAATCAAAGGGACTATACCCTAGTCATTCAGAATTATCGCTGAGAACGGAACAAGCGTAAAGGTATTTTAGGTACGCTTGGGTATCAAATAAATTATTTTTTTTGCTGTATACCTTTGAGCATCTAATGCAAGTTTGGGGTCTCAGTGGCTATTGAGACCCCCCTATATCACCTCTTACAACAGTGACAAAGTCCGTAATGTGCCCAGAGTGATGTTCCTTTATTAGTCACTATGTAAACGGACATGGTGCTGTGACGTCAGAAGCAGAGAAGTTTGCTCTCGATCATTACTCACGGTTGTTCAATGGTTATAAAATATACATCGCAGCTATATTTATGTTTTACCAATATCCAACTAGAGGAAAAGGTAGATATTTCTGTTCTGTGCGTACCATAAAATCGAAGAATGTTTAGATTTTTTGCCATTTAAGCTTTACCCAGCAGAACATCCCTTACGGAAAAAACCCCTCAAATTTAAGGGGTAAATTCGCACCCCCAAAGCTTTGGGGGTTTACCGTAAAAACTCAGGGTTTATCCTCAAATTTTACCCTCAAATACAGGGTAAACCCTGAGTTTTCATGGTAAACCCCCAAAACTTTGGGGGTGCGAATTTACCCCTTAAGTTTGAGGGTTTTTTTTCCGTAAGGAATGTTCGCCAACTACACGAGGTAGATAGTTGCTTCGGATGTGGCGACCACTATAAGCCACGCCATTTGTCTGTCATGTTGCATTTATTATTCTATAAGAACTGAAATGTTGAACATGCATATATTACCATTATGGTGACACCTCGGTTCACCGTGCACGGACCATCCATACGGTGGTTTATCTTTATGAGACGCTCATACCAGTTTGAAATGGTTCTCTGGTATTTATGGTTATTATTGTTTCAGATGATAATGTATGTAGTACAAACATGGTATGTATGTCCGTATATTGGGGTGGTCCTTATTTTCAGTAATTTTGAAATTTAATACGGCCGCCTCCCAGGATTCTACCAATTACATACAAAAAAAAAAGCCTATCAAGCTGTAAAGTTTGAGCGCTCATTATTAATCTTAACACGTGCCTCAAAGCGGCCAAAGTTTTAAATGCAAAATACATTTATTTTTATGCAACGATCGTAAGAAAATTATGAAATGAGAAAAAAAAAAAAAATGAAAAATTGTGGAATGAGAGAAAAAAAAAAAAAAAAAAAACAACAAATAGCAAAAAAAAAAAAAAAAAATGAAAACAAGAAATTTTTTTGTACCTCTTGTTGTTGGCAAGAACTATGCCAACGTCCAGAATTTTTTTTATCAATCGTTACGTGAAATGACAATTTTCATACAATCGATGCACAAATAGTGTTTTTCGATACAAGAGCGCAAAGTAGCAATCCGCACACGAGTGTGAAGGCGCCTCACTCGCTACCTTCGGCCCGCCGGCCGGCTCTCATTCGGACTCGTTCAGGCCTTCAGACTCGTGCGCGGATTGCTGCCTTGGTCTCGCGTATCGAACTATATTTTTCTCAACAAATACAACGAAAGGTCCTCGTCTGGGCGCCATCTGCAAGCACGAAAGCAGGTTTAAGCGTACCCGTGCGGGCAAACTTTCGCGCACACAGGTGCGCGAAAGCCTGCTTTCGGTACCCGTAGATGGTGCGCGAAAGAGGACTTTCGGTGCATGTGTGAAGAAAGATAAATGTATTTTGAAATCAAAACTTCCGTCGCTTTGAGGTACGTGTTAATATTAATATCAAGGGTTATACCTCACAGGCATCTTTAAAATGTATTCGGGAGGATCTTGGGGGGCGGCCATATTAAATTTCAAAAATACCCAAAATAAAGACCACCCTACTGTACCTTTTCTTTAGAATAATATGCCTAATTAGCGCGAGACTCCACTGAAACTTCAGCGAAAACCGTCTCTAATTTTTGCAAATGACTATAAAAGATCCAATTACAGAAGATTTCGTGCGTACTTCTGCGTAAGATCATCTGCGCAAAAACTGTGATCGCAGACGATTGACATTTTTTCCAATACACACACTACTGCAATATAAAAATTTTGAGACGAGTTTTTTGATTGGACTTATTTGAGCCACTTGAAACAGTAGAAAATGTTTTTCGCCAAAGTTTCAGTGACCCTTAATGGCATGATTATTGATTACCGTGGTTTTCCAATTACGTCAATTTTCAGGCACAGTGCGACACAAAGCTATGTTATTGGTGCGATTTAGTGCGATCCAATAGAAGTCACCAGTTTTGTGTCGCACTGTGCCTGAGAATTGACGTAATTGGAAAGCTCCCTACATTACTTTATTATTATGCATCGCCAGGGATGCCACCATATTCGACCAATCAATATTTTATTTCTGAGATACTCGAGAACTGTGAAGTAGGAAAACGTTCTCTCGCTTCTAACGTCACAAAGCTGTATCTGTAATGGCGTGAAATGGATTTCACTGGAGTATCAAAACCGAAGAAATACGTAGGAATTTTGTCTGCTCCCACACAACACACAAGGTCTCAGTAATATTTCTAAAATGTTGCAAACGTCTGTCTTGTAACATCTTATTTGAAATGTCCCTTCGATGTTCTGAAAATATTCTGAACGGATTTTTTTCGATAAAATATCCTAGAAATATCTCGTTAGAAAATTTCGCGCCAAAAATCGGCAGTTCAATGCTTCGGGTCGGTCGTGATTACTCCTCAGTCATTGATCCATTCGTATCGATCATGATCTTGATTGGAAGATGAAGGATGTAGCTATATAGAATGACTTTTACAGAATATTTAAAAAGTAATCACTTCTCGTTGTACATCATCGCAAAGATAGCTTACTTTCAAGATTTTTTTTCGCAAAGCTGAAAGTGAAATCGCAAAGCTGAAATTGAAATCGCAAGTTCGGCCAAAAAGGCGACACAGATACATCCTTTATCGTAAGAATCTTCATCAAAAACTCCATTGTCTTGAAAAATGAGGAAATGAGAAGAAAATTGCCGAGAGTCTATACATGCGCGATCGGCGAGGCCTGGTCAACGCCCTTGGAGACATATTTTAAAAATATTTTGGTGGAAAATTCGTACCTTGAACTGAACAGTCTGAGTAAATCTAGTTGGAATTTTCGGTATTTTTTTCAACATTATCTTAAATAACTAAGCTAATTTGCCATATCTTAGTCAAGTTAGAATGTTTGAAATGATTATGAAATTGAAAAAATAGGAGAACAAATTCATAATATACGTACCAGATACCAAAATTATTTTCAAGCGAAATCTTTGAATACGACGTATCTCTTGGGGAGGGCTAGGGAATGACATATTCAGTTTGAAGACGATTTGAGATTTGGCTTCGTACGTCCTTGCGTGATTTGAGCTGGATCCAGCCTATTATGAAATGTCTCTAAAAAATCTTACGAATATTTTGTAAATATTCTAAAATATCTCCAAAATCATCTCCAAGATATTTCGAATTTCAGATGAAACAAGGACGTTTTGTGGCTGTGTGAGATGCATCGTGCATGTAAGTATCGTCGATTTTAGTTCTGGCTGCTAGTAGCAATGGGGAAACTTGACAATTGTTACGTCTCCTATTTTGACTAGGAGTATTATAATATAATTTATTTACCTTGGGCTAAAGTTGCTTACGCTCTTTATATTTTTCATATTTCTCTTGCCCCATGTAAATCCTATGTAAAAAAGTTTCTATAGATTCTTTCTACATATTCTCTATATTTGGTAATACGTTATACAAGTTTTAGGCATTACTGGAATCTTATTTGCTATGTTTTTGTCGCCGAGAGTTACCGTGATGGAAAAATTTTTCACAAAAAACTACGAAATTTGATAAAATGTCAAATTGCGTGGAAAATCTTAGTTTTTCGTAGTTTGTATCCTACTTTGGCACACAAAAGTACGAATTCATACGAAAAATTATAATTATCTACAATTTACTAAATTTGTAACTCTGGAAAGAAAGGAAACAAAAAAAAGGAATGGTTCTCGTTAATTTTCTTACAACACTACGAATTTCTACGAATAACTATGGAAATCTAGCACCGAAGCAAGAAAGGAACGATCATTCGTAGACTTCAGTAGAACGCTACTACAAATTAAGTACAACTAACTGCAAAAACCTATAACGGAAAAATGAAGATACCTACATAGTCAAACTTTTTTCGACATATGGCAAGTTGTAGATTCATTTTCGCGAGTGCACTGTTCGAACTCAGATGGTACGTATACCGTGACAATCTGAGGATGCGGAACGTCACGGATACCAACCGACACCAGGGAGCTATTCATGGGCGGTAAGCCATGCAGTGAACTGCTGCAGCAGTTTAGTAACTTACTAGATGTTCCTACTAAAATCACTAGAAATCACTAGAAATCTAGTGATTATTGGTCACTAGATTTCTGGACTAGAAATCTAGTGACTCGATTTCCAGTGATGTTACTAGAAACATTTAGTAAGTTACTAAACTGCTGCAGCAGTTCACTGCATGGCTCACTGCTCATGAATAGCTCCCTTTTTCGGTTGGTATCCGTGGTGTTCCGCATGCTCAGATTGTCACGGTAAGTACATAAGTTGCTAAGAGACTCATGGAATACTCATGGAGAATTATTACCATACAAAATACAGCATAATTCATCATTTCAAAAATTGACTACATCCATTCTACAGAGGCATAAAAACATACAAATAATAAAGATACGCCATTCTCCGTTAATGTAATAAGAGCAAGAATATTTTCTACATCGAAGGTACGAAACACTATGACAAAACTATGAAATTCTATGAATTAGTGTGGCTGACCAAATATGCACTTCTCCGACAATCTACGAAGAACTACAGAATTCGACGAAAATTTCTACGAAAAACTACGAAAGGTTATAAATTCCCTAAAAAAATCGTAGTGTTTCGTGAAAATTTTCGTATAAATTTGTAGAGATTTTTTCACCAGGGTAATGACAGCAAAATATCCCGACTAATTTTGAGATCGTATGATCTCGGGCTTGTGCTTACATTTAACTACTACCGTGATAAGATAATCGTTACATCGTAGTGAGATCAGCTTCGGAATTCTTCTGTTGTAACGTACGGTTTGTCCATTCGGCTTAGACACATCGTTGCGTCACACAGTGTGTTGTCATATGAACAATGGAAACAAAACCAAGAATGAGGAAATTAGGAAATTCTATAAATACGAATGACTCCGTGAGAACTGAAAATTTTTGATTCAAATGAATTATCGGAAAATTTGGCGTGGACATTTATTTTTATCTGGATGTAGAGATTCGAAAGCAACTTATTCCACTCACACATGAAAAATGTCATTCTGACCTTCACTTCATTTGTAATGGTATTTTTTTGCGATAACATGACTTTTGTGATGTAACTATCAGTTAATTTTTTTGATCTTTGCTTTTACTATTCAATACTAGCAGTACTAATAATAATGATCTAATATCCGAATCCAGCGGAAATCGAAGTCGTAACCCAGGGGTCGGCACACTCATTAGTCGAAAGAGTCTAAGCTTTTAATCCACTTAACTTGGTCACCGGCACTAATGCTTTTAACGCCATTTCTTGGATTTTGGTAGGTATGAGTGGGGATATGCAGGTATGAACAGACCTAGACAGTCTAACGCAGTTGTTGCCGTCCCAAATAGACCGCACACCCCTTAAGCCTGGAGCACAGACTTTTCGTTTCGGCTCACCTACAGGGATCGTGACCAGTGTACAGTCACTCACACGCAGCGCCGACCAATCACAGCTATGTGTGAACGATCGTGGCGCCTGTAGGTGAGGCGAACACGGAACACGAAAAGTCTGTGCTCCAGGCTTTAGTTCCTTTTATTTCTCCTGAACGCTGCCCCTACCATCGCACTTGCAGGTAAGGACGAGTGACCGTTTTCAGGTAGACCGAGGGGATTACCGATCGCACTAATTGCCACTTAGAGCCGGGTGACTCGGAAGAGTCCGGTGACGCCGGCCCCTGTCGTAACCTATCTATGCCATGTGTCAAAGGACTGCCAGGAAGGATGAGAACATTTTTCTATGAAATCGATGTATCTAGCCAGTGTTGCGAGTCACTAATTACATTTGTAATGGAATTACTCATTTAATTTCCCATTACTTTGGTAATGTGTAATTAAACCGAGTTTACAATGTGTACCCGGGAAAAACGAATTAGATCTGGCCATATATAATAAGATCTGGCCAGATCTTTAAATTGTCTCTATCTGACGAGATCTGGTCAGATATAATCAGATCTTACCAGATATAACACAACGAAAAAACAGATCACATCTGATCAGATCTGGCCAGATCCGATTAGATCTGGCCAGATCTTTAAATTGTCTCTATCTGACAAGATATGGCCAGATATAATCAGATCTGTTACTTGAAAAGAGTAATTATTATCGAGTTGTTGGGTGATTCTGGAATCAAATAAATTATAATTTATCTTTTTTTTTTTTTACACCTTATGTATGTTTCGTAATTAATTATAAAAAAAATTTTGTTAATCGAAAGCTTCTTGAAAATACCTATTATACATCAATGAAATTTTAAGAAATGTGTAATGAATAAATTTCTTCAATAAATAAATAATAAGAATTTTAGACCTATTGTTATCTGTGCTTTTCGATAGCTATGCATGACTCTATAGAGTATACATAATAAAATCTGATTGGATCTCATGCTGTTGACAGCCCAGATATAGTTATATCTGGCCGGATATAACTAGATCTGATTACGTCTGGTTAAGTTTTTACCCCAAATATAGTTATATCTGATTAGATCTGGCAAGATATAACTAGATCTAATCATATCTAGTTAAGTTTTCAGCCCTAATATAGTTATTAGGGTGGTCCTTAGATGGGATCAAAAAAAAATTCATGTTGGATCCCCCCAAATCAGCTCCAAATGATTAAAAAAAAATTCCCCAATTTTTCCAGATTTTTATTTTATTCCCCTAGTCCCGCTGTTTTCATTCAAAGTTCAAAATACAATCCACGATACTTGAAGTTAAATTTTTCGCCGGAATATCTCTTAAAAAAAAAAAAAAAAAAAAAAAAAAAATTAAAAACAAAATTGAAAAAAAAAAAAAATAAAAGATTTATAAATGGGGTATCCCAGGGGAATCGTGTGTCTTATTATTATAATGATTATTTTTTTTTTTTCAAAAAAAGAAATATCTCGGCGAAAATTTTAACTTCAAGTATCGTCGATTGTATTTTGAACTTTGAATGAAAACAGCGGGACTAGGGGAATAAAATTAAAATCTGAAAAAATTAGGGAATTTTTTTTTTAATTATTTGGAGCTGATTTGGGGGGATCCAACATGAATTTTTTTTTTGACACCTTCTAAGGACCACCCTAATAGTTATATCTGGCCAGATATAACTAGATCTAATCATATCTGGTTAAGTTTTCAGCCCAGATGTAGTTATATCTGATCAGATCTGGCCTGATATAACTAGATCTAATCATATTTGGTTAAGTTTTCAGCCCAGATATAGTTATATCTGGCCAGATCTGATCAGATATAACTAGATCCGAGCATGTCTAAAATGTCTTATCTGACCAGATATAATTAGATCTGACCAGATATAATTAGATCCGACCACATATAATTATATCTGGTCAGATCTGATTCGTTTTTCCCGGGTAGTTAAACCGAGTAAACATTACTAAAGTAATGTGTAATTAAATGAAGTTTAATTACACATTACAAAAGTAATGTGTAATTAAATCGAGTTTAATTACACATTACCAAAGTAATGGGTCATTAAATAAAGTTTAATTACACATTACCAAAGTAATGTGTAATTAAATAAAAATTCAATTACACATTGTGAAAGTAATGAGTAATTAAAAAAAATTTAATTACAATTTTCACAACACTGTATCTACCACACTGAAATCAACATCAGTGTCGGTAAATCGTTCACCAATTTTAATGGCCCTGTAACGACTAATAGCACAATCACTGTAGACGAAAAATTGGTCAATTTCGTAATAAATCTCACCAAGCCGAATTTTGGTACAGAACTTCGATTTGACGTCTAAAACAACATATCAAAAGTTTCTATCGATTGATCACCAGCGTCCTTCAAAAATGGCGGCTAAATGTGCAGCAAATCAGTTTTTCCCAAATATCTGCGAATATATCAATCCTACGATAAAGATGGTTCAGCACTAAAATGAAGCTATTTGCATTTTCTACAGAAAAGATCTGATATATTTTTTCCTACAAGCAAGGGTTTCCGCGTGAGCGCGCTTGCAACATGACCGTAGCGTTCTAAGTGCTCCGTATATATGGCGTCTGAAGTGCGGCGGTAAGCAGTTTTCCTCAAATATCTCTTCAATGACCAATCTTAAGATAAAGATTACAGAAATAGAAGTCTCTGCAAATTAAACTCTCTACCAAAAGTACTATTTCGTGATTATTTCTTGCATCAGCTGCGTGTGTCTATTCACATACGAGTTTCTTAGCATTCAAATGTAAAGTAGACTGGGTACGGTTGAAACAGGGTACGATTGAAACAACGTGAATAACTCGCGGACCGTTAGCGGGAGGCTGAGATGTGCAAGGAGGCACGTGAGCGACCTGCAGATCTGAACATGTTTATTCATAGTTCGCCAGCCGCGGCATGTAGCTGTTGTGTGCAGGAGGCCCTATTGTGTTTTGAGCGGTGAACGTAAGTATTTTTGATCGCATTTTCCTGGTATTCACTTTATTACTATGATAGCTAGAGTGTTGAGTATTTTCATATGTTTAAACTGAACCTGGGTGTGAATAAGACAGATATTAGTTTTAGGTAGCTTGCTTTGTCAATACGATTTTTTTTCTGCCAAAACAGGGGATGTGTACGGTTCAAACGATTTCCATGAATACGGTTGAAACCCCGTATTTGTTTGTTCTTTTCTTACTTTTTAGATGCCGAGACAATGTAAACGTACTACAACGAGAGGGCAAGGCGACTTGACGCAATACAAAGACGCTTATGACGAGGTAAAAGCCGGTAATTCTTTGAGAAAGGCGCAGAAAAACATGGAGTTGATTATGTTTCACTTTTGCGTTATCTGGAAAAACGAGATGAAACCGGCGATTAAGAGGAGCAGGAAAATGCGAGTTGAAAATTATTTTCATATGAGTTTTAAAATAAAAAGACTTACTAAAACTACATGTGGCTTTCATTATTTTTATGTGTTACAACTTACCCTCACATAGGGATCGGTTGAAACAATGCCACAGACTTTTTCAAAAAATGGATTCCTCAGAAAACTGTTTCAACAGGAATCAAATTTCTTGTGCTTTCTAGAAGAGGAATAAACATCCTTTAATTTGATGTTTTTCAAGTCGCGTCCGTAAGCATATTGGTGATTCTATGAACGATAACAGCGAAATTGTTTCAATCGTAGCCAGTCTACCCCACTCTCTTCCACACCACCTATGAGGTCAAGTACCCGGCGCATTTTTCTCAACGTGATATCCCTAAAAGTCGGTCTAATTCATAAATGCAAACTTGAAACGAAACACTATTATTAATTGTTGACAGAGATGAAGAAGCATTCTAGCAGTGGACACAGTCCAAGTAACCCCCTGGAGGAAGGGGGGGAAATGGGCGGGCGGGTAGCACCCCCCTCCCTCCAACCCCTCTCCTACCTCCAATAATAACAACTATTATTAATATAAACGAAATGTATATGGGGCGTTGCCTCCCAAAGCGACCTCCCCAAGACCCTCATGATTTTCAATTTTTTTTCTACTAATATATGGTTCGTCATCACAAAAAGCGCGCCACACCAAGTTTTAAGATTTTTTGAAAAATTGGGTTCAAAAATGGATTTTTTTTCTTCTATATTTCAGTTTCTTCTATGTTTTTCATTTTTAAATCAAACAAATATTGAAGTTGATACATTCACAACGTATCAATAATTTATTTCAATTCTTTATAAATTTGTTGAGTATTTTGAAAATGAGTTATATCCATTCAAGAAATTTTTTTTTAAATTTAAAATAAAAATAAAAACAAAAAATGAAAACAAAATGAAGACAAAAATTAAAATCTGAAATAAATTATTGATACATTGTAATTAAAATTGTCCGGGCACAGAAAATTTAAGAAAAAACCACAAAAAGCAGCTGTTTCACTTCTGGTTGCATCGCTCTTCCGAGGCAACCAGAAGGGAAACGCGGCTTTTTTTATAGGAAAAACTGTAATTTATTCTATTTATCTGCTCTTCAACGATAAATAAAGTGTCACTGCTACCGTTGTTGGAGTTTTTCAGCACTTGATTGAAAGAAATTACGTGCTAGCTCTCTTTTCGATGCAGAGCGTCAGCATCCCGGCGACGGGCAGACGGAGGCTAAAGAGCCCGCTCGTCGGAAGGGGAAACAGAAATATGACATTTTAAAATTCTTCCAAACGTTTTCGGCGAAAAAAAAATGTTCTTTTACTTTGTAAATATATTTCTTAACTAAAGCAATGAATTCCCCAAAAAAAAGTTATTGATAGAATTTGCAGAAAGAGAAATAACTCCGCTGTTTCACTATTGGTTAGTGTTTCACTATTGGTGCTTTTACCTTAAGTTAGATTGTTTCTGAGTAATAAAATTCGAAAGTTCAGAAAAAAATTTTCCCATGTTATTTAAATGGAAATAGAAAATTGAAAAGCGCCATCTCTAAATATTAATATTAAGGGCTCATATTTGACCAGGGTCCTTGTTTAGACATACTCTGACGATTTTTCAATGTTCTTTGAAAAAAACAAAATAGTCGCTTTTTTGAAACAGTCTAATCTATATATTACGAAAACTGGAATGTTCAATTACCTATAACTTTCGTAATGATGATTTTTAACAAATAAGAAAAAATACGACCTAATTATTTCTTCTCACTCTACTTTAACCGACTGTGAAAATGAAAAAAAAAATATCTCAAACCCAATTAACCTGGTCGTTATAATTTAAAACGCAAGACACTGTTCGCCCAATCCGATTTGGATGAGATTTCGAGAGCTGAATCTCAGTGAGAAACCAACATTTTTGAGCCATTAGCGAAGGTGGGCGTGGATCTGATTTGGGAGGTACAGGGAAATGAATTTTTTTTATTTTAGATATGAGCGGATCCACGTCACTTCACTCAAAAAAGAAACCGTCAAGTTACGGATCTTTGCGCCATTCGACATATCTTTAGTACTATGGGAAAAAAAAATACAACTTCAGGGATTTTGAAAATTTTTCAAAAATGGCGGAGTTAGAGCTATTTGAATTTTGGTAAGTCGCTGTTGCACCGCTATGTTTGAAAATTCATATCTCCGAAAGTATTTACCGGAGCGGACTGATCCTGGAATCATTTTATTCGTAAAAGAATGCGCTTTTATACAAAAAATTTTGTTTTCGAAAAAAAAATTCTCTCAATTTTTTTTCGTCGTTTTTATTTTTAATTTCGCTGCCATTTCCGCGGGACCTACAGGAGTCCATGGAGACAATTTTTTTCGGATAGCCGAATCCTTCCCCTTCAACCCTAAAAAAAAAAATTATTTATGGAGAACCTACCTGGACCGGAGAAAAAAAATAAAACGTCTTGTCGCGCGTCGCTGCGCGCGTCAATCCACGTCCGCGCGACGAGCTCCTTGTGTTGCGTAGTGGAGTTAAATTACATTTAATGCTTCTCTACTTACCCGGGCTATTCGTTCTCCAAAAATAGTTGTTCAACCACCTTATCCCTCGCTTATTAGACGGATACTACACCGAGAGAAAGGATTTGTTGGAGCAAATGATATTCATTTGACTGAGCAAAATGCGGCGATCAAATATGGGGAAGTGAATGTTGTGTTAATTGAAACAAACTATTTAGTTGTATAAAATAGTTGCCGGAACTCAATATCCAGTTGAACCAAGTAATGGAAGCATCATTTTGGCGACATAAATGCTTGATTTAACAGAGTGTTCAGTCAGTAACACAACGTATCCATTCCTTGTGATAATTCGTACTGTTATATTAACAAAATATTGAATTGAAATGACTAATAGCAATGTAAAAAATGTCAGATAGGGATCTAGGTCGAACGTTATAAAATAAATTCAGATTGTTATAATGAATTTATTACAATGTATGATGCCTTGAACAACACCTACTAATTGTAATCAACCGCATATTAATACAAAGTAAGGATTTTTAGATTAGAAAAACATCGCATTATTTCGGCCGGGATTCGATCCGGGACGCACGCATATTGAAATAAGTAATCACTTTGTTCTATTTCTTTCGAACTTGGCATCTGTCTCAATATTATCAGCGTTTTAATGCAGCTAAGATATCTAGACTGAACATCCGAGTTCCAAATATCTTCTCAATTCAATTTCTTTCCTAGAGTTCCAAGAGTTCTGACTCACTGTAACGCTTAAAATGAATATGTAATAATATCTATAAAAACCATCCGATACATTCAGAGCAATACAAAATTTTGTATTATGAATCCAACATTTGTTTGGAACAACAACACGTTGAGTTCGTATTACTCGTTGACATAATTTGTACAAATCAAGCATTCGATTACGTCAATCAATACCTATAATTCGATCAACAAAATATGTGGTTTATGTCGAAACATGAGATTGTCAGTTGAATTCATACTTTTATTTAGTTTGAATGAATATTATATTCCAGTCAACAGAAATTGACTTATGAGAACTAAATATACGTTGTAATAAAATGCGTAATCAGTTAACTCAATCCCCTGAAATCGACTGAAACTTCAATTGAAACAAGCGAAGGTTCAGTCCGATCAACAATTTTATTTGACTGAATTATTTGGTCATACCAACTGCACCGAAAAGGTTGGAATAAACACGTGATGTTCAAGTCAAATGAGGAATACTCAATCGAAACAAATATGCCTCAACTAAATATATTTGCTTGGTTCAAAAAATCCTTTCTCTCGGTGTAGTCATGTTTTTTCGGAGTTATATACCTATACCTGTTCTGGAAACTCGGAGCCATCAAGTACACAACATCTGATCCTTTTATTTTAAATATCTAAAAGTAACTAATCCCTTAACTTGTATCCGAATATAATCCCTCAATCTACGAGGTTGTTTTGAAAAAGGAAATCATTGAACCATCATTGTCTGTGACAGAAAAGACTATAGGTTTCGAAGAATCTATTGTTTCGTATGGCCCAAGCGGACCGGAACAGTCGATCGCGGTCAAATTGGTCCTTCATGCGTGACCCACGTGTAAGGATTAAGTTAATCCTTTTTTTCCGCATTCACCAAGTGCAACAATTCCACCAAGTTGCCTGCACCTACTGTAAGGCATCTTTTGAACTGACCTGAAATAAAAGGCTCAGCAATTCCGTAATGACCTCAGTCTCACGACAAACTCGCACTCGAACGGTCAACAACTCTTTCGCTATCGAAATGCCAAGAAATCATTGGTGTGATCCGTTCAGCCTGCTAAAGCATTCGAAAAATTTACGCCCGGTAACACAGTGGATGGGCGATAAAGTGACATCGATCACACACAGTTGTCTCATTTGTGATACTTGTCGGCTGCTGTTGAAGGACAATGCAGTCCCCGAGATTGGTTCGACATCGTCATCAAGCGAATGTAAATCCGGAAATTCATGTATTAATTTTCCCGAGGTTGATACAATAAATGTAATCTCTGCTATCAATTCATCGTTGTCAAGTTTAGGTGAATCACCGATACCCGTGAAAAAAATCAAAACGGTTTCGGAGAAAGTAGAGGTATTAGGAAAACTTTCAACTACATTCAAACAACATTTTCCGGACTACACACCTACGAAAAGCGAGAGTGCCGATTATAACGAGTGGTTAACTCAGTTAAAAGAAAGATCTAACGAAACAGATGATAAGGCATTCAGATTGACTATTCTTACTGCTCTTCCAAAGAGTTGGAGTGTGGGAAAAATCGAGGAAGAGTTTAACGTCACAAATCATATGGCTCGGACGGCGAAAAGGTTACCTGAAGATAAAGGAATAGTATCCTCACTAAATTTGAGACCTGGAAAGACGATATCATCTGAAGTTGTATCACTCGTGGTAGAATTTTATCGAAGTGAAGAGGTCGGTCGCATAACACCAGGTCAAAGAAGCTGCGCAACCGTTGAAAGAAATGGTGAAGAAGTATCAGTTCAAAAGCATCCGATGTTGAATAATCTGAGAGAATTGTATCGATTGTTTCGTGATCGTTATCCGGATAAAAAAATCGGTTTTTCCAAATTTGCAGAGTTGCGCCCGAAAGAATGTATTCTAGCAGGACCGAGTGGTATACACATACCGTGTGTGTTTGTACCTATCACCAGAATGAAAAGCTGATGATGATGGGTTGCACCGTCTAATAAGCGAGGGATAAGGTGGTTGAACAACTATTTTTGGAGAACGAATAGCCCGGGTGAGTAGAGAAGCATCAAATGTAATTTAACTCCACTACGCAACACAAGGAGCTCGCCGCGCGGACGTGGATTGACGCACGCGGCGACGCGCGACAAGACGTTTTATTTTTTTTCTCCGGTTCAGGTAGGTTCTCCATAAATTTTTTTTTAGGGTTGAAGGGGAAGGATTCGGCTATCCGAAAAAAATTATCTCCATGGATTCCTGTAGGTCCCGCGGAAATGGCAGTGAAATTAAAAATAAAAACGACAAAAAAAAAAAAATTGAAAGAATTTTTTTTTTTCGAAAACAAAATTTTTTGTACAAAAGCGCATTTTTTTACGAACAAAATGATTCCAGGATCAGTCCGCTCCGGTAAATACTTTCGGAGATATGAATTTTCAAACATAGCGGTGCAACAGCGACTTACCAAAATTCAAATAGCTCTAACTCCGCCATTTTTGAAAAATTTTCAAAATCCCTGTAGTTGTATTTTTTTTTCACATAGTACTAAAGATATGTCGAATGGCGCAAAGATCCGTGACTTGACGGTTCTTTTTTGAGTGAAGTGACGTGGATCCGCTCATATCGACCGCTCCTAAGAGAAAGAACGTAACTCGCGAAGCGCGCTAGTAACGACCTATCTCGGACATAGCGCTAGTAAGAACCTATTTCGTGAATCCGGCTAGTATGAACGTATCTCGCCGATGCGCATAGTAAAGCCCTAACTCGGAAGTAGCGCTAGCACAAACGTAGTTGGCAAATTCAGCTAGAATAAATGCAACTTAAAAAAAAAATAATAATTAATAATTAATAATTAATAATTAATAATAATTAAATTAAAATAAATTAATTAAAAATTAATAAATAAAATAATTATTGAATATTTATATATTAATATTAATTATTTTTTATTTTTTATTAATAATTATTAATTCATTAATTAATTATTATTATTATTACTAATAATTTCCCAACTACGTTTGTATAGCGCTACTTCCGAGTTAGGGCTTTACTATGCGCATCGGCGAGATACGTTCATACTAGCCGGATTCACGAAATACGTTCATACTAGCGCTTTGTCCGAGATAGGTCGTTACTAGCGCGCTTCGCGAGTTACGTTCTTTCTCTTAGGAGCGGTCGATATACTCAATTTTTTTTTTCTGGTATATTCACAATTTGTTCGGCTCGAACCATAAGTGAATGTTATTGGCTGTATAGTAGCCTGGAGGAAGTAGAAAATTTATATTGAAAATAAAAAAAAATCATCTCCCTGTATCTCTCAAATCAGGTCAAACCGCCTACCTTTGCTAATGGCTAAAAAATTTGGTTTTCTCGCAGGCATTCAGCTCTTCAAATCTCATTCGAATCGGATTGGTGGAAGAGTGTTTTCCGTTTTCGAATTATAACGACTGGACCAATTTGTCAAAAAATCTGAAACTTGGTGTAGCGGGCTTTTATGTGATAACAAACAACATACTAGTTGGAAAACAAAATCAAAAATGGTGAGGGTTTTGGCTAGGTCGTTTTGGGAGGGAATGCCTCATTTGTGTGAATATATTTTTTATTCCCACCCTGGTAGAAAATTGACCAGATTTTCTGGCCATTCGTCATCTTATGGTCAGACAATCTAGGCAGAATCTGCCCAGATATTCAGGGGTATCTGGTCAGAATCTGACCAGAATCTGGTGAACCATTAATATCGCGTACTTTTGAGGTTATATGTAACTGTAACTGTTAACTCGTGGCAGGTCAATTTTCAGTAAAACAAAAATAAATGATTAAATCTAGTGATAAATTCTTTCACCATATGGCATTCAAGTTGCAGTTAATTATGAGTGTCACCGATGTCGTCGCCGGGAGTTGTCTTTGTACAACATACGCTTTCGTTATTGACCACATCTTAGTTTTCGTCCTCCAGGTCGACCGCGACGTAGTTTTCGTCCTCCAGGTCGACCGCTATGTAGTTTCCGTTCTCCAAGTCCACCGTTACGTAGTTTTCGTCCTCTAGGTTGGCTGCATCGTAGTTCTCGTCCTTCAGGTCGACCGCTACGTAGTTTTCATGCTCTAGGTCCACCGCACCGTAGTTTCCGTCTTCTAGGTCCACCGCACCGTAGTTTTCGTCCTCCAGGTCCACCGCTACGTAGTTTTCATGCTCTATGTCCACCGCACCGTAGTTTCCATCTTCTAGGTCCACCGCACCGTAGTTTTCGTCCTCCAGGTCCACCGCTACGTAGTTTTCATGCTCTAGGTCCACCGCACCGTAGTTTCCGTCTTCTAGGTCCACCGCACCGTAGTTTTCGTCCTCTAGGTCGACCGCACCGTAGTTTCCGTCCTCCAGGTCGACCGATTGTAATTAATTATTGATAAACAATTGATGTTGTACACACGACGTTGATAATTCATGCATCATTGTTCAGTAAGTTATTAACTACGTAGCGGTGGACCTGGAGGACGAGAACTACGGTGCGGTGGACCTAGAAGACGGAAACTACGGTGCGGTGGACCTAGAAGACGGAAACTACGGCGCGGTGGACCTAGAGCATGAAAACTACGTAGCGGTGGACCTGGAGGACGAAAACTACGTAACGGTCGACCTAGAGCATGAAAACTACGTAGTGGTGGACCTGGAGGACGGAAACTACGGTGCGGTGGACCTAGAGCATGAAAACTACATAGCGGTGGACCTGGAGGACGGAAACTACGTAGCGGTCGACCTAGAGGACGAAACCGACGTAGCGGTGGTCCTGGTTACAGATAACGAAAGCGTATGTTGTGTGAAGACAACTCCCGGCGACGATAATAATTGTTGTTATTTTTTATTCGAAGCTGTCGAATTTTTTTCATCATAGTAAAAGCTTTATTATTTTTGATATATAATTTAAAAATTATTACGATTCTTAATATTATTTGAACATAATAAATTATTTTCCACAAAAAATCTTCTCATCTTGATGTTATGAAACTTTTTAATTACCTACATTTCTAACATAACCTCGAATTACACCTTAGATTCGTTCATCAGATCCTTCAACAGAATCTGCCCAGATACGTATGTCATTCTGGTCAGAAACTGTCGTCGAATTGATGAGGTATCTGGCCAGAAAATCTGACCAGAATCTGCCCACTCACCAGAAAACTCAACAGATTCTGGTCATATTCTGCTCAATTTTCTACCAGGGCAACTCAACCGTAATGGCCACTTTATTGACCTGGAAAGCGGAGCAAAAGTAGCATTTGATTCCCTCCTATACTTTTTCTACCGCAAATTGAGTTTTCTTCTGTATTTTTGGAAAAAATAGTACATTATGCAACAAGGGACAAAAGTCGAAGATTATTCCCGCGGGTGGGTTGACTGCCGGAGCGCAGCGAGGGCAGTCGTCACCCGAGGGAATGATCGACTTTGGTCCCGCGTTGCACATACTATTTTATTACCGGCTCAACTGTGGCCACTTTAT
Source organism: Tenthredo mesomela (assembly GCA_943736025.1). NCBI lineage: Eukaryota > Metazoa > Arthropoda > Insecta > Hymenoptera > Tenthredinidae > Tenthredo > Tenthredo mesomela. Next base: position 15,075,779 of record OX031014.1, on the reverse strand, counting down.
TGACCTGAAGCGTGGGACCCACGAAAAAACGCAAAAATTTATCGAAAATCTATATAAATATGGAAAGAAGGTAAGTCAGGGGATCGAAAAAAAATTTGAAAAATAGTACATTTCATTACGAGTAAGGAAAGGCTTTTTTGACGAAACGAGAGGTTTACGGCACGAACCGAAGGCGAGTGCTGTAACGAGGTTCGTCAAAAAGCCTTTACGTACAAGTAACGATTATTAATTTTCATCAGGATTGCCGAGAAATCACGACGAAGTTGCGATTTTGAGGTTAGAATGATGAAATAGTATATTGTGCATCAAGGGAGCAAACAACGTTTTCGCTCCCGAGGTGTAGCTTGCTGCCCGAGCGAGAGCGAGGACCCGGCGAGCCGAAGGCTCGCCGAAACGAGCGGACGCGAGGGCAGCAAACTACACCGAGGAAGCGAAAACGTTGCTACCGTGGTGCACACGATATTTTTCTTTACACATAAACGGAGGCCGATTTTGCTACCTATTTGAGGAAGAAGCGGTTTTACCAATTAATTTTTAATAAATAAATCAAAGTTATGATTTATCTATTTGGTTGCTGCTTTAAACAAAACAGTATAGGTATGAAGTTGGTCCCACCGTCCTCTGTTTTGTTCATGAAGGAAAAAAGAGGTAAATGAATCTAGTGCAACTTCATATCGGGGAGCAATGACTCGGAGGAAAGACTTTCAGGGAGGAAAGGCCGGGAGAAAAGACGTTCTGGGAGGAAAGACTTTTCGAGCGGTAAAACCGCTCTTTGCTCCCCGAAAATAGGGAGCGAAATCGGCCTTTCCGTTCATGTGTAAAGAAAAGGCTTTTTTGACAAAATGAGAGGTTTACCGCACGAGCCGAAGGCGAGTGCTGTAACGAGGTTCGTCAAAGCCTTTTCGTACAAGTAACGATCATTATTTTTCATCAGGATTGCCGAGAAATCGCGACGAAGTTGCGATTTTGAGGTTAGGATGATGAAAAATCATTCGTCAAATAGTATATTGTGCAATTAGGGGGGGGGGGGGGGGGGGGGGGGAAATGGCCATTTCTAGTGAGGGTGAGACGTTTGCACGAGTCGTAGTAGAGGGCGCCGAAGGTGCCCGAGACGACGACGAGTGCTAAAAACGTCTCACCCGAGGTAGAAATGGCCACCCCCCCCCCCCTAGTTGCACACTGTACTTTTCATAATAAGGGCACGAAATAGGCCTTCTTTGATGCGCGTCGATCGGAAAAGGGATATATATAATATATATATATATTATATATATATTATATATATATATATATATGTAAGCCTTGTGCGTAAGTCGGTAAGGTCTATATCGGTTGGTATAGAGTTTACCGTATAGAGAGTACGGATATGTTTAAGAGAGGTCGCCGCGTAGATAGAGAAAAGAGAGTGAATAGAGCTCAACAGAGACAGATAGACAGACGAAGCAAGAACACCAAATTGTTGATTCTTCTTATTCTAGACGAATCAACCGGGTGCTTTTACTTTAAAGAAACCTAATCAAACCATTATAAATCAACAATTTTCGTTCGTAAGAAAGGATTACCACACGACAGCATGGCAAGGTTAAGCTTCAGATTTGAAGTCGTCGCAGCAGAGGATCCAAAAACAAACATTATATTGATCACAGAAATAACGGATGAAGGGAATAGAAGATTCGACATCCCAAGAAATCTGGGACAGCTGAAATATCACGCAGAGCTTACAAATCGGTCGGAGTACAAAAAAGTTGCAACTACACTCAGAAAACGAGGGCAAGTACGTAATGTATGGTTTAACCTAGATGATACAATATTAAATAATTATAAGGATGAGAGCGGAAATATGGCAATAGGAGACTATCTCTTGGAAGAGATACAAGAATCAAACACCCAACAAGGACAAAACCTACCAAAAACAACACAACTAGATGAAAATTTAATAAAGATCTTGGAAAAGCTGTCGGAACAGAAAAATGAAAACCCAACTTCAAAAAATAAAAATTTAAATAAAATTTCTGAAAAATTTGTAATTGAAAAATTTAATGGGAAAAATGCTAGTGCAAACCAGTGGCTATCGACATATGAGAGTGAATGTGACAGACTGGATATTACGAAAGATGTGGAAAAAATTGAAACTTTAAGATTATTCCTAGAAAACAACTGCAAAGACTGGCATAGTTCTATGCTGATAAAAAATACACTGAACTCAGAATGGAAAATTTGGAAAGAAAACTTCTTAGAGACCTTTGCAGATAAGGGCTGGTCATCGATAATGCAAGCAATCAATTACAAATTTTTAAATGGTTCACTCCTAGATTATGCGTTAAAAAAAGAACGTCTATTACTGGAAACAAACAAAGATATAGATAAAATAACCCTGATAAATTTGATCGCCGTAGGATTACCGGGCTTTGTAAGAGAAGAGATCGATAGAGAAGAATTACAAGATTCACAAGACTTATTCAACGAACTAAGAAGATACGAAAAACTAGCAAATAAAAAATTTACAGATGATAATAAAGACGTAAAAAGAATTACAAAACCAGAAACAACAAGAAACAATGATAAAAAGCCGTGCAAGATATGTGAGAAAAAAGGCAAGAATAACCGGTACCACCCAGAAGATCTATGTTGGTACAAAGCAGAAAAAAATACAAGTGAAAACAACAAGATGTACACGAACTCAATCTTACAGGTCGAACTAAATACAGAAGATCCAAAAAACTAAATTTGCCACCATTAATCAAAATCGACGTGCTACTGAACAACCTCTTAGAAGCCAGAGGGATCTATGATCCTGGCTCAAACGTCACAGTGATAAACTCTAGATTAATAAAACTGAAAAACGGAGAAAAAAATCGACGAAGCAGTGCGTTAAAATCGATTAATGGTAGGAAACAAACTGACGGACTAATAACGTTAAAAGCAAGAATATTGGGTGAAGAGAAAAACATAAATGCATTCATATTAGAAAGTGAAGATTTTGATGATGATCTCATATTGGGGTTGGACACCATACAAAATTTTGGATTGACCCATGATGAGAATTTAATCATAAAAAAACACAAAGGAAATATAAAAGAAGATAGAAGAGAAGAATCAAATGAAGAAGAACAGAAGACAACAGAATCATTAGAAGAATATGAAGTAAACTTCAACGAAGGAATAGATACAAACCAATTTACAATTGATACTGAACACCTAAATTTAGATCAAAGAAAAGAAATAATCGCGATACTAAATGAATATAATACAATTTTTGCTATAGATAAATATGATGTAGGCAAAGTAAAAAATTATGAAGCGTTCATCGACCTAGAGACAGAAAAATATTGTTATAAAAGACCATACAGATGTTCAATTACAGATAGAACTGAAATAGAAAAACAGATAGCTAAACTATTAAAACATAAGTTGATCGAGGAGTCATATAGTCCATTTGCAGCGCCAGTCACACTAGCAATTAAAAGAGACGAGGGAAAAAAGAATCGGTTATGTGTAGACTTTAGAGATTTAAATAAAATAATAATTCCTCAATCTCAACCTTTTCCTCTAATCGAAGACCTAATGGTAAAGACAGTAGATTGTAAATATTTTACAGCTTTAGATATAAATTCAGCCTTTTGGTCCATACCTCTAAGAATTCAGGATAGACCAAAAACGGGATTTGTAACGCAAGAAGGTCACTACCAATGGACATGCCTCCCGTTTGGCCTAAAGACGGCTCCAGCAATTTTTCAACGAATACTTGGAAATATTATTAAAAAATATGGCTTATCTGGATTTGCAGTAAATTATATCGACGATATACTAATTTTTTCAAGGACATTCAATGAACACATAGTACACATAAAAAAATTGCTGGATGCCATCCAAACGGAAGGATTCAGACTAAAATTCACAAAGTGCAAATTTGCTACAAACTCAGTAAAATATTTAGGACACGAAATAAAAGAAAACACTATCACACCTCTAAAAGATAACTTAAAATCAATCAGAGAATTTCCAATTCCACAAAACAAGAAACACATAAGGCAATTTTTAGGAAAAATAAATTTTTACGGAAAATACATTCCAAATATTTCAATAATTCTTGAACCGTTGCATAATTTACTTCGAAAAAATACACAATTCGATTGGTCGAATGACTGTCAAAAAACATTCGAGATAATAAAAAACCACTTATGTTCTAGACCAATTCTTGCAATTTTTAATCCGAAATTACCAATATCTATTTATTCGGATGCTAGTATAATCGGTTTAGGAGCAGTTCTAAAACAGACTCAATTAAGTGGAGAACAGAAACCTGTAGGATACTTTTCGAAAAAGTTGAATGAATCTCAAAAAAAAAAAAAAAAGCCACCTTTTTGGAATGTTTAGCTATAAAAGAAAGCCTAAAATTCTGGCAACATTGGCTATTAGGAAACTCTTTCACCGTATATACAGATCATAAACCACTAGAAAAGCTAAATGTAAAAAATAGAACCGACGATGAATTAGGTGACATGACTCATTATTTGTCGCAATACAATTGTACTATACGATATAATCCAGGGAAAACAAACGAAGAGGCGGACTGTCTTAGCAGAAATCCAGTCTTCGAGTATCACGAGAACAATAATGATAATCTAAAAACGGTAAATATTATAAAACTAGAGGACATAAAAAGCGATCAAGCACAAAACCAACAAATAAGAGAAAATAAAAATTTCATTAGGGAAAACGGAGTTTACTACAAGAGAAAAAAGAAAAAGAAACAAATAATACTAAGCGAAGAATATAGCAAGATTATACTGCAGAAAGTTCATGAAGACTACTGTCACATAGGAATCAAACAAATGGAAGCAAAGATAAAAGCTTTTTACACGGCACCAAACATAACGAAAAACATCGAAAGGATATGTAAAAACTGTGAAGTTTGCATAAAAAACAAAACAAGACTCAACAGAAAATATGGTCTAATGTCACAAATGGGTCCAGCTGAAAAACCTTTCCAAATAATGTCTTTGGATACTATTGGCGGATTCGGTGGTCAAAGATCAACAAAAAAATACCTACATTTATTAGTGGACCATTTCACGAGATTTGCATACATCCTATGCTCAAAAAGCCAAACTGCTCAGGACTTCATAAAACTAATGGAGAAGATTCCGAAGGAAAACACGATTGAAACACTACTTTCAGACCAATATCCAGCTCTAAACTCGAGCGAATTTAAAAATTATCTTGAAAATCGAAACATACAACTGATTTTTACAGCAACAGATGCACCTTTCTCTAACGGGCTGAATGAACGTTTGAATCAGACACTGGTAAACAGAATACGTTGTAAACTCAACGAAACAGAAAAGAAATCAGCATGGTCCAAAACAGCAGAAGAATGCACAAACAAATACAACGAGACAAATCACACAGTAACCGGATTTTCACCAAAATACTTACTCAGCGGAGAATCTACTGACTTATTACCACCGGAATTGAAAGTAAGAAATAAATACACAAAGGAATTGACACAAGACAGGAAAATAGCACTATTTCGAACGAAGAAATACCACGACTACAACAAATCCATATTTGACAAAAATAGAATACAACATACATTTAAAGAAGGAGATCTAGTCTACGTGGTCAATGGAAATAAATTAAACAGAAAAAAAATGGATGAAATTAGAATCGGACCACTCCAAATAATAGAGAAAATATCAGACTCGATTTATAAAATAGACACCGGACATACAAAAAGATCACTGAGCCTATATCACGTCACAAAGCTCATCCCTATGTCCAATGATCTGCGATAAAGATGCTAAATTTGCATCTACAGATAGAAAATTAAGCATCTTGAGGGCGGTGGGGAGATGTAAGCCTTGTGCGTAAGTCGGTAAGGTCTATATCGGTTGGTATAGAGTTTACCGTATAGAGAGTACGGATATGTTTAAGAGAGGTCGCCGCGTAGATAGAGAAAAGAGAGTGAATAGAGCTCAACAGAGACAGATAGACAGACGAAGCAAGAACACCAAATTGTTGATTCTTCTTATTCTAGACGAATCAACCGGGTGCTTTTACTTTAAAGAAACCTAATCAAACCATTATATATATATATATATATATATATATATATATATATATATATATATATATTGTAACGATTCAGGCAACCCAGGCCTGACCGTTAGCATTCAAACATCAGCCGTTGCGAACGTCGAGAACAGTCTAGAACGATCGACAGCAGCGACGAGCTGAGTGACGTCACGACTGGTATAAAAGTCGAGGCGCCGCTCAGCTCACTAGCTATTCTAGGGTAGATACCAGATAGACTCACAGTCACTTGTTGGTCATCTCGAGCATAGAGCTCCGATGAACCGTTAGAATCATCTATTAATTTCAATATAATTTATAAATTCATTTGCACACAGAAATTCAATTATCGAAATTTAAGAGCTTCGGCAACGACAGAATACTTTCAAAGAATATTGTTAAACAATTGTAGAAATATCAGAGATAAAACAACAGATAACTTGATTTATAAAAAATAGCAAAGACGTTATAACAGATTGTATTAACGTAAGTAACTCATAGGCAACGTGTAAATATAGAATAAGGTTGCAACCGTAGGTTAGAATAATTAAATAAATAGATTCTTGATCATTATAAAAAAGCAATTTAATCAGATGTCAAACCCCTTCCTCCGCCATTTCCAGGTTATAGTTTAAATCTTAACGGAAAGCTAGATACAGCCTTGGTGGATCTCCGATCTACCCAGGTCTGACACAGCTATTATTTGGGAATAAATTAACTTCATTAAATTAATATTTAACAGTTAAGAGGGTAGAGTGCAGCCTTAGTGCGTTGTCGTACTCAGGTCTGTGGGGAGGCGGCTTCAGCTACACGGTAGCTCAAGTCCGTAATAGGCACGGCTAATAATTAATAGTAGAAGTCTCAAATAAAAATATAAATCGAGTAAAGAAAACACAATAACCAACCGGCTCGCGTCACCTTCAGTGACGCTCACTATCCGAAAAGTTACAATATATATATATGTATATATATATATATATATATATATATATATTTTATATTATATATATTATTGGATCATATATATATATATGTATATATGGGCGGGAGGAAAAGTACTTTCCCTCCCGCTCTCGTCGTAGTTCGACACAAGCGATTTTCCCCACGCCCGACAAGCATGAAAGAAGGCCCATTTCCCTCCAAGCATGAAACAAGGCTCCCCCCCTCCCCCCCCCCCCCCCCCCCCCTCGCCCTCGGCCGTCTCGACCCCGCTCGGCTGTTTTCGCCCCCTCCCCCCAGCCCATTCGGCTTCCCTATCGAAAACTATCCTGAATAGCCGAAGATAGCCGAGGAAAGCCGAGGAGAGCCAAGGGGAGCTGAACCCGGTCCTTCCCTCGGTCCGAGGGCCCAGGAAAGGGAAAGGGGGAAGCAGAGCCGAGGAGAGTCGAAGAGAACCGAAGAGAGCCGAGGATGGCCGAAGACAGCCGAAGATAGCCGAGGATAGCCGAAGATAGCCGAAGATAGTCGAGGATAGCCGGGGAGAGCCAAGGGGAGCCGAACCCGGTCCTCCCCTCGGTCCAAGGGCCCAGGAAAGGGAAAGGGGGAAGCAGAGCCAAGGCAGCCGAGGAGAGCCGAAGAGAACCGGAGAGAGCCGAGGATAGCCGAAGATAGCCGAGGATAGCCGAAGATAGCCGGGGATAGCCGAGGATGGCCGAAGATAGCCGAAGATAGCCGAGAAAAGCCGAAGATAGCCGAGGATAACCGAAGATAGCCGTGGATAGCCGAGGATAGCCGAGGAGAGCACAAAATGTCTGACACGGCGGCGGCGATATATCCTAATAATCTCTACACACGACTTCAAGAACCACGAAGCCGAAGACCTGGACACTGGAAATACTTAGCGAAAGACTTAGACAACAAGGAATACGAAACGAAGGACCTGGGCAACGAGAACTACGAGGCCGAGGACCTGGACTACAAGAAATACTTAGCGAGTGACCTGGACTAAGAGATCTACGAAGCCCAGGACCTGGACTACGAGATATACTCACTGAACGACCTGGACAACGAGAACTACGAAGCCGAGGACCTGGACTACTAGAAATACTTGGCAAACGACCTGGACATCGAGGAATACGAAGAACATAAAATCCACGGATTATTTGAATTTTAGGAACAACTGATACAAATTAGAATATGGGGGGTTGGCGCGCGTAGCGCGCAGGGGGGCGAAGCCCCCCTAGTATATATATATATATATATATATATATATATATATATATATATATTTTATATTATATATATTATTGGATCATATATATATGTATATATGGGCGGGAGGAAAAGTACTTTCCCTCCCGCTCTCGTCGTAGTTCGACACAAGCGATTTTCCCCACGCCCGACAAGCATGAAAGAAGGCCCATTTCACGCACGTATTATGAAAAGTACTTTTTTCCCGCAAATTTACTTTTTCCCCGCAAATTTTACTTTTTTCCCGCAAAAGTGAATTTGCGGGACAAAAAGTACAATCGGGAATCAAATGCCACTTTTGTCCCGCTTTTCAGGTCAATAAAGTGGCCATTACAGTTGAGCCGAGAATAAAGTTCCTTTTTGCCCGCTGGTCAATAAACGGTTACTTTTGGCCCTATTTTTAGGTAAAAAACAAAAAAAAAAAAAAAACGCAGAAATCGTGCATGTGTTACAAAAAATATGGCGTGCACCACGGGCGAGGGCTTACTTCTCGTCCTTTGTACGCAATATACTATTATTCGACGACATAATAAGAACTTTTTTCCCGGAAATGTGGTGATCAGTTTTTCTGATGTTTAATATTTTATACATGATAATCAATATCTACTTTCTACATAAAGTGTCCACAGTTGAGTTGGAAATAAAATAGTATATGGGGTATTCCACGTCAGACCGGCAAGCCCAAAACCCTCACTATTTCAGATTGACTTAATTATCATATACGATAGTACTTGTTAGGGATGAAAATGATCAAATTAATTCTTTCAATTTTTTATTATTCATCATTCCTTCACAATGAGAAAAAAAAAAAAAATTTGCCAATGGGACCTGATTTAAAATTACCAAAAAAATCATACGCACTCTGTGATTACCTAGAAACACTCTCCATCAAAGATCAAAGTGAAACTACAATGAACGACCGAGACAAAAAATTAATTTTAAAATAAATACTTCGAAAATCGGATGATTTTGTGATTCTTCTAATTTTTAATAATGCATTTTTGGTCTCGGTCGTTCATCGTATTTCCACTTTGATCTTTGATGGAGAATGTTTCTAGGTAATCACAGAGTGCGTATGATTTTTTCGGTAATTTGCATTCGGGTCCTATTAGCATATTTTTTTTCCTCATTGTGAAGGAATGATAAAAATTAAAAAATTGAAAACATTAATTTGATCATGTTGAACCATAATAAGTATCGTAAGTTACTCAATAATTAGCTAATATATATGGATATCTCCAATCATTGTTATTTGAATACTATTATATAGATTTAGATATGAAGTTTGTGCATTTTCACAAAGTAGGTTATTATATAAGTAAAATCAGCTTCTCTCCACCATGCTGCTGGTGTGAGCACATGGCAATCAAAATTGTCCATTAGAGTAAAAAGTCTATTCACTTAAATTATGTTACCAATTTAGTATATTAAGAATGTTCTATCAAATGTTATAAAGAATTGTTATACATATAAATATTTATATTGAATTAATAAATTATAGCCTGAAGATGGCTGGCTGGGCCCAGCCGAAACGTCGTAAAGATTCTACTCTCGTTTTCTATTGACCTCACCCGACGAAATATTCCTTGAAGGTAATAAGTATCATATATGATAATTAAGTCAATCTAAAATAGTGAGGGTTTTGGGCTTGCTGGTCTGACGTGGAATAGGCACCTACCCCATATGCAACACGGGAAGAAAAAAACAGAAATATTCCACCTTTCGTTTTGTGGATTGAATTGACTTTCCGGGATACCACGTTGAAAACATGCGCCTGCTACTCGACCTCGTAGGTGGTGTGGAAGAGAGTACATTTCAATGCTGAAAAACTCGTATGTGAATAGACACTGCAGCTGGTGTGAGAAATAATCATGAAATAGTACTTTTTATAGAGAGTTTAATCTGCACCGACTTCTATTTCTATAATCTTCATCTTGAGATTACTCATTGAAGAGATATTTGAGATAAACTGCCTACCGCCGCACTTCAGATGTCATATACGGTCTATTGCACGCTCACCCACGCTCACCCAAAACCTTGCTGGTACAGAAAAATTTATCAGACCTTTTTTGTAGGGAATTTCAATAACTTCATTTTAGTGCTTGATCATTTTTATTGTAGGAATAATATATTCAGTAGTAATATCATACGACCTTCAAAATTATCGGTTATTTCCCGATTGTTTTGCTGCGTAGCATCGGGAGGGCTAAGTTTTGCAGATAAAAAATCAGGGATTTTTGTGCAAAACTTGGCCCGTTCGTTGATACGCAGGATCGAAACATGAGGGAAATAACCGATTCATTCGAAGGTCGAGTGGTATTCGACGGATTATGTTTTGCATTCGGATTTGGCCAAGCAGAAAGCGGCAGGTTAGAAAAAATGAGAAATTATTCAAGATGTTCTCTTACTTTTATTACGGTATTTGACAGTTATAAAAACATTTGCAAAGCTAGAGGTAAATTATCACATATAATACCACAAGAGCTTCAAAATTATCGGGTATTTCCCGATACGTTCGTTGCAAACAAATGAAGGAGTCAAGTTCTTCAGGTTACAAAATCACGAGCGCGAAGCGCGAGTGATTTTTCTGAAAAACTTGACGAGTTCGTTTCATTGCAGGGAACCTTGAGGGAAATACCCGATAATTTTGAAGCTCGAGTGGTATTCGGGGGATTATTTTTCCATCCGAATTTCGGCCCATAGAATTGCATCATGAGACAAAATCCACAGTTAAAAATCAAAATTTAAAAGTCACAGAATTATAATTATAATTTAATCTGTCAGATTCGATGGAGGGTTAACTATATTGGAAAATCTTTTGCTTTCTACATACAGGGTGTACCACCCCGAGTTAGAATTTAGCTCCTGCACGGAGAGACTTTTCCTAGTAATATTTCTTAAAATTCTTACCAGAATTTACTATTTTCGATGCAATTTTGGGATATATCGGCATTTTAGCACTTATTACTAGTTTGCCTAGTAAACCTGTAAGTTACTATCATCATTGGAATATAACCCAAGATATTTGTACAAACTCTTTTACAAATGAGAAAGTTTACTAGTTAGGATGGTAATAAGTATAGCGAATCTTATACTTATACCTAAAACGAGCAGTACCTCTTCCAAGTCAGTATGGTAAAGTCGTGATCGTGGCGCAATGGAATTTACCATACTGACTTGGAAATTTTACCAGTCATTTCAGGAAAAATTCCATGTCAAAAATTAAAAAGCTGGAAGGAGGTGATAGGCGGTTCGGCAGTTCCTGGATCTTACATTGTGTAGCTTTACTGTTGTTGGTCATTGTTGTTCAGAGTTTGTTACATGTGTGTGTTCGTCCGCACTCTAGGGGCTGGCGCAATCTATGGTCGTCGTCTTAAACTTCTAGCCTAACTTCACCTACTCAACATAACCTCATCTCAACGCTCGCAATTCCGGACGCATCGCAGATACATGTTATAGTGTGGTTTCTAGCTTTCCTTATATACAAACGGATACTGGATCTGGCACAAGTGAGAGAAATATTCTGATATCTCGCCATCTATCGACGACGTAAGACCCGTCGAACTTGTTCGTCAATTCGCGGCGACGAAATTTACCATACTCGCTGGTAATCATTCTAACGTGTGTAGCAAAACGTCTTATTTGACTAGTCTATTATCCAATCCCTCTAGAAATACCTACTAATATCTATCCCATCTTTTACTACTCTCCGTTTTCCTATACGCGGACAGTAATTTTTTCTATCTGCTGATTACTTGTTACTATCACAGAATATCAGAATGCATTATCCAAATAATAGATTTTCCCGGTACTATAAGAAATATTACGAAATCAGCAGATATATCCCAGTTTTACTCGCAGTTATTGGAATCTTTACCAGGAAAAGTTTCTCAGTGTGCTTTGAATCTCCAACTTCTACCACTGTGAGGTTTTTCAGGGTTTTCGGTGGTTTACTTTGTATGGGAATTCAGATCCTCGTTAGCGCCTCAAATTCGTAGATATTGCACAAAACGCAGCATTTTAGGGCCAAATGAGGTTCTCGCGAGACCCTATTTTAATACCCGTAGCATTCAACCCAACCGATTTTGACCCTGTTCGTCCTCAAGCTTCTATTTGAACCTCCAGATCCCCCAAAGTCAAGATTTAGCGCCTACTTTAATACTCATAGCTTCCAGGTGAACCTATGCAAACCCTGTTCGTCCTCAAGCTCCTATTTTGAACCTCCAGATCCCCCAAAGTCAAGATTTAGCGCCTACTTTAATACTCATAGCTTCCAGGTGAACCTATGCAAACCCTGTTCGTCCTCAAGTTCCTATTTTGAACCTCCAGATCCCACAAAGTCAAGATTTAGCGCCTACTTTAATATTCATAGCTCCCAAGTGAACCTCTGCAAACCCTGTTCGTCTTCAAGCTCCTATTTTGAACCTCCAGATCCCCCAAAGTCAAGATTTAGCGCCTACTTCAATACTCATAGCTTCCAGGTGAACCTCTGCAAACCCTGTTCGTCCTCAAGCTTCTACTTTGAACCTGCAAGTCCTCGATCGCTACATCCCGCAACTACCAAATGACATCGTTAATCTGTTGCGCAACGCGCGCAATCCCTGTTGTTTTCTTATTGTATACTCTTACCTGCAATGATTGTAGTTGAAGAATATTTCAAATTTTTAACTTTCACAGAATTGGTGATATAGGGCTTGTTGTTCGAAAGAGGTATGATACACAGTGAAAAATTTGGGTTCTAGAAAATCTACTTGAATTGTGTGTTAATTTTGTGTTAATTTCAACATTTCTTTCGGTTGTAACAACAAATTTTCAATTTGTGTTGAATGATAGAAATGTTAAATGAACACAAAGGCAACCCAAAAATTGAGGTGGATTTTCTGGAATACAAAATTTTTCATGTGTATGTAAATGAGGATTAAAGTAAGCGCTCAATTATCATTCTGGAGGACGCATGGGTGAGAAATATAGGAGCTCGAGATTGAACAGTCTGTTGAGAAGTTCGTCTGGACCAGTATTGTGAAGTGCGTATTGGTACACGGAGAGAAATGTATGTACAGTAAATGTTACTAGGCTTTCTGAAAAACATAGATGTGACGACTTTTCCAGCACGGTAAATATTACCATGCTGCCTGCTTCAGCGCGATCCATCGAGTATTCACATAACCTAAAACCGACACGCTCTGCTGTCTGGTCGCGCTCACATCGCTACAAGGTAGCACGAACTACTCAGCAAGGTAAATATTACTGCTGCATACCTAGATCCTTGCCAATAGAATAAAAGTAAAAATTATTTGAAATGAAGTTCCGGGAAACATGGGACTAACAACACCAAAAATAGTAGAATTTACCATATGACATAGTGATATTTCCAACGTTTTGTTTTTCACGGACTGAATACTAGGTAGCAAGGTAATATTTACCCTGCTTTTCTACGTGCAATGTAATATTGACTGTACATTTCTCTCCGCGGCGTGTACCTAGGTAAATATCTCAGTACCTGTACCTGTACCTGTAGGTACCGAATACATAGTATACCCTTTACAACACTGGTCTGGACGCTACGAGTATTGAAGCAGGAGCTGAATTGTGATTCCAGAAGACTTTCAGGTTCAAAGTAGTAGCTCTAGGACGAACAGGGTTCGGAGAGGTTCATCTAGAAGCTATGAGTATTAAAGTAGGCGCTAAATCTCAACTTTGGGGGACATGGAGGTTCAAAAGAGGAGCTTGAGGACGAACAGGGTTTGGAGAGGTTCATCTGGAAGCTATGAGTGTTGAAATAGGCGCGAAATTTCGATTCGGGAGAGGACTTGCAGGTTCAAAGTAGTAGCTTGAGGACGAACAGGGTTTGGAGAGGTTCATCTGGAAGCTATGAGTATTAAAGTAGGCGCTCAATTTTAACTTTTGAGGACCTGGAGGTTCAAACGAGGAGCTTGAGGTTAAAGTAGGGTCAAGGGCGGTTGGGTTGGTTGCTACGAGTATTAAAATTGGCGCTAAATTCTGACTCGGGACCTCATGTGTTCAGAATGGGAGGGACTTGGTCGACGCCGAGGGGCCGTCCACTCAAGAATCGATTCTCAATAAATGGCTGTTTCTCTCGATTTTTTCTGATTCGGTATTGATTTAGACTTGAAACCTGATTCTGGAATCAGAAAAGTGAGGAATGAAAAAAATGTAATCGACTCATTATGACCGTTGTGCGCACTCGACCGCGTGAGGATGACTGATTCCAGTTGATTCCGGCTGATTCCGAATCAGTTTTTCATGATTATGCATTGAGTTCATTGATTCATTGCTGAACTGAACTGTCGCCCGCGTTTCTTTTTTCTCTTTTTTCTTTTTTGCTGATTCGGCTGATTCCAACTGATTCCGACTCAGTAAGACTCTGAATCTCTCAGGCTCGCTGAAACTTGCCCGGAACCACAGTGAGCCGTAATGATTCTCGAAGATTCTCTGTGATTCTTTTAAATCATACCGACTTATGTGATTTCTAAACCTCTGCAACATTTTGCCGGATCTTGTTGATTTTGAACATGATTCTTTTAAACCTTTCGACTCTGAATCGATTGGAAGAATAGAAAATCATTGATTTCTTGAGTGGACGGCCCCTCGGTCGACGCAAAGCCGCGCCCCTATAACCGGTCAATCATAAGATTTCTGTAGACCGAAATTCTCACGAGAATAGAAGATACAATTTCTTGATTTAGTGAAAAAATGTCAACAACGGCTTGATATTTGTATTGATGGAGAGGGCTGACAATTCGAGGCGTATCTGTCAGCGTCAGAGTGAATAAATACTTAACAAGCACATTAAATCGTTGTTGACATTTTTTTCCTACACCAAGAAATTGTATCTTGTATTCTTGTGAGAATTTCGGTCTACGAAAATTTTATGCTTTTTGATTGGCTATATGGGCGCGGCTTCGCGTCGACTAAGTCCCTCCTGTTCTGAACATATGAGGTGATACACCCTGTATAGCTACATGAAAAATTACCGCGGTGAAAGCACACGTGAAATTACCAGTGAAATTATTGAAATTATCAGTTAAATATCGTGTAGGCTATACAAAATAACGTCGAATGGTGCAATTCTATTGGCTGAAAAACCGAAATATCGCGCTCTGATGGGCCAGAATCCGACTGCTAAAAATAATCAGAGATACAGTACTACCTCGTTATAAGCGTCCTCGTTATAAGCAAATTTCCCCTTCGTTCCGCTTGAGCGAGCTTTATAGCTTCCCCCACTCTACTTGAATACGTAAGATACTCCCAGTGGTGATGCTCAGCGACACACTGACACATGTGCGATTCCCTAGCAGTGGGGGAGCGCTTCGGCGACGAATTTCTTGGAATCCTATTCTCCTAACCGCCCTAATAGTCGCTTATAACGAGGTATGTGGAAAAAACTGATTTTCTGCACATTCAGCCGCCATTTTTTAAGGACGCCGGCGATAAATGGATGGGGGCTTTCAATATGTTGTTCTATTCTTCGAATCGAAGTTTTGCACCAAAATCCAGCTTGGTGGAATTTATTCCGAAGTGAAAACCTAAAGTGACTGGGCTATAATGAATAAATTACCACTTCATACAAAGTGAATTCCCAATGGGTAGACAGGGGTGGAAAGGCGAATTCCAAATGCGCATGCGCAGGCTTCCGACCGCAGGTGATTTTTCAGGGCCGCCAACGGTCGAAAATATGAAATTTATACAGGACAGATCGCCGCGATGTATATAACCCCAAATATTGTCACTTGCAATTTTTCAAAATATACTACGCTGTATTAGAGACTTTATTCGTATTTAATCAACAACCACGAATAATAAATGACCAAGTCAAGCCGAACTGTCAAATTATTTAGGGCTAGATCCATGTGTGCGATCTGTCTTGTGTGAATTTCATATTTCCGATGGTTGGCCGCCCTGAAAAACAGCCTGAGCTCGGAAGCGTTTGCATGCGCGCTTGGTATCAACCTGTCTACCCCTGTCTACCCAGTCGGGACTCCCGCTGTATGGATATGCAGTTGATTGTAAAGATTGCAATAAATGTTACACCAAGCAAAGTTGACAATATTCGAATCAAAGAGTGTATATACACAATATAGTATCTGATGCAAACACATCGATAATACAGATTTGGAAAATCATGCATTGGTGGAAGGATAAATTATTTTGAAAATGTTAAGCCGGAATGTTGACATTTCGAAACCCGCGCCATGTGTGCACAGATAACACCTTGAATCGGTCACTTCGTCGTTGAGCTCGCAATGAATAACACCTTAAGTGCCAAAACGCAAGTGCAATTGTGAGTATTTTATTCTATACCATAACTAGTCGTTTCTCCAACTACGAATATATTAATAATTGTAAACATACAAAAATTACATCAACTATAAAAAATATAGACATTCCAACATTCAAACAAAATTAATTTGCGGTATTGTGACATAAACTCAACTATCAAGCCCACGTCTTGTCTTAAGTGCAGTGTAAGCACAATTTGAATTCGAATTTTGGGAAGGATGACTTGTAACAGTAAAGTATGTAGCAACAATTTTCTGAGTATGGCTGAATGTGGCCAGTCGAAACGTTGAAATAATAAATAAATTATGATTGAAAGTTACCAAAAATTTATTCGTTGATTATTATCTCGGGAAAAATTGTTGCAACTGATCTCATCGACGGCTCCGCGGAAGAACCATATATCTCAGAATTCGCTCGAAGAAGAGTATATCTCAGAATTTGCTCGAAGACCCATATATCTCAAAAATTGCTCGAAGAACCATACATCTCAGAATTTGGTCGAAGAAGAGTATAATCTCGATATTTGCTCGAAGAACCATATATCTCAGAATTTGCACGAAAAACCGTATAATTTATTTATTTTTTTATTTTTTTATTAATTTTTTTTTTTTTTTCATTTTGTTTTTTTTATTTATTGTATAATTTTTTCGAGCAAATTCTAAGATATATGGTTCTTTCAGCAAATATCGAGATATACTCTTCTTCGACCAAATTCTGAGATATATGGTTCTTCGAGCAATTTCTGAGATATATGGGTCTTCGAGCAAATTCTGAGATATACTCTTCTTCGAGCGAATTCTGAGATATATGGTTCTTCCGCGGAGCCGTCGACATATGATTGGATTCAATCGGTTGTATCCGAAAAATGGTACTATCCAACTATATCCAACTATATCCAACTTTAGTTACCAACGATTCAACAGATCCAATAATTTTTTTGTATCGAGATGAATATGTAACTACTACGAAAATCGACGTATTATCCCTATCAAAAAAATCCACATGGGAAACCATGTGGGTCTTCCAGGTACCCAGTTCCCAGGAGAATTTTGGCAGGGAACCCATCTGGGATGTGGGTCTCCCAATAAGATCCCATGTGGGATGTGGGTATCCCGATAGGACCCATGTTGGATGTGGGTATCCCCATAAACTCATGTGGGATGTGGGTGTTCCCATAGGACCCGTGTCGGAGGTGTGGGACTCCCGATAGGACCCATGTGGGATGTGGGTATCCCCATAGAACCCATATGGGATGTGGGGTATCCCGATAGGAATATACCTCATACATAGAATATCAGTCAAATAATTAAAAAATTAAGTCTTATTTTGTGGGAAATAAAACCCAATCGTCGATGTTTGATCTGCTCAATCAAACGATCCACTTTTGTTGCTAGTTATTTACCTATATTATTGATTAATAGTACATTATGTCACTAGGCCGATTAAGTATTTTCCGACGAATTTGAGTTTATAATCCGAGCCGAAGGCGAGGATTATGATGAAATTCGTCAGAAAATACTTTTTGGGCCGTATGGCATATAGAATTTTATGTGTCCAGGCCAAAAACCGCGTTTAAACCGAGCGAAGCGAGGTTAAAATCGCGGTTTTACGGCCTATGACACATAAATACAATTTATTATATTTATACGTGACGAATCTGACATAAATACAATTTATGTGTCATAGGCCATAAAACCGCGATTTTAACCTCGCTTCGCTCGGTTTAAACGCGGGTTTTGGCCTGGACACATAAAATTCTATATGCCATACGGCCCAAAAAGTATTTTCTGACGAATTTCATCATAATCCTCGCCTTCGGCTCGGATTATAAATTCAAATTCGTCGGAAAATACTTAATCGGCCTAGTGACATAATGTACTATTTTCTAGCGAACCTACATTGCTGGTATACCCATTACCCACATGGGTGTTCAATCGAACCTTGTGAATTCATACGTATCTAGGTTTCTCACCAGAGCAACATGGCCTACCAGCAACCCATGTAGCTCCCTAACAGCCCCATCTAGGTTCCTATAACAGACCCATGCACTTTCCCAATACCCTATGTGGGTATATAACAAACTCATACGGGTTCCTAGGAGTCCTACATGGGTTCCCAACACTCCCATGTGGGGCCCCCGATACCCTATATGGGTGCCCAACTAACCCATGTAGGGTCCTCAATGCCCCATATGGGTTCCTGGAAGTCCCACATGGTTCACCAAAACTTCCATGTTGGTGCCTAACAAACACGTGTTGGATCCCAGACGTCCTATGTGGGTGACCAACAAACCCATGTAGGCTTCTGCGACTCCCACATCAATTTTCACGACTCTCATGTGGGTTTCTAGCAAAACTATGTGGGTGACCAACAAACCCATGTGGGTTCCTGGAAGTCCCACATCGATTTCCAAGACTCCCATATGGGTTCGCAGCCAAACCATGTGGGTGACCAACAAACCCATGTGGGTTCCTGCAAATCCCACATACATTTCCAAGACTCCCATATGGGTTCCCAGCCAAACCATGTGGGTTCCCAGCAGAACCATGTGGTTTCCCAACAAACCCGTGTGGGTTCTCAACAAACCCATGTGGGTTCCCAGCCAAACCATATGGTTTCCCAGAAAAACCATATGGGTTCCCATGTGTCCCACCTGGATTTTTTCAATAGGGATCGACGGGTCCGGTCCTAATGAAACACCGCCATCTTGTTGGGAAAGCGCTATCTCGTCGCGCTTGTTTGAAAAGCACTATTTCACGTGGCGGGTCGGAAAAGCGCCATCCCAACGTGACTGTTTAACCTATTGAACAGGCAAACACACCTCGAGTATCGGTGTAAGGCTGGTGGGGGGACAGCCAATGAGAGTACTGTCATATAGTGTAGTAGTGAATTCTGTATGTATTAGTGTGTCGGTGAAACCCACACCGCGCAGAGCGTCAGAGACGTACCGTAAGAAAGTGGAACAGATAATATTTGTCTGTTCTATTCCTGAGTTCATATTGTGCGATCACATACGCTCCTGGGCGTGCCATCACTACTCTCGACTCTGCTCGCTCGACCGCAGAGTGGGGAAAGACTTTGCCTGTTCAATGTGTTAAATTATAATGTCAATTGAGAACAGAATATATTCTGATTTATGAGAATATATTATTAGGATGGGATCGCGCTTTTCTAATCTGCCAGGGAGAATCGCGCTTTAATTATCTATGGAATCATTATTGCGGCTCTCTGAATACTCTGATTTTCAATCATATTGTCTCATTGGTAATTGGAAAATTCAATTGATAATTAGGGGAGAGTTGGATAGCCCCGGCCACTGAAGCTTTTTCGATGATAACTTTTTTGATAATAATTGAAGTGTTGATATTGAGGGTCGCGTGTATTATCGGTATTTCGAAAAACATGTACAGTATACATTTTCAAGGAATACATACATCGTGGACACGATAAAAGAGATTTACGTGAGCGGGAAAATAGTTTACCACAATGGTAGTAGCCATCACCAAAGTCGTGATGTTTGAATGTTTCATCACATTGAAACATTCAAAGGCACATTAAAGATTTGAGAACTGAACTTGTATGCAATCAAACATATAAACATTTTATTAATCAACACTTTACATGAAGAATAATTGCTTGTAAGAAAATCAAATTAATATACGCCCGGCACATTTGTACTCATGTTCATATCTTAATGAGGTTTTTCATTCACGTTAGTTTTCAACAATTTAAGAAAACATACACAGGCACACAAAAAAAAAAAGTTATCTGAGTTTGAGACAAGACCCACATACTTATAGGTTTTTGGGTGCGCTGAATCCAAATCAGAGGTCAGATCTAGTCCATCACCCTCAGGTTTTCCCCTAGCTAGGGATAAACCCTAGGTAATTGCGTAATCCACATTTACTCTCATGATCTCGGAGAACCAGGTACTCAGACGTTGCCTAACTCAGGGGCTTACACTGAGTTCATGTAGAATCTAGAATCTTCTTATTGTCTGGGATCTGGTTTAGAGATGAGGCAACCTCAGAGTCACGGGAATAACTTATTCATGCTATTGGCAAGGTTCTTCTTTATCTAGTTGTAAACCTGAGGGCGATGGACTAAATCTGACCTCAGATTCCGATTCAGCGCACTCGAAAACTTGAAGACCAGGGTTGCGTCCGGAATTGAAGAATTCATAAATTCTTGGACATCCTAGGGGTTTTTTCGTTTTGAGGTCATGTTCCTAGTGTTATTTATGATGAGTATATCTCGTTTGACATGAACTCAGTGTAAACCCCTGAGTTAGGCAACGTCTGAGTACCTGGTTCTCCGAGATCATGAGAGTAAATGTGGATTACGCAATTACCTAGGGTTTATCCCTAGCTAGGGGAAGACCTGAGGGTGATGGACTAAATCTGACCTCGGATTTGGATTCAGCGCACCCAAAAACCTATAAGTATGTGGGTCTTGTCTCAAACTCAGATAACTTTTTTTTTTTTGTGTGCCTGTGATATCATTCAGGTACATATCCGCACCCAAGGCTCGGCGCCAACTGACTCCCGAGGCGTTCGTCCTCACCATTGTTTATTGTCCTCCTTATTTCTACTCTTCCACATAAGAGTTAGTGTAAGCCTTCACCATTCTCCTCATATTTTAACATTCTTTAACATCATCTTAAGGGCTTTTGAGCGAGGCCCGAAAACTTTTTGATCAGAAGAACGCCTCTAGCGCCCAGCTCAAGAACCCTATTGAAATGACTACATCTATAGGGCAGTCTCTGGTCGATGTATTCGTGTCGACGCTAGCCTGTCACTTCGGATTTTAGTCGACGTCTGCTGTTGCTCCTGCGGCTCTGATTTACCGCGGCATAATATCAAAAGATTGTTAACGAGAGCCTGTACGGCGCGCTGGTATCCCCAGCACCGGTTTTCCACATGAAGTGCAGAAAATAATGTTATTGCTACCCTCTGTCTGTGTATCGGCCACGTATTAGTGTCAGCTGATTGCACAGCTTCGTATACCGTGAACTTATGAGGAAGCCGAACGATGGCCGCACTATAGTTCGACCAACAGACGCTCGCGTTGCGTACGTGAGCTTCTACTCGCTACAAGTGACTGCCATCTCGATTCGCCCGGCGCCCGGCTCACACTATGGATGAGCGCGACCTCGGCGACAGGCGCCGGGCGCCGGGCGAATCGAGTTGGCAGTTACTGGCAGTGAGTAGAAGCTCACGTACGCAACGCGAGCGTGTATTGGTTGAACTGTAGTGCAGCCATCGTTCGGTTTCCTCATAACTTCACGGTATAAATCAATCAATTATTAATTGGAATTTCATTCGATTACTTTTCGGAAATCTGAGAGTGATCAGGGCAGCAATAGAAACGTGATCCGTCGACTAAATAGCGGTTGTTACAACTGGCTGAAAATGCGCACTCCATTGGTAAAACAGAGGAGCGCTCAAAAGCCCTTAACGATTTAACTTTCTTTTGCTCTTGCCCTTCTTCTGGTCAATCATTTTCTTTCTTTTTCTCGTGCTCTTTTCACTTTTGGCCTACGTTTCTTCGTTCGTTTACTGCACTTTTCAAGTTTTCTCCTATCTGCTCTTTGTTTCAGTTCTTTGATGATTTTTTATTTTCTCCCTAACTTTTTCTGCTGTACCGTCTCTAGATTTACCGTCATATTCTGGTCTCTCCTTTTTTCCCCTTTTGTCTGTCCCAAACTTGTAGTAGCAGGGGCCACCCAAGGTGACACGTAAAAGTGGATCTCTAATAACGAAGTATCCAAATGGAATTTTATGAAAAGGTTTGTAGCATATACCTATAACCCTTTGGTGTGCCTCCATACACAACGAAATGGATCTAATATTTCAAGTGACTCCGAAAATAATTTTCACGGTCTTTTGGTAACAATATCTTAAGCTAGCTTGTTCATCAGGCTATTAATGGATTTGCATCATCACTTTGATCGTGAGTGGCCGGGGTTACCCGACGGCTGAAGCTACCCGACTCTCCCCAATAGTGCATAAATTAAAATGAGTGTATTGCTTGGGAAAACCATGACTGAATTTAAATAAAAATTAGCATTTACTGACCAGATGGTAAAAGCGAGCAGTGTTGCGAGTCACTAATTACATTTGTAGTGGAATTACTCATTTAATTACCCATTACTTTGGTAATGTGTAATTAAATGAAAATTCAATTATACATTACAATTCATATAATACATATTCTGTACATAAATATACATAGATAGATGTATATCATATACATGTATCAATGTATATATATATATATATATATATATATATATATATATATTAGGGTGGTCCTTATTTGGGGGTCGGTGGCATTTTGTCCGTGCCGCCCCCTAGATTGGTTCGAAATAAATTCAAAAAAAACCTTGGCAAAACTTGAGCTTTCTAGCTCAACGGGAAAACATGCCGGTAAGCCCGTACTTTTCTCCCATTTGAATAACATGGGATTTTGAACCAACTGAATACATTTTTTTTTATGAGCCCATCGTTGATTGGAAAAATCTGTTACTCCATCACTTTGTCGTATTATAGTGTGTAAGTTGTGGCACATTTTTTTGGTCACCTCAAATCACGTTTCACAGCCGACGATTTCGAAAAATTACAATTTTATCCATCTGAAAGGGCTCGTATCGGTTCATATTATCTTTTGATCATGATTTCCTATAGTTTGTGAAAAATTTGTACCAACTCACACACTATGATACTACACACTGACGAAGTGACAGATTTTTCCGATGAACGATGGGCTCGTAAAAAATAAAATGTATTCAGTTGGTTCAAAATCCCATGTTATTCAAATGGGAGAAAAGTACGGGCTTACCGGCACGCTTTCCCGTTGAGCTAGAAAGCTCAAGTTTTGCCAAGGTTTTTTTGAATTTATTTTGAACCAATCTAGGGGGCGGCACGGACAAAATTCCACCGACCCCCACATAAGGACCACCTTAATATATATATATATATATATATATAATTTTTATTTAATTACACATTATCAAAGTAATGTGTAATTAAACTTTATTTAATTACACATTACTCGCTGCAAGTGACTGCCATTATCAGATTATCAAAGTAATGTACAAGTAAACTTCATTTAATTACACATTACCAAAGTAATGTGTAATTAAACTCGATTTAATTACACATTATCAAAGTAATGTGTAATTAAATAAAAATTCAAATAAAAATTTAATTACAATTTTCACAACACTGAAAGCGAGTCTCTAGGTGTATTCAAATGTGTAAAATTTTTGTAAACAAAATAATAATACTATATGTGAATGAATTGATTTTGCAATTTTAGTACTCTTTTTGTACTTTCTCCTGAATAACTTCGTTAATTGATCACTGATCTCAATGAATTTAGAATTTTTACAAAAACTTGTAGAATCCCGCACCATTTCATAGAAAAATCATCCTTTTCCTACTATTTCTTCGACAATTCTGCCTTCTTGCAGATAAATTGTAATTACGAGTGATAATAAATGCTACTCAAGATAAATAATTAAAATACACGTGCCCGCCACGGAATTTTTGGTTAGTGAAATCTTGAAGTATATGTTTTGTGGTATGTGCCGGTGAATTAGCCATTTAAATTTAAAATGATTCAAAATTTCAGTCCGTATATGGAGCGATTCTGTGGATAATAACGCGCCTATAAGGTAGGCAAACGGGAAACGCCTGCATTGAGCAGCTCAAACATCGACGATTGGTTTTTATTTCCCACGTAATAAATAAAACCCAATCGTCGATTTTTGATCTGCTCACTGCAGGCGGTTCCCGTTTGCCTACCTTCTAGGCGCGTTATTATCCACAGAATCGCTTTGTATATATAGGTACATAGGAGCCTGTGTTACTTGGAATGGCACCATCGTACGTATCAAATACTCATTTTCTTCGCAGCTTTTTTCAGTCCGTCTGATTTTTACAACTTTAATCTGTGTATGTATATCCTTATGCCCGCATGCATTTGCACATAGAATCCGAAGGGTATACTCTTCAAGTCGAGCTTTTTATAAATCAGCCCGCACGGAAATATATATATACCGTGACAATCTCTGGATGTGGAACGCTAGAGATACCAGCCCAAAACTCGTTAGCAGCAGTTTAGTAACTCACTAGATATTTCTAGTAAAATCACTAGAAATCACTAGATTTTTACTGGACATTCACTAGATTTTTAGTGATTTTACGAGGAAAATCTAGTAACTTACTAAACTGCTGCTTACGAGTTTTGGTTTGGTATCTCTGGCGTTCCGCATCCAGAGATTGTCACGGTATATATTATATACATGCGAAAAATGTATACGACATTATATGTGACATATTTTTTTTTTTTCGCTTACATTTATTTTCATAGATTTTATATAAATGTCGAGATATATGTCAACACATATGTATGTTGCGGCATGTATGTCGACATAGATGTCAACATATACGTAAAACTCATCAGACATATTTGTATCTTGCGTACATAATGTTATATATGCGACATTTATGTTACATATATTTTTCGCATATATATATATATTTCCGTGCGGGAGATGCAAACTTTATTGCATATGATTTCCCTGAGTCGTGGGAAAAAAAAATTATATTCAATAATTCAACTTCCCCATTATATCGCTCCTTGAGTCTGTGATTTCGTTGATTCAGCTGTCTTATTGAAATTCATTCGAAACAAAAAATAATCGGCTGATAAAATAGCCGCGACCGCCAACATATTTCATAATTGTAACGAAGTGCCCAAGTCAAACAGACAAACAGTACGAACTAGTAAATGCACTGATATTATGTTATGCGTAGGTATATAAATTTGACGAGTTATCGATATTCGATATACTACATATTTTCTTGACGATTATTTTTGGAAAGAGTTTCATTCGGATCGTAAGATTACACAAGCCACTTTTTTGTGCGTGGGTTTTTTTTTCTAGGGTATTTTTTTCAATTCGTATTCTTTACTAATTGGTGATACTAGCCTCCTGCGTTTTCGTGGATACTGCACCTCTAGCTCGGAATAATCATTTAGGATATGACAGGCGTTGGGATAGTCTTCAGCTTTAAATATGAAGGGGAACTGATTCTTGGCCTCAATTGAATGTGTAGACAGGATTCTTTAAATATGAAGGACAGAATTAATGTGTTACGGATGTAAGCATAGAGTCTAAAAAACTCGGAAAATCACAGAAGAACCGCGCGCGCTTCTCTTCTGGTAACAAAACTTTTGCGGAGTACAAAAGGATCTAGACCATCACTACCAATGACGGCTAAATAATCTTTTCAAGATGATTAATGATTGTTTACGGATTCTGTATCCCGCAAGCTTCCAATCAGAGGAGGTCAAGCTAGACTATTTCGCGATCATTGACTACCAGTATGAGCATGATTGACAAAATGTATGTAATTATCTCTTTGTTTAAGAACTCGATGCTACTAGTAATGAATATTAATATGTTGCATTTCTCACAAATCTTAATGCTGTAGTTATACGTATGAATATAGCAATTGGTAAAACTTTGTACAAAACGCATGTCAGTCTGATGGTCGATAGTAATTATAGTACACCGTATCTCTAAGAACTGGGCAGCATTGAAGATATAATATTTCATTTGAAAGACCACGGACACTTGACGTTGCATTCTGAAAATACACTCAATGCTGTGAAAAATCTATATGATGCTAAAGGATGGTCATGTAGGTGGAATATTGTAATGTGATCTTCTCTATGTTTAACTTTGCTTCCGGAACATATATATGTATTTCGCATTTCCAAATGCACAGGATGGCTCGGAAAAGTCAGCCAGTTTTTGAACATTGAAACAATCTGAACGCGTAATGAAATTCCAGCGATTTGTTTCTATGTTGGAAAATGAAACAATAAGGCTTTCCATTGGAGTTTTGATATTAGGCGGGTAATCCCATTCATCATGGCAAACCAAGCGCTTGAACAATGAGTTTTCCGCAAGTCGATATCTAGATGGAATAAGATGATAAAACAGAATTTCATCGCATCGAAGCTGTATTGCATACAATTTTGTGGAGTAGTCGGAAATCATTTCGATTTACGAAATGAACTCTCATGGAAGAGTACGCATGAAAGTTAGGTCGCAGAAGCTTGATCGGTTGAAAAATATGGGAATGAGGAACTCCAATGCGTACAATTCGGCAGCACTGTCAGCTCGGGAAAGTAGAAGTTATCCTAGAAGTTTGACTGAAGTGAACCCTGAACAAGCTAATGAATCTTAACGCAATTTATTCATAATAAGGCCGGTTGTCGAGTTATTTATTCCGATAGATCACAAATTCTAAGGATAGGCGATGGTTATACACTAGTTGCAACGTGCAACCTTGTCCGTGCGGTTAGACACACCGACCACGATCAGTCATGTTGGGCGCTAGAAAGACACGGATGCATGAGCTACGAAAATAACGTGAGTGTGGATACGGTATGAATAACACTTGCCCAGATTCGCATACTGCCTTTTTATAGTCAAAATAATGCTCAAGTCCAGCATTCACGTCAGCACTCCGTAATATGACATGGGCAGCGACGCCAGCGACTGATAGAAATCTCACTATTTCGAGCACTTGGTTTTCTGTTATGAATTTCTTCGATCCCAAGAAGCTAACTCGATGGCTACAAATTTTATTTACGTCTGAAAACGGGCTGATCTTTTTCGAGTTACAGTGTTTCTGACATATAGGTAAGTAGTACGTATCTTCGGATTTGAAATACGTTTTTCGTCCATCAGCCTGCCCAGCACCGTAGGTTACTCGCTTGCATCTTGTGTACAGTTTGTAGAGATAATAATATACCAGTCACTGATAGACTGCTGAATCACGTTTTGGTTTAAAAGTACACGGTCATTATGTATAGAAAATACAGTATAGTATGATTCATATTTTCAGTATCTCCAAACGATAGGTACGTACATCTATTGAAAAAACATGCAAACGTTCGAAAATGATAACAATTCATTTGAAAATTATTAGCACTGCCAGTAAAAAGTACATAATGTGTATAATAAATTCAAGAACATACTGGTTTTATATACTGGTTTTGAGCGATGTCCGATATATACATAAATCTCTGGAACTCACTAACAGCATTAAAATGTTTAATTGCCTAGAATTTGTATTTTCAGAAACTTTTTGTCATCATTCCTGTTCCATAGTTATATTAATATTAATATCTATGTATATCTATATATATACTGAAAATTCTATCGCAATAGATAGAACGATTAGTGACTGAAATTGATGTATTTTCTAATCACGAGATGTACGGTATAATTCTATACCCTATATATCTCCTGGCATTTTCAATTACGTTAATCATTATTATTTGATTAATCATCCAGCGGTTGGCCATTCGAAACTGGCGGCTCCGCGGTGCAACTAATCATTAGAGTATAATAGCGTCTGGTCGTAGGATCAAACAGGGTTCTTTTAGATTTCACAAAGTGAATAGAATGACGCACTTTTAGTCTGTATATAAACTATTACTCACGCTCTTTTAAAATATCCTCCTAACACGCGAACTAATTAGTCTACATTCTGTTACATAATACGTTAAATGACACAATAATGAGATCAACAAAGTGTAGTCCGGCTAGGTGTCGTATCGTCGGTGGTGCTCATCATTTTGTTATTTAGCGTGGATTCGAAACCAACTTTGTATTGCTCCCAATCATTTCGGGCGACGAACTACAAACGTTTCTTGTTTAGAAGTCCGGCCTAACGATGTTTGCAACGTGGCGAATTCGTGTTGCTCTTCCCCAGTCTAAAAATCCTGGGATCAAAGTCCGCAGGGAAGATCAGGAGACACCATAAGTGCAGGCAGAATTGTCCGGTGGACTTATCTTCTCCACTGGAAGTACCGCAGCTCTTTGCCATTCGTCCCTCACCTGTCAACATCACATGAAAATTCAAGACTTCTGGAAATTTGAAACATAGTAAGACCACCAGCACTGCCGGATAGTTAGGCACTTCTGTTACCACTGCAAAGTAAGTATACATGGCCGCAGAGATGACACGAACGCGCCCTAGATGATGTTAACACAGCACTCGGCAAAGCCAGAGAAGCGTGGTAAAGGTACATTGCCGACAGTGCTGGAGGTGAGAGTGCCAGAGTTCCGACTAGTGCCTTTTACTGCAATTTTGATGGCATTGAAAACTTGATATGAAATTCAAGGGGATATCCAAATTAGGTATTGTCAAAAAATTTGTATCGTGTTTCAAGTTTCAGAGCGTTGCGATTATCGAACGAAAATATTTGTAAAAAGGTATAGGTTTGATGATATGGAGTTTCAGCTGTATGGAACAATAGTATATTGTGCATCAAGGGAAGAAAATAGGTGATTTGTACCGAGTGTCAAGTTTGCAGCCCGAGGCAAAGCCGAGGGCTGCACAATCACACGAGGTAGAAAACACCTATTCTTCCTTGATGCACACGATATTTTTTATCACAAATGCACGAAAACACCGATTTTCCAAGCCGTATTGATGTCCGAGGTGACGTGTGACAACTGTCAACGTGACCTGTGAACACGGACGGGTTTGTACACAAGATGAACTCGCGCATGCGCATGTCGTAGAGAATTCATTTTCTTCCCGCTCCCTAGGGAAGAAAATGAATTCTCTACGACATGCGCATGCGCGAGTTCATCTTGTGTACCACGGGAGGCAAACTTCCATTTTACTCTCGCATAACAGCGAGGAAAATCGGGTTTTCCGTGCATGTGTGATGAAAAAAAATTTGTGGTTGACACAAATTGTTGTCTCCGCGGTCCACTGTAGTGAAGATTGTATTAAAAACGTAAACCGCGATTGCAGCCAAACGGCGGATTTTTGAAAAAAAAATCTTAACAATATCATAGGTACTTTCTAATCGTATACAGTAGACTCTAGATAAGTGGCCATTCGCTAAGTGGCCCTGCGAGCGACTTCCCTTTCACACGGACGGTCACTCACACAAACACTATGCCCCCCCCCCCCCCCCACAGTAGTATGCGCACTACAACGGAGCAAGCTGAGGCAAAGTTTTTCGCGTCATGACTAGTAGATGGCGCTGAAAGCGACACTCACACCATAAAACTTTGTGTCAGTGCCTTCGAACACATACGCAATCCCATACATTCTCGCGCGGTGTTTTCTCGAACATAACCTCTTGAATGTACATAAATATCATTCATCGTGAAGGTATCACTCGAACTAGGTAATTATTTAAGTAGGGGCTCAATGAATCGAGTCGAGTCAAATTTTGTAAAATTGCTTCGACTTGATTGATTGAGCTCCTTCTCAAATAATTACCTAGTTCGAGTGATACCTTCACGATGAATAATATTTGAGAATTTATGTTCGAGAAAACATCGCGCGCGATATGTATGGGATTGCGTATGTGTTCGAAGTCACTGTCACAAAGTTTCGTAGTGTGAGTGTTGCTTTCAGCGCCATTTACTAGTCATGACGCGAGAAACTTTGCCTCAGCTTGCTCCATTTGCGTTTGGCGGCCCTCTTGCTCAGCCGTGGTGGGGGCGCTTCGTAAGTGGCCATTTTCATCTCCTCTAGCCCCATGAGATGGCCACTTATCTAAAGTCTACTGTAATAGTATATTGTGCATCTAAGGGGGGAATAGTATATTGTGCATCTAGGGAGGAAAGTAGGTTCTTGCTCACGAGCGCGGAGCTTGCTGCTCGAGCCGACTTGCGCTCCCGAGGTGTGTCAAATTGCTGCCCAAGCTGGGAGGGGGAAGAGACGAGGCGAGCCGAAGGCCCGCCTCGTCTCTTCCCCCTCCCAGCTTGGGCAGCAATTTGACACACCTCGGGAGCGCAAGTCGGCGAGGGTAGCAAGCTTCGCCGAGGGAGCAAAAACTTTCTCCCATGATGCACACGATATTTTTTTTGACACATGGATGGAAGGCCTACTTCGCTCCCGGTAGAGAAGGAGCAAACAGAAGTTTTGCGTCCGTTGGTAGGAAGGGCTGTGTGGAAAGTCTTTCCTCCCTAGGGAAGAAAGACTTCTCACACGGCCTTTCTACCAAGGGACGCAAAGTTTCTTTTTTCTCCCTTGCTACTGGGAGCGAAATAGGCCTTTCCGTTCATGTGTGAAAAAAAATTTTTTCTTTACACATGAACGTAAAGGCCGATTTTGCTCCCTATTTTCGGCGAGCAAAGAGCGGTTTTGCCGCTCGAAAAGTTTTTCCTCCCTGAAAGTCTTTCCTCCTGGCCTTTCCTCCCTAAAAGTCTTTTCTCTCAGTCTTTGCTCACTGATATGAAGTTGCACTAGATTTATCTATCCTCTTTTTTCCTTCATGAACAGAACAGAAGACGGTGGGACCAACTTCGTACCCATACTGTTTTGTTTAACGGGATGTGATAGGGTAAACGAGGGGGTGTTTTTACCATTTTTTTTGTTTTACTCTGCATTTCGCGGTGAAGGCATAGAATGGATTTTCGCAGAGGCATTCGACGTATTATATGGTGAAGTATTGCCGTAGACGTATAAACGTATTGAAATCGAAAAAAAGTTCATTTTCGTAAATTACGATCTGTAAAATAGGGTAAAAAAATGGCCGCTCGGGTCTCGACTCTCATATGCTGACCTTATTATTCAAGTTTGCGTGGTATCCAGCACCGAAATGTATAGCTGCGTCAATTCTACGACCTCGCACAAAGCGAACGATCCGTTTATTTATGAGTATTCCGTGAAAATGAAAGAATGAGAAGTAATGCTGCATTTCGTCGACTCCGACCGAGTCAAAGCGGTTTTTGACAGTTAGCGCTAGGGAAGAAAGAGACAGAAGACTGTGGGGCGAACTTCATACCGATCAACATCGAACATATTCAGTGTATCTAACTGTCAAAAACCGCTTTGACTCGATCGGAGTCGACGAAATGCAGCATTACTTCTCATTCTTTCATTTTCACGGAATACTCATAAATAAACGGATCATTCGCTTTGTGCGAGGTCGTAGAATTGACGCAGCTATACATTTCAGTGCTAGATACCACGCGAACTTGAATAATACGGTCAGCATATGAAAGTCGAGTCCCGAGCGGCCATTTTTTTAACCCTATTTTACAGATCGTAATTTACCAAAACGAACTTTTTTTCGATTTCAATACGTTTATACGTCTACGGCAATACTTCACCATATAATACGTCGAATGCCTCTGCGAAAATCCATTCTGTGCCTTCGTCGCGAAATGCAGAGTAAAACAAAAAAAATGGTAAAAACACACCCTCGTTTACCGTATCACATCCCGTTAAAGCAGCAACCAAATAAATAAATCATAACTTTAATTGATTGATTAAAAATTAATGGGTAAAACCGTTTTTCCTCAAATAGGTACACGGAGAGAAAAAAAATAGGCATTTTTCTTATTTTCACACAGGAATTATTTCTATGTTACCTAAGAGATATTCAATATGTCAATATAGCAATTATAACAATGTAAAAAAAAAAGAAAAATACCTATTTTTTGCAGGATTATTTCCTATAAAAAATAGGGATTCCTTCTATGTTGACATTGGAATATTTCCTATAATACCATGGCAGTGATTCCAATGTTAGCATAGTGGAACTTCCATTAAAAACATAGGAATTATACCTATGTTAAACATAGCAAAAATTACTATGTATCAAAGAAATTATTCCTATAATAACAATAACATAGCTATTATACCTATGTTTGACATAGGTATTATACCTATGTTTGGCATAGGTATAATTATTATGTTAACATATGAATAATTTCTATACAAACATTGGAACAATACGTATGTATAACATAGGTATAATATCTATGTTGACATAATAATAATTCCTATAATAAATAGGAATTTTTTACATGAAAAAAATTTTTTTTTTTAATATTAAACTTGCATTTTCATTAAATTTCAATCATTTTCCCTAATTCTCATGATTTATCTTAACCTATAAAATATGACATCGACAAGTAGTAAATCATGTCAATGAAGAAATTATTTTATTTATTCGTTAGGATCCAGTTATTTAAATAATTAAAGTCAATTAGGTAATGAATGGATAAAAAAATAAATGCTATTTAGCAAAGTTGGATTAGCATTAATTAGCATTAATTTCTGGATTCATTCTGTAACGTGTCCAGCAGAGCTAGTCAGCTGATCGCCGTCGAGCGACCGAAAGTAGTACACTTGACCGTCTTGGATAGGGATAATCCTCAGCGATCTCACTATGTGAGGATAGTAAGTGGGGAAGAAACATATATAAACAGGTGACACCAGGACTAGGGAGCGACACATCAGCAAGGCGTCTGGTCGACTCATAACTTCAAAATTTAAGCAACCTAACTAAAATCAGTAGATTGACTTAGCCAACAAAAACCTTTCGAGATAGAGAAATAAATTCGAATCTTGCTAACTTGAAAATTTCAAAATACAAAAACAGAAAATAACCACGGCGGTTTATAAATAAAGAAAAACATTACAAAAAACGGAACCAGCGTAGAATAAGAATTAAATATAAGATAGATATTAAGGCATATGTATTCGAGTTTAGATAAATCCGATATTATAATTTCTTATTTCATTACAGACCGAGACTCTTTATCTGCCATACCGCCAAATCACAAATCCTAATTTCCACTGCTTCATATAAAATATCAGATAGCAGCTTTGGACGCCTATTTCATAGAGCGTACGGCATCGAATTAAAACTCCATGTCCGAGGGCCAATGATAGGAATCCCAAATCTGGTAGACAGTCTCGAGTAAAACCTAGATCTGTAGTGAGGAATAATTATATAAAATACTCGTCGTATAATCGTCACAGTAGGGCAGCAGGCACGGGTAAAACCTTGCTGTGTGGTGGGTATCAGGCACGGGTAAAACCTTGCTCTGTCGAGAATAGTCACACAGGTGTTTTTTTTTTTTTGAATCATCGATTTTTTTCAGCCTAAACCAGAGGGGTCTAAAAATAAATATCAGATCTTTTAGATAAACTAGACAAACATAGCAAAGACACTCACAAACTCCGGATTTTCATAAACCCATTGGGCTTCACAAATCCGTGACGTTGCAATTCATATCTTTATTCACTCTAACAATTTCAATAAATAAACAAAAAGTCCATAGTAAATATTATTTTTTATTATTTTAAACCCGCCTCGATTGTACGTATTCTAATTTCATTGCCTTATAAGTACAGAAATGAATTATTACTCATTAAATTTGTCTGATAAATAAAAACTAGATTCAAAAATCTATGTGATCATTTTATAATTACAAAACTAGCGTTGACAGATTTTTAAGAACATAGTTTCTAATTCTATATCATAATAGTGATTATTCTTATAATAACATAGCGATTGTACCTATGTTTTACATAGGGATCATTCCTACGTATTATAGTGATTAATGCTATTTTAACATTGTAATTATACCTATGTTGAACTTAGGTACAATCACTACGTTGATGTGGGAATAGTTCTAATGAAAACATAGCTATTTTTCCTATGTTACATAGGTATTTTCATTAAATTGCAAAGGAAAAATCGCTATGTTAACATTGAAATAATTACTGTGTTGTATCGAAATTTTGACTATGTTACATGGAAATAAATAATATGTCTTACGGAAATTATCCCTATGTTGGCTTAGTAAATTTTCCTAGGCTAACATTGAAAATATACCTGTGTGAAAATAGGAAAAATAACTATTTTTTTCTCTCCGTGTAGCAAAATCAGCCTCCGTTCATGTGTAAAGAAAAATATCGTGTGCACCACGGGAGCAACGTTTTCGCTTCCTCGGTGTAGTTTGCCGCCCTCGCGTTTCGCTCGGGCAACAAGCTACACCTCGGGCATGGAGTAGAAGGAGGCATATCTTCAATCTAAAATGTGGTCTACGCTATAGATGGCGCTGTTCTTAGTAAGCTGAGGCCTACTTCCGCCTGCGTCTGCGTATAACATGTTCTGATTACGTCACAGTATCATGGCGTTGACAAAATTCAAGTCATTCCATGTTTAAAATTTCCCGCTCACCGGAAGTCCGTGTCCGCTTAATGGTAACAGCGCCATCTATTACGGGAAAAATTCGTCCCACTTTTTCAATACAGCGTGTATAGGGAGATATGCCTCCTTCTACTCCATGACCTCGGGGAGCGAAAACGTTGTTTGCTCCCATGATGCACAATATACTATTCCGTCATTGCGCCAAAAAAGTCTTGTGTTAAAAATTTTTGTGTTAAATATTTAACACTTTTTAGTCTCAATTTAACACAATACAATTGTGTTATTCGTTCTCATTGTTTTCCAACACAAAAAAGTGTTATTTCAAAGTAACATTTAAAATGTGTTACTATAGAGTATTTCAACATAAATTTGTGTAATTTTTAACATAAAAGTGTGTTAATATTTTAACACAGAACGTTTATGTTGAAATAACACAAAAATTTGTGTTAAATTTTTTTTTACACAAAATTTTTTACTGTGTAAGCTCCCATGGGGCCGATTTTAAATTGACTAAAATTTAGATGAGTTATGAATTTTCGAATTCTAAAATAACATTTTCACGATTTTATAAAATTTCTCTTATTTACGAATTCGCAGCCGCAATGGTAGCGTGCAGCTTGCAGCTTTGTTCTTTTAACTCTTCAAATTTTGCGAATTTAGGGATCCCATTTTAACCAAAATGAAGATAAAAGATCATATAACAATAATATAATATACACGGAGAACCGATTGAAAATTATTCGTTCAAGGTAGAAACCACCTCAACTAGTGCTTGTAAAGCTAGTAGCATATCTAGTCTTATATGATCATATTATATGCTATTGTAAGTGGCATATCGCATGGGGTGACATAGGATCCGACAAAACAATGAGACCCAACTACAACAAAATGGTAGAAGTAAAATTATATTAATGTGTATCCAAACAAACTTCGGGAGAAAAATAAATTAGTTCTTATATTCCTACATAACTTTTTAATGATAACCGAACAGGATTTTGCATTCAACCCTCTGGTCACCACCAGAATTGTCCGTGACCCCACACCGATAGGACTTCGCAAAAGGGTAGTGATCAGAGGGTTGAAATTATGGGAGTATTAAATTAATAGAAACATATTTGACTTCACAATTGAGTGAAAATTTCAATTATAATAACTAATCTTCTGTCTACATTTTCATTCAACGTTGTATTGGTGCGGAGTCATGATTGTGGAAGTTTCGAGTGCCGCGCAGACCGCTGTTACTACGCTTCACGCGGCTGTTATCAGGCAGCGACCCGACCGTAATCCTTTCGCAAGTAAAATGCCCCAGCCAGCTTACGAGGATGCTATACTCGAATTTGACCGACATATGATCATCCCATACCTACGCTGATGTGCAGTCTCTCTTCGATTCCTTTTAGGGTTCTTATGAAGCCTGTCCTCCATCCCTTTGCGGAGACCCTGTCGCTTATCGCTTCTTTCCTCTTTCTATGTGTGCTTTCTATTTCCAGGCTTTGCTTTCGTCTTTTATTTGTCCTAACCCTTCCGCTTCCCCTTCCTTTTTTCTTCATTCGTTCTTCTTTTCGCATTTATTTTTCATATTCTATTTTTGTCCTCTTGAATCTTTGTCTGTCCTGTTCTCTTCCTTCTTTGTAGCTCTTTTGTCATCTTCCTGAATTCACTGTCTCACCATCCCTTGAACCCTATTTTTCTTGCACGTTTGCGTTTCCTTCTATTTATGGCTTTTTCGATCTCCGTCTGCAGTTCTGTCCATTTCGCCTCAACCCCTGAGGCTTTTTATTTAACTTTCACCATTTCGTCTTTGGATGCTTTTGCTTGTTCTGCTTTACATACCTGTACCGTCCGTTCTTCTTCCTCTCTTTCTCTTTCTACGTTTTCTTCTTTTCCTATTCTTACTATATGTATAAGCTGGTGACCTGAGTCCGTCCTGCTTTCCACCTCGGATTCTTCAATTCTGTCCCATGCTTCTGCATTCACTATTGCATAGTCAATTAGGTTGTAAGATTTTTTTTTAATATTGAAAATGTTTATAGGGATGATTTGGCGAGCGTTACGTGATTTCCGGAAGTATTCGGATATATTCGGTTATATTCCGTAATGCCAGTACAGCGAATTTTTCTTGTACCCTTCTCGCGCCTGTCAGTTTGTGTATACAGCGATCTTTCTCCGACACAAACTTGCAGTACTGGCAGTAATATTTGCGAATATACCCATTATTACCAAATTCCTACCTAACAGGATTCATAAAAAGATAGATAGATAGAATTAGTTTAATATGCCCTGGCCATAAGTGAACCTTGAGGCAAGATCACATACAAGATACAGAGAGCAATAATAACACAGGTCTACAATGATTTTGGTGCCGCTAAAACTAAAGCAGATATTAAGTATATTCGATATCCTGACTCCAGCAATATCCTTATTTTTTTAATGCTACGTGTAGTTTTCGAGAAATCGCAGGTGTAAAATAAAATGAAAATAAACGATTTTAATACATTTTGTTAAATTATTCTACATATACGACGACATATCAGCGTTACTAAGTGAGAAATGAAATCAATTAAATATAATGACTATAAATATGACAAAATACAGTTTTTTGGTAATCATCTATAGATATAAACCTGGACGTAGCTTCAATGTTTTGACGACTCCGTACGACTTCTCGAGGGTTAATTAACCAAATTATAACAAAGAATCGTCGGCACCAAGATTTTTTTTTTTTATTTGTAGGCCTGTGTAATACGTAACTTGTGTTATTCGTCGTCTGGTCTGTGTATTTTACCGTAGGCATTTTCACAAGCGTTGATATGTTATTTATTTATAACAAGAAAAAAAAAAAAAAAAGAATAACAAAAACGCTACATTTGCTTATTTAATGCCGAGCATTTTCGAATTGCCGCGCCCTCGCCGGTACCCGCCGGTCGCCCCACGACCTCGCCAGACTGCGGACCTCTGAGCAACTCAGCGCCACCGCGGCGCTGTTTAACGGGCCTCAGTTGGCCGTATATTTGATTAGCAGTTTGTGCTCCTTAGCTCTAGTCTCCATGGGCGCAAAGATCCGTGACTTGACGGTTTTTTTTTTGAGTGAAGTGACGTGGATCCGCTCACATACAGAACACATCAGACGTAACTTAGAATAACCAGAACACGAGTGAGCATGCGACCAATTATTGTAAATCTTTATTGTACTCACTATTTCTCATTATTTCCATATACAGTCCGATCTCTCTATAAGCCCTCCCAAGCCGCCAAGGGGAAGAGTTTTTCCACGAAATGAGGTACCCCCACTTTGCCTTCTTCGCTAGTCGCACCAATTGTTCTCCGTCCTCTTTCTTTCCTCGCTACGCTATGTCTTAATAGGCGGAGTGGGGGAACGCTCCGAGCGAGAAACTGGGGAAGCGGGTTTATTGGGAGAGGGTTTATTGAGAGATCGGACTGTATTAATAACCCAATTCATCAACTAAACCAAAAAAATCATTTGAAAGTTGTTAACTTACTTCCTAGCTGCCTACTTTTCAGATTAATTTGTCTCAGTTGCCAGATACAGTTTGGTGCACAAACTGAATCTATCTCATACGGTATCGATCAAGTCGTGGTAATCGTGGCCCATATCCGATAGAGTAGTGAAAGTAAACTCATCCAAGTCCGATGTGCAGGCACGATATTCTCAAGATATCTTGCTCTGAAGATATAGGATGCATAGCAATTTGCATAAACTTTGATTTAGGGCAGAGAAGACTTGAAAGTTCACAACCACCGTCCGCGGATCTCATAAGCTTCAACTTACGAAACCCAAGAAGAAGAAATTGCATAATGGCACATAAAACATTGAAATATGTCTTAATTTGAATTACTCTGGTTTTTTTCAATCAAATTTAGGTACGATTGTACGAAATCACAATGAAAAGGTGATACGAGCATTTTAGGGTATGAAGGAAATCGTAATTTTTCAAATTGGGCGTCTGTCGGATGCAGCTATTCTGTGACACATTGTTTGAGATGGCTCAAAAAATGTGTGCAAACTGATACACTATGATCAAAGGCGTAACCAACCCCCCCCCCCCCCCCCAAATAAATATAATGTCGACTTTGAACTGATATTTTTCATCCATTTGATTACTAGTACAACAAACATTTCTTTTTTCAATTGGTCTAATACTGTAACAATATTCATATAATGTTGTAAATGTGAATATTAAAAGAGTAAAAGAAAAAAGAAATTTCAATAAACGAAAATAAAGATCGACAAAATTAGCAGAAATAGAGTATAAAGCTATCTGGCTAAAAGTTACTCAAAATAGAGTTTAACAGGGAAAGCCTAGTAGTTTCGTTGAAACGCAAAATCAAAAAGAGATAGAAAATGCTCAGTAGTAAGCAATTGCTGACGCAATGTCAAAAAGTAGTGGGGACAACTACTATATAAGAGAACGAGTTAAGCGGCTCGGGATCTATCGATATCTATATTTCGCATACGATCAGTAAATTCAAAACCATTTAATAGGTAATTGACATAACAAATTTTGTCGAACTTATTAATCAAATAATAAATAATCAAATACATTTATTATTGAATCACAAATACGCAACCAACAAGTTGAAAGACTTTGCGGTTACGACATCCTTCTATAAAATCATTCCTTCCTATCAATTCATTGCTTACGAGTTCAAATACTCCGAGGACGTGAATTATCCTAATAAAATAACTGTATCAATCCAAATAAGACGGTCAACGCTAACGGGTGTAAAAACTCTGAAGCCGCGATTATTATATTCTATCCTGATAATAGAAATAATCAAAATAAGAAAATCAACACTGACGGGTTTAAATACTCTGAGGTTGCGATTATACTTCCAAAGCTCTCATATAATCAACGCCAACGGTACGAAAGTTTCTGAGGTAGCGATCATATGGGAATTCGTAGAAATAAGAATTGTCATAAATAAATAGGCTAAACACTCATAGACGAGAAAGAGTCCCGAATTATTAATTCGTTGATTAGATAAAGATTCTAATTTCTAGATAACGTCCGGTTTATTCAAATATAGGGTAGAATCCACTGGGGATAAGTCGCGATTGTTACAGTACATGAGGAATCCCACGCAAACTTGACCAATGAAATTCTCTCACCATTTCCGATTTGCTTCAAAAAATGTCTACAATTGTCCTATTATACTAAAATAGTCTCCTGAATTTTTCCAGATTTTTTGATCTACCCGTTTTTTTTTTTTTAATGAATTTTCAAACTACCGAATATTTCCACATTTTTCGAAAATCTCGAAAATTTTTCAAAATCTCATGTTCCACTATGAACATCACGCTACCAAGTCCATGATGGCGCAAATTTTTTTTATATTTTTTTTCAACGTTCTTAAAATGAACCTGACCGACCTGACTAATCATTTCCCCCCACCATTTTCAATTTGCTTCAAAATGTTTTCTCCAATTGTCCCGACTCCGAAACGGTTCCTGAATTTTGTTCAATTTTTGGATTGACCCGTTATTTTTTGATAAATTTTCAAACTACGCCATATTTACACGTTTTCTAAAAATCTCGAGAAATTCTCAAATATCTTATGATTCACTACAAACATTACGCCACTAATCTCATGATGATGCGATTTTTTTTTTTTTTTTTTTTGCGTCGGAATGTCGGAACGGAACTCATCCTCGTTGATAAAAATTTTAGAAGCGTTGAAAAAAATTTGCACCATCGTGGACTTAGTAGCGTCATGTTCGTAGCGGAACATGAGATTTTTGAGATTAATAAAAAATGTGGAAATATTTGGTCATTTGAAAATTCATTAAAAAAAAAGAACGGGTGGATCAAAAAATCTGAAAAAAATTCAGGGCACCGTTATAGTATAAGGAGAATTGTAGAATTTTTTTTTTAAGTAAATCGAAAATGGTGAAGGGATTTCATTGGTCAAGTTGTGTGGAATTCCCCACATAAAACTAACTCACTTTTTTGACAGATGAATAAATAGAGGAATGAATAGTATATTGTGCAACTAATGGCCGGTTGCATAAACGTGAGTTGCCCGAACCTTCGAATACCCCGTAGGTAACCCCGCGAATACTACCCGTTCAACCGTTTTTTCATCTGACAGCTGTCATGAATCGCTGTTAACTTCTGACAGACATGTAGGTTGAACGAGTAGTATCTGCGGAGGTTATTGAAATTTTTGGGTAACCCACCTTTATGCAACCGGGCATAAGGGGGGGAAATGGCTATTTCGAGCGAGGGTGAGACGCTTAGCACGAGTCGTAGTAGAGGGCGCCGAAACCGCCAGAGACGAAGACGAGTGCGAAAAACGTCTCACCTGAGGTAAAAATGGCCATCCCCCCTAATTGCACGCTGTATTTTTTATAATAAGGGCACGAAATCAGCCTTCTTTGATGCGCGTCGATCGGATGGGGGATGGCGTTGTGGCGGGAGGGAATGTACATTCCGCTGAGCCGGGAGGGAATGTACATTCTGCTGAGCCGGGAGGGAATGTACATTCCGCTGAGCCGGGAGGGAATGTACATTCCCTCCCGCTCCAACGGCAAATCTTGGATTTTTCTTTTTTTATAAATAAATTATTATTAATTATTACTAATTTTTTTTTCAATTTTTTTCAATTTTTTTCCAATTTAAATATCTATAAGTGTGTGGTACACGACTCAACACGCGCCATCCCCCATCCGATCGATGCGCATCAAAGAAGGCCCATACCGTGCCCTTATTATAAAAAGTACAGTGTGCAACTAGGGGGGGATGGCCATTTCTACCTCGGGTGGAACGTTTTTAGCACTCGTCTTTGTCTGGAGCGCCTTTGGCGCCCTCTACTACGACTCGCGCTAAAAACGTTTCACCCTCGCTCAAAATGGCAATCCCCCCCCCCCCCCCTCCCCCCCCCCCCCCCCCCCCAGATACACAATATACTATTTATGCCATTCTAATACCGGTATCTTGTGTACTATTCTCTACTGCACTTGTGTGTGATATTATCATGCCCCCCCACTGAAATTCCGCCCGGATTTGAACAAATTTATTGAGAACCGATTTTTGGACGCCCCGGGCAAAATTTCACCCATCAAAGAATAAAGGGCTCTCGAAAGTTGACGGTTTTGTTTTTATTTTAATACGAATTCTCTATAATGATTTTGCCTCTTTAGTCATGTCACTAAGCTTATCCCGAAATAAAAAGGCATCAATCTCAGTTTTTCCCAGGAGTAAAGTCAGTTTTTTGTACAGATTTGGTACGATACAGACCTTTCGGGTTATAGTCTGGCCATGATGAATATCAGTCAATAGTTGCGATGCATCCTGTGAACACTCCAGCGTCTTTTTTCGGTCAATATCTTCCTTCTTCCATGTAAGAAAAGATTTAATGACTTGGCCCAGAGTTGTCAGAGTCGACCCATTAGGTTTTGTGTGATGCAAGGGTATTTATTTTCCTTCGAGGCACTATCAGTCAGCAACGCAGCAACTTATGGATGTAGCCTCGGGGCATGTGCCACTGCGAGGATATTTCTTCAAAAGAGTATCTTTGATTTCTTCTGTCTGACCGGATTTGGGCCTAACCTTTCATCGTGAAGCAGTGTAAGAGGGTAACATTGAGTCTTTTGGCTCTGCGTTTCGCCTATGATTTATGAGATA
Source organism: Tenthredo mesomela (assembly GCA_943736025.1). NCBI lineage: Eukaryota > Metazoa > Arthropoda > Insecta > Hymenoptera > Tenthredinidae > Tenthredo > Tenthredo mesomela. Next base: position 15,033,558 of record OX031014.1, on the reverse strand, counting down.
TCTTGTGCAAGGTGAATTATCTACATTGCCACTTGGACATCCAGTGGATTCGACACGTATCTTTGTGCATGATGCGTAATGTTGTGCACGTGAGAGTTTGAACTGACACAAGTGGCAGTGAATTTCACACTCGACTAGCTGGTACTGTAGCCGTAAAGTTTGAGGATGCGTCTCGTAGAGCACAACAGCTAAAGATGATAACCGTACTTTTGAAATTGGAATCAAAGGATGGCAAAGAAGTCGAATATCCAAGGTCAAACGTTTGAATTCGAATATTACCACGTTTATGCAAATAAGAATGAGTTTCCTAAAACTTCATTAAAAAGTGCGTGAAATCGGCTTCGGGATAGAGGCTCGGGAAGATCTGTACATCAATAGTTATTCAATAGATACTTCCTCCCCAAGTCGACCCAAAATACGAAAAATTTGAAATTTCATAATTCGAGTATTTTTGAGTTGGTGAAACTGCAAATTCGCCAGAGTCGATTTCTGTGGGCGAGGAATGGATACAAAGAATTTCAAGAATATATAAGAAGACAAGGTTTTTTTCTGTGCGTTGTGATATAGGTCATCCCATATACAGAATGATTCTCTGGAAAGTAACGCGTCTCACCGGCATACAGGCAACCCAAACATCAAGCGATTGTGTTTTATTTCGCATATCGCGTGCCTTTTGGCTACGTGAGAATTAAAACCCAATCCGCGGTCGTCGATGTTTCAGCGGCTCGATGCAGACGTCTTCGTGCTTGCCTCCCTTTTAGGCTCGTTACTTTCCAGAGAATCGCTCTGTCTATAGCCCGATCAGGCTAGTCTTCGGATCTGACCATGTATGGACGTTCAATCATATGTGATTGGATCTAATCATTTCTTTTCGGATACTATTAAATGCAGTTCTGATTTCGTTTGTAAGTGAATACTTTTCAACACGCTGTGCGTAAAGTTCGAATCAGCGCATGCTTCGCGTGCATAAAATTCAACTTAATGCGCGTTGTGTTGAAAAACAAAGTCCGATACACGTGCGAAAGATGATTCTCGACTCGTGTGATTTTCCGTCTCGCTTCGCTCGGGCGAAAAACTTCACACTTGTCCGAGAATCAGCATTCTCGCACTAGTAGCGAAAAGTACTATTATTGGCTTGTACTCTAAGTTTATTCCTGTTTAATACTTGTACGTTCACCTACCTTCTCTGAAATCTGCGGATTCTAACACGGAAAAAATGTTGGGCAAGCAACTGCACTACCACATGATCGCGCAGCCCCACCGCATGTTCGGTGCTGCGGCATGACCAGATACGGGAGGACAGCCTGCCCTCATATCACCTCACCAACGTCTTTCGGGTGTGAGGCCGTAGCTGTTGGGCGCCCGGTTCACCCGACATTTTTTCCGTGTAGATAATTCGATTAGCAATCAAAAGAACATGAGCTTCAAATTTCGAAGATCGTCATTTTCCCATTAGAAAACTATGGTGCATTGGAAATAGTATATTATGCACCTAGGGAATAAAGTGTTCTTTTTGACGAGTGTGAGGTTTGTCTCCCGAGCGAAGCGAGGGTGACCTTCACACTCGTCTAGAAGAACACTTTACACCATGGTGCATACGATATTTTATGCATCCAAGGGCAGAAAGCGCGTTCTTTATGCGGGCAGCCGGGAATAAAGTACGCACTTTCTTCCCTCGGTGCATAAATATACTTTATGCACCGAGGGAAGAAAGTGCGTACTTTATTCCCGGCTGCGCGCACAAAGAACGCGCTTTCTGCCCTTGGATGCATAAAATATCGTATGCACCATGGTGTAAAGTGTTCTTCTAGACGAGTGTGAAGGTCACCCTCGCTTCGCTCGGGAGACAAACCTCACACTCGTCAAAAAGAACACTTTATTCCCTAGGTGCATAATATACTAATTCACAGACAAGATAACGGAAATAGTATATTATGCACCTAGGGAATAAAGTGTTCTTTTTGACGAGTGTGAGGTTTGTCGCCCGAGCGAAGCGAGAAGAGAACTACTCGTCTAGAAGAACACTTTATGCCATGGTGCATACGATATTTTATGCATCCTAGGGCAAAAAGGACGTTTATGCACCGAGGGAAGAAAGTGCGTACTTTATTCCCGGCTGCGCGCATAAAGAAAGCGCTTTCTGCCCTTGGATGCATAAAATATCGTATGCACCATGGTGTAAAGTGTTCTTCTAGCCGAGTGTGAAGGTCACCCTCGCTTCGCTCGGGCGACAAACCTCACACTCGTCAAAAAGAACACTTTATTCCCTAGGTGCATAATATACTAATATTTATGCACGCAGCCGGGAATAACGTACGCAGTTTATTCCCTATATGCATAAATGAAATTATGAACATAGGATTGTCTCACATAAAAACATTCACGATATATTCGCTAAATGGTAAGGAAAAAAGGTCAAAGATAATTGGAACCCGATAACGAATAATGCACATGTGTGGTGATATAATTCCTAAATATGGACTTAAACTTATAGTCTCATTATGCTATAAAATAATGAATGAGTCATGAATTATTTGGTTCTTTACCTGTTCGACTTTTTTGAAAACTCTAAGCAGATTGAGACCTGCTAATTTTTTTACATCATCTTCTGTCCAGGAAGGATCTTCCAGAAGCGTTGCTAGAAGCTGCGGATATCTGGATACATCTTCCAAGCCCGTTGGCGTACTGAAATTTGTATGAGGTTCATTATACGTATACCACTTGTGATTATTGGGCATTCATAATTTAGTAGATATATGGGGTCTAACAGGTTTCCCCCCAGCCCTACATAGGTATTGCAGTGCTGTTTCTAGACTCTTAAAACCATCATTACCCAATAAACACACTAACCTAAAAAACGTATAAAAATAGGAAGAATGTCCGGCCGGAAAAACGTATATTTCACGTGTAAACGTATATATACGTGTTTATACGTAAAATATACGTTTTTCCGGCCGGACGTTCTTCCTATTTTTATACGTTTATCGGGTTTTGTGTTTATTGGGATTGTAACGGATGGGATGCAACTTTCGTCACCGCTCTTCTACGATGCTTATTGACTGTTGCAGTCGCGATTTATCATTTGGACAGTAGCCGGCGTAAATTCAGGGTACCCATTCTGGAGCTCGAGAGCACTGATAACAACCGCACTGTCTTTTAGTTAGTTAGTTAGCTTAAGCGGATGGCCGGCTTTACGGCGGGCGTAAAAAATGTTTCTCCTTGGTGTCTGAACACTAGCCAGCGTTATCACAGAGTCGGTTTTCCATGGATTCAATTATTATTAGGAATTATTCAACATTAAGATAGCGTAGCGACCTTCGCTGGTTGTCGCGGTTTTTAACAAAGCATATGGATACTAGCTGGGGTGAACGGGTGAAAGTGAGAGGCAAATGCGGTATACCTGCCGTTAGTGCAGCGTTAAAAGATAGCACCGTCGGTATCGGCGCTATCGCGATCCAGAATCGCTACTCAGGTTAGCTCATGTGGCGAAATATGGAAACGTAATGCAAATGAGCGCACATTAGCAGCTGCCGCACTAATCACGCTTACTCTATAAATATCAGTTTTTTTCTTTCGAAAATATGAAAATGATACGGACATCAGCAGGGGTGAAGTTCTGGTGGCGGCGAGTTCGAATCAGCAATTGTTTACCACGAGCCAATCAATCAAAGAGTCTGTATAATTATGGAAACAGTAAGTTGCCGATTTGAACTCACGGCCACCTCAACTCTACTCGAAGTGTATACCTGACAGAAATTTATCCTGTGGAACAATGGAGGTGTTTATCTGAAGAAATTGTGAGTGAGGATATCAATTTTAAAAAGGTCATTCAAAAATCCCAACTGAGTAAAAAAAAAAGAATGCATTTCTATTAGATAATTAGTATTTGTATCCATTGAATTTATATAACTACATTATGCAAAAAAAGACCGGAAAAAGCCTTTGGGGGTGCGATAACCACCGATTACGTATTCCCTACTGAGTATGGTGTTGTGGTTTTGGATGAGCGATGGATCAATGGACCAATGGAGTCCTAACCTATTTTAGCCTATTCTTCGAAGACGCGGTCTTTCCGAGTCCTTTTTTCCGTTTTTTTTTTCCGCCAACCATTTCAAATAAGATACGTTTAATTACTCATAGCGTTGACTGAATATTCTAAAGACAGCTATGCCTAGGTTATTTTGTGAGCCGACCAAGTGGGCTTGAAGTGGGCTTGGGGATTGAAGAGTGCCCGAATTTACCGACCGAACTACCATTGCAGTATATCTATAATATTCTCACACTATAGATATACTGCAATGCTATTTCGGTCGGTAACTTCGGGCACTCTTCAATCCCCAAGCCCACTTCAAGCCCACTTTGCCGGCTCACGCTTTCCCATTAGGTGAACCGTCTTTAGAATACTCAGTCAACGCTCACAGATAGGCAATTGCATATAAAAAGCGCTCAGAATAAAAACAATGAATGAAGATGTTCATGTGAACATAAATGGAAAGTAATGTGTACAAATTGACGAAAAAATCATATAACTGACGTGTTACCCGTTAGTCCAGTCGGAATGTACATAAGATCTATTCTGGAATATGTCCGAGTTGGCAATTTTTTTACAGCTTCATTAGATACCCAGGAACATATCCTGAAAAACTCGGTGTATGGTAGGTCGGGGTTTGGAAGATAAAAAATTATTAACAATTGAAAGCGCCTGATTTTGACGCAATCTTTTTATTTATCAAGTTTAGAGAAAAAAGTTTCAGACAAAAATTGTAGATCTTATTATCCTCTACAAAATCGGTCTTATGAAAAAATCACGTAGCGTTGATAGTTTGGCTGTAAATTGCAACGAAAGACTAAGCACCCCCAAAACTCGGTTCTTTTGTTTATTGCATGCAAGTCAGTGGATTATCAACGCTCACAATTGGAACGTATCGTCAATGCAGAACCATCTTTTCCTAAGAAAAGCGCGCAAAGTTTTCCCGGCTATGTTATAGAGTTTAGCAACAATAAATTTTCGCCTGAAATCCGCCCTTCCCATATAACTTCTAGCTGAATGACCCGACAGAGTGCAACAAAAATCGTAGTGGTACTTTTTACCACCTTCTTTCGGGATCCGGTAAGAAATAGTATATTGTGCAACTAGGGGGGGGGGGGGGGGGGGGGGGGAATGGCTATTTCTAACGAGGGTGAGACGTTTGCACGAGTCGTAGTAGAGGGCGCCGAAGGTGCCCGAGACGACGAGTACTAAAAACGTCTCACCCGAGGTAGAAATGGCCATCCCCCCCTAGTTGCACACTGTATTTTTCATAATAAGGGCACGAAATAAGCCTTCTTTGATGCGCGTCGATCGGAAAAGGGATATATTTAATATATATATTATATATATATAGTATATACAGGGTGTTCCAGACCTCGCGACGAATATTTCACAGGGTAAATCTTGATCAAAAATGGGATCGAAATTTCCTCAGCCGATTTTTTTTAAAATGCATATCTTTTCCGTTATAATTAATTCAATTTCAGTCAATGACGCGCGGCTTACGAACGGCCGCACGTCGGTGTGCTTACCGCTCGGTTGTGTGCACTTTTTTTCGTGGCGATAATAGGGCGAGAGACGCGCACACAACCGAGCGGTGATTACACCGACAAACGGCCGTTTATAAGTCGCATGTCATTAGCTGCGATTAAAATAATTATAACGGAAAATCCATGCATCTCCGAAAAAATCGGCTGAGGGAATTTCGATCCCATTTTTGATCAAGATTTACCCTGTGAAATATTCGTCGCGAGGTCTGGAACACCCTGTATATAATATATATTATATATATATTAGGGTGCTTCAAAAAAATTCTTTAATTTTTTTTTTCATCTCTTACCCTCCCAAATGCTTGAGGTGGATAAGACAAAAGTCCTCGCGAAAGTCGGTCGCTTTAGCTCAACTCTAAGAGGTCGCTATTTTCATTTAATTTCGCCATTCATTTAAGGTGCCACAGTACCGGAAGTCAATTCTCAGATTTTCGATAGATATATGTCATACCGAGACGTCAAATACGAGGAATTTCGTCGACAAATTGAGCCTTATTTACGGGACGCAGATAGGTGAAATAAGTTTTCCTGAAACAAGTGTGTATTCCTACGGGGCGCTTACTCCCTGTGTTGAGTGATAGACGTTTTAATCTCCTGGATGCGGCGAAAATACGACAAGTCGGTAATGGCCGGATTCTGATGCCGCCATGTTGGATATGTATAAACGACCTGTCACTTTTATTTATTCGCAATACACATTACTGGGTAATCTACGCTGAAAATCACTAAGTAAGCGCCCTACAGATCAATTTAAGCTTTTATAAAAAAATAATACCCGTGGTATTCGTTTCCTCGTTTGGGCTCAATTTGTCGACGAAATTCCTCGTATTTCACGATTCTGACGTCACAAAATATATATAGGACACGCCAGTACTGTGGCACCTTAACATGGGAATTTTCGTTTTTTTATTCAAACTGAAATTACACCTATTCATTTTAATTTTTCAAAAAGATCCTTTGTATATTCAGAAAGCTGGTTTTTTAAGCTTTCCAAACCTATATAATAAAAGTCGATTACCTTAAGGGCACCAGTACAGCGACTTTTCGAAAAATTATCATAGTCCGAAATCAATTTATTTCATAATCAAAGTTCATTTCACATCAAAATATTTTTCTTTTTCAAAATCATGTGACGTAAGGATTTCAGAGCACCATTGGACCGATTCAGGTCATCTTGGATTCATTTTCTTCAGAAAACAAATCCTCATCATGTGAATGTAGGAATTTGAAAATAAAAAATTATGTCATAAGTTATGATCAATTTACCAAATTTGCAAAAGTTATTATCACTCATTTCTTAAATAACTTGGCCAAAACGAAAAATTTTCAAAATTCCTACATTCACATGATGAGGATTTGTTTTCTGAAGAAAATGAATCCAAGATGACCTGAATCGGTCCAACGGTGCTCTGAAATCCTTACGACACATGATTTTGAAAAAGAAAAATATTTTGATGTGAAATGAACTTTGATTATGAAATAAATTGATTTTGGACTATGATAATTTCTCAAAAAGTCGCTGTACTGGTCCCCTTAATTAGAAGATTAAATAAACTGATTTAAAATCTAGAGATTTTTCTGTAGCAACAAAATTTCTAGATTTTAAATGACTTTATTCAATCTTCTAATTAAGGTAATCGACTTTTATTATATAGGTTTGAAAAGCTTAAAAAAACAGCTTTCTGAATATACAATGGATCTTTTTGAAAAATCAAAATGAATGGGTGTAATTTCAGTTTGAATAAAAAAACGAAAATTCCCATGTTAAATAAATGGCGAAATTAAATGAAAATAGCGACCTCTTAGAGTTGAGCTACAGCGACCGACTTTCGCGAGGACTTTTGTCTTATCCACCTCAAGCATTTGGGAGGGTAAGAGTTGAAAAAAAAATTAAAGAATTTTTTTGAAGCACCCTAATATATATAATATATATTATATATATATGGGCGGGAGGAAAAGTACTTTCCCTCCCGCTCTCGTCGTAGTTCGACGCAAGCGATTTTCCCCACGCCCGACAAGCATGAAAGAAGGCCCATTTCATGCACGTATTATGAAAAAACTTTTTTTCAACATGTGCATGTAATAGGCCCTTTTTCTTGCATGTAAAACGAATAGAAAATTGCCCATTTCTAGCGTGGACTTCATTACCTCTCTAGGGAGGTAATATCCATTATTTCCCTGGTGAGGTAATTCATTACCTCCCTCCATACACCGAGTTTTTCAGGATATGTTTTTGGGTATCCAATGAAGCTGTAAAGAAATTGCTAACTCGGACATATTCCAGAACAGAACTAGGTGAAATTTCTGTACATTCCGACTGGACTACGTGAGAAACGATAATACTGCGAAACCATTCAACGTCGTAGAAAAATAATGTTGAAATGGAAATGTTCCTGTAGAAATTTGAAACATTGCCTTTTCCCGTTTTTTGAGATCTTCAACTTGAAAAATGGACATATGCTTATCTAGTTGAACCTGGATGTGTTTGAAATTAGATATCTCTGAAACCGCTGAAAAGCCACGTTCCAAGTTTTATAATACGTTGGTGTCTTGAAAAACTAGATATGTGGCCTTTCCAGAATGTTTATTGATTTGCCTCGTTGGAGAAAAATCGAACAAGATTTGGTTTCTTCAAATAATGAATGGAAATATTGTGATACAAGTGCGGATAGGCAATATCTGTCTCGATGTCCTTACGGCACTCGCCTTCGGCTCGTGCTGCAAACGACACTCGTCAGATATTGACTATCCGCACTTGTATCACACGATATTTTTCATAACACATGCACCCAAAGTCCTCATTTGCGCACCGTATACAGGCACCCAAGCTAGACTTTTCCGCACCGGTACGCTAAAACCTGCTTTCGTGCACGCAGACGGCACACAGTCCAGGACATTCCGTTGCATGTGTTCAGAAAAATAAAGTTCGATACACGAGCCCAAGGTAGCAATCTCTTACTTGTGTGGAGGCGCCTCAATCGCTACCTTCGGCTCGCCTTCGGACAAGATTTGAAAAAAAAAAAAAACTATATGTGAGATCTAACTGATTTTTTCTATGTGGATTTCCTAAATGCAGATTCAGAAAATTAGTTTCATGCGAGCGAACTCGCGTAGTGAGCTTGTCTCGTGAAAAATGAGATGGAAACTTCCTACACTATTGTCTCCTGCGGGTTATAGATTTTTTGTGATGATTGTGTGAAAGCTAGCCAATCAGTCCAACAAAAGCGGCCGCTCTCCGGTGAGCCACACTCGTGATCGTGTACGTGCTTCATCGTTAATACTAAGTGTGTGAGTGCTTATCGAACGCTGTTCTCTCAGCACACATCGTTGCGCGACTCTCATTGGTATGCGCTCGGTTATACAACACGCCAGATTAGTTATTCTTCAATTATAATCATAACATCATCATATGATCTGTAGGAGAAAATGGTGGAGGAAGTGTCAATCCCATCTTCGACAACCAATAACGTTCCCAGCAAACACAGAACTACCGAAATTATAATGGCCCAGCACTGGCAGTGCTGGCAATGTGCTGGTGTAAGCTAGCCTTTGCTGCGCCACTACATGTAAAATAGCGGTATTTCGGTGAAGTTTTACCAGCATCCAACCATTGATGGAACGGTGTTGGTTACCAACTACTGATTTCCTGCAGGGCATTTTGCATCTTGCCACAACCGACTTGCCATCACTTGGCCGTTTTCAAACACACTTGCATCTGTATCTTGATGGCCCGGCATTGGCAACTTCGGCACTTTTCTACCGGCATCCGGTCGTTGATTCGCCGGCGTACATAGTATAAGCTTCTTTGCTGACTGCAGTATTTCTAACACTTCCACCGAATTTACCGGAAGAAGAATGTTTCTATGCAATCGAACAAAAGTATATTATACTATTTAATCATCAAAAATCTTCGAAGTCATTTTTTTTTTTTTTTTTTAATACATATTGATGTAAATCCTCACAAATCGAAGTTTACCTATCGAGTCAAAAAGTGCAACAGGCGACGTTTGGGTGTAGATCAACACTGGACATCATACGATCAACGAAGTTAAGCAATTTCAACTGCAGCCAGAATTCGGATGGGTGACCCACATGAATACATCTAATTAGTCTTCGAATAGCTAATTTCTAACATCCTGGGAATATGAACTTTGCTCTACCGCTCGAGAAAGAATCAATTATTAGTGAAAAAAATATTTTTTGTCCTGATAATATCGAAAATAAAAGAAATCGATTGATCCGGTCATCGGCTGATCAATATTGGGCTCTTGTTGGGCCATTGACGACTGCCCGACAACCAATTTGGGCCATTGTTGGCCCTGCGCTGGCTAACCGTTGGGCCGGTATAACACTGCCGACACTGGCCCAGCTGTCGGCCACTGTGACACCAGGGTACAGGGCCATCACAAGTCTTCCGGCAGTGGTTCGGCAACTCAAGCATCGGCATTCCTCCACCTAACTAGCAATGGCCCTGCACTCTGTGTTTGCTGGGTTGTTATCTCGCGGAGCACAAATTTCGTTCCATTCTGTTCAACTTCAAGGACACGGGACAGAATGAACAGTGTTGTTTGGAATGAAATTTTCAAGCCCGGCAAAACATAAGCTGCCTTACTTTCCAGGTAAATGAATTTATCACGTCAATTATCGATCTAATGTTATATGAATAATGTATGAACTATGATTGCAGATTTCTCCGATTTGTGGTCTAATAAATGGAGAAAAATACTCACAAATTAATTCCGTCGAATCCTGCACCAATTCCCACGTGATTGATGCCTGCGATGTTTCGTATGTGATTTATGTGCGCTGAAAAAAAACAAGAAGAAACACATTTTCTTATATTTCACTGTTCATGTTTTTTTGTTTTTTTTTCAATTGATTACAAAAACGGCTTGACTCTGACTAATGCGATTGTTTAAGAATGAATGGATAGGCCGTAGTCAAACCAATAATCTACAAATTACAAAATACATCATTGTACTTTTTAACTGATAAAAATTACTTTTTTACATGAATAATAAAATGAATATCGATAATTCTTGAAGCAAGCATATGCGTCAGTTCACGTCAAGCGGGACACCTTTTTGACCGCATGTTCTTGAAAATCGTCGTAATTTTTTTTTACATATTCTCTGGGTAAAATGAATGAACGAAACATTTTTCATTTTTTGAACTCGAAGGGCTTAGAAGCTACAAGGGGTTGAATTTTCGAAAAAACCACCAAAAATCGCAATCGCGCTCTCCTTTAAACGTTAATATCTCCGGTTCCCTTTGTCGTACAGACATCAGCAAAAACTCATTTTAAAGCTCTTGAATCGCACTTCCATGTTATGAATTTTAAATTCATGTAACAAACAATTTTCCCTTTCTTATTAAAAATTATATTCTTTAAGCGTGATTTTCGAGATGATTACACCCTTCGAAAATTCTGAAAAAAATACCAGCGTGTTCCTTGATTCATTCTCTACGAAATCTGTAAGTTTCAGGATGGAACTCCGATGGAAACTATATTTAAAAAGCGATTGATCCGTGCGGGACGTTGCGCGCGGCTGTCTACGCGGGCGCGTCGGGACCGAGGCTTGTTCGCTTCACATGCAAAGAATATAGGGGGCATATTATACGTTCAAATTCATCAAATCCATTAATTCACGGAATTATTTATTTCATTTCATGCTGAATACTTGACCTAAAACTACAAAAATATCAATATAGAGGTACACACTTGGCTGAAATCTTGAAAATAACTGGTGAATATAACATGGAATCTAAAAGTACAAAAATATCAATATAGAGGTACACACTTGACTGAAATCTTGAAAATAACTGGTGAATAGAACGTACTTTTTGATTCCATGTTATATTCACCAGTTATTTTCAAGATTTCAGTCAAGTGTGTACGTCTATATTGATATTTTTGTAGTTTTAGGTCAAGTATTCAGCATGAAACGGAATGAATAATTCCGGGAATTAATGGATTTGATGATTTTTAACGTATAATATGCCCCCTATATTCTTTGCATGTGAAGCGAACAAGCCTCGGTCCCGACGCGCCCGCGTAGACAGCCGCGCGCGACGTCCCGCACGGATCAATCGCTTTTTAAATATAGTTTTCATCGGAGTTCCATCCTGAAACTTACAGATTTCGTAGAGAATGAATCAAGGAACACGCTGGTATTTTTTTTCAGAATTTTCGAAGGGTGTAATCATCTCGAAAATCACGCTTAAAGAATATAATTTTTAATAAGAAATGGAAAATTGTTTATTACATGAATTCAAAATTCATAACATGGAAGTGCGATTCAAGAGCTTCAAAATGAGTTTTTGCTGATGTCTATACGAAAAGGGAACCGAAGATATTAACGTTTAAAGGAGAGCGCGATTGAGATTTTTGGTGGTTTTTTCGAAAATTTAACCCCTTGTAGCTTCTAAGCCCTTCGAGTTAAAAAAAAAAAAAATGTTTCATCCATTCATTTTACCCAGAGAATACGTAAAAAAAAATTACAAACGAATCAGAAACATCGAGGAATATTTTTGGCCAAATCCGTCCCATTTGACGTGGACTGGCTCATATACAACTGTTCGTAAGTAAATCATTAGAAGTTTGGTATATAAAAATACATAGTTGAGCAAGCGAAGTGAAAGATTGGAGTATTTAGTGTTCATGGCCAAATCGATGTAGAGAAAAATTATATGAAGAAGGTGTAAGAATATCCTAGAAATTATTCAAATGTCAGCGGTTAAGGTATTAATGGCCGGTTGCATAAACGTGGGTTACCCGAACCTTCAAATACCCCGTAGGTAACTCCGCAGATACTACCCGTTTAACGTTCAACCGTTTTTTCATCTGACAGCTGTCATGAATCGCTGTTAACTTCTGACAGTCATGTAGGTTGAACGAGTAGTATCTGCGGAGGTTATTGAAATTTTTGGGTAACCCACCTTTATGCAACCGGGCATAAGACTATTATCCGAAATTTTATATAATAGCTGTGAAGTTCAAGCTATAGCAATTCAGGGTTATTTATTCCAAACGGTGCGTTTCTGGCTGATCAATTCTATGGACTTTGTTTCGTAAATCCGTACAATGGAACCAACGATATAAGCCTTCCAATACTAAGTGATGAGAAAGAAAATGGATTTTTCAAAAATTGGTAACTTGACAATAATTGCGAATAAAAATTGAAAAAATGCACCAGATCACTTAGACTCCGGTGAACCTCGCAAAAAAATCAGAACAGGTAATGGTTAACAGTCAGTTGAGTTGACAGGAAATGCCCCACATCCGACACAGCACCAATTCAAAATGTTTAATCTGGAATCTGTAATATTTTGCAGATGATCTTGGAGATAATCTGCAAATATCTCTAAACTGTCTCATATCCGCGGCTTGTAATATTGCAGACATAATCTGCAATGCTTCTGAGATGTTCTGAAGATATCTCAAACATATTTTAAGGTGGTTCTCCACCTACAGTCCCACCAAACGTGGGTTCCAGAGCAGATTTCGAGTACTTCTCGATGGGGAAAAAATACGAAAAAAATCAAGCATGTGGAAGATCTTCGGGAGATTGATTTTGCATAACAATAATTCAAAAAAGTTATTAACAAATTGATGGAAAAAAAAAACTGTTCAAGAAATTAGCCGATGACCCAACTTTTTTTTTAGGTGAGAATTATTTTTTAATTTTTCTGAATATCTATGAATTTTTTCAGAATTTTGGTAAATCTTTGAAAATCGCGTTTTGTCAAGTATGAAAAAACGCAATTTTCAAAGATTTACCAAAATTCTGAAAAAATTCATACATATTCAGAAAAATTAAAAAATAATTCTCACCTAAAAAAAAAGTTGGGTCATCGGCTGATTTCTTGAACAGTTTTTTTTTCCATCAATTTGTTAATAACTTTTTTGAATTATTATTATGCAAAATCAATCTCCCGAAGATCTTCTACATGCTTGATTTTTTTCGGATTTTTTCCCCATCAAGAAGTACTCAAAATCTGCTCTGAAACCCACGTTTGGTGGGACTGTAGGTGGAGAACCACCTTAAAGGCATTCTGAAATATATTTTTACATCACTCATGCCCGGTTGCATAAACCTGGGTTACCCAAAGGTTTAAATAACCCGTAGGTTAGCCCGCAGATACTACCCGTTCAACCTTCATGGACTGTTGGAAGTTAACAGCGATGAATGACAGCTACCAGATGAAAAAACGGTTGAACGGGTAGTATTTACGGGGTGACCTACGGGTTATTTAAACCTTCGGGTAACCCACGTTTATGCAACCGGGCATTAGTGTGATATTGGACGTTAAGCCACACTCGCGTGGCTAAAACCCCAATTTTGACACCTCTTGAAGTAAAATTTTGTTCAATACTCAATGGAAAAACTTCTTCCGATCTCGTGTGATTGCAAAACTCTCCTTCGGCTCGTGCTGCAACCTCACACTGGTCAGAAAAAGTTTTACCAGACTTGTATTGTAATGTACTATTATAGCATAATATTATCGCATAAAATTAGCTTGTTTCGACTTGCTAAACAGGCATTGAAGGTTGAAATTTCAGAGCAGATGTTATGAAATTTAAATACACCATCTCAAATTTTGACAGAAAACTATCCTATCTCAAAAGGCGTTTGGAAATCAGCGTATACTTCATTGCATATTTCTAATGGGGTTGGCTACCGGTAAAATTGTTAAGCTTTGGCGCTACCGAGCCAAGTATCAAAATGGCGCGGATTACCAATGCATGTTTGTCTGTTTGTTATTAGTGTGTGTCAGTGACTTGTGTGTAAAACACAAGCGGTGTCGAGCTTTCGGCAGCGCACGCTGGTTGTTTCAAAATTCAAATGAAGCGCCATTCGTGGCGCGCACACATTTACACACATAGTCACTGTCACACACTAATAACAGACATGTATTGGTAATCCGCGCCATGTTTGTTATTTGGCTCGTTAGCGCCACCTGGAAGAGCTTTGCGTATTCAACCCCATTGATACAGGCTGTTTTCCAAACGTCTTTTGAGATAGGATTTCTGTCAAAATTTGAAATAGGCTAGTTTTCAATCATAATTTAATGTAGGCTAGTTTCCAAACACAATTTGAGATAGGATGTTATTTCGTTCAGGCGTCGATGTTACTTAATTTCGTTTAATCGTGCTGACAGAGAGCGAAATAAACTTTTCATCATTCTAGTCCTGATGAAAAATAATAATCGTTACTTGTACGTAAAGACTTTTTGACGAAACGAGTTACAGCACTCGCCTTCGGCTCGTGCCGTAAACCTCTCGCTTTGTCAAAAAAGCCTTTCCATACTCATACTGAAATGTACTATTTCCCAACCTTAACGTAGAAATAGGCGAGTTTGTTGCCTGCTGAAAATGAACAAAACACGGTATTTCTCAATGAAGACGTGCGCGTTGGGAAATAGCGAACCATTTCTCCACTAGTGGGCAAAAACAGTTTTTGCCCACTAGTGGAGAAATGGTTCGCCGTTTCCCAACTTGCACGTCATTCATTGAGAAATAACGCGTTTTGTTTATTTTTAGCAGGCGACAAGATCGCCTAATTTCACATTTTTGTTGGGAAAAATAGTATGTGGAACTCGTGGGCAATATACTATTCTTTCGACCATCAAAATCACATACGATTCCTGATGTAATATAGGGGGAACGCTGCGAGCGAGAAACTATGAGGAAGCGGACCTATTGGGAGAGGACTTATAGAGAGGTTGGACTGTACACAGCTCTCGAAAATTGAAGACAAATTAATAACTAAAGTTTACTCTTCAAAATAATTTTTAAATATCAGATTTTTTTCACTGTGTTATTCAATTCTGAGTCACGTCAGTCATATGTATACCGAAACGGTCTGATCCGCGGACTCACTCCGTTTTCACATACACAGTAGTGACGCTACCTTTGACTATATAACCCTGGATTGCTAACGCTAACTTCAGGCGTGTTGTCAGGATGTGGCGCTACAGGCAGTCAACGGTCGAGTTCTGGGCCGGGATTCTGGATCTTTTAACGCCCGTGCTAACATGCAGATAGCGACTTTTTCATAGCGACTACGACTGTTAGCGAGCGTCGTCGTAATGTTTTGGACGAGCGGTTGGCTGCTGACAAACGATTAACGAATATGAGAGCTGTATTTTTGTATTTTTGTATTTTTTTTTTTTTTTTTAACGTTAATAATTATCGCCCGTCGCTACGTAGCACTGAAAGATCCAGAATCCCGGCCCAGAACTACTCAGTAGAGTTTACATAATTGTTCCGCTCAGATCAGGTAGTTTGGGTAGTTACGTGGCTGAAAGTTGTAAACATTTCTTAGATTTTCCTAACTCATATGCTTCATTTATTAAAAAATTTTAATATTCCGGCATTGATCAATGATATTATTTAGTAAACTATTCTTATTTTGTCCTGTGTTCATTCAAAATACTAAGTACTCATTCAAATTTCCCGCGGAATTGACTGCCGAGAAGTCCAAGGAGTGGGGAACATCGGCTTCGCATACGGCTTATGGGAATAGTGGGGGGCATTAGCAGTCCAGGGTTATATAGTCAAAGTGTCGCACGCATATCTACTGCCTGAGCCACAAACATCGAGTTCAGTGTACTTAACACACCAGTTTCTTCTCTAACGGTCAATGTTTTCATGCGAGATAGTTCCTGCACATTAGACAAGTGCATCCCACTCCGACCACAACTATCTGTTTCTCATCGCGGGTCGCTACACGAATCATAGGCCTGCACGCGTTCCAGTATATTATAGAGTTCAGTGAACAGACTCCGACCACAACTATTTCTTTCTCACCGGCCCCCACTCCCATCGCGCATGTTATAGACTTCAGTGATCTACCATCGTGCAGTGTCTACCGGCGTTGAATCGAACTCTTGACGTATTTTTGCGCACTGAGCGTAAGAACTATTCATCAATGTATACGTGTATTCCTGAGGACTTAATCAAAGTCCAAATGTATATCGGTATGTCTCAGATTTCCCTGTGGGAAACATTGTGAATCGTTCAGCCTCGTAGTCAGATATCTGTATCTCTCATCGCGAGAATTAATAAAAACACGAGTTTGTAAGTAAAGACAAAGAAAACCCGTGTAAGCTTTTCCTAAACATCCATCCCGTAGGTCACTCATCCTAGGCCTCTCTCTGTCGCTAATTCGTTGACCCACATCTAACGAACATTTCTATCGTCTCTCGTCACATTTTGGTCCTTCGAACCGGATCGGTCGCGAAGTAATTTGAACAATCTCTGAATCGTGGCGAATCTCGGCGAACAAATGAGTGGGTGAGTGACACGGTAGTGTTGTGAAAAGCTTACCTACACGGAAAGAATATTCATTTGGTGGCGCTGTTTATCCGACGAGCTCGGCCCTCTCATGGTTTTGACTAGCAGACCTTCGCCCGTGAGAGCGCTCCCCCCACTTGTGAGATCGTAGCCACACTAAAGTCTTAACCATCGTCACGTTTAGTGTGGCTACGATCTCACAAGTGGGCGAAGCGCTCTCACAGGTAAAGGTCTGCTAGTCAAAAAGCTTCAGAGGGCCGCGCTCTTCGGATAAACAGCGCCACCAAACGAAAACTCTTTCCGTGTACAGCGTTACGGAAAACGCTAAAAGTGAAATCTCTCGGTGGAATATAGCTGAAAACGGTTAACTTAAAACTCGCATCTAAGTCGCTGATCACCTTATCAAGACTCATCGTCAGTGTGTGTCAACAACTCGAGCGCGTCGTGTGCCTGCAAGTAAGTGTGTCGTGCACGTCTGTCTCTATCTCGCAGTTTCAATACTCAAGTCAGATTCCCGTACACGGGGAAATTTCGTGCTTGGTCACTGTCTCTCTGTGTAGTCAGTAGTGGAGAATCAGAGTGTACGCGAAGGTGGTATACACCGTGTTCGGGTATTGTTGACGAATGCGAAGCCTGCGATTGGTTTCCTACGTGTAGCCGTCTACCGGTGACACCGTATACAGAGAACGTTGCCGCTGTTTACATTTTTCCGCTTCTTTGTGTGCGCCGCCACTGTATACCGGTAGTGTATACCGGGACTGCAATACTATGTATACGTCTGTTGCCTACGCCGTCACCAGTAGATGGCTACGCATAGGTATCAAGTGAACGGCTTCGAAGTGTGCAAAATCGCCGCATACGCGTATACAGTCACAGTTGACTAAAATTTCCCGTGAAGAATCGTTTGTTGATAATATCTCGCTATCATGTCTCTCAGCGAGCTAATCGATCGTCAAACCGAACTTTTATGGCACATCACGCGTACAATGGAAAATCTTCAAAAGCTCGGGGGGTAAAAATCACCTACCGCCACGTGCAATCGCGACTCAACGCCTTCGAGTCAAACCGGACAAAGTTCCAATCGAATGACGACCAGATGGTCGAACAAAAATCCGCAGTCGATGAAAAGCAGCTTCTATTGATCGAGAAACGATCGTATTTTTCGAAAGACTTCTTCGGGCAGTGCGAAGAAAAATACCTAGACTCGCGAGGAAACATGCTTGATCTCTTGGAGTCACTCAAACCGAACAAGCCCAAGGTCAACGTGCATCCAACAAGACGCAGGCCTCACCAGGGAAGCTTAGCGGTTTCACCACAAAATCTCACGTGGTGCAATCAAAAGAATCATCGTATTCCTATTGCAAGAGAAATCATTACATCGCGGCCATGGAGTAGAAGGAGGCATATCTTCAATCTAAAATGTGGTCTACACTATAGATGGCGCTGTTCTTGGTAAGCGCAGGCCTACTTCCGCCTGCGTCTGCGTATAACATGTTTAATTCAAGTTTTTCCATGTTTAAAATTTCCCGCTCACAGGAAGTCCATGTGCGCTTACTGGTAACAGCGCCATCTATTACGGGAAAAATTCGTCCCACTTTTTCAATACAGCGTGTATAGGGAGATATGCCTCCTTCTACTCCATGATCGCGGCATGCAAATCATTCCAAGGGAAACCGCTCGAACAAAAAAAGGACTTAGTCGCATCTCACAGTCTTCGCTTCAACTGTCTCGGTTCACATCCAGTAAAAGTCTGCCGATCAGACAAGAGATATCGTACTTGCGAAGGTCGACATCACACTCTACTTCATCGCAGATCCTTTGCATCAGCATCTGGCAACAATGCTCCGCAACGACAGGCTACCGCAGGTCAATCATTTCAGCTTACATCAAGCACCTCAGCACAGGTCAGCAGCCATGCAGTTCAACCGAAGAACGTGCAGTGTTCACCAGTCCTCCTTGCGACAGCACAAGTTCTCCTTTCGAACCCCGAAACAGGAGAGTACATCACCGTTCGAGCCTTGTTGGATCAAGGCTGCAAAAGCTCGTTCATCTCGGAGTCGCTCACGCAGCGATTGCGATCAACTCGGCGCCCCGCTTCAATCCCAGTCATCGGAGTCGGAGCTCAACAATCCGGAGTTACTCGCGGTGTTGCGACACTCCAGATAAAATCTCGTGGGAATACAGAGTTCTCGTGTCTCCTGGAAGCCTTTATACTCCCTCGCGTGACATCGTTTCTGCCATCGTTCCGAGTTCTCATGGAAGACTGGCCTCATTCACAAGGTCTCACTCTCGCAGACCCAAGCTTCGTGGAACCTGGTCAAATTGACGTCATCCTCGGCGCCGATGTTTATGGCCACGTGCTCATTCAAGGAATATGTGAGGGAGCTCCTGGCCCACCAATTGCTCGAGAAACCCAGTTCGGATGGGTATTTTCGGATCCGTTTCGTCAGAAGCAGCAAACATATCTCACACCGCAGTTCAAGGACTGCAATTCTCTCTGGACACTGAATTCATCGATCTCGTTCGGCGTTTCTGGGTGCAAGAAAAAGTGTCTACTCCAGTCGTGCTCACGACTGACGAAGAAAAATGTGAGAAGCATTTTTGCGAAACAGTTTTTCACGATCCGACCGGTCGCTACATCGTTCAGTTGCCAATAAAAGATAGTTCGGTCGATCTCGGTAACTCGCGCGCATCAAATGCTCCTACAGGTGGAAAAACGGTTTGTGAGTGATTCGGAACTCAAGGAAGCCTACTCGAACTTCCTTTGCGAATACCGTGACCTCGGGCATTTGTGTCGCGCTCCCAGTGAATCAAACAGTGACTCTCGCGTGTTTTATCTACCACATCATGGTATAGCGCGCGAGTGCAGTTCAACTACAATGTTACATGCCGTGTTCAACGGATTTCAGAATACGAACTAGAACTCTCTCTAAATGACAATCTCTATGTCGGGCCAAAAGTGCAGACAGACCTCGCCGATGTTCTCTTGCGGTGGCGACAATATCCTGTCGCTTTGTCGTCAGATATCGCCAAGATGTATCGACAGATTCTGGCTCACCTAGATGACTGGGATCTTCAGCGGATCCCTTGGAGAGAAAACTCACAGCTCCCAATCGAGAGGTATCAATTTTGTACGGTAACGTATGGTCTCGTCAGCGCTCTATATCTCGCGATACGTTCCTTTATTAGCTCGTTCAAGACAAAGAGCAACGTTATCTCCTTGCAAATCGGGTCATTATCGACAACACGTACGTTGACGACTTACTCTCGGGGGCGAACAACCCACTGCAAGCTCGCGAAAAAATCGTAGAACTCAATCAGCTGCTCAAGGCGGGTGGCTTTGAACTCGGAAAGTGGAAGTCGAGCCACCCCGAAATTCCTGTGCACATTTCACCAGGTGATCAGGGTATCGCAACACAGCAGAATCTCGCGCGTCAAGTGCGCGTCTCGCTAATGTGTTCGAAAACAAAAGTCGCGCCTCTCAAAAAAGTGACAATTCCGCGGCTTGAACTGTGTGCCGCGCTTCTCCTCGTAAGACTCGTGCGCCACGTGGAAAGCACTCTCAATCTTGCGAAAGCTCCGGTTGATCTGTGGTCGGACTCGACAGTCGCGCTCGCGTAGATAAAAAGTCACCCCTCTCACTGGAAAGACTTTGTCCGCAATCGTGTCACCGAAATACAAGATTTCACGCGTGCTCGGTGGCATCGGGTATAGGGTTCGAGAAATTCAGCGGATCTCGCGTCTCGCGGCGCTTCTCCAAAGCAAGTTCGCGCCTCACAATCTCTGGACTCGTGGTCCATCGTGGCTTGCCAAGCCTTCAGTTAGCTGGCCAGCCTCATCTCCCACGTGACCCATCACCTCGAGGCATCTGATCCGCCACCAATCTGGGATCTCATCGATCGTTACTCATCATCAACGAAATCGGTGAGAGTCACTGCTTTTTGCGAACGTGATGCGGACATATTTTTATCAAAATCGGTCGCGAAATCTCATAAGAAAAATGTCTCGCGCGGCCCGATCATGACGTACAAACTAGAGGACACTCGCATCTTCCGGGCTGCGACAAGTCAAAGTGCTTACTTCGGAGGCGAGATTAGATTGCTCAAACAAGGTTCGCGTCTCACTCGGCGCTACTCACTCTTTCAGCTCATTCCATTCGTGGACGGAAACGGACTACTGAGAGTCGGAGGACGGTTGCAGCAATCATCCCTAGCTTACGATGAGAAGCACCCTCTCATTCTCCCTCGAGAATCGTCACTAACCATGTTGGTGGTTGATTATTATCATCGAGCGACTCTCATTCGCAATTCAAGACTCTCGCGGGAGAAATTGAAAAACTTACAAAGGCTACATCGCTGTTTTTGTATGCTTTTCCACGTCAGGAGTTCACCTCGAACCAGTCTCGGACTGCACAACGGATGCTTTTATCGTGGCATATAAGCGCTTCACCTCGCGACGCGGAATCTGTGCGACTATCGCAATCGATTGCGGAAAAAATCTCGTTGGCGCTGATGCTGAACTTGGTCGCTTCCTCGCGGCATCGTCGAAGGAATCCACGCAACTCGCCAACATCCTCGCGTCACACGGAACACAGTGGCGCTTCAACCCTCCGTCAGCACCTCACTTCGGTGGTAAGTGGGAAGCCGGGGTGAAATCAGTGAAGTTCTACCTCAAGAGGGTCATTCGCGAAGCTAATCTCACGTTCGAGCAGTTCGAAACCTTCCTCGCGCAAGTGGAAGCTTCCCTCAACTCGCAACCACTGTGTGCACTCTCGGACGATCCGACAAACTCGGGTACCTTAACTTCAGGGCATTTTCTCATCGGCACAGCCTTAAATACCGTGCCAGAACCCTCGCGGCGGGCGGTATATCATGATTTCGCAATCGGCGAACGAGAGCGAGGCGGGCGGTATGTTCGGGCAAAGTGTAATCGATCGCTCAGATCAGCTGGACGGCCAGTGCTTATCGATCGCACACACATGGCACACCAACGTGCAGTGTCTACCTGCGTTGAATCGAACTCTTAACGTATTATTGCGCACCGAGCGTACGAACTATTCAATGTATTGAAACGTGATTTGCTTCCCCCCCCCCCCCCCCCCCACCCTCCCCCCCCCCCCCTCTCGCTGCTATAAAATCACTAAAGTTGGTGACGCGCGCCAATTCCGAGTCGACGCCGCGTGGAACGTAATGGCGTACGTTAGACTGCTGTTCGCCGCCACTCGACGGACGCGTTGCAGCGGTATTCGAGAGTCATTTTCACAATAAGTGACACAATTTAAAAATCTGCAAAAAATACTGTAGTTTCCCAATGGCAACTATAAGCGATACGTTGAGTTTCGAGAACGTATTATTTTTCGTTTTCGAAATATTGCAGTTTAAAATCTTAATATGTATGCTGTACATGTATGCTAAGATTTCGAACTGAAATAGTTTGAAAATGAAAAAGAACACGTTCTCGTAACTCAACGTATCGCTTATAGTTGCCACAGGGAAACTACAGTATTTTTTCCACATTATTAAATCGTGTCACTTATTGTGAAAGTGACTCTAGAATACCGCAGCTACGCGTCTGTCGCTTAGCGGCGAACAGCAGTCTAACGCACGCCATTACGTTCCACGCGGCGTCGACCCGGAATTGGCGCGCGCCGCCAACTTTCGTGATTTTTTACTCGAAAACAAAAAACAACACGTCCTTAAAATTAATTCACAGGCTGTAGTATAGCCCTTATGGAAAAAACCCTTCAAGTTTGAGGGTGAACCTTCAATTTTCAAGGTTTCACCCTCAATTCTCGGGGTGAAACCCTGAAATTTCAGGGTTCAACCTCCAATATTCAGGGTAATACCTTCAATTCCTATGGATGAACCATCAATTGAAGGGTCAACCGTGAAAAGTTGGTGGATCAACCCTGAAAATTGAGGGAAAACCCCCAAGAATTGTGGAATATCCCTCAAACATTGAGCGACAACCTCCAACAATTGAGGGATAACCCTGAAACGTTATGGGACAACTCTGAAAATTGAGGGATGACCCTGAATAGTTAGGGGTCAACCCTGATGAGTGGCGGGTCACTTGAAAAGTCACTTCAAAAAGTCACCTCAAAAACCCTGAAGTTGAAGGAACCCCCATTTGACGGTTGTTCCTCAAGTTGAAGGTACCCCTCAATTCAGGGTTAACCCCCTAAGTTGGAGGTACGAAATCACCCTGAAAGTTGAGGGCTCAGTTGAGGGTGATATTTTGAGGGGTTTTTTTCCGTAAGGGAGTGCAAAGCATGTCAGTATTTTTGAAAAAAATTTCGATCGTGTCACTGTTTTAAAAATCTTCGAAAACTCAATTGTTAAACAAACAATGGATGAACAAACTTTTTTCGAAGTACGTATTTTTTTCTACATTCTATGACACTTTCCGCGTAAACGAAAAATAAGAAATTGAGTCCAGTGTCATTTTTGGCGGAGTTGTGAATTTTTTAAAACAACCTTGCTCGAATTTGTTTATGCAAATAACTCAACCAATTTTGCACTAATTGAAAAATCCTTTTGCACCAGAATTCAACTCCCCGAGGACAATTAACATGCAAAATTAAAAAAATATCCGACAGGTGACTGATCCGGTTCGCGTGGAATGGCCCATTGTGTATTCCTGCGGACTAAATCAAAGTCCATGTGTATATCAGTATGTCTCAGATTTCCCTGTGGGGAACATTGTGAATCGTTAGGACTCGTGGTCAAATATTTGTATCTCTCATCGCAAGAATGAATAAAAACACGAGTTTTCAAGTAAAGACAAAGAAAACCCGTGTAAGCTTTTCCTAAACATCCATCCCGTAGGTTACTCATCCAAGGCCTCTCTCTCTCGCTAATTTGTTTATCCACATCTAACGAACCTCTCTATCGTCTCTCGTCACAATATGAATTAGCCCGAATAATTTGATTAAGCCTCATATTTTTTCCTTTCTTTATAAAACTCATTAGCACTTCATCACTTTCAATCAGAACCGTGGCGGCAAATGAAATCAGTTATTAACATAACGCAAGATCTAGTGTCAAATATTAAGGCAAAGACATGAAACTCATGAGAACCTGTTTTTGTTCCGTAATGTCATTTGTTGGAGTTTGCATAGAACGTTGGTTAGTAATGTACGAATACAATTTCTAAATCAGTGAATAAAGTTAATCGACGAATAAAAGTTAACGGTCGTTGGTGAAACTGGCCATTAGTTTGCATTTATTACTGAAAGGGATGAGCATCGAAATAAAAATATCGATATCAATATCAAAAGACATATCGAGAGATGGGTATCGATGTTACGATGATATCGGAAGCACATCGATATTTTCTGATATCGATATTTTTCGTAACCAATTTGAACGAGGTCATGAAAACTATAATGCCCCATCTCCACGCGCTGTATAACTGGATCGGTTTATCCAATCCCAGCTCGAGCCCAGTCGAAAGGGCCAGTGCGAAGATAAATACATCAACTCACGGTGCAGTTAAACACCGTGTGTAGACCAGGCATTAGAAGTGGACACAAATCATTTCAAAAATCTATTTAATTCGTCTCCTTTGAGCAAAATTTTATTATAATTGGCATGGTTGCAAGTTTTCCTTATTATAATCATAAAACAGACAATTAATATGAATAATAGGGTGCTCTTATTGAAATGATCATTTTTTTTCTAACTCCCACTTGAAAATCTTGTTGTACACGTTGAAACAGGAATCTTGTCCAATTTTAGTTTTTAATTCCAATTCTAAGTATTCGCGCTCTTCTTCTTGAGTTTTTCCATGCTAAAAGCATGTAAACATTACGACTTTTTCTTTAGCCGCGCACAACTCGGCCGCATTTCAATGAATCCAGCCATCTTCATGTGTGATGCTTGGGCTCGCTGAAAGTGGAATGGCTTCTGATGAGAATTGCTTCAATTTTTATTGAAAAGATTTCTCTTCGCTTGAAGGTAATAAGAGAAATTCCAGAATCTAGAAAAAAAGAATAGTATTTCGTATTATTTATGAATGGCATTGTTATCCGAATGAGGATTAGACATACGCCTTTAAGCATTTGGTAACACTTCATTAAAATGCGGATTTGGCGTTCCGAATACAATAACAAATCTCGAATATATCCCGCTTCTGGGAAACAAATTGTACGTGTGCCAAGTCAGGTATCAGAATTTTTACGAAGAACATATTCATATTCAGAATCTATTGTTAAAGTAAACCAGTCGACCAAGTCCGCTTAGGGTGAGACAGTTCCAAGTAAGCGAGCTACCTGCCCAGCTCAGCTGACCAAGCAGCTGCACTGACACAGAAACGCGGCGCGGCGAGCGAGCGCAGGGGGCCTTCTCGGAACACGCATACGTTCACAAAAAATGCTCTGGAACAGGCCGCTCACGTTTGCGCACTCTCATTCACACTTCATTCGAGAGCTGATATTCTAGATTCTAAGCTACAATAAAAAATAAAAAAAAAAAACGAAGGCGGGATATCGCGAGATTATAAACTAAAAGTCTACGCAAAGTCAATATTTATTTCCGATGAATGGCACTTTTCAGGATTATCGTTAGACTACGTCTTGACGTGTACGTCAACATGGACAATAAATACTATTTTCAAATGTCAAATGGGCAAAATTTTCTACATACCTTGAGGAAGAGTATCCATTTTGTTGAAATTGATTACCACTTCACCCTGCTGAATTATAAGTGTTCAAAGTTAGAGCGGATATCAGCGTTGCCAGAACGAAATCGTTTTACGCACTGGATAGCAGCGCCAAAAAGTACTGAATGTGAACTTTGTGGGTACTAAATTCAGCGGCCAACTCAGATTAAAGTGAATACATTCTATATATAGGTGAAATTTGACGTTCATTATTTTTTTTTCGATCAGGTACACAAAAAAACACAGTGTGACTGCCGCTCATGCCGCTTATGTATGGTTAAGCTCAACGGAATAAAACTGTTATTGACGCTTTCCGTTGGCTAGCAGTCCAACAGCGTAGCCACGGTGAGGCGACTGGGGCGCTTGCCCCCCCCCCCCCCCCCCCCCCCCCCCCCCCGGCTCATTTAACCCTTCACAGTCATACTGGGTAGAATCGACCGTCGATAATTTAAGCTCAAATGTCTAACACCTAATTTTCACGTTTTTCTCCATTTTTTTTTTAACATGTCGCTATTTTTGTCTTCATAGAACAATTTTTCGCACATCATCTAGACTGTTCAGAGCGTGTATAGTAATTTTTTGAACCAATTCGAACGAATGGTTTGCTCACAATCGTTTTTTGAAAACTGACTGGGTAGAATCGACCCAGTGTGACTGTCCCGATATTTTTTGGTAGTGTGACTGGGAAGGGTTAATGAAGCAAAAAATTAGAAAAAAAAGATTAGAATTTCAAAATTAGCGAAACGAAAAATTCAGAACAGGCAATATCACGATACTCTATAAAATATACAAAAGATCGTAGATAAATTAGTCGGAGACGGTCATTTTTGGAGTGGTTTCAATTTATTTATGACGTTTCGGCTGGCGACGGCCTGCCATCCTCAGACGAAACGTCATAAATAAATTGAAACTACTCCAAAAATGACCGTCTCCGACTAATTTATCTACAATATTCCACGGTCACTAATCAACCTACTATACAAAAGATCATTATGAATACGGAAATATCAGAAGCGAATTTCATCGAAAAACCAATTTAAGAATGGACAAGATCACGAAGGGCAAAATATCGAATTAGTGAAAATATCAAATATACGAAATTTGGACTGTTCTTCATTTTAGAATAGTCAATCTAAGGACCGCTTGAAAATTCTAATTCATTTAAACGAAAGGTCAAAAACTCGAATGGTCAGAATCTTGAATCGCTTAAAATTAGACGAGCCGGAATAGCGAAGATGCTGCAACACTTATTCAGTAACTAATTTTGAAGAATCAACTAAGAATGTCGCCGTCGTTCATAAATACTTAGGAGCTCATGAAAATTCTATCATTCGGGATTTAGACCTTTCTACATTTTTCGTTTATAAGTTCTGCTCCTTCTGAATTTTGGTTCTCGCTATATTTATGATTGGTTTATCAGCTGTTCAAAATATAAGCCATTTTCGATTTTCAGTTTTGGAAATATAGATTTTTCATGTTATTATATTTTACATTCTGCTCATTCGAAGTACGAATGATCTGAAAACACATTGTTAGCGACTTAGCGACCTGAATTAGAGACCTGTTGGATATAGTACTTTTCGATACTAGTGCGAAAGTGTTGATTCTCGGACGAGTGTGAAGTTTTTCGCCCGAGCGAAGCGAGTGTGACAATCACACGAGTCGAGGATCATCTTTCGCACGTGTATCGAACTTCATTTTTCAACACAGCGCGCGTTAAGTTGAATTTTATGCACGCGAAGTGTGCGCAAAATCGAACTTTGCGCACGCCGTGTGGAAAAATAACCTTTCGACAAAACACTTATTCGACTCAGTGGTCTGTCGGAAATAAAAAAAAGTTTTGAAAGCACAATTCTCGTTATTTTGGTATTTGCTCATTTCAAAATTCGAGATTTTTGTCAGTTTACGTTTTGGACTTTCGAAATTTTGATCCCCACCCGGATTTGGATAAAAATTGTGGAAAAAACTCTACATGGAGTCTACTATATACACTCCATCATTTTCAATTTTGAATGTTTGATAGTACAGTACAATCTCACTAATCTGGCACTGCGCCGATCCGACCCCTCCAGTAGTCCGGCGTTTTCAAAGGGGGGTTGAGTGGGCAGCGTGAAACGGAACTTTTTTAGACCTGTTCCCTCAAAGGAATAATACAAATACATTGTAGAAATGTAAGTCTTTTTTTTATTTTTGTTCAAACGTAAACATAACAAAACAGGCTTAGTGAAGGTTGTGTATACTACGGAAAAAGCAATTACATACTGTTTTGTGCAATAAAGATAGGTTTTGCTATTAAAAGGCATTGTTTTCAAATTAACCCCCCACCAATCCAGCGTTTTCATTAATCCGGCAGTCCTCTGGTCCGATATCTGTCGGATTAGTGAGATTGTACAGTAAACTCTGTATAGTTGCACGTCCTCGGGGCTGTAGGAGAGTGAAAAACGCAACTATACAGCGCCCCTTCCCATGTCTCCCGAGCCCCGCCTCCCGACCAATCGCGTGCACGCCGCTCGGGCGCGCCGGCATTCAAACAGGTAACTTTCACGCGAGCGAAATGAATATCTTTCTTTTCGAACTTGGTAATGTTTGTACGTATATGTATTCGAAGGTGGAGTGAACGGAAGATTTATTTCAGACATTAAACAAATACAGAGATCCATATGAGAGAAAACTAACGATAAAAAAGTATTTGTATGTGTATCGTTAAAATGTTAAACGAATCTATAAGAACTATTTCAGATTTCATTCTGACATTTTTTTTAAACATTCTCCCATCGTTAATTACGTAAAAAAATTCTCGCATCTGTTGTAAATGATCAAAATTGTTATAATTTGTGAACCAACAAATGGTATTTTTTTTTTTTTTTTCTTGTTTCAAAAAAAGGTGAGATTTTTCCGACGGATTTACATTGAAGAAAGTTGAAAAATAACAAGTTTTCGATTTTGAATGAATTTTTTAAGATATCGAGCTTTGCATCGCTGTAAAACCTGAACTATTAGAATTGAGGGTAAAAAATATTCAACATTATTTATGTAAAATTTTATGCCCTACAACATTTATTTGAAACTATTTTCTTAATCTCACTTTGTTTACAAGCTTTCGGTGAAAAACGATTTCCAGGGGGTGTTTTGACGATTTACCACCCGACCCCGGGGAGTGAGAACTTTGGCACTGTTACACCGACTTTGATCAGGGTCTCATGCAACTTATATAAAAAAAATACATGCATACATACATAGTTTAAATGCCTGTGCGACTAGATCGGACATGTATGTACACGCGCGACGGCTTCAACTATATTGTAGTGGGGGAATTGTGTCAGTAGGCGCTGTGGTGGGAGAGCGCTCACTGTGCTAGTGACAGTCGGTCTGAGGGGAAGCGTGCAAGTATAGAAGGTGCAACTATACAGAGTTTACTGTACTGTATATTTGAACTCAGCGAACAAGAACATCTGGTATAAGATGACTTGTAAAAATGAAATGCAGTCGTCGGCTTCTGGCCAGCTTCTTTGAATTCTGGCCAATTGTGCAACATGGGTGTACTGTGGGCCACGATATTGTTCTGCGCCGCGTGATCCAAAAACAGCTCGAAATTTAATGAATTAAAAAAAAAAAAAAAAAAAAAAAAACGTTCGAAGGCACATTCTGGACATTGACATTTTGGGAAAATGTAAGTGAAATCGATTTTTCTAAATCTCTCAACCAGAGCCCCTCTTACGTTTTTAATTATCTGTGTCGCAGAAAAAGCCACTTCAGAAAAAAAGATTCCTAACAAATCACCAGTATTTCTTTCGATTTGCTGAATATATAACATGAAATTATTCGAGAAATCGAATAGGGTCATGTTCAGGGGCTATCTGAGTAGGCATGGAATGCCGCATGTTTAAAACTCCTATAAGTTCAATACGTTCTACAACTACTTTCATAATGAGCTTTGTACCTACCGATGACATCACGTATCGTAGCTGTACTATTACACGTGATGAAATATGTGTAGAAAGGAACCATCGCAACGCCGTCATTTTCTGCCTGTAGAAATAAATAGCAATTCTAAAGAAATTGAAAAACATAGATCCTGACCAAAGCACAGTCACGAATCTGTTTCAGGTAAAATACCAACGGCCACATTGTGATTACAATTGCTTTTTATGATTCAATCACACACTGTATAATCTAGAGAAACATGGACATGTGTGCTATACAGGGTGTAAATCTTAAGTTTGTACATACTTATATGGTGTGTAGGGGCTGCCAATACAAGCATTTTGAGGTATGACACCCAAGGTCGGAAACTCATCCCAACGGCTGTGGAGGGCTTTGAAGGTTCTGGTACCGCGCGCTTTTCGTAGTGTAATGAATCAGATGTGATCATTTTCGACCCAACATTTTATTCAGCGGTAGACAACAGTACAAATGTTCTTGCATGAAATCAACAAAACGATAAACTTGGCAATAAAAAAATTACAAAACAATTTCCGGTGCTTATGAACAGAATTTGAAAAAGTTATGGAAAACGAATTGGGGTTTTGCACACTTGGGCTTTTCGTTTTCCATAACTTTTTAAAATTCTGTTTATAAGCACCGGAAATTGTTTTGTAATTTTTTTATTGCCAAGTTTATCGTTTTGTTGATTTCATGCAAGAACATTTGTACTGTTGTCTACCGCTGAATAAAATGTTGGGTCGAAAATGATCACATCTGATTCATTACACTACGAAAAGCGCGCGGTACCAGAACCTTCAAAGCCCTCCACAGCCGTTAGGATGAGTTTCCGACCACGGGTGTCATACCTCAAAATGCTTCTATTGGCAGCCCCTACACACCCTATAAGTATGTACAGAGTTAAGATTTACACCCTGTATATTGTTATTTGATATCCTGCCCATAAAACTTACCAAACTTCGAAGAACATCGTCAGGCACATTTCGAGTTGAATTACATAAGGCTCTGGCAGCACTGTGAGAAAAAATCACTGGGGCTCTAGTTGTTTGGAGGGCAGCTCTCATAGTTTTCGTTGAGACGTGAGATAAGTCAACCAACATTCCGAGTCTGTTCAATTCTCTCACGACAGCCTGGAATCAATAATTTATCTGCATTTGACATCGATCATTAACACCTACTACCAAACTCATTGTTATTTGATACCTAAATTATGAGTTATAAACCATTGAACCAGCAAAGAAAATTACACGGAATCATACGCAATTTAAACAATTTATCCCTCACAATCTCTTTCATTTTGCGTGTGATAATCCTATGACCTACGGTATCGACAATTGAAGCTATTTTGAAATGTTATTACCATAGACATATAAGAGATGCACCGCGCGAGGGAGTCGAAACGCTGATAGCGGAATAGAAAGAGAAAGCTGCATACGGGGTCCCTTTGTCCTTGACCGAACGCGCATGCGTGGATCCTACGGTAGAAGCACTCTGGGAAATTTATGCTGGCACGTATGCGCGATTACACAAGGACAGAGGCACCCCATATACAGCGTTCTCTTTCTATTCCTCTATCGCAGCCACTTACACGGTAGCTCATGACACGCGCGGCCTATCTCTTATACTATAGGTATGTCCATGGTTATCACGCTATACGAACATGATTGAGAAGAAATGCGTGCTTGAGATAAAAGGTGAACATTGGAAAAAACCCCATCAGATAGTGAATCATGCTTATAATTCATATACGGTGAGGATTCGTGCATTGCGGGTCACTTGCGGTTCACTCGATTCAGCTCGACACAGATATTTGCATTGCCGTAGATGCAAATATCTGTGTCGAGCTGAATTGAGTGAACCGGGACTGACCCGCACGCATACACGAATCCTCATGGTATGGTAATGAATTAAATGTACTGGCAGATTAAACTTTTGGACTTTACATAACTTGATGGAATGTATTTGATTTCAATTTATCAGTCACGGTGCTGCAAGATATATTTTCATTATAAATTACTTACTTTCCCGAATTCACTCAGACCAGGAGCATTTTCTTGAGTGTTATTCGTCTCTCCAACTGAACAGACTGCCCTACCAAGAAAACATTTGTTAGAATATTGATTGTTCATTTCATGCATCAACGAAAAGACCCCTACGAGCACTCAAGGTGCAAATACATTTGCTGAGTACAGGAATTTTTCCACTAACTACGGAAATGCATCTTTTATCTGAAATCAGATCTTATTGTCGAGTAAATAACATTAATTTGACATAAATCATTGATCACATCAAAAAACAAATCCATAAATCAGATAAAAATCCTGATTTCAGAGTAGGTGCCTGGGAAAAAAGCTTCTTAAATAATTATGCAAAGTTATTCAAAATACCGAAATAATTTTATATAAGCCCGGGAAACAAAGTTCCATGTATGATCAGATACGACCACTGAACTCTAATAATACTGGAACACACACCGGCTATATTCTTCCATAGAGAAGAGGCGAGCCGAGAGAGATAGCGACTTGATGTAGTTTTGTCTCTGTCTTATTGCGTCACGCATGCGCACTTCGAACTATACTATAGCAACTGCAAAAAGTTAGTGATCTCATGCCTCGGTCACTGCCGTCACTGCGTTGAATATATTTTTCGTTCACTTGAAATAACTTTTTGAACGGGACTGTACGGACAAAGACAGAACTACATCAAGTCGCTATCTCTCTCGGCTCGCGTCAGAGACGTCGGAGTGCGTTCCAGTATTACTAGAGTTCAGTGGATACGACCAGATATGAACTTCCATCTATGATCATTGATCAGGTATGAAATTTGTCCTGATCTGAACAAACATGAGCATGTGGGAGCATATATGAGCATGTCAAAGATCACATGAAAATGTATGGGCATGTAAGATCATATATGAGTATATCTGAGAAGATCTGAAGATACAAAAGCATACATGAGCATATCTGAACATATCCGAACATATCTGAGCACCTTATACAAGCTAAATGAGGATTTAAAAGTAAAAGTAATGTGATTTCGTAGGAACGACACTTCTTCAAGTTATTGCACGTTATTTTATTTTATTCGTTTGACTTACATCATAGGTAAGTAGAGGGTAATAATCGCTTTTGTGCAGGCAGAGGACCGGCCACCCCAATTTTGTAAGTTATTTTGATGAAATCAAAACAATAACAACATATCAATCGACGATATTTTTTCATGTTCTTGGTCGGAAATTGTATATTCATTATTGTTGAACACACAGGCATACGATGAATAATAGCTTTTGTGTGTTCTAATTGGCGACAATCTCAGTCCTGTGAAACGCAGACAGGAAATTCGAAGACCTAGAATATTTCAATCGTATTTCCGTGAGTTCAATAATTCTATTTGAAGGCTTCACTGCATCATATACATGACAATATATGGGCATATACAATCATATATGATCATAGGTTGTCATGTATAGTCCAGATCGGGCAATTAATGGTATGCTCAGATACGAGTGTAGGTGCTCATTTATGATCGTTTATAACCATGCATGGTCATACATGGACATGTATGAGTACACATGAGCATGTATGAGTCTGATTATTATAGCCAGGTTACTAACTGAAATGACCGCACATGATCATGTATGAGCTCGTAACATCATCAATGGCCATACATGTATGATCATATGTGACGCACGTGATTATTAGGGTGGTCCAAAAAAAAAAAAAGTTTTTTCCTTATCATCTCAAAAGTTTCGTTTAGGTATAAAACAAATTCTCCTAAAAGGGCAGCTCGATATCTTAACTCTACGAGACGCTCAACGATTTTCCGTTTTCCCATCTAAATAACACATGAAAAATTAATTTTTTCGTTTTTTCTGCATAAAACTCCGAAAAAAAATGTTATTTCAATTTTGATGCACATATTCTTGTAGGGAATTCAATTTTCTACAAAAAAGGTCTTAAAAGGTTTTCTTGTAATCTTAACAGGTTAAAAGTTATCAGGCTTCAAACCCCTGCAACTCAATTAAATTTAAGGCACCAGACCACAGTGGAAAATTTTTTTTTTTCATTTTTTTTTTTTTTTCATGTTCTGAAAGATGCATTTGTTGAAAATGCTCTCACCAAATTTTTTGTTGAAACTACATTTTTCAACCTGGTTGACAACATATTCAAAAAACTATTCATCCGATTTGCATGTCCTGCGTCTTAAAATGTTTGGAAATCCAATTTCTATAGCACCACGTAGGGATTTTTTTATAAAGGGCCCCCTTCTATTTTTTTTTTTTTCTATGAACGATGGAAATTTTCTGTGAAAATGGGAAATAAAATACGCTGGTCCGCCATTTTTTTTTCTTCTTAGATATCGAAATTCCCCTACGTGATGCTATAAAACTATATGTCTAGTTTATAAACATATTTTTCTGGTATTTTTCGGATGAACCGTATGGCTTAATTGCTGTCAACTAGTAAGAAGCAACTTCGTCGGAGTGTCCTTTTGGAAGCGGCGTACACCGCAAACTATTCTTAAGATTCGAATAAAAAAAATTGTGTGGTGTTTTCTATATGTATATATTGAATATTAGTATCACTAAAAAAAAAAAACCATTCATCGTTTGCTCGAAAAAAATTATTAAAAATACACCGTCGTACCGCGCGCGCACTGTGGTTTGGTGCCTTAACCAGATATAATTTCAGAACGATTTTCAAATTTCTTCAAATGTGGAATGATTTCTAACTGTGTGTAAAATGAAGAGCAGAAACAATATCTGTTACAAGTAGTTGCTGATCATAGAAAAAAATATCCTAATTGTAACAAAAATAATTATTTATAATTAAAAGCGTAATATTATTTTAAAAATATTGTAATTACTAATCCATAAGTAGACTGTGAATTTGTGATTGTATGAATAAATATTTGCGACAGTTGAAGATTATTTTTAGACAGTTAGAAATCATTCCACATTTGAAGAAATTTGAAAATCGTTCTGAAATTATATCTGGTTAAATTTAATTGAGTTGCAGGAGTTTAAAGCCTGATAACTTTTAACCTGTTAAGATTACAAGAAAATCTTTTGAGACCTTTTTTGTAGAGAATTGAATTCCCTACAAGAATATGTGCATCAAAATTGAAATAACATTTTTTTTCGGAGTTTTATGCAGAAAAAACGAAAAAATTAATTTTTCATGTGTTATTTAGATGGGAAAACGGAAAATCGTTGGGCGTCTCGTAGAGTTGAGATATCGAGCTGCCCTTTTAGGAGAATTTGTTTTATACCTAAACGAAACTTTTGAGATGATAAGACTTGAAAAAAAAAAAAAAAAAAATGTTTTTTTTTTGACCACCCTAGTGATTATACATGATCATGTCAGGTCAAAATTCATATCCGAATAGATATGATCGAGTATGAGCATGTCCTATCATATATGATCTTACATTCTTTTATATATGATCATACATGACCATATATGGAACTTTTTTTCCCGGGAGGGCGATTCCACGTAGACAAAATCGGTCAGATTTCAGATATTTTATAAAATCTGCATGCTCAATACCCCTCGGCAGTAATATTTTTGTGGTAAAAGATTTTGGCTATTGTGCAAAACTTATCGAGATCTTTGTAAATTACAATATTTATAGGGCTTTCTCAACAAATCCATGTATTTTTTTTAAATTGTTTTTTTGTTTTCTATTTTTATACTGATGTTTCGTGTCGTTCAACGAACATTTTTTTCATGTAAATGGTTTCGTGAGAAATTTAATTTTCAATTTTTAAAATAATAGTTTTCATGCAATTTCAGAATTGGTTATGAATTACAGTAAAAGATCGTCCGTTTTAACTTGTAAATTCTCGGTATTAAAATAGAAAATCTGATTAAAAAATAGAAAGAAAAGTCCATTCATTCTGGAGCTTGCGTGGATATTCATTATTTGAAAAACCAAACATTCCGATGTTTTAGTCATGCAAATCGGTGATTGCATTTTTGAAAAGGGTTTGAACGGTTATAGACTGAAACCGACTGACTGAAAGAAATTGACATTTTCTTAAGCGGCCTTCAGGGGTCCTACCATCACTGGAAAAATGATGAGTGGAACTAAAAAATGTCATGGTCAATCGGTTATACGTTATTGCGTTGCATACCCCATATTTATATTATGCATGGCGCTATGGATGACACTGATGTCTGATGTCTGATGCTTCTGAAGGATCAGTATTCTTTTGATTCCAAGAAATACAAGAAAAACTCCGCGAAGAAAGTGAGACATGTGCATCGCGGACTTTGCAATTTTTACAACATCCGAGTATTGAAATAGTAAATCTCTTTGCAAAAATTCTGCTGTGTTTACATTACGAATTTCAACCTCATGCCATTTCTGAAAAGAGCCACGATTTGCCGCAAAATTGACATGCATAAGCTCCATGTAATATGAATATGAATGTAGGCGCCGGTATGACCGTTGGCAATAAAAGTAAGTGGAGAAAATGGAGAGTGCATGCATGACGAAAAACAGATGAAGGCTCTTGGATTGTCGGTGTGAGCCTTCCCACGCAAAAGGGAAAACGGCAGAATTGACCTGACCAGCGTCTTGTTGAGACGTACGTACGGAGCTGAGTCAATTGTACGGCGACGGTCCAGAATAAAGACTACTGTTTTCTACTTTTTAGAAGTCCTTGCATTTATTGTTCACCCTACCATCTTGGCTCACCTTGAAATCCACACATAGTTAGTTTTATACTACATGCATATATTTTCTTCTACCTCTTGTAGAATGGTAGAAAGTTTTTTTGGCGAATAGGTCAGGTGAAAAGGAAGGACAGAAGTTTCCCTAACGTTTGAGCTTCATATAAGCGTCTGGCCCTTGCCAGAAGATTTTCATCCCTCAAGAGCCATTTTTTACATTTTAGGAACGAAAGGTGACTAAACGTTCCAGCGAACGGAATTCACGAGTACGAAAAACCAAAGCTGTAGAATCACAGAGAACTTACAGTCAAACAAAATTCCTATAGGGTTGAAATTGTGAATATAATGACGAAAAATGAGGTTACGCTGTGAAAAAAAAACAAAAAAATTTCCATGTACCACATGGTGTTTTCAGCTTATGTGAGACAGAAATCCGAAAATGAAACAGGTTTTTACTTCGTGAGTCAATTTTTTTTATAAAAAGGAAACAAGCAGCAACAAAGTGCATTTTGTACTCTTCCACATCTCACACAAGTTCTACTTATTATAAGAAGCAAAAGATGACACAAACGGTACGAGAGTTCGAATGAACAGATAACGGAAGAAATAGTTGTTTTAGAAAACGCGAAATGAACTGTCTTTCACGTCAGTGGCACGTGGATCTTTTTGAATACTTTCAACCGACAGGTAACAAGGAAAGAAGTCATTCAACCTCAACAGTAGCAATCTACATGTAATATGTTATTTGATGCTATTTAGATTTTTGAAGTACTCAGAGTTCAAAATAAACATCTTGAAAATGACACTGCAACACAATTCAATAACTCAAAACTCCGAATTGATGCTGACTATCTTTCTCTACCAGCACCGAACTGGAGTAGTCTTTCAGAAAACATATCCTTGCAATGATGCCAAATAATGTCTAAAAGGTTTTAGGAGCATTACAATTTACCTGACTGCCAAAATCATGTGCGTCCATTGTCGAAAGACACAAAAAAAATGCCCTTCCTCCTTCACTTTCCAATTTTATTTCTTGTAAAAGGTTCAGAAAATTTTGAAGAATGATTTTTTCCCGCATGCAAAAACCATACGAATTGACCGAAACAATAAATAAGCATTTGCCGTGTTAGGAGAAGCAAAAAAAGAAGCATTATGCATGAATTCTATCTCTTCAGAATGAAAAAAATAATATAAAGTCTACATATATACCGGGAAGATTCCTTGATAGTATACACCTGACTGCCGTCGATTGCGCATGCGCGAGTTTCGTCGTCCGCTAAGGCAGGCTGGCCATCCCGAGTTTTAGCTGTCAAACTTTGTTTTTGACGGCGATGTAATTGATACGAATTTTTGAGGTTAAAATCTCAATTAATTGCGGTAGTGATTCAGAAAGGCTTGGAAAGCTTTTATTATCGAGATTAAAATTTGATGTTCTGAAAGAACCGTCGGAATTTATTCCGAACAGCTGATTGCTTGCTTCGATTCGATGTGAATGAAGAATATTTTTTCAATAAACGTTATTTTCACTCACCTGCCTCAGTTTGTCCAGACTGTCACTTAATAATAACCTTTCAGATTTGATTTTAGATTTCATCTTTCAACAAATCACTTTAAGGGGAAATGAAAGCTGATTCCGCGCGACGGGGTGCCATCTATCGGATTGGAATTTTCGGGAGCCCGTTTCTCAGCTAAAACACATCCGATCGATGTGAAATTGATATCAATGAAGCAGAAGAAGTGTACGGAGGGCATGACTCTCTTGGATTTCCAAAAAACGAAAAGGAATGAAAACGAAAATTTCAATCCGATAGATGGCACCCTGTCGCGCAACAATCAGCTTTCATTTCCCCTTAAGATGATTTTTGTAACGATCAATTGTTGTTTTTCCATTAAATCCTTTGATGCACCCATTGAATAATCTTCCGAAATGGATTACGTTATTAAAAACTGCTAGTCGGTGCTATTTTTCATTTTTTTTTCAATAATTAACGTCGAATTAAAATAAATATCAACATAACCTCGATTGACTACTTTACGCGCCAGAGTTTGACAGCTCTCAGGGACGATCTTACCGACCAATGAAAATGAATTATTTGGCGCATGCGCAATCGACGGCAGTCAGGTGTATACTATCAAGAAATCTTCCCGGTATGATATATGATTTATGTCAAATAACTGTCCTCTACTTGGCGACAAGAAGATGTGATTTCTCAACTGGTTTCTAGATAAAATATTAGTACATTACGATACGAGTCCGGTAACAGTTTTTCTGACGAGTGTGAGGTTGCAGCACGAGCCGAAGGCGAGTGTTGCAATCACACGAGATCAGAATAAGTTTTTCCGTCGAGTATAGTACAAAATTTTACTTCATAAGGTTTGAAAATGGGAATTTTACACACGCGAAGCGTGGGTAAAACGTCCATAATCATACTGCGTGAAGTAAAGTCATTTTTGTGGTTATCGTGCAAAGATCAACGTACCAGACACATATCTTGCACACCAGATGCTTTTGAGGTGAATTCAACTACTTTTTTTTCATCATTACTTTAATTCATAACCGACTTGTTGGACTATTATTAGAACATTGTTGGGCCTTACAATATTCATGTCAAGTATTGCTATCGTAGTATAATTTTGTTAAACGCGCGTTTATATAGACCAGTTGGCATACTCATACATACATATGGGGAATTCCACGTGAACTCGGTAAACGTTTGACCCTGACCCTTTCCGATTCGGGCCATGATTTTTCATGTTATTGTACCTGGTCGAAGATACGCTGTGAATTTTTTGCAAATTTTTTCGAACAGCCGCCATTTTTTGAAAAATGCACAAACCGCCAACATTGGAGCTCCAATTAAAAATCTGAAAAAGTTCTCAAAAATCCTCTGTCAGATATCAAGATTTGACAGCCTTGGGCTAAAGTGGGCAAACGTTTGCTTCCATTTTTTTTTTCGTGCTTTTTTCGAAACAAATTATGAAGAAGAACAGCAGCAGATGCCAGTCCACTGTGCACTGTTGCTTGAACGTTTTTATACGTAACGCAGGATTCTTGGGAATTTTTTCCTGATTTTTCCGGAGCGATTTTTTTGATTCGACCTGAATTAAAAAATATGAGACAATTTCGGAAACTGTGAAGAGTTAGAGGACAGAGGTAAGTGAGGGGCGAACGTACGGGTGGTGATACCCGTATGTAACAAATTAATCGATATATTAAAATATGTAAAATAATAATTTAAATTTTTTCACTCGAGCAGTGTGTAATATACAACTATAAAACGTATTTGATGCAATCTCGCTGATTTAAATTAGATCCAACTCAAATTAGGATTTTTACGAATTAAAAAAAGTTCATGTGAAAATAGGGCCTATAGGGAGTCAAAATAAAAATCTGAAAAAAACTAGAGAATTATTTGTTCCACATTTAGAACCGATTGAAGGCCATCCAACAGAGAAATAAAAAAAAAAAAAACCTTTCAACGACCACCCTAATGTATATGTGCATGTGCCATCGCCACCTGGCGAGACCTCAGACCACGTGACAGCCTGGGTATACGGCAGTATGTCTCCCGGCACGGAGCTAGCACTAAGTTGGAACGGATCTAATAATAACTATACTCCAAACTATTCTCCAAACACCATGCTAGATTGGTAAGAAAAGTGTAGGAACGAAAAAGTAGTGTGGAGTAATACGGGCGGGTGAGAGATAGATGTCGGCAACCGAGCAACAAAAAAGAAAAGGAAAGCGAGATGCGAGTAAAGAGGGTGCTCCGGTGGTGTCGGCGGTGTATAAATTGACGAAAGTAGGCGTAATCAAAAAGCTAAGAGAAAGAGGCCAGGCCGTAGACGAATAAGAGTCGATAGACAAATTGAGAAAAAAATTAGTGAAGTGTGTTCGAGACAAAATTCCAGTAACGGCGCGAGTGGTAGGGTGCGAAGTTGTTGATTTGGAGAGTTTGTGTATAGGAAAGCAGCTTGCGCGAGACCTAGTGTGTGCAAACAGTGAACAAGGACAGCGTGCTATGGATTTACCAAAGCTGCTATCGTTCAATTTGAAAGATAACGACTGGGAGGCGTTCGCGGAAAGATTGGAAGTATACTTCGAAGCACAGGAGACCGCTGAGAACAAGAAAACCGAAATTCTGTCGATGTTGATAGACAATGACGCGTACATGCTAGTACGCGACTTGTGTGCGCCGGTCAAACTGAAAGAGAAGACGTATGAGGAACTCCCGGCAATGATACAACCACATTTAGCGCCGAAGCCGTCAGAGGCCATGGAGCGTCATAAATTTCACCAAACAATGCAAACGGCGACCGAGACGGTAGCTGAGTTTTCGGCGCGGCTAAAAAAAGTGTCACTGCACTGTAATTTTTCAGGAGTAAAAATAGCGCTTCGTGACCAGTTGGTGTGCGGCCTACGGGATTATGTGACAAGGGTCACATTATTCAAAGCAAGCGCATTAACGTTCGGTGCAGCATACGAAACAGCCGTGGCACAGGGGGAAGCAGCGAAAAATGCCACGAACGGTGAAAACAGGCGGAAGACCATGGCCGGAACTGCAGATATCAATTACGTACGAGCAGCGACGAGAGGTGGCGGAAGCTACGGCAAAGGAAGAGGCGGCCAAGGATCGTGGACGAGAGGAGAGCGGGTGCAAGAAGGCCCGATAGGGAGAAAGATAAGACAAGCAAACAATCGAGTAACGAAGAAATAAGCTGCTACTGTTGCGGGAGACCGGGACACTTGGCAAGAGGTTGTATTCATCAGCAACAGACGTACTCGAAATGCAACCGCAAGGGTCATCTGGCAGCGGCATGCTGGAATAGGCGCTAAGCAGGGCAGCAGTCTGTGCGGTACCTGGCAGGCGAACCAGAAGAGGAGGATCCGATCGACGAAGAGGAAGAAGCGAACCGCGGATGTTTTCACCTGCTTGCGTGTACGCTATTACCATGACAGTCAGAAGAAAAAACATGTATGCATTGGAAGTAAGGCAAGGTAGAATAGTAGCGGATCCAATGTATGTAGGTTTGAAAATTGACAAGGTACCAGTAAGAATGCAAGTAGATGCGGGCACGTTTTTGGTAGTAATGTCAGAGCAGACAAGAAAGAAATTATTTCCAGGACATGAGGTCGAGCCGACCCCAGTCACGTTGGACGGGTACACGGAAAAAATGTTGGGCAGGCGACTGCACTACCACATAGTCGCGCAGCGCCACCGCATATTCGGTGCGGCGGCATAACCAGATTCGGGCGAGCAGCTCGCCCGCATGTCGCTTCACCCACGTTATGGGGCTACAGCTGCACCGAAACGGGCGAGCTGCCTGCCTGCAAGGGACTGCAGCAGCACCGAACTGTGGTCGTACAACGCTCCGTGCTTTCGGGTGAGCGGCCGTAGCTGTTGAGCGCGCGGCTCACCCGACATTTTTTCCGTGTATGGATATAAGTTACCGTCGGGAGGAGTGTTGAAAAAATTTAAAAATGGAGTACGGAGGAATGATAAAACGTTTAGATTGTTATATCGTAACAGCACGAGGCCCTACTCTAATAGGTAGACGTAGACAATGGCTTGCCGCTTCCGGTGAATGGCCTTTAGGGTTGAAGGGGGGGAGTTAAAAAAAAAGTAATAACAAAAAGAATGTGATGAGTCTGACATTGAAAGAGAAATCGATACAGGCGGAGATAGAGGCAAGATACCTCGCACTATTTGGAAAAGGGCCGGGGCTGTTCACTAAGGGATGCATGAAAATAGTGTTCAAAGAGAACGCGAAACCGGTAGCATGTACGGAAGGCTCGACACATACCGTTTGCGTTACAAGAAAAAGTAGAGAAGGATTAGATTAGATTAGATTAGATTTATTATGCCATGGGACAAGTCCCCTATGGCAGCAATACAAAATACATGTATAAATCAGAATCGGTTATAAATAAATATAAAGACAATAAGCAAAAGGCAAGAATGGTAATAATGTGAGTGCAAAAATGAAAGCCAATAAAGATAAAAATAACGAAATAAGTAAGGGATACAGTCTAATAACAAAGTAATGAACTAATAACTAATGGGCGAGTAGACAAATAGGCTGATCGACAAATAGCGAGTAGCTAGAAAAATAGGTAAATAAATAAGTGAACAAATAAATACAAGTACCAAATAAATAAATAGGTAGGTAAGTAGCCAGCATCAAGAATAAGAAGGATACAACACATAATGAATAATAATAACCAAATAAACTAAAGAACTAATGACCAGCCTAACTGCCTCACTGACCAAGCACAGTTCAGTGCAAGAGGGAGTTATAGGTAGCAACCTCGAGGCCATACAGGTGGGCATAGAGTCTCGACCTAAAGACCGGGAGGGACCCAGCACTAACCACCGAGTAAGGGAGAGAATTCCAAAGGTTAGACGCAGCCACCACAAACGGCCTCTGGTAAAGAATCGACACTGGGAACTGGGGAACTGGGAAAGAATCGACACTAGCAAATGGGCCACTCCAATAGTACCCATAGTAAAATCGGACGGGTCGGTAAAATATGTGGAAATTTCAAAATAACGCTAAATCCGCAAATCATAGTAAACAAGTATCCGTTGCCCGAGATCTTCGCGGCACTCCAAGGGGGGCAAACATTTTTACAAATATATCTGAAGCACGCGTATA
This sequence comes from Tenthredo mesomela, assembly GCA_943736025.1. NCBI lineage: Eukaryota > Metazoa > Arthropoda > Insecta > Hymenoptera > Tenthredinidae > Tenthredo > Tenthredo mesomela. The sequence continues at coordinate 14,990,742 of OX031014.1, read as the reverse complement.
TGCAAATGCCAGTCGAAAAAGAGTCGACGCCATGCTTCACAATCACGACTTACAAGGGCTTATTTACATATTTACATACACAAGATTAGCAGAAGGAGTGGCGTCAGAGGCTTTTTCCGCGGTGAGGTATATAACTGAGAGCGTAGGAGTACTGGACTTTCGAGTGGTGGCTACGGCAACCGCCAAGGATAAGGTCCTAAAGGAAGTTATGAAATTTATAAAGGAGGGATGGCCACAGAGTGACGTAAAGCTCGAGAGTGCCCTCAGGTCATATTATTCGCGACGAATCGAGTTGACGTTGGACCAAAACTGTGTAAGGTGGGGAAACAGGGTAGTAGTACCAGCGCAAATGCGAGGAACGGTAATGAAAGAGCTACATGCTTCCCATTCAGGCATTGTAAAAACAAAAATGTTAGCGCGTTCGTATGTGTGGTGGCCAGGAGTGAATAAAAATGTAGAAGAAGTAGTAAATGCCGGCGAAATCTGCGGAGAGAATCGTAACAAGCCGGCGAAAGTACAATTGACGCCCTGGCCATAGCCGGATAAAGCGTGGTCGAGAATTCATCGCGATCTTGGGATCGTTTGGAGGTCACATGTTCTTGATAGTCATTGATTCGCACTCGAAATTGCCGGAAGTAATAAATTTCGGGAACTGCACTACGGCTGCGAAACTAAGGCTGCCATCCCATGTAGGGCCAGAACGGAAAAACGGAACGGAATCTAGTGACTTTTTCCATCTATTGCGTGTATGTACCCTGATGGGCCAGTTCAACGATTTTCCAACGTATTTCTAACCGTTGATATCCCGTTGAGAAATCATTGGACGTCAACGGATGAAGTACGTTGAAGATCAGTTGATTTGTTTCAAATCCAATACTCTTTTCCAACGACTTTTTCATTGCAAACCTGTTGGTAGCGTTATAAACATGTTGAAGGTGCGTTGGAAGCGCGTCGGAGGTGCGTTGGACACGCGTTGGTACCGGCTCCGTGGCCGGTATATCGTTGGAAACCTGTTGGAAGCGTTGAAAACACGTTGAAGGTGCGTTGGAAGCGCGTTGGTACCGGCTCCGTGGCCGGTATATCGTTAGAAACGCGTTGGAAACCTGTTGGGAGAGTTGGCAACTCGTTGGAGGTGCGTTGAAAACGCGTTGGAATCCTGTTGGGAGCGTTGGCAATGCATTGGAGGTTCGTTGGAAACGCGTTGGAGGTGTGTTGAAAACGCGTTGGAATCCTGTTGGGAGCGTTCGCAACAGCCTTCCAACGCGCTGTTAAGGGGAAATGAAAGCTGATTGTTGCGCGACAGGGTGCCATCTATCGGATTGAAATTTTCGTTTTCGTTCCTTTTCGTTTTTTGGAAATCCAAGAGAGTCATGCCCTCCGTACACTTCTTCTGCTTCATTGATATCAATTTCACATCGATCGGATGTGTTTTAGCTGAGAAACGGGCTCCCGAAAATTCCAATCCGATAGATGGCACCTCGTCGCGCGGAATCAGCTTTCATTTCCCCTTAACGACGGGCCAACGCGGTATCTAATATTAGTGATCCAACAGATTTCCAACGCTCGCCCAATCCAGCGATAGTTGTCCTCCAACGCGCTGTCAACGACAAGCCAACGCGGTATCTAATATTAGTGAGCCAACCGATTCCAAACGCTTGCCCAACTTGCCGATAGTTGTCCTCCAACGCGCTGTCAACGACGAGCCAACGCGGTATCTAATATTAGTGAGCCAACAGATTCCCAACGCTTGTCCAACTTGCCGATAGTTGTCCTCCAACGCGCTGTTAACAACGGGCCAACGCGGTATCTTATATTGGTGAGCCAACAGATTTCCAACGCTCGGCCAATGCGGCAATAGTTGTCCTCCAACGCATACCCCGGCCTTACTGTGCTCTTCGGAGCAGGCCCAGCTCTAAGTGACAATTAGTGCGACCCGAAATCCCCTCGGTCTACCTGAAAACGGTCACTCGTCCTTACCTGGAAGTGCGATGGTAGGGGCAGCGTTCAGGAGAAATAAAAGGAACTAAGGGGTGTGCGGTCTATTTGGGACGGCAACAACTGCGTAAGACCGTTCAGGTCTTTTCATACTTGCATATCCCCACTCATACCTACTAAAATCCAAGAAATAGCATTAAAAGGATTACTGCCGGTGAACGGGTTAAGTGGATTAACAGCTTAGACTCTTTCGACTAATGAGTGTGCCGGGGTATGCTCCAACGCACTGACAACGACGGGCCAACGAAGAACTCGCGTCCAATACAATTCCAACGTCCACAATGTTTTACCAATATATGATCAACGATATCTCAATCACCTCAACACATTTCCAACGACAATTTCGTTGAATCGGCCCATCAGGGTATATACACCGACACATACAACGTTCCGTTCCGTCATTCCGGATTCCGGTGATCCGGGCCTACATGGGACGGCAGCCTAATAGAAGAGTTCCGGAAACTGTTCGCGAGATTTGGGCTACCGCGCCACTTAGTTTCAGATAATGGGCGACAGTTTGCAAGCGAAGAGTTCGGCGATTTTCTTAAAATATCGGGAGTCAAACATAGCTTCTCCCCTCCTCACCACCTAGCTACGAACGGCACGGCGGAAAATTTTGTACATACGTTTAAAACGAAAGTCAAAAAAATTATGAGAGAAGGAAAATCGTTGTATCATGCTGTCAATATTTTCCTATTCGACTACCGTAGTATGCTGCACAGCACGACCGGCAGACAAAGAGCTTATACGGCGCGATTACGTGGAAATTACAGGTTCTAAGCGCGCAGGCGCTGATTTATTCGAATCTTACGCAGGACGCCAATTTCAGACTCGGCATGAATATCCCTAGAGTCCGTCTGCTATTTGTTTCCGATTGTTGTCAAATACAAATGGCGGCAGACCGTGGCAGGAATAGGTTATGTTTGTTGTGAATCCACCAAAAGTTGGTGGAGTTGCTGGCGCGATTCTGCCGGCTGATGATCTTCGAATAAATCTTAAAGTTCGCGCGCTTGGGGCCTGTAATTTCCACATAATTGCACGTTAGAATAGAGTCGGAAAAAGAGCTAAAATGCAGTCACCTGCTTAGAAAGACAGAAAAGACCGGGGGGGGGGGGGGGGGGGGGGGGGGTGTCACTGGTATCTCTGTTTAATACCGCATGCGCAGTAATTTTAGAAGGGAAATAGGGACTAGGCAAAAGGGGAAATGAGTGGAAAGTCTCTGCATGGCAAGCAACGTCCGCTCCCCCACCCGGGTCACGACTTTGGGTGCGCAACATTAGTAGAGGATAGATGTGGCCGCCCAGTCCAGTTGTTTGTCTCTTTTCATTGGAGCACCACTTCCACTTACGTAGGCTCATATGGGTATCCTACTCTATGTCTATAAGCTCTTTGCCGGCAGAACACCCGCATGTCTCCTTCACAAAAGAGAACTGCAGACGCGTTTCGACCTTCTCATGCCGTCACTTCAAAACGACATTGAGCTAAAACAAATGAAGCAAATTGAAGCGAAGGCGTCGGGGAAAAGAGACGGTTTCACAGTAGGGGATTTAGTATAGGCAGAAGATCACAGGCGAAGAGAATCGAAACAAGCACAGGCGAAAGTTTCGAAAATCCTGTTACCAGTGACGTTTGAAGTACAGGTGACACCTGATCTCACGTGGAAGAGACACGCGAATCAATTGAGACCTACTCTCTTAATTTTTTGCTGAAAAACTCACTCTCAACATGGAGTGAACATGTGATGAGAGAACGTGTGTCCAAATATAATACAATCTTTTATTTTCAACATTCCTTAAATATTATTATAAACACATACCAATTGTTCAATGTTCTATAGGTTACATTAAATAGTCCACACGCATTTGCGGAATACTTATCACTCAAAGGGATTTGCAGTGAAGCAATCGAAATGCTAAAGGGTAAGTCCAAGATTAATTCATGGTCAACGAAAAAAAAAAAAAAAATACTTTGAAATACAATACTTTCAACAAATTCATTTTTAAAACATAATTTTTGAAATGGTGTGCGTAAAATAAAACATTTCGATACAGTGTCTCTTGCTGTTTTCAAAATGATACTTTTCGATACAGTACGACACTATAACCATATAGCTGTAACGAAAATGAACAATAGAATCGACCTTATCACGGACGTAGCTCCGTAAAATAATTTTAAATTATTACGTGTGATCGCTGCACGAGGGCCGGTGAAGTCGGCCCGAGTGTCGCACCGATCACACGTAATAATTTAAAATTATTTTACGGAGCTACGTCCGTGATAAGGTCGATTCTATTGTTCATTTTCGTTACAGCTATATGGTTATAGTGTCGTACTGTATCGAAAAGTATCATTTTGAAAACAGCAAGAGACACTGTATCGAAATGTTTTATTTTACGCACACCATTTCAAAAATTATGTTTTAAAAATGAATTTGTTGAAAGTATTGTATTTCAAAGTATTTTTTTTTTTTTTTTTTTTTTTTCGTTGACCATGAATTAATCTTGGACTTACCCTTTAGCATTTCGATTGCTTCACTGCAAATCCCTTTGAGTGATAAGTATTCCGCAAATGCGTGTGGACTATTTAATGTAACCTATAGAACATTGAACAATTGGTATGTGTTTATAATAATATTTAAGGAATGTTGAAAATAAAAGATTGTATTATATTTGGACACACGTTCTCTCATCACATGTTCACTCCATGTTGAGAGTGAGTTTTTCAGCAAAAAATTAAGAGAGTAGGTCTCAATTGATTCGCGTGTCTCTTCCACGTGAGATCAGGTGTCACCTGTACTTCAAACGTCACTGGTAACAGGATTTTCGAAACTTTCGCCTGTGCTTGTTTCGATTCTCTTCGCCTGTGATAAAATAGCGCATTGCATTTGTTTCGTTACTTTCATTGTACAGACAACTATGTATATGACGCAATGCAAGATATTCTTCCAGGAATCGGTCCGATTGAAATAAAATTAGCTCTGCATCATTTAATTTCAGCCGACGAATACGATTTGAATTTGGATACATTCAATTCTCAACTTCATTTATTCCAATATGGTTTACCGGATACTAAAAATAAACCAATTTCTAATTTTTCAATGTCGTCTATCATGAACTTCAAAAATCATACAATTTCTTGTCAATTTTTGTCTTCTGAGAATTTTACCATGTCTTGTGTCTGATATAGTTCCAGAAGATGACGAATATTTGTCAATAATTCTGCTATTAAATAGAATTACAGAAATTGTATTTGCACCTTAGCTACGATTATCTGTTCTACTGTACTTATCAGAACTGATTTTTGATCATGAAGCTCTTTTCAGAAAATTGTTTCCAGATATAAACCCGATCAATAAACATAATCATTTGCGTAATTACAGTGAGTGCATTAAAAAAACGGGTCCGCTACGTTGGCTGAGCGGCTTTCGTTTCGAATCCAAGCATGGTTTATTCAAAAAACATGGGAGTATTTGTTGTAATTATAAAAATCTTCCTAAAACAATGATGGCTATTAGCCAAATATCACAATGTGCCATATGAGGAACTGGGCAATCTCCAAGAGATAGGTTAGAATATCCAAATGGAGAATTCAGGTTATCAATACTTTTAGTAGAATACACCTCAATGAAATTGGCTTGAAAGATGACGATCATGTTCTGAAAGTTAATCGAATTGTTGCTTATGGTATCGAATACCGTCCACAATTGAGGGGATGGGCGGAATAACGGTATAACTCGGAAAACATAGTTTTGAGATAAATGAGAAAAACGTAAGAAACTACGATAAACGGAACATATCCTGATATAATTCAACATAGCATGGTAGTACATAATAATGCTTCTGATTATATAAATAGAACCACAAAAAGTTCAAACCCTTCACAATGAACGAATAATTAAATTTTTGAGTTATACCGTTCTTCCAGATAACAAGGCTGTTTTTCACTCATCTCACATTTTATTTACACAAAAAAAATTTAACAATGAGTACAAACAGTTTAGAAACTGTTTATAGCTGGGGCATTCCATGCCAAATCGACCTGGTCCTGACCCTCGACCTCTCATATTTGGTCCGCGATTTTTGTATCATTCTTCTGATTCTGGATAGCAATCGAATTTTTATTCTGATTTTTCAAAATAAATTTGAGCGCGTCGTGAATTTTCAAAGTTTTTTTTGGCCACACCTTGATGGCCGTAATCGGAAAAACTGGAAAATTTCTAAAAAATTCTGTGTCAGAAATGAAAATTTTTAATCAAAATTCATAATGCTTGGACTGTCGCTTCATTGCATTTTTTTTTTCGGCTTTTTTCGAAGAAAAAAAAATTTGACAAAATATAAACGGTGATCAATAGGGGAGACCGGGGCGGAACGGCCCACCTAACGTTTGGAGCAAATTTTTGATGTCTCAATGATGAAAATTTTTTTTTTTCTCAACTAGCAACCGTTTAATCAAACATTTTTGTAACCAAATTTGCAAATGTAGATGGTCTAAAATAATATGTTTCGTTTGTTATATCAATAAACTAAAAAAGTGTCTTTAAGTCCGTTCCGCCCCGTACACAGGGCGGAATGGACTTCGTTTCTTTTTTAATTCCTTCGATGACACATCTTACTAATAAGCTTTGCTTATCAAAATCACGTATCATCTACAAACGAGAAAGACAAAACATGCCGTAGAATTCGTCAAATGAAGAATAAAAAGCGACCGGGGCGGGACGGACTATACCATAGTAAACCGAGTAAACCATTCCGCCCCAAACGCATATCTATTGAGAAAATATTCAGTAACCATCGTAAACAATTTTTCCTTACAACTGCATTGTACACAAAGATAGCTAAGAACATGCTGATTCAAGTGGACAAAACGTTGATTGTAAAGAAAAAAAGATGACAGATTTACTTTAGTTGAAAACGGTCCAGAAAGTTATAATAGAACAGCGAATTCGCTGACTTTTATAGGCAGACTACGTAACTGGCGCACGACAACAATTGCAACCTTACTAAACGATAACAGACATTGTTTTAGTAAACACTTGTCAGTCTCAGTGCCCTATAGCGCCTCTAGACGAAATTAGACCACCGAGACCGTTCTGCCCCGGTAGCCCATTCCGCCCCGGTCTCCCCTACACCGTGGACTGCTGCTTGAATATTTCGAACGATAGCCGAGGATTCTTGGAAATTTTTTCAGATTTTTTTAAACATATTTGTATCTCAGGAATATCAACATGAAATTATGATTAAAAAACTAAAAAAACAGGTTGGAGCAAAAACCCCGACATCAGGAATCTTGGTTCAAAAATTTTTATCTCTGACAAAATTTTCGAGCATTTTTCCAGATTTTTCGACGACGGCCATAGAAGTGTTGGAAAAAATCTTTGTAAATTCATAACGCGCTCAATTTTACTTTGAAAAATCTGGAAAAAATTCTGATTATTCAGAGTCAGAAGAATGATACAAAAAATCGCCGACCAGATATGAGAGGTCGAGGGTCAGGACCAGCTCGATTTGGCATGGAATGCCCCAGCTTTATCGCTTTCTCCAATTCTACTTCACGTATTAACAGTTCAGTCCCGAATTTTGCAGATGATTCTCCGAATATATTTTTCTGATTAACACAGCTGCACTCAGAACAAGGTTTTGTTGACACAACCAAAATTTTGGTTATTATACGGTCAAAGAAATTTTTTTGTCCAGTCAACCAAAATTTTGTTGATACTACTAAATTTTTTGTTGATACTACTAAATTTGTTGTTAACACAGCAAAATTTTGGTTGACTAAACAAAAAAATTTTTTTTGACCGTATAATAACCGAATTTTGGTTGTTTCACCAAGACCTTTTTCTCAGTGTGCGCTTCGTTTGGCCCAATTTTATCAGAGTGCGGAGGTCATCTATTTTTGCCGATGATAAGCCTGTTGAGGCAACGTCCGAGATCTTTTGGATAATTTCGGCGCTATTAAAAATACGTTCCCATACCCGAAATGTTTCGCGCTCCGAGTGATCATCCAAAGGCATCACTCCGATGCTTCTATCTCATTTCATCTAAATATTTGGAATAACGGAATAACTCGAGCTATACCGTTCTTCCGTAAGAGCTGTTTAATTTAACCCTTCAATATTCAACCCATTTTCATCAAATAAATATCTAATGTAGATCTATGGTCACTGATCATTTTTATGCAATCTCCGGAAAAACGGTATAACCCGACTTATACCGTTATTCCGCCCATCCCCTCAATTATTTGTTGTCATGGAAGGAAACGGAGAAGTTACATTTGGTCGTATTAAAGAAATACTGATTCTGAACAGCAAAAAAGTCTTACTGTGGTGTGAAGAATGGAATGCCTTGTGGCTACATAAGAATCGCTCAATGCTTATTGTGTAGGACAGGGTTCAGATTATAGACTGCTCGACACTGATGATTTGTGTGATCCTGAACCGTTATCGCTTTGGCTCGATTATAAAACAAATTACTCGTACATCTGTCTTCGACACATGGCCCTTCAATCAATTATTGATTTTCATCGCATATTGTAACTTTACGGGTGTCTAGCGGCACCGTAGGTGTGGCGCACTGGTCTGTTAGTCTGAGTTCTTTACTCTTGTAATATTTTTAGAGACCCCTGCTAATCAAGTATCTAGTAATGCCTATTGCGGACTTGAGCTACCGTGTAACTAAAGCCGCCTCCCCACAGACCTGAGTACGCTGAGCGCACTAAGGCTGCACTTTACCCACCTAACGTTTATATTTTAGTTTAGTTAAGGTTATTTATTCCTCGTCTCAGACCTGAATCGCTTGGCGACTAAGGATGTATCAGACCTGGGTGAGTCTAGAACCCACCAAGGCTGTACCTAGCTGAACCGTTAAGATTTGAATCTAGAAGACCTGGAAATGGCGGATAAAGGAGTCTGCATCAATTTTACTCACTTTTAGTTTAACCAAAAATCATTTATCCATTTATCATTAATCTACGGTTGCAACCAACAAAAACTGTATTTACAATGTTGCTTAATGTTACTTGACTTACGTTGTCTTTGGTTTATAATTCGTTATGCGAAGCTTTACATATGATTTCGTATATTAACTTTACGTGAGGAATTTAGGTTTATTGAAAATGAGAATAATTTGAACGCTCCTCGAATTGGTATAATATTGCTGTAACTATTATCCAAAAGAAATATGTTGAAGTTAACAGAACATTAGGCGCTCTGCCTTGAATGTCTGATCAAGAATGACAGTGAGACAACCTGGTGCCTAGGAATTGCTATTTGAAAATGAGTAGCGGTGAGCCAACTCTAGGCGCTATGCTATAGACTGCTGCTGAGCTGAGCGGCGTCCTGACTTATACAGGGTGTAAATCTTAACTCTGTACATACTTACAGGGTGTGTAGGTGTTTCGACCCAACATTTTATTCAGCTGTAGACAACTGTACATATGTACATATGTTACACCCTGTATACTCGTCGTGACGTCACTCAGCTCGTCGTAACGAAGAAGCTTTTAGGTCGTTCTCGTCTCTCGCAACGGCTAGATGGTTTGAAATGTAACCGCTCAGGCCTAGGTACCCTGGCACGTTACAATATAGACTATCTGTCATGAATTTATATACAATTCAGATCTCCCATGTAAATTTTTATTCCATCATACTTTGCTTTCAGGAAGTAAATATATTATTATACTCATATATCCATTTTCATAAACTATCCACTACTTTTGTCCTTCTCAATTCATTCACACGAAGATAAAGGCGTCGATGGATAGGCGTTCATATCCATAACAGAAACCGATCTAAATGATCTCAAGATGAAAACAGGCACAAAAAAGTGGATCATGAGTTTAATACAGACGGCAAACCAAGTCGTGATTTTAAAAAATTATGTACTCAATGGAACTGACTAACAACATCGATCCCATGGGTGTTTCAGAGTTTTCTTCGTATGCTTATAGAAGTGCATCATCATTGCTCGTGGGTCGGAGAAGGGTAGTGATATTGGATCTGAACATACCACAAGCGACGAATTACTGGAATTAAATGAACAAGAAAAAATTGTATCCACAGACCTTACTCCAATGAAGGTGTTCAAGCTCACATCGTCAGCTACGGTTTCCAACAAAAATTTTAACCAAGTAAACAGATACTTGAGTTTCAATATGATTGTACTTGCATATAAACAGTATATACAGGGTGTCCCAGAACTAAGTGCAATAAATGATAGGGGTAATAGAGGGGGCCGAGCTGAGTAAATTGACCCAAAGAATATGTGGCCTCCGAGTCCGCGTTCGCGAGATACGATCGGTTAAAAAAACGCATTGGGCGCCGGCATGTAGGCAACCGCGGACACAGCAGGCAGCGGTTCGCAGTCTTTTTGATAAGCGCGATCTTTCTAAAGCGAGTCATAACACTTTTGAATTCGAAAATTTCAAACAAAAATACTTTTGATATGAAATTTTATTATGGAAACAAGTAATAATGTTGTGTTTGGCGGAAAATCAATGTCGAAAATGTTTCTGTTTGAAATTTTCGAATTCAAAAGTGTTATGACTCGTATCAGAAAGATCGCGCTTATCAAAAAGACTGCGAACCGCTGCCTGCTGTGTCCGCGGTTGCCTACATGCCGGCGCCCAACGCGATTTTTTAACCGGTCGTATCTCGCGAACGCTGACTCGGAGACCACATGTTCTTTAGGTCAATTTACTCAGCTCGACCTCCTCTATTACCCCTAACATTTATTGCACTTAGTTCTGGGACACCCTGTATATTAGCTTTGTATACTGTATCTCAATTTTGTACAGGTAAAATTTAAGGTGAGACTATGGGTTGAAGAAAGCGATGAGAAGCAAACGCGAACACCTACTCTCGTCAGCATTCTAGACTCAGGTATCGTCCAAAGTAACCATCGACAAGAATTGGTGAGGATAGCATGCGCGGGATTAGAGAAATTCAACGGCAACTTGTAAGTCATTATATATAGGTATTATCTCTCATGTTGGCATTGATCTTTTTTCCAACGCATATTGCTCTGTATAATTATAATTACTTTACTCAATATGTGACTCAAGATATCCGTCAAGTAACCTGAGAACACAACTTGCTAAAAACATAATTGATGATTTTCCAGAACTGCGCTCACTGCGTGAAGGATACGTAAGTGATACCGCAATTCTATAACACTGATCGAGAAAATAGAAGTTGATGACTAACACTTTTTGTTATAAATATTCAGACCATACGGGTGAAATTAAGTCCTATAAGAAAAAGATGAGCGCCATGTATTGAAACAAGCATAAAAAGGTTTACATGCATAGCAAGCAAACTACAGTCGAACCTCGGGCACTGACAGAGCTCGGGAAACATTCCCTCGGGTACTGACAAAATAACCTAACTTTCCCGCGAACCAATAGCAGCGTTAGGCCAGGGCCGTAGTCATATTATTCCGAATCGGTTCCTAATGTTTTTTTTCTTCTTTCTACTACAATCATTTCTAGCCGAAGAATTTTCACATATAATACCACAAGAGCTTCAAAATTATCAGGTATTTCCCGATAGGTGCGTTGCAAACAAATGAAGGAGTCAAGTTTTTCAGTTTAAAAAATTACGAGCGCGAAGCGCGAGTGATTTTTCTGAAAAACTTGACGAGTTCGTTTGATTGCAGGGAACCTTGAGGGAAATACCCGATTAATTTTGAAGCTCGAGTGGTATTCGGGGGATTATTTTTCCATCCGAATTTCGGCCCATAGAATTGCATCATGAGACAAAATCCATAGTTAAAAATCAAAATTTAAAGGTCACAGAATCATAATTATAATTTAATCTGTCAGATTCGATGGAGCGTTAACTGTATTGGAAAATCTTTTGTTTTTTATATATAGCTAACATGAAAAATTACCGCGGTGAAAGCACACGTGAAATTAGCAGTGGAATTGTCAAAATTATCAGTTAAATATCGTGTAGGCTATGCAAAATAACATCGAATGGTGCGATTCTATTGGCTGAAATTCGGATGGGAAAAATAATCACCAAGATTTGACGATAACCGTTTTCATATACTAATATTTTTCAACTTCAACTACATACATATGTAAAGAACAACGGCACAATCCCGTAAAGAGGCATAATGTAACACGCGCCGGTTGCTGGTTGACACGTTTGATTGGAGGTTATGTAGCCTCGAGACTGAGGGCTCCCTACAAAGCGCACCATTCGGTGACGGCCCTAGCGAGAAGGTATAAAGCTGTCAGTGCCTGAGGTAAGATCTCTGTCAGTACCCGAGGTAAGGCAGTGCCCGAGTTGTCAGTGCCTGAGGTTCGACTGTAGTGAACAGCTACTCGATAAGGAAATATTTGAATTCAAGATAAATTGAACAAATTAATCAAAATAAGAATTAACACAAGCAAGCTACATGCGTGAGCTTTGGTTCAGATAGATGTGCGATGCTCACGCGAAGCCTGCTTGTGTGAGTAGTTATAAAACGAATTTATACTTTCACAGGTATCGGAGCTTGTTTTCAGAATGCCTAATGAGTCTAACAAACAAGAAATCATCAGATTAATAGACGAAACTCGGCCCAACAGGCAATAAGTCATAGCAGACTATGAAAACAATAAAAATTTGACACTGGCAAGCATTTTCACAACGTACCCAAAGTTCAAAGATTACAACGGAGAATTGGTAATTTATTAAGCTGATGGAAATATAATATTCCAGTTGGCGACATTGGGATTCAAGCTTTTGATATCCCGAGTCAAAATTTAGCCCCTATTTTGATCCTCTCAGCATCTACCTCAACCTCTTTAGACCCTGCTATCACCTCAAGCGCCTATTTTGAACCTCGAGGCCCTCCGTGGCCAAAATTTAGCGCCTACTTTAGTACTCACAGCGTATATATGCACCTCTTTGAACACCGATCGACCTCAAGCGTCCGTTTAGGACCTCCAAGTCCTCCGCAGTTAAGCTAGGAGCACAAACTTTTCGTGTCCCGTGTTTCGCCTCACCTACAGGCGCCACGATCGCTCACACATGGCTATGATTGGTCGGCGCAGCGTGTGAGTGACTGTACACAGGTCACGATCTCCGTAGGTGAGCCGACACGAAGAGTTTGTGCTCCTAGCTTTATAATTGAGGACCTATTTTGATACTCGCAGAGCTCGATCAAGTGTCGAGTATACTCGAATGACAATATTGAAAACTACACCGAGAAAATGATTTATTTAAATCTGGACTTTGTTTAAATTATAATTTTCTCCAAGTAGATTTGCATCTTTGGCAACCCAATTTCTTTCGTTACAATAAAAAAATGGATAATTTGCTTCAAAAAAATCTCCAATTGGCGGAAACGGAATCTACGGAATAAATATATTTAAACTGAACAAATTTTCTTATCGTTACAAATATAGTTTGGTTGCCACGGCTAAAAATTTACTTGCAGCAAATACATTTTTGCAATAAGTCAAAATTCAAACAAATCGTTTGAGTGGGTGCCCGTGTAGAAATTTGTTCAGTAATCAGGCTTAATTGACAACACAAAGGCGCCTATCAGGATCAGTTGTGGATTCCACAATAATAGATCCCAATATCACTGCTCGATCGGTCTACCGGATTTGGAAAATATGAAATATGTAGGTTCACTGTTAGAAAAAAAAAAGTTCCAGGAGATCCAGTAAAATTTTTACGGTAATTTCAACACTGTTTTTAGTTCTTGCGACAGAAGGTTTTGCCACTTTGAGTGAATTTATGTTGTCTTAACTAAAAAAAGAATGGTCGAAATAAACACAAAAATTATAGTGGAACTTCGGAAACATTTTTTTTACAACAAAATGTCATATTTCATTCGAATAAACACATATGATCGCGTAAACAAAAAATATATCATATAATATTCAGTAATTAATCGTAATAAAATATGCAAGGACTTCAATCTAGTCCTGCAAATGCAAAATTTTGATGTCATTGAAATATTTCGAGTAATAACTTGACACTTTGATAAGCCCTGAACGAGTAGGAGAGTGTTGGGTTCTATGCCATATGGTAGTTTAGCGTAGTGGTTAGGGCGTGCGACTGAAAATCGAGCGGACGTGGGTTCAAATCCCGGCGGGGACTAATAATGCGGTGGTTTTTTCAATGGATGTAAAATGCGGTTTTTTCGATATAATGCGTAGGTTCGGTCAACTGACGATAAAATTCGTAAAATTTTCTACTTTTCTTCTACTATCACTACTTTTTGATTTCACGAAAATAAATTACGGGCTCCGATATGACGGCTAGCCCAATTTTCTACCGAGATTTCTACTAGGGAGCCGGGTTCCACGAGGTTCTCGCGAGGTTCTCGTGAGATCCTCATTTGACCCTAAAATGCTGCATTTGTCTGGTAACTACGAGTTTTAGGCGCTAAAGAGAGTTTCAATTCCCATACAAAATAAATCTCTCCAGACCCTCAAGAACCTCCCAACGGTGAAATTTTGAGGTTCTAAACAGGCGTTAAATTTCGACTCGGGATACTCCTAAAATTGCATTACTGCTTTGACCTGTAATTCGCACCTGACTGTAACATTTTCACTGATTGTCAGTAATTTTGGTATACTTATATAACTGCCATCAGTGACTTTCCACTGATTCGAATTCAGAGAGTAGGCTTTCTTCTCCTCCATTTCCCTGGTCTCACTGAATTCAAATGACATCTTCGGTGTCACAAAACACCGGTAAAGTCACAATACCTTGTGACGGGCCGACGGAGGGGGGGGGGGGGGGGGGGGGGGGGGATTTATTCCGGGCAGCTACGCGACTACAAAAATCGTTCACTTCCAACGTTCTATTTCGATTAGAGTTTGGCTATCAAATACAACTTCTTATAATCTAGCTTAGTCTAACTGAATTTACGGTATGTTGGGCACCAGGTACCTTCAGGTACCGCGGTACGAAAACGAAACTCCAAAAACGCAAAATGAAAGAATAATAATACTTATAATAATAATAATAAACGATGAAAGATATGTATGAAAACGCGTATTTTTGACACTTGGCGATACATATCGATCGGAATGATGGCGAGTTAGTTGTTCTCGAGAGTTTTTGAGGTATCGGTGACGGTTCAGAGATGGCGTGGCGCACGAATCTACGAGTCGGATCACTGTTAGATAAACTGGTCAAAATCGGCTGTCAGTGATAAATTCTAAAGTTGTCATAGAAAAATGTTGTTATTGTGGTCAGGATACACAGAATTAGTCTTCTGTGTATCCTGACCACAATAACAACATTTTTCTATGACAACTTTAGAATTTATCACTGACAGCCGATTTTGTCCAGTTTATCGAACAGTGATCCGACTCGTAGATTCGTGCGCCACGCCATCTCTGAACCGTCACCGATACCTCAAAAAGTCTCGAAAACAACTAACTCGCCATCATTTCGATCGATATATATCGCCAAGTGTCAAAAATACGCGTTTTTCATACATATCTTTTCTATTTCAGCATAAAACGGATATGTTTTGGGCCGTGCGTGTTCGTAATTGCCCACAGAATTGCGCGACGTATTTTGTTTCATTGATTTCGGTGCCCAGGCAGAGATATTCCGTTTAATAGCACATTTTTTCACGATGTTTTCAGGACTGGTGGAATTGCCTAGGAAAGCACCTTAATGGCGTCACCCTCGTTGAGGCTTGACCCAAGTACGCAATAAGAAATGAATCTCTTTTTATTTTATCAATCTATTATCAATCGAAGGGTTGTCTAGAGTTGGAATCTTACCTTAATTAAGGCTCTTTAGCACTCACTAACAGACGTTACTGAATCTACAAGATCTTAGGCTTTTTCAATTATATCTTCGGAACAAATAAAACAATTCAGGCTTTTCAAACAAAACAGGATTCTACGATACGATATCCAAGCAAGAAGTGAAGCGTCTAGCTCTATCTCTATGCAGATGCAATTTTGGGGCGTGGAGGGGGTTCTACGCATCTCATTAATGGGCGTATCTTCTTTCCGCTGAGTTTTGTCGCGAGCCGGACAGGGCCTTTTGGCACTTCAAGCTTTCGCCAGGGGGTTGTTAGATGGCTCGTCATGTTCTTAATTGTCGATATCCTGGAAGGCGGAATTACTGCAGTTTGGACGGGTGGACCAAGCCGGTACGGGACAGGTAGAGGAAGGGAGAAGGCTACTCCATGCGATTGATTCTTTATGCAGCGCTCTTCCAGGCATATCTCTGGATACGACGGCAGGATTCCCCCGGTTAATCACTCGAAGGCCGGGTGGCCCGCGAGGCCGGATGATCCGAAGGGATGATCGTGCTCGTTGTTTTCTCGGAACGGTACGGGACATATGAGATATAGGGAACGGGAAAAAGTATTAGTACATGAACTTATAATTACTACAATGGACCTTGGGCGCTTGAGCTGGGACTTCTCGCTTTGATTTCAGTATTCTATATTAAGGTGGTCACTTTGGTCTGGGGAAAGAGGAGATGGTTCATTTACGAGGCCTAATAATCTGCCTCGTTACAACCAATATATTGTAACATATCAAGCAGCCTCTGAATCAGATCGGCACGCGCACCAGCAGCTCAACCGAACGAAGAACAGCGTGACGTCATCGCGAGTATAAATTCGGCACTGTCAGTCAACTCGCGAGCATTTGCCGCCTGTCGGGGTATTCTAGCTTATTTCTACGTCAATTTTGTAAAATCATACGGGTGGTCTTCACCGGGTGATTACTTAGAGTCATTAAGGTGGTTCTTTACCTACTTCCCACCAAACTCGGATTTCAGAGAAGATTTTGAATACTTCTCGATGGGCAAAAAATCTGAAAAAAATCAAGCATGTAGAAGATCCTCGAGAGATTGATTTTGCATAATAATAATTCAAAAAAGTTATTAACAAATTGATGGAAAAAAAAAACTGTTCAAGAAATTAGCCCATGACCCAACTTTTTTTTTAGGTGAAATTTATTTGTTAATTTTTCTGAATACGTATGATTTTTTTCAGAATTTTGTTAAATCTTTGAAAATTGGGTTTTTCATACCTGACAAAACGCGATTTTCAAAGATTTAACAAAATTCTGAAAAAAATCATACGTATTCAGAAAAATTAAAAAATAATTTTCACCTAAAAAAAAAGTTGGGTCATCGGCTAATTTCTTGAACAGTTTTTTTTTCCATCAATTTGTTAATAACTTTTTTGAATTATCATTATGCAAAATCAATCTCTCGAGGATCTTCTACATGCTTGATTTTTTTCAGATTTTTCCCCCATCGAGAAGTATTCAAAATCTGCTCTGAAAACCACGTTTGGTGGGAAGTAGGTAAAGAACCACCTTAATTTCGAGTCAATTTCAAATGTAACACCTGTCGGGTTCATTTCAATAATTTAAAACATAGCAACGAGCAAATGCGGCATATCACTGTATTTGCTTAGTAGAGTCAAACTATCGTCTGTCGGGATAGCCGAAAACAAACATAGCATAGAAAAACCTTGTAAATAGATAAATAGCGAGAACGGTTAGAAATTCAAAAAATAGAAGTTAAGACTAGTTTTATTATTTCTTTTTGTATTCTATTTGATTTCATTATTCTTGATTAAATTCATAATTAATCACTGGATTTTCATCTGACTGACAATTTTCTAAAACCTTAAGAATTTCATGATCCTCTTTTAACCTCTTCCCGGCCACTGTCCCATATATGAGTAATTCCACGTCAGACCGGACAGCTTTCTGACCTCGATGTTACCGATTTCGCTATCATTTTTTTACGGTATCTATGGAACAAATGAATTCATCAAACAATTTTTTTTTTTTTTTTTTGGCCCCTATTTTCCAAGTTACACGGGGGTGAAATTCAGGAAAAAGAGCCAAAAATCGAAAACATACTCCTCTTCAAACGGTCATATCTTTGATTGTATTCATCCTAGAGACTTTATCCAAGAACCATTTCAAAGCTATTGAATGACACTATTATTAGTATATTACTCGCCTAGGGGGGGAAAGTAGGTTAACTTAAACTGCGTGTGAGATTGACACCCGAGCCGAAGGCGAGGGTGACAAAAACGCAGTTTAGGATGGCCTTTTTCACTCCCGTGTGAGGTATACTATTTTTCACCACCCCCTGGATCGGAAAGAACGACTTCCCGCTCACGCAAGGGACCGAAAGTCGTACTTTCCGTGCAGGTGTGGTGAAAATATATTTAGTGTACGTGTGGCTAGCATGAGAAAGCATCGGTGGGCATGTTCACGGTCATATCTTTGGTTGTTTTCATCCGAGAGACTTCTTTTTAGAACCATTTCAAAGCTATTGAATGTCACTATTTATATATATTTATTTAATTCTGCGGTAACAAACAATTCTATTTGTTATAAACAAATATATTATTCAAACGTAATTTTCAAAGCAAGGGCCAGGCGATAACATTCTCAAAAAAATATGAGCGTATTCCTTGATCAATTCTCTACAAAATCGTTAAGTCAATAGGATGGAGAACCGATGGCAACCATGTGAAAACGATTTATTTATAAGCGACGGCGCGCGCTGCCGCTGAAAGACCCGGCTCGGGTACGGTTTTTCGGTGTGCAGCGCGCGCCATCGCTTATAAATAAATCGTTTTAACATGGTTTCCATCGGTTCTCCATAAAATTGACTTAACGATTTTGTAGAGAATTGATCAAGGAATACGCTCATATTTTTTAAATAATTTTATCGCGTGGTATTTGCGTTGAAAATCACGTTTGAATAATATATTTGTTTATAACAAATAGAATTGTTTGTTACCGCGAAATTAAATAAATATATTATAATATTGTCATTCAATAGCTTCGAAATGGTTCTTGGATGAAGTCTCTAGGGTGAATACAATCAAAGATATGACCGTTTGAAGAGGAGTATGTTTTTGATTTTTGGCTCTTTTTCCTGAATTTTACCCCGTGTAACTTGGAAAATAGGGGCCAAAAAAAGAAAAAAAAAAAATTGTTTGATGAATTTATTTGTTCCATAGATACCGTAAAATAAATGATAGCGAAATCGGTAACATCGAGGTCATTTTTTGATTTATTTTGTCCGGTCTGACGTGGAATGGCTCATATGGAACAAAAGTTAAAGTAACCTCTAGCGCGCGTATGTTGTAGTATTATTTTTTTTTTTTTTTTTAATTTCCTGAAATATTTTTTTTTTTTTTTTAATTTTCTGAAATATTTTTTTTTTTTTTACGGAACCAAAAAATTCGGCCGGGAAGAGGTTAAAACAGCATTCCAGGTTTAGGTGCGCTTGCATCGATACTAATCGGTTGATTGGTATTTCGCTGCTTAGAACACTCCTAACTCTGGGTTTTCAGCTCTCTAAACCCTATGTGGCATACCGAGTGTGGCTAGATTTGATTGGTCAACGCCCGACAATATAAATTTATGCAACCCCCCACGGCCATCAGTCTATTTTCTTAAGGGGGTATAAACACCTTTAAATGGGTTGAATTTCTGAAAATCAATTTTCCTTTTTTTTTTCAACTTGAAGACTCTGATAAAGTTTAAAAAAATCATCATGTTTGGGGAGGGTTTGACCTTCATTATCCATATCTTACATCATGTATTACTTCCAGTCTAATAGTGGCTGCGCTGAAGACAGGAAAATACAAAATCACTCGGTTGCCGCAAAGAATCAGACCCAGCTTTGGACCGATCTTGGAATTTTTGGTTCTCAATTGTTCATAAGACATGCCTCTATCAGATGAACATAGAACTTTTTGATAAACCCATTTTTAGTTGAAATATTAGAAAAATAAACGAAATTTTTTTTCAAATTCAGAAAAAAAATCGAAAAAATTCAATAACTCAAGTAATTCTTGCAATATCAAAAAGTTCTATGTTCATCTGATAGAGGCATGTCTTATGAACAATTGAGAACCAAAAATTCCAAGATCGGTCCAACGCTGGGTCTGATTCTTTGCGGCAACCGAGTGATTTTGTATTTTCCTGTCTTCAGCGCAGCCACTATTAGACTGGAAGTAATACATGATGTAAGATATGGATAATGAAGGTCAAACCCTCCCCAAACATGATGATTTTTTTAAATTTTATCAGAGTCTTCAAGTTGAAAAAAAAAAAGCAAAATCGTTTTTCAGAAATTCAACCCATTTAAAGGTGTATATACCCCCTTAAATCATAAATTATTCAGAAAGACCTAAACGTTGAAATATATATATTAGACTGATTTGAGGTAACGACGATTTTTTCGTTCACTCTCGGCGTGCCCTAAAAACTTGAGAAGATAGTCAGACAAGATGTATGGTGAAATTTAGGGCCTCTAGAACGATGTTAAGGGGTGTCTCAACCAGGCGCGGATCTAGACTTTCAATTGGGGGGGGGGTCACGGTTCCGTCTGGAGTTCAGGCACAAAAACAATGTCAAAACACACCGAAAATTACGAATCGAAATTGGAAATTTTAGTTTTTTTTTCGTTCACTTAGGACGCAGGGGGGAGGGGGTCATGACCCCCGTGACCCCCCCCCCCCCCCCTAAATCCGCGCCTGGTCTCAACGGTCTTTTCGAATTCCCATCTGAATAACATAGGAAAATTTTTTCCCAATCGGTTGAATTGTACCTCATCGTATGGTACATCACCCACAGGGTGGATCGCCTGCAATCTGAGTTCATTAAGATTGGATCGAAGTGAGAAAAATCCGAATTTCACCCCCTGGTCAGATGGGATGAAACGAGGGAGGAAATACAATCAGAAAATTATTTTTTCATTGCGAAAATTCCAAAAAATTCTAAAAAAAATTCTAAAAAATTGGAATAAACGTAAAAGTACTCCTGAAAACTTCTATTCATGAGACAACCCGTAAAGATGAGATTTTATGATTTTTAAAAGCGATAAAAAATTATTAGTGATATTTTCCGTCACAAAAAAAATCATAAAATCTAATTTTTTGGGGGTGTGTCTCATGAATAGAAGTTTTCAGGAGTACTTTTACGTTTATTTCAATTTTTTGGAATGTTTTTTAGAATTTTTTGGAATTTTTGCAATGAAAAAATAATTTTCTGATTTTATTTCCTCCCTCGTTTCACCACATCTGACCAGGGGGTAAAATTCCGATTTTTCTCACTTCGATCCAACCTTAATGAACTCAGATTGCAGGCGATCCACCCTGTGGGTGATGTACCATACGATGAGGTACAATTCAACCGATTGGGAAAAAATTTTCCTATGTTATTCAGATGGGAATTCGAAAAGACCGTTGAGACACCCCTTAACATCGTTCTAGAGGCCCTAAATTTCACCATACATCTTGTCTGACTATCTTCTCAAGTTTTTGGGGCACGCTGAGAGTGAACGAACAAATCGTCATTACCTCAAATCAGTCTAATATATATTGTAACTTTTCGGATGATGAGCGTCACCAAAGGTGACGCGAACCGGTTGTTATAGTGTGTTCTTTACTCGATTTATATTTTTTATTGAGACTTCTACTATTAATTGTTAGCCGTGTCTATTACGGACTTGAGCTACCGTGTAGCTGAAGCCGCCTCCCCACAGACCTGAGTACGATAACGCACTAAGGCTGCACTCTACCCTCTTAACTTTTAAATATTAATTTATTGAAGTTAATTTATTCCCAAATAATAGCTGTGCCTGACCTGGGTAGATCGGAGATCCACCAAGGCTGTATCTAGCTTTCCGTTAAGATTTAAACTATAACCTGGAAATGGCGGAGGAAGGGGTTTGGCATCTGATTAACTTACTGTTTTTATAATATCCAAAATTCAATTATTTATTTATCAATAACTCTGGTTGCAACCCTATTTTATATTTACACGTTGCTTACTTACTAATTTTCTATTGTTCGACGGTTGACTTTTGTTTAAGTATTATTTTCTTTCTATTCATACAATGATCTTTCAATATTGGTTTAATTTTATTCTCAGTAACTATTTCTAATTTAGCCGAAGCTCTTATATTTTGATATTTGGAATGCTATTGGGGCAAGTGAATTTATAAATTCTATTTGACAAAGAGAAGCTATAGGATCACTAGGCGCTATGCCTTTAGTGTCCGAACAAAAGTGCGCAGTGAGTCAACCCGGTCGCTTTGCCGAAGATTGCTGGTGAGCTGAGCGGCGTCACGTCTTTTATACCCGTCGTGACGTCACTCAGCTCGTCGCTCGACCGTTGTGATTTTAAATGTAAACGTACAGGCTGGGGTAGCCTGGCACGTTACAATATATTAGGGTGGTCCTTATTTGGGGTGTTTTTAAAATTTTCTACGGACAAGGCGGAAAAGTTTGCAAATAAATTTAAAAATAAAGTACGCAAAAGTTGAAGTCTGGAGGTCAACTCAAAGTACTGCCTTAAGGCAGTGAATTTTCCCATTTGATTTACATAGGAACTCGGGCTCAATGCCTTAAAAGTTTCGAAGTTTCAAAATGCAAAAATTGTGATTTTCGGCTTTGAAACACAAGTTTTGACGTTCTGGAACTTCGAAACTTTTATCGCTGAAAATCGCCCAATTTTTTATGGAATACCCATGACTGTAGGGTGGACGTATGCCAAATTTCAGATTTTTCGGAGCACTATTAAGGCGGAGAAAAAAAAATAATGCATTGAGCCCGAGTTCCTATGTAAATCAAATGGGAAAATTCACTGCCTTATAGGCAGTACTTTGAGTTGACCTACAGACTTCAACTTTTGCGTACTTTATTTTTAAATTTATTTACAAACTTTTTCCGCCTTGTCCGTAGAAAATTTCAAAAACACCCCAAATAAGGACCACCTTAATGTATATGGAAGATTTTAACGATATATATGTTTGCAAGTCGTTATTCGACATACAACAGCTGTATCATAATGGGAGATTTCGACACAGTCATACTTGATACAGAAAACTTTGATGTAATATCTTATTAATTTCATCGACTTATCCAATTTGTACATGGTTAAACATTCCGCTACGCATCACGCAGGTCATTCTACTACTCAAATTTATTTATGCATGATTGATGACGAGAGCAGGCTAACATTTGATGAACACTATCCGGCACCGGTCCTGTGAAAACATCGAATATAATACAGTAGACTCTCAAAAGTTGCACGCTCGAAAGTTGCAAAGCCTTCTCCTCACGCGCTCGGGCGCTTCCCCCACTCCCGGCCGCCTGGTCTGTTCTGGGCGAAACGTAAACATAGTGGCCGGTGACAGAGAGAACGGAGGAGTGGGGGCCTCAGAAAGTTGTACATTTGCAGGGATTGGGTACTCCTACAGCCGGTTGGCTGTGCAACTTTTGAGAGTCTACTGTATTGAAATTCAGCGTCAACCACCGCAAAACGTGCGCAGAACTATAAGGCACTACGAGTGATAATAATTTCATGGTTGAATCCCTAACCGACACTCTAGTAAACGCGTATGATACCCCTGCGCCAGAAAGGGAAGTAACTCTTAAGCGACCACCGGGGCCCCCTGAGTTATTAAGGAAATAATGTACTCTAAGAGGACCTGACAGAGTATGACGAACAAAAATAAACAAAGGTGATAACTCCCTCTACGAGCGATTTAAAGAGCTTCGAAATGTAGTGCACTCGGAAATTAAAGAATCAATAAGACGCAATATTTCCTTGCGAATTTCCCAACGTTGCATGAGCATTGATCCACTTGGCGGCGCTCGAGATACTGACAGTCAGGTCTAGCAAAATAGCGTAGACAAGAAGAACAGATCATACCAATAAAAATATTAAGTGTTCCCTCCATCACTGTCACTGATATATATTATAACTGGATAGCCGATTGCGTATGGTTAGCATCTTAGACCATACAGGATGGACTGAGCATTGCCTATGCTGAAGCATTGTAAGGTTGCTGCTGGGTAATGAGAAAAGAACAGACGTGAACGCACGATACTGAATCGTTCGTCGGACAAGGAAGCAATAGTCCCTACTAGCGCTTATGGGTTACTCGGCAGCACCCCACTACTTCAATGCTCAGTCCATTCTATATGGTCTAAGGTTAGCATGGAAATACCGTGCTCCTATTAGAAATCCGGAAGTCGCCATTTTTTTTTTTGGCGCCCCCATGTAGCACCATCTGTGATTGATGGCATCAAGCTTCATATCACTTATAAATTTTCAAGATGTTTTAAAATGTTAATTGTGAGTTGTGAATGTTTTTAACAAGCAACGTTGTTGTTAGTGTAAAACATCGATGGCACTGATACCTATATATGTCAGAGAACGATGGCAATTAAGGTGGTTCTTCACCTACAGTCCCACCAAACGTGGGTTTCAGAGCAGATTTTAAATACTTCTCGATTGGGAAAAAATCTGAAAAAAATCAAGCATGTAGAAGATCCTCTGGAGATTGATTTTGCATAATAATAATTCAAAAAAAGTTATTAACAAATTGATGGAAAAAATAAAACTGTTCAAGAAATTAGCCGATGACCCAACTTTTTTTTTAGGTGAAAATGATTTGTTAATTTTTCTAAATACGTATGAATTTTTCAAGAATTTTGTTAATTCTTTGAAAATCGCGTTTTTTCACACCTGACGAAACGCAATTTTCGAAGATTTAAAAAAATTCTTGAAAAATTCATACGTATTTAGAAAAATTAACAAATCATTTTCACCTAAAAAAAAAGTTGGGTCATCGGCTAATTTCTTGAAGAGTTTTTTCTTCCATCAATTTGTTGATAACTTTTTTTGAATTATTATTATGCAAAATCAATCTCCCGAGGATCTTCTACATGCTTGATTTTTTTCAGATTTTTCGCACATTGAGAAGTATTCAAAATCTTCTCTGAAACCCACGTTTAGTGGGAAGTAGGTAAAGAACCACGTTAAGTACGATTAGTTTTTAGATAATATAGAGAAGGTGCAGGGCTTTATCCCGGTTCGGAACTCGCGTTTTTCGAATTCGAAGCAGTAGTGCAAACCTAACTTTTTCAGCCGCGCACGAATAAGGATCTTGTTGAAAATTAATCTGAATAAGGATCTTATTGGTTTTCGTCGCGAATAAGAATCTAATTCCCAGCTTTTCTGAATAAGGATCTAATTCCCAGCGTTTCTGAATTAGGATCTAATTCCCAACTTTTCTGAATGAGGATCTTCTTGCTAGGGGGCAGCGGTATATTGTATTATACGATTATTGAATTTATAACAATTCACATTATATGTATTTAGTATACTATGTATACTAGACCGGTTTTTGTTTTAACTTTACCTTTTACCTCGTACACCCCTGAAAAAGTGAGTTTTGGGTGTAAAACGAAGCCTCGTGGAACCGGAGCCCGGTAGCTCAATTTTAAAATTTCTAAATCTTTCCCATTTGATTAACACAAGATTCTCGCTACACAAACACTATAATCGAGATATCTCGAAAACTATGCAAGTTGTGCAGCTGTTTTTCGTCTCATTTTGTAGGTACAGTATTCCCTCCGAATAGGGCCCCTCTGAATAGGGCCGCTTCTCCTAATCTTTACTCGAGCACTTCCCCCACTAAATTTCTGTTTACGGAATTATATATAATATTATATGTAATATTAGGGTGACCCTTATTTGGGGGTCGGTGGAACTTTGACCATGACACCCCCTAGATCAGTTCCAAATAAATAAATAATAATCTGGGTGAAATTTGAGCTCTGTAGCTCAATGGGAAAGGGTGCCTGTAAGCCCGTATTTTCACCCATTTAATTACCATAGGATTTTTCATTGAAAAAATTCATTTTTTTTTCACGTGCCTGTAGTATTTTGGAAAAATCCACTATTCCGTCACTTTAGAGTGTCATACTTAGTGAGTATGTACAAATTTTTTTCAGCCATCTACAATCATATTTCACAGAGTAGCCGCTGCCGACAGATTCTAGTTTTGGAAAAACTATACTTCTTTCTATCCCAAAAGGCTTGGGTATATGATATTATCTTTTCATTGTTATAAGAAATTTGATTCTTTTCCAAAACCAGAATCTGTCGGCAGCGGCTACTCTGTGAAATTTGGTTTTAGAGGACTGGAAAAATTTGTACATACTTACTAACTATGACACTCTAAAATGACGGAATAGTGAATTTTTCCAGCGCACTACAGGCACGTGAAAAAAAAATGAATTTTTTCGATGCAAAGCCTATGTTAATTAAATGGGCGAAAATACGGGCTTACAGGCACCCTTTCCCAATGAGCTACAGAGCTCGAATTTCACCCAGATTATTATTTATTTATTTGGAACTGATCTAGGGGGTGTCATGGTCAAAGTTCCACCGACCCCCAAATAAGGGTCACCCTAATGTAATATGTATATGGGGAATTCCACGTGAACTCGACTAATGTTTTTCCCTCACCATTTTTGACTCGCTTCACGATTTTTATACGATTCTACGATCTCGAAAAAGCACTGCTGAAGTTTTTCCGATTTTTCTCTCCAACCGTTAATTTTCAATAATTCTTCAAACCCATTTTGAAAACGGCATTTTTTTTAAATCTCGAAAAATTCTCAAAAATATTATTTTTTATTTCGATCATTTTGACGCCCCTCCCATGATGGGATCATTATTCCTTCTTTTTTTTTCAGCACTTTTAACATTTTAAACAAACGGAACACCATGTTCCAACGTTGCGAAAATTCTTGAAAAATTACCAAAAGTATTTTTTTCGAAAAAAAGTATTTTTCGTCCGTCATCGTGGGTCTCACGCGAAAACATTCAAAATTGAACACAGAATTATTGGTAATTTTTCAAGAATTTTCGAAACGTTGGAACATGCGGTGTTTCGTTTTATCAAAATGTTAAAAGTGCTGAAAAAAAAAGAAGCAATAATGATCCCATCATGGGAGAGATGTCAAAATGATCGAAATAAAAAATAATATTTTTGAGAATTTTTCGAGATTTTTAAACAATGCCGTTTTTAAAATGGGTTTGAATAATCATTGAAAATTAACGGTTGGAGGGAAAATTCTGAAAAAATTCAGCAGTGCTTTCTCGAGATCGTAGAATCGTATAAAAAATCGTGAAGCGAATCAAAAATGGTGAGGGAAAGACATTGGTCGAGTTCACGTGGAATTCCCCATGTAATATATAATATTTATATAATATTTAATATTTTATATAATATATAATATTTATGTAATATATAATATTTATATATGAGGTATTCCACGTGAACCGGGCCACTTTTTTACCGCAATAATTCCAATCTTTTTGTACTTGGAATATGTTCAAGTATTCTCCAAACGGAAATTTTGAAGCATATTTATCGGACGATCGAATGAAGTGTTCTGGACTTACAGACTGAAGGAATTTTTTGACACTTTTTTTCCAAGTCATATAATCTCGAGAACAACTAATCGAACATCAAAATTGAACTTCGCTTTTTTCATAGTTCATTTCATGAACTTCTCGAAAAAAAAATGTCATCATTGGATTCGCTCTATTTCAGGGTGCAGGCGCACTTCGAAGTTTAGAAATCGATTTTTCGGCAATTATGACATTTTTCAGAAACTTGAAACTACTTTTTTCGGATTCCGCGGAATTTTTCCCACAGAACTGAGTACTTTTCTAGATGGAGAAATTTGAATCTTGTGTACAATAAAGCAGATGTAATGTATCTTCTTTGGAATAGAAATTGAATGAATAATAAAATACATCCGCATGGTCGAAATATTTACTTAAAATATTGATTCAAAATATTTTTAACATAACAAAATCAATGTTCGATTCGCAAGTAAATCTCCGAAGAATTAACTTTTCTGATTTTTCACCTGAGATTTTTTCCGTATATTAAATTGCTCATCACTTTCGGTTCGAGCTAGAAGTGGGTGACCGTCTACAGAAAGGGACCGTCCTTTCTCACAGAAAACGCAGCCGCTACAGCTATCACTAAGACGATATGTGATTCGACGAATTCAGGAACGCAAGATTCAATTATTTCTTCGACACCCACGATAGTTCCACATTGCTTGAATGCACACTTATACGTGACCGTACGGCCATCGACCATAGATGGATGGCTTCATTAAAAAAAAAAGATCAATCCAATCGCAGGTCAGACCATGTCTATCAGATTACTAGAAAATATTTTCAAAAGATATACATGTGATTCTATGGTTTTTTAATCATTTTTCATCTTATCTGTTCAATTGTGAACAAGATTTGAATTTCTCCATCTGGAAAAGTACTCAGTTCTGTGGGAAAAATTCTGCGGAATCCGAAAAAAGTAGTTTCAAGTTTCTGAAAAATGTCATAATTGCCGCAAAATCGATTTCCAGATTTCAAAGTGCGTTTATACCCTGAAATAGAGAAAATTTGATGATGGCAAATTTTTTTTCGTTGAGCTCGTGAAATGAACTATGAAAAAAGTGCAGTTCAATTTTGATGTTCGATTAGTCGTTTTCGAGATAATATGACTTGAACAAAAAGTGTCAAAGAATTCCTTCAGTCTGTAAGTCCAGAACACTTCATCCGATCGTCCGATGAATATGCTTCAAAATTTTCTTTTGGAGAATCCTCGAACATATTCCAAGTACAAAAAGATTGGAATTATTGCGGTAAAAAAGTGGCCCGGTTGACATGGAATCCCTCATATATAAAAGACTAGGGGCTCTGCCCCTGCGCGCTTCGCGCGCCAACCCCGCTCGTCGCTCGCTTCGCTCGCTCCGAGGGCACTCGGCGCTCCGCGCCTCGTCTGTTCGGCGCTTCGCGCCTCACTTAATTGCGAGGAACAGTCAGTGCCGTGTGAACATGACTTATCACCCTACACGAAAAAGGTTTTGGGACTGCTGCAGCGCCAAACGGCAGACGGTGGGCTTCCCGTATCTGAGTAAAGGCGCCGTCTCTGCGACGGAACGCCACGTTCTCTCGCGAGAACTCTGCAGTCTTTGAGACGTTGGGCTGCGATACGTTGGACGTAATAATACGGGAGTCCAACGTCTCGCAGACTGCAGCGTTCTCGCGAGGGAACGCAGCGTTCCGTCGCAGAGACGGCGCCTGTCTTTGGATACGGGTACTCACCGTTCTGCCGCTTGGCGCTGAGGCATTCCCGAAACCTTTTCCGTGTAGGCTAGGTAGCAACCCCCTCCCCCCCCCCCCCCCCTTCTCCTCCTCCGCCCATCGGTGGAAGTTTTTTGAGACGTGAAATTTTCCAACAGATGAAATACAATTTTAACATGGTGCAAGTGGTGCAAGAAAAAAAAAACGCAAATATAATTTTGGACCCGCACGCAAAGATTTAAACCCGACTGGTTACGGTTCTGCACACGACTCAGTCAGGTGCTATCGAAAAATAGCGAATCCTGGTGCAGCACCACACTGAGTACTGTTTAGAACACGACTTATTACTGTGCCCACACGACTCATTCATGTACGCACACGAATGGTTTGAATTCTAAACAGTGCTCAGTGTGGTGCTGCACCAGTATGCGCTATTTTTCGCTAGCACCTGACTGAGTCGTGTGCAGAACCGTAACCAGTCGGGTTTATATCTTTCCGTGCGGTTGCCGCCCGCGATTCTGCTGCCTCTGAAATATTGCCGCCCCAGGCTATAGCCTAGTTAGCCTGTGCCTAAATACGGCGCTGGCTACACGGAAAAGCAACATTTAACACAACGTATTTATCATATTTTTATTATTTTTTCAACTGATTGAATTCATTTTGCATAACTTATATAGCCTATGTTACTCGGGAAAACCTAAAGAACAATTTGGTGTAAGGTTCATCCAAATCGGTCCACTGGTTCTCGAGTTTAGCGGTAACAAACATACAAACATACAAAGCCTTTTATATATGTAGTAGATTTATGTGATTTCACAATTATGCATTTCGATTCATAGTTTGGATTGATATCCAACTTTATCGGTTGCTATATCTACGGGTGGCAACTAATAAAACTGACGCACAGGTGGCGGTACATGGGGGCTCCAATAAAAATGGCGACTTCCGGGCTCCAATAGGGAGCGGAATTCTGAGCCGATCAGTTAAGGCTGAAACACACTAGTGCACAGCACCGCACGGCGCCGCACCGAAAACAGTGGTGTAGCGTATTTCATAATGAAAATCATGCACACTTTTATAAGAAACTACAGAAAAAAGACGAGGCACCACTGTTTTCGGTGCGGTGCCGTGCGGTGCTGTGCACTAGTGTGTTTCAGCCTTTATCCAGTTATAATATATAACAGTGGTCACTGTCTAATCCAGGGCCCCGCGTCGCTGGGCTTGCCGAGCCAACCCGGCTCTAAGTGTCAATTAGTGCGACCGTAAATCCCCGCGGTCTACCTGAAAACGGTCACTTGTCCGGACCGGAAAGTTCGATGGTAAGGGCAGCGTTCAAGGGAAATAAAAGGAACTAAGGGGTGTGTGGTCTATTTGGGACTGCAAAAATTGCGTCGGACCGTCCGGGTCTTTTCATACCTGTACATCCCCACCCATGCCTGCCAAAATCCAAGAAATGGCGTTAAACGGATTAGTGCTGGTGAACGGGTTAAGCGGATTTACGGATTTGGCTCTTTGGACTCATGAGTGTGCGGGGCCCTGGTCTAATCACAGCCCAACGGAAGAATGAAACCCCGGACTTCGGACCAACATGTTATGGCAGCCGTAAAGTACGCCATTATGGTTGCGTTTTCCGGCCGTTATTTTAATCTTTACGGACACGTGTCCGTACGCCGGAAAACGCGACCGTAATGGCGTACTTTACGGCTACCATGTCAAAAAATAATGTGCGCACCACGGCCGTACAACTTTTCGGCCTTGCGTGGATCTTGAGATCATCGGACCTCCTCAGACGTGACGATCCACGCTCGGCCGTAACGTTGAACTTTACGGTCTTGGTACGAAGACTACTATTTGAGAAGTCTCACCTGAAATGCTCAATTCAAAGAATTGCAGAAATAAAATCAGAGGCAAGTGTGGATGGTCTGACGTTTAAATCAATCTGCAGGTCCTTGCTGATCATATTCGGGATTTTTTCACATACTAATAACTTTTCATAGCAAAGACATATTATGCTTCCAGCAGACTGGAAGGTTGCTCTTTCCCCAGAGTAAGAAATCCCATCTCAGCTAATGGCTACCGTCTCGATCCATAACGCTTATCAATTATTGCGAAACCTAAAAGGATCGCATAAATTAGATCCGTACTAATCATTCTGCACAGCTTCAGTATACGCGGACAGCTCTGTAGAATATTGTGGATGGCGTGAGGAAGACTGCGGATCGCAAGCAGCTCATAGCTTTTGTTTCATCCGATCACTCCAAGTTTTTTGGGAGAGTTGACCACGGAAAACTGGTCGAGAAGCTGTGCTCTTTTGACCTATTTCGCGGTTCACTCCGCTGGATCTGGTCTTACTCGGGAAAAGGGTACCCTGTTGACTGAAAGATAATAGCAATGGTGATGAACTGTTACTATTGGAGGTAGGAGAGGGGATGGAGGGAGGGGGGGCCACCCGCCCACCCACTTCCCCCCCTTCCTTCAGGAACGAAACGTCGAGATGAATAATCTTTCAAGCAGTGGACACAGTCCAAGTAACCCCCTGGAGGAAGGGGGGGAAGTGGGTGGGCGGGTGGCCCCCCCTCTCTCCATCCCCTCTCCTACCTCCAATAGTAACAAAAGGGTACCCATTTTTTCAAGTCTTTGATAGAAGTTGTCAATGGGGCTGGTAAGTTATTCCGTGGGTAGCTTTGTACACCGAATGAGATGAAATGAACAGTAGAAACCGAACTCAATTCTTCCAGTGTCTTTTGTGCAGTTGATTATGACCCATGCAATATATTTTTGAATGTAAGTTTTTCGAGAAAAATGTTTCTCAAAAAGTTATCGATCTCGATGAAATGAGTCTTTTTCATTCGATGCTTTTTTCCCGCTAGGGCCGATAGTTTACCTGTGTGGTTATAGATTATGTATACAGGGTGATTTTTTTTAATCGCCCCAGGCTGATATCTCCGAAACCAAGCGAAATACGGGAAAACACCTCAGACAAAACTTATAGGATATCGAGGGGGAAAGGATATGGTGCAATCATATCTTTTGAAGGTGGAGGCGCTGAGCTGTGGTGAAGGTCAACTTGGTTTTTTTAAATGGAATTACGGTAAAGTTTTCTTCACAGAATCTGAAAGAGCATCAGATTCTGCATCAAAAACACCTGACCAAATATTTTATAAAGTTGATGGTTTATGAGATAAGAGCTGGGCAAGTTGAGTCAAAAGAGAAAGTCCAAATTACCTGAATACTGTTCTTAAGTTTTCTCGAAAATGTCTGAGATGCTTTTTTATGGAAGATAAAAATTACAAGTTAGTACAAACTGATTGAACCCAGAAATGACAGTAATGACGATAACATTATTGATAAAATTTATTGACCTCAACTTATTTGACCGTGATATCTAATCTTGACAACTCCAAGTAGAAAATTATCTCAGACAGTTTCGATAAAACTTAAGAACAGTATTCAGGTAATTTGGACTTCCTCTTTTGACTCGACTTGCCCAGCTCTTATCTCATAAACCATCAACTTTAAAAAATATCTGGTCAGGTGTTTTTGATGCAGAATCTGATGCTTTTTCAGATTCTGTGAAGCAAATTTTACCATTCCATTTAAAAAAACCAAGTTGACCCTCACCATAGCTCAGCGCCTCTACCTACAAAAGATATGATTGCACCATATCCCTTCCTCTTCGATATCCTATAAGTTTTGTCTGAGGTGTTTTCCCGTATCTTGCTTAGTTTCGGAGATATTAGCCTGGGGCGATTAAAAAAAATCACCCTGTATATATATGTAAAGCGATTCTTTGGAAAATAACGCGCCTAAAAGGTAGGCAAACGAAAAACGCCTGCATCATTACCTTATTCATTACGTGGGAAATATATATATATTTTCCGATGTGTTGAAATAGTATATTGTGTATACCAAGGGCGTAAAGTGGGCTTTTTTACACCGAGTGTAGAGTTTGCAGTACGAGTCGAAGACGAATGCATCTGCGAGCCGAAGACGAGTACTGCAACCACACAAGGTCAAAAAGCCCACTTAGCAGCCCTTGGTGCACACCATATTTTTTGTAACAGCACGATTTTCGCGTTTTTTTTTCATTGTTGATAATTTTCTTGAAAATATGAAATATTTTATCGGGCTCGAGTAACGGGCAATAATAAAAACGCCCGCTACTGCGGGCGATGATAAAATAAAAACGCCGGCTGCTCGACGTAGCGGGCGTTTTTATTTTTATTTTTTTGCCCGCTCATCTAAAAACCGCCACTTTAGACCCGCTTAATGGGTAAAAAAAACGTGAAAATCGTGTATGTGTGACAAAAAAATATTTTTTTTGTGCAATAGTACAACTCCGATAGTAAAAATGTAACATTTTCCAGGTTGATTATTTCAATAAATCCCAATTTAAAATTCATATGGTCAAGTTGTTCACGCTATAGTCGTTTACAATCTGGTTGTATGACCTGACGCGAACTCCTACAATACTAACTAAAGGATTGCAGGTATTTAAATGAGATAGTTGACACGATGTAAATTTCAACAATAATAACTGATTATATTTAAAGAATGTTCAATGGTATGATTAATTGATATGGTTGATAAAAGTATAAGATATGATATGTTAAACGTATTGACGAGAGTAGCTATGTTGAGAAAAAAGGGCTCCCGGAGCGTGCACTTCCGAATTGAAGGCGTGTGCAGGACTGAGGAATAGATGAGGAAAAGGACTTGACATGAGGCGAAATGAGAAGGAAAGACAGCGAAGTAGGAAAAGGACGAAGGATCGAGGTCTCATGCAAAGGATCGTAAATCGAGTGAAGTGGTTAGAAAACTGTGAGAATGTGAATATAGCAGTCGGAGGTAGGAGAGAGGCGAATCTGGACACTGTCTTTAGAGATACTTGAAAATGAGTAAAAGTTGGTGTGGAAACGTTAGAGAAATAGGGAGGAGAGCCATGCGACGGAACACAAGTTATTATCAAAAACTCAATAACTTGACAAACATTTTTATAGAATTATTTCAAATATTATTTCAAATATTATTTCAAATATTATTTCAAATATAATTATTTCAATATTTTCACCCTGGTCAAAAATTACTCTCGTTACGTGCTTGCAGCGTAATGTACTATTATTTTTCGAAAAATATCAGTCCCGCAGTAGAATTGCATGGAACATAACGCAGCATAACTTCAGCAAAATCTACAACTTTTGCACAAGTTTTTTTTTCTCGAAAAGTAAATGGTTTTCGAAACATTGACAAATTACACGACCTATTTTCCATTATTCAGACACCTCGTATCACGGGGCGAATCGCGATATCAACTCTTTTTTTAGAAAATTAGTGTGACGAATTTTGTTACGGATAGCTTGCTCACGAGATAATTTCTCTTATTTCATAGATTTCATAGTCAATCTCTGAACCCAATATTGAACTATTGTTAGAACGAGTGGTTTATACCTGTACGTATGTGGCCAAGGATGCAAAACTTATTCGAATATAGTAGCACACTTGAGTGACATCTAGAAAAGATGGGGGTGGGGGTCGAAAAACCAAAAGATCGACGTTCCGAAATTTCGGAGCTTTGAAATTCAAATCAGCTGCGTGCAGAAGCCCTCTAAAGCAGCAACGAAACATCCAGAATGAGAAAGTCTTGAAGTAAAGCCAATTAGATAAGTGAAATAGAGAATAATTGAATTTTCGATTAGCCAAAAGGCTGAATGACAGGAAATACCAAAAAGCAAATAACATATTTCCAGAAGGCTGATAATTCAGAAAAATAGAATACTGAAATCAAATAAAGAAATGACCGGAAAAGTAAACATTCAAAATACCAAATGATCAAATCGTCGAGAGTCCAGAATCCCGAAAATAAAAGGATCCTTATTTTAATCAATTTGAGTGTATAATTGGTGTATTGCAGAAATATAATGTGAGGTGTATTTTCGAACATCCGGTGAGTGAAGATGTGGCTGTTGTGTCTATTGACGTTGCAGAATGGGTACTAGGCTCGTGTGAAGATCAGTGCCGACTTAAGTGCATGTTAGGCCCCTAGGCAAACGTAAATTCATGGCGCCCCCCCCCCCCCCCCCCCCCCCCCCCCCCAGCCCCTATCAAAATATATTACAAGGAGCCCTGAAAAAACGGTTGAAAAAAAATGTATCATATTTCATC